>BSBM01000816.1:0-1330000 GCA_027924585.1 Larix kaempferi | reverse complement strand
AAAATCTCTTGTATTACCAATGCAAATATCAAAAAGACATTGTCTCTTCAAGAATGCAATCATCTTTGGTTTCCATTCATCATAGTTGAATGGAGTAAGAATATTTTGTGAAGAAGAAGTCTCCATATTTGCATTAGAGAATGCACATGGAGGAAGTAAGAAACCTGCAAATCACACACAAACAAACACTATGTTTTCAGCCTTGCATGCACATGAGCGAATGCACATGAGATTTTGCATGCTGCTACTGAAATATATTGGTGAGCAAAGATTGCTCTCTCTTCATGTAGAACACCTGTAGAAAATAAATCTTGTCCCTGCCATGGCTCTGATACCATGTAAAATTAGTCACAGTAGAT
The DNA here is from genome assembly GCA_027924585.1 of Larix kaempferi. Lineage (NCBI taxonomy): Eukaryota > Viridiplantae > Streptophyta > Pinopsida > Pinales > Pinaceae > Larix > Larix kaempferi. Next base: position 1,329,641 of record BSBM01000816.1, on the reverse strand, counting down.
CTAATGAACAAGTAAATCAATCACAATAGATGAAACTCAGAAAAATGGTGTAAAACTATGCAAAACATGCATCAATGCTCATTATCCCAATGAGGGTGAATAATTACAATACAATACAGTCAATGTGAGTGAGTAATTCGAATTGACTAAGTAGGCCATTCGAATCACTGAATGGAGTAGCTTGACTCCAACTAGGAGTCCTCATCATCAATCAGTGGTGGTCATCAATGCACAAGAACCAGTCATCCAAGTGTCAAACTGATTCTAACTGAGTGTAACAAGTGTAACTGAAGTGTGTATCACTGCTATAGGGAAGGAAACTCAATGGAGGGCGCATGGGAGGCTTAACTGAAGTCATAACAAGTCATCTAGTCAATATGGAGGTCCAACGGAGTGAAACAGTCAGTCAGGAGTGAAACTAACCTCAAATCAAGGAGAATCGGAGCTAACTAAGTGTAACTGAAGTGGAACTACAGTGGTAGGTGAAGAAGTGCGCCCTTCTCTGGCAGTAGGTGAGAAGTGGGTGCCTTCCTGACTGGGAGGGCTGAAACTCTGATGTAAGAAGCTCCTGGGTGCTAGAATGAAGTGGCTAAGGTGCTGGAGGCATCAACCTGGTGACTGGGATGCATGCAAACCCTAGAGTTTGCATGCAAACCCTAATTTCATGCAAGGTCTTGAAAATGATGATGTGGATATCCGAACAAAAGAGTGCATCCACATGCATATATATATAATTTCATAAATTCCAAACCATAGCATAGGCATGTCTACATTGAGGATCCCCAACAGTTTCCTCAACAAAAATAACGAAACACATCAATCCAAAATCCCCATGCCCATAGCATTGGGGGTAAAATCCATAAGCTATCGACTAGTCATCTGAGTCCTCTGACCCGTTCTCCTCAGTGTACTCCTTCTCATCCTACTCTAGGGGCACATCACCCCATGCCATGATTTGATAGACTTAAAAACTACAGCGATCCACCACATGATGGAAATCCACTCAGGAGGTTCCTGGTAGCAAATGGTGATCAGATCCTTGTCCAGATGCTACCACCCATTGTCTACAATACCATCCAACATTTGATCGATCCCTTTCCACATTGATTCTAGACTATCCTGTGTGCTTTGATTCCATCGATGCTCACGACCTGGAGGATCTATACCCTCCACTCTCCCACCGTGCCTCTGATAACCTATTAGGGGAACTGGTCCAATATCTACACATAAATGACTAGTCATCATTATCATCTCCATATAAAAATATCTATATACCATCTATTCTAGTAGTACAAAGTGTGGATCTACAATCAAACAACTGTATACATACTGGTAGGTCCCCAGGTAACCAAGAGGTCAGGGTATCTTTGCATCTCCCATGAATTCCATGCCAGCATAAGGGTAGTCCTCAATCATGACCGGTAACTTACGCCACTAAGAAAATAAATACCACATGAAGAACATGCCAGCAATACCACCTCCCCCCTGAGTCATCATCTCCCCCCATCGTTGAATTCTAGGCTCCATGGGCCGGCCATCACGGACCATTACATGTGTCCCTAGTGTAGGCACATGATCAAAGAAAAATGAGCATAGAAATGATGGGAATAAAAAATACCTGCAGTCTATCTCACTTTGTTCATCTCTCTCCGAACAACAGTCAAGTACATATTGTCCCAACCAAAATAAGTAACTGACAGTAATCGGTCCATAAGCATCAACAGTCCGCTTGAGATCTTGTGTGTCCCACTAGATACCAACACCCACACCACAACAACTGCCACCACTTGCGTCTCAAGGCTCTCAATATCACATATTGGGATTAGGAATCATTAACCTCTGTAGTCCCATAACAGTGATGAGCTAGCATATCCTACATCAAAACGCCCCCTATATGTCTTGGCTACACACCAACAATCAACCCCAACCTGAGGAGCCTCATCATGAAGTATATGTCATCTAGGGTAAGCTCTAATCACTCACCCCACACCATTAACACCTCGACGTCTCTGTCCCAAAACCCTATCATCTTGTTCAGTAATATATTGGCCGCACGGATCAAGCAGACCCTAACAAACTTCAACAAACCATACTGCGCCAAGCTATCCCATACCACCGGATTTCCATTGATATCCCTAAGGATATCCCCTATTTATCAGTCTCACCATTTCACCCATGGAATCCTACATGCCCAAAACATCCTAGTCAATTCCATGCACCAAAAATCCCTCTTCGGGATCTGCATCATGCCTATTTGGAAGAATAGCGCTATTTAGGTCACACTTGTCCCTCCAATAGGTGCGACCCGAGCCACACCTATTTCCTAGATAGGCGTGACCCAGGTCACTACTATGTCCTTGAAAAGCACGACCCACTCATGCTTATCCCTTTGAAAACCATGAAATGGCCTCCAAGCCCTCACCAGGTTCGTTAGGGTCCCAAGCAAGCCAAAAACCATGAAATAAATAGACAAAATGATAGAAGAGAGCATGATAAGTTACCTGGAATTCATAGAGGTCGAATTAGCTGGTCCAATAAGAAGAAATCAACAATGATTTTCCTGGGCCCCTCGACACACCCTCAACACTTAAGAGTGAAAATGACATGTGGAGGGTGGGATCCCTCTATTTTATATCCCATTTTTTCCCCTTTTCTTCCTTTGACCATAGTGGATTCCTTCGATGCCTATTTTTTCATTGTTTGCACCACCAAAATCGGCATTCCATGCCTTTAATGATTATAGAGACCATTTCTCTGTATCACCAAATTTTTCTAGGCCATTTTTTGGGCCCGCCTCGATTCATGTGCCATCATGCGATTCATCCCCTCCATGAATCTCTATAAAACCCTATTTATTTCTTCCTATTCACGATCCCTCCACTCCCTCCACACTACAGTTATTGCATTATTTTACCGTCATCCACCTACCCACAAGGAGGTCTCATCAGTGTTCTACCTAACCCTCACTCCATTCCACTTATGTCCCTCCTCTCATTGAACACTACCTCCTTTATTGGCATACATGTCTATTCGGTAAAGGTTTATCTCTTTTTTGGGCCAAGAAGACTACTTATGAAAAATACACATAGGGAGTTTCTTTTAATCCCTTTTCAGACTCCTTAAAGAATGAAAATATTTTTTAGAAACCTTTCTTCCTTTCATGCTTGTTAAAGTATTTGAAATGGAATATGTTCATTATGTTTGTTACCCCTTTTTTGGACCAAAGGACTAATTATGAAAAATTAATACTCTAGTCCCTTTGTCTAGAAGAGTTCTCCATTGCACACTATTAGTAGGCGGTTAGATGGGTTAGTATCGCAACACCACGAGTGCTGCGATACCGCAGAAGCCGGAAAAGACGAAGAACAAATGATGATATTTTATGTAATTTTTGTCAATTGTACCACGGTATGTGGGTTTTTGGGTCATTTGGACCACAATAGATATATTTTGGGTCAGTGTCGGTTAGGAAGTTGTCAGAAAGTGGACAAGCTTTGTAAAGGCGCAAGCCTATAAATAGATGAGTTTTGTAAGTGTTGGATCATCTTATCTGATTTTTGGAGATTAATCTTGTGCGACTGAGTATTTTGTTGTCTCTGGATTTTTGTGGAGTTAATATAATGTGACAGAACTTTTGAGCAGAATCCTTGTGTCTTTTTGGTTTATCTGTGGTAATGTGTTTCACAATATGAATATATGAATGATGCAATGTTTCCTTGCTGTGATTAATGCATTATTGTTATATCTGGTTCAAATATGATTGTTCTTGTTAAATTATGTTGCAATTGTGATTAAATGCTACGATCTACTTTTGAAATGTTGCAATAAGTTGAGTAGTTGATGTCCAATATCCTCCTACATTCGGTGAAAACATGGTTCTGTCAACTCTCCCGTGAATGCCTCGAGTGAGACCTTGTCTGCTCTGCAAGTGTTGCTGGATGGGGTAAAACCTATCTGAGCCGGTGCTCAGGGAGATCGTGGCGGTTTGGGTGTTGACAGTGTCAGGAACCCCTGTCGATTGGGTTTGTGTCAACACACACTTTTATGCTTTTTCAGGATTTGGGGACTAACTTACAAAAAATACCACTCACGGAGTTTTCTTCCTATTTTCAAACTCTCTAAAATTGAAAACACTTGCGAGCATTTACTTTCTTGAGATCCATAAAAATACATAAGATAGTGTCATATTGAGCACACTTCTATTCCTTCTTTGAGCTCATTAAACAATGAAGAAGGCCCAGATGATGCCTTTTGTTTCCCCTGCAAATAACATATTGTCACTTATTATGGTAGCATCACCAATATGGTCTCCTTTTTTCAGAGTATTCTGTTATGAGCCACCCTTGGATCCCCCCCTTGATATCACCTATCAATCTCCCTCTTTGAGTATCCCACATTGTATTTACAGTCCCTGGTATCGTAGTTGTGTCCCTCCCCATGGTTTATTTCATCTATGTTTCCATGTCTTGCCTACCATCATACTCTAAACAAAGGAATTTTGAGTCCCATTACTCATTGGCTCTTGTATCCCCCAGTAGTGTCTCAGTCCCATGCCTAGTTCTATCACATCTTGGTTGTATACCTTGCGCTCCTGACAAGGACTTGTCATTTCCTTTGTAGTTGTAGGTCTCCCTCTATCGATGCCACTAGAGGATGGACCTAGAGTCCATGTACCTTGGACTCATCAACATCAGTGGTGAGTTCCTATGGACTACCTGAGGGGAATCCTTATTCCCCCTTAGAATGGTTGTTTCTCACATGCTCAACTTTAGCTCCACCATTGCACCATTGAAATTTGTAAAGGGTGTTGGATCATTCATGATTTGGTCGAAGAACCTAGATGACCGTTGAATCTACCATATTGGTGAGTCTTTTTGGAACCCTTCTAATAGTACGTTCCTGAGGATATATGGGTTGCGTTGGAGACAGTGTTTGGAATCCTTCAGCTCTTATGATTCCTAGTGTATCTAGTTCAGATGCAATCCATTGTACCACCCAGATTCAGACTCTCAGTTGTTTGAGTCCTTACAATTGGTGGACCCTTTCAGATCTAGTAGAGTATCAATTTTTTTGATACCACATTCATGATGAATTCCATTGTTTCCAGTTTCAATTATCCATATCATCCATGGCTGGACCATGATTACATTCCATATTTGAGTCTACCCTAGACCATTATGATGTACATAGCAGTCATTCATGTATAACTGAGGTCCCCTTTGGGCCTCATTGTTATTTGTATATCTTGAGACATTGATATGAACATGGGTATGCCCACCTCATTTATAAATTTGAGATTATATGTATCTCATCCATTGTTGAGGAGTTGTATTTACAGTTATATCCCCTGTAGTTCGGACGAAGCACGTGTTCCACTCTCCGACATATTCTTCATTCTCCACCACCGTCCTACTCACTACCCTGGAAAACAAAGATCCTATGATGTCTATCGGTCATACAATGAGTTCCTACCCTCACACATCAGGGAGAAATCTGTTAACACCCAAAAATTGCACACTATGCTCATTCCCTAGCTACATCATCCAATTTTCTTTTTTTCCCTTTTTTCCACATTTTACCTTCACCTACCCAAAAATCCTAGAGTATAAGACCAAATTGGACCATAATTATTATTTCCCTCTCCAAAAATAGGGAAATTAAGCATATTTCCTCCAAAAAGGAAGAAAACCCCCCAAAATAGGGATAAAATCCCCAAAAAGGAAAAAAGAAAATAAAAAAGTGGGGAAAACATTAAAAAAAACAAAAAAGAGAGGGAAAACCCAAAATAGCACTGGCCAATACCAAGTTATGCCCAATACCATGAGAAAAATATCCAAGGCAATTATTTCTATAAATAAGTGGTGAAGGTCCCCATTTTACACATAATTTTTCCATTTGCTACCTTAACGACACCCTGCCAATTTTTTATTGAAACCCTAGTCCATCCATTTATGTTCAAGTTTCACTCCCATTTGACTTTGGCACCTTATTAGTAGTTGGTGGAGAACAAGAAAATACTGTGAAGACTAGGAGCATCCCCTTCCACATGGCTACAAGGGCCCATTTGCTTCCATTTCTCTAAGGTAACTCTCTACTGTAAAAACCATTTTTATACAATAAAATAAAATATTATTTCCTTACCCTTTGTTTGTGAAATAGAAAAAATGCATCAAACTAGATTTACTATTCATGCATTTGCTTTACATTTTATTTACATATTTTAGAATTTTATTTATTGCCATTTATTGTTTTCACCAAGTGCATGCATTCCCATTTGAACTGTTACTAAGACTTCCGTAAGTCTTAGCGGGTGCTTTTTAGCACTAGCTAGTGTGAAAACACTAGCTACATTGGGTTTTAGAGACTCCAAATAGAATTTGGTCCTAGATTACCGTAGTATCCTGGACAAGTACATCCAAATAGAGATAGATTTCATGGACATCTCCTCACTAGGAGCCTCTTATCCATATGTTGTCAGAATCGAGAAAAAAATAGGAAGAAGAATAAGCGATAGTTTGGGTCTACAAATCAACCGTAATATAACCATGGTAAAGGTGGCCCTAACTCATAGAACAAAGGATATAGCAAGGATAACAATCCTTATGACAACTATTCCAATCCACATGTAAAGAAGGGAATGGTAAGTCAAACAAGGATACTAGTGGAAAGTGGTGTGAGTTCCATAATGTCATTTGAAACAATCATTGGTAGCCTAAATGAAATCCTTAGATCTAGAACATGGCTAAGAATCTGATTCAGAGCAAGATAAGGGATTGTGGTGTTGGTTCCAGAACACAACAAGCATTATTAACACAATATAAACATATAACATTAAATAAAACCACAACAACATACACATAATAGACACCATGATTTATCCTGGAAACCCGTCAACTAGGGGGGAAAACAACATAAGATATCTTCATTATGCCCCTTTTCCAAATCCAACCAATGCATGGTTGACCATGGCTCTACCGACCATAGCTACACTTGACAATTAGTCAGGGTTCCAAATATGCACACTCATGCACACTTTACAATGGAGTATGACAAGCCTCTTTATAGACTTACATCACAATAATACCATGGGTCTATTACAACAATGACCAAATCTGTTTAACTTACTATATGACCCAGTCAAGATTAAATCAATGTTCCCCCCTTTAAACTTGATTTGGGAATGATAACCTCCCACCCCCCTCAATTTTTTTCCACTAAGAATTTGGAACCCCCCTTATTTCCTAGGTATACACTTTACTAGTGATTTATCATGGGTACGCATGCCTCTATTGGCCTTATAGTCATATTTCCATTATCAATGATTACAATTCCATTAATAAAACATTGCTTTACAAAAATTTCTACTTAAGCATCTACCTGCTTGTACAATAATAACCAACCACTCTTGAACTAATCACTTGAATTATGTTGCTCAATCAACTAAAAAAATCATCGTCTTCTGTAATTGATCCTTGTACATAGTCGACAATAGAATTCACCAACTTCTCTTTCTGATCCATCTATACAGTCAACAACAGACTCCACCTCCTTCTCCGGTCAAAAATGTCTTTATGTTGCTCCAATTATATGTTAATTTTTCGCCATCATATCCTCTTCTATCACGTCTACATATGCATCAAGAATCGCAATAGTTTCCAATAGATTCTAACCCTCAGCAACATAGGCTTCCATCTGAATCTATAAAAACTCTGTTGTGCAATCAAATAATATTCCAGTTGGCTGCCTAGTTGATTTTAATGATGACTACTTAGTCGACCTGAGCTTATCCACCTATTTGACCTTCCATGACTCCTTATTTGATATTGACCTTGACTCTCTTAAAGCATCCTGGTCAAATAACAATACTCAATCGACCCCACCGACTAGTCAACCATATCTTCAGTCGACTAGCCAATCCCATCGATTACTCTTTCAAACACTTCATCATCAACCATAAATTGGGTCATTGACCACCATTCAATCCTCATTCTCATTGACTATATGTTGATTCGTTGACCACCGTTCAATCCACATTCCCATCGACTATCTATCGATTTATTGACCACCGGTTGATCGATGTTCCCATTGACTGGTAAATCACCTTCGTCAATTTGATAGGTTGACTTTAACTGTTTGATTTACCTAGCCAAAAAACCACATCTCTAACCACTTCAACAAACACAACTAAACCAACCATCCACGATGTTACAACCTATATGGTTGTACTCAAAACTATCCAAATGGATAAGTCACCCACTTGATAATAATTCCATGGTAAATATAATTTCTGAATAATTGATCAAATATATAAAATATGATATTTACAATGAATGGTGTAGCCCGTATAAATAGGCTGATTACATGGTGACTATTCACCAAAGGGATGTGTCCCTTAATTAATTATAATCAATGTAATGTTATTTTATTATGTTATTTTATTTTATTATTATATTATTATTAATATTTATTAATGTTTACTTATGTATTTGTTCATTACATTGCCTCTCCCTTAGAGATGCTTTGTCCTCAAAGCATAATTATGGACGAATTTTTCCAATGTTCTTGCTCGTAACGTTTTTTTTTTTGTGATCTTCTGAACTTGTAACTTTGATACTTGACAAAACAAGACAATATAATTTATGAATGCCTAAATTGAGATGTTGCAATTCCTAGGAAGTGATCCATCCAATATTTACCTTCATCGAGGTTATTTTCTGGTTGATCGTTGGAAAAGAAATTCTCTTTTTCTGTTCCCAAACAATTTGGCAATTTTGTCTTTTCTCTCCTTCAAGGTAGGTAGTTTTTTTGTAGGAGTAGTTTTGTTTATTTTCCTCTTGATTTTTTTGTCGGGCATAATGACTCTTATGATTAGGATGGAGATAAGGTACTTGAATTACTTGAGGAGTGTTTGGAGAGACTTCAACTTTTTGTGTTTTCTGGCGATTTATTGTCTGATAATAATTCAATTGAGAGTGTTTTTGTTGCTTGTTTATCAACTTGAATTTTTCCTGAGAGTCTGGAAGCTTCCTTCTGGATTTGGCGTAATAGAGTGTTATTAATCTGAATATTTTCGAACCTTTCTTCTTGCAACTTTTTGTCCTTTTAACTTCTTGATTTTCTCTTCTAGTTCTTGATTAAGATTTCTCAGGAGATTATTTTCTTCTTTCTTTTCTAGTATTTTTCCTCCGAAGTCTTCATTAGAATGTTCTGTCTTTCAATTATTTTTCAACTTCTTGATCTTTGTAACTAATGTCTAGTTATGATTTTTTAGTCGAAATATCTCTTCTGTATTACTTGATAACGTGTTATTGATTTTTGAAATTTCCAACTTGTGCGTCTTCTTAGTGTTGTCATATTTCTACTGGATTTTTTTTATTTGTTGTTGACGACGGTGGTTTTCTGATTCTTGATCTTCTATTTTTTTGGATTTGCACAAGTTCCTCATCCTTGTCGTTTAGGAGAGCGTTCAAGTGCGTAAATTCCTCTTCTAGATATTCAGTTGTATTTGATGAAGGAACTCTCCACGATGAGCCATGTATTGTCATTTTCTTTTTCGCATGAAAGAAGTTCATGAATTCCGTTTCTGCATTGAAGGTGAGTGTATCCAATGCTTCCAACCAGCTAGAACCTAACATTATGTTAGTAGGACCGTTGTTTATATCTGCAACGGTGAATTCTGATGTAATATTATAACTACCAATCTGTAAGTCTAGTTGTTTTATTTTCTTCTTCGTTCCTCTCATTCTTCTCTATATCTGCTTCTAAAATGTGTAGTGATTAGCAAGATCAACATTAATAAAATTTTCTCTATTATTTGGACTAATGGTGATGTTAATAAAGCTTTCATAAAATGTGCCAATAACTTCTAACATCGTCATTGGTTTTTTCGATGGAACATTGGTGAATATTTTCTTCTCGAGAGTAATATTTGTCTCTTCCATTTTGATTTTTGTTTCTTAACACTTCTTCAACGATAAAGGGTCTTTGACTTCTCTTCTTTTTAAAACTTCTATAATACTTTAATGCTTAAAAAAATCTAATTCTAGGATATTGTATTCAATGACTCAATGTTGATGATGGAGAAAATCCACTGCTCGGATCCAAATTCTGACTACACCAGTGACTCCGGCTCGCGAAAACGGTGAAAAATGACGATACACATGGCCACCTTCGTCTCTAACCAGCCACAGTAGTCTTGTCCTCTCTCTACACACAATGCAGGCTCACATAGAGAAAGTTGTGCTCAAAATGCACCTAGATCTCCACGTATATTAACCTTTTTCTTTATATTAATTTATTTGTGGATAGTGTGTATATTGGGTGGTTGGGAGGAATGATTTTTACCTTCCCCGCCCAAGTTCAAATCTCGTTTTTTGTTTGTTGTTGGAGAATAAACCCAAACCCACTTATTAAGAAACCATGTGTGGTCTTACTTCTTCACTTTTACTTAAAAGATTATATTTACAATGAATGGTGTAGCCCGTATAAATAGGTTGATCACATGGTGACTATTCACCAAAGGGATGTGCCCTTAATTAATTATAATCAATTTAATGTTATTTTATTATGTTATGTTATTTTATTATTTTATTATTATTAATGTTTATTAATGTTTACTTATATATTTTTTCATTACACATGACTTATGATGAATTCAACCACTTCAACCACAAATCTCATGCTCCAAACATGAACCTTCTAAATCATTCCACGTAACCTTAAACTGTATCATGCATACCACAATTCACTTCTTCCAATTTTCAACTTCATGCCATATTCCAATGGAAAAAAATGCAACACATACCTCCCTTTGTTCAATCCATCTATTTATTCATTTATCTAGCATTATCTTGAGAGTACCCATAAACAACATGCATTGGTCTTCCAAGAATTCAAACATATTTGTATACCCATACTCCATGTTTCTTTGGCATACCTCAGATCTATCATTTCGGTTGCTTATGAGACAAACCCATTACACCAATGGATCCAACCACACTGCTTCACACTCCACCATGCAAATCTAGGATACTGAAAATAATAAAAAATTAAAAATTAAAAACTTCAATCATTCTCATAACAACAACTTCATATACACTCTACCATCACTAGTACAAAATGGGTGATAAGTGACTAAAAAAATCACTAAAAATGAGTGATAAATTACTAAATTTGGTCACATGACTGTTGGTCATAAATTAGTATTCACTTATCACCCAACCAAATTGGTCATTTATCACTTGATCATAAATTGTTTGAATTGCTTCATGCGTTGGTCATATATTTAATCATTTATTTTTGTCATTAATTGTCGATATTTGGTCATTTATTTGGTCATTATTTATCATTGTTTGGTAGTACATTTAGTCGTTTATTTAGTCATTGTTTTTTTATAACTAGTCATTTATTTAGGGGCTGGTGCAAGCTAATGCTAGCCACTCATGACGCGTTAGTCATAATGGACTTCTGAAAAAACAGAAATCTGAACGCCAAAAAGCAATATTAGAGCTACCTACACAACTTTTTGGAATATGGCGTAAGAAGATGAAACGTAGACAATCGGATTACCTTCCAGAATATATAAATATTATTTATGGAAATTAAGTATAACTCCCAAAAAATGGGGTTCTCCTAAGGTTGGTATGTTATTTTTTTAAGAATTAAACATAATGAATATGTTTGCGTTGGGCCCCAGGTTTGGTATGCAAATGGTGGAATTTTGTAAAAAAAATTATATACAATCGTAGATAACAGGTCGTTCTAGTGCGGCGCTATTTTTCCATATTTATTTATGTTAATTTTAATTTTTTTTGTAAATTAAGGAAGTCAGACAAGCCCTAAAATGACTAGGTCGAGCGTTGGGACCCGACATCATGGTCTTAATATAATCAATGAACTTTGTTTTTTTTTTAGGATGTAGGTCTTTGTGTGTACTTGTGAAGGTTCTTTTCCGTTTTCAAAATAGGTGATCCAATCAAAAGTTATAGCCGAAAGAAATAACCTACTTTTTGTGTAAGATTGGCGTTACTTAGTGCAATTAAAATTAAATAAAAAATAGAAAAAAAATAATAGATTTAAAAAAAAATTACATATTCGGAATCTGCACATATAGTTCTACAAGTGTGTGCAATTTCATTAGCAGTGGACAAGTGTAGTATACGCATAATCATGGTCGAAATAGAAGAAGTTATAGAATAAGATGTATTTCGTTATAACACAGTCCAAGCCACTTGGTTTGGCAACCTGAACCTAAAACCAAAGTGGCCAAGTCATCCACCACGTTGGTGGGAAAGAAATTTCCCACCAAAATTTAGAAATTTAAACGGCGCGTACGCATTATTTTAAATACATGTGTACGCACTAAGAGTGTGTACGCATAAATAGAGTGTACGCACTAAACAGTGCGTACGCGCTAGTAACGCGTGCACACATTGTTTATAATCTTAAATGTAGTTTTGTTTTCATCCTCATCTATCTCAAACCCCCCCTGCCACCCATCTCACTAACTCTAATCCTCCTCCTCTCCTTTGTTTGTTCCTATCCCTCCCTAACCCTCCTCTTCTCCACCCCATTTCAACCCCTCTATCTCTCTCTCTTTCTCTTTCTCCCCCTTCAATCCTCCTCTATCTCCCTATCTACCTGAGCTTCCTCTTCTTCTCCCTCTCCCTCCCCTCTACCTAAACTTCTTCTCCTTCTCGCTCTCCCTCCTATATCCATCTCTCTAACCATAACCATCGTCGTTTCTCTCTTACTCATCCCATATCTTCTTAAGCCCCCTCCCACCTCTCTCATTATCTCCTTAACCATGCTCCCCTCTCGCCCTAACCCTCATCTTCTCACTCTCTCTCTATAACAGCTATCTCTCTCTATCTCTACTTAATCCTCCTCCCCCTCTTCGCCCCCCTATGTCCCTATCTCTCTCTCTTTCTCTCTCGTTAATCTTCCTCTCTCACACACACACTACAAGGGAAAGACCTTGTAGCGGAGGTGTCCTGCAAATTGGCCTTTTATACTTCCCCTAAACCAATGCTCAAGGATTTACTGAGAAGCGTAGGGAAGAGGAGGATGACTTGGCCTTCAAGAAACCTTAGGGGATTATCGATAGAGAAGACAAATACAGGAAATGGATGCTTAATAGATCTGATTTCACTAACATAAATGATGCCTTCACCATAGGCGACAAGACCCCCGATGTCGCTATATGGACGTATGTTGATATCATGCAGTAGAGGCCCTCAAGAGAGAAAAGGAAGAAACCCTAAGGAGAAGTTGCGTAAAGATGAGAAGTAGAGCCATAGGAGTGATGTTTGGTTCTCCATTATGCCAATGTATAGGTTGGGATTGAAGTAGTAATGCATGGCCCTATTAATGTAATTTGGAGTGGCATGAGTAATGAATAAAAACTTTCATACATTTTCTTATTCCCATTAGTTGCTCAATGTTTGTATTTGTTGTGCGTCTCTATGCTTGTATAGATTGAATTGGGAGTTGGGTCAATGGTATTTTTTTTGTCCATCTTTGTAGCAGCTTATTTGCTACATTAACCCCCTTCTCTCTCTCCTTAATCATCTCTCTCTCTCTGTCTCTCTATATCTATCTCTCTCTCCCATTAAACTTCCTCCCCCTCTCTCTCTAACCCTCTTCACCCATCTCACTCTATCATTATTTGGAAAACCTCCTATATCTGTAGTGCACAAATCCCCTCTCATGACACCCATATCCCATTTAACGTCCTATAAAGAACTCGTACAAAGGGCATACCATTTGATCTATCCATGGTCCCATGTGGTCGTCTAAGGATGTGCTCATGTTTCTTAAACTTGAGAATCTATGCTTAGTGCCCAAGGTTGTTGGTTTCCTCCACCAACCATGCTAAAGGGATAGATGCTCTTGCTTCATTACCACAACCATGGTCAAGGCATGAAGACCCATCTTGTTGGTTGTGGATCCAGATCTTCCAGTCTCATAGATGATAATGTCTCTGCCATGCACCCCAAAGGACTGTACACTCATTCCCCAATCTTGGGGTTTTGGGGTTGTTTAGCCAACAGTTTACGGGCCCATGGTTTTGGGTAACCCATGGTATTTTCCCATTGTATTTCCCCTTTATAAGAAAGACATTGTAATACGGCTAGGGTTAATGTATTAGGTTTTATGCATTGTAAATATCTCTAAGATCATGAAGAGAGACTGTGAGATCATGAAGAGAAACTATTGGAGAGTGTGAAGAGGAAGTGCAGCGGATGTGCTGCAGGTTGTATCCCTTCACTTTGTTGGATGGTATAATAATAAGGACTGGCAATTTCAGTGTGGACGTAGCCCATCTTGGGTGAACCACGATATATCTATGTCTCTCTTGTAATGTGTTTTTGTAATTTGTATTTGCATCTTGTTTATTGGTATTTCTCTACGATCCTATTTTTCTAATAATTGGTATCAGAGCCGAAGGTCTATTCGGTAGATAAACCTGCAGGAAGCTAGGGTTTCTGGTTCGAGTGGGAGCAATGGCAGGAAAAGAAAAGTTCAAGGTCAAAAGGTTTAATGGCCAAAAATTCCAGTTATGGAAGATGCAAATGGAGAACTATCTGTACCAGAAGGATCTATGCCTACCGTTGGGAGGAATAGCAAAGCAGCCGGTGACTATGAAGGATGAAGAATGGGAGGTTCTTGACAAAAAGGCTCTGGGAACAATACGACTGAGCCTAGATTCGTCGGTGGCTTTCAATATCTCAAAATAAAAGACAACGGAGGGTTTGATGAGTGCATTGGGTAAGCTGTATGAAAAACCCTCGACCTCCAACAAGGTATTTCTAATGAAGCGTTTATTTAATATGAAGATGTCTGAAGGTGGATCTGTTACTGATCATTTAAATGAATTTAATACAGTTACAAATCAACTAAGTTCTGTAAGTGTGAACTTTAATGATGAGGTTAGGGCTCTTCTAATCTTGTGTTCATTGCCAGAAAGCTGGAATAGCTTGGTCATGGCTGTAAGTAACTCTGTCTTTGGTTCAAACACCTTGAAATTTGATGATGTTCTTGGTGTTATTCTTAGCGAGGAAATGCGAAGAAAAAGCACAGGTGAGACATCAGGTAATGCATTGACCATGGAGAGTAGGGGAAGACAAAATGAGAGAGGAAAGAGCCAAGGTAATTGTGGCAAGTCTAAAACGGGAAGATCCAAGTCCGGACTGGGAAAGATAGAGTGTTGGAACTGTGGAAAGAAAGGACATCTGAAGAAAGATTGCAGATCTCTAAAGAAGAAAGGAGATGCACAGCAGGAAACTACCCAGGAAGCAAATGTAGCAGCTGATGTGTTACTAGATGCTTTGATTCTTGCATTAGATAATACTAGTGATTATTAGGTAGTAGATTCAGGGGCTTCATGTCATGATACACCCCATAGGAAATATTTTCATGATTATGTTCCAAGCGATTTTGGACATGTTTTATTGGGTGATGATGAGCCATGTAAAATTGTTGTAATGCGTAAGGTATGGTGAAATTTAAGAATGGAACTGATTGGCAATTGAAATATGTAAGGCATATTCCTGCTATGAAAAGAAATCTAATCTCAACAGGGAAGTTGGGAGATGGCGGCTGTTTATCTATGTTTGGATAAACGTGGTGGAAGATCTCTAAAGGATCAATGGTGATAGAAAAAGGAGACAAGGTAGGTACGTTGTATTTATGTCCACATAATACTAAACATTCTATCTCTTTAGCTTCCATAGGAATATATACATCATTGTGGCATAATAGGCTTGGCCACATGAGTGAGAAGGGGATGAAGATTCTCCACTCAAGGAAGTTGCTGCCAGATTTGAAGTAGGTAATTTTGGAATTCTGTGAGAACTGTGTTTATGGAAAACAGAAGAGACTCAGATTTCTCAGGGTTGGAAAACAGAAGAAGAATGAAAAGTTAGAGCTTGTGCATACAGATGTATGGGGACTGACCCAGGTACAATCTATTGGTGGCTCTCATTATTATGTTACATTTATTGATGATGCAACTAGAAAAACGTGGGTTTATTGCATTAGACATAAATTTGATGTGTTTGCTACTTTTAAGAAGCGGAAAGCTTTGGTTGAGAATGAGACAGGAAAAAGGTTGAAGTGTCTCAGATATGATAATGGAGGTGAGTACTGCGGAAAGGAGTTTGATAGTTACTGTTCATACCATGGGATTCATAGAGAGAAGACAGTCTCAGGAACACCACAGGAAAATGGTGCGTCGGAAAGGATGAATAGAACAATCATGGAGCATGCAAGGTGTATGAGATTGCATGCAAGGTTTCCCTTACAGTTTTCGACAGATACTGTAAATACTGTTGTTTATTTAATAAACAGAGGGCATTCAAGTGCTTTGGATGGTGGTATTCCAAAGGAGGAATGGATAGATAAAAAGGTAAACTACTCATTTCTAAGAACGTTTGGTTGTGAAGCATTTGTCCATATTGATAAAGAAAATAGAACAAAGCTTGAAGCTAAATCCAAGAAATGTACCTTTATTGGATATGGGGTTGATGATTTTGGTTATTGTTTATGGGATTATGAAAATAAAAAAATCATTAGGAGTAGAGATGTGATATTCAATTAAAAGTTCATGTATAAAGATCAGTTGCAGGGAAAGAAACGGGAAAAGGAAAACACAGTGTACACAGTACTTGATGAAATTGAAGAAAATGAAGTTCCAAAGGTGCCAGAAAATCAAGAACAGCAGCAAGTACCTGAAAATCCTGCAAGTGTAAGAAGATCTACCAGGTTAAGTAGACTCCCTGAATGATACTCTCCTTCAATGTATTATTTATTGATGACTGATGCTGGTGAACCAGAATGCTATGAAGAAGCAATGCAGATGGAAACTAGAAAAAAGTGGGAGCAAGGCATGAATGAAGAGATGGACTCATTGGTAGGAAACCAAACTTGGGATTTGGTTCAGTTGTCTGCTGGTAAAATAGCATTGCAGAACAAATGGATTTACAGGTTGAAGTAAGAAGGAGGTAAGAAGCGGTACAAGGCCAAACTTGTTGTAAAGGGGTTTGCACAGAAGAAAGGTATAGATTTTGATGAAATATTTTCTCCTGTTGTTAAGATGACTTCAATTAGGACTATCTTAAGTCTTGTGGCGGTAGAATATTTGCATCTTGAACAGTTAGATGTAAAAACAACCTTTCTCCATGGGGATTAGTAGGAAGAGATATATATGCAGTAGCCACAAGGGTATGAGGTCAAAGGGAAGGAGAATTTGGTGTGCAGGTTGAAAAAGAGCTTGTATGGCTTGAAGCAAGCTCCAAGGCAGTGGTATTTAAAATTTGACAGGTTTATGACAGAACAAGGTTATAGTATATTCCATTCTGACCACTGTGTTTATTTCAAGAGGCTAGATAATGGAAGTTATATTATCTTGTTATTGTATGTAGATGACATGCTTGTTGCAGGGTCTAACATGCAGGATATAAATGTGCTCAAAAGGAAGTTAGCTAATTCATTTGCGATGAAGGATTTGGGTGCTGCAAAGCAAATCCTTTGTATGAGAATAACAAGAGACAAGAAAAATTGCAAATTGACATTGTCTCGGGGTGAGTACATACAAAAGGTGTTGGAGAGGTTCAAAATGCAGAATGAAAAACCAGTTAGTACACCTTTGGTCAGCCATTTCAATCTAAGTAAGGAAATGTGTCCCAAGACACAGGAAGAGACAGATTACATGTCCAAAATTTCCTATTCATCAGTAGTTGGAAGCTTGATGTATGCCATGGTGTGCACAAGAACAGATATTGCACATGCAGTGGGAGTTGTGAGCAGATATATGAACAATCTAGGTAAAGAAAATTGGAAGGCAGTATAGAGGATTCTCATGTATTTGAGAGGTACTACCACTCAGGAATTATGTTTTGGAGGTTCAGACACTGTTCTACAGGGATATTTTGATGCATATATGGCAGGTGACAAGGATAGCAGGAGGAGCACCACAGGGTATGTGTTTACTATAGGTGGTATAGCAGTAAGTTGGATTTTGAAACTGTAAAAGGTTGTTGCACTTTCAACAACAGAAGCATAGTATGTTGTTGTTACAGAGGCTAGTAAAGAGATTATTTGGTTGCAGAGGTTTATGGAGGAATTGGGTAATAAGAAGAAGGATATCAGGTTATATAGTGACAGCCAAAGTGCCATTCATCTTGAAAAGAACTCAGCATTCCATTCTAGGACTAAACATATACAACTCAAGTACCATTTCATATGCTCTGTTCTAGAAGATGAACTGTTGAAGCTGGAAAAGATACATACTAGCCAGAATCTTGCATACATGTTTATAAAGGTAGTGACCAGAGAGAAACTGAGTTGTTGCTCAATTTCAATTGGCCTTCTAGCATGAAGGTGAAGATGAGAAATTTTCCAAGTCCAAGGTCCAGCAAGTACAACAGCGGTGGAGTTGTTGTGATCAGTCTCCAAGTGGGATATTGTTGGTTGTGGAGCTAGATCTTCCAGTCTCATAGATGATATTTCTCAGTCGTGCACCCCAGAGGACTGTACACTCATTCCCCAACCTTGGGGTTGTTTCTCCAATAGTTTACGGGCCCATGGTTTTGGGTAACCCGTGGTATTTTTCCATTGTATTTCCCCTTTATAAGAAAGACATTGTAATACGGCTAGGATTAATGTATTAGGTTTTATGCATTGTAAATATCTCTGAGATCGTGAAGAGAGACTCTGAGAGAGTGTGAAGAGGAAGTGCAATGGTTGTGCTGTAGATTGTATCCCTTCACTTTGCTAGATGGTATAATAATAAGGACTGGCAATTTCAGTGTGGACGTAGCCCATCTTGGGTGAACCACGATATATCTGTGTCTCTCTTGTAATGTGTTTGTGTAATTTTTATTTGCATCTTGTTTATTGTTATTGCTCTGCGATCCTGTTTTTCTAACACATCCACAGTGTACAAACCATCTTAAGGGCACCGATACCTAAATCCCACGCCAAATACTCCCTAATGAGGACTGATGTGGTTTCTAGGTGGCTTTTATGCTTCATGAAATAAAAAAGGTTCAATTAATGTTTAAACCCCATGTTTCACCCTTCACTATGTTTAGGTGTCAACACCCATTTCTGGTGCACAATACTTATGCATGGTCCTTATATCCCACTTGGATGCCTACAAAGAAACCTTACAAAAGACTCTTGTGTTGGTCCATGGACTTAAAGAAACTAAGTCCAAGAATTTTCAACAATATCTCGAGGCACTTAAAGTTTCCTTCCTTGATTATGGTCAAGGACCCACGACTCATCCTTTTTAAGAAAAACCTTCTAATGGAATCCATATCAAACGTTGATGGTAAAGACCCCTTAAAGAGGGTCCATGCCACTATTTGCACATGTTTTTGATGGCTACTGAACCTAAGAGACTATGTTTAAGCCCCGAGGATTAAGTGTTTTCCTCCCCAAACCATGGCAATTGAGCTTGAAAAGGTTACTTTATGGTTGAATCCATTTGTTCCACCTAGGCATGATTAGGCCTATAGACCCATTCCCAATTCATGAAACCTATTCATGTTGAATGTATCCCACTAACATACTCAACAACACTATCCATGACCTCGACAAATATTCCCGGCGTGGATCAAAGACATAATCTTGTTTAAGGCATGCGATGTAGCCTAATCATGGTATATGTATCCCTTTGCATTTGCTAGAGATACACCACAAGGGTTATGTGTGGTGGTTTGAATATGCAATCAACATTGAATCCTAAAAAGTTTCTTTAGTTGTAGGTGTTGTTCATGGTGCTTGAGCCTGAGAAGCTTCATTTAAGGCATGAGGAGATTCTTGTTGTCCCTATACCTTGGTCAAACCTTGACACCCACTTTTGGTTCACAACTAACCTAGTCATGTCACACATAACACACTTGAAGTTGACTAATACCCTATAGATTTCATATGTGGTGGTTCATGGAGTATTTCATGGTGTTTGTTCCTAAGAAGCAAGATTTATTGTTGGTGGCTCTTGTTTCCCTCCACTAACCATGGTTACGGAGCTAAGATAAATCCTTGATTCCCAAGACATCATAATGGCAGCCATATTCAATTCATATGCAAAAGACTCCTTGTAGAGGGATAGTGTCATGGATTCTATGTGTTATTGATGACGCTTGAGGTCAAGAAGTTTCAATTAAGGCTTAATTGGAATTCAATTGAGCTCATTATGCTTCAATAAGATCTCAAGGAACCTATTTTCATTCTTTGGTGTTGTTCAAGGCCTTGCAACATATTCATGGTCTTGCATGGTAGTTTGAGGATGCATTCATTTCATTTTATCTTGACAAAATATGTTTCAGGGCTAATATTTTTATTTCCCTCCATAAACCATGGCCAAGAGCTTGAGGCTATTGTTTTGCTACCAAGACTAGGGTTAAGGGCCCAAGAACCATCCACAATGCATAAAGCATGTTAGGGATAATCTATATTGGACAACTAATGGTGTCCATATGCCCAAGAAGAAAATATTATTGACAAAGGATCTTGTTTAATACTTGTAGATGATTCCCAAGACATTGTAATAACACTCACATTCAACTTTTATTCCAAAGACACCTTATAGATGGCTCGCGTTGTGGATTTTAGGTTTTGTTCATGGCACTTGAGATTGAGAGGGTCATTTAGGGATTAAATCCCTTATTTCAGTTTACAAAACCTACTCATGGCTCATGTATCCCACTGTTGTGACCACAACACCCTCCCAGGGAAAATCCAGGGGCCCCTTACAATTTTTTTTAAAGTTGGACTTACGAGAGGGTTTTTTTGTATTATTTCCTTACTCAGCCATGATTGAGGCCCTATGGGCCGTCTTTGGTGTGAACAACACTCATATCCAAATAATTTAGGCCTAGATCCCAGATCATTTCGTCCCCATATCGTAGCTCCTAAGTTATGAAACATTCATTTAGGTCTCAATCCTCTTCTTTCACCCTATAAGCATGTTTATATTTCAAATCCCGTGTGGTGTTGCATCGGGTGTGACCCTTGTAGGTATGACATGGGATGCTACCTCTTCCCCCTTAACCCCATGATATATTTCTCTCTTTCTCTCTATCTCTCCCATATCCCATATCCCATTTATCTATCTATCTATCTCTATCTCACTCTACCTCTCACTCTCCCTAAAGCACTACATCCCTTAATCCCTAAACCATTGAACCATTCAACCTGTAATCCCACAACCCTAACTCATAAACAACCTGACCCACAATCCTTAAAGTCCAAATATCTAAGACCTTACGCCTTAATTCCTAAACCCTTAAATCCCTAGAAGCCTTAACCCCCCTCTCTTTAGCCATTCATTTATCCACTTTTGAAGTATAGGCCAATGTATGCAATTTATTAGCCTTTTCCAATAATACATATGCAAGATCATCTAGTATAAGTCTCATGTACCACATTACAAATCACAAACCATTGTCAAGTATGAAGGAACATCATCATAATTAAGGAATACCAACACCATAATAAACACAATCAATAAATATCATAGTTAAGGTCTATAAACATTATAATCAATTATCAATGATCATCATTAATGAATATCCTAAGCAACCATATAGGTCTCCATGTCTAACATAGTTATGCATAATAAACAAGACTATCAGGGTTTAAGTAACCAATACTAATACACACACGTACACTAAAACATGGTTCATTATAACCTCATGAATCATAATGCATCAAATTATGTCAAGGATGAAATATTTTTGAAGTATTGAACGTTTGGCATTAAATGGCGTAAACGTTGATCAATTAATGGTGTAAACGCTATGCATGGGAGCATGCACGTGTTTTAGAGCATATGTGCTAATGACATGTACGCGCTACAAACACACATGCGCGCGTCTGCTGCTAGTTAAAAAAACAGAGTTTTCTGTTCTCAGGAATGCTACCAAAAAACACGGGATTTTCATTCTTTCGCGGGTTCAAGCTCTGATACAAACATCTTCAGTGGTCTTGGAATCTAGTGGATACATTCAAGTTACCAGTTTCCATTGCAAGTGGAGATCATTTCTATAGGTATGGTGAATTGTAAATAACTTTTTTCATTCACAAGATTTGATATTCTCTCGTTCCTTTGTGTTTTATCATATTCCTATAGTAATATCCATGCATAGACAACATTGAATTTGACAAGAAGAATTCCCAAGTTCACATCTAAAAGAAACTCATATTCACTAGACAAGATGAAGTATGCAATGTAAACCAATAATTATTTCCATGAATATATTTTGATTTCACACAAGGATGGAATGGATGAGGTTCTCTCTTGAGACTCTTCAATTTGATTAAAATCCTAAGAAGCAATCATGGGAGAGGGTCATATTGAATAGTTCGTGACATTTTTTCCATGCTCTCCTCTTCATTCTACGTTTATCATAATGTTTCTTTAATGTCGAGCCTTTGAGCTTGACTACTTGCCTCTACCTCATTGAATTCTTCTTCTTTGGGGGAATTTGTAACCTCCTCGTTGTGTAATTAGTAAACTTATTCTCTTTATCTTATTTGATTTATAAAAACTATCAAGCTATTCCCAATACATCCTTAGGCATTTCTATTGTAGGGTGTTATTACCAGAATTTTTATGAATTCATGGCTAGGCAAGACACTAGTTTCTCCATTCTACACTTGACCAACCATCATCTATATTAATCAAAATTGTAAGGTATAATTATGTTTATCTTATGACTTAGATGGGAAATAAATTTAGAGTGATAATCAAGCACCATGTTGTGTCTAGCCTCATAGGTAATGCAACTTATTATGTGTAATGTCATGTCATCCTAGGGTGTTGGAAAGGAAGAATATTTCAATCCTCTTCTTGTGAATTCCACTAATTTTTTGAACACAAAGGAGATAGTGCTAGTCCTATAACTGTAATACCTGCAAACACATGTATACTCTATTGTACACTTGAGTTCTCAACTCGGTCTAGACACTTGAGTTCATGACTTGGATTAGACGTGCTTGAGTTCTCAACTCGGAAAGCAGTTTGATTTTATTTTGCATGGGAGACTCGATTTAGATAACTTGATAACTCAAACTTCATGTGACTTCAGCTTTGCATGGGTTACATAACTCGCTAGATCATTTCAATATACATAATTTGTTATACATGATAAGGAAGGTAGTTTGTCTTTATGTCTCTTTGATAGTTTGTTTCTTTGATAATTATAAAACACCTAGGATACGTTATTATTTCCACCTGAACCTTATCCTAGGCTAATTTACCTATCCTTAGCATACTACACCCTAACCCCTTGCCTTACTTTGATAGGTGGTCTAACACAAATAAACCAGCATCGTTTGTATTTGTATGTGTTAATTTGTAAAGTGGTAAGTTATGTTGGCATGTTTCAAATTCATTGTATAATGGAACTAATATTTTATTTGTTGTTTATTTTGCAAGAGTATACCTTATAGTTTTGTTAAAGATACCTTTGGAGATGGGAAACTCATGTAACAAAGCAACAAAATCTAGAAGGAATCTTCCCATTGAAAAGGTCAATGACGTAAGAGAAAAGGCCAGGTTGGCAATGGAAAGAGTAAGACATGGTCCTGTCACTAATATTGCCACTGATCCTAACACTGATCCTAACACAGTTGTTGACATGACAACCTCTTGTTCATAATCACAGGAAAATCGATTACGTCCAACAAACCCAACTCAAATTCCAACATCAACACAATCTCCAACCAACAATCCATCAACGAGTCATGCTGAAGTTCCTCAAGACACAAGAATATTGGGAGATGTTGCATGTGTAGAGATGGGCATACAAGCAGTGATTAATTTGAAATATCCACAAGAAGAGCACAGCCATGTCGAGTGCACTCCCATTATGGCCCAATGTGTGAACGAAGCACCACAACAAACATTCTTTGGTATTCATGTCTCATGTCCACCTTCCCTACCTGACTATCCAGTGCAAGAAGAAGAAATCCTGGACATATTCATGTGGATCAAAGTGCTCTATCGGGCCTTGAAGGTAAGTTTCCAAAATGCACTATCGAATGGCAATGCAACAAAATTGTCAAGGAATATTTTGAATCCAAGGGTGATGTAGGTAAATGTCAATTATTGCTATGTTTATTAAAGTCACATTGTTTAGCTGCTTTTAGGAGAATTTTGGGCATAAAGATAGTTAAAAGTTCAGAGGCTAGCAGTCATATTGTTAGAAATCTCCAATCTGCATTTAATGTGATTTGGAAGACGTTTCATACAAAATATATTTGTGCGGCTCGTCATGTGTTAGCGGAATCAGTTGTAAGCAAGTCCACAAGGAAACGTCTCCTAGTATCACACACTTCTCACATACTTAAATTAAATAGAAAAAGTATTAAAAAGTATTCTGTTATAACAGAAAATCTTGACACTCCGGGTGGAAACGATTGTTGGTATTTTGAGACCTTCATCAAACCAAAGAGACGTGCTAAAGCTAAGAAAATGTTCTACTGAACGTGAACCCCATGTTAAACACTTCCTTCACACCATAGAGACTGAACTCTATGAGAGATTCAGGAATGAGCACACACAACTGAACCTGAGCCAAAGGTCCTTTGAGAAATGAAAACCATGGTATGTTCATATATGTATTGATTGGAACACCTATTGTTGTAGATACCACGTAGAATATGAATATTATTATGACACATATAAACATATATTTTGTGATTTTCATACTAACATTGTACAGCGCTACAATGAATCCATACTACCACCGAATGCATCGAGAGACTTTATCCACAACATCATGTGTCGAAGGCCTGAAGGACAAAAATATTATGAAAAATCGTGTCTATATGGGACATGTTCTAGGTGCAGTGGGTTTTATCTTTTGAATCGTTGCATTCATGAAAGTGAGGAGCATGAATTTGGTAGGATGGTTGTGGAGATGCAGAGCTTCAAGTACGTAACCTATCAATTAGACAGTGCCAGGGAAATTAAAAAGATTGCATTAGTGAAGTCACGGGTACAAATGAATATAGCATATTTTTCATATTACATGTTCAATTTATGACATATACATTTTTCCAAAGGCCACATTATAATATTTTCCTTGTTTTCATGGAAACAGGAACAGGTATGTGACTTCTTGACGGATTTCTACAAGAAAATAGAGCAGTATGTTCAACATGTGCATGTAGCGCAATGGAAAGATGAGTAGTACAGAAAATGCAGGGACACATTTCATGTTGGAACCATAGTGTAAATTGTGGATTTTGCAGAAAATTACACCCTTCAACCACAAAATGAAATCCCAATTCAATACTACCATTCATACCAAGTCAACATCATGGTCCATATTACATATAGGCATGGGCCAGAGAGAAGAAATGACATGAGGATAATACTGAAGGAGAAATGTCTTTACATAAGTGATTATAGAACCCATGATTTGCATTATGTGCAACATTGTCTTCGAATTTTCTATGATCAGTTGAAGGAGAGAGATATACATATGGATCAACGTTGGATATGGTCAAATAGTTGTGCGGGCCAATTCAAAAAATATCGAGTATTCCAATGGATGAGTATTTTGCATAAGACTTATAATGTGCTTCATATTTGGAACTATTTTGAGACCGGGAATGGAAAAGGAAAGCATGATCGGGCCGGTGCATGCATCAATACTGCACTATGAAGGGAAGAGATGAGGTTTAACACAAACCCTCATATCCAAGATGTAGAATCCATAGTTCAATGGTGCTCTGCAACAATGTTAGACCAAGCAAAAGATCAACAAACATCATCAATGACAAGACGTGTGGTAAGAAATTTTTGGCAAGTGGTTGACATAGATCGATCGTGTTCCTATAGTTGCGGCACAGTACAAGGAACACATGGATTTCATTTAGTTTGAAGCTCAAACAACTCGTTGTTTGAAATATGGACGTGAAAACTTACTTGCTTTTGTAGCCCGTGCATTAGTGACGAATGGGATGATTGCGAATGCATGGACTGGGTTGATGAATGGGATCATGTGTCACTTGCAGTATACCAACATGCAATTGTTGAAACAACCCAGTTAGAGGAGGTTCAGTCACCGATTTCGATAGACTATGACCATCTCTCAGAGCTTGTACAACCAGGACACATATACGCAGTTGTTTCCCCGAAAGACAATGAATGGGGCACAGATTATTGGTTGGAACGGTGCATCCAAGGTAAGAAAACCCTCTACGGATCATTAATCGAGGATGAAGGAAATGAATTTCCTATTGTATTGATGGTGGTTAAGGTGGAATATCTTACACTAAATGGGAAGTCAAGAAAGACTAGTGGGTATGTAGTCATGGATTACAGACCAGGTTCAGTGGTGTATCACTTCACAAACTTGATCGTTGGCACAAACATCCATCTACATACAATGTAAAGCAAGATATCAACCAAGGTACACTACTACCTGTCTCATTCAGAGCATGAGATATTGATACAGACAATTAGCAACAGACGGGATCCAGATGGATTTATTGAATGAGGTCAGTAAACTTTACATAAGAGATAGAATTGAATCAAAGAATGTTATGTTCTACATCGATGTATGTGTAGTTTTATGTCATTTTGTTGGTACATGCATTTTTTGCTGATACATACATATATACATGTGTTATTTTTCATGTTTTAATGTAATACAAAAAACAAAGCTTGTTGTGCATTTTTCCAATATTTTATCAAACCCTAGTTGGATGCCCTCTTTTTTTTTTGATTAAGCGACCCTCTTGGGGATAAAAATCCTCGTTTGCTTATGTTTTATCAGGTTTGCAAAAACCCCTTTGGACATCACTAAAATCCTGCTAAGTCATCCTAAAACCATCCTCCATCACACTACTTCTATCTCCCCTCACTTAGCTACACCCATACACACTTTACAGTCATCAAAAATTAACAAAGATACTTCATAGTCACTTGTATCCTACCCATAAATCAATATTTTGAGGTGTAATTGTGGTCTACTTCTAATTCATGTACATGTGTTGCTCGCATTGGTGGACCAACTCCGCAAAACCATGTGTCGGGCAACTGGGAGTGGCTTTCCCATGTCATCCCTTCTCGATTTTCTTTTTGCACCCCGGGCTCAAATTGACCTTGTAATACTCACATTATCTAAGACTCTTGAATCACCCTCAACAACGTCCTCCATTAAGGCATCACACATCCCTAATGAATAAGTAGAACCTAGGTCACTTGACACGAGGACACGAGAGAACTCTAGTTAACTAGTGGACATCATTGAAGTAAACAATTTGAGTTCTCTCTTAATTAAGTGAAGTCTTTCTTAATTACTGAAGTGAACAATTCGATTTCTTTATTATCTTAACATATCTAATTTTTATCTCTTGTCTTACCTGCATGATCCACTTGTGCCATCTTTAATTTATTTATCATATCAATATACTAAGGAGATTTTTCTAATGATGTGATCATCTTGTTCTACTATCGTTCCAAGTGGTCATATGCTAAAGTGATTCACTCTAAAGGTGGCTAGTCTCTAGAGGAGACTTAATATCTCAACCATGGTTAGTAGTACAACACACGCCATTCATGCTTCGACATGCAAAGAATTACCTCAACATGTTGAGTCACCACTTGAAGAATGAATCATGATGCTGAAACTTTAACAGTTTGAAATAGGGACCCCATTTAGATTTTAAATCCACCATCCATTAATTATTTTGGGTACCCTACTTCCTGCCTCATTCATAGCATGAGAGATTGATGGAGACAATTAGAAACAGAGAGGATCCAAATGGATTTATTGAATGAGTTCATTCAACTTTAAATAAGAGATATATTTTTTGCACAAAAAACCCTTAGGACATCACTAAGAGCCTGCTAAGTCATCCTAAAACCATCCTCCATCACACTACTTCCATCTACCCTCACTTAGCTCCACTCATACACACTTTACAGTCATCAAACATTAACAAAGATACTTCATAGTCACTTGTGTCCTACCCCTAAATCAATACTATGAGGTGTACATGTGTGTCTACTTCTAATTCATGTACATGTGTGTCTCACATTGGTGGACCTACAGGAGCCGATGGAATCCCATTACACTTCTTGGTTTGCTTTTAGCACCCTAGGATCGAATTGAACTTGTAATACTCACATTATCTAACACTCTTGAATCACCCTCAACAACGTCCTCCATTAAGGAATCACACCTCTCTAATGAATAAGTAGAACCTAGATCACCTGATACAAGGATAGAGGACACGAAGGACACGCAACCTGTCCCTAGATACCTAAGGCTCCCAGGAATGCATGGCCATTTCGAACACATCCAAAATGGACATGTGCACCCGTGGGAGCTGACGAAATCCAATTTCGCTTGTTGGTTTGGGTTCCGTAGCCCTGGAGAAAATCCTCAAAGTGTCTCTGAATGGCCCCGGGGTGCCCGATGAAAATTCCTGTTGCACCCAAACCATGACTCCAATCGTGAATTAGTCGATTCCGATGGATCCAGGACACCGATATTCAACTATGGGACCCCCCACACCATGCCTCGAAGTCTCGAAAACGGTCCTATTGTGCCATCACCGGAGCTAGAGTTTTGCTCAGTGAGGGCCATACCAATCTTGCTCAAGGGGGTCATTTCTCATCTGAAGGATCCTAGGTGTGCATGGCCATTGTGAACATGCCCACAATGGCCACATGCACCTATGGGAGCCAACGAAATCCAATTCCACTTGCTGGTTTGGGTTTTGTGGCCCCATAGCAAATCCTCAAAGTATCCCTGAATGGCCCCGGGGTGCTTGACGAAAATGCCAGTTGCACCGAAACCATGACTCCGATCATGAATTCATCGATTCCAATGGATCTAGGATGCTAGGATTCAGCTACGGGACCCCCACACCATTCCTCGAAGTCTCGAAAACGGTGCTATTGTGCCATCTTCGAAGCTAGGTTTTTTCTCAGTAAGGGTCATGATAGTCTTACTCAAGGGGGTCATTTATCATCCGAAGGCTCCCATACGTGCATGGCCATCATGAACACGTCCACAATAGCCACTTGCACCTATGGGAGTTGATGGAATCCAAGTTCGCTCGTCGGTTTGGGTTTCGTGGCCATAGAGCAAATCCTCAAAGTGTCCCTGAATGGCCCCGGGGTTCCTGACAAAAATGCTTGTTGAACCCAAACCATGACTCTGATCATGAATCCATCAATTTCGATGGATCTGGGATGTCGGGTTTCAGCTAGGGGAGCCCCCACACCATGCCTCGAGGTCTTAGAAATGGTGCTATTGTGCCATCACCGGAGCGAGGGTTTTACTCAGTGAGGTCCATGCTAATCTTGCTCAAGGGGTTCATTTCTCATACGAAGGCTCCCGAGCATGCATGGAAATTATGAAGACATCCACAATGGCCACGTTCACCTATGGGATCCGATGAAATCCAATTCCGCTCATCGATTTGGGTTCCATGGCCTTGGATCAAATCTTGAAAGTGTCCCTGAATGGCCCCGGGGTGCCCAACAAAAATTCCTGTTGCACCAAAACCATGACTCTGATCATGAATTTGTTGATTCTGATCTCCGAAAAAGGGTTTTGCTCAGTGAAGGCCATGCCAATCTTGCTCATGGGGTTCATTTCTCATCCGAAGGATCCCGAGCATGAGTGGCCATCATGAACAAATCAACAATGGCCACGTGCACGTGCGAGATTTGACGAAACCCAAGTTCTCTCCCCGGTTTGGGTTCCGTGACCCAGGAGCAATTCCTCAAAGTGTCCATGAATGGCCCTGGGGTGCCAAACCAAAATGCCTGTAGCACCAAAACCGTGACTCTGATCGTGAATCCATTGATTCGGATGGATCCGGGGCGCTTATTTTCAACTAGGCCCCCCCCCCACACCATGCCTCTAAGTCTCTAAAATGGTGCTATTGTGCCATCTTCAGAGATAGAGTTTTTCTCAGTGAAGGCCATGCGATCTCTGGGAAAAACCCTAGTTACTGAGATGGCACAATAACACTATTTCCAAGACTTCAAGGCATGGTGTGGGGGGGCCCCTAACTGAAACCCGATGCCCCAGATCCATCGAAATCGACGGATTCATGATTGTAGTCACAGTTTGGGTGCAATGGACATTTTCGTAGGGCACCTCGGGGTCATTCAGCGACACTTTGAGGATTTGCTCTGGGGCCACAGAACCCAAACCGGTGAGTGGACTTTGATTTTGTTAGCTCCCAAAGGTGAACATGGCCATTGTGGACATGTTCACGATAGCCACGCACGCCCGAGAGCCTTTAGATGATAATTGACCCCCTTGAGCAAGATTGACATGGCCCTCACGGAGCAAAACCCTAGCTCTGGAGATGGCACAATAGCACAGTTTCCGAGACTTAGAGGCACGGTGTGGGGGGACCCCTAGCTAAAAACCGGTGCCCCGGATCCATCGGAATCGACGGATTCACGATCGAAGTCACGGTTTGGATGAAACGAAA
The DNA here is from genome assembly GCA_027924585.1 of Larix kaempferi. NCBI lineage: Eukaryota > Viridiplantae > Streptophyta > Pinopsida > Pinales > Pinaceae > Larix > Larix kaempferi. The sequence continues at coordinate 1,299,152 of BSBM01000816.1, read as the reverse complement.
ACTTTCATCGGGCACCCCGGGGTCATTCAGGGAAACTTTGAGGATTTGCTCCGGGGCCACGGAACCCAAACCCAAACCGACGAGCGGACTTCGATTTCGTCGGATCTCATAGGTGTATGTGGCCATTTTGGATGTTCTAATAGTGTCCACGCACTCCCAGGATCCTTCGGATGAGAAATGACCCCCTTGACCAAGATTGGCATGGCCCTCATGGAGCAAAACCCTAGCTCCAGAGATGGCACAATAACACCATTTTCGAGACTTTGAGGCATGGTGTGGGGGGTCCCTAGCTGAAAACGGACATCTTGGATCCATCGGAATCAATGGATTCATGATCGGAGTCATGGTTTGGGTGCAATGGGCATTTTCATTGGGAATTTCGGGGCCATTCAGGTACACTTTGAGGATTTGCTTTGGGGCCACGGAACCCAAACCGACGAGTAGACATTAATTTTGTCAGCTCCCAAAGGTGAATGTGGCCATTGTGGACATGTTCACAATGGCCTCGCACGCCCGGGAGCCTTCAAATGATAATTGAACCCCTTGAGCAATATTGACATGGCCCTTATAGATCAAAACGCTAGCTCTGGAGATGGCACAATACCATAGTTTCCAAGACTTAAAGGCACGGTGTGGGGGGGACCCCTAGATGAAACCCAGTGTCTCAGATCCATCGGAATTGATGGATTTGCGATGGGAGTCACGATTTGGATGAAACAAAAATTTTCATGGAGCACCCCAGGGTCATTCAAGGAAACTTTGAGGATTTGCTCCGGGGCCACGGAACCCAAACCGGCGAGCAGACTTGGAATCCGCCAGTTCCCACAGGTGAACATGGCCATTGTGATGTGTTCACGATGGCCACGCATGCTCGGGAGCCTTCGGATGAGAAATTAACCCCTTGATCAAGATTGGCATGGCCCTCACTAAGCAAAAATATAGCTCCGTGGATGGCACAATAGCACCATTTCCCAGACTTTGAGGGATGGTGTGGGGGATCCCCTAGTTTAAACTCAGTGTCTCGGATCCATCAGAATCTACAGATTCATGATCGGAGTGACGGTTTGGGTGCAACGGGAATTTTTGTTGGGAACCCAGGGGTCATTTAGGGACACTTTGAGAATTTTCTCTGGGGCCACAGAACCCAAACCGGCGAGCGGACTTGGATTCCGTCGGCTCCCACGTGTGTGTATTTCCATTGTGGAGGTGTTCACGGTGGCCATGCAATGCCCGGGAGCCTTCGGATGAGAAATGGCCCCTTGAGAAAAATTGGAATGGCCTTCATTAAGAAAAACCCTAACTCCGGAGATGGCACATTGGCACCATTTTCGGGCGTTGGAGGCACAGTGTGGGGGGGGCCTAGATGAAACTTGGCATCCGGAATCCATCAAAATTATCGTATTCGTTACTGGAGTCATGGTTTGGTGCTACAGGCATTTTTTCCAGGAACCCCATGGCCATTCAGGGACACTTTGAGGATTTGCTCCTGGGCCACGGAACCCAAAATGACAAATGGACTTGGATTTCGTCAGCTCCCACACTTGGGTATTTCCATTGTGGATGTGTTCATGGTGGCCACGCATGCTCGGGAGGCTTCGGATGAGAAATGTCCCCCTTGAGTGAAATTGGAATGGCCTTCACTGAGAAAAACCCTAGCTCCGGAGATGACACATTGACACCATTTCCGGGCGTTGGGGGCACGGTGTGGGGGGTCCCCTAGCTGAAACTCAGCGTCTGGAATCCATTGGAATCGACGGATTCACTACCGGAGTCACAGTTTTGGTGCTACGGGAATTTTATCCAGGAACCCCATGGCCATTCAGGGACACTTTGAGGATTTGCTCTGGGGCCACGGAACCCAAACTGGTGAGCGGACTTGGATTCCATAAACTCCCACATGTACATATTTCCATTGTGGATGTTTCCACGGTGGCCATGCATGCCTAGGATCCTTGGATGAGAAATGCCCCCTGTAATGTCCCCATTCAAATAAATCTCAAGAAGGGAAAATTTCACCAATCTACTAGTTTCCTATGTTGGGGTGGAAACAGTGGGATTTTGAATAAGGGAGCTAATAAACCCCAAATGGACATTAGATTGACATAAATATATTAAAAGGGTTTAAATAAATATTTATTATAGGAAAATAAGGTGGCACTTGGTCATGGAGACACATTGGTGGTTTGGGACCCACACAAAGCTAGATTCCTCATGCCACATGGCATTCTATTCTCACCCATTCGAATACAAGGTGGATTCTAATGATATTGGGGAGTTGGAAGGTCAATATGATTGGAATGACTCAATGAAGGTCGAAATGGAGTGGAATAGAAACTCCCATGGAAGACGAAGAGGCATTTTGGATCAGGTGGGACACTTGGACTAGATTCCCTAGATCTATGACAACAATGATGAAGATGCTATGACACCTATGACACAAATCAGACCTGAATGCTGACATCTGACATATATGATATGTCAGGGCTAAAAATAGCCTCCAAGAAGGTGCACAAGGGAGTTAGGGCATCCAAAGGGACACCCATTCGAAATGGGGGAAGATGGAGACTGGGAATTGTTGGACAAGTGGAACACATTAGAATCTATTCCCAACTTGAGTTGGCATTAGTCTTTTGGGAAGGAATTCGACCCAAGGAGGCATTTGGAAGTTTATAAAATTCAATAACAAAGAAGGAGAGTATATTTTGATCATTTTACATTTTGCATTGGAGAGGAGAGCTAGTAGAGTGTTATTCTACTTGCCTTAGCACCAATTTAGAGGGTGAAAGATTCCCATCCTAATTGGAAATTGGAGAGGCCATTCAGACCTTTCATTTGGAGCTACAATGGATTCATTTGTTTTAGGTTGAATCTACAAGGAATCTCGTGATCACATCTCCTTCAACTTGCTTCTACAACCATTCTTCCATTTATTGTCATATTCTTGCTCCTTGAGGAGAGGCGCACTTGGTGAGGTGATGATCTCTTTGGGATAGTTCTTGAGGCCCCATATATTTGTAATATGATATGTATACTCTTTATTTACTTCTCAAAATACTTTCATATTGAAATTCCAAGATATTTCATGTATAAATGCTAGACTATGAATAAATGGTGTCATTTCCCCAAGACCTTGTTATTTGCACTTGAAGTGGTATCAAATTCGAATGTTTCAGTCAAAATCTGATATATTATTGTTGTATGGAGTGCCATTAATATTATGAATAAGTTTCATATTCATTAGAGAAGCATTGAGAGCAATATTCTTAAATTTCATAACCATTTGTGAAGATTTACTATCATTTCCCCCTATGTTAAATATAGTATACAAACACCTAATTTATGGAAGTTACAGAAGCCTATAAAAACTAATTGATGCTGCACTGGGAATCCCATTGAATTCCTTTATCAGTACCATGTCTCTATTCTGAAATTTGGGGAGGTATTACAGTGTTTGGGAAAACATCTTTGTCCCCTACCCTTGGGGGTTTTGAACCTCGATTTTGACTAGTAAAGTTCCCTATTTTTCCTTGATTATAAATGAATGTTGCAGAAGTGTTTTAAGAGTTTCCAATAATCCATCAGCCTCATTTACATGTATGAATACCTTACAAACTCATTCAGACCCAATTCGGAACCATTTGGAGCCATTTGGAAGCAGTTGAGTCAATACTATTCTAAGGGTCAAATTGGCCCAAAAGTGCAATTTTTCCAATTTTACCAAATTTCTTAAAAAGGGACAATACAAGTGGTATCAAAGCATGGTCCTTTCACCTGATATGGATGACCATTTATGAAGACAAGAAGCCAAAGAAATCAGCCCCCACCCTTAGAACTTGAAACTGAAAGTGTTTTTGTTGAAGAGGAAGAAGTAGGAAAAGAAGTGCATTTTGTTGAAACTATAGCTAGGGATGAGAAGGGAATCTTAGAGGATAAGGAGGAATTTACTAAATTCATGAAACCATTCTTTGAATACATGAAAAAATAGATCATGAAAGCGTTCGAATTCTTGGCTAGTCAACTTGGAAGCAAAGGAGCAATAGGAGGCAGCAGTAGTTCTTCTTTCGAGGAAAAGAAGGCAATGGGTGAAATTTTTTTCTCAAGTACAAGACCTCATAATAGACCTAATGAATTTCATAGTTCATTAAGGCATAATACACCTAAATTTATTGAGTTCAAAGAAGAACCTAACACCCAATTTGATATAAAGGAAGTTGTAAAAGAATGGGAAAAGTTGAGTGAAGATTGTAGAAGGACTCTACCCTTTGAGCAATACTTTAATGTTTCAAACAAACTCAAAATGAGGGAAGGTAATAGGATGCCATTTCAGATTAAATAATTGAATTATTCCATTGTAAAAATTCCCCTTCCCACTTTTTATGGCTCATCTCAAAGTTATGCAAATACTTGGGTACAAAAACTAGATGTGTATTTTCAGTTGAATCCAATGGTGGAAGAGGATGCTTTAAAAATAGATATTTTGAATCTCGAAGGTGAAGCCAATGATTGGTGATTCCATGGTATGAAAACTTTGGGACATTATCAGGTTACAACATATGGAGAATTTGTTGACAGGGTATTAGAAAGATTTGAGAAAAAAGACCTAGAATTTCCTTTCAAAGAACTAGCCCAATTGAAGCAAGTTGGAACCCCTGCTGAGTATATGTCGGAATTCCAAAGAATGTCAGTTAAGGTGGATGATGTATCTATGGTAATGTTATTCTTTCTCTTTACTGAAGGTTTGGATGAACCCTTAAAATTTTTAGTTAAATCCCACAAACCTAATTCATTGAAGGATGCCATGAACTTGGCAAGAGATTTGCAGAATGTGCTACCAATGACAAGGGTTCCCCCCAAGACCAACTTTCCTTCCCAATTCAGATTTGAAAAGAAGCCATGGAAAGAATATGAATTTGGAAAGGATAAGAAAGAGGGACCAATCAAGGAATAACTCAGAAGGAAGAAACTATGTTACACATGCTTCCAACCATGGGTACCAAGGCATAAATGTGCTAAGGGAAAGGCATAGTTCATTGAAGTATTTTCTGATGATGAGTATGAAGGGGGTATGGAGTAAGGAGGACATATGTCATACCAATAAGAAGGATATTCCACAATAGAATAAGAGAAAAAATAAGAATATCATCCATTACCTGACAAAGGGAGACTAGCAGTGCTTTCAGGAGTGCCTTGTTTCCACACTATTCGATGCCAAGGAGTTGTACAAGGACAAAGGGTTTCGGTATTGGTAGATGGAGGATCCACACATAATTTCATTGATGCAGCCATGGTGGAAAGGATAGATATACCTTCTAAACCATTCGATGGCTTCACAGTCATCATTCCAGGTCACCATACTATGGAGTGCAAAACATGGATTCCAAAGCTACAACTCACCATAGGTAATTACACATTTTTTTATAGTTTTTATGTGGTTGATGTTGTTTATACTAATGTGGTATTGGGAGTGAAATGGTTGTAATCTATATGGGAACATACAATGAACTATCAAATCCTTGAAATGAGATTCAAAGATTCGGAAGGAAAACAAAGGGTATTGAAAGGAATGCACACCTATCCGAATCAAGCAGTGTCATCCCACCGCATAAAACACAAGAATGAAAAGGTTTTGGGAGACATTCCTCATGGAAGGCCACCTGATAGAGAAGGAACAAGTTTGCAGCATCCTAAATTGAGATTTCTTGAAGGAAAGAAATCTTGGGTGGGGAGGACTGTAATGTCCCCATTCAAATAAATCTCAAGAAGGGAAAATTCCACCAATCTACTAGTTTCCTATGTTGGGGTGGAAACATTGGGATTTTGAATAAGGGAGCTAATAAACCCCAAATGGACATAAGATTGACATAATTATATTAAAAGGGTTTAAATAAATATTTATGATAGGAAAATAAGGTGGCACTTGGTCATGGAGACACATTGGTGGTGTGGGACCCACACAAAGCTAGATTCCTCATGCCACATGGCATTCTATTCTCACCCATTCGAATCCAAGGTGGAGTATTGTTAAAATTTGAGCATTAATTCACAATAATATTGGATCTTTACTGAGAGAATAACATATACAGTATATCAATGCATAACAATCACAATAAGCATGACAAGCATCACAAGAATCAAAAGCATGAGAGACAAGAGACATAGAGTTTCCATGGGGAAAATTCTAAGGTGAAAAACCCCACAACTTCCTCAGAGATAGAGAGAGCAATGGCTCAAGCAAAGTACAACCAAAATACACTTGAGATAGTCTCCTAGAGCAGATTATCCTCCTCCTCACTAGTGCGCCACTTTCTGAGTAAGAGAAGTGTGTCTTTCCGAATGATCCAAATACAGATCTCCCGATCTCTATTTATACTTAACCTGTTTGCCCAGTTACACTATGGGGGCGACTTGTCTATCTAGATACATCCATAATATAATATATATTTCAGGGCCGACCCCACACATGGTGGTATAATAACCCATCAGCAAGTACACACACTTGCAACACTTGTCAATCCACATTACGACATTTCCTTATAGAGGAATAACACATCTCTAATAAGGGTACAATAAATATATATAAAATACATAGATGAAATACATTCCGAAGTTACATATACATCAACAAGTATAATGATATTAGGGATTTGGAAGGTAAATATACTTGGAATGACTCAATGAATATCGAATTGCAGTGGAAGAGTAACTCCCATGGAAGAGGAAGAGGCATTTTGGAGCTAGTGGGACACTTGGACTAGATTCCCTAGCTCTATGACAACAATGATGAAGATGTTATGACACCTATGACACAAATTAGACCTGAATTCTGACATCTGACATATATGACATATCAAGGCTAAACATATCCTCCAAGAAGGCACATAAGCGATTTAGGGAATCCAAAGAGACACCCATTCGAAATGAGGGAAGATGGAGACTAGGAATTGTTGGACAAGTGGCACACATTGGAATCTCTTCCCAACTTGAGTTGGCATGAGTCTTTTGGGAAGGAATTCGACCCAAGGAGGTATTTGGAAGTTTATAAAAGTCAAGAACAAAGAAGGAGATTATATTTTGATCATTTTACATTTTTCATTTGGAGAGGAGAGCTAGTAGAGTGTTATTCTACTTGCCTTAGCACCAGTTTCGAGGGTAAAAGATCCCCATCCTAATTGGAAGATGGAGAGTCCATTCAGAAATTTAATTTGGAGCTATAATGGATTCATTTGTTGTAGGTTGAATCTACAGGGAAGATCATGATCACATATCCTTCAGCTTGCTTCTACAACCATTCTTCCATTTCTTGTCATATTCTTGCTCCTTGAGGACAAGCGCACTTAATGAGGTGATGATCTCTTTGGGATAGTTATTAAGGCCCCATATATTGTTAATATGATATTTGTACTATGTATTTACTTCTCATAATACTTTAAGATCGAAACTCCAAGATATTTCATGTATAAATGCTAAACTATGAATAAATGGTGTCATTTCCCCAATACCTTGTTATTTTCACTTGAAGTGGTATCAAATTCGAAGGGTTCAGTCAAACTATGATATATTTTTGTTGTATGGAGAGCCATTAATATGATGAATAAGATTCATATTCATTAGAGAAGCACTGGGATAAATATTCTTAAGTTTCAAAACCATTTGTGAAGATTTACTATCATTTCCCCCTATGTTAAAGCTAGTATACAAACACCTGATTTATGGAAGTTACAAAAGCCTATAGAAACTAATTGATGTTGCATTGGGAATCCCATTGAATTCCTTTATCTGTACCATGTCTATATTCTTAAATTTGAGGAGGTATTACAGTGTTTGGGAAGCCATGTTTTTCCCCTACCCTTGGGGGTTGTGAACCTCGATTTTGAGTAGTAAAGATCCATATTTTTCCCTGATTATAAATGAATGTTGCAAAAGTGTTTTAAGAGTTTCCAAGCATCCATCAGCCTCACTTACATGTCTGAATACCTTCCAAACTCATTCAGACCCAATTCAAAACCATTTGGAGCCATTTGGAAGCAGTTGAGTCAATATTAGTCTAAGGGTCGAATCGGCCCAAAAGTTCAATTTTTATAATTTTACCAAATTTCGTAAAAAGGGACACTATAGCCCCCTTGAGTGAATTTGGAATGGCCTTCACTGAGAAAAACCCTAGCTCCGGAGATGACACATTGGCACCGTTTCCTGGCATTGGAGGCACGGTGTGTGGGGTCCCCTAGCTGAAACCCGATGTTTGTAATCCATCGGAATCGACGGATTCGCTATCGGAGTCACGATTTTGGTGCTACGGGAATTTTTTCCAGTAACCCCGGGGCCATTCAGGGACACTTTGAGGATGTCAAAGGATCTGGACCTATAATAATTCAGTCTTAGTGTTCTTACTTGATTTGAGAAGTTTCTTTATTAGCTATTAAACTATGCAATTTCCTTCAAACTTATGTTCATTAACATAATGGATATATGGAACTTAATTAAATTTTTTTCTATTATCGTTTGCAAAAACTAAGATAACTAAATTAGATTTTATTTTCAACATATTCAGTTCCCTTGTGCATACTTTGTGTTTCTTTTCCATAATTATATATTAACCATATTTGACTTTGCTTAATTTTTTGTCTTTTCCATTGAAAAAATAATAGGCATAGATCTGAAACTTGGGTGATTTTTGCACTAATTTGACAAGCTGCCTTTTTGTTGTCAAATTATGCAGTTTCCTTTACACTGTCATTCATTGACACAATGGATAAATAGAACTTAATCATATTTTTCTTGTATCTTTTGCAAAAAATAAGATAGATGCATTAAATTTTCTTTTCATCCTATTCAGTTTGCTTGTGAATACTATGTGTTTCCTTGTTGTACTGATATATTAATGACTTTTGACTTTTCCTTGTTTTTTCTCTTGTCATTGACAAATTAATAGGCATGCATTAATAACTGAGTTTAGAAGGTTGATTTGAAGTGACATATTGATGTGTATGTTGGATGTTGTGTGTATGTGAATTTGCTTGATGTGTGTATGTTGTATGTGAACACAATTTACTATAACAAATACTATTATTACAATCTCAGTGTACCCCCATAAACACTACAAGATTTGAACCCAAAATCCGATGTCCTCCGACGAAAAGGACTGTGTCATCGGATTTCACCTTAAAAATTACAAAATTTGATGATTTTTTTTAAATTGAAAGAAGGAGCCGTCGGATATCAGACGACTCTAAGGATATCCGATGAGGCCCCTGGAATATCCGATGGCTCTGTGGATATCTGACGGCTCTGTGGATATTCGACGGCTCTGTGCATATCCGACATCATATTATGCCCTAGGATGTCGGATATCTGACGCCAATCCATACCTGAGGATGTCGGATATCCGACTGCTTATGATGTTCTATCTCGTCTGTGATCCGAAATCAACTCTCCAATGGTAACTAGGCTCGAGGCATCGGATATCCGATGGAAGGATGACTTTTAAAACCTATAAATATTGAAACATTCCGACATGTTTGCTATACAAGTGACGGTTTGCGGAATTGTTTTTATTTGACGGACTATTTTTCATTATTTCCATTGTTTTTGTGATTCAAGCGAGTGAAGTGTAGATCTTCATTTTCTACGATCGATAATATTCATTCAAGCTCTTTACGAGAAAATGTAAACTAGAAATATTCCTGATCCATACGAACAAAATCGACAATTGCTTGCTAGATTGTGGGAACGAGTTGAAATAAGGGGTGATGGGAAATGCTATTGTCCATGTAGTCAATGCAAGGGCTTTAAGAGGAGAAGAATTTTGATCACAACAGCCAGAAAACATTGTAGGGAGCATGGGAACGCTGAGGGGGGAATGAATACCATCCATTTGTAAGTTTTACATTATAAATGTTTTTATTTTGATTGCTTTTGTAAATTTATGTATTATTTTAATATTTCTTATATTAACTTATATATCTATTGATCGTGGTTTCAATAGATGGGGACTAACACGGACAATAAATATTATTTTAATATTTAATATTTTTTATAATATTTTTTTCTTTTGTGCATGTTGAATCTAGGGTATAGTAGAATAAATCATTTATTTGTTCGTTAGTGAGACTAACCCACTCACCGGGGAAAGCACTTAACTCTCTAGATTTGTGGCACTTTCTGTTAGTTTTTCAGAATTTAATACATTCTGATCTAGGATCTTAACTAAAAGAACAACATGTACAGCATATCAAGCATAAGAGACAAGAGACAAGAGACACAAAACATTTCACTGGGGAAAACCAAGAAGGTGAAAAACCCCGCAACTTCCTCAGAGATAGAATAAGCATCAATACAATGATCACCATGATAAAACCCAAGAGATAGATATCTACAGCAGCATGCTCCTCCTCCACTTGTGCGCATCCTCGTCTTCTCTCACTAATGTGAAGTGAGTGAACAATAGAATGTGTAAAATGAGAGAGACACACTCTCTATTTATACACTACATCACTTGACCTTTACTCAACTAGGTTGGCCCTAACTTAACCACATAACATTATGCTGACTAGGTCGTCCCCGAATAGGGTGGTTTAATAACCCTTTGACCCACATGACTCACACAGGGCCGACCCCAACAAGCTGGTCTAATAACCCATCAAGTATAAGTTACGACACTTACAATATAACTTGCGACACTTGCAAGTACACATGACGACACTTCCAATCGGAGGAATAATACATCTCCGTTGGGGATACAATAAAGTACAAATGTAATACATACAATATACAAGTGAATGTCTTCCAAAGTTACAAATACATCAACACTCCCTCTTAACTAGGAAGGTATTCTCTTGACACAAGTCATCAATACATATAGGCACAAGTCTTCAATACTGGAGTTGGATCATCATCACTGGATCACGGAGCATCATCATCACTGCTGCTGTACTCGTCATCTCGATCACTGGTGCTATCTCATAAATCTTCTCGTCATAGGAAGTTCTACAGAGCCAACCCTTTTTCATACTGTATGTAGGCCCACCACCTGTAGGTCTTCATCATCACTAGCCATACTGTGGAATCCTCAGGAATTATTACGTGCGTCAACAAAACCTTGAAAGAGAATCCCGGGACTTTTACGAGCTCACTACTCAACCTATCGGATATCCCAGGGAAATATTATATGTGACCTCCACAAAACCTCGAAAGAGCATCCCAAGACTTATTACGAGCACACAACTCAACCTATCGGATCTCCCAGCAACATATTACATGTGGTCATGGAAAAACCTCGAAAGAGCATCCCAGGACTGATTACGAGCACACAGCTCAACCTATCGGATCTCCCAAGATATTTTACATGCAACTGCACAACCTTTCCATGGCCACGGAGTATCATCCTGATACTCATGATCATACTGATCATGTCATCTCAGCAAACAAGCCATCAAGTAGGTACACCTCAGGACTGATTACACTGCCTCTACAAAACCTACAAGATCTCCCAGGATTTATTACACTGCCTCTGCAAAACCTGCAAGAGCATCTCAGGACTGATTATATGCCTCTGCAAAACCTGTGTACCATACTGTCACCTCATCGTATTCATATCACCTCATCGTCCACGGAGCACAACCTAGATGCACATCACACAGCACTTACACTCACCGGCATGGGAAGACACACTTCAACCATCCGTGAAAGGCTCAGCACTTATATCTATGCCATGGGAAGACACACTTCAACCATGCGAGAATGGAACGGCACTTATATTGCAGCCATGGGAAGGCACGTTTCAACCATGCTCGAATGGCACAGCACTTATATCACAGCCATGGGAAGACACACTTCAACCATGCTCGAATGGCACAGCAATTATATCACAGCCATGGGAAGACACACTTCAACCATGCTCGAATGGCACATCACTTATATCGCAGCCATGGGAAGACACGCTTCAACCATGCTAGAATGGCACAACACTTATATCACAGCCATGGGAAGACACACTTCAACCATGCTCGAATGGCACAGCTCTTACATCAACGACCATGGGAAGACACACTTCAACCATGTCGAAATGGCCCTAGCCCTTATATCTACACCATGGGAGGACACACCTACCACCATGTGAGAATGGCTCATGTGCATATGTGTCTCTGGACTCATCACTTCCCCTTGGAAGGAATATTGATCTGAAGTACACCAAGCCTCTCTCTGAAGTACTCAAACTTCACTATGGCCAATGGCTTAGTCAAAACATCGGCTATCTGCTCATCTATTGCAACATACAGGAGCTTCCATGCTCCTCTCTACACCATATCCTTGATATAGTGATATTTGATCTTGATGTGCTTCGACCTGTCATGGAACACGGGGTTCTCAGACAGCTTCCCACAACTCTGGTTGTCACAAAAGATACCAGTAGAATCCAACGGGAGATCAAATCACTCATACAATAGCTTCCTCAACCATACTTCCTCACAACTAGCCGAACAAGCTGCGACATACTCTGCTTTGGCTGTACTCAGTGCCACACAGGACTGCTTCCTGCTAAACCAAGAGATCATACTGGATCCCATACTGAAGCAGCAACCCGAAGTGCTCTTCCGATCAATGGCACTACCTTCCCAATCCAAATCAACATAACCCTCCAGGTTAAACTTTTGATTCGCCTCATACTTGAGCCCATAGTCAACCGTACCCTTCAGGTACCTCAGAATGTGCTTTACAGCAACCAAGTGAACACCTCTGGGATCCATCAGGAACTGGCTCAATGTGTTCAGCATAGAGCAAATATCTGGTCTCGTGTTCGTCAGGTACATCAAGGACCCAATCATCTGACGATACACCGTGACATCAACCAGATCAGATGAAGCATCACAGAGAAGCTTTTGGTTCGATGCCATAGGTGTGGCCATGGCCTTGCAGTCCATCATCCTGAACCGCTTCGGGATATCTACTGCATACTTCCCTTGTCCAAGGAATATTCCATCTGCACTCTGCCACACCTCCATGCCTAGAAAGTAATGCATCATCCTGATCATCATCATAGCATCATCCAGATGCATATCATCCAGAGTATCATCCTGATACTCATCACACATGATCATCCTGATCATCATCACTACATCGTCCTGATGCATATACATATACATGATCCAGTTGATCATACAAAGCATCCAACTGATGCTTATCTGTAATGTCCCTTGTTACAAATTTTATTAAAATTGCAATTTTCCACTTTTTTTCCCTAGTTCGACCTTTGACTAGTTTTGATCTCTAGGTCCCAAATTTGCCCCAAATGATCCCAAATCCTCTGAGAATGTATATGAATGATATTAGAACATAAATATCTATTTAAGGGATGCCTTTGGACCTTTAAAATACTTCTGCAAACCCTCTTTCAATTCTAATCAATGTAGGTAACTTTACCAGTGATTTTCCTTTGACTAGTATTGGTCTCTAGGTCTCAAATTGACTCCAAATGCCTTCAAATCTTCAAGGAAGGTGTATGAATGATATTAGAACTTTAATATGATGTTTATGGATGAAATATTTTCACCAAAAGACCTCTGCAAAATCTCTTAAGATTCTGGACCAATTATGCAATTTTACTAGTAATTTGGGGTTCAAATCCCCCTGGGGTAAGCACTGAAAATGGCTTCCCAAATGCCTCCAAACCCACTCAAATTTATTAAAAGAGGTATGTAATGTGTTAATTATTTTATTAAAGTCTAATATGCACCATTAATGGATTATTACAACTGTTCTCACCCTCTCCCATTCAATTGCAAAAATCCTCAATTCGACCCTTGGGGAAATGGCACTATTTCACCTCCCAATACAACTAAACTGAGTAAAAATGCTTAAAATGATCAAGTACAGTACATGAAACTTTTAGAATACATCCATGGTAGTATATTTATCACAAATATATCAGATAATCATCCATTCATTCGAAATCATCATCAATACATTGCCTCACAACAAGGTAGTGGGGAAATGGCATTGTTCTTCCATTAAAAATGAGATTTATACATTTCTACTTGGAATTTCGACCTGAATTTTTTTGGAGATGAAGAACAGAGTATTTAATTCATATTAAAAAATAAATGGGGCATTAAAAGCTTCCCCAAAGAGTACAATAGATCACCAAAAACGCCCTTCCTCAAGGATCAAGAATATGCCATCAAAACTGGAAATGGTTGAAGGAGTGAGCTGCAATAGAAGAAAACATGAGATGCCCTATAGCTTACACTTGCAAATAAAGACTCCATTAAATCTCCAAATGAAATGTTTGAATGGCCTTTCCAATTACCAACTTGGATGGGAATCTTTCACCCTCGAAATTGGTTAAGGCAAGAAACTAGTCATCCACTAGCTCTCCCTCTTCACAAATGCAATTGCAAATTCTACAAATGACCAAAAATATGGTTTCATTCTTTTTTATTGACATTTATAAATTTCTAATGGCCTCCATGGGTCGAATTCCTTCCAAGAGACTCATGCCAACTCAAGTTGAGAAGATATTCCAAAGAACGCCACTTGTACAACAATTCCTAGTCTCCCACTTCCACCAAATCACATGTGGAAGAATCTTAGCTTCCCTAACACCCTTGAGCGCCCTATTGGAGTCTATTTTTAGCCCTGTCATGTCATATATGTCATATGTCAGCCTTCAGGTCTGATTTGTGTCATAGGTGTCATAGCATCTTCATCATTGTTGTCATAGAACTAGGGAATCTAGCCCAAGTGTCTCACTAGCTCCAAATTGCCTCTTCCTCCTCTATATTTCGACCTTGGATGAGTCATGCATGAATAATACCTTTTGGACTCCCCCAAGTATGTTACTATTCACCTTGAATTCGAATTGGTGAGAGAATGATGCCAAATGTAGTGGGGAAATCTAGCCATATGTGGGTCCCACTTCCTCCATGTGTCTTCATGATCAAATGCCACTTTGATTTTCACTTGTATATATGTATTTAGGTCCTTTAATGTTAAAACATCATTTATTATCACCATTATTCCAAATCCCAAAGCTTCCACCCCAAACCTAGGAAACTAGTAATTTTCCTCCTTGGCAATTATTTGAACTTTAGCATCAATTTGACAAACTCTATTGAATAGGGACAATGTGATTAGGCCATTGTGACCCAATGCCAAATTTGGGACATTACAAATCCTCCCTTCCCAATATTGCTTTTCCTCAAGCAATTTTAAACATGGGTGTTGAAGAACCCGCTTTCTGTATAATTCTTTGAAGTTGCCATTGAATTGCCCAACCTTGAGTCTTTGAGTTTCCATGAAGATTTTAGAGAGGAACCACCATGCTTGCTGCTGCACTACTCTGATTAAAATCACTTTATTAAGTGTGGAATCCATCTCCCATACTACTTGCTTCCCCCCAAAAAATGAAACCAATGAGACAAAAATTATTCCAGGGTCCCATTGCTTGTATTGCACCCCAACAATTAAGAGTGCTCTCCAACCCATACCATCAGATAAGAGGATTCTTGGATCCCATTTTCTTGTATGCATTCTTCCAAACATCATGAGTACAAAATATATATCATCAAAGTACATAACTGCATAATGAAAATTAATATCAAGGAGGTGCTTCATCAAAGAATCATGAAAGTGCTTATACCTCCAAGCAAGTAGACCACCGTTTTTCAAGTGCATACAAGCTTCAAGTGACCAATCAAATCTGCTCCAATGACATAGGTGAGGATCCCATGTCCTATAAAGCTGCTCCAAAAGGATGTGATAATCATCAAAATATTCATCCATGTATTCTGTCATCCAAGAAGTGAATGAAGAATCTCCACTAAAATCTGAACCAAATAATGAGCAGAAAAAACAAGGAGACTTCAAATGACTCAAAAAAGTCTCACCCATACATCCCTGAATGTGATCATCATAAAGATATAACAAAGCATGTGGCTTCCAACAAAAATGTTCTCCAATCATAAATCTATTCACCCAAGTGTTGGATGAAGTTCCTCCAGCATCAAATGAATCAAGTGTTGAGCAAGAAAAACCATGAGTCTTCAAGTGACTCAAATGCATATCATGGGTGCATCCATGTAGATGTGCATCATCATAAAGTAACAAAGGATGCTGCTGCAAATGTGAATAAGAATGTGCTCCAACCATATCATCATAGAAAGTAAATCTAGGAGTTCCATAGTCCTCATGTGGCACCATCAAAAAGAACCCTTTCACCCATACTTCATTGAGACTAATGTTGCAAAACATGAAATTGTAGGATGTAGGAGAATGAACCAAATCACCCAAATGATCAAAAAGTACAGAAGTTTCATCATGGGAAGGATCCATATGGGTAGTATCACACAGCTCCTTCAAAAGTGTGAACTCTTTGTCATAGTTTGGTTCCAATGTAGAGGAATCATGCTCTTCTTTAAAAATTGCATAGCCTTCATTAAGAGACAATTCAAATTCCTCTTCCACCACCTCAAGTGTTTGGATCTCTTCAAGTTCATCTTCAAACACATCAAGAACATTCAAATTTTCACATTTCTCATGATCCACCATGTCATGAGAATCCTCCAAACAATCTACCATTTGAAAATCTGAAACATAGGAGGAAAAAGAAGTATCTTGCAACTTTTCAAGAAGTTGCTCATTTTGAATTGTGAGCTTATGATTATCTTCATTATTCTTCAAGTATGCATCATGTAACAATTCATTAAGCTCAAACAAATGGTTTCTATCAAAAATCAAAGACATGAAATTACCTTTGATGTGGCACATTGCTCTTTGAATCTTCTCCATGTCTTCAAGGAAGGATGTTTCCTCCAATGAAGTAGCTCTCAAACAAGAATTTGACACCAATGCTCGAGTGTCATGGAGAATGCTAAGGGACTCTTGGATATTCTTTTCATTCATATTTAAGGACCCTTCAATAAAATGAGGATCTTTCAAATGAACCTCCTCATCTTCTTCCTTCTTGCTTGGACCAACTTCATGAAGCTCAAGTGGTGATGGGGAAGTTGATCTTGTTTCTTCTACAACTACTACAAGTTCTTCATTTTCATGATTAGGGGAATTTTTTCTTGCAGAAATACTGTCAAAAGTGATATCTATGTCACCAACATAGTGGTGTGAGCACCCATCAGTAGGTACTCCTTCATAGTTTAAGCATCCATCAGTAGATGCTCTTTGGTTCATGTCTAAGCTAGAAGGTGTCTCGAAATGATCTTCCATATTTTCAATAGAATCTTCTTCATGCTCTTATGATGTCTCTTCCTTTTGCTCCTTAAAGCAAGCTGATGCATTTTGCCCCTTGTTTTCTTTAGGATCAGTATATTTGGAATCTCTTCTTGAATAAATCTCAAAAGCTCTCCTCAAGGAGGACATCATTTCATGCACACATATATGATACTCGCTCCAAGGGTTTTTACAAGAAGGGCATAAACCTTTCTTCACTAACTCCACATCTTCATTTTTGGGCCTATTTTCAAAAACATGTTCAGCATAGTACTCAAAAGACATGGCATTTTGTGTATTTTTGCTCAAAGCAAGATATTCTTGATATTTTTGATATTGTTGGGGCAAGGTTTTATATTTTTCTCTCCATCTTTGGAACTCGCTCATAGAATTATCCTTGGTTGGTGTGACACACTCATATTCATCAGATCTAAAGTCATAAGAATAATCTTCATTTTTCTTTAAATTGTAATAAGTGTTGCATGATGGCACCTCTTCCTCGTACCATTCACATTCTGCTTCATATTGCTCATAAGCATCTGCATATTCCTCATAAGAATTGTACTCATAGGATTCATCATAATAGTAAGACATGGATGCTAATTATTATTGAATATATGTACCTAATCCATAGGTTCAAGGACCATGCTCTGATACCACTGTAATGATCCTTGTTACGAATTTTATTAAAATTGCAATTTTCCACTTTTTTTCCCTAGTTCGACCCTTGACTAGTTTTGATCTCTAGGTCCCAAATTTGCCCCAAATGATCCCAAATCCTCTGAGAAGGTATATGAATGATATTAGAACATAAATATGTGTTTCAGGGATGCCTTTGGACCTTTAAAATACTTCTGCAAATCCTCTTTCAATTCTGATCAATGTAGGTAACTTTACTAGTGATTTTCCTTTGACTAGTATTGGTCTCTAGGTCTCAAATTGACTCCAAATGCCTTCAAATATTCAAGGAAGGTGTATGAAAGATATTAGAACTTGAATATGATGTTTATGGATGACATATTTCCACCAAAAGACCTCTGCAAACTCTCTTAAGATTCTAGACCCATTATGCAATTTTACTAGTAATTTGGGGTTCAAATCCCCCTGGGGTAAGTACTGAAAATGGCTTCCCAAATGCCTCCAAACCCACTAAAATTTATGAAAAAAGGTATGTAATGTGTTAAGTATTTTATTAAAGTCTCATATGTACCATTAATGGATTATTACAACTGTTCTCACCCTCTCCCATTCAATTGCAAAAATCCTCATTTCGACCCTTGGGGAAATGGCACTATTTCACCTCCCAATACAACTAAACTAAGTAAAAATGCTTAAAATGCTCAAGTACAGTACATGAAACTTGTAGAATACATCCATGGTAGTATATGTATCACAAATATATCAGAGAATCATCCATTCATTCGAAATCATCATCAATACATTGGCTCACAACAAGGTAGTGGGGAAATGGCATTGTTCTTCCATTAAAAATGAGATTTATACATTTCTACTTGAAATTTCGACATGAAAATTTTTGGAGATGAAGAACAGAGTATTTAATTCATATTACAAAATAAATGGGGCATTAAAAGCTTCCCCAAAGAGTACAATAGCTCACCAAAAATGCCTTCCTCAAGGATCAAGAATATGCCATCAAAACTGGAAATGGTTGAAGGAGTGATCTGCAATAGAAGAAACCATGAGATGCCCTGTATCTTACACCTGCAAATAAAGACTCCATTAAATCTCCAAATGAAAGGTCTGAATGGCCTTTCCAATTACCAACTTGGATGGGAATCTCTCACCCTCGAAATTGGCTAAGGCAAGAAACTATTCATCCACTAGCTCTCCCTCTTCACAAATGCAATTGCAAATTCTACAAATGATCAAAAAGCTAGTTTCATTCTTTTTTATTGACATTTATAAAGTTCTAATGGCCTCCATGGGTCGAATTCCTTCCAAGAGACTCATGCCAACTCAAGTTGGGAAGATATTCCAAAGATTGCCACTTGTACAACAATTCCTAGTCTCCCACTTCCACCAAATCACATGTGGAAGAATCTTAGCTGCCCTAACACCCTTGAGTGCCCTATTGGAGTCTATTTTTAGCCCTGACTTGTCATATATCTCATATGTCAGCCTTCAGGTCTGATTTGTGTCATAGGTGTCATAGCATCTTCATCATTGTTGTCATAGAGCTAGGGAATCTAGCCCAAGTGTCTCACTAGCTCCAAATTGCCTCTTCCTCTTCCATGGGAGTTACTCTTCCTATATATT
The DNA here is from genome assembly GCA_027924585.1 of Larix kaempferi. Taxonomy (NCBI): domain Eukaryota; kingdom Viridiplantae; phylum Streptophyta; class Pinopsida; order Pinales; family Pinaceae; genus Larix; species Larix kaempferi. The sequence goes on along the minus strand of BSBM01000816.1, from coordinate 1,279,658 downwards.
TAGACCTTGGATGATTCATGCCATGAATAATACCTTTTGGAATCCCCCAAGTATGTTACTATTCACCTTGAATTCGAATTGGTGAGAGAATGATGCCAAATGTAGTGGGGAAATCTAGCCATATGTGGGTCCCACTTCCTCCATGTGTCTTCATGATCAAATGCCACTTTGATTTTCACTTGTATATATTTATTTAGGTCCTTTAATTTTAAAACATCATTTATTATCACCATTATTCCAAATCCCAAAGTTTCCACCCCAAACCTAGGAAACTAGTAATTTTCCTCCTTGGCAATTATTTGAACTTTAGCATCAATTTGACAAACTCTACTGAATAGGGACAATGTGATTAGGCCATTGTGACCCAATGCCAAATTTGGGACATTACATTATCAATATACATGATCCATCCAACTGATGCGTATCCAAAGTAGTAACTGGAGCATCGTCCTGATGCTCATCACACAGTGCTTACATCCACACCCAAGGGATGGATCCTCCTCTCACCATGCTTGGAATGGCTCATGTAAATGTGTCCCATCACTTCTTTCTCGAAGTATCTTCAATAGATAGTTTTCTTTGAAATTTATTGCTGGAACAAATGTTGTAGTCCTTCTTTTGTAGGTACATGGTATTTCCTACACGACAAGTTCAATTGCATGATTAGAAACATCTTATATATTTCAGAACAAATTCTTACTCATAAATACATATGTCATACAGTCATACAATTATCTTAGCCAATGCTTCAATACAACATTTATCCATATTCCGTAACTTTCTAGATGCCTTCCATCTCTACCAAAACATTGTTAAGAGTGTGCACAAATCCCAACATGTCAGCAAAGAGGTTTCATTCTAGATAAGTAGCAATGGAATGTTGTACAGTAACATAGGCCACTTACCCATTACTATATTAGTAGTATCTTGTTCATTAATGCAACCTTTTCTAAAATGCATAATATACATCCTAAATCTAGGAACATGTACATGACTGAACAACATCATTTAAGTAATCATATATATAACAATTCAAATACTTATCTTTGTTTAGTTGTAGGGTGGACTCCCTCTCAATCTTTGCTTCCTTGCAGGAACTACTGGAGTGTTCTCCCTCTTGATCTTTGCTTCTTGGATTACCTATCCTTGAACTTATATTCATCCTGGACCACTATGCATGCTTAAGTGTGCACTAGTATCATCCTCAATATCTCATACATGATCATATATCCATTAGTATAATCTCAATACTATCAAAACATTATGATCCTAATTAAACTTAACATGTATGGTCATGATCATTTCATACATAGGTAATAAGCATTAGCATTTTCAGGGAAAAATTCTTTTACTCATGCATAATCTTATTTGACCATAGGACTCTTTTGGTTAGTCATATCATCAATCAAAGTAAGAAACATAATATGCATAAACCCTTGATTATTTAAACTTCTAACTTCAAGGATAATCGTTATCATTCATACAAAAGTATAAGATCTTAACACAAGGTAGGATTCTAACTTGATATAGGAAAAACATACCTGGTTATCATGTTTGCTAGTTATGTCTAACATACCCACATAAAGTCTTCTTGTTCTCTTCAATGACTTGTGATAGTAACCTGCATATCTCATAGGTTAAGCATTGTAGAACCAAATTATACATACCTTGTAAGTAGAGCTTCACGAGTCTTTGTCTTCATGTCACCATGGTCATATGTTCTTGATCTAGAACTTGATTTGTCTTTCTTGATGTACCTTACATGTTAGCAGACAACATCAACCTCATACAACATCATGGTGCATCGGTACAATCATAAATGTCATAACCCTATACATGCATTCATACTTTTACTAGGGTGATAAGACAAGTCTAAAATTAAATCAATATTGTACTAACCTCAATAATATGAAGACAAACATATCATAACCTTAATCATGAACATATTTCAAAACATACATGTATCTCCTCAAGTCATACCTGTCAAGATTGCTTGTAGACTTCTTATGTAAGGCCTTAGCCTCATCTCCCTCTAGAACTAGAACTTCTTCACTTATGCAGGTGTCCAATTCATTCTCTTCCAGGATTAACCCAATCCACTTTGATTTGCTGAACTGGATATCGAGCTGGATAAGGGTTTGTCAGAGAAACCCTAAATTTTAAATTTTGAATTTCAAACTTCTGAATGGATGAAAAGATGTGCCTTGATGAGATGATCAACCTGGTATACTCAGAATTTGAAAACTGCAAAGTTTCACCCCTCAAATTTGCTTTTCAATCTTCTGGATTCACTAGGGAGGACCCTGAATTAGGGTTTGAGTTTCCCGAAGATTCACCCAACCAATAGTTTGATACAAAGCTCTAAGCTTTGATTTTTCCAAGGAGCTTCCAACTATGGTCACATATTTCAAAAAGTCCCATTTTTTTTGTAGAAGCCCTAATTTTTCACCTTTCTGATCAAAGTCCCGAACTAGGGTTTGATCAAGCCCGACCTTCTGCCCAACCAAAAAAATTTGATCTTGGTCTCTAAATTTTGATTTTGATGAGAAGCATCCAGCCGTGGTCTCTGATTACAAAAATTCCAACTTTCTCCAAAACCCTAAATTCCCGTAGCCATGAATGAAGGTGCTCAAAATCCAATTATGTTTTGACAGAAATATGCACCTGATTTTTTCTAGTTTAACTCAAAAATTTTGGATCTACAAGGTTTGAAACTTCTTCCTGTGGTAGCCTGACCTCTTAAATTTCCAACCCCACAGGTCTGATCTCAAATGGATTCTCTGAGAGAGAGTTATGCTAAGTGTCACAATGTGACCTGTTTATGGGATAAAACAGGAGAATAAACTTGTACAGAGTTCCACGTGTCACTGGTTCAATTTTGGCCTCTGAAAATCGGACCTGTGAAAGTACAGTCCATTCCCTACTTGCCACTTTTTATGAAATTTCATTTGGAGCTTCCTAGCCCAATTTGTGACCTTTTTTCCTAGGTCACCTATTTATGGTTGAGATTTGGAAGAGGCAGAAACCCTATATTGTACAGATCATAAATCTGAAAGTACAACTAATTAGAGGCTTTTCTTCGGACACAAGATACATGGGGATATTAACTTCGACTTGTAATATTTTCAGATCCTGAAACTTTTCCAAAATGAATTTATAGAGAAAGTGCTACGATCACTGGTTTTTTCTATATAAATCCCTAGCTTCACAAGTGCAACAAGTGTCATAAATGCCATACCATGCCTTCTTTCAGGCTAGCTCTGATACCATGTTATTTTTTCAGAATTTAATAAATTATGATCTAGGATCTTAACTGAAAGAACAACATGTACAGCATATCAAGCATAAGAGACAAGAGACAAGAGACACAAAACATTTCACTGGGGAAAACCAAGAAGGTGAAAAACCCCGCAACTTCCTCAGAGATAGAATAAGCATCAATACAATGATCACCATGATCAAACCCAAGAGATAGATATCTACAGCAGCATGCTCCTCCTCCACTTGTGCGCATCCTCCTCTTCTCTCACTAATGCGAAGTGAGTGAACAATAGAATGTGTAAAATGAGAGAGACACACTCTCTATTTATACACCACATCACTTGACCTTTACTCAACTAGGTCGGCCCTAACTTAACCACATAACATTATGCTGACTGGGCCGACGCCCAATAGGGTGGTCTAATAACCCTTTGACCCACATGACTCATACAAGGCCAACCCCAACAAGGTGGTCTAATAACCCATCAAGTATAAGTTACGACACTTACAATATAACTTGCGACACTTGCAAGTACACATGACGACACTTCCAATCGGAGGAATAATACATCTCCATTGGGGATACAATAAAGTACAAATGTAATAGATACAATATACCAAATACATCAACACTTTCCATCATGATAATAGAAATAACGACTATATTGGCATGTTGTAATTTCTCTTATATTTTCTCTATAGAAACCATAGCATCGTTTATCTTACCTTAGTGGACAGTATGAGAAATTTTGAGTTATTTTTTAGTAGCTTTGCTCAGTAATTGGGTCAATTATTATGTCTCTTGGATAGTTTGGATGCACCTATTTGACCAACAATACAATTAGTCGTTGTTCTTTTCATCCCAACAATACAAAATTTGTTACATTTTAAATGCATCACATAAATGTTTACATTTTGCGTTTGAATTTCTTATATTAACTTTTATCTATTGATTTTTTCATGTAATTATAAAGGAAAGACATCCTATGGTATATCGGCCAGAGGAAGTGCTTCCAGAACAAGTACCGAAGGAACATGGAGCTATGAATATTAATGGAGAACAAGTTAATGATCACATTGAAGAAGATGATCATACTGATAACATTGTTGAAGATGATGTTACAAATACTTTGATCCATGATTCATTTAATGTTAGAATGGATAATGATGATGATGCTGATCATGAAAATGATGAACATTTTGATGATATTCATGATATACCTCTTCTTGATAAGACATACGAACCCCTTTATGAGGGATCCAAGACAAATCTTCTCTCTGCTATATTGTTGATAATGAACTTGAAGGTTATGAATGGTCTTTCAAACATATCAGTCACATGGATGTTAAGGTATGTAATATATTCCATCACAAAATATATATGATCGTGTATTTTATTGTTAATTCATATATAAGTCAAATTATTACGGATGAAATGTGTTTCATTAATATTATTTCTATATTATATTAACTATATTTTTATTTTAATTTGTTGTAGCATGATAGGTGAATATTTGTTACCACCGTCAAATATTTTACCTCGCACATATCAAGATTTATCTGCTATCATGAAATAAATTGGAATGCAGTATGAAGCAATGCATGCATGCCCCGATGACCATGTTTTATATTACAATTAGCATGAATTTGCAACAGAATGTCTTGAATGTCATATCAGTAGATATCGCACAGATCAAGTAACTAAAAAGGTGCCTCGCAAGATTCTACGTTATATTCCCATTATTCCACATTTGCAACGACTATTCAGGTGCAAAAACATAGCGCAGTTTATGGATTACCATGCATGGAACAGAAGTCAAGACGAGATTATTCGGATGCCTGTAGATGGGTCTACATTTAGAGATATGGAGGAAAAATGGCCTCACTTTAAAGAAGAACCTCGTAATCTTAGGATTTCTTTGGCAGCAGATGGTGTCAATCCATTTGCAGAGATGAGATCTGTTTACTCGGTGTGGCCTATTTTTGTTATCAACAACAACATTCCTCCATGGTTGAAAATAAAGAGGGAGCACATAATGTTGTCGATGATTGTTCCAGATACGAACCCTACAGTTTTTTTTTAATGTAGTGGTATCTCATTTGTCGTATTTTTGTCGCATAGTGTCATATATATATTTAATGTTTTTATATTGTGCAATATGGTTTAATATATATAATCTAAATGGTACGTCTCATAATTATATTTTTTATATGTTCAAATCAATCAGGTAAGTACCAAGTCAAAGATATGAATTTATATATTGAACCTCTTTTTGACGAGTGTTAAATTTTGAGCATTAATTCACAATACTCTAGGATCTTTACTGAGAGAATAACATATACAGTAAATCAATGCATAACAATCATAATAAGCATCACAAGCATCACAAGAATCAAAAGCATGAGAGACAAGGGACACAAATTTTCCGTGGGGAAAACCCTAAGGTGAAAAACCCACAACTTCCTCAGAGATAGAGAGAGCAATGGCTCAACCAAAGTACAACCAAAATACACTGAGATAGTCTCCTAGTAGCAAATGATCCTCCTCCTCACTAGTGCGCCACTTTCTAAGTGAGAGAAGTATGAGTTTTCGAGTGATCAAAATAGAGATCTCCCGATCTCTATTTATACTTAACCTGTTTTCCTAGTTACACTATGGGGCCGACTTGTCTAGCTAGGTACATCCACAATATAATATATATTTCAGGGATGACCCCACACATGGTGGTCTAATAACCCATCGGCAAGTACACACACTTGCGACACTTGTCAATACACATGACGACACTTCCTTATAGAGGAATAACACATCTCTTATAAGGGTACAATAAATATATATGAAATACATTCCAAAGTTACATATACATCAACACTCCCTCTTAACTAGGAAGGTATTTCTTGACACAGATCTGCTAGACAAGTCTTCTTCTCGGAATCATTGTCATCGATGCATCGTCATCATCATCGTCACTGTTGCTGCTATCTCAACCAATCTCTGACTCTACTCATCATAGGAAGTTCTACAGAGCCAGTCCTTTTTCATACTGGATGTAGGCCCACCACCTGCAGGTCTTCATCATCACTGGTCATACTGTGGAATCCTCAGGACTTATTACGTGAGTCAACAAAACCTCGAAAGAGCATCCCATGACTGATTACGAGCACACAGCTCAACCTATCGGATCTCCCAGGACCTTTTACATGCTACTGCACAACCTGTCCACGGCCACAGAGTATCATGAAGCACAACCCAGATGCACACACACATCACTTACACTCACCGGCATGGGAGGACCAACCTACCACCATCTGTGAAATGCTCACAGCACTTACATCAACGACCATGGGAGAACACATCTGCCACCATGTCGGAAAGGCTCTGCACTTACATCAACGCACATCGGAGAACACATCTAGCACCATGTCGGAAAGGCTCTACACTTACATCAACGCACATGGGAGAACACATCTACCACCATGTCAAAAAGGCTCTACACTTACATCAATGCACATGGGAGAACACATCTACCACCATGTTGGAAAGGCTCTGCACTTACATCAATGCACATGGGAGAACACATCTACCACCATGTCGGAAAGGCTCTGCACTTACATCAATGCACATGGGAGAACACATCTACCACCATGTCGGAAAGGCTTTGCACTTACGTCAATGCACATGGGAGAACACATCTACCACCATGTCGAAAAGGCTCTTGTGCATCTGTGTCTTCGGAACTCATCACACATAATTCAACTGATTATGTAATGTATCCACCTGATACATATGATCATCCTGATCATCATCACTATACCATCTTGATACATATAATTTGGAGCAACATCCTGAAGCTCATCATCATGATCATCCTGATCATACAATGCATCTACCTGATGCATACCAAGTATCTACCTGATACATATCATCATACATGATCCACCTGATCATACAATGTATCCTCTTGATACAAATACAAATACATGATATATATCAATCATACATGATCTACCTGATCATACAATGTATCCACCTAATACATATACAGATACATGGTCCAAGCATCCAACATGATGCATATACAAAATACATATAAATGATCCAACTGATCATATCCATCATCCAACATGATGCATACATATACATATAAATGATCCAACTGATCATACAAAGCAGAAACTAGAACATCATCCTGATGCTCATCATCCAGCGCTTACATACACAACCATGTGAAGGATCCTCCTTCCAACATGCTTAGAATGGCTTTAGCAAATGTCTCCATCACTTCTTCCTCGAAGTGTCATCGATCTGAAGGACACCAAGCCTCTCCTTGAAGTACTCGAACTTCACCCTAGTTAGTGGCTTCGTAAGTACATCTGCAATCTGCTCGTCCGTCGCAACATATAGGAGCTTCACAGATCCTCTCTACACCCTATCCCTGATATAGTGATATTTGATCTCTATGTGTTTCGACCTATCATGAAACATTGGGTTCTCGTACAACTTCACACAACTCTGGTTATCACAAAAGATACTAGTAGCATCCAACGGGAGATCAAATAACTCAGACAGTAGCTTCCGTAGCCATACTGCCTCACAACTAGCTGAATAGGCTGCAACATACTCTTCCTCAACTGTACTCAGTGCTACGCAGGACTTCTTCCTTCTAAACCAAGAGATCACACCTGATCCCATACTAAAGCAGCACCCAGAAGTGCTCTTCCTATCTGCAGCACTACCTGCCCAATCTGAATCAACATAACCCTGCAGGTTAAACTTTTGATTCACTTCATACTTGAGCCCATAATCCACTGTACCCTTCAGGTACCTCAGAACATGCTTTACAGCAACCAGGTGAACACTCCTCGGATCCATCAGGAACTGGCTCAATGTGTTCACCACAAAGCAAATATCTGGTCTCGTGTTCATCAGGTACATCAAGGACCCAATCATCTGACGATACATAGAGATATCAACTGGCTCAGATGAAGCATCACATAGAAGCTTCAGGTTTGATGCCATAGGTGTGGCCATGGCCTTGCAATCCATCATCCCAAATCTCTTTAGGATATCTATTGTGTACTTCCCTTGACCAAGGAAGATCCCACCTGCATTCTGCCACACCTCCATACCTAGGAAATAATGCATCATTCCCAAATCTTTCATATTGAACTCAGCAGCAAGCTTCCTCTTAGTATCTGCAATCAATCTGTCATCTCCTGTTACAAATAAGTCATCCACGTATAGAAGTAGAATCACAGGATTCCCTTCCTCAACCTTGTAGTAAAGGTTGGAATCCACTTTACTCTTGGTAAAGCCCAAACTAGATAGGAAACTGTCCATCCTACCATACCAAGTTCTGGGAGCTTGCTTCAAGCCATACAAGGCTTTCTTCAGTCTACACACATATGACTCCCTGTCATGTATTTCAAAACCGAGTGGCTGCTCCACATATACTTCCTCTTCAACTACACCATTCAGGAAAGCAGTCTTGACATCCATATGGTGTATTTTCCATTTCATTGCTGTAGCCAGGGCAAGTACCGTTCTGATGGAAGTATACATGGCTATAGGTGCAAAATTTTCTTCATAATCTATTCCCTCTTTCTGAGAGAAGCCACGAGCTACGAATCTTGCCTTGTATTTCTCTACATTGCCATCTGCAGCATGCTTGATTTTGTAGATCCATTTGGAAGTCACAACAAACTTCTCTTTAGGTCTTGGGACAACATCCCAAACATCATTTTTCATTATTGATTGGTATTCCTCAACCATGGCATCCTTCCATTCTTTCTTTTCCGCTGCTTCTTCATAACTGGAAGGTTCTTTGTTCATAATGTCACAGAGTAAAGCAACATAGCTGGTATGTGACCTGGTTCTCTTCTTTGCTCTGTGTTCTTCTTCTGGAATGCCAAATCTTTCTGCATCTTGAATGAGCTCTCTAGCCCATGCAGGTTTCCTCTTGTGAGAGTTATCCTCACGGGGTGGATCTACAAGTTCTTTTGGATCTTCAAACTCACGAACAACTTCTGGAATTGCTTCAGTCATGGTAGTGTCTTGAAATCTAGTTTCCTTAGGTTCTTCATAAACTTCAATAGGTTCCTTCCTTGATTTGATGAATGCTGAGTTTTCATCAAATGTTACATCCCTATTGACATCAATCTTCTTGAACCCTAGAAAGTATATTCTGTAAGCCTTCGAGCTTTCACTGTAACCCACAAAGATACCCTTCTTTCCTGAAGGATCTAGCTTGGTCCTCTTTTCCTTTGGGACATGTGTGTATACTAGACAACCAAATATTCTGAGATGGATGACTTCAGGTTTCTTACCAGAAAAGACCTCTTCTGGTGTTTTGTTGTCCAATATCTTGTGGGGTGTTATGTTCTGTACATATACACCTGTTCTAGCTGCTTCTACCCATAGATGCATAGGTAGATCCTGGTCATGCAACATTTCCCTTGCTGCTTCCATGATTGTTCTGTTCTTTCTTTCTGCAACTCCATTTTGTTGTGGATTGTAAGGAGCAGTCAACTCCCTCTTAATCCCTGAATCACTGCAAAGCTTCTTGAAGTCACCTGAGGTGAATTCTCCACCATTGTCGGATCTGAATGTTTTGATCTTCTTGTCAGTTTGATTCTCCATCAAGGTTTTGAATTCCTTGAATTTATCAAACACCTCATCTTTGTTCTTCAAGAAGTATACCCAAGTCTTCCTGGAGAAGTCATCAATAAACGAGACATAGTAAACATACCCACTCAGAGAAATGGATGACATAGGACCACATAAATTTGAGTGGATGATTTCCAGGATATCTTTTGCCTTGCTTTCACTGCTTGGGAAAGCCTTCTTAATGTTCTTACCTTTTGCACATCCTTTGCAAACACCTTCATGTTTGGTCTTGATTTCAGGAAGACCCTCTACATCCTTGCTTGCAATTGGAAGTTCCCTATAATGCATATGAGTAAGTCTTCTATGCCAAAGTTCACTTGGCTCCATGGAGTCATGTACCATGGCATGTTTAGTTTGACCCTTTAATTTATACAAACCTCCCTCTTTCTCTCCAATCACTACTGCATCATCTATGGTCTTTCCCTTTGGCCACATTAGGACTTGGCCATCCACAAATGCAACCCTCGTACCTTTTGCATCCAATGCAGATATGGAGAGAAGTTCTTCTTGAGCCCAGGTACATAAAGGACTTCTTTCATCTTCAAAGATTTTCCAGAATCTAGGTTATAGGAGGCTTCACCACTTCCTTTGATTGGGTATTGATAATCATCCCCAAGTTTCACCTTATGGGGTGATTCATGTTCAAATAGGTTTACAAAAGATTCCTTAAACCCAGTCATTTGTTTGGAAGCCCCACTGTCAATTAACCAATCATTACAACCATGAGATATAGTACCTGTGACAGCAGATATTAGAACATACTCTTCTTCACTTGATGAGTCATCATCACTATCATCACTTTATTCCCTAGCCTTCTTCTTGGGTGGTTCATCATCTTCAGCAGCATGAGCATAATATCTTTTCCTACTGCCCTTCTTCTTCTTCATGTTGTTGTTCCTTTTGTTCTTGGGACATTCTGAAGCAAAATGACCTTTCTCATTACATGTGAAGCATCTGAGATCTTTCTTATCTTTATGTTGATGATAGTGTGAAGATTTCTTGGCATGAGAGTGCTCTCTCTTTGACCTTCCTTTCTGGGTGTGTACTGTGAGAGATTAATCTTCACTTCCCATCTTTTCTTCTCCGGCCACAAGCCTTGCTTCTTCTTGAGAACATTCTTCCCGCAATCTATTGAAGGAGATCAACTTCTTCCTTGCACAAATTCATTGAATAAAGGAATGCCATGACCTGGGTAGGCCATTTAGAGTGGTCATGACAACTTCACCATTCTCCACCATTTCATCTACCGCTTCCAGTTGTTCCTTAATCTGGGAGACCCTAGAAAAATAAGATTGAATGGTTTCTCCATTCTGAAACTTTACTCCTTTCAATTGGTTTCGCAGGGTCATCTTCCGATTTATGTTCTTTCCTTCAAATAGCTTGGTCAAAGAGTCAAACATCTCCTTGGGTGTCTTTAGAGAAGACACATGGGGTATGAGATGGTCTTTGATAGAATCAGCAATGATTCTCTTTTCCTTGACCAAGTTCTTCTTATGCAATACTTTAGCCTCTTCATCCTTTGGGATAGGGATGTCTTCTTTTATATATGAGTCCAACTCATTCTCTTCCAGGATTAACCCAATCCTATACTTCCAAGCTCGAAATTTATCATCCCCTTCAAGCTTATCCTCAAGCTTGGTGTGGTGAGACATCTTAAAGAGTACTTCAAATGGAAATAGAAAAGATTTAGGTCTTATCACTTGAAATGTTGAAAACTGGATCTGGTCCCAGATTAGGGTTTGTCGGAAAAACCCTAAAAATTCAAAATGTGAATTTCAACTTTCTGAAAGGATAGAAAGATGCGCCTTGATGAGCTTATCAGCCTAGTGTATTCTGAAATTGAGATCATCAAAGCTTTACCCTTCATATTTTCCTTTTTGTCCTCCCGAGTTCACTAGGGAGAGCCCTAAATTAGGGTTTACGTTTCCCGGAGATCTACCCAGCCAAAAATCTAGATCCAAAGCTCTAAACTTCAATTTTTGCAAGGAGCTTCCAGCTATGTCTTCAAATTTTAGAAATGCCTATTTTGTGGAAACCCTAATTTTTAGGGCCAAATCTGAAAATGCTCAGAATTGAATTCTGATTGGACAGATAGATTCTCCTTGATGAGTAGAGTCAATCTACTATACTGCTTTTCCAAAAACTGTGGAGAGAAACCCAATAAACAAGAAACTCAAGTTTCTGTCACTGCAAAATGTCTTCTTCTCGGGTTAGCTCTGATACCATGTTAAATTTTGAGCATTAATTCACAATACTCTAGGATCTTTACTGAGAGAATAACATATACAGTAAATCAATGCATAACAATCATAATAAGCATCACAAGCATCACAAGAATCAAAAGCATGAGAGACAAGGGACACAGAGTTTCCATGGGGAAAACCCTAAGGTGAAAAACCCCACAACTTCCTCAGAGATAGAGAGAGCAATGGCTCAACCAAAGTACAACCAAAATACACTGAGATAGTCTCCTAGTAGCAAATGATCCTCCTCCTCACTAGTGTGCCACTTTCTGAGTGAGATAAGTATGATTTTCCAAGTGATCAAAATAGAGATCTCCTGATCTTTATTTATACTTAACCTGTTTTCCTAGTTACATTATGGGGCCAACTTGTCTAGCTAGGTACATCCACAATATAATATATATTTCAGGGCCGACCCCACACATGGTGGTCTAATAACCCATCGGAAAGTACACACACTTGCGACACTTGTCAATACACATGACGACACTTCCTTATAGAGGAATAACACATCTCTTATAAGGGTACAATAAATATATATGAAATACATAGATGAAATACATTCCGAAGTTACATATACATCAACAACGAGCTACTAAAGTTATGGAATGGAATCACTGTGTTTGACGTATCTAGACCAATACAACAAAGGCAATTTCAATTCTATGCAATGCTTGTATGGACAATACATGATGCCCCAGGGTTAACCCATTTTTGTGGTATGTAATTATAAGTTCCACTTTATTTGCATTTAATTTTACGAACTACTAGTTAATATACTACGCACGCATGTTTTTCTAACTAATCTAGTCATTTTGTATACAATTATAATTGACATAGATATTCCATCTCTTTATGTAGGTCTTCAGACAAAGGAAAATTTTTCATGTCCATTTTGTGGTCCTAAGATCAAATCTCGTCATTCAAAAAGCTTAGGAAAGGAGGTGTTTGATGAGTATAGGAACTTCCTCTCTAAGAATCACAAGTATCGAACTACCAAAAAACATATGTTCAATGGTAAGCAAGAGACTCCATTAAAACCCCAGAGAATGACACCTCACCTATGGAAGTTGCAATATAATAGAAATCGTCAAGGTACGTATAATGAATCATCGTATATGATATGTTATATTGTATTTTTTTATATTGTGTGTTGTTTACTGTAACTGACATTGATTAATGTAATTTCATGATTGTCGTTCATGTGATCATGAAGTCATTAATGGGATTCCACGAGGAATGAAAAGTTATCCGAGACAAATTAGTAGGTTTCCCTAATATGAGAACCTATAAATTGCTCATCTATTTGATATAATGCATATCGGAAAGAATGTGACCGAAACATTATGGCGAATATTGGATGGAAGGAGTGAAGAAAAAATTGTCAAAATTTGCAAAGACATTCAAGATAGAAACCATGCAATGAAAGACATCATTCAATTTCATAGCAACAGAGAGAAAATTAATAGAAACTCACTTCCATGGATGTTAACAGACCAGCAAAGTAATGTTGTAAAAGAAGTCATTCGAAAAATTAAATTTCCCACCGGATTTTGTGCGAACATGAAGAATATCATAACAAAGAAAGGTGATTTCGCGGGGGTGAAAACTCACGATTGGCATGTCTTCATGAAGGTAATTATTATGGTATGGATTTAATTATTTTTTTTTTCTTATTCTAGTGAATATGGTTGGTATTTTTGTTTGTCTACTCTTTGTTGATAAAATGAAATGATTTGTATATTATTGTTACAATATGTTCTACCTCTCTCTATCCCAGACAACTTCGACAACAATGTCAAGCAAATAATATATAGTCTCGGGAAATACATGAGGTAAGTGGTGATTTTTTCCATGCACTTAGTGTTTTATTAATTCAACATAGAACTTATATTCTATTTTCATTCTCCAATTCATGTTACATAATATAATTTTTTTTCTTTAATCTCTTGATTTGGTTTTCATGTCACTTGTAGATGGTAGTCATCTAAATAATTCCATAAAGAAGACTTAAAGTATTGGAGGAGAGAAATTCCTCATCTCATGTGTAAAATGCAGAAGCATCTACCTTCGGCATTTTTCAATGCACGGGAACACTACCTCATACACCAAGTTGAGGAGATTGAACTGTGTGGACCTGCGCACTCAAGGTCCATGTGGATGGTTGAGAGGCACTTGAAATTTATGGAGGGTTTGGTCAGACAACGAGCATATGCTGAGGGTTCTATGATGGAGGGATATATGGTATACCAAAACATGTTGTATATTAGTGAATATCTTCCTAAATTAGCATCAAAGATCAATTTACGTCGCATTTGTGATCCGGAATCCAATAACAATTTCGAAGGGGAGTACCCGAAGGGGAAAGGTAGATCGAGGAAGGTGAAAGGTAATATAACACATTTGACTGGTGATTTGTATGTATATATAATATCATACATATTCTATTTTTAATTTTAATTGACTATACATTTGTATTGATTTTTAATTTTATTGTCATCAAACAGTTGGTCAAGTGTGGGATGCAATTCATTTATACATCGCAAACAATCTTGACTGGATGAAGGTATGGATCGAACAATGTGAACAATCTGGTCATGGAATATCATGGGAAGGTGTGGCTTCATTGGTTAAAGTTGTACATCGCAATGGAGACACCAATCTAACACAAAGGGAAATCGATTTAGCAAGAGGTTTAAAAGATAAGCAGGTAAGCATATTAATCAACCACACTATTTATTTTTTTGTAGAAAGTATTTTCGTTGTACGTCACGCTGATTTTTTTCCTTGTATGGAATTATAAACATGCACTAGTTAATCATAAATATTGGATCATTATGTAAACTTTTCATGTATGGCTTGTTGTAGGTAAAACACCATAAGGCTATGTGGTGAAATAGATGTAGATATCGCATCAAAAAGTAGGATGAAACAAAGAAAACATCTGATTGTGGGATATCTGCAGTCTTTGAGGTGACCAATGTTTCTTCTAGAAGTGACAAACATCCAGAACTCTCTGAAAATCGATACTATGGGTAGCTGGAAGACATTCTTTAGTGTGACTTTAACTCCTTCAAGGTATTTATGTTCGTTGTCAAATGGTACAAGTGTCGATTGAATCAATGTGATCCCGATAAAACAATTATTGAACATGATAATGGATTTACCATGGTAAATACAAGGTTGTTTGAGCCAGGAATGGAGCCCTATGTTCTTCAAACCCAATGTGAACGGGTATTTTACTTTGAGGTTCCAAGTAGAGCGGGTTGGGCATTTTCTATGAGACACGATCCAAGGGGAAGGCCGGTAAAGTACAACATAGATGAAGGTAATGAAGAATTTCTCGAAGAAGAAGACGTCGTTGAAGATTATCATGATCAACATGAGTTAGATGATCATGTTCCAGAAGAAGATGTCGAAGAATTTCTTGAATCAGATGATGTATCATACAATTTCCATGAAGATGATATCGACGATGACATGATGATCGTAACTGACATCGACGACGATGATGATATGGCCAATCCTTACAATGTTGAATTTGGATCATCGGATGACACAGATGATGACTCGGATGGAGAAGACGATGAAGTCCATTGAAGTGTATGCGGTATGCAGTAATATGTATACTCTATATATTTTGATTTAATTTTGCGATAGAAATATTGAATTTTTTTTTTCGGTACGTATAATAAATTAACTGTTTCTTAGTGTTTTTTCCATTTTCGTGTATGTTATAATTAGATACGTCATTGCTTGTTATAGAGTATGACAAAAAACACATTTACTTTTTTTGTACATAGATATTTTTGTCGAGTTATGGGGAATTGAGAGTGATGTGAGGGGGGGTAGGGGCCATAAGAGCTTCCACCTTCACGTGGTTGGCCCTGTTTAGTAGAGAATATTAAATTATTCTCGAAACAGAGAGAAGCTTAGTAAGGAAATGCACAATTATCATGCTCATAATCATCATCATCACCATCGTCATCCTCATCATCATCATCATCATAATCATAATCATCATCATCATCATCATCATCATCATCATCATCATTATTTATTCATTTCTACCATTGAGGATAATCTATTTTTCCAAGTTGTTTCCCATCAAAAGTTTTTTCATGGGGCCAACGTTGAATTTTTTTAAATATGTGCTGGCTTGTACTGAAATTTGGCATGGTTAGACTAGACGCATGCATTGATGTTGTGGGAGGGTTTCCAGACTCAAACATTATCATCATCATCATCATCATCATTATCATCATCATCATCATCAGCATCACCCACTTCCTCATCAACATCTTCATCATCATCATCTTCTTCATATTCATCGAGTACATCTTCATCATCTTCATCATCATCTTCATCATAATCATCATCATCATCATCATCATCATCTTCATCATGACCACCACCATCATCATAATCATCATCCTCATTACCCTCTTCCTCATCAACATCTTCATCATCATCTTCGTCTTCATCATCGTCATCATCATCGTCATCACCATCTTCATCATCATCCTCATCATCATCATCTTCATCATCATCATCATCATCATATTATCATCATTATCATAATCATCATCATCGTCATCGTCGTCGTCGTCGTCGTCATGATCATCATCGTCATCTTCATGATGATCATCATCTTCATCAGGATCATAATCTTCATCAGGATCACCATCTTCATCATCATCACCATCATCATTTTCATCATCATCATCTTCATCATCTTCATCAGCTAGTTTTCAAAGTTAAGTTTACAATTAACTACCACTTTGGGGGATATGAAATTATGAGTGCTTATGGTATCAATTAAAAAAGTATATGTCTATCCAAATATATTACATCGGGCTTGTAGCACAAATCCATGCTATTACACTTGATGATTATCCACAGTTGCATAAACTTTACCTTTAATTGAATCCCCTATAGTGCCTATGTAAAATATAATATAATGTGTTGAAAATATATAATAATTACTTTATTTATCACAATTGTCAAATTTCTTTATTATTACATGATTTAAATTATATTTAAATAATTAAAATTATAACAAATTTGAATATAAAGAATTATATTTATTTTGAAAAAAAAATGTATTAAAGTTTATTAAAATTAAAATTATGGAAAACACAAATGACAAATCTTTGTCATATAGAACTTTATATCCTTCTGTACATGTGGTGAAGGAAGAGGGTAATTTCATTAGTGCACCAAAATTCATCGTAAAATGTATAGTCTTTTAATCTATGAAAATGATGCTCTATAGAAATAGTGTCTTCTCTTCACATGGTTAACACTCCTAGTGGAAGATTCCAATGATTTATATAAAATATTTAGTTCCATTTCTTCATCAGCTTAGATTCCTTTAAATAGAAAATAAGTTGTCGTAACAAATGTCCTCATAATGTGTAGAATAGAATAGAACAATATGGAAAGCATGATAAATGCTCATTAAACATTTCCTAACAAGGAAACTATGAATAGGCTTAATCACTATAGAAGTAACATCATTAATAAAGTAGGGAATATGTAATTAGGGATAGGGGTTAGGAATAGGCCGAAGTATCAATTTCAAGTCATGTTGATTGTGTGTGGGGTTTGGGGTAGGGTTAGTGACTTCCAATACTATTATATTATTATTAGGGGTTGGGGTTAACCAGTATGCACTTAGAAATCATGGTTAATAGGTATGTGGATTCAAGTGGGGGTTAGACTAGGATAGTGTTCATAGTTAGGGGGTGTGTGTTTTGAGGTGGAATAGGGGTGACGGGGTACTATTTAGGGATAAAAACTTAATGGAAAGGGTTTTAGGGGTCAAATGGTCGTGATGACTATGACGACGAGGATGATTTCTTTTTCAACATCATCATCATCGTCGTCACTAATGATGACGATGATGATGGTGATGATTATCACAATGGTGTTGTTTATGATGATGATGATGATGATGATGATGATGGCGGTGAAAATTATCATGACGTTGATGTTCTTGATGATGATGATGTTGATGATGATCAGGATTGTGGTGATGGTGATGCCGATGATTGTCATTGGCAATGATGTCGTTAGCACCATGGACACTCACATCATCAATGCATTTTTAATATGTTCTTTTTTAATCAAAAGTTTTCAAATTAGATCTTATTTTTAATTTTATATATATATATATATATATATATATATATATATATATATTTCGATATGTATATATACAAAAAATTAATTAATTATATATATACAAATTGTTTTATGTATTATTATGTTTAATATGTTATTTATTCATTTATTTATGGTAATATATATTTTATGTATTTTTTTTTAATATTTTATTTATTTAATTATTTATGGTAATATATATATATATATAGAGAGAGAGAGAGAGAGATGAAAATAAAAATAAAAAATTACCTTACTATTCCCCGCACGCACGAAGAGACAGAGAAAGCCCTGGTAGCATTCTATTTCGAACCAGTTCAGCTTGGGGATCAACATCTACCTATCATAGAGGTTGCAGTCTGGAGGTCGTATAGGTTGCAATCCAGAGGTCACAAAGGAGGCCACATTCGCCAAGCAAGGGAGACAATCCCCCCTAAATCGGTGAGAAAACCCAATCTCTATTTTGCTCGAACCTTCAATTTCTTTGTAAATAAAACTTGCCTAACGAATTTGCAGGCTATAGACGTGAGGGGAGATGAGGGTCTTGGCCACAGGTTTAGCTGCATTTTTTTTGGTATCCTTGGAGGGGTTATTCCTTTCATCCAGGGCCAGTGGTCAAAATCGAAAGTGTAAATAAAAATATGGCCCTTATGCTTTTCTATGTGCTTAAAGACACCAACATGAACCTTTGTTGCAGCTAAATGGTTTTCCCAAGGGTCACCATAATCACCATCAAACAATAAATCCCTTACCCAGCCCAATCAATGACTATTTGTTGTGGTAAAGAATTCAATTCCCAATGCCATATAATCCATATATGCATCAAAAGTATGCTCGGTGTGATGGTTAATACTTGTTTGAATTCACCAAAGATTTGAAAACCCAACTGCCAAGAAATTCAATTGAAGTAATCCTATACACAACAATTCATAAAATTTGGAGACTATATGAAGCAATACATAGAGTTTGGAGGTCATACACACCTTGGACAGGCCATACACACCATCGTAAAGGCCATATATTGTATTGGTAGGCCATGTCTGTACTCTCCCGTCCTATTCATTAAGTGGGTGTTTGTATCCAGCAATTGAATTGTTGAATTAAACAATAGATGGAATAATATCTCCTTCCTCAAAACATTCGGTAGTTGAGTTCTGTGTTCTGTTCCAATGGGATGATGAGAAGGCTCTTTTTTATGTTTGTCATTTCATAGAACATTAACATAGTTGTTCTTTCATCGGATTCATGAAATCATAAGTGTCAATACCGTTTGAGACTAATGGGCTACATTAAACAACTGCTAATTCATTTGATGTAGTGTTGGTATATTATTTAATATATCATATGGGTTGTTGCACCAATGCTAATTGTATGTTGTAGCTTGAAAGTATTGGTCTGATTATCCACTATGTCCAATGCAGAGTTTGAAGACACCATAATTGTTGTGTACCAATTGAATCAACATCCATACAGTTGGTTGCTTGTGAACAGTTGTGTCCCTAAATTAGGTTTTCATTTAGTTTTAACTTCTATTAATATCATTATTATTATTATAATTTTTTATGTTCATTGCATTGCCTCTTCCTTCAAGATGCTTTGTCCTCAGCATAAAAATAAACCAAAGGAAGAGCTTCAAATTTAGCTAAAAGACCTTCATCCCACCAAGATTTGGTTGCCTCCTCCAATGAAACTCTACTCCAATGACATACTCCCCTAGTAAGTGTTCTAGCCTCAAGCCAAACTTCCTTAGAAAAAGAGAAACCAACCAACACATGAAAACATAGATTCCAAACCTTTAATTACCAAAATATTGATGGTGTTGTACTTGAACACATGAAAACATAGCTTCATATATGAGCCTTGTAGTATAGAATCCCATTGAGGATTTGTTTCCCATAGTAGAGTGTCCTCTTCCTCTTTTCATAAATATTACTAGTTATCAGTTCTTGCACAAAACTATTTCACTCCTTACCTTGAGGTCATTTCTTATCATATGAATACTTGAGGAGGTCATTTGGAAATTGCCTCTGGAGCCAAGAAATGCTATGTTAACCTGGTCATTAATGCATCATAGTCATGTTGCAAGAAGAAGGCTTCGGCACCTTGGCCTTGCTTCCTCAAATAGTGCCTTAGCTAAATGGGTTATTTGAATTAATGCATCATCTCCCATTTGTTGTTTATGCTTGTTGTTGTTCTTATTTCCCTAATTTGCAACAAGTTCATGCACTTGTTTTGTCCTTGGGGAACCCATAATAGGTTTATCTTTCGCATGGGTGAGATTGGTAAAAAATTCATCCAATGAAGGATTCTTCCAATAATCTCTAAATGTGGATTTTGTTACATCGAAGATAGAAACAAAAACTGAGTCAAGACCTAGTTTGGATAGAATAGAGAGAATAGATTGCTCTTACTTCTTGTATACAAAACATAATGTGAGCTATAGTAGAAGTGATTTGAATATGGTGAATAAATATTGGATTGTGTGAAATATTCTTGTAATCATAGTGTCATCATCATCATCATCAAGCATAGGTGTGATTCATCATTAGTGTCTTCATCATTTTACTATATAGGAGTGCATCATTGCTTTTCTTTTAAAAGCATGCCACTGTATTGTAGCTGCTGCTACAACAGTCACCACCGAGACTGTGTAGATTAGGGAACACTCTTCACTGCTGCCACCAAAGTTTCCACAGTGAAGTCTGCTGCAAAACAAAAATTCAAATGTCTCTGTGATAGGTTCGGATCCTCTCCTTTGCTGTTGTTTTATTCCCCAAGAAAGATAAAAAATAAAATATTCAGAAAGGATGCCTGCTCCCACTGAAAATCATTGCTCAATCAGCAAATTAGGGCACCTTAAAAAACACACAGAATTTCCACAGTCTACAAATTCGGACTTTTTTTCACTTGCAAAAAAAAAGGGACTTGGATTACATCATAGTGACGACACATGACAGGATGCCATAGGTCCAATAGCATGCAATTATGGAGGCAGTTTGTGAAAATTGGTGGGTGAACAATGATTTGATTTCCATTGCTACAATCTGCTCACAAAATATAGTATAGCTTTCCCAGTTGTGGTTACTATTTTTTTATTAAGCTCATGAACATTTATATGCAGTTTATTGTTTCTACTATCACCGTGTTTTTGTGATGAATGATTGAAGAATGTTATAAGTGTGCCTAAATAATTATGAACATGGATATATGCAATTACTTATATTTATTATCACTTTGTTTTATGTGATGAATTCATTTGTATGACTTGAGTATATCTTAAGCTCTCCTTGAGGTCCCATGAATGAACTTGAACACTTGTTGCATTCATTTAATTTGAAAGAGTAGTTATAGTTTGAAAGAACTCTCTCCTTACCTTAGCTAGCATTCATTGAAAGGAAAGGCTTATTTTATTCATATGCATTTGCATGGTTTGAGTCAATCATCACACCACGAGTTTCACTTCCATCACCCGATTGAGTAATACAACCATTAAAATTTAACTCGTTAACTCAACACACTTTAACCTCGCTTGAGGATAAAAAGAATTTGGTAGTTAGGTAGGACACCGGGGATAGGTATCCAAATAATTCCCCCTTGTCATTTTCATCTGAGACATAGATGTTGTCCTCTAGGGTACTAAAATCCTCTAGTATTTATTGACACGGTCATCGACTAGTTTGTGGAGGGGCCTCCCATTTTTTCGGGGGTTAAGCCACGAGGATTGATTTCGGATGGACTTTGTGGAATGCTGCACTCCACTTAGCGCCTAAGGCATATCGATCCATTGTATTCCTTGTACTCTCCCATGATGGTGATACAAGGGCGATAAGATAGAAGTGCCAAAAACCTTTTCCGACGTGTCATGAACGAGGTAGCTTAGTGAATTTTCTTCTAGGGCTCTTTTACCCAGGATCCCTTTCAGTAGAGGGATATCCTTCAAATTCGGTCTCTCACTTCGTATTGTTCGACTTGGATTTCATCACCTTGCGAAGGATACGATTTGTCGAGGTCTCCAGCTCCTAGTTAGGAAGTTTGCTTGCTATTTCACCTTTTTAGAGGGTCTTTTTCTTTTTAGTGTTGCTTGTTGGCATTCTGGCCACTTTTGTTTCAGCTCGCTTACTTTGACACTGGTCCCAGTACATTTTTTTGAGCTTGCTTTTTTTTCCTGCGAGCCTTGTCTTTTCCTAGCTCCCCTTCTGCACACTCGGTTTCTTTAGGGTTTTTGAGTTCTTACACGGTCAGTTACCAATTATATGATGATGTGTGATGTCCTCTTCTCCTAGGTCTTCGAGATGGTTGAGTTAGATGGTCTTCTCAAGGGACTGAACACCCCTTGATGGAGCCACTAACGCTTGACCTTAGGAGTAGTCTAGAGGACCACGTGATCACATCATCCATGTGGACTTTTCACTTTACTGTGATGATGGTCTTTCAGGTTATATGGAACAATGGTACATTTGAGAGAGAGATGATTGGCTGTACCCCACCTTGGTTGATTGTCTTATGGTCCTTTCATTTTGTCGATAATATTTTTATGGTACCTTGCCTTTTACCTTTTGGGTCTTTTACTCATCTTGGGATATCTTTTGATTTGTACCACCTTTTATGTTTTTGGTCTTGTGGGTACTATGGTAGTTTGTCCACATTTGAGGTACACCCCCTTTGTCCAAGTTGTTATGAGCCTTTATACCCACTTCGTACCACCCTCCAGACCTTACTTTGGAAGATTGCTTGCTATCATACCTTTTGGTGGTCCTATTTGAGTTACAAGAGGTAGTTACAAGGAGCTATTGCATATAAGAGGTAGTTACAAGGAGCTATTGCATATATTTGACATTATTTGACCTTCAATGTCTTTTGCATGTCAAATAACAGGTAGTTACAAGGAGCTATTGCAATATATATTTGACCTTATTTGTACCTTCCCCACAATGGTTGATTTATTTCTGGTCCTTACAGCCTGTTGTTTATTGTTCTTGTGGTAGCTTGTCCTTTCATTTTGGTCCTTTCATTTTTTTTTGGTCCTTGCCTCTCACCTTTTAGGTCTTTTACTGATCTTGAGTAATCTTTTGATTTGTACCGCCTTTTATGTTTTTGGTCTTGTGGGTATAACTATGGTAGTTTGTCCACATTTGAGGTAGTACACCCCAAGGGTTATGAGTCTAATTTATACCCACTCTTTTCTTTTTTACTTGTACCTTACTGGTTGGTTGGTCCTTGTACCTTACTAGAGGCCATGAGTCTCTTTGGCCTCAGTATGCTAGCTGTCAGCTCATCTTTATTGTGATTGTAACGAGCCTTTTGACTGTCATTGACTTTATTTGATTGACCGTACCATAGCCCAGTCATCTCTCTCTCTCTAGTTTGTACTAACCCTATAATAGGGTCACTTGGTTCCTAGAGTTGACTGGCGTCTAAGAGGCACAGTCATTTCTAAAAGTAACTCTTCTAAGTATATTACAGGAAACATCTACACCCAGGTAATCAAATATGTGTTGGTTATAAGACTTAAGTAATCAAATATGTGGTAAATAATTTGAATTAAGTAGTTAAGACTTGTCCTGTCAGACAAAATTGTTGGTAATCAAATTATATTTGTTGGTAAAGAATTTTAAGAGTGGTGGAACTCCTGGATTGAACTTGTGAGGAAAATTATCTTGGAGAATAAGTGTCCTGACAAAAAACTGAGCAGAACTATTCCATTGTTGATAAAGAGACTTTATCTGTTGAACCATGACTTTATCATAAGAACAGATTGCTCCAGTCTTCCATTTGTGCTAAACAACACAATAAAATTTGCAACAACAAAATGAAAGTTAGCAAGATGGTAAGCATTGTTTTGATGTAATAACTGTATTGTTCATGAGCATATTTCTAGGAAAGCAAAAAGCATTCCTGACTTTTTAACAAGAGAATATTTGACACGGAAGTATGTTGTTAATTTTTAACAAGTGAGCCTGAAACAAGAAATCTTGGTGCAAGCGAGCCCGAGGTAAGCGAGCATAGAAGGTCAAAGTGGAATCCAGTTGGCCCATAACCCACAAGTAAACATGGAAATATCTGCTTGGACCAATGGAAGACATCAGATCTATACTATTGTTGATAATATGATGTGGTTGGATTATATGCAAGACTGGAAACCTAGGTGGGAGTTGAGACATACTGAAGTGTTAGATGCTAACTTACAGGGACCTGATGCTTTTATTAGACTAGTGCCAGAACTCAGAAGAATTCCTATGGGATCCAGTATTGTACCAGAGCTGATTTACAATAACTCCCTGAGAAAATCAATCGAAGCAAGCAATTGGTTAACAAACCTCTACCATGATCTTACCTTAATCTCGATAGAGGTCTCTACACATCACCCCGAGCTACAACTAGACCAACAATACTACTGTATTAACCGGATACGTTCTTTGGAAGCATGGCCACATAAAGATGCTAGTCTCTGGTTTCCAAGTACTACACACACTTATGAAAAATATAAAAATTTATGGTGGAAATTCTTGAGAAAAGAAAATACAGATAGAACATATTATACCATGCTAAATTTTGGACTTCAAATTCCACAAATCTATGAGGATCCTGCATTCTACGTCCCTGATTAGATGAGAGACTGGTGGTAGTCATTCGGCATCAACCTGGCAGCATTAGAACCAGCTGTTATTTATAATCTAAAACGGGAAGTTGGAGAATCTCTCGACCAGGTCAAAGATATTTTGTGGACAAAGATTACTGAGGATCAAATCCTTGGGTACTGCATTAAATACAAAGAATAATGGCTTGTCAAAACCTACGTAGACATCCACATGCATCATAATAGACGTGTGGTTCGGAGGTCTATTTATTCAAAGGCATGGCGCACTGAATCCAACGTCTTTCGAGAAATATATGGTCCCCCATACTCTGATGGTTTGTAAATATCTCAAAATTATTTGGCTATAAGTGGGGCCTGTCCATTCAGATTGTCATAAAGATTGAAAAGAAAGTCTTTGTAACTATGTCATGATAATATAAAGAAAGCCCTACTTTTCTCTGTGTCAATATGATTGAAAATCTATGTTATGCAATAAATACCCTAAGTCAAGATTACAAGTAATTGTCCAAAGGCAGCATTAGTTGGGAGTATGACTGAAAGGTACCATTTTTCAAAACAACTTACATGTTTACGGTTCCGTTTTTGCTTGATTCAATTACTTTCAGTCATCTAAGAAGACCATGCTTGAATAAGATTATACAAGTTCCACAACATTATATAAAATATTGTTTTTGAAGATTTGCGAACACTTATTAACCACCTAAAAGATCTTACTTTTGAAAGTCATAAAAAAATTTAGAATTTTCCATAATGGTTAGTTATTTTTATTTTATATTATTATTGCTGAATATAAATATCTTACTAAATGTGACTGAACTTCAATTACCGAGGTGATCAATTCAAACTGATGGGATGAGAGAGACGTTAGGGCCATGACGACAAAGCTGATAGTTGGATGGTTTGATATGGGACTCAAGACCCTAAGTAGCAATAAAATAAAGCTCATAATTGCGTGAATTTCTACTCATAAGAAAGATAAAGTGATCATCTTCCTCATCATTTGAATGCCTACATGTTGAGAAAGGGAATGAGGATCAAGTAACATTATAAAAGGCACTACACATCACATTTTAAGAGGCGCTATGCCTTGCGGTCGTATCTAAACTTTTTTCCCATGGTGCAAGTAGAACAAAATAGGTATTTGTCATATCTGTCTTCCTCGAGCGAGGGGAGTTTAGGAAGGCTAGAGGAAAGTGAGACATCCAGTAGGTGTAGAAGAGTTGTATCAACTAGATGTCAAAAGACCCGAAGAAAATTCAAGAAACGCAATGAATTTTTTCTGGGTAAAGGGGGGTCATGTTCTTATGATGATGAGACAATAGACGACGTCGAGGTGCCCTTGAGGTACATACATTTAGTGAAACAATGGGTACCCAAGGATCTTCCTCAGCTGAACACATATTTTTGTGTGAACGAGATGATATATCGAATTGCACCGTCGTCAATACATGGTTTCGGGTTGTTTTTCCTGGATGGGATAAGGGTCCCTTACAACACATGTACAGAATTGATGGAGTATGTTGGACCTTGTTACAACTACAAAGATTGGATGCGTCTATTCCAATTTACAAAAAGTATGCATAGATATGGATTGTCAGCAAACTATTTACAGTTGAAAGACAAAAATCAAAATAAAGGAGCAATGTTGTACATGGACGGAAGGCCAAAGGCCACAGGGAATATTGCGGGGTTTATAAACAATACACAACCGAGGTCTACAATTAAGAAACCAAACTACGAATTTGAGGGGCATGAAGAAAACTGTGTTTTTGTAGTTGCCATTAAATCAATATCTGCAGGGGAAGAGTTGCTTATTAATTAAAATTTGAACCGAGTAGATACAAACAAGGTTACTATGGGAGTGGTACATATAACATTTTACCCAACCTTTTATTAAGGATTTTTTCGTTAGTTCATTTCGTTTAAATTTTCCATATTTACTTTGTAGGCTAGTGATCGGGATAAATCCCTGCCAGCAGATGGTCGGAGGAGTACATCTTGCTCGAGGGAGCAAGTATACATCTTTGTAATAGTACAAATATAATAAGAAAAAATAGTTTTTTTTCCTTTGTTTTTTCATTATTAGTATATTGGTTTCGTTTCTATAATGTTATCTAATTATTTCGTTTACGTAATTTTCTCTATGTTTTTGATGCATTCTAGTTCTGCAAGGGTCACAGTACCCTCGACGGAACAAGTATACATATTCTTTGTAATAGTAAAAATATAATACTTAATAATAGTTTTTAATCGATGTGTTTTTTCATGATTAGTTTTGGATTCGTTTAGGTGACTTTCACTATGTTTTTTATTTAGGTATATGTACGGGGCAGCTCCCAGATATTAGCAGATCGGGGCAAGTCACCTATGAGCATCGATCTGAGGAGTGGATCACGATCCTCTAGGTTGCAAGTATAATCCATTGGAATTGTACCAATATAATACATAGCATAATGTTTATTTTGTTATGTATTTTTCGTGTGTATACTGGTTTCGTTGTGATAATGTTTTCTACTTCTTTTTTGCAGGGGCTCGATGATCGGGGCAAGTCCACAGCTGTGGATCAGACAACACCATCGTCCATGCACTTAGTAAACCTAGTTGTAATTTTAGGAATTTATCATGATAGATATATTTTCTTAATATAATTTTAGGAATCTATCATGATAGAACTCAGTAGTGTTTTATATATTTTTGTTGCAGCCCAGTAAATCACTATTTGAAACAGCATCACAAGAATGTTTAGTAGATCCTAAAGTGGCTAAGACCCTTCAAGATTTCGACATAATTGGTGAAGCCACAAACCCGTTTAAGATGATAGACAAATTGTTGGAAAAATATAGTGCGGAAATCGTTTCTCTGCTAATCAAGGTTCCCAAGACAAGCCAGAATATTGCAAGGATTGAATTGTTGGAACAGAAATATGAATCCTTGCGAGTAAGTTGAGGAATCTTGATTCATAAAATAATTCATTTCTAACTTTATAATTTTCTCTTTTATATGATAGTACTAAACGTATAAGACATGGTTTGTATTTACAGAATTATCAGAGACCACACAATAGTGGTCAAGGCGGTGTTGGCCCCAGCGAGGCTCATGGAGAGACGTGGCATCATGAGCAAACGACTCCACGTGCATCGAATCCTTCACCATTGTTGTCGACTGAAAAATCGGAAACATGTTCTAAAACACCATGGACCCCAACTGTGAGCGCACCGGCCGCTACTGACCGACGCACACTGGATCGTCCAGAAGAAGGGGTCAACACCGAGAATCCTGGTGATATTGATATTGACCTAGCTACATTTCCAGGATCTTCCTGTGTCACTAGCATGGGAACAATGGAGGCAAAATTTTTGGTCGACAAAGATCTTGTCCCAATAAAGATCGAGAAGATCCCAAGTAATTAATATACGTTGATCAAATTAGTGTTTATAATTTCATTGTAATATACCGATAAAACATTTTTTTCAACTAATTATGATCATGGCATGATCGTTTTGCAGGAAATGATGTTTTCTATAAACAAATGAATGATGCGTCCTTGGAGATCTTCGGGCCCACCATCTGAACAAGGTGGGATAGACAACAAAAAATTTTAAAAGATGAACTCACTAATCAGTTGGTTGGCCTGTTCAGCGACAAGACCTTCAATCAAGCAAAGGTCCTAAAAAAGGTTGGACAACATGTGAAGGTTGTCTGAGACCAACATAGGACCCACCTGGAAAAAAACCCTAAGTATGAGCGCCTCCAATGATTCCAGCAATGGAGTGGAAAGCTCTAGTGGATAATGGAAAGGAGAGGGCTTAGAGAAGAGAAGGAAAGATAACACCAAGCATAGGGAGGTATGCAATACTTTCCGCAATGTAATTCAAAACCTTATTATTATTGATTTATATTTCAAACTTGGAACATCTAACATATTTCAACACTTACATAGGCTTCCAGACACATCAAAGGCCATAAAGTCAAGATTGGAAAAAATAGGTCAGCACAAGCTTGGGCCTAGTGGTTATTCCAATTTCGCGGCACAATTTGTAAGTTTCGAAAAACCAATAATGCATACAAATAATAAATTGCAAATTATTTTTCATTTTATTGCACCACAAAATGTTAATAAACGACGTTATGCAAATATGCAATCTGAATGATTCAATGAAGTGGCCACTGAGGAAGACATGAAGCTTGGCTTCTAGAAAGGCTTTGGAGCTGTTGTTGAACGCCGAAAAATCTTATCTAGGAAAACACAGTCTTCTGGTACCAATCCATCTGGTGCACAGGTAAATAGAATCTATATACTTTAATGAATATTTATTGCTTGTGCAATCTATTCGTTATAAATACTTGACAAAAAATATTGACTCTATTTTGAGCAGGAAAGCAATGATCCCCCTAATGTCGAGGAGGGACAACAAGAAATCAAAGATCATGCTTCGAATCCTAGTAATGAATTTATTCATATGCTACAATTTTATGTATAGCATTGCAAATGGTGAACATTAATTGTAGTTCACCATATTTCAACTGTAGAGCATGTAGAGGGTGAAACTGTACAGGTTGATCCTGGACAAGAACATGAACAACATGATGTGGCCACGCCAGGTAAAAAACAGCTTTGTAATGTTTTTTTTAAATGAAATACTTGTCATTACAATATCAAAATACAATGATGTAACATTTTCACATTGTTGTAGCAAATCCGAACCCCTTGCCGCAAAATCCAGGTCTAGATCAGCACTCTAGGATGCAGACATCGCCACAAGCGCCTGATGAAGAACAAAGAAATGGAGGAGAAAGTCCAGATGTAGATGATCCTCTTAGGGATTATTTACCACTAAAGAGAAGAAAAACTAAAAAGAAGTGACTGGAAAAATATATCGTCCATGATTTTTGGCCTAATGAATGAATGAATGGTTTAATGGTTTAATGATTCAATGTAGTAAACTGTTACCTTTATTGAATGTAAGCTTTTATTGAATGAATGTGTTGACTAAATGAATGAATGGTTTATTGAATGTTATCTTTTATTGAATGAATGTGTTGACTGAATGAAACAATGGTTTAATGAATGTTAGCATTTATTGAATGAATGGTAGATGAAAGTTCATGATGAAATATGGATGAATTTGCATGTATTTGTTTTTTCAAGTACATGCATTGGGTATGGGGAATTGAGAGTGATGTGAGGGGGGCGAGGGGCCATAAGAGCTTCCACCTTCACGTGGTTGGCCCTGTTCAGTAGGGAATATTAAATTATTCTCGAAACAAAGAGGAGCTCAATGAATGGCTACGATGTTGACTTTCTACAACCCACTCGCATGTCATCTAAATTTTGACAATTTCTTGGAGCTTGTTGTGATATTTGGTTGCTCATAATAACCAATTTCGAGTTTCCACAACTTCAAAGGTTGAGTAAATGATGCACTGGATTCAATATCCTTAACCTTCTCTTTAATTTCCTTGGAATCAATATCCTTAACCTCACATTAAACCTTTCCAAAATGGTATCTTGAATGTTCATATTTTTTAGGGCTGCAACTTGCCCATAATGGCTCCTCTTACGCTAGCGAATTAAAGAAAACAAGAAATTAAAGAAAACATATAATTTTCATCGAAAAAATGACAGGGTACGAACTGAACTGAGGAGATTAGAACCTGCGACCTATGTCTAGTCCCAAGGTTACCACCTTCAATCTTGAAGTGTAGCTAACAATGGGATACCACCTTCAAGCAGCTTGATTCATTCTGCATGCATTTCATAGTGGGAGACGGTGGGATACCACCTTCAAGCTTGATTCATTATGCATGCATTTCACTATGCAACCGTCTCAAATTCTCACTGCATTTTCCCTCAATTAGTTTCTCAATTCAACATGACCCACGCCCGCCGTCCGAGGAGTGTTTCCAGTGGTATTGAGTTTCATCCTGGCAATGGTGACGATTCATGGTATTATGTTTCCCTTCGGATGCAATATGACAAACTCAAAGTTCACTATGAAGGTTTGTTTGACAAATGTGATGGTTTGGGTTCTAATAGACGTGTGGTTCAGAGGTCACTTTGAGGAATTTCTCTAGGGTAACGGAACCCAAACCGTCACATTTGTCAGAAAAACCTTCGCAGTGAACTATACGTTTTCCATATTGCAGCTGAAGGGAAACATAATGCCATGAATCTTCACTGTTTCCAGGCTGAAACTCAAGACCGCTGGAAACACTCCTTGGACGGCGGGCATGGGTCATATTGAATTGAGAAACTAATTGAGGGAAAATGTAGTGAGAATCTGAGACGGTTGCATAGTGAAATGCATGCAAAATGAATGAAGAGTATTGGGTGTCGAGAGAAATGGTTGTGGGACGTTGTATGAGAGGAAATGGCGATGGGAATTGATTGATAAGGTCGAGCTTGAATGTGGTAGCCTTGGGACTAGACATAGGTCGCAGATTCAAATCTCCTCAGTTCAATTTGTACCCTGTTATTTTTTCGATGCAAATTATAGGTTTTCTTTATTTTCCTTTTTCAACTTTACGTATCCCTTTATATGTTTTCTTTAGTTTCCTTTGTTAACTTTATGTATCCCCTTGTGATAATGGGGATTGTAAATATCGAGTCACTCGAGAATGAACATAAAGAGGATTTCCATGGTAATCTGTTCTATCCAAACCTATCAAGTGTACTTTTAGGTCAGTAATATTCTTGTAACAAATCCCTAAAAGAAGTTCGCGTAACATAGTGGTTTGTGTTTGCAGGAATCCTTCAATTTACAGGGTGAAAATGGCCAAAGAGTTGCCACAGTTCGTAGACGACAATATTGCTGACCTAAAAGTGCACTTGATAGGTTTGGATGGAATATATTACCGTGGAAATCCTCTTTATGTTCAATTTGACCATGTCTTCCTTGCATCGATAACTTCTAGCAATCCCGAGTTTGTCCACTATCTCCTTCAACATTCTTCATTCTTTGAACAATTTTAAGGCTTCCATGTATATACTTACTAATCCACACTTTTCACATTAAGGTTGAGAGGAATGCTACTATTTTTTCCAGAAGGCATAACTTACTACCATGGATGCTACCAATCACTCAATACCAATTGATGAATATAATTTGTGCCATATTTCTTGAACTCATACTTGTCAATTATATCTAGTAAATTCATAAAAGAAAATCCTCCAATCATCAAGTTGCTTTTATTTCATTTGATTCAACTACTCCCCCTATCATATGAACTTCCTTGAGGGCATCACCTTCACATAGGATGAAGTGAATGAATTAGAGGTAACCGCAGACAGACTCGTATAGATGTCAAATGACGAGGATGAAACGTCAACTTTGAATCAACTATGTTGAGTGGAAAGCCAACATGGCTCTCTTCATGAGATCCAAATAATAGTGTATTTTTTTTTTTTAAATATCATATGGTAGTCGGATATCCGACGACGACGCAACCCTAAACCAACGTTCTTTCCAAACCTCCAACGGCAAGGGACGTCGGATTCCAGGTATTTTCTCATGTACATGTCGTCGGATATCCGACTCCCGTAATGAAGAAATCTGATGTTTGTGGCATACCTCCGACGACATTCTACGTCGGATTTCAGAACTTTCCATTTTTAAAGGGCGTCGGATATCCGACCTCCACAGTGAAGAAATCCGACGTTCTTGCCATACCTACGACGGCAAGGGACGTCGGATTCCAGGTATTTTCTCATGTACATGTCGTCGAATATCCGATTCCCACACCAAAGGTATCCAACATTCTTGCCATACATCTGACGGCACAGAATGTCGGATTCCAGCCATTTCCATGTGTGATAGGCGTCGAATATCCGAATCCCACACTAAACATATCCGGCTTCCTGTGAAGTGACCAAAGTCGGTTATTCGACTACCTTGTTTTTTGTTATCCGACTGCCTATGGGTGTCGAAGAACCGACGAAGTTCCAGCCGTCGGAAAGAATCCCAAACATCCAAAAAACTAACCCTAAACTGACATTCTTTCCATACCTCCGACGGCAAGGGACGTCAGATTCTAGGTATTTTCTCATGTACATGTTGTCGGATATCCGACTCCCACAATGAAGAAATCCGACGTTTGTGCCATACCTCCAACGGCATTCTACGTCGGATTTCAGAACTTTCCATTTGTAAAGGGCATCAGATATCCGACCTCCACAATGAAGAAATCAGATGTTCTTGCCATACCTTCGATGGCAAGGGACGTCGGATTCCAGGTATTTCCTCATGTACATGTCATCGGATATCCGATGCCCACACTAAAGGTATCCGATGTTCTTTCCATACATCCAATGGCACAGAACGTCGGATTCCAGCCATTTCCATGTGTGATAGATGTTGGATATCCGACTCCCACACTGAAGATATCCGGCTTGCTGTGAAGTGACCAAAGTCGGTTATTCGACTACCTTGTTGTCGGTTATCCAACTGCCTATGGGTGTCAAAGAACCGACGAAGTTCCAGCCGTCAGATTTAAGCCGAATTTGGACCGACGTTTCAAAAATATGGAGGTTTTCGGATGGTCGACCACAAGATGTAGAAAATCCAACTTTTTGGCCGTCGGATTTTGGGTCCAAAAAACCTAGTGAGAAAATATAGTATAAATCATTGTATGGAGACCCATTCAAATACAAGGGACTCATATTGAGGTCACTTGGTGTCTAGAAATAACACCTATATGTATGTGAAAACTTTTCCATAACATTGATATTGAAGACAAAATCATGTATGCAAAAATGTAATCAAAGAGTGCAGATCCATCTATTAATATGAAAAAAAGATCCAATCATTTACACTTTTTGGAAAAATGGAACATCGTTCCTAAAATCTATATAATGGAAAATCGTGCCCTGTACAAAATATGGAAACTCATGCCCTAGACAAAATATGGAAACTCATTCCCTATACAAAATATGGAAACTCGTGCCCTATACAAAATATGGAAACTCGTGCCCAAAATGCCACATCGTGGCTAGTGTACATAGGAGGGTCTCTCAATCCTCCTGCCCACCCTCGAAGATCCCAAGTGCATCTCCAAAATCGATCTTCCTCTTCTTCATGCTAGAGGAACCTGGGTCCTTCTGGCGACTTGGACCACGTCCCCCTGGGCCTTGAAATGACAACAATAATATGTCAACTTTTCCTGGCAATTATACAAGTATAAAACATAATTTAAAAATAAAAATAGTTTTCAAATCTTAAATAACTCACCGAATGCGAGACTATAAGTCGTGAGGGGATCTCTCTCCTTCGTTCTCCAAGTCTCTCAGCAATTCCACCCTGCAACATTTAGAACAATCAGATAAATGATGAAATTAGATGCATATAGTAATTTTCATTAAAATTGAACAAGATTTTCATAAACTAGACAATCTCATCGTGAACACAACCGGATGGTCTTCAGGGATGGAGGATGGAGTAGTCGGTTCGACAACCTGCTCCAATGCTAGGGTGAATGGTATAGGGGTGGATGTAGCCACATCGATGGTGGCTACACCACTGGGGGGCACAGCGGAAGAAGGAGGAGTGGACTGGCGTGGGTGAAGTGGAGATGCATGTCTAGGGCGATAAACCCCAACTGGATGTAATATATAATATGGATGGGGCAACCGTGGACAGGGAAGCAAGTGTGGTGGGGGAATGTGGGGGGGGGGGGGGGACAAGGTCTTTTTTGTAGTGGAGGGATGGGTGAATGTGGATGGGTGGTATACCGTGGTCGGATGGTGGAAGGTGGAAACATGGGAAATTGTAACGGAGGTGGTGAAAAGCATTAGAGAAATTTTGAGGTAAAAAATGGGCCTCAAAACAAAATAAATGTACTATAAAAATCAACCAATAGGATTCAAGGTGATGATGTCAACCATGGGGGATGAATCACCATTTTTTGGGTAAAAGGGTAAAAAGGTAAAAAGGTCAAAGTAAAAAAGCTACTTCTTCAACTCATATTTTCAACTTATATTCCTGTATATTCACTCAAATTTCGATCCAGAGCAGTCATTGGATGGGGAATTTAATTCTGCGTCCAAGGAGTACCCACTCGGCATACTTTTGATGGACCACGCTGCCCCAAAAACAAGAAATACTTGATCACATCATCATGTTTTTCAAGTATTTCTTGTTTTTGGGGCAGCGTGGTCCATCAAAAGTATGCCGAGTGGGTACTCCTTGGACGCAGAATTAAATTCCTTATCCAACGACTGCTACGGATCGAAATTTGAGTGAATATACAGGGAGATAAGTTCAAAATATGATTTGAAGAAGTAGTTTATTATTATTTCTTCCAAAATTTGATGAGATATGCTAATATTATTTTATTATTTCCACTATTATTTTATAATTTTTCTTAGGAGACCCATTTTAGACCTCAAAATTTCTCTAATGGTTGGGATGGGGTGATGGGACGCAGGATATGAAATGGAAGGGGGACCTGGATGGAAGTGTGGTGCTGCATAGGAGGGGGGGGCTGGATGGAAGGGGTTGGGGAGGGATGCATGGAAGGGGTCATGTATGCCAGGGGATACAACTGGAATATACAGCGGCCAGAAGGCTAGGGAGGGAGGCATAGTGGCACTGGAAGGCCGAGGTGCTCGCACCTGTATACACATTTTTAACCTCATAGTATAATATAGAAAAATACAAATATACACACACAAGTCATCATATTTGAAATTAAATTTATACTTTAATACACACGATACCTGCACACGTGGAGATCTGTTGATCCCAAGTGGGGATGGATGGTCGCTCGAGCCTACGGACACCTGTGCGAACACTACAATATTTAGATTGAATTTATAAAAATAGTATTAACAATATTAAACACAATGCCAATGAGAATGACAATGATAGTGCTTAGAAACATGACTGCAATTAATTTAGATTCAAGCTAGATGATGACCAGAGACAAACAATTACTTCCTTAATAGCGATAAAAGTATAGTATCCAACAATAGGAAGTAGATGATCACATAAGCTAATGATTACCTTGTTATGAGAGTTATGTGTGATTGTCTTATAGGTTTAAATGTTAATCCAAATCTGATATGATTATAACTGCAGTGGAAATATCACCTCAAGTTTAGTTTTGGATTGAAGTAAGTGTGTTTGTGGTATGCAGGAAGCCGAGTAAAGTTGTAGGACAAGATTATGGTATGGCTTTAGGCTTGATGGTATAGGGACAACTCATATATGATATACATTTGCACCAGGTGAGATGGTTTGTTTAGGATGGAAGTGTGCCAAGTATACCAATTTGGTAGGGTAGGTAGACTTAGGAGATGAAATGGCAAGGTGATTTAGGTGTAAGTAGAGAGTATTGTGGGTCAATTAGTGATTGATTTGTTGATTGATTGTAGTATCACTATGAATTGGATTAGAGCCCAAATATACTAAGTGAATTAACGTTGTGATATGGTAGAGTTAATTCTTTTTCTTGGGTTTATCAATCATTTCTTCTATTCAAAAACTAGGTTCCACCAACCTACAAATGACATCAATGACTCAAGAATCCACACTAAAACACACAACACCTAGAGCTTTAAATCAATCACCACAATAACAACAACAAATATAAGCACGTAGGGGCAATAAGTGCAGGGGGTATCTTCAATGACAAAGTAAAACAATGTTGAATATGGTTGCCATTGATGACAAGCCATTAATGACAAAGGAGTAAAAATGCCCGCCAGTTGTAATGAAAAATGTCCACAGGAATTGTAGCCACATATGTGGTGGTTTGATGGGATTTGGATATTATATAAAAAAATTATTGTATTGGTGCAGTTCATTTTTTCAAGACTTGGTAAAGAACATGGTTGTGGGGATCGTGTCCTTTGACCCACAATGGATTGGGCCCATGATAGGAACAAATGACCCATTATGTGGTCATTCGTTGAAGATAATGTGGCAAACAAGATTGACAATTTATGCTTGAAGTGTTGACATGGAAAGAAATCCCCTGCCCATCTTTTGAAATATTTCTTTCCTTGTATCAAGGAATGATCATTTTGAATAATTTAGAGATTAGGGATGTTTTGATTTTTGGGGACTCTTCTCTCATCATTGGTCAAGTAAGAATGATAGATTTTGGAAATTTCTCTCCCATTTCTATAATCATTAAAGGTATTAATGGTATTAATGGTATAGCTACAAAGTTTGAATTTATTGAATATTTTCATATTCTTTGTTCATGTGATACCAAATTTACATAAACCATGGTGAATGTGATGGTGAAATTGGATAAAGGAGTGTTATAACTCACTTAATTCCTTCATGAAATACATTAGCAACCACACTTACTGGTATTTATGTGATAAATGGAAATGGATGCAGTCAAGGAAATCACTTTTAAGTCCTCCTCTCATTCAAGTAATCAATGCACACTTGAACTTGGATTATTCTATAGTGGGAGTTTTAATTTGGTTCGGATGGAAAATCTTGGTTCGTTTAGGATATCTCTAACTATTAATGCCAAGGAAACTTCATCATATGGTAAGCTGGGTTTAGCCAAAATTTGGTTTTGGGTTACTTCATAATTTGTAGGGGTGGTGGTGAATGTTCTTGTGTAGTGAAGAGGATGGGAATACTTTTGTTTGGTTTGTTTCTTTGTTAAGAATTGGACTATGACATGATTATTTTAATTGAAAATGTTGGTTTCTGGATGAAAACTTGAACTCTTGTTTTTTAGGAAATCCTTTTTTGGCTTATTATCTAGGTGATCTCAACGGAGACTTAAACAATTTCTTTGCAATTTAGGTTATTTCTCCAAGAACCCTTTCTCTTGTACTTTATGTTGGTACTATGGAAGAAAACAACCAAAATGATGAGTGTGTTCATTGTGGATTTACAGAGCTTCACAGTGTCATGAGGTGCTTATCATCACAGATGAACACCTTACAAGAGGTAATTTTTCCTATTAATCAAAGTATATGTGGCCATCATGAAGACCAATTGGATAGGATTTTGGATATGGAAAAGAGAATGGTAGCACAGAGTGAAAGGTTAGAGAAGTTGGATACAGATTTAGAAATGCCTCGTAACATTACACCCTATAGTTTCCATAGGTTCAGTGAATGGTATTCGTCCAAAAGACTTTGCAGTTCAACGAGATTTTGGTGATTATGAAGACATAGAATAAGCAAAAGTAGCATCATAAATGAAAGAAATTGAAACTGGAGAAGCAAAGGATGCCTAAAGTGAACATGAACACATGTCTAGTTTTCTTAGGTTTTCATGTTTTATAAGGTTTCATTTTTGTTTGGTTGGATTATATGAATTGATAGCTCTCAAATAATTTAGACAATATGATAAACACAACTGTAAAATCCAATGATAATATGATAGACATGTTTTGTGAGAATTATTCATTTTGATTTTAGTTTCAAAAGATGAGAATATACAAAATGGTTACTCAGTGCTAATTAATTTGTAATTACTGAACACAAATTACTCATAACTGGATATGATTATTCAAAGTAAAGAATTTACCTGTGTGTATGGTGTTGCAACCTCCTCTACTGCTTCCACGGCTCTGTCTAAGTTGAAGGAACCAATATCCTCCCACCTGGAGGATGGAGACTCGGCCCTGAATAATTGTACATTAAAACAAATAAAGTCAACAATGTGTAATTCAAAGTTAAATGTATTAAAAAATACGATATCAAATAACATACAATAAATACTTGAACATTAAATAAAACAATAGCTAACCTGGTCCATGTAGCTCTCTATGGAATTATGTTGCGTAGGACCATGGAAAGAATGACCACAGTGAAAAAAATGATGTGTCATTCTTCCATTCGAACTAGATGGCCCCGCTTGGGTTCCACCTGTACCTGGTCTGTCCCGACCGCCACCCATAGACCGTGTAGTTGTCCCGACCACCACCCATAGACCATGTAGCTGTGTGTGTCTCACCATTGTCCTCTCGGATCTATGAAGACATAGCCACAAATGTGGTATGTCTAAGCAAATGATGTGTCTCACGTCTAACCGAGTCATCAATGTCATCTAGGCCGCTACCAATCCCAGGTGGTCGAGGAGGGGGTTTGGCTCTCTCCTGGGTGCATGAGGTCCTCTGAGTGGGTTGTGACGGGCCTGAGGTCGATCTTGGGTAGAGCCAAGACCAACACCCTGAAACTTAGTGATGTAAAAATAATTGACATGGTAGCTTAGCTCAAAATCATCCCACAATTTCCTAAGAAAATACTGTGGGACCTCCAAATTATTGCATGGGGGGTAGTCAGACACCATAAACCATCTCTTTCTCCAATTATCTCTCCATGGTCGGTAAATACACCAGTACATGCAAACGCGTCTCTTCCTCACATCTAGATGTTGTCTTGTCCTGGGATCTATGAATTTGATGTACAATTGTGCTTTTGTGATATTGAGGTCTTTAATTTGTTCTTTGGATATCCCAGTGGAATAGTGCTCCCTCATTCGAGCCCTGTATTGGCTCAGATTTGTGATCTCACTGTGGGAAATGTTGATGGATTCAATGTTGTTTTGCGATGATGTAGCCAGGGAAACCCGAGAGGGTTCCTTGGTGCTCTTCAATTCATAGCTCAATACCCTTAATTCGTTTAAATCTTGATGTAATTCATCCTCAGGGTTTTCAGATGGTTCATCACCAGGCTCATTGTCCATTCCAATGTTTATGTTATCGTCTGATGGTTTGGTTTCATTGGTTTCCTCTGATGCTTGTGGTGTGTTTGTCATTTTTTTGGGTGTATTTAATCTACAATGAGAATTTGTTTGTTTTTTAATTGATTGTAATTTTTTTTTAAATTTAAAATTGTAATGGAAAACCAAAAAAAAAATTGATTGGTTGAGCACCTACCTGGAGGCACTAGCATCCACGGAGTCGAGGTTGCGTTTGATGCTGAGTAGGAGGTTTTTGGGTGCTCCAACACGCACTCGCGGGGTCTTTATATCGTCGTTCCTCGTTCGCGGGTTTGTTATTGTGATAACAAACCCGCAGTCTGTTTTTTTTTTTTTAAACACAGGTGCACACACGCGTTAATGACGTGTGCATGAATATCTTTGTGTACGGGTTAATAACACGTGGGCGCACATATTGTCCACGTAAACTCACCAACGTTGATGATCAACATTGACGAAGCAGGGGCATGTATGCGTGTTTGAATGTGTGTGTTTTTCCTTGTTTTTTTTTTCCGTTCGCGCGCTTCCATTGCATCCTTTTTGGGTACCAGCTTCATGCGGGTACCCTTAGTCATTGATTGTTGTTAAGAGGTCATTTATTTAGTCACATATTGTTGTTAACTAGTCATTTATTTAGTCATTGATTGTTATTAAGTGGTCATTTATTTAGTCATTGATTGTTTTTAATTGGTCGTTTATTTAGTCATTGATTGTTGTTAACTGGTCATTTAATTAGTCATTAATTTATGTAGATAGAGCATGGAGGAATCGAACCACCAACCTCTTGCCTCTAAGGAAAGTTATCTTCCATTGAGCTAGCACCCTTAAATAGAATCAAAGTTTACACTAAATCAAAGTTCCCACTAAAAATATATCACAAACTCTTACAAGAATTAACACACTGATTCCAACTATAACATAATGTTAGGATATTCCTATACTCCATCCTAGTCCTACCATCATTTCAGTCATTTTCATTATCAATCTTGCATGCATTCTGCATGCATTGCATGCATCCACATGCTGCCCAGTCATCAGGTTGACACCTCCAGCACCTAGTCCCTAGTCTTCCAGCACTCGGGAGCTTATTTCCACTCAGATTGAGCCCTCCTAGCCAATGATGCGCCCACTTCTCACCCACCACTTGAGAAGGGTGCCTTTTCTCACCTACCACTCATGTTGTACTTCAGTTAGTTGAGTTATCATTAGTTCTTTCCTTGATTTAAGGCTAGAATGACTCTGAACTGACTATATCACTCCGATGGACCGCCGATGAGACTTGACTGCCCATTCTGACTCCAGATAGCTCCTCATGTGCCCTCCACTGAGCCTCCTTCATTTAGTTAGTGCCTCCATGTGCAATTTACACCTACCACACTCAGTTAGACTCAGTTTGACTAATGGTTGACAGTTACTTATGCATTGACGACTCCACCGATGATGAGATAGACTTCTAGTTATGCTTTATGACACTCCACTGATTTTGGATCTATCTATGTAGGCTAATTCGAATCACACCTAGTGTATTCGAATCCTGAGCATTGTATATATACTGTTTTACTATTCATATTAATGTAACATGTGTAATTATTCTACCTCTATCTGAGCTCCTTTGGATCTATGTTCTACTGCTCTATTCTTCTTCTATTATTCCTAGGTTATTTCATTGTGAGGTTTACATCATCTCTTGGATCTACTGTGAGAATTTTCACACATAAAACTTATCACAAACTCTTAAAAACCTTAAAAGCACCATCACAAAGGGTGTCTATATGATACATAAGTGTGGTCTCTATAAGTCAATGGTTTTGATGTTTCATTTTGTCATACTTTAGAAACTTGGTCGATTTGGATTTCAAAACATTGCATGCTTGCTAAATTTAAAATCACTATTGATGATCTAATATCCTGCATGCTGTTGAAATTAGACTTTGGATAAATAATTCCAAGAAACTGGAAAAATAATGATAAGGAAGAGAGACAACAAACTTTCTATATAAGAACATTTTGTCAAAATATATAAACAAAAACTTATAACCAAAATTGAAACAAAAATGTGTAACAAAAAATGCATTCATAAAAATAAATATTCATGAAAAAAATTATTCAAATACATATCACATATAACTTCCAAATAACTAAGAGGAAGCATAGATTCGAATTACTAATATTTTCATGACTGTATATATATCAATGTATTTTAAAAAATTACCAATAATGCCATACAAGAATGTATAGAATGAGTTAATGCATAAAATATAATGTGTTGATGCATAAAATGGAATATTATAACTTTGCACAATGACTACTATAATTTTGCATAGTGACTATGATCCGGATCTATGTGGGAACGAAACAAAAGATAGCATACACAGAATCATATACAGAGATATATTGCGAATAACACAGTGATACAGTAAACACATATTCTATTAAATAGCGGAAATAGAACAGACTGTAAAATACAATAGCTAGAATGGTGGTAGCTATCTCTGAGAAGAGATGTGGCCGCTATGCTCATTCGTGCCAAGATGAATACAAAGAGAGGCCGAAAGGGCCTATTTATCATAAGCATGAGAGAAAGAATCCCAATCATCCAAAAACCTAACCCTAGAAGATGAACCGTCATAAAGTCATGTGGGCCCCGTTTGGGTAAGTTAGTACATCAACTTCCCGGGGTCGTAACTTTTGCATACGATCTCCGTTTGGGGCGCTCGGTAGCCCGTTGGAAAGGTCTATCCGAGATTTACAACTTTCGACTGGGGCCAAACGTATGCCGGAGGCAACCTTTTGGCCCCCCAAATTGCCAAAAAAGGTCGTTTAGGGCCTCAAAATGGCTCCGGAAGTTCAGCACCCGAAAAACTGCTAAAAATAGTAATTTTCCAAAATTGCCAGAAGACTGTTTTGAGCCAGTTGGAAGAGGTGGGCCGCCACCGATATCCACCTGGATCAATCCTCCCTCCTTAGGAAGCAATGGTCTCCATTGCGTTAAATCCCTTATCATATGTCGAGCTGTGTGTCGAGTTGAGCTCTTGGTGCGACATTTGCTGAAGTGGAAAGGTTGCCTTACTTTGACATCTTCGGAGGGTTGTAATTGTTGTTGATGGATGCGCTGGAGCTGTTCAAAAGTTTTGGTTATTGTGGTATCCTTGGTATGCACCGATGTGGATGGTTTCTTTTTGGAGGGGCCCCTTGAATGCGTGGCCTTGCACTGTGGAGGTACCCGAATAGGCGATGCTGCACTAACTTTGTGTTTTTCTTGTTTCTGCTGAGTAGAAGGATAATCTGCAGAGGTTGTGGATGTCTCCGCGATCTGATGTTCACCTTTAGTGGAAATTGCGAATAGGGAAAATTTCCCAGTGTGGGAGATTATCTTCCTTCCCTGCTCATCTGGGGTAGGTGCAACTATCTCTGGTATCCGATAGAGTTGTCCTCCCAAAGTGACAATGACACTGCGAGGTCGTGATTCATATACAGCATGACGCCTCCACATATATGGTTGTCCTAGAAGAACATCACATACTTCAAGTGGGGCCACATCACACAATACCTCATCTTTGAAGGGCTTGATGCCATATGGTAGGCGACATTGGTGACTAACACGGATCCTTCGTCCTTGGCTTAGCCATCCAATGGTGTATGGTTGTGGGTGCGGCGTCATGTTAAATTTTCTGAATTTACTTCAATATGATCTAGGATCTTAACTGAGAGAACAACATGTACAGCATATCAATCATGGAGACAATAATGCAAGCACACAAGAGACACAAAGATTTACTTGGGGAAAACCATAAAGGTGAAAAACCCCAATAACTTCCTCAGAGATAGATAGAGAAATGATACAAC
Source organism: Larix kaempferi (assembly GCA_027924585.1). Lineage (NCBI taxonomy): Eukaryota > Viridiplantae > Streptophyta > Pinopsida > Pinales > Pinaceae > Larix > Larix kaempferi. Next base: position 1,236,200 of record BSBM01000816.1, on the reverse strand, counting down.
CAACCAAGAGAGATATCCATAACCTAGCAGCAATCCTCCTCCTCCATAAGTGCGCCTCTCCTCCTTGATAGCATGTGTGAGAAGTGAGTGAGCAAATAGAGTGCCTCCCGCACTCTATTTATACTTGACTTGACTTGCCTTTTTTACCTAACTCATGTCGGCTCTAACTTAACCACATAACATAATGCTGAGTGGGCCGACCCCCAATAGAGTGGTCTAATAACCCTTTGACCCACATGGCCGACCCCCAATAGGGTGGTCTAATAACCCTTTGACCCACATGACTTATACAAGGCCGACCCCAAACAAGGTGGTCTAATAACCCATCAAGTATAAGTTACGACACTTACAATATAAATGACGACACTTCCTTATAGAGGAATAATACCATCTCTATAGGAATACAATATACATATATGTGAAATACATTCCGAAGTTACATATACATCAACACTCCCTCTTAACTAGGAAGGTATTTCTCAGCACAGTTCTTCTAGCACAAGTCATCTTCTCTGGATCATCGTCACTGGATAATCGTCATCGAGTCATCATCATCGTCACGATCATCAATGCAACATCCTGCTGCATGTCATCTGGAGCAACATCCTGAAGCTCGTCATCCATGATCGTCCTGATCATCAATGCAACATCCTGCTGCATGTCATCTGGAGCAACATCCTGAAGCTCGTCATCTATGATCATCCTGATCATCACTGCAACATCCTGCTGCATGATCTACCTGATCATCAATGCATCTTCCTGATGCATACCAAGTATCATACATGATCCTCCTGATCATCAATGTATCCACCTGATACAAATATATGATACATATCATCATACATGATCCTCCTGATCATCAATGCATCTACCTGATGCATACCAAGTATCTACCTGATACATATCATCATACATGATCCTCCTGATCATCAATGTATCCACCTGATACAAATACAAATACATGATACATATCACCATACATGATCCACCTGATCATACAATGTATCCACCTGATACATATACAGATACATGGTCCAAGCATCCAACATGGTGCATAAACAATACATACACATGATCCAACTGATCATATCCAGCATCCAACATGATGCGTACATACATACATAAAATGATCCAACTGATCATATCCTGCATCCAACATGATGCGTACATACATACATAAAATGATCCAACTGATCATATCCAGCAGAAACTAGAACATCTTCCTGATGCTCATCATCCAGCGCTTACATCCACAGCCATGTGAAGGATCCTCCTTCCAACATGCTTGGAATGGCTTTAGCAAATGTGTCTGTCACTTCTTCCTCGAAGTGTCCTCGATCTGAATAACGCCAAGCCTCTCTCTGAAGTACTCTAACTTCACCCTGGCTAGTGGCTTCGTCAGCACATCTGCAATATGCTTGTCTGTCGCAACATATAGGAGCTTCACAGCTCCTCTCTGCACCATATCCCTGATATAGTGATATTTGATCTCTATGTGTTTCAACCTGTCAGGAAACACTGGATTCTCGGACAGCTTCACACAACTCTGGTTATCATAGAAGATACCAGTAGCTTCCAACGGGAGATCAAATAGCTTAGACAGTAGCTTCCGTAGCCATACTGCCTCACAACTAGCTGAGCAGGCTGCAACATACTCTGCCTCAGCTGTACTCAATGCTACGCAGGACTGCTTCCTGCTAAACCAAGAGATCACACCTGATCCCATACTGAAGCAACACCCAGATGTTCTCTTCCTATCTGCAGCACTGCCAGCCCAATCTGAATCAACATAACCCTGCAGGTTAAATTTTTGATTCGCCTCATACCTGAGCCCATAATCCACTGTACCCTTCAGGTACCTCAGAATATGCTTTACAACAACCAAGTGAACACTTCTCGGATCCGTCAGGAACTGGCTCAATGTGTTCATAGCAAAGCAAATGTCTGGTCTCGTGTTCGTCAGGTACATCAAGGACCTAATCATCTGGCGATACAAAGAGACATCAACCGGCTCAGATGAAGCATCACATAGAAGCTTCAGATTTGATGCCATAGGTGTGGCCAAAAACAAATAGTGCATCATCCCCAATTCTTCATCTCGAACTTGGCAGCAAGCTTCCGCTGCGTGTCGGCAATCAATCTATCTTCACCTGTAACAAACAGGTTATCCTCTTACAAAAGTAGTATCACTGGATTGCCTTCCTCAACCTTGTAGAAAAGGTTGGAACCCGCTTAACTCTTGGTAAAGACCAAACTGGATAGAAAGATGTCTATCCTACCATACCAAGTTCTGCACACATATATGACTACACCATGCTGTCTTGAAATCCATCTGGTGCATCTTCTATTTCATCACTTTTATATTTCTCAATGCTGCCATCTGCAACATGCTTGATCTGATAGTTCCATTTGGAAGTCATAGCAAACTTCCCTTCATGTCTTGGGATTACATCCCAAACATCATTCTTCATGATCGACGGATCATGGCATTTCATTTCTTCATCCCAGATCCTGGGAACTTCAATATCTTCAATAGATATCTTTGTTGCTGGAACAAATGTTGTAGTTCTTCTTTTGTAGGAGATGGTATACGATCTTTCCTACACAACAAGTTAAATTGCATGATTAGAAAACATCTCATAGTTTTCAGAAGAAATTCTTACACATAAATAAATATTCCATACAGTCATGCAATTATCTTAGCCAATGCTTCAATACAACATTTATCCATATCCCGTAACTTTCTAGATGCCTTCCAATCTCTACCAGAACATTGTTAAGAGTGTGCACAACTCCCAACATGTCAGCAAAGAGGTTTCATTCTAGATAAGTAGCAATGGAATGTTGTACAGTGCCATAGGCCACTTACCCATGTATATTAGTAGTATACTGTTCATCAATGCAACTATTCTAATATGTACAATACATATCCTAAGTCTAGGAACATGAGCATATACATCATTGAACAATTTTACTTAAACAAACAAATATGCAAGAAATGATAATTAAAATACTTATCTTTGTTTGTTTGTTGGGTGGACTCCCTCTGAGTCAACTCCCTCTGAATATCTGCATCCTTGCAGAGACTACTGAAGTGTGCTCCTTTTCTTTCTTGCAGGAACAACTGGAGTGTGCTCCTTTGCTTTCTTGCAGGAGCAACTGGAGTGTGCTCCCTCTTGATCTTTTCTTCCTGGATTACCTGTTCTTGAACTCATATTCATCCTTGGTACCTATGCATGCTTATTAGTATCATGATTGTGTTATCCTTGTGATCTCATATAAAATCATACATTCATTAGTATACTATTAAAACACAATAATATCAAGCATGTATAGTCATGATCATTTCAAACAGAAATAATAAGCATTATCATTCAAGGTTTATGTAGGATTCTTATGGTTAGTCAAATCATAAGAAGCATAACATGTCTAAACCTATAATTACTCAAACCTATGACTGTTTAGTTGAATCATTACTCAAGATAAGAGATATAATATGCATGAAACCTGTGATTCTTCGAACCTATACCTTCATGATTCTTCTGGTTAGTCATATCATCAATTATGGTACGAAACATAATATGCATACCACCATGATTATTCAAACCTATGACTTCATGAATAATCATTATAAACAATAGTATAAGATTCTATCCCAAGGTAGGATTCTATCTTGATATAGGAAAAACATACCTGGATTAGCATGCTAGCTATTTATGTCTAACATACCCGCATAATGTCTTCTGGTTCTCTTTAGTGACTTGTGCTAGTAACCTGCATGTCTCATAAGTTAACCATTATAAAACCAAGTTATACATACCTCGAGAATGGATCTCTTATGAGATCCATGGCAATGGATGAATCTTTGTCCTCATGTCATCATGATCATATGTTCTTGAACCAGAACATGATTTGTCTTCTTGGTGTACCTTTCATGTTAGTAGACAACATAAAACTCATACAACATCACAATGTGTTAGTACAAACATAAGTTTCATACTCCTAATAAATGAATGACTTCTATCATGCATTCATAATTTTATTAAGGTGATATGATAAGTCTAAAATCAAGATTGTACTAACCGTGATAACATGAAGACAAACATACCATAAACTTAATTATGAACAAATCTCAAAACATACCTCGATGAGTCATACCTGTCGAGATCACTTGTAATCTTCTTATGTAAGGCCTTAGCCTCATCTCCCTCTGAAACAGGAACTTCTTCACTTATGCAAGTGACCAATCCATCTTCTTCTAGGATCAACCCAATCCACTTGATTTGCAAGAACTGGACCTGGAGCTGGATATGGGTTTGTCAGAGAGACCCCAAAAATTCAAACTTTGAATTTCAAACTTCCGAAAGGATAGGAATATGCGCCTTGATGAACTGATCAAACTGGTATATTCAGAATTTGAAGACTGCAAAGTTTCACTCCTCAATTTTGCCTCTGAAACTTCCGGATTCACTGGATGTGACCCTGAACTAGGGTTTGATGAAGCCCACTCTTCTTCCCAATCAAAATGTTTGATCCAAAGCTCTAAGCTTCTATTTTTCTGAGGAGCTTCCAGCCGTGGTCACAGATTTCAAAAATTCCCATTTTTACAGAAGCCCTAATTTTCCACTTTTCTGATCAAAGTCCCGAACTAGGGTCTAATCAAGCCCGGCCTTCTGCCCAACCAAAAATTCTGATCTTGGTCTCTAAATTTCTATTTGATGAGTAGCATCCAGCCGTGGTCTCCGATTACAAAAATTCCAACTTTCTCCAAAGCCCTAAATTCCGGAAGCCATGAACGAAGGTACCAAAAAATAATTCTGTTTTGACAGAAATATGTACCTGATTGTTTCTAGTGTAACTCCGAAATTTTTGATCCACAGGGTCTGAAAAAGTTTCTTGAGATAGCCTGACCTGTTATCTTTCCATCCTGACAGGTCTGACCTCAATTGGATTCTCTGAGAGAGAGTTATGCCAAATGTCGCAACGTGACCTGTTTTGGGAAAATACAGGAGATCGAACTTGTACGGCGTGCCACGTGTCACTGTTTGACCTTTGGCCTCTGAAAAAGTTTTCTGAGATAGCTCGGCCTGTTATCTTTCCATCTTGATAGGTCTGACCTCAATTGGATTCTCTGAGAGAGAGTTATGCCAAATGTCGCAACGTGACCTGTTTATGGGATAATACAGGAGAGCGAACTTGTACGGCGTTCCACGTGTCACTGTTTGACCTTCGGCCTCTGAAAAAGTTTTCTGAGATAGCTCGGCCTGTTTACTACCTGTCACTTTTCACGAAATTTCATTTGGAGCTTCCTAGCCCAAGTTATGACCTTTTTCCCAAGGTCACCTGATTTTGACTCAGATCTGGAAGAGGCAGAAACCCTATATTGTACAGATCATAAATCACAAAGTACAACGAATTAGAGGTTGTCCTTTGGACACAAGATACCTGGAGATCTTAGCTTCGTCCTGTAACAATTTCAGATCCGAAAACTTCTCCAAAACGGATTTATAGCGAAAGTGCTACGATGACTGGTTTTTGCTATATCAAGCCCTAGCATCGTTAGTGCAACAAGTGTCATACATGCCATATCATGCCTTCTTTCAGGCTAGCTCTGATACCATGTTAAATTTTCTGAATTTACTTCAATATGATCTAGGATCTTAACTGAGAGAACAACATGTACAGCATATCAATCATGGAGACAATAATGCAAGCACACAAGAGACACAAAGATTTACTTGGGGAAAACCATAAAGGTGAAAAACCCCAATAACTTCCTCAGAGATAGATAGAGCAATGATACAACCAACCAAGAGAGATATCCATAACCTAGCAGCAATCCTCCTCCTCCATAAGTGCGCCTCTCCTCCTTGATAGCATGTGTGAGAAGTGAGTGAGCAAATAGAGTGCCTCCCGCACTCTATTTATACTTGACTTGACTTGCCTTTTTTTACCTAACTCATGTCGGCTCTAACTTAACCACATAACATAATGCTGAGTGGGCCGACCCCCAATAGGGTGGTCTAATAACCCTTTGACCCACATGACCGACCCCCAATAGGGTGGTCTAATAACCCTTTGACCCACATGACTTATACAAGGCCGACCCCAAACAAGGTGGTCTAATAACCCATCAAGTATAAGTTACGACACTTACAATATAAATGACGACACTTCCTTATAGAGGAATAATACCATCTCTATAGGAATACAATATACATATATGTGAAATACATTCCGAAGTTACATATACATCAACACGTCATTGGTAGCTCCAATCTCTTGATGACTTCTTCTGAGATCAGGTTCTTCTGGCTGCCGCTGTCCACAACAAAGTGTAGGGGAATTCCCTTCACCCACATCTGTGAGTGGAAAAGGCGCTCCTCTGCCTCCGACTCTTCAGGCTCCTCTGGATGAATCTGTGTGGTGGCAACAACGGCACTGGGTTCTGCATCAATGATCTGCTTCCCTTTTCTCACGGCTGTGAAATTAGGTTCCGAGTCAGAATCGGAACTGGGATCTGATTCTGAAGCTTTGATCTCAGCCACCAATGACTGTTTTGAGCGACAATCATCAGTGTTGTGCCAGGGGCTTTTGTGGAACTCGCACCACTTCCCGGTGTCCTTCTTTGTCTTTTCTTTACCCTTCTTCGCCTGTGGTTGGGACTGGTTGTCCTTTTCCTGCCCCGTGCTCTGCGAGCTAGAGTTTCCCTTGCCCTGCTTCTGTGCAGGTCCGAAGTCACGCTTGTTCTTTTGCTGAAACTTCTGCTCAATTTTGATAGCATATCGATAGGCAGATCCGAGTGAAGAGATTTCCAGGAAATCCATCTCTGTTCGGATGTACCGGTGTAGGCCACTGCGATATTTCAGTACTAGGTGCCGCTCGAAGTCCTTGATACCTAGCTTTGTGCGCAAGGTATGAAATTTGTTGGTGTAATCCGACACCGTTTGGTCCCTCTCTTGATGCAGAATGGTCCACTTTGTGTACTGGTCATCATAGTTTCCAACAGGGTAATACTGTTCCTTGACGGCATCCATAAAAGAGGCCCAAGTGGGATTGGAATATTCAAACAATCCCGACTCGTCTGATGAGTTTTGCTCACAATAAGTTTCCCACCAATTTTTGACATGGGGGACGGCCTTGAGGAGTGCAAAGACGATCTTTTCCCTGTCGGAAAAATTGTGGACAGAGAAATACCCTTCTAGTAGATTCAACCATTTATCTAGGGCATCGGCATCGATTTGGCCTTCAAATAAAGGGATATCAAAATTAACTTGTACCTTGAAGGGAGTCGTATCTCCGAAATGGCTGCTCGTTGAGGGTGCATTTGCCGCTGTTGGCATGCGTTGAAGGATCTGGGTGAAATTATCCATCATCTCGTTCCTCTGTCGCGCGAGGGCTTCCTCGAGCAACAACTTTATAGGATCTACTGCTCCGTCGTCTCTCTTTTCTTCCGCCATGGGAGGCCGTTTGGGGCGGCGAGAGTGGTCTTCCCCAAGTGAAACTAGTTCGAGACCCAACTCTCTATATCCTGACCTCGTCGGGGACATGCACCGAGAAACAATCAAAGAGCAGACCGCTCTGATACCACTGATCCGGATCTATGTGGGAACGAAACAAAAGATAGCATACACAGAATCATATACAGAGATATATTGCAAATAACACAGTGATACAGTAAACACATATTCTATTAAATAGCGGAAATAGAACAGACTGTAAAATACAATAGCTAGAATGGTGGTAGCTATCTCTGAGAAGAGATGTGGCCGCTATGCTCATTCGTGCCAAGATGAATACAAAGAGAGGCTGAAAGGGCCTATTTATCATAAGCATGAGAGAAAGAATCCCAATCATCCAAAAACCTAACCCTAGAAGATGAACCGTCATAAAGTCATGTGGGCCCCGTTTGGGTAAGTTAGTACATCAACTTCCCGGGGTCGTAACTTTTGCATACGATCTCTGTTTGGGGCGCTCGGTAGCCCGTTGGAAAGGTCTATCCGAGATTTACAACTTTCGACTGGGGCCAAACGTATGCCAGAGGCAACCATTTGGCCCCCCAAATTGCCAAAAAAGGTCGTTTAGGGCCTCAAAATGGCTCCGGAAGTTCAGCACCCGAAAAACTGCTAAAAATAGTAATTTTCCAAAATTGCCAGAAGACTGTTTTGAGCCAGTTGGAAGAGGTGGGCCGCCACCGATATCCACCTGGATCAGACTACTATCAATTGCATTTAAGTGATTATCAGAGATCCCTTTCATATTCATCTCACAGGAGAAACAAGAAAAATGATGGAAAGAATATCGAGCATATAAGAGAGAAGACAATTGCAGAAAATAGTTTTAAGAGCATGCTAACATGGATTTGGAAAGGGAAGAAAATTAAGAAACCTCCTGGGTAGCCTTCATTAGTGAGCAGTATAGTATATCAGCTATATAGAATAAACTTAAAGTTATAATTTTTGATGTAAAAGTATTTGTTGTGTTATATTATTTTAACATTTACTACATTGTTGTCCTGTGTAAAAGGATCCCAGATTTAAGGGCATAGATGAATTCTTTAAGCATGTGAACCTTTTTCTATCCAAAGATATATGTAAGCATCAAAGAGAACCCAACTCAAACCCACAATAGAAATCTCAGTTCCTTAAACTCTAGAATAGCTTTAAGCATTAAAAAAGTACAACATTTAGAGTTCTTATATGCATAATAAATGTTTTAACCATAAAACAAACATGCATACTTTGTATTCATGAAAGAAAAGTCTCATACCCTTCTAGATTTTTGATATGGAACAAAATCTTTAAATTGTCTTCAAGCCTGGTGTCAGTTCATCAATTGTCATGGTTGCAAATAACTGTTATCCAAACACAATAGAAAACCATAAATATTTCAACACTACGTGTGACAAAAGCAGTCACATGATAACACTATTAAGTACAACCATCTTATAAATTAATATGAAATTTGTGTGATGAAAACAATAAAAGAATACTAACTTTAAATAAAAACAATTTTAAACTCTAATTAAACAATTAAACTCTACATAAACAATTTTAAACTCTACATATTGCAAGGAGAAGATTTTCATTTTCTCGAATTAATAATAAGATTTGGGACATATTGCAAGGAGAAGATTTTCATTTTCTCGAATTAATAATAAGATTTGGGTTGAGAAAGTAAAAGCAATCAAATAAATTATGGAAAATATAAAATAAATACAAACAACATACATTGGAACTTGTATCCACTTTAATATCAATTGCGATATTATTATTCTTTAAAATTGCCTAAGATTGATCACAAACTACAACTCTATAACCATTTATGATACCGTACATTTTTTTTGTTATGATTATAAATATCTTATTGTAAAAATAGCAAGGTGAATATTTTAGATGTTAGTTTTCTTAAAAATAGCAATGTGAATATTTTAGATGTTAGTTTTCTTAAAATAAAATAAATAAATGTATTTTAGATTTTTTTTTTTAATATTTCCTAAGAAAGCATTACCAACCCTAAAAAAATTTAATGATGGTTATGGGAACAAAGAGTTGTTATCACCATGACAATAGCAATTAGATGTTAAATATGATCATAAGAATATAATAGATACATAGAGTAGCAATTAATTCTTTATTCATGAGAAAATCTCATATTCTGCTGCATATTGGAATTACCATGGTAACAATAATTTTCCATTGTATTCATTGGATCTATGGACCTATGAAACCCTAGACCATATTCAACCAAACACCCATACTAACACTAAGACTCACATTAAAGTAACCGAAAAGATAGGACTTTATAACCCGAAACCCCCCTACCTTCATATATTATTGGCTTGCCTTCCTTTTTATTACTTATTAGGTGGGGCTTTTGTCGGGTGAGCTATTCGACACATAAAGCCCTCCCATGTAGAGAATGTCCGCTTTCATATGTAGAGGAGGTGTGGTATCTCGTAGAAGTTGTTCCTTACAAGACTCTAATGGGATCATGCAGTGAGGTATGTTCACATCACCATATCTCCTTAAGGCCCATACGAAGGTTATTGTTCCCCATCCTATTGTTCATTCAGTATTTGTTGGGATCATGCAGTTAGTTATGTTCACATCACCATACTCCTTAAGGTCTATACGAAGGTTATTGTTTCCCATCCTATTGTTTATTCAGTATTTGTTTAGAAGGAAGTGATGAGTGTGAGCTAAGGATAATTTTAGGGGCGAAATTTAGTCTATGGGCTATTTTTCCATTTTTTTTCCAAAAAAAGATTTGTCAAATTGCATTTTTTGAAGCCCCATTTCGCCCAATTTTGATGGGGTAAACGTTTTTTAGTCTAAAAATCGCCAAATTATTATATAAATGATATAAAATCCCTAGAAATTGAAATAATTTTAGAAAAATATCGCCAAATATTTTATAGTTGACATTTTAAGAATTGGTAAGATTCATCAAGGTTTATACACTTTTAAATAAATATGAGTCCTTAAAATTATCCCTGGTATGAGCAAGGATTATTTCCATCTTTCTTTTCCTTTTCACTGCCGCATGAATCCGAACATGAGTGAAGAGGTCTACTATTTACTATTTTGATTGAAAGGACAATTTATGAACTTGTGGGATAACTGAAAGTCACAATACAATAAAGTATAGGGCAATTTATGAACTTATGGGCTAATTGAAAGTCACAATACAATAAAATATAGAAGATCGCAATAATCATCAACCTATAAAATTTTAGAATTTCAATCAATTAATCTAAATCAAATATGCTCATTATAGTGGACCACCCATAGTATGCCTTCACTAAAACATTTGAAAAACTAGATCGCTCCAAAAATACCTTTTCACTTAACAATTTAAAAAATCTCCATCGCTCTTATACAACCATGATTTTGAAAACAACAAATGAGCTTGAACACCAAGGATTTGAAATAATCCTAACTCCCAACTATAATACGTGGGAAACTAGGAATTCCCACAACTTAATGTAATGAACTGCTTCTCATCAATTTATCACAGTTGCCTGACATATTCTAGGACAAATATTATGGGTGTGAGCAGCTTAGGCAATCTGTAGGGTGTTGAAATTGTGCCATACATTATAATGACAGTGAAATCTGGTTTAAAAAATAAGTCTCCCTTTTTATATTCACTTTCCCTGGCATTAGGATTTTACCAGTTGCATGAGGTTTTCACCGTCATAAGGATTTAAACGCTGTAAAAAGTATAGTAGCATAATTAGATCGTATTGGCATTTCCGTATGGAAATTCGGAGGAATTCGAATTCGTCAAATATTCGGTATAGATATGATACGAAGATAGATTCTTACTAATGAAAAAGTAAAATTTAAAAACCAAATTTTAATTATTTAATAATTATAAAATATAAATAACATTCAATTTATTACTTTCTTATAAAAAAAATGGTTTTTAATGTATATTTATGCTAATTTGGTTTATATATTTGATTAAAAGTATTATTTATAAAAAAACTACTTCAATATTTTATTAGTATTGGATTTTTTTTTTCGAATTATGTTACTATGCTATTATGTTTTGATATTTTGTTTTTGGAATTATGATGCTTGAAGAATTCTGGAGGCATCCATGGATCACCTGGTATCTGACCTCCCAGTTGGATAAATGCATGTCATTGAAGGCTCATGGAATTCACCATATTTAAGTGGTAAAAATCTAATATGAAACTGATCTAGACTAACCCCCTAGGCTTTTAACACACGACTGAAATAACTAAGAACAAACCAGAATATGTACAACCTAAATAATACGTGCAATTTATGCAAAACATGCAACATCGGACTCTGAAAGAGCTTCCAACTACAAAGTACTAGCCAGAAAATTTTAGAATATCACCATGTTAGGATACAACTAACTCAAAGAGGCCCTTAAAAATGACCTGTGGAAAATATAAAGAATATTCCTTGTTTACAGATACAAAAAATTGCAAATATAATGTCACGGCCAAGAGTTTCACTGCTTATTGGAATTCCCATCCTTGTTAAAGAAAAAAATTGTGAGGCATTAACACAGTTGAGTAATAGCGACTGAAATTACGATTTTTGTACATCTCACTAAAAAAATGGGCCATTACTGTATCTTTGATTTTGATTATTCAAGGGGATAGAGACATTGATTTCCTTGACTAAGCGGTTATTCTCCTTACAAAATAATTTCACATGAGTGTTGATATATTCATTGCACATCATCATCAATAGAATTTATTTTTTCCATTATTTCTTTAGCAGGTCATCAACAAACAATCTAAGAAAAGCATACCCCAAATTCTAAAATAGTGCCTTATACCGATATTGTCTAAATCACCAATATTTATACAATCAACAATATTTATACCAACTTCTATAGTTGAAATCACCAATATTTATACCGATATTGTATAAATCATAAATAAATAACTTGGTTAGGATTCATTGATAACTTGGTTAGGATTCATAGTACAATTCAATGGCCTTTCAGTGTAGTTTGACTGTGGCTTCTAGCCAGAGGAAGAGTATAACCTCTTCCCTTCAAGATGTGGGTGAACGAGAGTCTACTACATTTCATTGTTGATAGAAGTAGCTAGAAGAACCTGATATTGGACAAGGTAATCAAGAGATTGAATTTGTCAATAGTGCCACACCCCCATCCATACACCATCACTTGGTTGATCTGGGGATGAGACATATGCATTAGTCAAACAATGTTGCATGTCCTACAACATCAATCCCTTCAAAAATGAGGTATTGTGTGATGTTACCCCAATTGAAGTTTGTGTTGTTATTTTAGGACAACCTTATATTTGGAAAAGTCATGTTGTTTATGATTCTAGGCCCCATAGTGTTATTGTTGCTTTAGGAGGAAAACCTACAAGGTACTTGAGGTAGCTCCTAGTGCTGCAGTTTCCTTGATCTTGAAAAAGAAGTTCTAGAAGGAAGTCTTTCATACCGAGAATTTTTTCCTCATCGTGGTTCAATGAAAAGATGAACACAATTTCACTACAACTATCATAGCCTCATCCCAAGGCCTCTCTACATAGTAGAAGTAGGTGTACAATAATATAGAGGAATATTGAGATATATTTGTCTCACCTAAAGGGGTGCTTCTACACTACTAGGCCAAACATCAATTTATTTGATACCTGGTTCTCCTTTACCTAATGTCCAATATATAGAATCTATCTTCTGTAGGATGATGAAATAAACCATCACGTTCAACAACTCATCGAAAAGGGACACATTCAACCAATGTCCCCACCCTATGAGATCCTAATTGTTTTATTACAGAAGAAGGATGGGACATCGTGACTATCTACTAATTATAGATCCCTAAACAAAATTTCCATCAAGAATAGATACCCATTCCCCTTGAGTGATGATCTTCTTTATCATCTTGAGGATTCCAAGTTATTCAATAAGATTGATCTAAAGTCACACTACCACTAGGTCCCAATTGAGCAAACCAATGTATGGAAGACAACCTTCAAGTCTAAAGAAGGATTTCGAGTGGTTGGTCATGCCTTTTGGCTTGAATAATGCTCCATCGACATCAAGAGGATGATGAATGATATCTTGTGGCTATTCACAAAGTAATTTTTTGTCATATATTTGTACGACATCCTCATCTTCAACAAAACTTGGGTAGAACATTTGCAACACATTTAACAAATCCTGAGCAACCTGCTACAACACAAGTTACACATTAATTTGTATAAATGCTCATTTGACATGGAGAAATATTAGTATCTAGGATACATCATGAATGAACATGGGGTGCATGTGGACACAATGAAGATACAAGCCATTCACAATTGTCCACCCTTGGCAATTCTAACTGTGGTGCACTTTTTTTTGCAAATTAGATAAATAAGAAGATAAACAAATTGTAAAACACAGTATTATAGGGGGAAATAACCTAGCAAGATATTAAGCAAGAAAAATGCAGTAGAAAGGGATCTTTTATTATGAAAATTAAATCAATAAGCAATCCTCACATGCCTCCTAAGGATGGGATACCTTTCACTTGAGAAGATCTTAGATACAATAATTCTTGACAAAGCAATTCATATTCTTCTAGCTATTTAAATAGGATTCCAAGATCCAAAACTCTAACTACTTGACATGGTCAAATAATTAAAAGAGACAACTTCCTAATGGGCCTTAATTAATAGAGAGACCCTTTTTACATTGATTGTTGACTACTAACTACTCAACCTTATTCAAAAAACATGGTTGTATACATTACTTAGCTAAATCTTAAAGTAAGGGGGTTAGTGTAAGATCCTAACTTGCCCTCCCCCTTCAAAATCAATGTTATCCTCAAGGATGAAGGTGTGGAAATTGATACAAAATCCCTATTGGTTCCGATGTGGCATCTTTTAGTGTCATTTATTTCCATTGGATTAAAACTTCCTTGATTGTACACCTGTGCAATTGTCATTCTCTAGAAGCCAAGACTACAGTTGGCTAGAGTGAAATGGATCCTTCCTCATCTAATTTTGGTAATCTAGTCTAGTCTATACAATTAGAACCCGCCATTTTTTTGAGGCAAGAAACAGGAAATATTGGGTGAATCTTGGAGTGATCTAGTAGAGTAAACTTGTAGGCCACCTTTCCAATGCATGAGAGTATCATGTAGGGTCTATATAACTTCAGAGTGATCTTATGGTGGAGATGAGTCTTGAGGGAGTTTTTTTTATAAGGTTGGACTTGAAGAAACACACGATCTCCTACTTCAAAGAAATTCTTAGAGCGATGCTAATATGCATGTTGTTTCAGTTTTTTTTAGACATAACCAAATTGTCCTTAAGGGTGCAAAGAATATCTTCTTTGGTACAAAATGCATTTCCCACAACCTGAACCTTAGAGGTTCCTAGAAAATAGGAAATTACCATTAAGGATTTCGGCATACACTACTTCATATGGTGTCATCTTTTTGGAACCATGATAAGTGGTATTATACCACCACTTAGCCAAAGGAAACCATTATTCCTAATGATGTGTCTAATCTAATGTAAAGCATCTTAAATAGGTTTCGAATAACTTATTAACTACTTATGTGTGACCATCCATTTGTGGATGATACGTTGCACTGAGATTCAATTGGGTACCCTAGATTTTAAATAGCTTCTACCAAAAATTTCTTGTGAAGGTAGGGTCTCAATTAGATGCCAAATCATTTTTCATGCCATGTATATTAAAAATATGATCCATGATTACATTTGCCATAATTGATGGTGTAAAAGGGTGTGATAAGGCATAAAATTGAGCATATTTGATCAGGCGATCTACTACAACCATAATGACGAATTTATTTCCTTATTTAGGAAGACCCATGATAAAACCCACAGAGATGACCATCCACATATGGTTGGGAATTGGAAGTGACTTCACTATTTTTCCCTTTTGTCATTTACAAGTGTCATAGGATACAACAAAGTCATGGATATATTTTTTTCTTCCTTCCCAAAAGAATGAGCATTTAATGCATTTAATAGGTTTTATGAAATCCCAAGTGGCCTGCTGTTGGTGATGAATGTAACTCCTCTAAGATTCATTGTTTCAAGGTTGAATCCTAGATGAGAAAAATGTGCTCCTTATACCACAAGGTATTTTGGTTCCATGTGCACTCGTAGGAGGGTTCAGGTATTTTTTAAGATATGTGATGAGTTTTTGGAAGGTGTCATAGGACATCCATTCCTAATGTGATTTGCCAAGGCACCCTAGAACTAGTAAGGGCAATGTAAAGAGGGAAACCTCCTCCTCAAATTTCCTAGACAAAGAATCCCCCACCAAGTTGACATGGATTGCATTATAGACGATCTGAAAATCATGCCCAAACGTCTTAGTGACCCATTTATGATTCTTTCGTGAGGATAACCTGTTCTCTAGAAAATATGTTAAGATCTATATATTATGACATTACATTTCTATTATCATACTAGTATATTGGTCAACTAGGACGCTAGCTGTAATTGTATGTAGGATCTAAAATTGTAATTGTATCTAAAATACATTATAAATGAGGTTACCCACTTTAAAAGGATGGTTATTCATCATTTTATTGCATTATTAAGGCATTGGAATACTATATCTTCTTGTTTTATGCTATTTTGGGAAATTCGGTGCATAACATTTGGTATTAGATCCATTTTCACTACAATTTATTTTTATAGTATGTTTAAGAAAATAAAACATGGAGGGGCCATATAGGAGATATTGAACTAGATTTGGTATGATTTTCAGGTCTTGATTCATTACAAGTGCAAAGTTATTCCCTATGGAACTTAGGGTTTTTACTAGTCCAAAAATTAGTCTCAAATAGGTGTTCCATGAAAAACGGTTATATCGAAAGCTTGAAAATACAAATTGAGTGAGACTTGTTGCATATAATAGTAGAAGGATCCTAGTATTGATGGTAAATCTTTTAGAATCATATCCAAAAAAATGGACATGTGGCATGCTGTACACTTTCGCTCTCCTGAAAAAGGACAAAAATAACAAGTTTTGGTAAGATTACCATAACTTTTTCTTTGCACGTCAGAATTAGGTTGGACCTATGGAATTGCAGGGAAGACATATCAATATAAGACAGGAAGAAATTTTGTACTTGGAGGGGATGAAATTGTAGAGTTACCTTAGTTGGAAAGTCAACCATCAAGACAATATCCAATTTAGTGTTTTAAAAGGTATGTCATTTTGAAATTTGCATAACTTTTGATTGCAAGGTCTGATTTGGGTGATTCAAAAAGAGGGATAAAGAGTAAATAAAGAGGAACTATATTAATTATTAGTTAAATATAATGGAAATAAGTGGAGAAAAAATTTCTACTCTCCTTAAACCTCTTGAAGGCTCAACTATGACACAAGGGGAGCATGATGAAGTGAACTATGAGTTATCAAAGTCTTCCAACCAATTAGGAGACCTTAACAACAAAATTATCGTAAATCATGCTGAATTCCAAAAATTCAAAGAGGATATACAAAATAAGATTGAAAATATGGCTAGTAAAGAGGATCTGGTAAAGATGACTATTGAGATGTCTAGTAAAGAGGATCTTGTAAATATGGCTAGTGAAAAAGATATTCAAGAGATGAAGGAAATGTTGAATGAGATAAGACATATTTTTCTTCCTAATTCATATACTAAAGAAAAGGACAATGGGGAAAATAAGTACTTTTTCCAGTCATATATTGAGAAAGTTGAAAAATAATTGGAGAATAAGAGGTCTGATTCTCCAACACTTGACCATTCACTACTCCATAATGCACATCATCATGGATTTGAACTACTGAAAAGAAACCAATGGATTCCCAATATTGGTCTGAGAAATTTGGATGGAAATTATCCAATAAATTGGATATTCTAGATGGAGCAACTCTTTGATCTACACCAAGTGCCAACTTTACAAAATGTAACTATTGGATCTTGATATTTAGATCCTAATAACTTTGTAAGGTACCAATGGATTTGTGACCGTAAAAGGGACTCTATTGTATCTTGTTCTATATTTACGTATGAGTTGATTTCACATTATGGGGATAGTAAGAGAAACACATTATGTATCCAATTAATAAATCTCAAGCAAAAAGGTCTAGTTACAGAGCACATCAAGCAGTTCATAAGTTAAATCTTAGAGTGAAGAACATTCTAGAAGATAATTTGTTGGATCTATTTATGGGAACTTTAAAGGAGATTATTCAACATGAGGTATGTATCTTTGAAATCAAATGATTGGATAATGCTTTTAGTTTGGCAAGGAAAATTGAAATTAAAAATATGGCATTGGAAGGAGTGCATGAAAGTAAGAATATGGATTCTAGAAGCACTACCACTAACACCTATGGAGAGGGAAATATTTCCCTTCCCTAATCCACTCAGTATAATCCTACAAGGTTTACACCTAAACAAGTGGAGGAAATAAGAGAAAAGGGATTATGTTTCAATTGTGACAACAAGTAGAGTAAGGGGCATAAGTGTAGTGAGAATAAATTATTCTACATAGACTATGAAGAGGAAGATGATATGAAATTGGGAAACCTCAAGAGGTAGATATATAAGATACTGCTCCAACCATATAATTTCATGCATTGGATGGAATTAGCACTTCTCAAACTCTCGGGATATAAGGATATATCAAAAAGAGAAAGGTGACAGTGTTGATTGATTATGGTAGTACCCATAAATTCATTGAAATTACAGATTAGCCAAACTTCCCAAATGCTTCATATATCCCGCACCAAAATATCAAGTAATGATTGTAGATGGAGGTACCATAAATTGTTCAGGGAGCTGCCATAGTATTAAGATTACTATGGTTGAGTATTCATTGGATAGACCAATGATTCCAATCCAAATGGGTGGTGTTGATGTTGTAATAAGGGTCCAATGAATGCAATCATTGGGAATAATAAGTGATAAGCTCTAATAGCATGACGAAATTGTTGAAAAAGGAACACCATGGAGTGATTGTACAATTGTGCTCACTAGATGTCCAAGCTTTTATACCCTCTATTCGAGTGGTTCTCCAACAATTTATTGAGAAACATTCTGTTATCTCTAGATTTGTATCTTAGTTCTACTTTAGATATTTTCCTTAGAAGCCTTTATAGAT
Organism: Larix kaempferi; assembly: GCA_027924585.1. Classification (NCBI taxonomy): domain Eukaryota; kingdom Viridiplantae; phylum Streptophyta; class Pinopsida; order Pinales; family Pinaceae; genus Larix; species Larix kaempferi. Next base: position 1,217,572 of record BSBM01000816.1, on the reverse strand, counting down.
ATTTGCTTCTTTGGCTTTATCCTATTTTTACCCTAGTTTCTAGATTCTTTTTATAATTTATCATTTTTTCAAATTTTTTAAAAACAAATAAGGCTCATTTCTTATTAATATTTTTAAAGTTTATATGCATAGCTTAATATATGCTTGACTTGTACATGATGGAAAGTTCAAGGTTTTCATGATAAAGGCATTTCATTTATCTAATTGTACATATCGGCAGCACATCAAACAATGGAAAATATAATATCGTTGTCGGATTGTTGCCATTTATCAAAGGTTAATATATGCACAGGACATATGTTTAAATTCTAATAATGTAGTTAACGGGGCTAAGGTGGCGTGTAAGGAAATGAGTACAGAGAAAATATACCCAGATATGCAGAAATATATCGTGCAAAGAAACAGGGATTCAAACCTTTCATTTGGTTCATTGAATTTTATCTCTGTAGTTTAGGTTTTCTGTTAATGTGTTTACAGGAAACGAAGTTGATAGAGCCTGCACATCATGATGGCAATGGTCAAAAGACTTAGTGGAAAGTTATGTCGTTTAGAACCAAATAGTGTTAAATGGATGGAAGAATTCTCAGGTTTTGGAGCTGAAAGTCGAGAACGGGATGACAAGGAGATGAAGAAGGAATACAGAGGGAAAAAGAGGAAGTCGGTTGAGGATAAAAATGAACCAGTGCAAGAGGCAGGTAATACTGTTTCTATAACAGAAATTCCCCAAATTCATGTTCAAAAGAAATCAGTCATTGAAGAAATCGTGGCCCTGGTGATCCGGATTTATGTGCGAATGAAATAAAAGAGCATATACAGAGATATATTGCAAAGAACACATAGAGATACAATAAACACATATTGTATTAAATAGCATAAATAGAACAGACTGTAAAATACAACAGCTAGAATGGTGGTAGCTATCTCTGAGAAGAGATGTGGCCGCCCTACTCATTCGTGCCAAGCTGAATACAAAAAGAGGCTGAAAGGACCTATTTATCATAATCATGAGGGAAAGAATCCCAAACATCCAAAAACCTAACCCTAGAAGATGAACCGTCATAAAGTTTGTGGCCCCAAGGTGGTTAGTTGAATAGTCAACTTCCCGGGGTCATAACTTTTGCATACGATCTCCATTTGGGGCGCTTGGTAGCCCGTTGGAAAGGTCTATCCGATATTTACAACTTTCAACTGGTGCCAAATGCATGCCATTGGCAGCCATTTGGCCCCCCAAATCACCAAAAAATGTCATTTAGGGCCTCAAAACGGCCCCAGAAGTTTATGACCCAAAAAACTGTAGAAAAATTACTAGAAAATTGCCGAAATGGGAAATTGTTTTGAGTCGGTGGAATAGGTGGGTGGCCATCGATATCCATCTGGATCATTCCTCCCCCCTTAGGAAGCAATGGTCTCCATTGCATCAAATCCATTATCATATGTCGAACTATGTATTGAGTTGAGCTCTTAGTGCGGTGTTTGCTGAAGTGGAAAGGCCTCCTTACTTTGACATTTGCAGAGGGTTGTAATTGTTGTTAATGGATGCGCTGGAGCCACTCAACAGTTTTGGTTGTCGTGGTATCCTTGGTATGCACCGATGTGGATAGTTTCTTTTTGGAGGAGAACCTTGAATGCATGGCCTTGAACTATAGAGGTACCTGAATAGGCGATGCTGCACTAACTGTGTGTTCTTCTTGTTTCTGCTGAGTAGAGGGATAATGTGCAGAGGTTGTGGATGTCTCTGCGATCTGATGTTCTCCTTCAGTGGAAATTGTGGATAGGGAAAATTTTCCAGTGTGGGAGAGTATCTTCCTTCCCCGCTTGGTTGGGGTAGGTGTAACTATATCTGGTATCCGATAGACTTGTCCTCCCAAAGTGACAATGACACTGTGAGGTCGTGATTAATACACATTATGACGCTTCCACATATATGGTTGTCCTAAAAGAACATCAGATACTTCAAGTGGGGCCACATCACACAATACCTCATCTTTGAAGGGCTTGATGTCATATGGTAGGCGACATTGATGACTGACGCAAATCCCTCGTCCTTGGCTTAGCCAACCAATGGTGTATAGTTGCAAGTGTGGTGTTATTGGTAGCTCCAATCTCTTGATGACTTCTACCAATATTAGGTTCTTCAGGTTTCCGCTGTCCACAACAAAATGTTGTTGATGTATATGTAACTTCGGAATGTATTTTACCCATGTGTATTGTATTCGTATAGAGATGTTATTATTCCTCTATACCTAAGTGTTTGTATTCCTATAGAGATGTTATTATTCCTCTATACGGAAGTGTCGTCATTTATATTGTAAGTGTCGTAACTTATACTTGATGGGTTATTAGACCACCTTGATGGGGTCGGCCCGGATTAAGTTAACCATGGGTTATTAGGCTAAGCTAGACAAGTTGACCCCATTAGTTTATTGGGCAGGATAGGACTAGTATAAATAGAGATCGGGAGATCTCTATTTGATCACTCATTACTCACTTCTATCTCTCTCAGAAAGTGGTGCACTTGTGAGGAGAAGGATCATCTGCTAGGAGAAGACTATCTCTTGTACTTTGGTTGTACTTTGGTTTTACTTTGGTTGTATCATCGCTCTATCTATCTCTGAGGAAGTTGCGGGGTTTTTCACCTTCTTGGTTTTCCCCAATGAAACTCTGTGTCTCTTGTGTGCTTGCATTATTGTGTCCATGATTGATATGCTGTAGATATGCTGTAGATATGTTGTACATGTTATTATCTTAGTTAAGATCCTAGATCAGATTGAAATTTCTGAAAAACCAACATGGTATCAGAGCTAGCCTGAAAGAAGGCATGGTATGGCATGTATGACACTTGTTGCACTTGCGATGCTAGGACTTGATATAGCAAAAACCATTCATCGTGGCACTTTCGCTATAAATACATTTCAGAGAGGTTTCAGGATCTGAAACTCTTACAAGTCTAAGATAAGATCCCCATGTACCTTATGTCTGAAGCACAACTTCAAATTAGTTGTACTTTTTGTTTTATGATCTATACAATCTGGGGTTTCTGCCTCTTCCAGATCTGAGTCATAAACATGTGACCTAGGAAAAAAGGTCATAACTTGGGCTAGGAAGCTCCAAATGAAATTTCGTAAAACGTGATAGGTAGAGAACGGACGGTACTTTCCCAGGATGAATGTTCAGAGTCCGAAAGTGAACCAATGACACATGGAACTCTGTACAAGTTCGCTCTCCTGTTTTATCCCATAAACAGGTCACGTTGTGACACTTGGCATAACTCTCTCTCAGAGAATCCAATTGAGGTCAGACCTGTGGAGTTGGAAAGATGACAAGTCGGGATGCCCCAAGTAGAAGTTTTAGAACCTGTGGATTCATAGTTTCATAGTTACACCAGAAACAATCAGGTGCATATTTCTGTCAAAACAGAATTGGATTTTGAGCACCTTCATTCATGGCTCTGGGAATTAGGGTTTCAGAGAAAGTTGGAATTTTTGTAATCGAAGACCACGGCTAAATGATACTCATCAAAATCAAAATTTAGAGACCAAGATCAAATTTTTTCATTGGGCAAAAGACCGTGCTTGATCAAACCCTAGTTCGGGACTTTGATTGGAAAAGTGAAAAATTAGGGCTTCTACAAAAGTTGGAATTTTTTAAGTCTGTGACCACGGATGGAAGCTCCTCAAAAAAATAGAAGTTTAGAGCTTTGGATTGAACCTTTTGTTTGGGCAGAAGGATGGGCTTTATCAAACCCTAGTTCAGGATCCTATCCAGAAGATCCAGAAGTTTCAAAGGAAATTTTAAGGGGTGAAACTTTGCAGTTTTCAAATTCTGAGTATACCAGCTTGATCAGCTCATCAAGGCGCATCCTTCTATCCTTTCAGAAGTTAGAAATTCAAAGTTTGAATTTTTAGGGTTTCTCTGACAAACCCTAATCCAGCTCCAAATCCAGTTTCTGCAAATCAAGTGGATTGGGTTAATCCTAGAAGAGAATCATTTGGTCACCTACATAAGTGAAGAAGTTCCTATTTCAGAGGTAGATGAGGCTAAGACCTTACATAAGAAGATTACAGGCAATCTCGACAGGTATGACTTATCCAGGTATGTTTCGAGATCTGTTCATGATTAAGTTTATGGTATGTTTGTTTTCACTAAGGTTAGTACAATCTTGATTAACTTTAGACTTGTCGTATCACCTTAATAAAATTATGAATGCAAATATTCATTGATTAGGGTTTTGACACTTATGATTGTACTAATGCCTTGTGGTGTTGTATGAGGTTGATGTTGTCCGCTAACATGAAAGGTACATCAAAGAAAGACAAATCATGTTCTAGTTCAAGAACATATGACCATGGAGACATGAAGACAAAGATTCATTCATCATCATGGATCACATAGAAGATCTACTTACGAGGTATGTAAAACTTGGTTCCATAATGGTTAGCTTATGAGATATGCAGGTTACTAGCACAAGTCATTGAAGAACAAGAAGACATCATATGGGTATGTTAGACATAGCTAGCTAACATGCTAATCCATGTATGTTTTTCCTATATCAAGTTAAAATCCTACCTTGTGTTAGGATATCTTATATAAGTATACTTAGCATGATTGATTATGATTATTCATGAAGTTATAGGGTTGAGTAATCATGGGTTTAGGCATATTATGTTTCTTTCTTTAACTTATGATATGACTAACCAGAAGAGTCCTATATAAACCTTGAATACTAATGTTTATTATCTGTATTTAAAATGATCATTACTATACATGTTTAAGATTATTGTGTTTCTGATAGTATTGAGATTATACTCATAAATGTATGATTATGTATGAGATCTCGAGGATATCACAATAATGATACTTGTAATCATGCATAGTGATCGAGGATGGATATAAGTTCAAGGACATGTAATCCAAAAAGAAAAGATCAAGAGGGAGCACACTCCAGTAGTTTCTGCAAGGATGCAGATATTCAGAGGGAGTCAACCACTTCTCACAATCCGCATCATAATGGAGTTGCAGAAAGGAAGCAAAGACTAAGAGGGATTCAACCCAACAAACAAAAAAAGATAAGTGTTTGAATTATCATTTCTGGCATATTTGATTGTTTAAATAATATTGTTCAATGATGTATATACTGATGTTCCTAGAATTAGGCTGTGTATTTTGGCATATTAGAATAATTGCATTAATGAACAGCATACTACTAATATGCATGTAATGGGTAAGTGGCCAATGGCACTGTACAACATTCCATTGCTACTTATCGAGAATGAAACCTATTTGTTGACATGTTGGGAGTTGTGCATACTCTTAAACAATGTTCTGGTTGTTAAGTTTAAACCAAATAGACTAGCAAGATCACTGAAGGAAACATAATCACAAGATAGACACAGAATTTACCCTGGGAAACCCTCATGGGGTAGAAAACCCAGCAAAGCTTTCCTCAATAAGATGATCAACCAAAAAACAAGATGTGCTCCAAGACTTAACCTCCTTCTCCAACTCCTGTGCAGACCTCCCAGACAAGTGCGCTACTTTTCTGAGTTGTGAGTGAGTGTATCAAATGAGGAGCTCTCCTCCTCTATTTATACTAATCCTCAACTGACTAAAATCCCTAATGGGGCCAACCTCTCCTGGAGAAGTCTAATAACCCCAAAAATATAATATTAAGGCCGACCCCCACATGGTGGGTCTAATAACCCTAGTTACCACAACTCCTCGGAGGAATAAACATCTCCGGATACATAATAGAGTCACCTCGGAGGGATGGAACATCTCCGGAATAATAATGTACAAATATAATATTCTTAGAAGTTACAATATTCAACACTCCCCCTTAACGAGAAGGATATTATAACAACATCTACAGGAGCAAGGAGTCGTCAACTACATCATACATGATACATCTATAAATCATCGGAAGCTTTCTTCAATTCATCATCATCAGTAACTCAACCAATTACTGGAACATCAACATCATCAACATCGTCATCACACGATCATCAGCATCATCATCACATGATCATCAACATCATGATCATCAGTATCGTCATCACATGATCATCAGCATCGTCATCACACGATCATCAGCATCGTCATCACAACATACGATCATATTACAGGATGATCAATCCTGCTCTCTTTAGGACATAGGTCCATGGATGATACAATCTGATCAAGTTCCAGGATGATCAATCCTCATCACTTTAAGACAAGTCTCATGTCTAGGGATGATGTAATCCATCACGTACATTTTGAACCCAGTTCATGGACGATGCAGTCCTCACATGTACCTTTAAGACAAGCCTCATGTCTAGGGATGATGCAATCTTATCTTTAGTTTTCGGAGACATCAGTCTACGGATCAATTCTGGGACCAAAGTCCGGGGAAGATACAATCCTCTACCTGTTCATTCAGGACTTCATTATCGGAGACCCAGTCTACGACTCAATTCTGGGACCGCAGTCCGGGGAAGATACAATCCCCTACCTGTTCATTCAGGACTTCATTATCGGAGACCCAGTCTATGGCTCAATTCTGGGACCGCAGTCCGAGGAAGATACAATCCCCTACCTGTTCATTCAGGACTTCATCATCGGAGACATCATGTCTACAGCTCGATTCTGGGACCGCAGTCCGGGGAAGATACAATCCCCTAGCTGTTCATTCAGGAGTTCATTATCGGAGACATCATGTCTACGGCTCAATTCTGGGACCGCAGTACGGGGAAGATACAATCCCATACCTGTTCATTCAGGACTTCATTATCGAAGACATCATGTCTACGACTCAATTCTGGGACCGCAGTCCTAGGAAGATACAATCCCCTACCTGTTCATTCAGGACTTCATTATCGGAGACATCATGTCTACGGCTCAATTCTGGGACCGCAGTCCGGGGAAGATACAATCCCCTACCTGTTCATTCAGGACTTCATTATCGGAGACATCATGTCTACGGCTCAATTTAGGACTAAAGTCCAAGGATGATCCAATCCTATCATGTCCACCAAGGACTTCATTCTCGAAGACATACATCTACGGCTCTCTTTAGAACATATGTTTAAGGATGATACAATCCCTCTTCTTTCTCGGAGACACCTGTTTATGGCTCACTTTAAAACATGTGTTCAAGGATGATGCAATCCTTCTTCTTTCTCGGAGACACATGTCTACGGCTCACTTTAGAACATATGTTCAAGGATGATGCAATCCCCACATGTATTCTTATCAATACAAGTACAAGTATCCTTCACCATACAAGTACATACATGTATCATCAAAAGCATTTATTCTCACCATTACATCTATCATCAAAAGCATGTATTCTCACTAATACATCTATCATCAAAAGCATGTATTCTCACCAATACATCTATCATCAAAAGCATGTATTCTCACCAATACATCTATAAAAAAAAAAGCATGTATTCTCACTAATACATCTATCATCAAAAGCATGTATTCTCACCAATAAGTCTATCATCAAAAGCATGTATTCTCACCAATATGTCTATCATCAAAAGCATGTATTCTCACCAATACGTCTATCATCAAAAGCATGTATTCTCACCAATACGTCTATCATAAAAAGCATCTATTCTCACTAATAAATCTATCATCAAAAGCATGTATTCTCACCAATACATCTATCATCAAAAGCATGTATTCTCACTAATACATTGTTGGCTTGGTTTTGCAACCAAGCTTAGTGCTATGGGCACCTGCTAACTAGTAGCAGCAGTTTCAATATTAAGCAAAAACAGTAAACTAAATCTAAATCTAAACTAAACTAGCATGTGCATATCATAATAAAATTTTGAATTGAAAAACAAGAACAAGAAAAGAAAAAATAACTTTGTATTGAAAATGGGGGCAAGCAAGTGCTTGCAATAATAATACCTCCAAATGATGAAGATAGTTGAGAAGATCCAAGGATGAGCAGCTCCAAACTCCAAAGGGTCCTTTCTCCAAGGTTGCTACAATGGCCAAAAGCTCAAGGGAGATTTTGGCAGCATGAGGATAGGAAGATGGATGGATGTGAAATGAGGAGCCCCTACCACCTTTTTATAGGTTTTGGTGGTGGGGAATACCATTTGTGGTTTTGTAGAAACCAATGGTATTGACCAACATGGTTTAGGTACTTTTCCCTCCTTTTTCTTTTTTGAATAAAATTAATATTTTTATTCCCTTTTTAATATTTTTGGGAATTTTGGACCCTTTTTTAGGGTTTTTTATGCTTTTTTAGGAAAAATAATCTTTTTGAGTGGGAAAAGGGGTGTATTAAGGTCTTTTGGTGACCTTTTGTTGGCTTTAGAGGCTCAGATGGTGGGAAAAGTGGACAAATGGGTCATGTGAATAAGGGAATGAGCTAGTGAGCACTTTTTGGGTGTTAACAGATTGCCCCCTGATGTGTGAGGGCGGGAGCTCATCGTATGGCCAATAGACATCATAGTTCTTTTGTCTTTTTTCTGGGGTTTGGGGAGGAGAAGAGACCGTTTGGAGATTGGATCCACGGACCTTGGAAGCTGCAAAAAGAAAAAATATTACATGGCCTCAATATGAATGAGGAATAATCTCTGATAATGGACGAGGCGGGCATACCCATGCTCGTATCAAGACATATACATAACAATTAGTCCCAAGAAGGGGAATCTAATACATAAAAAATATACTAGTACATCATAATGGTCCAAAGGGGACATTATTTTGGGATGTACTAATGATCATGACATGACTGATCTCAATAACTGATACACTGGAATAACTGGTGAACTGCTGAAACTGAAGGTGTCCAACATCTGTAGGGACGTAATGACTGTGAGCCATCTCTGGGAAGTATATGTAACTGTATACTCGAGGGAGTATAAAACTGGGGTACATCTGAATACTATCGCCATGCACAACCCGGATATCTATAGGAAAAGTATAACTGGTTGTATCCATAGGTAGACTCTCAAATGTGGAGGAGTCAGATGGTATCCGGGGTCTTCGACTAATAACTGAACGGACCGATGCCCCGTGCGAGTCTCAATGATGCAATCAAGGTGTTGAAGTCGAGCATGTGAGAAACAACCATTTGGAGAAGCAATGAGGACTCTTCTGGAAATGATTCGTAGGCACTCATCATAAATGGTGATGAGTCCAAGACATAGGGACCTCTAGGTCTATCCTCTGGAATAAATTTGGTTGTCGTCGACAGAGGGAGACCAGCAACTAACAAGGCAACAATGTTTCCTTGATAGGAGCGCGAGGTGTAGAACCGAAGTGTGGTAGTATTGATGGTAGGACTGACATACTTGTGGGGATGGGAAGTAACTGGGGTCCTATATGGGAAGACTCAAACTTCCTTTATTCAGAGCATGATGACATGGTTGACCTGGCAGCGTAAGGAACTAACTTGTAGGTGTGGGTATCATTGCTTTTAGGGACTGAAGTGTATGTATTGACTCTGGGGGGGGTCAAGCTGATGGGTGTTGTCGAGGGATTCTTAGGGTGACATATTGCAGAATACTCTGAACAAAGGCGACCATAATGGGGAAGCTGCGCTATGAGTAGACGTGATCTGTTGTGGCACCGAGAAGCACCATTGGGTCCTTCTTCGTAGTTTTAATGAGCTCCAAGAAGGGATAAAAGTGTGCTCTGAAATGGTCCTGTCCTGTGGATTTTGTGAGCCCAGGACTGTTCGTGCTCATTGGTGCTTTCATTTTTAAGGAGTCTGAAAACGATAAGAAGACTCTGCAGTGGTTATGATTACTGTCCTGTTGGTTTTACGAGCCCAGGATGGTGATTGCTCGTGGTCGCTTTCATGTTTAGAGAGTCTGAAAGCGGTAAGTGGACTCCATTGGTGTTCTTTTTCGTAAGTTAGTCTCCAAGGCCCGAAAAAGCATAAAATGATGCAAATGGAGAACTCTTCTAGCCGATGTGACTAGAGTATTCCTTTTTTGTAATTAGTCTACAAGGTCCGGAAAAGGGGTAAACTTATACCAAGTAGACACCCTTTCAGATACGTTTAATGAGCATGAAAGGAAGCAAGGTTGCTCGACGATCTTTTCATTGTTTTATGAGTCAGAAAAGAGCTTAACAGAAACTCCCTAAGTGCCTTTTTCGTAAAAGGGATTGCTCGGCCCGAAAAAGGGATAAAATTATACCGAACAACAAGGGATTGATGGGAGCGAGAAAAGGTCTCAAGCATCATCATGTGCGCGGGATACTGGATCCGATGACATAAAGATTGTTAACAAGGGGCAACGGCCATTGTGGCACGCAAACCGAGGTGATGGGTGACATTTAAAAACTGCCTAAAAAATCTGGAGGTGAGAGCGAGCAATGATCTCAAGCATCGTCACGAGCATGAAAAACTGAATCCGGCGATATAAGGCTTGTCAAAAATGGACGACGACCGATGTGGCACGCAAACTGAGGCGACAAGGGGGTGCATGGAAAAATGCCTGAAAAATCTAGGCGTGAGAGCGAGAAATGATCTCAAGCATCATCACGAGTGCGGAAAACTGAATCCGGCAATATAAGGTTCATCAAAAATGGATGTCGACCGATGTGGCACGCAAACCGAGGCGACGAGGGGGGGCATGGAAAAATGCCCAAAAAATCTAGGCATGAGAGCGAGAAATGATCTCAAGCATCATCACGAGCGCGAAAAACTGAATCCAGCGATATAAGGCTCATCGAAAATGGGCGACGACTGATGTGGCACGCAAATCGAGGCGACGAGGGCATCCAAAAAAAGGTCAAAAAATGGACCTAATGAAAACAAGAAAAGGAAAGATCTATCATGAAGTTCTCGTTGTGCTGATTCCAATGGTACCAACGGTTTGAGAAACGGACATCGTATGAGACCGGAATGGCTATTTGAAAAATGGTGGAATTTCTATAAATAGGGCGTGGGGCCCATATGACATGTCATTGTTACGTGCAAGTTTGGCAGAGCAGTCAGAGCTCTTTCTCAATTTCTGGGAGATTTGACCATTGGTTTTCGATTCTACGAGTTTCAGGTAACCCTATTTGCCTTAGCCTTTTCAATTATGTCTTTTTGGTTGGCGGCGGGCCCCCGAAGGCCGTGAAATTCCACGTTGACCTTCCAACGTGGAATATCGCGGGTTTCGGGTCTCTTCCCGCGATGAACCTCGCGGGTTTTAAGCTGACATTCACGATGTTCATCACAACTGTGAGGTTGGAACCCGCGATGTTCATCGCGAGTTCATGGGAGATAGTCGCGATGTTCATCGCGACTGTCTAGCCAATACCCGCGATGTTCATCGCGGGTTCTTGTATGGAGGCCGCGATGATCATCACGGCTTTTGATGAAAAAGCCGCGATGGTATTTTTTTGCAAAAAATTTTTGTTGGGGCTAAAAATTTCTTCTGTTTTTTGGCAGGATGTTGAGGAGACCATTGACTTCATGGCGAGAGCGGGAGATAGATGATGATCTGATGGAGAGGATTCAGACTGATCCGGGGGTCCGGCAGACTCTGGCGGTGAGTGGACTTCTGAAGTTCGCTCAGATCCCACCAATGCGTTCAGTGAGATGGCTCCTGAACAAGTTGGTGAGTTGGTGGGTGCTTGCAGAGGGTGCTTTTATGATTGGGGGGCAGAGGTTGGAGATCACCCTCACAGACGTATATTTTCTCACTGGGTTGCCTCGTTGAGGGGAGGTGGGAGATCTTCTGCCGAGGATCCCGCCAGGTGTTGATATGGAGGATATGCTGCAGACCTTTTGTGTTGATGGGGCCATTTTGCAGAACAGCGCTTTGAGTTTGCGATCACTACGAGAGTGGGATATGAGGGCTGTTGGGGCATGTGTGTTGTGGGTGCTGGGTGCCGCGGCGCCACATCGTTTGTCAGGGGGACAAACAATGATGGTGGATTCGGTGTTGAGGGGGACTTATTATGCATGGGCTCAGATATTCTTAGCTAGTGTCCGGAGAGATCTAGACAAGGCCAGCTGGGAGGGGGGAGAGTTCTGTTATGCCTCCTTTCTATGTTGTTTTTTCTTCGAGCGGGTGCCGACCTTGCGACCAAGGGTGCCCATTCATGATGGTATGGTGAACGAGCCGCGCATGGTGCGGTGGGGGCATATGATGCCTCGTGGCGGTGGTGGTGTCCACGGGTTTTTTACGGAGGAGGTATATGAGCAGTGGGAACAGATGCCCCTGGTGATTGAGGATTACCCATATGCTGGCATGGACTATCGAGGCGACCCAGAGATGCCTCGAGCCCAGGGACAAGCCTAGGGTTTGGACGATATGTTTTGTGGTTTGTTTTATACTATATCATGTGATTTGTTTATGATTATAGTTAGATATGTATATGATGGATTACTTGCATTGTGCAGATGTTGGTCCTGTACCCCCGGCCGACTACGTGGTTCGTTGGGGGCGGGCGATGGTGGTTGCTCAACCTCCTGCAGCGGTACCACCTCCACGTGGTGGAGGATTTGTGGCTCGTGGGTGAGGGGTTGGCCCTTGAGATGATGCCATAGAGGGTGTCAAACAGACATTTGACATGATTCTAGCTGGACTCCCCGAGGATGGCTGGAGAGACTTGGACCGGGACATTGTGGAGCGTTGCTTCGGTGCACCACGTGAGTGGCGGTCGATCTTGTTGAGGACAACGGTTTTTGTGGCAGAGCACAGGGATGGTGCTCAGGATGACCCGGCGGGGCCGACGGAGAGGAGGATCCGTCTACGGGATGATCCAGCGGGGCCAGCAGAGCGGAGAGTTTTGGCTCGCCATGATCCAGCGGGGCCAGCGGAGGAGGCGCCAGAGGATCTTAGGGATCCTGATGACTAGATGATATTATATCTACCCCCAAATGCTGATGAGCATATGGGGAAGCAATTTTTTGTACGGATGATGTACTTTTTGTATATTGGGTGCTGAGGGCACCTATGACATGTTTACTATCATGGTTTATATATATATGTATATATATGTTTGGATTTATGGTCGTGTATGCACGTGGATGCACTTGTTGTCTTTATGTTCGCCCGTGGAGGCATGTTTCATTCTCTGTATGCCCGTGGAGGCACATGTTATGCACGTGGATGCAACATTTTGATTTTTTGTGTATGCCCATGGAGGCACATGTTATGCACGTGGATGCACATTTTGTTTTTTGTATATGCCCGTGGAGGCACATGTTATGCACGTGGATGCACATTTTGTTTTTTGTATATGCTCATGGAGGCACATGTTATGCACGTGGATGCACATTTTGTTTTGGTAAAATGCGATTAGTGTGATAGTCTAGAATGTTGTTTGCCATATGGTCTGCTACACTATTGAGGTTCCTTGGGACGTGCGTAAATGAAATGGATTCAAAATGTCTAACCATTTGTTCAGTGCGTAGGAATTTTCTGAAAAGACAGGGATCGTGTACCTGGTAATCATTGTTGAGTTGGGAAACAAGGAGTTGTGAGTCCAAGAAAACGTTAAGGTGACGTATGCTCATTTGGAGAGCTGCGGCCAGGAGACCGATCACGGCATCATATTTAGCCTGGTTGTTCGTGGCGGCACCTAAACACACTCCGTCGATGTGGATCAACTCATGTGAAGGGGAATATATTACCCAAGCTGTGGAGACCAGATTGGGGGACCAACGGCTTGCTCCATCAGCGAAACCGACGTAGCAGAGTGGAACATGTGTGTGAACAGAATCAATGGAAGGGGCCGACTAGACAGCGGGGTATCCAGTGGAGATCGTATAAATGGCAGGGTCAAGGAAAGGTATTTCTATATCTGACCAAGTAAAGACATCAGTGAATTCTTGGAACAGTTTTTTGTATTCTCCAATCTCATGCTCACTGTGGGAGGCTCCTAATGTAATGGTATGAAGGGAACCAGGTGGGTCAGAGATGTCGATGTGGATGATGGGAGAAATATTGGCCATGTTATTTTCCTCAGAAACGTCAGGAGTAGGAATAGGATCCTTGAACCAGTCGACTTTAGTAGGAAGGAAATCTTTGGACTCAACCGCAAATTGGGTAGCGGTGGTGGATGAGGTCTCTTCTGGGAGGAAGTATGAACGATGGTGTATGTCTTCCCAGGGATTATTAGGGGCAGTAGGAGCCTCTAGAATCTCTTTATCATTGCGGGAGCTTTGAGTGGTCAAATCGAGTGATGAGGTAGTGGTAGTCGAAGAGATCATATAAATGGTGTTAATCTCTCCGGATGAGGATGATACGGGAGGGTAGATTTCCACGATGAGGGGAGGAGATATTTCTAAGTCGACGTTATTCAACTCATACAATGCTACTCTGTAATATGGGATATCAGGACAGTGATGTGATTAATGACCATAAACACCGCATATGGCGCAAGGGTGGTTGGTGCACAGTGACTTATCGCGAGGCTTGGGGTTTGGGTCGAGTTTGACCACTGGGATGTTGGGGTCATCGTCCAACATTTGCATGTGTTCCTGTAATGTAGGTAACTGTGGCACTGATGGGTTGGATGGCCTAACTCATCACACAACAAGCATTTAGGAGGAGCACGGAACACGGGGGGAGGTTTAACTGCTTTGGGTGGGGCTACCGCAGTGTATGGTTGTGGGCCTCTGCCCCCAGTGTGCCTGATGAGAGGAGGGGGATTCGTAGATGACGAAGGAGTAGTGATACCGGGAGGTGGTTGAGTAGAAGTGACAATGGGTTGCACCGGTTGCAGGATGACATTTGGTGTCGGCGGGGGAATAGGAGGCGAAATATACCACACGGGTAATCCCAATGTTAACCCAGGGAGACTAAGGGTAGCCATAACTGGAGCGCTTACTACACCTGAGGGAGGAAATAGAAAGGGGATTGTGTGGATGGGTGTAATACCAATGTGACTAGGGACCAATGGTGGTTTAGGTAACAAGGAGGGTTGATTACCGGGTGTTTTTGTATTCTATGAAAGAGTATAGAGGTCTGCGACGTGGGTTTCCGGTGACGGTGGTGGAATGGACTGGAATGTAGAAGTCATTGGTGCGTCGGAGTAAAGTCCGGGTCCTACTGAGGAAATGAATGAGGTAGTTGCACCACAAACAGGTTGTTCAACCATGGGGAGAACATTTTCAGGTGCAGCGAGGGCCTTGGGATCGTAATAGGTGAGTTGGTCGACCTTGACCACGCGTCCCTCATGGGGGAACTGCATGGTACGAAAAACGGATGAGGCAACAACCCGCATGGCATACATGTAGCTGCGGCCAAGTAAGAGGTTATAGTCAAGTTGGGCATTGATGACCTCTATGTCAATAAGCATGGTTTTACCAGCCAGCTGGACGGGGACATTAGGTAAGAGACCCTGGGGTTGAGCCGAACGGTCGTCGTAGGCTCGCAACGCAGTGGTGGACTGCTGGAGAGTAGGGGATCCCAACTTCTTCCAAATGAATGTGGACATGACGCATGTAGATGCCCCTTCATCGATAATGCACAGAAACGGAAACTTGGAATGCTAAACTGGAAGCCAGTCGTGGTTCGGACTGGTCTGAATCGAATGCGATCAGTTGTGAATCATTGGGGTCAATAGTGCCAATGGCAGAGAGCAAAGTCTTGCGCTGTGAAGGACAGTTTTTTAGGACTTCTAAAGCAGACATGGCTGCAGGAGATTGGGCTAAGTCATCTACAATGTTGTAATTTGACGCAGCGCGAGCATTGGGGTTATTATTGATGCGACGAAGTGGGAAGCGAGGTGCTTTGGGAGCACCATCAAGCGGAGTCGGGGGTATACGTAACGTCTGATCTATGGGATTAACGTTAGTGTTCTTGTCGATGGGAGGGGATTCAGAGGTGGAGCCATATTGGTTTCGACGGGTTTGGAGGTTGGCATTGGCGGTTGACATCATCAACAAGTGGTGAGTACCTGAATCAAACATGGGTTGATCAGGAGTGGCATAAGTGATTTGTTGTGGTGGCGCGTTGTTCTGAGGGGGAGCTAACGGTTGAGTGTTCACTACACCTTGGGTTGGAAAGGGATTTTGCAACACCAAAGGTTGATGTTGAGGTGGTGGAGGGTTGGGTGGTGGCTGAGGAGCCGCTTGCCCTTAACGATGGGCATCGTCAGGACACCGGGTAATCAATCCTAAAGAATGGCAACTAGGATACTCCGTTCATGACACGTCCAGAAAAGGTAAATCTGCCATTTGGTCCTTTTACCACAATACCCCCATACAGGGATATCTCGAGAACTGCGAATGGTAGCCCTTCGGTTACTGAATGGATTTCGGTATTCCACTCAGGCTTCCGGAACCATCCTCGCGACTTCAACCCTCCTAGGGGAGAGGCCTTCCGATAAACTGGTTATGACCGTGCCAATAAATATTAGGATATTTTGGTTCCCTAATGGACAACAACTATGTCTCAGATGTAATAACTGAGGGGTGTTATTGGAACACCTATTCCCTCAATACTACCTAGCTACAAAGTTCTTTTAAGTGTTCCCCAAGTGGGGTTAAAAGTTGGTTGAAGTTAGGGTATATTTTAAGGCTCAGTTTAAATTATGTGTTTGAGTGGGTGCACGTGTGGTATTTAAACTGAAATTGAAAAAGTAAATGCTTTGCAGAAAATATTCAAAAAACAAAGGATCTTTTGAAATATGAAAGCAAATAATATAACTTTTTCAAAGAAATAAATGGATTTCTTTTTCAAAAATTGCTATGGGAAAAACAACAAAAAATTTTAATCTAGATAAAATGCAAAATATATCCTTCTTTCAATTTCTGAAAATTTTTAAAAAGACTCTTGCAAAGGTGCATTCTAAATAGTAAAATTTTTCTATGGCTGTAAAATATGCAGGAATTTCAATACTGTAAAAATGTGCTATGTGGGCAGAAAATACAGTAAAAAATTATCTTTTAAACGGATCGGTCGAATGAAAAAATTAGCATCGTGGGTTTTGACAGAACAACCACGATGGGCCACGCGGGTTTCTGTCGCACAGTCACTATGGGCAGCGCGGGTTTTGACCGTGAAGCCGCGATGTGCAGCGCGGGATTTCGTCACACAGTCGCGATGTGCAGCGTGGAAAAGGTCCGTGAAGCTGCAATGTGCAGCGTGCTAATTGGCTGCGAAGCCGCGGTGAACCACGCGGAAAAGAGCCGCGCAGTCGCGATGAGCCGCGCGACTGTTGGGCAAAAAGCCATGAGGCAAAAGCCGTACGCGGGCACCGAAAAACGAACCCAAAAATTGAAAATTGAAAATTGTAAATGGCAATGAAATGGGCCAAGATCTAGAACAGCAATTGATCTGCTGTCTAGGGTGGCAGATCTATGAATTAAACTAACTAATACAATCAAAAACTAAGATCTAAAGCAAAAGTGAGATCTAGAAATTCGAAAGCAGCGGAGTCGCCAAAAACTGTTGGCTTGGTTTTGCAACCAAGCTTAGTGCTATGGGCACCTACTAACTAGTAGCAGCAGTTTCAATATTAAGCAAAAACAGTAAACTAAATCTAAATCTAAACTAAACTAGCATGTGCATATCATAATAAAATTTTGAATTGAAAAACAAGAACAAGAAATGAAAAAATAACTTTGTATTGAAAATGGGGGCAAGCAAGTGCTTGCAATAATAATACCTCCAAATGATGAAGATAGTTGAGAAGCTCCAAGGATGAGCAGCTCCAAACTCCAAAGGGTCCTTTCTCCAAGGTTGCTACAATGGCCAAAAGCTCAAGGGAGATTTTGGCAGCATGAGAAAAGGAAGATGGATGGATGTGAAATGAGGAGCCCCTACCACCTTTTTATAGGTTTTGGTGGTGGGGAATACCATTTGTGGTTTTGTGGAAACCAATGGTATTGACCAACATGGTTTAGGTACTTTTCCCTCCTTTTTCCTTTTTTGAATAAAATTAATATTTTTATTCCCTTTTTAATATTTTTGGGAATTTTGGACCCTTTTTGAGGGTTTTTTATGTTTTTTTAGGAAAAATAATCTTTTTGAGTGGGAAAATGGGTGTATTAAGGTCTTTTGGTGACCTTTTGTTGGCTTTAGAGGCTCAGATTGTGGGAAAAGTGGACAAATGGGTCATGTGAATAAGGGAATGAGCTAGTGAGCACTTTTTGGGTGTTAACATACATCTATCATAAAAAGCATGTATTCTCACTAATACATCTATCATCAAAAGCATGTATAAGTAAAACTGAGTATTCTAAGTATAAGAGTCCTAAATCTAAATATTTCTAAGTAACTAGGTGTAGTAAATAGGTAACCTCATCATTGATGAGACAATCTTGTCATTAGAGACTATACTATTCCCCCTTTCGAGGAGGGTCCTTTTGAACTACACCAAGCTTGTCTCAGAAGTATTCAAATTTCACTCGAGACAGAGGTTTGGTCAAGATATCAGCAATTTGATCCTCAGTTCTCACATACTCGAGCTTGATAGCTCCTCTCTGCACCATATCTCATATATAAAAGTATCGGATCTCTATGTGTTTTGACTTATCGTGGAATACAGGATTTTCTGTCATCTTAATGCACCTTTGATTATCACACATAATCACAGTGGGATCCATTTCTAAGTCAAACACTCCAGATAATAGTTTCCGAAGCCATACTGCTTCAGAGCTGGCAGAGCAGGCAGCTATATATTCTGCTTCAGCAGTACTGAGGGCCACACTAGATTGTTTCTTGCTGAACCATGAGATCATTGCAGATCCAAGACCATAACATCCACCTGAAGTACTCTTTCTGTCTAAGACACTTCCTGCCCAGTCAGAATCTGAGTAACCATGTAACCTGAGTTCATGACCTCCAAGATAATATAGACCAAAATCTAATGTACCTTTTAGGTACCTCATTACATGCTTTGCAGCTATTAAATGAACCTTTCTAGGTTCTACTAGATACTGACTTAGAGTATTTACAGCAAAGCATATATCTGGCCTAGTATTTGTTAAATACATCAATGACCCAATGATTTGTCTATATAGAGTTAGGTCCACTAATTCTGATGAGTCATTAACTAATAGCTTCAAGTTGGAGTCCATGGGAGTGGCCATGGGTTTACACTCCAACATATCAAACCTTTTCAGAATCTCCACAGCATACTTACCTTGATTTAGAAAGATTCCTTTTGGTTCTTGCCATACTTCTAGACCTAAGAAGTATTGCATTAATCCGAGATCTTTCATCTTGAATTCTGAAGAAAGCTTCTTCTTGCTTTCAATAATTTGTTTCTCATTTCCAGTTAGAAATAGATCGTCTACATATAACAACAGTATAACTGGTTCATCATCCATCACTTTGAGATAAAGATTTGGGTCAGCTTTACTCTTGGTAAAGCCCATGCTTGTTAAGAAATTGTCAATCCTTCCATACCAAGCCCTGGGAGCTTGTTTCAACCCATATAATGCCTTTTTCAGTTTGCATACATGAGTTCTTCCGTCTTTAACCTCAAACCCTTGGGGTTGCTCTATGTACACTTCGTCTTTAATTACACCATTCAGAAAAGCTGTCTTAACATCCATTTGGTGTAATTTCCACTTCATCATAGATGCAAGAGCCATGATAGTTCTAATTGAAGTATACCTAGCAACTGGTGCAAATGTTTCTTCATAGTCAATTCCCTCCTTCTGAGAGAATCCTTTGGCTACAAATATTGCCTTATATTTTTCAATGCTACCATCTGCAGCATGTTTTATCTTGAAAATCCATTTGGAATAAACCACACTTTTATCTTTTGGTTTGGGAACTATATCCCAAACATCATTTTTCATTATTGACTGATATTCTTCTATCATTGCTTCTATCCATTCTTTCTTCTGAGCTGCTTCTTCATAGCTAGTAGGTTGTTGATCCACAAGATCACACATCAAGGCCATATAGTTGGACACTAGATTTGGTTTCTTCCTTTCTCTAGTGGAGCCTTCAGAAGCTCCATATCTTTCAGCTCCTTGAATAATATCTCTAGCCCATGTTGGCCTTCTTTTCTTAGATAAATCTGTAATAGGAGGTTCTTGTGGTTCCAGCATGTCATGATCCTCTGGTGAATCATCTTCAGGGATGTGCACAACCTCTGTGATTCTAGGATATGTATCTTCTTCATAGATTTCTTCAAGTTGGCACTTCCTGGATTTCTTGAGAGCTGCTTCTTCATCAAATGTTACGTCTCTACTTATTTCTATATGATGAAACCCGGTATTTAAATTCTGAAGGCTTTGGATGATTCACAATAACCAACAAATATTCCCTTCTTACCAGAAGGATCCAACTTGGTTCTCTTTTCTTTTGGAATGTGGATGTACACAGGACACCCAAATATTTTAAGACGACTTAACTCAGGCTTCTTTCCTGTAAACACTTCTTCTGGAGTTTTGAAATCAAGATCACTATGAGATAGTCTATTTTGCACATATACTGCTGTCTTGGATGCTTCAGCCCATAGATACATGGGAAGATCTTGGTCATGTATCATAGTCTTTACAGCTTCCATGATAGTTCTATTTTTCCTTTCAGCCACCCCATTTTGTTGGGGATTATAGGGAGTGGTTAGTTCCCTTTTAATTCCAGCTTCTTTACAAAAGTATTCAAATTCCTTTGAAGTATATTCTCCGCCATTATCTGTTCTGAGAATCTTGATTCTCTTTTCTGAGAAATTTTCTATTAGAGCCTTGAACTCTTTGAATTTTCCAAAGACTTCATTCTTACCTTTTAGGAAGTATATCCAAGTTTTCCTTGAATAGTAATCAATGAATGAAAGATAGTATTCAAACCCACTTAGAGAAGTGGTGGGCATTGGTCCACATACATCTGAGTGTATTAGCTCCAAAATGTTCTTAGTCTTTGTTTCACTCTTTGGAAAGGGGTTCTTGGCATTCTTCCCTTTCTTACATCCTTTACATGAGCCATCATGATCAACTTTCAAATCTGGTAATCCTATGACCACCTTGCTTACATAGGGTAAGGCTTTATAGTTAATGTGAGCTAATATTCTATGCCATAGCTCACTGGGGCTAGAAACTTCATGAGCAAGGGCAGCTTCTGGATGACCCTTGAGTTTATAGAGACCTCCTTCTTCTTCACCAATGATAACTACATCTTTAATTGATTTTCCTTTGGACCACATGAGTACTTGTCCATCTATGAAAGCCACTCTAAAACCTTTCTTATCTAGTGCTGAGATAGAGAGTAGGTTCTTCTTTAAACCTGGTACATATAAAACTTCTTTCATTTTTAAGGGTGTTCCAGAATCAAGCTTGTAGCTTGCTTCAACAATTCCCTTGATGGGATATTGATAATCATCTCCTAGAGATACCTTTTGTGGTGAAGACTTTTCTTCGATCCTAGAGAGAGTTTCCTTTTGACCTGTCATGTGCTTTGAAGCACCATTATCAATGAGCCATGTACCTTCACCAGGAGACACAAATCCAGAGAGTGCAGAAAATAGGACATATTCTTCTGGATCTTCTTTCTTCACTATAGATCTTTTCTTTTGAGGCCTTTTCTCTACTTCTTCTTCTTCTTCTTCTTCTTCTCCTTCTTCTTCTTCACTATCATCTTCTACCATATGTGCATGATGTTTTTTGTGGACAAACCTTGTCTTCTTCTTTTCTAGTAGGGTACAGTCTCTAGCATAGTGTTCTAGTTTAAGACAATTAAAACATTGGACTGTGGAGATGTCTCTTTCTGAGTTTGTTCCTCCTTTCCTTTTGAATGTATGAGAGGGTTGAGACCTTTTGTGGTTCACTTTCCTGAAGTGACCCCTTTTTCCTCTTTTGGTGTGGGTGGCCAAAGCTTGGTCATCCTCTTTGAAAAGAGCTTCTCTATTCGCTACCCTAGCTTCTTCTTGAACACAATCCTCCCATGCTATATCAAACTTCATGCTTTCTTTTCTGGCACACATGGTTTGTATGAATGATTCCCAAGGTCTAGTGAGACCATTTAGAGCAGTCATCACAAGTTCATCTTCATCAAGAGTATCACCAATGGCATCTAGTTGCTCCTTGATTAGAGAGACCCTTGAGAAGTAGTCTTGAATGGACTCTCCTTTGTGCATCTTGGTATTCTTCAACTAAGTCCTTAGATTCATCTTCCTATTGATGTTCTTTCCTTCATACATTCTTCCTAGGGCATCATACATTTCCTTTGGAGTCTTCTTGGAGGCCACTTGGGGAATCAAGTGGTCTTTAATAGAATCAGCTATGATTCTCTTTGCCCTAATCAAATCCTTCCTATGCTTCTCTTTGGCTTCATCTCCTTCCGGTTCTGCAACTTCATCTTTGATATAATGAGCAAGATCATTCTCTTTAAGAATGAGACCAATTCTGTATTTCCATGCCTGGAAATTCTCTATACCTTCTAGCTTGTCTTCAAGATTAGTGTTTGGAGCCATCTTCTCTTGGGGGATTCCAAGAGACAGAGTAGTACTTACCTAGAAATATTACATTTTTACTTTTCTGGATCCTGGGACAGAATTTCTGGTTTATCGCACTTTTGGTAGAATTAGGGTTTGACTTTCCCAGAGTTCTACCCAACCAAAAAGTTCGATCTAGGGCTCAAAAGAATGGTTTTGAGAAGGGATATCCAGCCATGTAATCAGAATTCAACAATACCAACTTTTTGCTGAAACCCTAAATTTCACTGGAGAGAGAGAGAGAGATTCTTACCTTGTGAAAGATGTCCTATTCAGTCTAGCTCTGATTCCATGTTAAGTTTAAACCAAATAGACTAGCAAGATCACTGAAGGAAACATAATCACAAGATAGACACAGAATTTACCCTGGGAAACCCTCATGGGGTAGAAAACCCAGCAAAGCTTTCCTCAATAAGATGATCAACCAAAAAACAAGATGTGCTCCAAGACTTAACCTCCTTCTCCAACTCCTGTGCAGACCTCCCAGACAAGTGCGCTACTTTTCTGAGTTGTGAGTGAGTGTATCAAATGAGGAGCTCTCCTCCTCTATTTATACTAATCCTCAACTGACTAAAATCCCTAATGGGGCCAACCTCTCCTGGAGAAGTCTAATAACCCCAAAAATATAATATTAAGGCCGACCCCCACATGGTGGGTCTAATAACCCTAGTTACCACAACTCCTCAGAGGAATAAACATCTCTGGATACATAATAGAGTCACCTCGGAGGGATGGAACATCTCCGAAATAATAATGTACAAATATAATATTCTTAGAAGTTACAATATTCAACACTGGTAGAGATTGGAAGGCATCTAGAAAGTTACGGGATATGGATAAATGTTGTATTAAAGCATTGGCTAAAATAATTGCATGACTATATGACATATTTCTGTATGTGTAAGAATTTGTTCTGAAAACTATGAGAAGTTTCTAATCATGCAATTTAACTTGTATTGTAGGAAAGATCGTATACGAGCACCTACAAAAGAAGGACTACAACATTTGTTTCAGCCACAAAGTTATCTATTGAAGATATTGAATATATTGAAGTTCCCAGGATTCGGGAAGAATGCCATGATCGAGGAGTACTAGTTGATCATGAAGAATGATGTTTGGGATACAGTCCCAAGACCTGAAGGGAAGTCTACTGTGATTTCCAAATGGATCTATAAAATCAAGCATGTTGCAGATGGTAGCATGGAGAAATACAAAGCGAGGTTTGTAGCTCGTGGATTCTCCCAAAAGGAGGGATTGAGTATGAAGAGACTTCTACACCTATAGCCAGGCACACTTCCATTAGATCAGTACTTGCTCTGGCTGCAGTGATGAAATGGAAGATACACTAAATGAATGTCAAGACAACTTTCTTGAATGGTGTAGTCAAAGAGGAAGTGTATGTGGAGCAGCCACTCGGGTTTGAGACACATGATCGAAAGTCACATGTGTGCAAACCGAAGAAATCTTTGTATGGTTTGAAATAGGCATCCAGGACCTGGTATGGCAGGATAGATGGATTTCTATCCAGTTTGGGATTTACCAAGAGTAAAGTGGATTCCAACCTTTACTACAAGGTTGAGGAAGGCAATCCAGTGATACTACTTTTGTATGTGGATGACCTTTTTGTTACAACTTGGAGATGATGCACTATTTTTTAGGCATGGAGGTGTGGCAGAGTACAGATGGAATCTTCTTTGGACAAGGGAAGTATGTAGTGGAGATCCTGAAGAGGTTCGGGATGATGGACTGCAAGGCCATGGCCACACCTATGGAATCAAACCTGAAGCTTCTGTTTGGTGCTTCATCTGATCTAGTTGATGTCACAGTGTTTTGTCAGATGATTGGGTCCTTGATGTACCTGACGAACACGAGACCAGATATTTTCTTTACAGTGAACACATTGAGCCAGTTCCTGACGGATCCCAGAGGAGTTCACCTGATTGCTGTAAAGCATGTTCTGAGGTACCTGAAGGGTGCAATTGATTATGGTCTCAAGTATGATGCAAATCAAAAGTTTAACCTAGAGGGTTATGTTGATTAGGACTGGGCAGGAAGTGCTGCAGATAGGAAGAGCACTTATGGGTGCTGCTTCAATATGGGATCAGGTGTGATCTCTTGGTTTAGCAGGAAGCAGACCTACGTAGCACTGAGTACAGCCGAAGCAGAGTATGTTGCAGCTTGTTCGGCCAGTTACGAGGCAGTATGGCTCTGGAAGCTACTATCTGAGTTATTTGATCTCCTATTGGATGCTATTGGTATCTTTTGTGACAACCATAGTTGTGTGAAGCTGTCTGAGAACCCGGTGTTCCATGACAGGTTGAAGCACATTAAGATCAAATATCACTATATCAGGGATATGGTGCAGAGGGGAGCAGTGAAGCTCCTATATGTTGCGACAGATGAGCAGGTTGCAGATGTGCTGACAAAACCACTAGCCAGAGTGAAGTTCGAGTACTTCAGAAAGAGGCTTGGTGTTCTTTAGATTGACGACACTTCGAGGAAGAAGTGATGGACACATTTGCTGAAGCCATTCCAAGCATGGTGGTAGGAGGATCCTCCCATGGCTATGGATGTAAGCGCTATGTGATGAGCATCAGGACGATGCTCCAGCTACTGCTTTGGATATGATCAGTTGGATCATGTATATGATATGCATCAGGTAGATGCATGATATGTATCAGGTGGATACATTGTATTATCAGGTGGATCATGTATGTGATATGCATCAGGTGGGTGCATGATATGTATCAAGTGGATACATTGTATGATCAGGTGGATCATGTATGTGATATGCATTAGGTGGATGCATGATATGTATCAAGTGGATACATCATATGATCAGGATGATCATGTGTGATGAGTATCAGGACGATGCTCTAGATGACTTGCATCAGGACGTTGCAGAGATGATGATTAGGATGATCATGGACATCAGGATGATGTATGATGAGCATTAGGTTGATACTCTGTGGCCATGGACAGGTTGTGCAGATAAGCATATAATAGTGCCCTGGGAGATTTGCAAATGCTCTTGCTAGGTTTTGCCGCTGGCATATAATAGCTCCATGGGAGATCTGGCAAATGCTCTTTCGAGGTTTTGCTTGGAGGGACATATAATAATGCCCTAGGAGATTTGCAGATACTCTTGCTAGGTTTTTCCGCTGGCATATAATAGCTCCCTGGGAGATCTGGCAAATGCTCTTCCAAGGTTTTGCTTGGAGGGACATATAATAGCGCCCTGGGAAATTTGCAGATGCTCTTGCTAGGTTTTTTCGCTGGCATATAATAGCTCCCTGGGAGATCTGGAAAATGCTCTTGCTAGGTTTTGTCCATGGCATATAATTTCTCCTTGGGAGATCTTGTAGGTTGTGTTGGGCATGTAATCAGTCCTGAGATGCTCTTGGTAGGTTTTTCTTGGTAGCATATAATGTCTCCCTGGGAGATCTTACAGGTTGTGTTAGGCACATAATCAGTCCTGAGATGCTCTTGCTAGGTTTTGCTTGGTAGCATATAATGTCTCCCTGGGAGATCTTGCAGGTTGTGCTGGGCACGTAATCAATCCTGAGATGCTCTTGCTCGGTTTTTCTTGGTCACATGTAATAACTCCCTGCGAGATCTGACAGGTTGAGCAGTGTGCTCGTAATCAGTCCTGGGATGCTCTTGCTAGGTTTTGTTGACGCACATAATAAGTCCTGAGGATTCCACAGCATGGCCAGTGATGATGAAGACCTACAGGTGGTGGGCCTACATCTAGTATGAAAAAGGACTGGCTCTGTAGAACTTCCTATAATGAGTAGATTCAGAGATTGATTGAGATAGTAGCAGCCATGACGATGACAATGATTCGAGGATGATGATTCGTTGATGATGATCCAGAGAAGAAGACTTGTGCTATCATATCTATGTCAAGAAATACCTTCCTAGTTAAGAGGGAGTGTTGATGTATATGTAACTTCAGAATGTATTTTACCCATGTGTATTGTATTCCTATAGAGATGTTATTATTCCTCTATATGGAAGTGTTTGTATTCCTATCGAGATGTTATTATTCCTCTATATGGAAGTGTCGTCATTTATATTGTAAGTGTCGTAACTTATACTTGATGGGTTATTAGACCACCTTGATGGGGTCAACCCTATATGAGTCATGTGGGTAAATGGGTTATTAGACCACCAAGTGTGGGGTCGGCTTGGATTAAGTTAACCATGGGTTATTAGGCTAAGCTAGACAAGTCGGCCCCATTAGTTTATTGGGCAGGACATGACAAGTATAAATAGAGATCGAGAGATCTCTATTTGATCACTCATTACTCACTTCTATCTCTCTCAGAAAGTGACGCACTTGTGAGGAGGAGGATCATCTGCTAGGAGAAGACTATCTCTTGTACTTTGGTTGTACTTTGGTTGTATCATTGCTCTATCTATCTCTGAGGAAGTTGCGGGGTTTTTCACCTTCTTGATTTTCCCCGGTGAAACTCTGTGTCTCTTCTATGCTTGCATTATTGTGTCCATGATTGATATGCTGTAGATATGCTATACACGTTATTCTCTCAGTTAAAATCCTAGATCAGATTGAAATTTCTGAAAAACTAACAAATGTAGGGGAATTCCCTTCACCCACATATGCGAGTGGAAGAGGCGTTCCTCTTCCTCCTACTCTTCAAGTTACTCTAGTTGAATCTATGTGGTAGCAACAATGACATTGGGTTCTGCATCAATGATCTGCTTCCCTTTGTCTACAACTGTGACATTGGGTTCTAAATCAGAATCGGAACTGGGATCTGATTCTGAAGCTTTGATCTCATCCACCAATGACTATTTTGAGCGATATTCATCAATGTTGTGCCAGGGGATTTTGTGGAACTCGCACCACTTCCCGGTGTCCTTCTTTGTCTTTTCGTTCCCCTTTTTCGATTGTGGTTGGGAATGGTTTTCCTTTCCATGTCCCACGTTCTGCGAGCTAGAGTTTACCTTGCCCTGCTTCTGTGCAGGTCCGAAGTCGCGCTTGTTCTTTTGCTGAAATTTCTGCTCAATTTTGACAACATATCGATAGGCAAGTCCAAGTGAAGAGATTTCCAGGAAATCCATCTCTGTTCATATGTACCGAGGCCACTGCAAAATTTCAGTACTAGGTTCCGCTCGGAGTCCTTGATACCCAGCTTTCTGCGCAAGGTATGAAAGTTGTTGGTGTACTCCGACACCATTTGGTCCCTCTCTTGACACAGAATGGTCCATTTTGTGTACTGGTCATCATAGTTTCCCACAGGGTAATATTGTTCCTTAACGACATCTACAAAAGAGGCCCAAGTGGGATTGGCCTCAAACAATCCAAACTCGTCTAATGAGTTTTTATCACAATAAGTTTCCCACCAATTTTTGACCTGGGGAACAGCCTTGAGGAGCGCAAAGGTGATCTTTTCCTTGTCAAAACAATTGTGGACAGAGAAATACCCTTCTAGTATATTCAACCATTTATCTAGCGCATCAGCATCGATCTGGCCTTCAAATAAAGGGATATCAAAGTTAACTTGTACCTTGAAGGGAGTTGCATCTCTGAAACGGTTGTTTGTCGAAGGTGTATATATTGTCGTCGGCATGCGTCGAAGGATCTGGGCGAAATTATCCATCATCTCATTCCTCTGTCGCACGAGGGATTCCTCGAGCAACAACTTGATAGGATCTCTTGCTCCATCGTCTCTCTTTTCTTCCGCCATGGGAGGCCGTTTGGGGCGGCAAGAGTGATCTTCCCCAAGTGAAACTAGTCCGAGACCCAACTCTCTGTCTCCTGACCTTGTCGAGGACATGCACCGAGAAATAATCAAATAACATGTTGCTCTGGTACCACTGATCCAGGTTTATGTGCGAACGAAATAAAGGAGCATATATAGAGATATATTGCAAAGAACACAGAGAGATACAGTAAACACATATTCTATTAAATAGCGGAAATAGAACAGACTGTAAAATACAACTAGAATGGTGGTAGTTATCTCTGAGAAGAGATGTGGCCGCCCTAATCATTTGTGCCAAGCTAAATACAAAAAGAGGCCGAAAAGGCCTATTTATCATAAGCATGAGGGAAAGCATCCCAAACATCCAAAAAACTAACCCTAGAATATGAACCGTCATAATTTTTGCGGCCCCAAGGTAGTTAGTTGAAAGTCAACTTCCCAAGGTCATAAAGTTCACATACAATCTCTGTTTGGGGCGCTTGGTAACCCGTTGGAAAGGTCTATCCAAGATTTGCAACTTTCGACTAGGGCCAAATGAATTCCATTGGAAACCATTTGGCCCCCCAAATTTCCAAAAAGGTCATTTAGGGCCTCAAAACAGACCCGAAAGTTTATGACCCGAAAAACCGTAGAAAAATTACTAGAAAATTGCCGAAATGGGAAACTATTTGAGCCAATGGAATAGGTGGGTGGCCACCAATATCCATCGAGACCACCTAGATACTCCCAGAGAATTCAAAGAAGATACAGTAGTCCAGGAAGATTCAAAACAGGAGGAGGTCTCATTTGCAAACAATGAGGAAACTAAATGGAGGCCAAAAACTCGGTCTAGAAACAGATTAAGGATGAATATGAAAGCAATTCTTAACCCTAGGTTTCGAAAAAATACAATAACCATGATAGAAGATTCATCCAGTGAGGAGAATGCGCAAGATGCAGAGGAAGATTATCAGGAAGAAGAGCAGACTTTAGTTGAAATGCAAAAATAATTATTACAAATGTCAAGTCTATCTATAAAGGTCTGCAAAGGAAAGAAAAGGGTAAATGAGTTTGAAGATGGTTCAGGTTCAAAACCCTTAGAAGGTGAAAAATATTCTATGCATTTTGATGCTATAGAATCATATTCAGAAATAGAGGTGTTAAAGAAGTCCTTACAGTCTTTTAAGGAACATAATAGGTACCTAAATGACTCTTATGAAAAGCTAATGATTGCTAATAGAAGACTGCATCAAGACTTGGAGGAAATTGATACAAGCTATCAAGAGCTTATTGCAGTATCCAAAGAAGCTTTAAGGAGGAAGACATTTTTTGAGCAGCAATATGAAGAAATGATGAATCAAAGCAAGGACCTTCAAAAGCGAATGCAAGCCATGGAGATAGAACAAACCAGATTGAAGAAAAGATCATGCGCATTAGATGGTTTAACCATTCTAGATGAAGAAACCAAGAAGCTATAGTTATGCATGAACAAATCCAGCTTAAGAGCTAGGTCATACTTTTTAGATGAATAGATATACAGTCATAAGTAGATAGTTGTTAATTAGATGATTTCTAGTAGTTGTTTATACAGTTGTTAGTATTAGAGATCGAGCTTAATTGCTGAATTTATTCGATCTAGTTGAACTTTCAATCAGGTTGTCTATTTTTGGTTATTTAGATCCATAAAATTTGGATCTCAAACTACTTCAGTTTTGAAACTTTTTGTATATAAGATGTAATAATGAGCAATGTAAAGGGGTTAGAGATAGTGGAGATTAGATTGTTATTATAAGTTTGCAGGCATGTATTCTTTTCACTTGATATAAAGAATGCTTTGAAATGATTATATTCAAGATGAGCCATTTTTGTTTTAATATTTGAGGTCATAAATGTTATATGTTATTCATAATTATGTTCCTTGGATAGTTGATGTCTACACCTTAATTCTTATGAATGATTTGTATGTTTATCAAGGATCTGAACAGAGCTTGCTCACTCTTTTTATAAATTCACACTCACATTCTTTCTATCCTAGTTTAATGCATTATACATCTACTAACTGTCCATTTGGTACATGTTAGCCTGATCTCAATTATACTTGTTTGTTATAGACTTACAAACCTAGTCATCCACTTAGAAAAACTTAAATATTCTCTAGACTTTTAACCTAAGTAGTCTAGGTGCAGACTCTAGTGATAACACATTCCAAGGTATTGAGAGATATGCCTAAAGGTATTAAACCTATTCAGGATCATGACCATGCCATTAACTTGCAACCACTAAGTGTAGCACCTCCCATTAGTCCCTACAAGTACCCATATGCACAAAAAAATGAGATTTTAAATTTGGTTCAAGAACTGTTAGATGTAGGCATCATTCAACCTAACCAAATAGATTTCTATGCACTAGTGGTGATGATTCAAAAAAATAAAGGTTCATGGAATATGTTTCTAGATTATAGAGAGCTCAATAAGATGACCATTAAAGATATGTTTCCTATTCCTGTCGTTGATAAATTATTAGATGAATTAGAAGGAGCAAAATTATTCGCCAAATTGGATCTTGATTCTAGATATCATCATATTAGAGTGAGGAAAGAAGACATTCAAAAAACAACCTTCAGAAAACATCAAGATCATTATGATTTTTTTGTGATGTCATTGGGCCTTATTAATTCACCTTCCAAATTTCAAAGCTTGATGAATTCTATATTTAAAATGTTCCTTCGAAAAGTTTTGTTAGTATTTTTTGATGATATACTTATCTATAACAAATCTTAGGAAGAGAATGTACAACATGTTGATAGGGTCTCAAAACTATTGGAGGAGAAACAACTATATTCCAAGCCTTCTAAGTGTGCCTTTGGGGTTTAGGAAGTGGAATATATGGGTGATATTATATCTCATGAAGGTGTAAAAGTGAATCCCAATGAAATTAAGGCTATCATGGAATGTCCAATTCATAATACATTGAAGAATCTTAGAGGATTCTTAGGATTGACAAGATACTACCACAAGTTCGTCAAGAATTCTAGTCAAATAGAAGCAACAAAATCTTTTGAAAAACTTAAAGTGGATAATGTACAACTCGTGTATTATCCACACCTGACTTCACAAAAACCTTTATTGTGGAATGAGATGCCTCTAGGAATGGAATTCGTGTCATTTTAATGCAAGAAGCAATTCCCCTTTCCTTTGAAAGTTTCCAAATTAAAGGAAAAAACCTAAACCAATTTATGAAAAGGAAATGTTGGCCATACTATATGCAATTAAGAAGTGGCATCATTACCTAATATGAAGACACTTCAAGGTAAGAACATATGATGACAACCTTGAGTACTTTCTGGAGCAATGGTTATCATCGTAAGAGAAACAAAATGGGTTACAAAGATGTTAGGTTATGGCTTTCAAATTATATACAAAAAAGGAAAACCTAATGTGGTGGCCAATGCACTTTCAAGAAAATAATATAGCATTGAGGGCTTACTTTGTGATATTTCTATTATGCAATATGATTAGGTAGAAGAAGAAAGGACATCATGGAAACATGATCAAAAGACATGCAAGATTATTTGACAATTGTAAGAGGATCCAAATTCACTAGATAAATTTGTGTGGAATAATGATTCACTATGGTACCAAGACCGCCTACATTTATGTAAAAATTATCAACTAAAATAGAAGATCCTTTTGGAATTGCATACTTATCATATAGGGGGGAATTTAGGTTTCTTGAAAACATACCACAAGATCAAGAAGGATTTCTCTTGGGAAGGTATTAAAACTGATGTCCAAATTTTTTTTGTAGAATGTTTGGTTTGTCAACAAAAAATGGAGAGACAGTCAAGACACTAGGGATTTTACAACCATTAGCCATACCAAGTCAACATTGGGAAGAGATCTCAATGGAATTTATCATAGGTTCACCAAAGTCAGAATAAATAATTTCATCATGGTAATGGTGGGTTGACTGATAGAGTAATCCTATTCATGCTCTCTTTCTCATCCTTTTAAAGTTGTGTACAGTATCTGTGGTGTTCATGGAAACAATTCATAAGATACAAAGAACCCCCAAGATTATTGTAAGTTATAGAGATCTAGTTTTCATTGGCAATTTTTGGAAGGAATTATTTCATGTTTGAGCACTCGGTTGGCTCATAACTCTTACTATCCTCTATCTAATGGGAAAAATATATTATGAATAAATTCTAAGAAGGGTATATTTGTTGCTTTGCATATGATAAACAAACACAAATGGGGCAAGTGGTTTCCCTTAGCAGAATGGTGGTACAACATATACTTCATAAAAAATGTCACCATTTATGGCACTTTATGGATATCATTATCCTTCCATCACATCATCCTTGAAAGAGAAAGATAAGGTTAAAGTAGTGGAGGATCACATAGAGAACCAATAAGAAGTTCTCCAATTATTGAAGGATAACCTAGTTATATCACAAAATAGGATGAAACAACAAGAAGGTCAACATCACAGTGAAAGGGAATTTGAAGTGGGAGATTGGTATTTTTTATGCTGCAACCATACAAATAGATGTCCCTCAAGCAGTAAAAGAAGGACAACAAATTAGCACCAAAGTATTATGGTCCCTATAATGTATGAAAAGGATTGGAAGCATGGGCTATAAATTGGATTTACCAACAACTTCATGTGTACATTTAGTCTTCCATGTTTCTTTCCTAAAAAAGGTAATTGGTGACAATATCCTAGTCTAGACTATTTTACCAGAGATTGATGAAGAAGAGAAATTAATACTAGAACCTGAAATAATCATTGAGAGAAGGATCAAGAAACTACGAAATTGAGCAATTACTGAGTACCTCATCAAGTGGAAGAACTTTCCAATAGAGGTACAACATGGGAATATGATTTTTTCATGCATAAACATCCAAAGTTAATCAAGTGTTGAGGACTACACTTGTTTGAATGGGATGGGCATGTTAAGACCTATATATTATGACATTACATTTGTATTATCATGTTATTATTATCTCTATTGATCGGCTAGGACCCTAATTGTAATTGTATGTAGGCTCTAGAATTGTAGTTGCACCCTTTATATCCTATATATACCAAGGAGATCTAGTTTGGAATCATCTCATATCATCTTCTTTTGTATTTGAAATACATTTTAAAGGAGGTTTCCCCCTCGAAGAGGCTGGTTATTCATATTTTTATTTTATTCTTAAGGAATTGTAATACTATCACTTCTTGTTTTATGCTCATTTTTGGAATTTGGTGCATAGAAAAATATTTGAGACTATGATGGTTGGCCTTGATCTAGAAACCTTAATATATTAAATATGGGTTCCAAGTCTCAATAGTGTGAAGGATCCATCACTTATTTTTCATAGGTGGAAATTCCCAAGTTCTAGTCACTAGATCCCTACTAATAAAGGCTAATGGCTGTATGTCTTGTATCAATATCGCTACCAAGCCATGGCCAGAGGAATCACAATCTAAGATGAAATTCTTAGTAAAATTCAACATGGATAAAGTAGGAATAGTTCACATAACACCCTTTAGGACGAAGAAGGACTACTCCACTACAACATTCTAGTAGAAAGCATTCATTTATACAAATGATGTGAGAGGAGATGCAATCTTAACATAATTTTTCACAAATTTATAGTAGTTTTCGATAAGTCTGAGGAATCCGATCAAGCTCTTGAAGATTTTTGGGGCGGGGATAGTTTTGCATAGATTCCACTTTCTTGGGGTCCACATGTACACCATCCTAAATCACAATATATCCCAAATATTCAGCATTAGTCACCCAAAAAAAATGAGCATTTCACAAATAACTGGTGACCCCTTAATAATTGCAAGGTACAAGCAACATGCCCAAGGTAGCTTTCCTAGGTGGGGTTGTAGACCAATATATCATCAAATGAAACTAAGACAAAATGGTAGAGGAATGAATGGAAAATATTATGCATGAGGCTCTAAAGAGTGGATGGGGAATTACATAGGATGGCAAGACCAAAAACTCAAAAATGGCCTTCATGACTGCAGAAGGCTATCTTGGGTACCTTGGTCTCCTTCATCCGAATTTGATGGTATCCTAATAGAAGGTAGAGTTTAGTGAATAAACTGGATCCATGCAACCCATTTAATAGATCATCAATGATAATAATAATAAATTTTTTTTTGATAGTTAACTTATTGAGAGCCAAAAAATATGAAAACATGCGCCAATAACCTTCCTTTTTTAGTAGCATAACCTCAAGTGATGAGTAAGGGCTTGTTTTGGGAGAAATGATGCTAACATCCAACGATTCCTAAATGATTTTTTTTATTTCATTCTTATGGGAAAAAGGATGGCGATAAGGGTGTACATTAGGAGGTTGACTACTTGGAATTAATGGAATAACATACTCATGTTCCCCAAGGGGTGGTGGAAAACCATTTGGTGCCTAAAAAACCTATTGATATTGGGAGAGAACCTGTTGCAAGTCAAAATAAATATCATGTGTGGGTGTTTCCAAGACTTGGATGCAATTTAAATGAGAAATGATACCAGAGTGGACTTTCTTCAATAATTTCTCCATATGGTGGGATGAGATAATTTTAGGAGAACTAGAAGAGAGAGAGAAATCAGAAACTTATTCTGAGGCAGTAGGTGTAGAGAATTCTTCAATAACTGATATGTCAAGGATAATACTTTGATGAACCGGGGAAAGACCTCGGATATTGTCTTTGGGGAGGAGCTCTTTCTCCCTCGATGTTCCTAGATGAATAGAATATTTCCATATGAACCAAGTATCATTGCTTCCATCTCCTCAATTTTTTTTATAAATATTTTTTTGCTTCTTCCTATTCCATTTTTTTTCTAATAGAATCCTTTCAAAGAGATTCAAGAGAATCTACTTTCAATGGCATATTTTGTTTCTTTTGTTGAGCTAAGGAGAGATATTCCTCACCAAAATCTGATGGGATCATGACCAGGTGGGTACCACAAATATCATCCAAATGAAGCAAAGGATAAGATATTTTTAGATGTCCATGTGAGAGACAATGAGTGCATATGTAGGGAACTTTATTATAATCCAAATTTTGTAAGTAGGAGTGCTAACCCGCTTCCAACAATATGGTGTTTGGCAAACCTTGCACAATATCCATATTAACACAGATAGTGGCAACAGAGGTCAATGTTTTTTGAGTTGTCTCTAGATCAACCTTAAGGAAGGAGCCAAGAGTATCACCTATAGTCCTAAATATGCGCTCATATCATAATTCAATCGGTATACAAGGAAACTTAACCCAAAGAGAAAGAGTCTGAATACACTCGTGAATGGCATTAAAAATTGCGTGCCACCTAAAAAGGGTTAAGGCTATGCTCCCCCAGAACCATGGACCATCAAGACCAATCCTGAAATCTCAAAAAATGTTAAGTCTATTTAATTCTGAATGGGATATGAAATTATGATTTCTCCATATGAATTCTAATGAGGTTGGATCGACTCTCAAACATCTTGAAACATGGTAATAATAAAAATTTAAGTAAAATGATAGAAATGAAAGAAAGGAGAATGTCAAATTTTACTTTAAGAATTTAATAGTACCAATAATTACTAGGGAGGGTGTCATGTAACACTAAAATTGACAGAAAAAACCAAAAATCACCCTTTAATTGGGTTAATGTTACAAGTCAAATATTCACCTCTCCGTCCGTGATAACCTTGAGCTATTCATCACACAAAAGGACAACTTGGATGGACGAGCATGATGACCTTAGATGACACCTTGGCCTAATTCACCTCCTTGCAAGCTGGCAAAACCCTAAAAAATAGCATATTTTAGCATGGGCGCTACTTCTCTCAAGAAAACTAGCGTATGTACTCTACTCCAGTGTACAATAGTAGCGTACACCTCCTCATGGGCACTACTCCTCTTCAGTAGACTAGTGCACAGTATCTGAAAAGTGATGAACGTTGGTTGTAAAACACTACAGCTGCGCCCTAGGCGCTACTCCACTTTGAAATAGTAACGTACACCTTAAAATATGATCAAAAAATAATTAATTTCACAAATGGGGATTAGTTGCAGTTGGTTTCCCAACTTCCCCTGCAACCACCTCTCACCCTAAACTTCCTGCCTTGTCCTATAAATACAAGAAGGATTAAAGAGTGGGGTTAGACATAGAGACATTTTATATATGAGAGCCATTGAGAGCCTCTTCTATATGAGAAGCTTGTACTGAAGGAGGTTATGCTGGAGGAATTCTGAATTCAGAGAGGAGTGGGAGCCTAGGATCAGGTTACATGAGCATGCTGCAAAGTCAGGTATACTTTGTATCATTCACATGTTTTTGACAATAAAAGGTTGAAGCATCTTTCTCGTCCCAAATCAAGTGCTTATTGGATTATGTATTTGTTTGGTTTAATGTTGGTTAATGCTTGATGTCTGAATTACTTATCAATTCCATCATTATTATACTGGCCAAGATACACTAAGAAAGGTCTTTTTTTTGCAGGTTTATTGAATGGGAGATTGGATCGAGGATCGAACACAAGATTGGACAAGAGCTAGGATCAAACTTCGTTCACAAGGTATGTCCTTAAGACCTATAATCTATTTCCATTTATAAACATTTCTGCAATACATTTAGTATGCTTACCTATCACCCCTTTCAGTTGATAATGTCTGTTTCCTCATTATAGGGTAGTATTTCCCGCCAACAGACTGGTGACTCCACTGGGGAAGTTGTCTTTTCTGCTCTAGGAAACCCTTCTTGATTATCTATCCAGTACTTCTTAACCCCTTTGATCTTCTGAGAAGCCTTGCAGGTAGTCCCTACTTGCTTCCCTTTGCTTGACTCAGTCCTGTTACACCTCTGCAAAGTTGTTTTTTAACTCTCTAAGACCTGTACGCTACTCTGCTATACATACAGTAGCGCCCATATGCTATTCTGTCTCTATACAGTAGTGCCCACCTCTCCAGATACGCTAGTTTCCCTACTGCACAGTAGGGCACATTCCTATAGCTTTATGTTTGTTGTTTGGTTGAGTTTTCTGCCTTTTTGGGTAGGTTTCTGACTTTGTTTTGGGCCTTCTTGACTGGTCTTTGAGGTCTGTAACTTTTCTTTGAGTCTCAGTACCCTTCTTTGAGTCTTTTTGTCATCTTTAGGTCACTTGTTTACTTTTGAATTGTTTGGTTCATTTGTGACTCTTTTTGGAGACTAGGCATTGTTCCTTAGTGAACACAGTTGCTTATCTTTACCCTGATAGTGTGTTGCTAACCTACAAACCTGTATGCTTTGCATTTGCTGTTTGTGGCAACACTTGTTTGCTCTTTAGGCATCTTATCCTTTGTTTTAGGGTTTGATCCATTTTGGAGTCTTTAGGGTGTCTTCCAAACTTTTTGAGTTCCAACATTTCTTGACTTCATTTTCTTTTCCAATATCAAGTGAGTTTGGAGTACTTTAGTTTGCTTCATTTTTCAGCCTTTGTGTCAGTAAGGTGGTTGTTAGTTCGCTTGCCTACCTAGTCCTTGGCTTAGTGGTCTTGTTAGGGTTTGATGCTTTGAGACATTCCTCTTGGGTTTGATTTCCATCTTTGAGCATCTTTCCTCTTTGTTTTCTTCCTGCTTTGCTTCCAAGTGTGCGAGCTTTTTCCTTGAAAAAAACTTGTAGGAGAAGTCTTTGTCGAACCATTGTTTTGACAATTGTGAGCTTAGGAGCCATTTTTCCGTACTTACACATCTTGTATAAGTCTTATTTGCTTCCTAATTTAAAGTTCTTTTTCGTTCATAATAACAGAGAAAGCAAGAAAATTTGGTAGCTTAAGAATAGTGAGGCTTATATCTTTTGCAAAATAGCATAGTTTATTTTGTTCAGAATTTCAAAAGAAAACAAAAAAGAAATTTTGTTTAGATTTGCTCAGTTTTTAATTTGGAAAGAACATTAAATGAAAAAATAAAAAGTTTTGTTGTTGAAAGTTATAATTTATGCACTTTGTTTTTCTATTGCAACCACGCCACACAACGCACTACCTTTTGAGTAAAAAAGTAACCCTAAAAAATCTTTAATAAAATTAAATAGAAACAATTTTCTTTTTAGGGATACACAACACCAACTAGTCTTGGTTAGGATCTTGGGTTTAAATCACCTTAAACCACCCAAGATCACACATTACGCAAAAATCGTAGTTTGACTATCACAGGTAAATACACCTCATTCAAAGCTTGCCTGGGATCTATGCAGTAGGTCTTGTGAGATCAGATTGTTGGGAATACTCCTCCTACTTTCTGTTTCGAGCATATACCAGGATTGGATCGCGTTTGGGGACTCTTTTGAGTTTCGGGCTCAATTACCCTTCCCACTCCTTCTGATTCGACCAGAGACTGTTCCCCTAGGAGTTTTCAGTGTGGTGGTATCCTTAGTATCTGACCATAGGTTCATACACAGGTGACATCGGAGGGTATATCTACTGTACCTAGGACAGACGTGGTAGGAAATCCCTTGCAGGTCTTTGGGAGGGCGGTTGGGTGATTCCAGCGCTTGCACCCTTAGTCATTGTATTGTGGACCCCAGGTAACTGTTCTTCATCCTTCGTTGATATGTTTTGGGCCCTCATCATCCTAGACTCTTCTCTGGAAGGCATCTTGTTTGCTTGGTTTGCATACTTAGGACCTTTTTAGTTGGCGTGCTATTTGCCCCCTAATCTTAGTGGCCACTAGGTTTTTCTAGTTTTATTTTTATTATAATCATGGAAGACCAAGAACTTCGTAGGTCGAGAAGGTTGCAAAACCTTCCCCCACTTAGAACGGAACCACTACTGCCAGCTAGACGACAGAGGGTATACTCCAGTGTTCCTTTGGAAACCACTAGTGAAATAGAACTTCCTGAGGAACTACAACTTACAATAGAAAGTCCTGAAATAGAAATTCCTGAGGAACTACAACCTGCAACAGAAAGCCCTGAAATAGAGGTTCCTGAGGAACCACAACCGGGGACTCCAGACCAGCAAACTTTTAATACAGTTGAGATTGAGGATCTCACTTCTGGTGAGTTTAGTACTCCATTTAATCCTCCTTTGACTAATCTTAACATTCCGCTTCTGTTACCCATTCGTTTCCAACAGCCTGATTATAGTGCATATCATTTAACACCTAGGCATTTTATGACTAATACAGGAGGCGAATAGGGAGTTCCATAGACTCCCACAATAGGTATGAATACAAATACTGTAAATCCTCCCCCTACTGCTACACCAAGTTCGGCACAGACAACCTCTGTGTCAACTTTGTCCTTCAACTTTAATGCTGGCACGTTAGGTATGCCGAGTTCAACAACTATAGCATCTGCCTCTACACCCATTTTTGGACCTAGCAGTACAATGAATCTTGTTCCACCGCCTATGACTCAACCATTGTATCACATACCCAACACTTGGATTTCCACACCCACTGTAGGGCCAAATGCTTTTGCAACTGTGCCTTTCATGAGTACCATGACTGCACCGTCCACTTCAGCTACTACTGGTTTTAATATCTTTGCAGGTCCCAACTTGAATCAAGATAATATACCTGCAGGAAACGTCCCTTTCTCTTTATTCTCGGGAGGAGGGGGTAACATTTTTAACCAGCAATATGGCAGGGCTAACACCCAGCCACAGTGGACGAACCCACGGAGCACTAACCCACTTTCATATGGGTGGGGGAATTTCAATAATACTTTCATGCAACAACAGATGACAGGGGGCAACCCCTACCAGTAGATGGCTAGGGGCAACCCCTACTAGCAGATGGATGGGGGAAACCCCTACTAGCAGATGGTTGGGGGAAACCCCTACCAGCAGATGATCGGGGGAAACCCCTACCAGCAGTTCACGGGTCATACTATGGGTGGTTCTCCCTTTATGACCCCAGCTTATCAAATTTCGTCTTGCAGACCTCGTTTACCATTTCTGGCAACTCTAAACTTGCCAAACCTTTCCAAGTTGACAAACGATCCGGTGTATCACAATGCCACATGGCCACCAGTTCCTACCAAATTACCTTCAAGCATTCCAAAATTCGAAGGAAAAACTGGCAAGGACCCTTGTGATAATGTTACTACTTTCCATTTATGGTGTTCCTCAAACTCATTAAATGAAGATTCCATCATGTTGATACTGTTCCAAAGGACCTTAACCGGTGTTGCAACCAAATGGTACATTGAGTTACCTGCAGCTACATTCTTTAACTTTCGGGATATTGTGACTATTTTTCTGAACCACTTCTAGCTTCCTATTCAGTATGATGCCGGAACAAACCTTTTGTCTACATTTAGACAAAACAAGGCCACTCACTTATCTTATCACATTCAGGAGTG
This sequence comes from Larix kaempferi, assembly GCA_027924585.1. Classification (NCBI taxonomy): domain Eukaryota; kingdom Viridiplantae; phylum Streptophyta; class Pinopsida; order Pinales; family Pinaceae; genus Larix; species Larix kaempferi. Next base: position 1,177,177 of record BSBM01000816.1, on the reverse strand, counting down.
GCGGAGATGGAAGAGGCTCATTAAAGCCAACATACCTCCAAAATTCCTGCTTGAGTGGTATTTGAAATCACTCCTTCCTTATATTTCTAAGGAAGTAGCTACTTATGGAGTGTCCACCGAGGAAGAAGCCATTTTACGAACCCAACAGATAGACCTTGTTTATGCACAATCTGGGTTACTTTATGAAATCATACCTGATGCACCGTGATCAAATACTGATCTGAGTAGACCTAAACCTGGACCGCATGCTGACGGCATAGTGGGTTCAGTTGATTCTACAGCTTTCGAAGCATTGACCAAGCAGGTTCATGCCTTATCCGTCAAACAATCGACTGCAGAAGTTACTCCCGTCACAACCTCTCCTTCTACTTCTGAATCTGTAAACCAGGTTCAGAACAATCAAAAGGGCCCTCGACAGCCCAATAACAAAAAGAAGGGAAAGAAAGGAGAGGGGAACCAACAAAATCCCAAGAATAAAGAAAATGCCGAGGAGGGTAACAAAGAGAAGAAGAAGGTTAAGTTCCCTTGTAAGCTTTGCAATTAGGATCACCTTACTCACCAATGCCATCTACTCGAAGAAGCCCAGAAGCTGCTTCAAGAAAAGAAACCTATTTAGCTTCTGGCACCTCCAATACCTGGGGGCACTACACATGCTTCGGTTGATCAAACCTTTATTAACATGGTTAACTCGGATGCACTCTTACAAACGAGAGCTAGGAATTACACCCTGGATGCACAGAAGAAGGATAAGGAGATTCCAGAATCTTCCACTCCTCTCCACATACCTGTGGACCCACTGCCCAAGATCCCAAAAGGTGTCTTGAAATGGGCATCGTGCAATCCCAACACTCGGGCTACTTCCAACTACAATGTTGAAGATCTAGCCCAGACCCCTTGTGCTATGTCTACCTTAGAAGTCTTGCAAAGTTGTCCTTTACAACGAAATGCACTTCTGGCAGTTATTGGAAGTATGGAATCATCTAACATGTCTGTGCGATTTGATATGGCTGATATCAAATACCGGTTACCGTACCACTTTTCCCTTCAGATAGAAGTCGTCCATGGCCCAATGACCATCAGACGAGATGTCGTAGATGAGGGTGCCTCTACGTGCGTAATGTCAATTTTCTGTTGGAAAGCTTTGGGTTCCCCCAAGTTAGCCCCTTCTAACACACTACTTACTGCATTTGATGGCAGGACTTTCCGTCCACACGGATTTTTTCCATCATTTGATGTCACTTTGGTCGGTAAGACAGTTGCTGTAGAAGTAGAAGTTCTGGATGCTCCGCTTGATTACAACATGTTATTAGGCAGGAGTTGGACGTATGCCATGTGAGCTATTGCATCGGTAGTTTTTTGAGTTGTTATGTTCCCTTTTGAAGGTAAGGTCGTTACAGTCGATCAGCTTTCTTTCACTCAGAGAAACAACCAGACTTCTTCAGAGTCCATGATTCTCTTAGTTGATCAAACCGCCCGAGTAAGTGAGAGTTTAGGAGCAGGGCTTTACGGGTCATTAATAGGTACGTTTGACCTACCCTCTCTAGTTCTTTTTATGCGTTCTGATGTGGGTACTTCTACTGAAACTTTCACGGTTGGTTTAAGAACTGATCCATGGATCCTTCCCACTACATCAAAACCTTCAGTGCCTCTATCCATTGCAGAAGTAGCCTACATGGAAGCACAACATGATGCAATGGAACATATCATGACTCCGCCAGTCTCTGTTGAGTCAGATATGGACTATGCTCCGGCATGGTCACTGAATTCTACCCACTCTTTCGACTATTTAGATAAGGTCTTACCATCTTATGAAGCCATCTTGGAAGCCATGATGGTCCTGGACCAGCCATGGGAACATATGCATCACAGGTCTTACCTGCTTCCAAACTTCGACATGATAGAGAGAGGAGAATTCTCTTTGAGACCCGGTGGATTTGTTGATTTGTCATCTTTTCCTTCTACTTCAAGAGTTGTTTACGCTGAAGGGAATATGGCTAATATATCAAGAACAATTCTGATTAACATTTCCACCAAACCCGGGGTCGTGGAAAACATTTTTATTGGTGCAGACTGCTCTCCAGAAGAGATAGCTCTGTATACCAAACTTTTCAAAGAATTTCGTGACATATTTTCCTAGTCATATGAGGAGATGCCAAGTATCGATCCTGCCATCGTAGACCATGTCATCACTAAATACCCTAATGCAAAACCTATGAGACAAAAGCTCCATCCTGTGAATCCTCGAAAAGCGGCCGCCATTAAGACGGAGGTTCAAAAGTTGCTTAAAGCCGGATTCATCTATCCGATTGACATGATGAAATGGATTTCAAATCCTGTTCTGGTTGATAAGAAGCAAGGTACCATCCAAGTTTGTACCGACTTCCGAAACTTGAACAAAGCTTGTCCGAAAGATAACTATCCCACACCATTTATTGACCAAATCATAGATGCTTGTGCAGGACACGAGATGTTCTCTTTCATGGACGAATTTTTGGGATATAATCAAATACAAATCAAACTCGAGGATCGACACAAAACAGCTTTCATTTTCCTATGGGGAACCTTTGCTTACCAGAAGATGCCATTTGGCTTAAAAAATGCTGGAGCCACTTTCCAGCGAGCAATGAATTTTGCTTTTCATGATATCAAACACATAGTTGAACCTTACTTGGATGACCTCTCGGTGCGATCTCAAAAGAGACAGGATCATCCAGCTCATCTTAGACTTGTGTTTGAAAGATGCATACAATATAAGATTCGTTTGAATCCTAATAAGTGTGTATTCTGCATCGAATCGGGACGTTTACTTGGTTTCATTGTATCCAATCATGGCATTATGGTTGACCCGTGGAAAGTTGGGGCGATTGTAAATCTACCTCCTCCTCGCACCTTGCGACAGCTTCAAAGTCTGCAAGGCATGTCTAATTTCTTACGGCGCTTTATTATAAACTATGCTAAGATCACAAAAAGTTTTATGAGGCTACTTAAACAAGATACCTACTTCGTGTGGGATGAGGCTGCTTAAGCATCATTTGAGGCCTTGAAGAAGGCACTACTTTTAACCCCCTTGTTAAGCCCGCCAGACTATGCAAAGGATTTTCTTTTATATCTGGCAGCGTCTCTTAATACAATTGGCATAGTATTAGTTCAGGAGGACGACACGCTCCAAGAGCATGTTGTTTACTATCTTTCTCGCACATTGATAGCTCTTGAGGTTAAATATTCATATGTTGAGAAGTTAGCACTTGCTGCAGTCTATGCGGTACAGAGGCTTCGTCATTACATACTTTTACGAACAAATACTGTGATAGCAGAAGTCAAACCCTTTCAGTATGTTCTCACTCAACGAATCATCGGTGGGAAGTACAACAAATGGATTGTAATTTAATAAGAATTCGATTTGGTCTTTCAATCGGCCAAGTCGAAGAAATCACTAGTGTTCGCTGAGTTAATCTTAGAGTTTTCGAGTGACTTAGAGCATGTCAAGGAAGAATCATCATTTCCGGATGAATATATCTTCCTCATTGCCTCCTCTGACCCATGGTATGGGGATATCTTAGTATATCTCCAGACTTTGAGGTGTCCTACCACTTTTTCTAGAGAAGAACAATGTAAGCTGAAAAGCCATGCGAAAAACTATCTCATCATCTCAAATACTTTGTATTGACGCGAGGTAGATTCCATCTTACGACATTGTTTGACTTTAGAAGAAGATGAAGCAGTATTAAATGATGCCCACAATGGAGCTTGTGGGGGACATCTTTCTGGGTTGGCAACAGCTCAGAAGATACTGCATGTTGGATATTTTTCGCCCACAATCTTTAAAGATTGTGTGGAAGCAGTGAAACACTGTCGTCCGTGTTAGTTTTTCACCAAGAAAATGAGGGCACATCCAGCTCCTCTTCATCCTGTGATTACAGCAGGCCCTTTCACAAAATGGGGGGTTGATTACATGACTTGCAATCCAGTTTCAGCTGGAGGGCATCATTATATCATCGTTGCCATCGACTACTTCACCAAGTGGGCGGAGGCAATGCCTACTATCAAGGCAGATGGAGAAACTGCCGCTTATTTCATATTTAATCATATTATTGCACGATTTGGCATTCCTAAAGAGATTGTGACTGATCATGGAAGTCATTTCTAGAATAGCATGATGATAGAGATATATACAATGTTATGTTTTCAGCAAGAACATTTGTCTTCATACTATCCACATACAAATGGACAAGTCGAGGCAGTTAACAAAACTTTAAAGGTAATACTGCAAAGAACTATCAATGCCAGTCGTAACAATTGGCTCATCATGCTATACCCTGCTCTTTGGGCCTACCGAGCAAATGTAAAGACCGCTATCGGGTTCTCTCCCTTTCAGCTTGTGCATGGGATAGAAGCAGTCGTTCCAATTGAATGTGAGATTCCTTCGTTAAAACTGGTTGTTCAATTACTACCGGATACTTCAGTACTGGAAGAACGTTTGTTGCACTTAGAGCATCTATATGAGCAGCGCCGCGATGCGCTCACAGCAAACGAAGTTCACAAGAAACGAGTCAAAGGACAGTGTGATAAGTCTGTCAAGCCTAGGGTATTCCTTGAAGGAGATCTTTTTTTACTATGGGATCAAGACAACTAGGACCTGGCAAGTTCAAGTCCATGTGGCTCGGGCCCTACATAATTTCCAAAGTACTAAAGAAAGGTGCTTATGAGCTAGTAGACTATGAGGGTAATAAGCTTCCTGAGCCTAGAAATGGGCTCTACCTGGAAAAGTACTACTCCTAGGCAATTGTGCTTTTTCTTGTAACATAGCTGTATATTTTGTAGTGCTAGTTTTTGCTTGTGCCTGTTTAGTTAATCTTATGTGTGCCTTCTTGTTGTGTATCAAATGTCGACTAAACATTTCTTAGGATTTATTGATGGCACCAATCGCCACACCCGATAGTTGGCTTCAGCAGCGTGGGTCATTTACTCACCCAGTGGTCAACTGGTCTCTTCGAGGGGGGTTTGTTTGGGTCCCACTACAAACAATGTAGATGAGTATAGTGCGGTCATAGAACTTTTCCGAGATGCCCTTATTCACGGCATTTCACATTTGGAGGTAAGACTTGATTCGCAACTAGTTGTATTTCAGTTAACGAGGGTTTACCATATTAGAGATCCATTGTTGCTACATCAATGTCTGCGAGTTAGATTATTGGAAAGACAGTTTGATTCCATTATATAGCAACACATTCCAAGAAATTTAAATGCATTAGCTGATTCATTTGCAAATTATGTTCTAGATTGGCATTTGTATCATACACTTCCATAAATAGCATTTCACACATAAAATTTAAACACATACGCATGCAAATAACCGATACTGCATATATCCGGTACTATATCAAAAAATATATGAGTTTTGGATCACAAGTCTATCACAAGTCATGTCATAAAAGTACAAAACTAGGCACAGTGACCTCAAAAATATACATAGAATGTATCCGTCTCCTATGGAGAAGGAGGGGCCTCATCATCATCTACTGCATCCCGATAACATACGACTAGCCTAGCTATCTTCCGCAGCACCCTAAGCCATGCTAGGGGCACCCCCACTACATCTTCCTGCATATCAATAGGTATCTGATCCATACGACATGCAGGAACATTGTGAGTCAACCGACTCACTTTCCTCTCTATGGTCCCTAACATAACATTTGCTGCACCAACATCAACTGGCCTCACGAAGATGGTAGGATGTCCCTCGGGACAGACAGGCCCAATATCTGCATATGACACTTGTTTAGTACTTCAAAATTCATTAATAAAAATCAAATACTTGAAAAGTTTGAAAAAATTAAATAATTCTCAAAATAAAAACATACCAATAGTTCCCCAGGCTCCACCTGGAGGAAGCACCAGCTCTCGATCATGGCGGAAGTCCAATCCAGCATATGGAAACTACTCGAAGGCGGGCACCTGCCTATCCCACCACCCCCAAAAATCATCAATATGATAACAATAGTGACTTTCCCCACCACCCTAGCAGAGGAATATGTCACCCCAACGGCCCAATATTGGCTCACGGGGGTTAGCTAGAGGTAGAGGCATCCCCAATCTAAGAGCAGGTACCCTCTCGAAGAAGAAGGTACATAGAATGCTATTGTACCCAAAGTTCTTCATTCTCCCGTATTTACAACCCATGAGTTGAAGCTTCATGTTTTCCAGTAAACTAGTGCACCAATCGTACACATGACCTTGCAAGCACCATACACCAATATGCATGGAATGCCTGGAAGCTAGGTGTTGTGAGGCACTACCTGCCATCCGGTTGATCATATTCACAATCACCTTTAAAGGGAGGCCTTCAATGGTAGAAATCAAGATTTGGCTTCTTGATTTCTCAGCTCCAGCCACACAATATGTATTCAAGTACTCTTGCACCGATGATACACCCACATTGCTAGAAGACCCCTTCAAATTTATGGCACCTGCCTATCCCATCACCCCCAGAAATAATCAATATGATAACAATAGTGACTTTCCCCACCACCCTAGCGGAGGAATATGTCACCCCAAAGGCCCAATATTGGCTCACGAGGGTTAGATGGAGGTAGAGGCATCCGCAAGCTAAGAGCAGGTACCCTCTCGAAGAAGAAGGTACATAGAATGCTATCGTACCCAAAGTTCTTCATTCTCCCGGATTTACAACCCATGAGTTGAAGCTTCATGTTTTCCAGTAAACTAGTGCACTAGTCGTACACATGACCTTGCAAGCACCGTACACCAATATGCATGGAATGCCTGGAAGTTAGGTGTTGTGAGGCACTACCTGCCATCTGGTTGATCATACTCACAATCACCTTTAAAGGGAGGCCTTCAATGGTAGAAATCAAGATTTGGCTTCTTTATTTCTCAGCTCCAGCCACACAATATGTATTCAAGTACTCTTGCACCGATGATACACCCACATTGCTAGAAGACCCCTTCAAATTTATGGCATCTCCCCTCCTGGAGAGTCTAGTAATGAAGTAAATGTCATCGACTGTAAGCTCTAAGGATTGCCCTCGGATGAAAAATGTATTGGTATCCACATCCCAGTACTGAACAAGTCTTCGAAACAATCTATTGAGTGCCTTCATGTTCACGGTTCGGTAAAACTTCAACAAACCGTATCTTCTAAGAGCATGGAGAGTGACTTGGTCTTGCATTGCCAGCCTATCCATGTCCTCATGTTCCCTCTCCCTCCAAAGAAGAACCATCCTACACAAAATGTCAAATTTTTAGACCTCGACACTTTTTTCTTCACTTTCAGGCATGGGCGCTACTATACACACCATACAGTCACATATGGGTGCTACTGTGTGTGAGCATAGTAGCGTACACCTCCCTATAGGCGCCACTATGCTCACTGCACAGTAGTGCCCGCGCAATTCATGATATGAGCATGGCCTTACAAGTGATTTTTGGCTCAAAAATTGACAAATAAACCATTGAAATGCAAGATGGGAGGATTTAAACTTACTTGGTGGAAGAGGAATGTTGATTGGTTGCTCGAATCAATTTCCATGGAAGATTGAAGTTCAGGGTTTGCTCCCAAATTCTTGCCCTACAAAACAAAATGAAATTTGAGTTTAATTGTGAAATTACATATATGGAATTTGATTTTAATTTTTACCCATCCTAGTTAAAATGTCTATAGTTTCAAATTCTACCACAATGTCCTAATTAATCAACTAATAGAGACACATGGTGCAAAGGTAATTTCACCCATTTGGTTCTCATTTTTCACTAATTTTTTGTAGGATCAATCTTCTAATGCTAAATTTCTCGATGGAAGACCTTTTTTACTAGCTCATAGTTCAAATTTATGTATCATTTGAGATTTTTGTCGCGATTACTAATATTTTTGTTGAAGACCTAGTTTTGGCAGATTATGAAGTCATGATCCTAGAAGCTGACATTTAAGTCATTTTAAGCTCTTGTTTGGACTATTTAAACCTAAACAAGATTGCCGAACAAACTCGTCCTCTTCAAGGCTCGTTAAAGTAATTGAAGGCTCATCCACTCATGTATAGAATTACACCTTTTCCGGGCCTAGGTGGATAAATTACGGAAAAGGTATACTCTAGGTATACTCCTATATGCACTAGAAGAGTTCTTCTTCCTTTCTTTTATACTTTTTCGGGGGAGGAGACTAACTGTACGAAAAAGGACCTGTTGGATCCTTTCTTTAGGGTTTTCAGGCTCTCTAAACATGAAAACACCAAGCGAGCATTCACCTACTCGGGCTCGATGTGAAATCCACGAGAGGGTAAATAGAGGACTGTTTAAGTTTTTCAACTCCATAAACAAGAAAACACCGCCAAGCACAGACCAATCTGGGCTCGATATAAAATCCACGGATAGGTATAAAGAGGATTGTTTAATTTTTTCAAACTCTATAAACAGGAAAACACCGGCAAGCATTAACCTGCTTGGGCTCGATACTAAAATCCACGAGCATGTATATGGAGTTATTGTTTAAGTTTTTAGGACTCCTTAAAATTGAAAACACTGGCGAGCAAGAACAGATCTCGGCTCGATAATAAAATCAAGAGATCAATAATATAAAGTAATCTTCTATCTCTTCTTCGAACTCTGTAAACAATGAAGAAGGTCCTGAGTCTTCCTCCCATGGGATCGTTAAAAATTTTACATGGTTGGATCTATTGAGTTTTCATTCTTTCTTGGACTCATTAAAACAACAAGAAAGGTATTCTTTTATCTAAAAAGAATAAGGGATGAGAAAGATGTATCGTATCTTCAGTCTCAAAGGCAGTTCAGTCAGTTCTATCCTTGAACACAGCACCTACTTGAGTCTATCATATCGGTTGGGTTTAGTTTTTGACCTTAGGGTGAACTTGATCTCTGAGTTGTTTACTCCCCCGGTTGGTTATTCTTCCAACCATATGGAGGGTCTGCTAATGTCTCCTACATTACAGGCTTATGTCATTTTCCCCATTATGTTGAAAACTTCCTAAGTCACTTTGTGTCGTGCTCACTGTTCAAGGATATACCCTGTGTCGGCCCTTCTACAGTTTACCTTGACCTCATGTGTCGGCCATCCTAGTGTCAGTCTTGTTACATATTACTCCATATCATCTCATACCAGTTGAGTGTTCCTCATGTTGGATGATGGAGGATGCCCTAAGGCCTCCCTTCCAATGGACTTCTTCCCATCGACACCAACTTATTTTTCTTTGGGAATGAAGTTTAGAGTTTCGATTAGTACCTTAGAGATTGCAGTCACCAATGGCAATTTTCCTCGCTGTTGAATGATGAGAATACATCAATGTCTCTCCTTCGACAGGATCCTCAAGTGTTCGACTCCAAGTCCACTTATTCACACTTGTTGGATTGTACTAGGTACCTTAGGCCCCATCATCATTATCGGTGGAAGCACTCGCGTTTGTTAATGGTATACATCTATGACCGGTAATCAAACGATACCTCCCATGTTCGACCATCAGCTCATTTATTCACATGGTTAGGGTTTGTACCTTGGGTTGTTTTGGATGAAGACCTTGGGATGTTTGATGACATCACCTCATTATGTTATCACCCAAGTTGCACAAGACTGAGCCTCACTTACATTCGGCTCTCCATGAGACATAGATCCAGTTTGTTGTTATGGCTATGATCTCTCAGTTTGACATGGATCCATGCTTGTATTCCAAGTGACCATGCTATATATACATGTCCTTGTTATGTATCAGAGATCATATTGTATCACACTACACATCTATATGATGTCAATATTGTAATTGCTCGCTGAACTTGATCATTGTTTCAAGTGTTCTTGTGACTTGCTTCCACGGTTCCTTGCTCCTCCTCTAGATTTGGATTGTAATGTATTTCGGCCATTGTTTCTCTCTGACCTCACACATTAGGGGGCATCTGTTATAGGTCAAATATGCACCTCTCCGTCTGTGATCACCTTGAGCTGTTGATCACACAAAAGGACAACTTGGATGGAGGAGCATGATGACCTTAGATGACACCTTGGCCTAATTCACCTCCTTGCAAGTTGGCAAAACCCTAAAAAACAACATATTTTAGCATGGGTGCTACTTCTCTCAAGAAAACTAGCGTATGTACTCTACTTCAGTGTACAATAATAGCGTACACCTCCTCATGGGCGCTACTCCTCTTCAATAGACTAGCGCACAGTATCTGAAAAGTGATGAACGTTGGTTGTAAAACACTATAGCTGCGCCCTGGGCGCTACTCCACTTTGAAATAGTAGCGTACACCTTAAAATATGATCAAAAAATAATTAATTTCACGAATGGGGATTAGTTGTAGTTGGTTTCCCAACTTCCCTTGCAACCACCTCTCGCCATGAACTGCCTGCCTTGTCCTATAAATACGAGGATTAAAGAGAGGGGTTAGACATAGAGACATTTTAGATATGAGAACCATTGAGAGACTCTTCTCTATGAGAAGCTTGTACTGAAGGAGGTTATGCTGGAGGAATTCTAAAGTCAGAGAGGAGCAAAAGCCTAGGATCAGGTTGCATGAGCATGTTGCAAAGTCAGGTATACTTTGTATCATTCACATGTTTTTGACAATAAAAGGTTGAAGCATCTTTCTCGTCCCAATCAAGTGCTTATTGGATTATGTATTTGTTTTGTTTAATGTTGGTTAATGCTTGGTGTCTGAATTACTTATCAATTCCATCATTATTATATTGGCCAAGATACGCTGAGAAAGGTCTTTGTGTTGCAAGTTTATTGAACGGGAGATTGGATCAAGGATCGAACGCAAGATTGGACAAGAGCTAGGATCAAACTTCATTCACAAGGTATGTCCTCAAGACCTATAATCTATTTCCATTTATAAACATTTCTGAAATACATTTAGTATGCTTACCTGTCACCCCTTTCAGTTGATAATGTCCGTTTCCTCATTATAGGGTAGTATTTCCCGCCAACAGTTAACACATGGTCTGGGAGAGCACGAATTTTTTCCCAAAAATTGTGATTTTTCTTAAACATCACAATTTATGATTTGCGCAATATCCATCTCAACACAGATGGTGGAAAGAGAGGTCAATTTTTTTGAGTCTTCTCTACAACCACCTTAAGGAGGGATCCAAGAGTATCACCTATAGTCCTAAATATGCGCTCATCTCATAATTCAATTGGTAGACAAGGTAACTTAATCCAGAGAGCAAGAGTCTGAATACACTCGTGAATGGGGTCGAAACCCGTGTGTCAGCTAAAAAGTATTAAGGATACACTCCCCTAGAACCATGGACCATCAAGACTAATCCTAAAATCCCAAAAGCTATTAATTCTATTGAATTCTCAATGGGATATGAAATTCTACTTTCTCCATATGAAGTCTAATGAGGTTGGATCAACTCTCAAACGTCCAGAAACATGGTAATGATAAAAAATTTAAGTAAAATGATAGAAATGAAAAGAGAGGAGAATGTCAACTTTTACTTTAAGAATTTAATAGTACCAATAATTACTAGGGAGCGTGTCCTCATGTAACACTAAAAATGACAAATAAAAACCCAAAAATCACCCTTTAAGTGGGTCAACACATGGTCTAGGTGAGCGTGATTCTCTGCCCAAAAAATGCAATTTTTCTTAAGCATTACAATTTATGAATTTTTGGAAAAAATCGTTATTTTTTCCAAATAAAAAACAACAACTAGAGAAAATCATGAATTTTCATGACGGATTCAAAAATTTCGATGATATCTTCATAATTGAAGCGAATAGTCAATGTGAGAGTGAACAACCAAATGCTACGTTATTTAATTTCATTAACTTATAATATATGGAATATAACCACAAATACTAAGTTAATCGAATCACAAAATCAGAGAATTAATTAGCCTATAAGATAACTAACAATAGTGAGCATGTACCTAAGTATCAACCTAGTGTATTAAAACCTAGATACACAAAGCTAGTATGAAATTCAAGAGTTATTCAAAAGGAGTTTGTTGTAAGTTTCAGATATGAAAATGATGCATATAAGAGCAAATAAAACTAATAGTAAAAGATATGTAAAACATCTAGATCATCCTATTAAGTACTTGAATTATTAAGCACTAGAGATTTAAAACACCACAAAAGATTTATTAAATGTTGTTGGTTCAAGATGTATTATGGTGAATTGAGATTATGATCCTTCATGTTTAATGTTCAGTATTTAATGAACCAAGTATGGGGGGAAATAGCTCCCCTAGGAGTCTCTTGAGAAGGATAAATTCAAGATGGAAGAAAAATTGAAACTACTGAAACCTAGATCTATTGCCTTAAAGGGAATCATTTTTGGGGAAATGGAGTCATTAACAATCTCAACAATGGAGAACTGTCAATTCCTCTCTTTTGCTAACCTAAGATGACCATGGATCTCCTACTCCAACTTATGACGGGTTCCTATAAAAATCAAGAGGCAAAGCAATCTATCCCTAAACAAAATCCACCACAAGATTAGGAAATATACTTAGTGAATGAAGTTATGATTAATGAAAAGAGGTTGCAACAGTCTAATCAAGTAAATAAACATTCATCTATATAAAATAAGTTTGTAGCAATTGTTTCCTGCTTTACTAAGCACAAAATAAAATACCAATGGTTACCTAGACCCTTGTGCAGAGCCTCCTTACACCAAGAGATGAGCTAAAGAATCATGCCCCAACAATAAGATCCTAATATACTAGAGAAAATGTTCCAACATAGTGTTATTTCAGTGCGAAAATTTCGACCCCTACCAATAAGCTCAAGCCTTTCTAACTCCAGAGGTGGTCAAAAAGTAGTTACAATTTGTTGGCTTGGTTTTGCAACCAAGCTTTGGGTTTAGGGAAGAGAAGAGACCGGTTGGAGACTGGATCCACGGCCCTTGGAAGATGCAAAGAAGAAAAAATATTACATGGCCTCGATATGAATGAGGAATAATCTCTGATAATGGACAAGGCGGGCATACCCATGCTCGTATCAAGACATATACATAACAATTAGTCCTAAGAAGGGGGACCTGAATAATACATAAAAAATTTGCTGGTACATCATAATTGTCCAAAGGGAACACTATTTTGGGATGTACTCTTGATCATAACATGACTGATCTCAATAACTGATACAATGGAATAAAGTGATAACCATTCTGACCAAGGTCTCATAAGGGTTGATGAACTGCTAAATCTGAAGGTGTCCAACATCTGTAGGTACTCAATGACTCTGAGTCAACTCTGAGGAGTATATGTAACTGTATACTCAAGGGAGTATAAAACTGGGGTACATCTGAAATACTGTCTCCATGCGCAACCCGGATAAAATGTAACTGGTTGTTTCCATAAGTAGACTCTCAAATGTGGAAGAGTCAGGTGGTATCCGGGGTCTTCAACAAATAACTGAAGGGACCAATACCCTGTGCGAGTCTCAACGATGCGATCAAGGTGTTGAAGTTGAGCATGTGAGAAGCAACCATTTGGAGAGGCACTGAGGACTCTTCTTGAAATGATTCGTAGGCACTCATCATAAATGGTAATGTGTCCTAGACACAGGGACCTCTAGGTCTATCCCCTGGAATAAATTTGGTTGTCGTCAACAGAGGGAGACTAGCAACTAACAAGGCAATGATGTTTCCTTGATAGGAGCGCGAGGTGTAGAACTGAAGTGTGGTAGTATTGACATACTTGTGGGGATGGAAAGTAACTGGGGTCATAGAGTGGGTGGACTCAAACTTCCTTTGTTTAGAGCATGATGACATGGTTGACCTGGCAGCGTAGGGAACTGACTTGTAGGTGTGGGGATCATAGCTTTTAAGGACTGAAGGGTATGTATTGATTCTGGGGGGTCAAGCTGATGGGTGCTGTCAAGGGATTCTCAGGGTGACATACTGCAGAATACTCTGAACAAAGGCGACCAAAATGGGGAAGTTGCCATATGAGTAGACGTGATCTGTTGTGGCGCTGAGAAGCACCATTGATTCCTTCTTCATAGTTTTAATGACCTCCAAGAAGGGATAAAAGTGTGCTCTGAAATGGTACTGTCCTGTGGATTTTGTGAGCCCAGGACTGTTTGTGCTCATGGGTGCTTTCATTTTTAAGGAGTCTAAAAATGATAAGAAGACTCCATTGCTGTTATTTTTCGTAAGTTAGTCTCCAATGCCCGAAAAAGCATAAAATGATGCAAATGGAGAACTCTTTTAGGCGATGTGACTAGAGTATTCCTTTTTCATAATATATCTACAAGGTCCGGAAAAGGGGTAAACTTATACAAGGTAGACGCCCTTTCAGATACGTTTAGCAAGCATGAAAGGAAGCAAGGTTGCTCGGCAATCTTTTCATTGTTTTAGGAGTCAGAAAAGAGCTTAACAGAAACTCCCTAAGTACCTTTTTCGTAAAAGGAATTGCTCAGCCCGAAAAAAGGGGTAAAACTATACCGAAAAAAGGTATTGATGAGAGCGAGACAAGGTCTCAAGCATCATCATGAGTGCGGAATACTAAATCCGGTGACATAAAGATTGTCAAAAATGGGCAACGGCCAATGTGGCACGCAAATCGAGGTGATGAGTGGCATTTTGAAAAAATGCCCAAAAATTATGGGGTGAGAGCGAGAAATGATCTCAAGCATCATCATGAGCACGAAAAACTAAATCCGACGATATCAAACTTGTCAAAAATGGACGACAGTCGATGTGGCATGCAAACCGAGGCAACGAGGGGGCATGGGAAAAATGCCCGAAAAATCTGAAGGTGAGAGCGAGAAATGGTCTCAAGCGTCATCACGAGCGCGAAAAAACTGAATCCAGCGATATAAGACTCGTCAAAAATAGAGGACAGCCGATGTGGCATGCAAACCGGGGCAACGAGGGGGCATGGAAAAAATGCCCAAAAAATCTATGCGTGAGAGCGAGAAATGATCTCAAGCGTCATCACGAGCGCGAAAAACTGAATCCGACGATATAAGACTCGTCAAAAACGAAGGATGGTCGATGTGGCATGCAAACCGAGGCAATGAGGGCATGAAAAAATGGTCAAAAAATGGACCTGGTGAAAATAGGAAAAGGAAAGGACTATCATGAACTTCTCGTTGTGCTGATTCCAACGGTACCAACGATTTGAGGAATGGACGTCGTATGATACTGCAATGGTTGTTTGAAAAATGGTCAAATCTCTATAAATAAGGTGTGGGGCCCATATGACGTGTCATTGTTACGTGTGAGTTTGGCAGAGCAATCAGAGCTCTTTCTTGATTTCCAGGAGATTCGACCGTTGGTTTTCAATTCCGCGAGTTTCAGGTAACCCTATTCGCCTTAGACTTTTTAATTATGACTTTTTTGGTTAGTGGTGGACCCCCGAAGGCCATGAAATTTCATGTTGACCTTCCAACGTGGAATATCATGGGTTTCGCATCCTTTTCCACGATGAACCTCGTGGGTTTGGGGCCGACAGTCACGATGTTCATCGTGGCTGTCAGGCTGAAAGTCGCGATGTTCATCACGACTATTGGGCTGATAGTCGCGATGTTCATCGCGACTGTGGGGTCAATACCAGCGATGTTCATCACGGGTTCATGGATGAAAGCCACGATGATCATCACGGCTTTTGATGGAAAAGCCACGATGGAATTTTTTGAAAAAAAATTCTGGTTCTAAAAAATTTTCTTTGTTTTTTGGCAGGATGTTGAGGAGACCATTGGTGTCATGGCGAGAGCGGGAGATGGAGGAGGACTTGATGATTTGGATTCGGACCGATCAAGGGGTCCGACAGACTCTGGCTATGAGCGGGCTCCTGAAGTTCGCTTAGATTCCACTGATGCGTTCAGTGGGACCACTGCTGAACAAATTGGTGGGTCTCTGGGTACCTGCAGAGGGTGCTTTTATTGTTGGGGGTGAGTGGTTAGAGATCACCCTTACTGATGTATACTTTCTTACCAGGTTGCCTTGCTTAGGGAGGTAGGGGATCTTCTGCCGAGGATCCCGGCAGGTTTGGATATCAAGGATCTACTGGAGACCTTTTGTGTTCCTGGGGAGATCATGCAGAACAGCGCTTTGAGCTTGAGATCTCTTCGGGAGTGGGATATGCGGGCTATTGGGGCTTGCATTCTGCGGGTGTTGGGTGTCGCAGCGCCACATCATTTGTCTGGGGGACAAACGATGATGGTGGATTCTGTGCTGAGGGGGACCTACTACGCATGGGGTCAGATGTTTTTGGCTAGTGTCCGGAGAGATCTGGACAAGGTCAGTCGGGAGGGGGGAGAGTTCTGCTATGCCTCCTTCTTGTGTTGTTTCTTCTTTGAGCAGGTACCGACCTTGCAGCCATGGGTGTCGGTTCAAGACGGGTTGGTGAGTGAGCCGTGCATGGTGCGGTGGGGGCAGATGATGCCCCGCCGTGGTGGTGGCATCCGCGGGTTCTTTTCATAGGATATGTATGAGCAGTGGGAGCAGATCCCCTTGCTAATTGATGACTATCCATATGCTGGTATGGATTATCGAGGAGATCCAGAGATGCCTCGAGCCCAGGGACAGGCCTGGGGTTTAGATGGTATGTTTTTGTTTTTTGTTCTCTACTATATCATGTGTCTTTTAGATGTTTTTGTTATGATTATAGTTAGAAATATCTATATGATGGTTCACTTGCGTGATTGTGCAGATGTTGGTCCTGTACCACCAGCCGATCATGTGGTTCATAGGGAACGGGCGATGGTGGTCATCCCGCCTCCTGTAGCAGTACCGCCTCCTCATGCTCGAGGAGTTGGGCCTTGCGGTCGAGGAGCTGGGCCTCGAGATGATGCTATGGAGGGCGTACGAGAGACGCTAGACATGAACCTGGCAGGATTTCCAGAGGATGGTTGGAGGGATTTGGATCGAGACATCGTCGAGCATTGTTTCGATGCACCTCGTGAGTGGCGCTCTATCCTGCTTATAGCAGCATTGGTGGTAGCTGAGTATAGGGATGGGGCTCGGCATGATCCGGCAGGGCCGGTGGAGGGGAGGATATGGTTACAGGATGATCCAGTGGGGCCGGCAGAGAGGCGGGTTCGGGCTCGGCATGATCCGGTGGGGCCAGCATAGGTGGTGCCAGAGGAGCCTGGAGACCATGATGATTAGATGATCTTGTATCTGCCCCCAAATGCTGATGAGCATATGGGGAAGTACCTTTTTGTACGGCTTATGTATTTTTGTATATTGGGTGCTGAGGGCACCTAGGACATGTTTGACTATATGATGATATATATATATATATATATGTTTTGGTATATAGTCATGTACACATATGGATGTATTTATTGTCTATTTGTTTGCCCGTGGAGGCATGTTTGATTTTCTGTATGCCCGTGGAGGCACATGTTATGCACGTGGATGCAACATTTTAATTTTTGTATATTCCTGTGGAGGCACATGTTATGCACGTGGATGCAATTCTTGTTTATGTATATTCCCGTGGAGGCACCTATTATGCACGTGGATGCACTTTTGTTTATTCCCGTGGAGGTGCATTTTGTATTTACTACATGGTTTGGTTGGTGTGCCAATCCAGAATGTTGTTGGCCATATGGTTTGCTATACTGTTGAGATTCCTTGGGACATGTGTGAATGTAATGGATTCAAATTGTTGAACCATTTGTTTAGTGTGCAGGAATTTTATGAAAAGACAGGGATCGCGTACCTAGTAATCATTGTTGAGCTGGGAAACAAGTAGTTGTGAGTCCAAGAAAACGTTAAGGTGACTTATGCTCATTTGGAGAGCTGCGGCCAGGAGACCAGTCACGGCATTGTATTCAGCTTAGTTGTTGGTGGCAGCGCCTATGCACACTCCATCGATGTGGATCAACTCATGTGAAGGGGAATATATTACCCAAGCTGCGGAGGCAAGATTGGGGGGACCAACAGTTTGCACCATCAGCGAAACCAACGTAGCAGAGTGGAACAAGATATATCTGTGGTCATGTAAAAAAACAAATTTTTAGGTTTTTGTATTTTTGCAAAAAACAAAATAAGACTGTACAATTATGGACGGTGGTGTCCATCAGATTTTCTATGGGTAAAATCATTTAAGGTACAACCCATTGCATGGGTTGCATAGGGGGTTTCCTTCTGAATCAGTCAGAATGTATGCCCCCTGTCCGAGGCAGGTATGTATAATGTATGGGCCTTGCCACATGGACACAAACTTTCCTTTTCTGGTTTTGTCATGAGCTTGATCATAGGCGAGAACAAGGTCCCCTTCAATAAAAGTTCTTGGGTGGACATGTTTGTCGTAACTCAATTTGGAATGGTTCTTGGCTGCTTCCATGGTTTGGAGATCTATGCGATGATCTTCATCGACTTGCTCCAAGAGTAGTAAGCATAGCTCAATTGGGGAAGTGTCCGGTAGGAGTTCAACGGCCATATGTAGGGCTGGAATCTAGCACTCGATGGGGAGGACGGATTCGACACCGTGAACTAGATGGAAAGGGGTAAAACTGGTGGCATTTTTGGTTGACCTGCGGTATGCCCATAGTGCTGGGAAGAGCATGTGATGCCAATTTGATTTGTGTTTATCAACAGTACGTTGGAGGATGGTCTTCCAAATTTTGTTAATCGCTTCGACTTGGCCATTCCCTTGGGGGTAGTAGGCGAAGGAGAAATGGTGTTCAAATTTTAGTAGGGTTGATAGTTCTCTCCAAACGGCATCTTCAAAGTGAGAGCCGTGGTCTAAGACGAGTTGCTTTGGCACTCCAAAACGAGCGATAACATGGTTAAGGAAAAAACGTGATGCGGCATCGGCTTTTCAATTGTAAGCTGGCATGGCTTCCGCCCATTTGGTGAAATAATCTACGGCCAAAATGATGTGTTTATGACCGCCGGCTGACGTGGGATTGCAATCTAGGAAGTCGATGGCCCATTTGCAGAATGGTCCAACAGTGACGACTAGATGAAGTGGGGCGGGTGGGGTTCTTGCCTTGGGGGCAAAAAGTTGGTGGTTTTGACAATGTTTGACTGCAGTGATGCAATCAGTAAATAATGAGGGCCAATAGTAACCTGCGCGAATGATCTTTTGGGCAATGGCCATGTCGGATAAATGGCCTCCGCAGGCACCACTATGGCAGTCATTAAGGACTTATTCTGCCTCGTCATGAGATAAGCAGTGTTGTAAGATGGTATCGATGCTGCGTCGATAAAGTACATCACCTAATAGGAGATATCGGGGGGCGTGGTGTCGTATACGACGGCGTCCATCATGATCGATGTTGGGTCAAATTTTTTGTGTGCAGAGATAGATTAAGATGTCGCTGTACCATGAATCATCAGAGGAAATGATGAAAATTTCATCGTCAATGAGGTCCGTTTGGATAGCGGGTGATGACGAAGAGGATGGGAGATCTGTGATGAGTTGAGTGAGTGCTAGGGCCTTGGTGCTCTTTGGGGTTTTGAAGGTTAGGTCGCATTCTTGCAAGATAATCACCCATTTAGCTACATGGCCTTAAAGGAGGCGACTTGTCAAGAGGTAAACCATTGGATTGGAATTGGCTACAACCGTGGTGTGGCTTAGGAGAATGTAATGTCGCAGCTTTTGTATGGAAAATACGATGGTGAGGGCCATCTTCTCTTCATGTGGGTACCAAAGGGGTGGGCCTGATAAGGTCTGGCTCACACAGTAGATGACATGCTCTTGGCGAGCAGTATCTTCCTGGACAAGAACTCTAGATACGGCATATTCGGATGCTGAAACATAGAGGGTCAAATATTTGGTGAAATCTGGAGTAGAGATCAACGGGGCGTTCGTGAGTGCTTTCTTTAAGTTGGTGAAATCTAATTCTGCTTGTTGGTCCCATATGAAATGGGTATGGAGATGTAGTAATCGAAGGAAACCATGGACTATTCAAAGCGGCGGAGGAAGTTGGACCTCCCTTGAAGGCTTTGAAGTTGTCTTAATGTACGGGGTGACAGTAAGTCTACAATGGCTTGGACTTTCAAGGGGTCTACAGTGATGCCTTTTTCTGAAATGACAAACCCCAACAGGAGACCTACTGTAACGCAAAAGACACACTTGAGTGGGTTCAAGCAGATGTTGTATTTTCGACAACGCAAGAAAACTTGTCGAAGGTCCTCTAAATGGTCAAATCGTTTCTTGGATCAAGCGGTTAGGTCGTCCAGATAAACTTTTATGATTATGTGTAGATTGTGGAAGTAATAAGTCATGGCGCATTGGAAAGTGGCTCCAGCATTGTTGAGACCGAAAGGCATGACGCGATAGGAGAAGGTGCCCCATGGGGTAGTGAAAGCTGTCTTGTATTGATCTTCTTTATGGATTTTGATTTGGTTATATCCGGAGAAACCATCGATAAAAGAAAGGACCTCATGTCCCGCACATTCATCGATTAGTTGGTCAATGAAAGGTGTGGGGAAGTTGTCTTTGGGACAAGCGAGGTTGAGGTATCAGAAATCAGTACAAATGCGTGTGGTGCCCACTTTCTTGTTTACTGGCACTGGGTTTGAAACCCAAGTGGTGTAGGCAATAGGATATATGAATCCTACTTTTTGGAGTTTCTCAATCTCAGCCTTAACAGCTAGGAGCTTGGACGGGTGAATTGGTCGTTGTTTCTATCGGATAGGAGGCACATTGGGCCAAGTGTCGATGTGATGTTCCACAATGTTGGGATCGAGGCCAGGAATCTCGGTGTAAGACCAGGCGAAGACATCATGAAACTCTTGGAAGAGTTTTTTATATGCCTAAGTTTCCGCTTGAGTGCATGATGCGCCTAGCGAGATGAGCTCAGGTTTTCCAGGTGTGGTGGAAATGTTGATTTGTATAATAGGGGAAATGTTGGACATGTTCCCCTCTTCAAAGGCATCTGGTGCTGGGATGGGGTCTTTGAACCAATCAACCTTAGTTGGTAGAAAATCTTTCGATTCGACTGATAGTTGGTTTTCTGCAGTGGATGTAGACGCCTCAGGGAGGAAGTATGAGCGATGATGCATATCGTCCCAAGGGTAGTCCAGTGCAGTGAGTGTTTCTAGAATTTGCTCATCAGTACGAAAGTAATCAGACCATAAATCAACGGGTTCTGGTTTGTATGTGGTTGAAATCATATAGATGGTATTGATTTCTTCTGAAGAAGATAATTTCAAAGGGTAGTTCTCCTTGATGAGGGGAGGAGATATCTCTAAGTATGCATTGTTCATCTCATATAAGGCTGCTCTATAATCTAGGAGATCAGGGTAGTGATGTGAATAATGGCCATAAATTCTGCATATCGCACAAGGGTGGTTAGTGCGGAGCGTTTTGTTGCGAGGTTGAGGAGGCGGCTCAAGTCTTACCACTGAAATTCCGGCGTCATCATCCAACATATTCATGTGTTCTTGGAGTGTAGGTAATTGTGGACATTGATGAGTGGCATGGCCGACATCGTCACACAATGAGCACTTAGGGGGAATGCGAATAGTTGGGGGGTTCTTAGCTACCTTGGGGGTTGCTAAGGGGGTACGAGTTATGGGTCCAGTGTTATAAGTTTGTGGGCCTCTGCCCCCTGTGTTTCATAACGGAGGTGGGGCATTTCTAGACGTTGATGCCACAGTCACTATTGGGGGTGGTCTATTTTGCAGATGAGTGATAGGAGGGGGTGGGTGGTTGGTGGTAGGGATAGGTTGTACCGATTGTAAAATAACAGTCGGAGTCGGCGAGGGGCTCGGAGCAGGAAAGTACCATACAGGTATCCCTAATGTTAAACCAGGAATGTTGAGTGTAGCCATTAATGGCGAACTGACCACTCCGGAAAATGGGAAAAAGAACGGGATAGTATGAATTGGCGTTGTGCCAATATGAACAGGCAATGTGGGTGTTTGTGGCAGTGACGAAGGCTACTGTGTGGTGTGCGATAGGGTGCACAAATCCGATGTTTTTATTTTTGGTAAAGGTGTTGGGATCGATGGAAATGTGGAAGTCATAGGTGACTCGGTGTAGATTCCAGGACCAAGTGATGACACAAATGATGTTGGTGCAATTTGAACAGTTTGTTCAATCATTGGTATCACATTTTGAGGGGCTGCGGGGGCGTTAGGATCATAATATGTGAGTTGATCAATCTTGATAATGCGTCCTTCATGTGGGAACATCATGAGATGGAAAATAGATGAATCCACTGCTTTCATTTTGTACATATAGCTACGTCCAAGAAGGAGGTTGTGGTCGAGCTAGGCATTGATCACTTCAATGTCGATGAGAATTAATTTGCCGCCTAGTTCCATGGGTACGTTCACTAAGAGGCCTTGTGGTTGAGTTGAGCACCCGTCGTAAGCTCGTAATGCCGTGGTGGATGGTTGTAAAGCGGGGGAGCCAAGTTTCTACCACACAAGGGTGGACATAGCGCAGGTTGAAGCTTCTTCGTCAATGATGCATCGATGCACAACAAGGTTTCGGATGTTTACTGATACTTGGAAGGCCAAATTTGATGGAAATCGAGGTTCGACTTGTTCTAAGTCGAAATCCATCATGTGTGTATCGTCAGGGTCTACTCCTCTGATGGCGGATAGTAGTAGTTTTCATTGTGCAGGGCATGTTTTCAATACCTCTAAAGCAGACATAGCAGCGGGGGATTGTGCTAGGTCTTCCACGATGTTATAATTGGATGTTGCATGAGCATTAGGATTGTTGTTAATCCTTCCAAGGTATGAGAGGGATTTGGTATGCGTAGTGGTTGATCTGGTGGAAGAGAGGTGGATGCATCAGTGGGAAGAGTTTCTGGGGGTGGGCCGTACTGATTCCTACGAGTTTGGAGGTTAATGTCATTGGATGACATCATTAATAAATGGTGTGTTCTTGGATCCGTATGCTGATAATCAGTTGCGGCATAGGTGATCTGCTACTGAGGTGCAGCAGATCCTTGTGGGGGATCCATAGGGCGAGCATTTACTACTCCCTGGTTTGGCAATGGGTTTTGCAATATCATGGGTTGCGGTTGATTAAGTGGAGCTGGTTGTCCAGCGTGGCCCTGGCATTGGGCATCGTCAGCCCAAAGTTTACGTGCTTTCTCTAAATGGGGGTAGTTGTGAGTGTAGTGTCCATAGACTCCACATATCGAACATGGATGGTTTGTTCTCAGGTTATTGTTTTTTGGTTGCTTGGTATGATGATCAGGATTCTGGTTTGGGGGAGTAGCGTTGTTATTATTTGGAGTATTGGGAGGTGGTGGACCTTGATTATGTTGTTGGTTGTTGCCGCAGTTACGTCCTCTTCCACGGTTTTGTTGTCCACCCTAGTTGAGTTGGTTGTTTTGATGTTGGGGCTGATTGTGTTGTGTGTACACTTGTCCTTGAGTAGTGGGAGGATTTTGGGGTGCCGCAGGTGCGGGAGCAAGTTGCGATGGATAATAAGCTGGTGGGGCTGGTGGTGGTCTAGTTGCCTGCTGGGGTTGTTGGTAACCCTGAGCTATTGGAAGTGTTGGGTTAGTTGGTGTAGCTTGTTGTGGGTAATACATTGGTTGGACCAGTAAATGAATTGGGTTTTGGGTGGCCGGATGGTTATAGTATGTGGGTGGTACATATGTCAATGTTGCTTTCCCATAGCAATGTTGTGGACAAGAGGGTCCATGAGTGTGATGAGTCTGATTCGTTGGAGCGTACGAAGTTGTCGCTCCAGAATTAGATGTAGCCCTAGAGAGGTCTGGGGAATTTATGGTGCTCACCATGCTAAAAGGTTTATTTTGTGCCATGACTTGGCCGATAATACCATCAGCGGCATGTGATGCCTCCGGAGCGTCACCGCGTGAAGAATCGCCTCGTGGGGCATCTGGTATGATGGTGTAGAGATAGCCTGACTGGGCATAAATCAGGTCGAATTGTTAAGCTTTTAAGATAGCTTCTTCCTCTGACTGGGGTCGTTCGAAAGCTACGTCTTTGGCTATGAGGGGTAGGAGTGATTTAAGAAACCAGTCCAAAAATATACGGTCATCCAGTTTTATCTTACAGAGGCTATGACGCTTGCGCCACTCATGGATATGGTCGATGATGTGGGTAGCTGTGTTTTGTCTGCAAGACAACAGTATTTCAACTCCTGCATCAGAGCGTACAGGTAGCTGAAAAAACTGAAGGAAAGTAGAGGCGAGAGACGTAAATGTATGGTGGGTCCCATGTGGTTGTTCAATGTACCACTTGGCTGCAGAGCCAGTGAACGTTCGTTGCAACAGTCTTAGTCTAATGGATTCATCCACGATGGAGTTAGATGAACACCATAGGTGAAATGACATTATGTGGTTTTGGGGTTCCTCCCCAGGTTTTCCTTCAAACTTGGGGATGTCCGAGGGGAGCTTTGTAGGCATGGGTGGCCATGTAGGGTTGTGCCTGATAGGATCGTTGGTTAACCTTGCTAGGTCTGGTAAGTTCAGACTAGCCATGTATGGTAAACTAGCATATGGGTGTGGCATAGTGACTGGGACATAACTATTAATGGTGCCATTATGTAGTGGTCTAGTAGCCCCTAAGGGTATGCTAGGTATTGAAGGTATGTGTCCTCCAACCGTTGTGGTGTGGGATGGGCCAGCGCTCCCAAGTGGTCTAGTAGCCCCTAAGGGTATGCTAGGTATTGAAGGTATGTGTCCTCCAACCGTTGTGGTGTAGGATGGGCCAGCGCTCCCAAGTGCAACATGGGTTGCAGAAGGGATAGGAATAGTGCCAGGAATTCCTGGGATCTGGGTTGTGGTAATAAGAGGGGGTGTGAATCCTATGTTGGGCATACCCATAATAGGAGGTAGTCCTGTGTTGGGCATACCTAAAGGTGGAGTGGCCCCTATATTAGGCATGCCTAAAGGGGTTGTTGTTACCATGGGTGGCACAGTAGCAGAAGGGTTTGTGGATGTATCTCCAATAGTACTGGTGAAAAGTGGGTTGTATTGTGATCCAGCAATGGGTTTGGTTGGTGATATTTCAGTAGGGTTTTCGGATTCAACCTCAAAATCAGATGTGAAGTGAGGCGTGTCAAAATCGGATGACTGTGTGTTTGGCCGATGATGTGTCGAGTCAAGGGATAAGGCTCTACGGCTATGACGTGTAGAGACAAGTATATCGAACTGAGGGGGTTCACCCTGAAGACGACGAGATCGTCTTAAATTCTCAATGCTGAGAAATATTTAAAAATTTCAGTGTAAGGTGGTGATGTAAAAAACTTGAAACCCTAATGCAACAATGAGTGCAAGAGGGGAGTGAAAAAATAAAGGCTCTCAGGCCAACAACCAACCTCAAAAAGCACTTATTATAGCAGTTGTGCTATAATAAGTGGAGGGATGCAACAAAATTGGTCAGAATACCAAAAGTCAAACAGTTCCTAGCAAAAAAGTGGTGTTACTAGACCAAAGGTGGGTATTGTATCATGCAAACACCTAACTAGAAGTATTGTGAGTCAACAAATGATATTCTCTGCAAGGTGATGAAATCCAAGTCAGACAATATAGAGTGTTGCATCAACGGCTAGATATCCCCCTACCGGGAGGGACACCGGGTAGACAATCCTAAAGAGTGGCAACTAGCATACCCCGTTCATGACATGTTCGGTTGGGTGAATCTGCAGTTTGGTTCTATCACCGCTGTACCCCCTCTTGGGTGTACACCGAGAACTTTGAAAGGTATCCTTCGGTTACTGAATGGATTGCGGTATTCCACTCGGACTTCCGGAACCAGTCTGGCTACTTCAACCCTCCTAAGGGAGAGGCCTTCCCAATAAATTAGTTGATAACCGTGTCAAAATTATAAGAGATTTTTTGGACCCTAAAGAAAACCACTATGTCTCAAATGTAAATAATTGAGAGGTGTTACTGGTACACCTATCCTCTCAATTCTACCTAACTACAAGATTCTTTTAAGTGCTCCCCAAGTGGGGTTAAAAGTTTGTTGAGTTAAGGTAAATTTCAAGGCTCAGTTTAAATTATGTGGTAGAGTGGGTGCAAGTGTGGTATTTAAACTGAAATTGATTTGCCTCGCTTGGGCGATTGATTACAAATGAAAGAAAAGATGCTTCCTATTTTGCAAAAAATAAAAGCGTTTTTGAAATGTAAATGCTTGAAAAAACTATTCAAAAATAATGGATCTTTGAAATAATTTAAAGGGAAGCAAATAACATAAATATTTCAAGAAATAAATGGATCTCTTAGAAAATTGCATGGGCAAACTATTGAGCATAAAACAATAAAACCTTGATCTAAATAAAATGCAGAAAATATTTCTTTCAATTACTGAAATTTTTTAAAAAGACTTTTAATGGAGCATATATAAATAGAAAAATATTTAGTATCACTGTAAAATGCAGAAAAACTAATGCTGTAAAATATGCTAAATGGGCAAAAAATACAGCAAAAAATATTTTCAAAAAATCAGCCGAATTCAAAATAACTGCATCGCAGGTTTTGGGAAAACAGTCGTGATGTGAAGCGCGGGTTTCGGCCGTGCAGTCACGATGTGCAGCGCAGGTTTTGGCCGTGAAGCTGCAATGTGCAGCTTAGTTTTCGGTCACACAGTCGCGATGTGCAGCGCGGCAAATGGCCGCGAAGCTGCGATGTGCAGCGCATAAAATGGTCGTGAAGCCGCAGCGCGCCGCGCAGAAAAAACCCGTGAGATCGTGATGAGCCGCGCGACTGTCGAGCGAAAAGCCGTGAGGCGAAAGCTGAAAAACAGATGCCAAAAAATGAACCCAAAAATGGAAATTCCGGGCTGTTAATGGCAATAGAAAGGGCCAAAATCTAGAACAGCAATGGATCTGTTGTCTAGGATGGCAGATCTATGAATTAAAATGATTAAAACTAACAAAAACTAAGATCTAAAGCAAAAAACCAAAATCTAAGAATTCGAAGCCAGCGAAGTCGCCAAAAACTGTTGGCTTGGTTTTGCAACCAAGCTTTGTGCAATTGGCACCTATCAACAATGTGATAGCAGTTTCAATATTGAAATAAAAAACGATTAAGAATTAAATCTAAATCTAAACTAACATGTGCATATAACAAATAAATTTAAAAATGATTCATGGAAATAACAAGAAATAAAAGAATAGATGTTTTGTATTAAGATACCTCAAATGGTGAGGATTTGTGTTGAGCAACTCCAAGGGTGAGTAGCTCCACGCTCCAATGGTCTCTTCTCCAAGATGCTGAAAATGGCCAAAAGTCTCATGAGAGATTTTGACAGCGTGAGGATAGGATGATGGATGGATGGAAAGTGAGGAGCCCCTACCACCTTTTTATAGTTTTTGGAGGTGGGGAATACCATTATGGTTTTGAGGAAACCAATGGTATTGACCAACATGGTTTAGGTACCTTTTCCCTCATTTTTTCTTTTTTTGAATATTTTTAATATTTTTATTCCCTTTTTAATATTTTTGGGAATTTTGGACCCTTTTTTAGGGTTTTTTATGCTTTTTGAGGAAAAATATTCATTTTGAGGGGAAAAAGGGGTGTATTATGGTGTTTTGGTGACCTTTTAATGACTTTAGAGGCTCAAATGGTGGAAAAGTGGACAAATGGGTCATGTGAATAAGGAAATGAGCTAGTGAGCACTTTTTGGGTGTTAACACAATTGAGTGATGATATCAAGAAGAGGTTGTGATATACCAATGGTCTAGATCACACCTTTACAATTGTTGAGCACACACTTATATTAAAGGGGGGGTGAATCAGTATAAGACATTTTTTTTTACTTTTTCAAACCTTCATCTACCATAACAAAACAAACACATGAGATATATTAACTACATAACAAGGAGCACAAGATTTATGTGGAAACCCTTTTGGGATAAAACCACAAAACTTCTCTTAATAATTCTTTGTAGACACCAACCTTCAGTTACAACTATTTGTAGGCACCAACCTACTGGAGACACCTACTCTTACAATAGACACTAATCCTCACTGGCACAATCCCTAGTAAGCACCAACCTACTCTTACAGATCTTCGTATACACCAATCTATTGGAGACAACAATCCCAACCACTAAGCACCACTTATAAAGAGACACCAATCTCTTTGTATGAGTGAAACCAAACTTCAAATTACAATTTCTTCTTCAGTACATATAACTTCTTCAAAAGTTCATAACATTTACATTACCATCATTGATTCTACTTTCTATTTTTTCCTTCATCAGGTTTGACTAAAATTTGAATTTCCAAATGGTAACTTTCCCAAAGCTTGTTGTTTTTTTCCCCTTCCCTAGAACAAACTTGTACAACATGCCATCTATCTAATTTTACAAATTTGATTTTGAAATTTTTACCTGAGGTACTTCAATATGTATCCTTAGATTCCTGAAACTTACACTATCTAAAAAGTCCCACAAAATAAGTTATATAGAATATTCCAAGCTGGCCTATTTGAAGTTGATTTCAAGACCATTCAGGAAATCTAAATTTCATAGGGTTTATCTTAGAAAGAATAGTGAACCAAAGTATGAAATTTGTATTTGAAGTACTTCTGTATGTCTCTTTATATCCCTGAAAATTCACATTCTGAAAATCCCAGAAAAAATGTTATAGAGAAGATGCCAAGCTGAAATGTTTGAAACTGATTTCAATACCATTCATAAACCCTAAATTCCATAGGGAATAGCTCAGAATTTATAGTGAACCAAACTCTGAAATTTTTACCTAAAGTACTTATGTATGTCTCCTCGTATCCTGAAAATTTCAAAATTTGAAATGTCCCAAGAAATAAGTTATAGAAAAAATGCCATACTGACCTATTTGAAATTGATTTCAGGACCATTCAGAAACCCCAAATTCTATAAGGTATATTTAGGAAAGTATAACAAACCAATGTCTGAAATTTTGACCAAATGGACTCAGAGATGTTTCTTTTGTCTCCTCAAAATTTCACTATCTGAAACATCCCAGAAAATAAGTTATAGCGAAAATTCCAAACTGGCCTATTTGAAACTGGATTTCAGAAGTATTCAAAAACCCTAAATTCTACAAGGAATATCGCAGAAGTTATAGCAAACCAATATTCAAAATATTTACCACATGTACTCAAATATTTCACCTTCTTGTCCTCAAAATTTCAGGGTCTAAAATGTCCCAGAAAACAAGTTATAGCAAAAATTCCAAAATGACATGAAATTGATTTTGCAACTCTTCCCTTTTGGAATCTCTCCTTTTGGAATGATACCCAATCTTTGTTCGTCCACTTCTCTAGTTTATACTACATTTTTATCATACACACTTTCTCTCAATACTTTCTCTTTTTATATTTTATCATATACCTTCATGAAGGAACATGTTCATTAAAAAAGACACAACACCCATTAATTAAACAATTATTTCATTTTTTATTTCACTTTTCCAAATAGCATGGGCATATACCATGGGATTCCAAACCCATGGGTTTGAAACCACCATTTCACATTTTACTTTTTCACGTGCACCATTTTTTTAATATAATTGTAAACCTACATATATAGATATATTAATCTGGGGATGCTCCCCCTTGCTTGCAAATGCCTTAGCATAACATTAATAAATACATCTTCAATGCAATGCTTTAATATGACATCAATGACAATAATTCCAACAATCCCCTCCTTTGTCATTGATGGCAATATTGCAACGAAACACATAGTCCACCGGGAGTATAAATAGTCTCCCCCATTTTTGCATCTCTCCCCTTGTTTGCAACTCTCCCCCTTTGACATCAATGGAAAAGGGATGCTCCCCTTGAGTTTCTGCTTCTCCTATTATCAGCACTGCTTTCCCAATTTGCATTTGTATATGCTATTAGAGTAAAATATTCACCTCTTGAGTACCACAAGTCGAATTCCAAGGTTCCCTTTAGATATTTGAATATTCTTCACTGCTTCCACATGAGTTTATTTTGGTGCAGCTTGAAACCATGAAACCAATCCTACCGCTTGCATAATGTCCAGCCTTGATGTTGTCGCAAATAATAGGCTGCTAATAATTGACCTATACAATGTTTGATTTACATCTAGAGACTCATCACATTTTCTCAATTTACATCCTGTGACCATGGGTGTATTGATTGGTGCACAATATTCAATTCTAAACTTCTTCAACATTTCCTTGATATACTTGTTTTGTGAAATGAATATGCCTTTGTTGAATTGAGAAATTTGTAAACCAAGAGGGAATGATAGTTCACCAAGCATAGACATCTCAAATTCATTTTGCATTTCTATTGCAAACTCTTGGCACATTTTATTCATGTTGCATCCAAAAATAATGTTATCTACATAAATCACAACAAGCAATTGATTTTCTCTAATTGTCTTGATGTAGAGAGTACTGTCACCAACAATCCAAGATAATCAATCTCTGTCAATCTAGACTATCTATGTATCCAAAATAAGCAGTAGTACATCTCCAACAATAGTCGAGCATGGTTTGATCGGTCTTTGCGAATCCAAGTCAATTTAAAAAGAAATAAGAAGACGTCAATTGAGATCGCATATCAACACTAATTAGAGTATTCCCCCTTTGAGTGATTAATAAGTAGAAACAATAGTTCTTGTCCAATATTACAGTCGAAAAATACTCAGTCGAAACTCCAATCAACTATCATGTGAGGTCATTCATTGGTCGACCACTTCCAATGCAATCATCAATAAGTAAGAGGAGTGTTGCACGATTATACAATTGATGATACACAATTATATGAAGTCCTTAAAGATACAGTCAAATGACAATTATATGAAGTCCTTAAAGATACGGTCAAATGATTCCATGACCATCCACTAATCCAACCATATTCTATCTTGATAGTTGGCACTGATCAACAATTTTGTCTTTCACGTCTCTTCTACAAAGATCTAAAATCATAATTGCCAATCCTTCTAATTTTATGGTTAGGATTATTATAGGGAATATATTTTTGTGTTGGTTAATAATAGGAAGTAGGCTCAAGGTAGGTCCACTCACATGAGTAAAAAAACCTAACATGTCAGCAACAATGTCATCTATAACAACATGCTCAAATTCTGGCATTTGAGGAATAGGAAACTCATCAATCTTTTCAGCACAATCAATAGTAGGTTGCTATTCTCGCAAACTAGTTTGAACTCCACCTAGAACGAATAAAAATTCCTTGGTTGTAGAAAGGCCAGGTGTAGGTAGGGAAGCAATAGCAACATCATATCCAAGACCTGTCATAATGAATGGATATCTTTGAAAATTGACGATATTATCTAACGTTTCAGTACTTTTTTTAAACTCCAAACTTATTTTCAACTTAATAGTTGTTGCCTCTAGTTCCTTTCTTAGGAAACAATTTTAGATTCTAGAGTTTTGTTGTTTTTTATCATTTTCCTTTAGTTGGATCCTCACCACTTCTTCTATCCTTCTTGCTTCTTCTAATTGAACCTTTAGGTTCATGATAATATTTTTTTCTTCTTCAAGAATTTGTAACATTTTTTCTTTTGAATCGCAATCCTTTTCTTCATATTTCTATAGTTGCTCCTTGTATTTCAAATTCTTTTTCCTAATCTTCTTTATTTCGCTTAAGGCACACTTGAGTTATTCTTCAAGGCCCTTTTCCCCATATGTTTCAGTATTTTCCTTTTCTTCTAAATCTATTGTTTCTTTCTCTTTGTCTTCATCAATCTTGGTTTCAATTTCCATAAAGAGAGTTTCTTCTCTATCATTATCAAAACTACTTTCATTGCTCTCTTCAGACGAGTCATTGACCTCATTTGAGTAGAGACTCTTCTTCTAGTTATAAAATTTCTTCTTTTCATGGTTGTCTTGTTTGTGGATATTTTGATGATGTTTTCTCCACTGACTCAAAAAAAATGGTAATGTAACCTCTAGCACCAGTGTGGCCTTGAGGATCATACCCAAGAAGATGACCCCATTTTCTATCTACCCATTTTTTAAGATCCTCTTCCTTGAATATTCAAGCATGAAAACAGCTAATTAAGGAAAATTTAGTTTAATCGAGTACCTTTCTTGGAGAATATGAGGGTTTATGAAGGCCTTCATTTCATCTGCAAGCTTGGATATACAATGTTGTCGACATTGTTTTCCACAAACCTTTGGGAGATGGTTCTTTGGAACCTTCGAGATTAAGAATGGGTGATGGAGGAATGAGTGGGGTTTGTGGATGCAAAGGAGGGACAAATGGGGCATATAGGATGGAATGTATCTTAGAGGATGTGGGGATGTTGATTGGAGAGGTGTAGCGAATGCTATGTGAAGTGGTTTCTAGATAGAAATCTGAATGCAATTTGGGAGGAGAAAATAAAGGAGAAGAATGAAAGAAAGTTTGATGATCCTAGAGATTGAAAGGTGCAATCCAATGAGATGGGAAGGGAGACATCCAATCTATCATAATCTATTACTAATCTGTGAGGAGAGGAGGGAATCTTTGGCCTATGCGGAGTCATTGGCTTCAACTCCTTGGAGTGCCCCATCACTTATATATATATATATATATATATATATATATATATATTCTGACTTATATTGGGGACAACCTTAGAAAAATACAATGTGTACATGTACTAGATGATGTGGACTGTTAGGGTGACATGGTTGTGTCAGGGTGGTGTCAAGTCGATTTTGAGTGTATACCTGGAAACCATGAGGTAGGACCCAAGCTACAATGGATGGTGATTTGTTAATAATGGTAATCATATTTCAGAGAGTGGAGAGGCAGTTTTGGAAACCATGTTGGGACCTATCCAATGGTGGTAAGCAGTTTGTAGAGCCTAGTTTGGTGTTTTTGGAAAACAATGATTCAATCTCCACGGTTGCTTAAGAGGCACCACGTGTCTCGAAAGTTGTATTTTTCTAAGGTAAAGGGATGTTGTTAAAGGTTGGAGGGGTTCAACCTCTACAATGTGACCATGAGTGCCATGTGTCCAAATGGAACACCACCAATGAAACATGTGCATTAGCAGATAGAAATGGGACCCACAGTCACATCAATGTTAGGATTTGTGCCACGTGGAAGAATCCAAGGGAAAAATAAGGCCTATCAACACCATGTAAAAATTATAGATATATATGTGGGTATGTGTGGCATGTAAGTAGATAAGGAAAATGACATGGTATCCTTACAAGGGATGACATGTAGTAATCCACTACCACATTAGCAAGATGCCACACCAACAGAACAATTTAAGTAACAAAAAGAAGTTTGGAGACAAAATCTTCTTTTGGTCATAATAGGGGTAGATAAAGCCTAAATTTGATGAAGTTTCAAAGGTGAATCCATGGTATTGAGGAATAAAAAAATTACATAAAGGAGTGTTGGAAAATTTAGCTCTAGATTTATAGAATTTGATAATCAATGGATTTTAAAGAACCTTATGGTATACACTGCCAAATGCTCTGTTTATGATAAAATTTGAACAATGCATATTAGAAGCACGAAAACATCAACTTATCAGATATTTTGGTGAAATTACAAATGGTTTGGAGTGGAGCTGTATAAATAGGCCAAAATACACCATTCTAAGAGACCTCTTGACAATTTTAGAAACTTTGCGAGGAAAAGTGATCCTAGAATTAAAAACAAGCGAAATTGTATTCCTCCACTTTTGATCATTTACAAAAGCTAGAGGAATATTTTCTTCATTTAGATGATAGAAATTTTTGCCCAAATTTTTAAGCCCATAAAAAGTGCATAAATTACAAAGTTGATTATTCCATAAATTTGTAGGAATTGACTGAAATTACAAAGTTGATTATTCCATAAATTTGTAGGAATTGACTTGACTATTCAATTTTGACGATTCCACCACCTTCTTCAACATGCACGATACAAATGCATATCTTACCAAGTTAATTTCATGTGCGTGAACGCCTTCCATTCAACTCTATAAGAGTTCCATGAACAATACATGTTTTATCACCATTATCCCTTCTGCATTTCCTTGTCACATTGTCATCTCGTTCTTCTCCTTTCTTCCAATGGCCTCCTTCTATCAACGAATGAAGAACTCCCTTGAGAATGTGAGACTTGCCTTATAGAATCAACAATCTAAGTTCACATGCCTGAGAGTTTACATGGGTGCATGGAAACACTGGATGGAGAACATTGAGTACCAATATCAGTATGCTCAGTCACACATGTATCTCGGACATTCTGAGCAACTGACCTACTTGATCTGTCGGGTTGACAAACTGAAGCGCCACCAACAATTGGTTTTAGATGAATTGTCCTTACTTCGACCTCATCATGTTGAACCATCATCGTCTAAAAATATGCAGCTTCTTCCTATGCATCCTTCTGAGTGTACAACACTGGTGCCAGTGGATTTGGAGCTTCGTCTTGCGATTCAGCCAAATACAACAATTGACCTTGAGCTGCAGTTGTAGAATTCTTTAAGATGTTTCAATTTTTTTACCCTTTATTTGTGTACGCCTTTTGGCCATGGCATGGAGTCTCGAATCATGCAATTTTGTAAACATACAGAATTTGAATATAATAAAAGTTCCATTTTGCGTAGACTCATGTCTATCTTTCAGCAATGTTTGTTTCTTCATACAACAATTTTATTTTTGCATCTGCACTACTAAATTCAAACAAATACTATGTTCTATATTGTATCACATGCAAGATAACTCAGCCATAACTTAATGCGTGTGTGTATCTATTTTTTTGTGACATTACCAATTTAACACATAACCTTGTGCAACCATATTAAATACTACATCAGACACATTCTAACCACATACCTAACTAACATACCCCTTGAATTCCTTAATATGCATCATGTTGAATTCAAGGGTCTCACTTAATCCTTATGGGATTATCCAGAGAGGCAGCAATTACTTGTTTCGTTAGATGCACCTGGATTGTTTGCATATTCGGCACACTTTTGAGGATATTTCCTTACCCATGTTTTTTTGTGCACACTTCTGGCTTGATTCTGCACTGGAGATTTTTACTATGGTCCCTTTGAATGTTATTTCCTTTGCACAATAAATCTTCATCTGGATAGTTTACTACTTTTCGAAAATACATAGCCTTATGTCAAAAACCATCGCATGCATAGCATCTCACAGTTTGACAATATTTTACAGTGTGATCGAAACGATTACATATTTCGCACTTCACCCTATTGATCCTTCTTTGGTTAGTAGATTGAAAAGAGTTTCAATTGAAGGAATCGTCATACATGAAGGACTTGACATGATTAGGGAAATATTCTCTATCGTGGAACTTGTTTGATTCCTTTTCATAACCAAGACCTGTTCTGTCTTCTAGTGATCTCTGATTGTCTAGAATTTTGTTCAAGATTGATGTATTGTCTTTGAACTTTTCTTTTACTTCATCATCAATACTAACCTTGTTGTTTTCTTGATGTGCGCAAATCACCATGGGATCTTGGACTTATTTTTTTCCCTTTACTTCAATCAATTTGTCTTCTAGATGGAATATCTCTTTGTCCTTCTCCTCAAGTTGATTTGTCAACATCTTGATTTTCTATACTAATTCTTCCAAAAAAAAATTCAAAGCAACTTTCTCTTCCTCAATCACTTTAACCTTGTCTTCTACGCAAATCATTTGAATGTCATAGTTGGTTACCTTTTCACAAATTTCTGCGTCAAGAGATCCTTGAAATGGATTGTCCTGTTCTTCATACGTAGACAATTGTTCCTGCAAGAATTTATTCTTCTTCCTTGACTTATTTAAGTCATCCAGGACAATAATTAATTCACCTTCCCAGACAATGTCTACATTATCTTCATCTTCTTTAGATTGACTATCAATCTTGACCTCAGCAACAAGATTTGGAGGTGGAACTATCTTTGGAGGTGTTTTGAATGATCCACTAAAGAAGTATTTGTCTAGTGTTCATGGTTTGCTTTGCACAACTGGAGTATTCTTCGAACTTCTCTTCTTCTTTTCATCTTTGATTTCTTTCTCCACATGAGCCATGAAAAGTAATTCTTTTGGTTCTTCATCACTGTCACTTCCTTCAAATGTATTGATTCATTCCTCAGTGTACAGACTCTTCCTCTGTTTTGGAATCCTCCCTTTATTTTCAAGTATGTGTTGAGATCGTGCTATCAACTGATCATATGAATCGGATTCCTCGTTGCTATCATTGTCTCCATTTTATTTGTAAGGACACTTAGAGGCATAATTACCTATTCCTCCACATTTGAAACATTTGAAAGGCAACGTGTTCTTGTACTTACCTTTTCCTATTTTTAGCTTTTTGACAAAGTTTGATTCCACATCATCCAACACATCACAACATTCTTGTCATGATCATGCTTATCATTTCCAGTGGCTTTAAAAGAAAATTCCTTTCTGAGGGGAGTCTCTTTCTTAGTCCTCATCTCGTATGCAGTCAAAATCCCCTGAATCTCGTCCTTTGTCAGGTCTTGAATATTAGCATGGTATTCTAACATAGACACCTTCACATCAAACCTTGAGGGTAAAGTTCTCAATATTTTTGTACCATGGATTCTTCTTCCAAAGTAACCCCAATACTTTTGATAGAATTAACTATCTCGTCTACTCTTAAGAAATAGTAGGTAATGTTTTCTTCATCTTTCATTCTCAGATATTCAAATAATCTAGAGTAGTTCTACAGATTTTCTTTCTTTACCTTATCATCTCCTTTATACACCTCTAAGCTTGTCCCAAACTTCATAACCTTGACGAATTCATTATCTTCCAAACCACATAGTAGCGTGTTTCTATCTTTTTCATTGCTTTCATATATTCTCCTTTGTGTTGGATTAACTGGTATGCCTGTTGGGATATTGTAATCGTCAACAATAGATTTCCAAACATCTTCTCCCAGTGATTGCAAGTATACTTCCATTCTGGACTTCTAGAAGGTATAATTGGTGTCGTCAAACCTTGGTGATTTGTTAGTGGAAAGACCCCCCCTACTTGTCCATATATGCACAATGATCTATCTTCCATATCTTAATCCGTTACCGAAGACACTTGCTCTGATACCAATTGTTGGAATTGATTTAATACTGAGATGGGGTGAATCAGTATTAGCACAATTATCAGTAGTTTTTACCTTCTTTTAAAGATTAGTCTTAAATTAATCTCGATATTTAGTTATGCATCCAATATAAACAAAATCATTCATCTATATATGCACCAAGACAAAGAACACAGAACACACAGGATTTTTGTCATGGAAACCCAATTGGGAGAAAACCATAGAATGCTCTTTTGTAATGAAAAGAATAAATTCAAGGAAGCACCAACTTCCTATATTTACCAGCACCAACTGGAAGGAGGCATCGACCCCCTAGTTTTATAGGCATCAAAATAAAGGAAGCTACAACTACCTATGTTCTCTAGCACCAACTGGAAGGAGGATACAACCCCCTGCTACTTGCCCCATCCTGCCACCCAGATATCCAATATACAATTATGACTTATTGATCTTCCAACTCGCGCACACTTCCGATATTCCGATATTAATTATGTTGTGCGCTATCTTCATATGCAAATGATTCACTATCATTGTGCTATATACATCACTTGACTTCTCATTCCTCTTAATTCAAGACTTATGTTGATGTCTTACTTCATGTGATGTGTGCTATTGATTTTGCAATCTACACTAACGTATTCTATGTCGATATGCTACTGTGCAACTACACTTACCAACTGATACTATGCTTCCAATTGATAGTTTGCTTATCTAAGATAATGAACCAGTAACAGATGGAACTGTGCACTTACTAATGTGTATGTTCTATTTAAGTGCCATAGTATTTTATACAACCAGCGACATGTCGTGCATCAATTGATTTGTTCTTTCAGTTTAAGGCACTTGTCTCAAATCATCCTCATCATGGCGTGCTTACTAGATCCTTCTGTTGTTTTGTCATCGTGCATCAGATGGACTTCTCAACTTTGCACACTTCACTTTAGTCTTCGTGCATCAGCCAAACATCTACGCATCACTTGAAATATTTTGGTTTTGTCTCTATGCTACTTCCTTACTTATAACATTTGTGACTGTCTACGTGTTGTCTACAATATTGTCATTTAATATTCACGCAGTTGTGCATACTTATGTGTTTTCGCCTTTCAGTATTTGCGCATCCATCACAGATTTATAGCATCATTGTGCGCACTATCAGTTGTATCATTCATCTATATGTGCACACTCGGCTCCTCCTTATATCATGTTGTTTTGTCCTTGAGCCCTTGATGCCCCAAATATAAATTTGTATCTTCCACTTGAATCTCTATGATCTCTCCATCAAGTTTACTTCAAATATCCAACTTGCATCTCTATCTATACATGTCCTACATGGATTGTATGTCCACAAGTTGTTTGTAGCATCCCTTCTTCCATACTTCACAGATTTTTCTTTTGCCATATGTCATCTTCTGTGTTGCTAATGTGTCATCGTTTGTGGGTCTTGCAAATCCATGGTCCACGGCTTAGAGGTACTTACACCTCAGTGGTGTACTCTTTCACTCTTGATGTACCATTGCTTTGAGGTATATGAGAATCCTTTCTCTTCAACTCGATGAGTCTTTGACCCTTACCATACCATTCCATGTGGGTATTGCGCTCCTGATGTATTAATGCTTTTCGGAATCTATGCATAAACTAACTTCTACTTGGTGGGACTTTGAGCACAGCAATACCATTACGTGTAGGATTTGCACATCTTTTGTATCATCATCTTGTGGGATTTTCGCATAAACAACTTCATCTATTGTACCCTTCTTGGAACTTGTGAGCCCTTTACTGACTGAAAGCATCTTCTAATTGGAAAGACTTTCCCGCTTTCAGGACTATTCAATTTATTACAGTTTTCGCACTCGCGATCTTTGACCAAGCAATGCTTGCACATTCCAAAGTCTTCTTTCAACATGTTTGCACACTTGTACCTTTTCTTGACCAACTCCTTGGTTGCTTTTGCATGTGTACCTTTTCCCAACCATTTCTTTGACTACTTCCTTGAGAGAGTATGACTTGGTGGATTTGATATTTGCGTTGGTACCACATGTAGTAGGATACATTGCTTATGTGCTTCTTTGAAATGGATCTATATCATGTACCTTCCTTATGTGCTTCTTCATATTGATCATGCATGATGTATCCTTGGACACAAATCTTCAGACTAGATGCAACTTATAGATATAATTCTTCACAATGGCATCTATGTCCTTCACCATATTGCACATATACTTATTCAAATTGGCTTCCATATACTTCTTTGAGATGGCATACGAATGTTGTATCCACTTTGACATCAATTGACATCAATGACTCAAACCGAATCAATTGGCATCCTCTTTGACCTTAGTTGACATCAATTCCAACTAATGTTCAACAATATCCCTCTTTGGCATTGATGTCAACACCTTATGAAGTTGTGTATGATCTTCTTTCAATTGTATGCTTCATATGTACTTGTCGCAGTGTTTCCCCTGTGTATGTGCTCCCCCTGAGTGCTTTGGGATTTTGAATTATGCGCTTTCTGCTGTCAGTACTTCTTCTGCTTTTTGTTACTTCAGGCAGACCATATGTACATTCATCTTCATGCCATTTATCCAAGTGGTCTACCTCACACTCGTTCACATCTGTTGCACATCTATGATGTTTCTTCAATGATCTTATTCACACTCTTTCACATCTTTTGCATCTTTATGTTGTTTCTGCAATTACCTTTATGTTGATTCTTCTATGATGATGTATAACTAGCTTCATGCATTACTCCCAATTTTTTTATTAGATTCATGCATTTCTCCCCCTTTGACATCAATGGAAAAGAGATTCCATTACTTGCACAATGTAGGTTTTCTTTTTGTTTTATTTTTGCACTGGCCTCTACCTCAACTTTTTTCAAGGATGACTCCCCCTGTCTTCATGCTTCATTTCTTTGTTGTAATTTTGCAATGATATCCTTTCATAATTATCTTCGATTGCTTTATTGTTATAGGTGTTACATTATCCCTTCATTTTGATCTCTTGTTCCTATCACAACACTTCATTATTCTTTGAGTAGTTATTCATGCAGACATTCTTTAGTGCCAACTACACAGTTCCAACACCTTTTCCGGCTTCTGCTTTGTCTTTTCATTTGCTTCCCTTCTGCACCTCAATGCTTCATCTATCGCATTTACTTCATTGTCACCTTTCCTTGTTGCATTTATTATTATCGCATCTCTTGCCATGACAACCAAATATTTGGCACATTTGTCCGCCAACTCAACATTAAAGAAGATATACTTAGTTCGTGTGAGATCCATTGTGTGTCACCATCATACTTGAGCTTTTGGGGCAACATCATTTCGTCTCATGACCAAATGAATTGAATTTTAGCTTTACATACACCTTTCCATCACTTATTAAATTCTACATTCAATTTTGGCTATTCCACCATCTTCTTCGACTTGCGCAAAATTGAATGCATATCTTATCAAATTAATTTTATGCATGTGAATTCCTTCCATTCAACTCTATAAGAGTTCCATGAACAATGCCTATTTTATCACCAATAGCCCTTATGCATTTTTTTGTCACATTGTCATCTCGTTCTTCTCCTTTCTTCCAATGGCCTCCTTCTATCAACAATTGAACAACTCCCTTGAGAATGTGAGACTTGTCGTTTTGACTCATCAATATAAGTTCACGCATCTGAGAGTTGACATGGGTGCATGGAAACACCGGATGGAGAACGTTGAGTACCAATATCAGTATGCTCAGTCACAGATGTATCTCGGACATTCTAAGCAACTGACCTACTTGAGCCATTGGGTTGATAAACTGGAGTGCTATCAAAAACTGATTTTAGATGGTATCCAAGTTGTATCTATCAGCTCTTAGAACTGCTGTGAGGATTTTCACATGGTATTAGAGCATGTTGAGAGTATATTCTATCTCCATTCCTGAGATTGTTTTGCAGGTTATTATCAAGATTTTGAGTGCAGTAGTTTCTGCAGTTTTGCAATAGTAGCAGTTGTAGATATTCTCTATTGTTTTTGCAGGTATTCTTCCAACAGATTTCATGAATCTGGAAGGAATTCCTCCTCTCTCTCCATTCAACTATGATGAGTAGAAACCAAAGATGATAGCACATTTGAAGAGACATGGTCATTTTTATTATTGTTTTGAAATAGAGTTCGAATCCTCTGAAGAGGAGAATGATTGGTTAAATGAAGGTGACAGATCCTATGGAGCAATGTTGATGGCCATGTCTCATTGTATGTTACCCCACTTCCTTAATTCTGTTGAATCTCCAAAAGAGATATGGGTCCATCTAGATGAAAGATTTGGCAAACAAAATGAAGGGATTGGTGCTAACTATTTAGAGAGAAATCCCAGTGATGCATTCGCCCTTCTTGATGGTCTCTCTGATCATGATTCAATATCAAGCATATCTCATAATGATTTGTCCACAAAGAAGAAGAACTTGCAGATTCTACACTCATGCTCTCAATATCTTTTATTTCAAATTATGTGCCATCTCACACTCTAGAAACTGCAGAGGTTCTTAAATCCTCTCTTGCACAAGAGTCTGTTGGTTTGCATAATGATGATCTCATGAATGTTTCAGAGGTTAAATCAGCAATTGGAGGTAATGCATTGGCTCTCCTTGATCACTCACCTCTTATGTACTACTGTAAGATCATTTGTACATGCTCTCTGAAGTTTATTGAAGATATAGGGAATTTCCATTCGCTTGGGATAATTTATCATGCATTTCATGGTTTTGATCTCATCTCTACTGGTTGAAAGGAGATCTCAAGAAACCATTCATCAAGTCTTGGAGTTGATTTAAAATCCAAGAAATCACTACTTCGGATAATTTCTCATGCATATCATGGTTTTGATCTCACCACGATCTCACCCCTGTTGGTTCAAAGGAGATCTCAAGAAACCATTTATCAAGTCTTGGAGATTATTTGAAGTCCAAGCAACCACTATCATGTGATGGTTCTTTTGGGCATGATCTCACCTATGATGGTTCAAAGGAGAAAATAAAAGACTATCTACACATTCATGGATTTAATCCTATCTCAGTTGATTCGAATCACAGGTGCCAGGATCATCCTCATACTTTTGGATTTGTTCTCATCACATTCGATCTGGAGAGCAAGTACAAGCACATGCTTTTTGAGCATGAACCACTTCTTCCCAAGAAGAAGATACCTCCAGACATATGACCAAGCATCACACTTGCTTGAGTTTGGAGCATTAATTTTTGTGTGCCCTATAGTCTATTTTGAGGGGGCGTTATTTTTCCCATGAGGTTTTTCCCCATTTCCTTGTTTCATGGACTGTTCTTTATCATTTATTTGATTGTATTGGGTGACCTTTTGTCTTAGTTACCAGGTCCCAGGATCGATTAAGGGGGGGGTGTAGGGATATTCCTATACTCCATCCTAGTCCTACCAGCATTTTCATTATTTTTCATTTCAGTCATGCATGCATTTTTGCATGCAGTCATGCAATTGCATGCATCCTAGTCATCAGGTTGGTGTCTCCCAGCACATAGAGCTTAGTTTACTAGCCTCTGAAGCCTGTTTCTGTTAAGTTCCATCCCTCCTAGTCAGTGATGCACCCTCCTTTCACCTACCACATGTGAAAGGTGCCCTTCTTCACCTACCACTCAGTTACACTTCAGTTAGTTGAGTTATTTGTGGATCTCTCCTTGATTTGAGGATTGATTGACTTGTTAACTAACTAAAACACTCCGTTGGACCCTCAGTGAGACTAGATTGCCTATTTTGACTCCAATCAGCTCCCCATGTGCCCTCCACTGAGCCTCCTTCACTACATTAGTGCTTCCATGTGCCAGTTACACCTACTACACTCAGTTAGACTCAGCTTGACACCTGGTTGACCGTTACGTGTGCATTGATGACTCCACTGATGATGATTAGAACTCCTAGTGGTGTATTGTTGACACTCCACTGATGATGATGATGACTCCTAGTGTAGATAAGCCATGCCCATGTAGGCTAATTCGAATTGCCACCTTGGCATTCGAATCCTCTCCACCACTATATTATTTATTGTTCATGTTATGATTAATGAATTAGTGTGTGATGTTATTATGCTTATATCCGAGTTCTACTGTATCATAATTTTGTTGCTCCTTTTCACTGCATTGACCACTCTTCTTTTATTTTCCTGCTTAATCTTAATCTTTCTTGTGAGGTATACATCAGCTCTTAGATCTGTTGTGTGCTGTGAGGATTTTCACACTACCAATAAATCACATTTTGAAACTTGCTTTGGGTAATGACAGCTTCACCTTTAGATGGTGTATATGGACATCAAGGAAGAGTGAAGAAGACACCATGAGAGAACCATTGAATATTGAAAAACTTATTGATAAAATCAAGTAGATTAATTTGCAGGTGTATGAGACATCAAAGAAGTTAGAGGAACAATACAAAGATAGGCATGATCAACATAGAATTGTTAAAACATTCAAGTTGGGAGATAGAGTGTGGTTGCATTTGATCAAGGAAAGGCTATAGGGTTCTGGTAAGAAGATCAAGGCTTTGTGGTATGGTCTTTTTAAAGTGTTGGAGAACGTGGGTTACAATTCCTATAGACTCATCCTACCCCCATATATGTGCACTAATTACTCAGTAGTGAATATGAATAATCTAAATATTTATGATCCTTCCATGTTGGACCAAGAAATTGATAATAAATTCTTGCCTACCATAAAGGTCTTAGCACAATAATCTCAAGTAGTGTTAGCAAAAGACATAGTTTTGTTAAAGAATTCTAGAACAACTAGATAGTGGTAGTATGAAATCTAGCAAGTGAGTTGAAAGGGAAAATTCCACTTAAGATCGTATTTGCATATAAGAAGCCACTTAAGTATGCTTATTAATAATGTAATTTTAATTCAATAGAATGTATCATATTTTATATTCTTGCAAAATACTTTCTAGTTAGGGAAAAAGGTATTATCGTTAAAGAATAAACAAACAAAAAAGTTATATTAATGTTTATTAAAAAGATTTGTACTATTATTTTGGGACTATTATGTTGCATTGTGATGTCAACCATGGCCAACTGAAGTCAATCAAGCTCAATGAAACATAACCCTTGTTGAACCCAACCACATTATTAATGTTCTTCATATATCACTATTGACATTCATTTAGGGTTATGTCGCATTATGACATTCCTCAAGGGTTATGTTAGATTGCAACTCCTCAATGTCTATATCACATTGTGACATTGATCTTGGAAAACTTATGTCACATTAAGTTTGGTTAGCCATGGTTTATTATGTTTGATTATGCTTGACTATGGTTGATTGTGGTTGAAAATTATGGCCATGGTTGACCATGGTCAATGCTCCTCAAGGGTTATATTGATTGATAAATTCCTCTATCTATGCCACATTATGATATTCACCTTGGTTAACTTGTTGAATTGTGATGTTCCTCCATGTTATGTTGCATTGCGATGTCAACCATGTTGATGTATTTGTAACTTCGGAATGTATTTCATATATGTATATTGTATTCCTACATAGATGTTATTATTCCTCTATACGGAAGTGTCGTCATTTATATTGTGAGTGTCGTAACTTATACTTGATGGGTTATTAGACCACCTTGATGGGGTCGGCCCTGTATAAGTCATGTCGGTTAAAGGGTTATTAGACCACCCTATTGGGGGTCGGCCCTGTCAGCATTATGTTATATGGTTAAGTTGAGGCCGACCTAGTAAAGGTTATTAGGCAAGTCAGGTCAAGTATAAATAGAGTGCGGGAGGCACTCTATTTGATCATTCACTTTCTCACATATACACTCATTGGAGAGTGGCGCACTAGTGGAGGAGGAGAAGCTGCTACTAGGAGACTATCTCTTATGCTTGGGTTTTGTATCATTGCTCTATCTATCTCTAAGGAAGTTATTGGGGTTTTTCACCTTTATGGTT
Organism: Larix kaempferi; assembly: GCA_027924585.1. Classification (NCBI taxonomy): domain Eukaryota; kingdom Viridiplantae; phylum Streptophyta; class Pinopsida; order Pinales; family Pinaceae; genus Larix; species Larix kaempferi. The sequence goes on along the minus strand of BSBM01000816.1, from coordinate 1,132,347 downwards.
TTCCCCAAGGAAACCCTGTGTGTCTATTGTCTCTTGTGATTGATTCTTGTGATTGATATGTTGTACATGTTATTCTCTCAGTAAAGATCCTAGAGTATGTTGAATTAATGCTCAAAAATTAACATGGTATCAGAGCTAACCTGAGAAGGAGACACTATGCAGTGGTGTGTTGATGTATATGTAACTTTGGAATGTATTTCATATATGTATATTGTACTCCTATAGAGATGGTATTATTCCTCTATACGGAAGTGTTTGTATTCCTATAGAGATGTTATTATTCCTCTGTATGAAAGTGTCGTCATTTATATTGTAAGCGTCGTAACATATACTTGATGGGTTATTAGACCACCTTGTTGGGGTCGGCCCTGTATAAGTCATGTGGGTCGAAGGGTTATTAGACCACCCTATTGGGGGTCAGCCATGTGGGTCAAAGGGTTATTAGACCACCCTATTGGGTGTCGTCCCAGTCAACATTATGTTATGTGGTTAAGTTAAGGCCGACCTAGTAAAGTTTATTAGGCAAGTCAAGTCAAGTATAAATAGAGTGCGAGAGGCACTCTATTTCATCATTCTATTCTCTCTCACACTCTCGGGAGAGTGGCGCACTTGTGGAGGAGGAGAAGCTGCTTCTAGGAGATGTCTATCTCTTATGCTTGGGTTGTATCATTGCTCTATCTATCTCTAAGGAAGTTATTGGGGTTTTTCACCTTTATGGTTTTCCCCAAGTAAACTCTGTGTCTCTTGTGTGCTTGCATTATTGTGTCAATGATTGATATGCTGCAGATATGTTGTACATGTTGTTCTCTCAATTAAGATCCTAGATCAGATTGAAGTAAATTATGAAAAACTAACATGGTATCAAAGCTAGCCTGAAAGAAGGCATGGTATGGCATGTATGACACTTGTTGCAATTGCGAAGCTAGGGCTTGATATAGCAAAAACTAGTCATCGTAGCACTTTCGCTATAAATAAATTTCAGCGAGGTTTCAGGGTCTGAAAATTGTACAAGGAAGAGATAATATCCCCATGTACCTTGTATCCAAAGGAAAACCTCTAATTCATTGTAATTTGTGATTTATGATCTATACAATATAGGGTTTCTGCCTCTTCCAGATCTCAGTCATAAACAAGTGACCTTGGAAAAAAGGTCATAAATTGGGCTAGGAAGCTCCAAATGAAATTTAGTAAAAATTGATAGGTAGTGCATGGACTTTACTTTCTCAGGTAAATTTTTCAGATGCCGAAACTGAACCAGTGACACGTGGCATGATGTACAAGTTCGCTCTCCTGTTTTATCCCATAAACAGGTCACGTTGCGACACTTGGAATAACTCTCTCTCAGAGAATCCATTTCAGTTCAGACCTATGGGGTTGGAAATATGACAGGTCGGGATATCACAGGAAAATTTTTGAGACCCTGTGGATCAAAAAGTTCAGAGTTACACCAGAAACAATCAGGTACATAGTTTTTTTAAAACAGAATTATTTTTTAGCACCTTCATTCATGGCTTCCGGAATTTAGGGTTTCGGAGAAAGTTGGAATTTTTGTAATCAGATACTACGGCTGAATGATACTCATCAAAATTGAAATTTAGAGACCAAGATCAGAATTTTTGGTTGGGAAAAAGGCCGGGCTTGATCAGACCCTGGTTCGGGACTTTGATCGGAAAAGTGGAAAATTAAGGCTTCTGCAAAAATGGAAATTTTTGAAATCTGTGACCATGGTTGGAAGCGCCTCAGAAAAATAGAAGCTTAGAGCTATGGATCAAACCTTTTGATTGGGAAGAAGGGTGGGATTTATCAAACCTTAGTTTGGGGTCATGTCCAGTGAATCCCGAAGTTTCAAAGGCAAATTTGAGGGGTGAAACTTTACAGTTTTCAAATTATGAGTATACTAGCTTGATCAGCTCATCAAGGTGCATATTCCTATCCTTTCGGAAGTTTGAAATTCAAAGTTTGAATTTTTAGGGGTTCTCTGACAAACCCTAATCCAGCTCCAGATCCAGTTTCTGCAAATCAAGTGGATTGGGTTAATCACAATAATGATGCTTGTAAGCATGCATAGTGATCGAGGATGGATATAAGTTCAAGGACAGGTAATCCAGGAAGCAAAGATCAAGAGGGAGCACACTCCAGTAGTTTCTGCAAGGATGTAGATATTTAGAGGGACTCAACCACTTCTCACAATCCACATCAGAATGGAGTTGCAAAGATTCAGAGGGAGTCCACCCAACAACCAAACAAAGATAAGTTTTTGAATTGTCATTTCTTTCATATTTGTTTGTTTAAATAATGTTGTTCAATGATGTATATGCTTATGTTCCTAGGCTTAGGTTGTGTATTATGCATATTAGAATAGTTGAATTGATGAACATTATACTACTAATATACATGGGTAAGTGGCCTATGGCACTGTACAACATTCCATTGCTACTTATCTAGAATGAAACCTCTTTGCTGACATGTTGGGAGTTGTGCACACTCTTAACAATGTTCTGGTAGAGATTGGAAGGCATCTAGAAAGTTATGTGATATGGATAAATGTTGTATTGAAGCATTGGCTAAGATAATTGCATGACTGTATGACATATTTATTTATGTGTAAGAATTTGTTCTGAAAACTATGAGATGTTTTCTAATCATGCAATTTAACTTGTTGTGTAGGAAAGATCGTATACCATCACCTACAAAAGAAGGACTACAACATTTGTTCAGCAACAAAGTTATCTATTGAAAATATTGAAGATATTGAAGTTCCCAGGATCTGGGAAGAATGCCATGATCGAGGAGTACCAGTTGATCATGAAGATGTTTGGGATGCAGTCCCAAGACCTGAAGGGGAGTCTGTAGTGACTTCCAAGAGGATTTACAAGATCAAGCATGATGTAGGTGGTATCATAGAGACTTTTGCTCCTGTATCCAAATACACTTCCATTAGATCCCGTACTTCCTCTGGCTGCAGTGATGAAATGGAAGATGCACCAGATGGATTTCAAGACATCTTTCTTGAATGGTGTAGTTGAAGAAGAAGTGTATGTGGAGCAGTCACTTGGTTCTAAGACACATGACAGGGAGTCATATACGTGCAGAACTTGGTATGGTAGGATAGACAGCTTTCTATCCAGTTTGGGCTTTACCAAGAGTAAAGCGGATTCCAACCTTTACTACAAGGTTGAGGAAGGTAATCCAGTGATACTACTTTTGTATATGGATGACTTGTTTATTACAGGTGAAGATAGATTGATTGACGACACGCAGTGGAAGCTTGCTGCCAAGTTCGAGATGAAGAACTTGTGGATGATGCACTATTTTCTAGGTATGGAGGTGTGGCAGAGTGTAGATGGAATCTTCCTTGGACAAGGAAAGTATGCAGTAGAGATCCTGAAGAGGTTTGGGATGATGGACTGTAAGGCCATGGCAACACCTATGGAATCAAACTTGAAGCTTTTGTGTGATGCTTCCTCTGAGCCGGTTGATATCACTATGTATCGTCAGATGATTGGGTCCTTGATGTACCTGACGAACACGAGACCAAATATTTTCTTTGCAATGAACACATTGAGCCAGTTCCTGACGAATCATAGGAGTGTTCACCTGGTTGTTGTAAAGCATATTCTGAGGTACCTAAAGGGTACAATTGATTATGGGCTCAAGTATGATGCGAATCAAAAGTTTAACCTACAAGGTTATGTTGATTCAGATTGGGCAGGCAGTGCTGCAGATAGGAAGAGAACATCTGGGTGCTGCTTCAGTATGGGATCAGGTGTGATCTCTTGGTTTATCAGGAAGCAGTCCTGCATAGCACTGAGTACAGCCGAGGTAGAGCATGTTGCATCCTGTTCGGCTAGTTGTGAGGCAATGTGGCTTCGGAAGCTACTGTCAGAGTTATTTGATCTCCCGCTGGAGACTACTGGTATCTTTTGTGACACCCAGAGTTGTGTGAAGCTGTCTGAGAACCTGGTGTTCCACGACAGGCTCGAAACACATTGAGGTCAAATATCACTATATCAGGGATATGGTGCAGAGAGGAGCAGTGAAGCTCCTGTATGTTGCGACAGATGAGCAGATTGCAGATGTACTGACGAAGCCACTAGCCAGAGTGAAGTTCGAGTACTTCAGAGAGAGGCTTGGCGTTCTTCAGATCGATGACACTTCGAGGAAGAAGTGATGGACACATTTGCTGAAGCCATTCCAAGCATGGTGAGAGGAGGATCCTTCCCATGGATGTGGATGTAATCCCTAGATGATGCTCCAGCTACTGCTCTATATGCATCATGTTGGATGTTGGATATGATCAGTTGGATCATTTATATGTATGTATGTATGCATCATGTTGATGCTGGATATGATCAGTTGGATCATTTATATGTATGTATGTACGCATCATGTTGATGTTGGATATGATCAGGTAGATCATGTATTTGTATATGTATCAGGTGGATACTTGTATGATCAATGTGATCATGTACTTATGTATGTATCAGGTGGATACTTGTATGATCAGTGTGATCATGTACTTATGTATATCAGATGGATGCATTGTATGATTAGGTGGATCATGTATGATATGTATCAGGTAGATACTGTGTATGCATCAGATGGATATATTGTTTGATCAGGGTGATCATAGATGATGAGCTTCAGTATGTCGCTCCAGATGATACGCATCAGGTTGATGCTATGATGATGATCAGGTTGATCATGTGATGATGTACATCAGGATGATGTATGGTGAGTATCGGTTTGATACTCTGTGGCCGTGGACAGGTTGGGTAGGTAGCATAGAAAAGATCCTGGGAGATCCTATAGTCTGCGTTAGGATGCTCTTTCGAGGTTTTGCTATAGGTAGCATAGAAAAGATCCTTTAAAAACTAGACAGGTAGAGCAATGTGCTCGTAACATCTTGGGTTGCTCTATCGAGATCCTATAGTCTCCGATAGGATGCTTTGAGTAGCTTTTGCTACAGTTTCACATAGAAAAGATCCTTTAAAAATCGGACAGGTAGAGCAGTGTGCTCGTAACATCCTGGGTTGCTCTATCGAGATCCTATAGTCTGCGCTAGGATGCTCTGAGTAGGTTTTGTGAAAGTTCACATAGAAAAGATCCTTTAAAATCCAGACAGGAAGAGCGGTGTGCTCGTAACAACCTGGGATTCTCTATCGAGATCCAGACAGGTAGAGCTGTGTGCTTGTAACATCCTGGGATGCTCCAAGTAGGTTTTGTGAAGGTCAACATGTGAAAGAACCTATAGTCTGTGCCAGGTTTTGTTGATGCACGTAATTAGTCCTGGGATCCACAGTATGGCCATTGATGATGAAGACCTGCAAGTGGTGGGCCTACATCCAGCATGAAAAGCGGTTGGCTCTGTAGAACTTCCTATGACAAGTAGATTCAAAGATTGATTGAGATAGAAGCAACAGTGACGATGACAATGACTCGATGATGATTATCCAATGACAATGATCCAGAGAAGAAGACTTGTGCTAGAAGACCTGTGTCGAGAAATACCTTCCTAGTTAAGAGGGAGTGTTGATGTATATGTAAATTCAGAATGTATTTCATATATGTATATTGTACTCCTATAGAGATGGTATTATTCCTCTATACGGAAGTGTTTGTATTCCTATAGAGATGTTATTATTCATCTGTATGGAAGTGTCATCATTTATATTGTAAGTGTCGTAACTTATACTTGATGGGTTATTAGACCACCTTGTTGGGGTCGGCCCTGTATAAGTCATGTGGGTCGAAGGGTTATTAAACCACCCTATTGGGGGTCGTCCATGTGGGTCAAAGGGTTATTAGACCACCCTATTGGGTGTCGTCCCAGTCCGCATTATGTTATGTGGTTAAGTTAAGGCCGACCTAGTAAAGGTTATTAGGCAAGTCAAGTCAAGTATAAATAGAGTGCGGGTGGCACTCTATTTCATCATTCTATTATCTCTCACACTCTCAGGAGAGTGGCGCACTTGTGGAGGAGGAGAAGTTGCTTCTAGGAGATGTCTATCTCTTATGCTTGGGTTGTATCATTGCTCTATCTATCTCTGAGGAAGTTATTGGGGTTTTTCACCTTTATGGATTTCCCCAAGTAAACTCTATGTCTCTTGTGTGCTTGCATTATTGTGTCCATGATTGATATGTTGTAGATATGTTGTACATGTTGTTCTCTCAGTTAAGATCCTAGATCATATTGAAGTAAATTTTGAAAAACTAACATTGTGGAAGCTAGGGCTTCTTGTTTTTGGGTTTGTCTCCACATATTTTGGAAAGGCAGTAGGGTAGATTGACTCTCCTCAGCAAGGCGCATCTTTCTGTCCAATCAGAATTCAATTCTTTGCACTTTCATTTTTGGCGATAAAAATTAGGGTTTCCACAAACGTTGGAATTTCTGAGATCTGAGACCATGGCTGGAAGATCCTCTGAAAAATCGAAGTTTAGAGACCAAGATCAAACTTTTTGGATTGGTGAAGCTCCAGGAAAATCAAACCCTAATTTAGGGTCCTCCCTAGTGAATCCGAAAGTTTGAAAAGCAAATTTGAGGGGTGAAACTTTACAATTTTCAAATTTTGAGTATACCAGCTTGATTAGCTCATCAAGGCACATCTTTCTATCCTTTCAGAAGTTTGAAATTCAAAGTTTGAATTTTTAGGGTTTCTCTAACAAACCCTAATCCAGCTCGAGATCCAAATTTCTATAAATCAAGTGGTAAGACCTAAATCTTTTCTATTTCCATTTGAAGTACTCTTTAAGATGTCCGACCACACCAAGCTTGAGGATAAGCTTGAAGGGGTTGATAACTTCTGAACATGGAAGTATAGGATTGGGTTAATTCTAGAAGAGAGTGAGTTGAACACCTACATAAGTGAAGGGGTTCATGTCCCAGAGGGAGAAGAGACTAAGACCTTACACAAGAGGAACTTAGTCAAGGATAGAAGGATAATTGTTGATTCTATCAAAGACCATCTCATGCCAAATGTGTCATCTCTGAAGACACCTAAGGAGATGTTTGATTCCTTGACCAAGCTATTTGAAGGGAAGAATATAAATCGGAAGATGACCTTGAGGAATCAATTGAAGAATATCAAGATCCAGAATGCGGAGACCATGCAGTCTTATTTCTCAAGGGTCTCCGAGATAAAAGAACAACTTGAAGCTGTGGGAGAAGATATAGAGAATGGAGAAGTGGTAATGACCACTCTTAATGGCCTTTCTAGATCATGGGATTCCTTCATCCAAGGAATTTATGCTAGGAAGAAACTTATCTCATTCAGTAGGCTATTAGAAGAATGCTCTCAGGAAGAAGCTCGGATTGTAGCTCAAGAAGAAAAGATGGGGAATGAATATCAAGCTCTCACAACTCATACCAAGAAGAGGACATTTTTCCTCAGATTGTCCTAAGAACAAAAGGAACAACAACAACAACTACTACAAGCAATCTGACAGGTATAACTTACAGGTATGTTTTAAAATATGTTCATGATTAATTTTATAATATGATTGTCCTCATGTTATTGAGTTTAGTAACAATCTTGTTTAATTTTAGACTTGTCTTATCACCCTAGTAAAAGTATGAATGCATAATAGAATACATTCATTGATTAGGGCTATGACACTTATGATTGTACTAATGCATTGTGGTGTTGTATGAGGAGAATGTTATCCGCTAACATGAAAGGTACAAATCAAGTTCTAGATCAAGACCATGATGACATGAAGACAAAGACTCATCCATAGTCATGGATCACATAGAGGTATGTATAATTTGGTTCTACAATGGTTAAATTATGAGTTATGCAGGTCATTGAAGAGAACAAGAAAACATTGCTAGACATAACTAGCAAATATGATGACCAGGTATGTTTTTCCTATATCAAGATAGAATCCTACCCTATGTAAGGCTCTTATACTTTTGTATGATTGATAATGATTACTCATGAAGTTACAAGTTTGAGTAATCTAGGGCTTATGCATATTATGTTCCTTACTTTGATTAATGATATGACTAAATAGAAAATTCCTATATAAATCTTGAATACTAATGCTTATTATCTGTGTTTGAAATGATCATGACTATACATGCTTAAGATTATTATGTTTTGACGGTATTAAGATTATACTAATGAATGTATGATAATGTATGAGATATCGAGGATAACACAATGATGATACTAGTAAGCATGCATAGTGATCAAGGATGGATATAAGTTCAAGGACAGGTAATCTAGGAAGCAAAGATCAAGAGGGAGCACACTCCAGTAGTTTCTGCAAGGAAACAAAGATTGAGAGGGAGTCCACCCAACAAACAAACAAAGATAAGTATTTGAATTGTCATTTCTTGTATATTTGATTGTTTAAATAATATTGTTCAATGATGTATATACTTATGTTCCTAGACTTAGGTTGTGTATTATGCATATTAGAATAATTGCATTAATGAACAGTATACTACTAATATGCATGTAATGGGTAAGTGGCCTATGGCACTGTACAACATTCCATTACTACTTATCTAGAATGAAACATCTTTGCTGACATGTTGGAGTTGTGCACACTCTTAACAATGTTCTGGTAGAGATTGGAAGGCATCTAGAAAGCTACGGGATATGGATAAATGTTGTATTAAAGCACTGGCTAAAATAATTGCATGACTGTATGACATATTTCTTTATGTGTAAGAATTTGTTCTGAAAACTATGAGATGTCTCTAATCATGCAATTTAACTTGTTTTGTAGGAAAGATCATATACCATCACCTACAAAAGAAGGTCTACAACATTTACTCTAGCAACAAAGCTATCTATTGAAGAATCTGAAGTTCCCAGGATCGGGGATAAAGTAATGATCGAAGAGTACCAGTCGATCATGAAGAATGATGTTTGGGATGTGGTCCCAAGACCAGAAGAGAAGTCTGTTGTGACTTCCAAGTTGATCTATAAGATCAAGCATGCTACAGATGACAGCATAGAGAAACACAAGGCGAGGTTCGTAGCTCGTGGCTTCTCCCAGAAAGAGGGGATAGACTATGAAGAGATTTTTGCTCCTATAGCTAGATACACTTCCATCAGATCAGTACTTGCTCTGGCTGCAGTGATGAAGTGGAAGATACACCAGATGGATTTCAAGATAGCCTTCTTGAATGGTGTAGTCAAAGAGGAAGTGTATGTGGAGCAGCCACTCGGGTTTGAGACACATGACACAGGGACTCATGTGTGCAAACTGAAGAAAGCCCTGTATGGTTTGAAACAGGCACCCAGGACCTGGTATGGCAGGATAGATGGATTCCTATCTAGTTTGGGCTTTACTAAGAGTAAAGCAGATTCCAACCTTTACTACAAGGTTCAGGAAGGCAATCTAGTGATACTACTTTTGTATGTGGATGACCTGTTTGTCACAGGTGAGGATAGATTGATTGCCGACACGAAGAGGAAGCTTGCTGCCAGGTTCGAGATGAAGGACTTGGGGATGATGCACTACTTTCTAGGCATGGAGGTGTGGCAGAGTGCAGAAGGAATCTTCCTTGGACAAGGGAAGTATGCAGTAGATATCCTGAAGCGGTTCAAGATAATGGACTGCAAGGCCATGGCCACACCTATGGCATCAAACCTGAAGCTTCTGTGTGATGCTTCATCTAAGCCGGTTGATGTTACTGTGTATTATCAAATGATTGGGTCCTTGATGTACTTGATGAACACGGGACCAGATATTTGCTCTGTGGTGAACACATTGAGCCAGTTCCTGACGGATCTGAGAAGTGTTCACATGGTTGTTGTAAAGCATATTTTGAGGTACCTAAAGGGTACGATTGACTATGGGCTCAAGTATGATTCAAATCAAAAGTTTAACCTGCAGGGTTCTGTTGATTCAGACTGGGCAGGCAGTGCTGCAGATAGGAAGAGCACATCTGGGTGCTGCTTCAGTATGGGATCAGGTGTGATCTCTTGGTTTAGCAAGAAGCAGTCCTGCGTAGCATTGAGTACAGCCGAAGCAGAGTATGTTGCAGCTTGTTCGGCTAGTTGTGAGGCAGTATGGCTTAGGAAGCTACTGTCTGAGTTATTTGATCTCCCGTTGGATGCTCCTGGTATCTTTTGTGACAACCAGAGTTGTGTGAAGTTGTCTGAGAACCCAATGTTCCACGACAGGTCGAAGCACATTGAGATCAAATATCACTATATCAGGGATATGGTGCAGAGAGGAGTAGTGAAGCTCCTGTATGTTGCGACGGATGAGTAGGTTGCAGATGTGTTGACGAAACCACTAGCCAGAGTGAATTTTGAGTACTTCAGAGAGAGGCTTGGTGCTCTTCAGATTGACGACACTTCGAGGAAGAAGTGATGGACACATTTGCAGGAGCCATTCCAAGCATGGTGAAAGGAGGATCCTTCCCATGGTTGTGGGTGTAAGCGCTAGATGATGAGCATCAAGACAATGCTCCAGTTACTTCTTTGAATATGCATCATGTTGGATGCTTGATATGATCAGTTGGATCATGCATTTGTATATGCATCATGTTGGATGCTTGATATGATCAGGTGGATCATGTATATGTATATGTATCAGGTGGATACATTGTATGATCATGTGGATCATGTATTTGTATATGTATCAGGTGGATACTTGTATGATCAGGTCGATCATGTATGATGATAGGTATCAGGGGTAGATACTTTGTATGCATCAGGTGGATGCATTGTATGATCAGGATGATCATGGATGATGAGCTTCAGGATGTTTCTCCAGATGATATGCATCAGGATGATTCTGTGACGATGATCAGGATGATCATGTGTGATGAGTATCAGGACGATGCTTTGGATGATATGCATCAGGACGATGATATGATGATGATCAGGATGATCATATACATCAGGATGATGTATGATGAGTATCAGGTTGATACTTCGTGGCCGTGGATAGGTTGTGCAGGTAGCATAGAAAATATCCTCAAGATCCGGACAGGTAGAGTAGTGTGCTCGTAATAGCCTGGGATATAGAGATCCAGACAGGTTGAGCAGTAAGCTCGTAAATAAGTCCTGGGATGCTCTTTCGAGGTTTTGCTACTAGAGGCATGTAATCAGCCCTAGAGATCCAAGAGGTTGAGCAGTAAGCTTGTAATCAGTCTTGGGATGCTCTTTAGAGTACTTGCAGGATGCAAGACACTCTTTAAAGGTTTTTCCTAACCACATGTAATCAGCCCTAGAGATCCGAGAGGTTGAGCAGTAAGCTCATAATCAGTCCTGGGATGCTCTTTAGAGTACCTGCAGGATGCAAAATGCTCTTTAAAGGTTTTGTGGTGTGTGGGGTCACATATAATCAGTCCTGGAGATCCAATAGGTTGAGCACTAAGCTCGTAATCAGTCCTGGGATGCTCTTTAGAGTTCTTGCAGGATGCAAGACACTCTTTTAAGGTTTTGTGGCAATCAACATGTAAAAGATCCTATAGTCTGAGCTAGGTTTTGTTGACGCACGTAATAAGTCCTAGGTTCCACAGTATGGTCGTTGATGATGAAGACCTACAAGTGGTGGGCCTACATCCAGCATGAAAAAGGGCTGGCTCTGTAGAACTTCCTATGACAAGTAGTTTAGAGATTGATTGAGATAGCAGCAGCAGTGACGATGACGATGATCCAGTGACGATGATCCAAAGAAGAAGACTTGTGCTAGTAGATCTATGTCGAGAAATACCTTCCTAGTTAAGAGGGAGTGTTGATGTATTTGTAACTTCGGAATGTATTTCATATATGTATATTTCATTCCTATAGAAATGTTATTATTCCTCTATATGGAAGTGTTGTCATTTATATTGTAAGTGTCGTAACTTCTACTTGATGGGTTATTAGACCACCTTGATGGGGACGGCCCTGTATAAGTCATGTGGGTTAAAGGGTTATTAGACCACCCTATTAGGGGTTGGCCCTGTCAGCATTATGTTCTATGGTTAAGTTGAGGCCGACCTAGTAAAGGTTATTAGGCAAGTCAAGTCAAGTATAAATAGAGTGCGGGAGGCACTCTATTTGATCCTTCACTTTCTCACATATACACTCATTGGAGAGTGGCGCACTAGTGGAGGAGGAGAAGCTGCTGCTAGGAGACTATCTCTTATGCTTGGGTTTTGTATCATTGCTCTATCTATCTCTAAGGAAGTTATTGGGGTTTTTCACCTTTATGGTTTTCCCCAAGGAAACCCTGTGTGTCTATTGTCTCTTGTGATTGCTTCTTGTGATTGATATGCTGTACATGTTATTCTCTCAGTAAAAATACTAGAGTATGTTGAATTAATGCTCAAAAATTAACAAACCATGGCCAACCAAATTCAACCCAAACTAATGAAATATAACCCTTGTTCAACCGAACCACATTATTAATGTGCCCCATATATGGCTATCAACATTCAGCTAGGGTTTTTTCACATTAATACATTCCTTAAGGGTTATGTTGACCAACATTCCTTAAGGGTTATGTGGACCAACATTCCTTAAGGGTTATGTTGGAGTCAACATTCCTTAATGTTTATGTCGCATTGCAACATTCATCTTGGTTGGATTATGTCAACATGGTATGTTCCTCAATGGTTGTGTTGAATTGTGACTTTGATCTTGGATTACGTATGGAAAATTGGTACATTGTTGATTAGTTAGATAAAGAATCATGCTCTAGAAAATGCATATTCAAACTAAAATATAAGCTTGACGTTCCAATGAATATCTAAAGAAACACTTGTTGTGAAAGGTTTCAATTAAGGCCATAAAGGCCCTTCAATTTTCACCTATTGGCATTCATCTAGGGTTTTTTCACATTGTGAAATTCCTTAAGGGTTATGTTGGATTCAACATTCCTCAATGTTCATGTCACATTGCAACATTCATCTTGGTTGGCTTATGACGACATGGTATGTTTGTTAATGATTCTATTACGGACAATTTAAAAACCTTGGGATTGTCTTATGTAAATGTATTCCCACATATCTTGATTTAGGAATAATAACTTCATATCCTTTAAAGTCTCCAACTATAACAAGTAGTTAAAATAAACTACATTGAATGGTAGTATATCTAACAACCAAGGAAAATCTACATGGATAACTATGATTTATATGGGCTTCAATATCACTTTTTTTGTTCTTTACTTTTCATTATAGTTTTATTGTTTATAATTATTTGAATGATAGTTTTTATGATTGGTTTTTAAAAAAATTAAAATCAATCTAGATAATTATTTTTATAGATTTATAATTCTTTTATAATTTATTTTTATTATAAAACATTCAACATATATATATATATAACTTGAAAAATATAATTAACTTTTAATTGTATAATTGAACTTATCACATAATTAATTAAAATATGTTTTCTCAACATGTACTTATAAAATGTAACTATATACAATAACTCAATGTTAATAAGCAGAGTTTAAATCTAAATACATCCAAATTAATGTGCAAAATTTATATACTTATAAAATGTAACTATATACAATAACTTAATGTCAATAAACAAAGTTTAAATCCAAACACATCCAAGTTAATGCACAAAATTTATATCCAAACACATTCAAAATAATGAAGACATAAAATAAGTGACTATAGTTCAAATGATATGAAAACAACATTTACTGAGAAAAAAAAATCATAATAACAATGTTCATTCAAAACAATATTAATAAAAAAGATAATTTCATTTACTTGTCAATAACCTTAAATGACATAATAAGTCAATCCTTATATTAACATAAAGATTACAACAAATCTCTTTGCAAGGTCGATGAAAATATTGATCATATCTTTGTTTCATGTGTTTTCTTTAAACTGATAATAATATATTATAGATAATGGGTGAACCTAAAAGGTGGAGATAGTAATTCACTTTTGCAATGTTTTATAGTAGAGATGATAACTCTTTGTCAAAGTTCATAAAGTTACCGTGTTATGTTTTATGGATTTATGTTTGTGTGGAAACAAGATGATTTTTCAAGGGAGTGTTATGATTGTTAGTTTGGTGTCACATAAAAGGGTCTCCTCTAGAAAAAGTTGGAAAGCTCCTAAAATGAAGATAGTTGGACTTCTCAAATTCTTGAGGATTTTTGTATGGTGCTCACCAATGAACTCCATATGTGTGTGGAGCAGAAACACTCATTTTTATTGATAATCATCATTTTTTCTTCATCAAATATAGCCTTGGGTAGGGAATGAATAACACAGATGGTTAAGGTTCAAGGGACTTGCATATGTTGGGTGACTCCAAGATGATGATCAATTAATGCAATGAACAATATCATGTTATCAATGGGCTCTAAGCTCTATTAAGAATAGAGTTTTGAGATCAAATTTCTTTTTATCTTTTTTCACACATATCGAGCAATTTAATAAAAAACAAACTCTTTATCTATTTTGAAAAAAATTTCCATCATATCGAGCAATATTTTTACATCTTTAACTATAAAATAAAAATCATCAAAGATTTTCGTTTTCCAAAAACTAATTACTTTATACTTTATTTTTATTATAAAACAAACCATCAATTTTTTATACTCTTAAAGTGGGTATAGAACTCTTTTTTATATTCTTAAAGTGGGTAATATCCAGAACTATTGCCCTCTGAAAAGTTTTATTTAATGGACAATTAATTTCCGAAACCTTAAAGATCAATAATGTATGCTATTGCATGTATTCTTTGCTTACCTTCCCACTCGAAGGTGCATGTGAGACGTTGTCGTGACAATCGTGGCTAATGGATTTAAAATTGCAACGAATATAGGCCGTTTTTAAAACATTCATAAAGCTGAACATATAATTCTCTGAATATCTATATCCATTTTCAACATGTGAAATGATATTCCAAACCTTAGCATAGATATGTTTAACTCTTTAATAACTTGATTAATTAAATGAAGTAACTTTCTCACTTAACGTTTAATAAAATTGTCAATGATACAATTGTTAATGCTCGTATGTCAATGAATAGTCGATGTATAAGCTTTATTTTCCAATGAAATTTTGTAAACATAGATGAAATGCCTACCGTGTACAAGATGCTCACAAGATCAATATTCCATCCTATATCCCAGGGATTAGATTTTTTATGCTCATATATACTACCAATGAGACCAGATTTTGCTGCTCCAACAAGGCATATAAGTGTGGATGGGTGGAAAAGATATAGATACTTAATAGAGCAACGTACGTATATGTGTGGATGGGTGGAAAAGATATAGTAAATATTGTTTGAAAGCAATAGGAAAACAAACATAACAAAGTATTGAATTGCTTTGCACTAATAACCTTAGCATGAAGAAACAAAAACAAAAAATAAGGTTAAAAGGAGAAGTTAATTAGTAAGGGAAATCATGAGAAGGAGACGTCAAGCTTTTCATATCTAAATATGTCCTTTGAGAGCACAGTCTTCTACGAATATATAACCAGACTTAAGTGCAATCATCTTGAAAACCAAGATTTTTGTGTGACAAATTATTTCTAACTTGATGAGGGTTGACATCGACAAGGAGGGAGGGTTAGGGTTTTTGGAGTTTTGTTGGTGATAATGTAATGGTGGTTGGTAGCGTCTGCAGTGATATGAAGGACTATGGTGGTTATCCCAGTAATCCTTTATAGCAATCTAAACGTTGTTTTAAGGTTAAGGGTGGAGGCAAGACGCTTGAACTTCCTTTCTAGCAATCTAAACATTGTTTTGTGGTTAGGGATGGAGGCAAGATGCTTGAACTTCCTTTTGACTGGGTTCTGGAGGGATCTAAGTTATTGAGGGATAGGGGTTTATATGGCTATTTTTTTGGTACAAAGCCCCCTCTCCCAAGGATGACGCTCTGGGTAGTTGATGTCTGGGGTTTCCTGTCTGGTAGAGTGAAGATTTCTCCTTTGAATTGAGGGTTTTTCTCCTTCATTTATGAGAGTTTGGTGGATCGGGATCTGTTCATGCAAAAGGGTTCGTGGGTTTTCGAGGAGGTGGGTCCAATTTTCATTCCTTAGACAAAGCATTTTGATTCTTCAATGCTTTCAGAGATTTGCAACTCTTATGGGTCTTCCTCCTCAATTTCTTTGTGAGAATGTTCTAGACGCGATTGGGGACTCCATTGGGGTTTTTCAGAGGACTTCTCTAGAAAACCTTGGCAGAGACAAAGTGCCCTGGATCCTTTTGCTCATGAGGACATATGGGATTCTTCAAGACTATACATCTTTAAGGTGTGGGGGTTATCTGTGGACTATTGATTTAGAGTATGAAAAAATTCATTTTCATTGTTGTTTTTTCCTTTCTAAGGGACATATTTTGTGGGATTTCCCTAGAAGGAAAACCACCTACAAGAAAAAGGGGATTGTTCTAGTTTTAAACCCATAGCTCCTTTGATCATATTAGGGAACATGGTGGATGTGATATCAACCAAAAAGGAGGTTAGGTGGGTTTTCTTCTACTAGGTTTGTTTCGTTTTTTAGTGAGGTTCCTCCAAAGCTTGGGTGGTGTAATATCCCAAATTTGGCATTGGGTCACAATGGCCTAATCACATTGTCCCTATTCAGTAGAGTTTGTCAAATTGATGCTAAAGTTCAAATAATTGCCAAGGAGGAAAATTACTAGTTTCCTAGGTTTGGGGTGGAAGCTTTGGGATTTGGAATAATGGGGATAATAAATGATGTTTGAACATTAGAATGGAATAAATATTTAATAAAGGACCTAAATAAATATATACAAGTGAAAATCAAAGTGGCATTTGATCATGAAGACACATGGAGGAAGTGGGACCCACATATGGCTAGATTTCCCCACTACACTTAGCATCATTCTCTCACCAATTCGAATTCAAGGTGAATGGTAACATACTTGGGGGAGTCCAAAAGGTATTATTCATGGCATGACCCAACCAAGGTCGAAATATAGAGGAAGAGTAACTCCCATGGAAGAGGAAGAGGCAATTTGGAGCTAATGAGACACTTGGGCTAGATTCCCTAGCTCTATGACAACAATGATGAAGATGCTATGACACCTATGACACAAATCAGACCTGAAGGCTGACATATGACATATATGACATGTCGGGGCTAAAAATAGACTCCAAGAGGGCACTCAAGGGTGTTAGGGAAGCTAAGATGCTTCCACATGTGATTTGGTGGAAGTGGGAGACTAGGAATTGTTGTACAAGTGGCGTTCTTTGGAATCTCTTCCCAACTTGAGTTGGCATGAGTCTCTTGGAAGGAATTAGACCCATGGAGGCCATTAGAACTTTATAAATTTCAATAACAAAGAATGAAACCAGCTTTTGATCATTTGTAGAATTTGCAATTGCATTTGTGTAGAGGGAGAGCTAGTGGATGACTAGTTTCTTGCCTTAGCCAATTTCGAGGGTAAAAGATTCCCATCCAAGTTGGTAATTTAATGGAGTCTTTATTTGTAGGTTTAATCTATAGGGAATCTCATGGTTTCTTCTATTGCAGCACATTCTCTCAACCATTTCCATTTTTTATGGCATATTCTTGATCCTTGAGGGAGGGCGTTTTTGGTGAGCTATTGTACTCTTTGGGGGAGCTTCTCATGCCCCATTTCTTTTGTAATATGAAGTAAATAATCTGTTATTCATCTCCAGAAAGTTTCAAGTAGAAATTCCAAGTAGAAATGTATAAATCTCATTTTTAATGGAAGAACAATGCCATTTCCCCACTACCTTGTTGTGAACCAATGTATTGATGATGATTTCAAATGAATGGATGATTCTCTGATGCATTTGTGATTAATGGACTGCCATGGATATATTTTACAAGTTTCATGTACTGTACTTGATCATTTGAAGTATTTTTACTCAGTTTAATTGCATTGGGAGAAGAAATAGTGCCATTTCTCCAAGGGTCGAATTGGTGATTTTTGCAATTGAATGGGAGAGGGTTGGAACAGATATAATAATCAATTAATGGTGCACATGAGACCTTAATAACATCCTTAATACATTCCCTACCTCTGTTCATAAATTTGAGTGGGTTTGGAGGCATTTGGGAAGCCATTTTCAGTACTAACCCTAGGGGGATTTGAACCCCAAATTACTAGTAAAATTGTGTACTTGGTCTAGAATCTTAAGAGAGTGTGCAGAGGTATTTTGGTGGTCATATATCATCTCTGAACATCATATTCAAGTCCTAATATCATTCATACACCTTCCTTGAATATTTGAAGGCATTTGGAGTCAATTCGAGACCTAGAGACCAATACTAGTCAAAGGAAGATTACTAGTAAAGTTCCCTACATTGGCCAGAATTGAAAGAGGATTTGCAGAAGTATTTTAAAGGTCCAAAAGCATCCCTGAAATACATATTTATGTTCTAACATCATCCATATACCTTCTCAGAATATTTGGGAGCAATTGGAGCAATTTGGGGACCTAGAGCTCAAAACTAGTCAAAGGTCAAACTAGGGAAAAAGGTGAAAATTGCCATTTTAATAAAATTCCTAACAAGGGACATTATAGTGGTATCAAAGCATGGTCCTTGCACCTATGGATTAGGTACATAAATTCAATAATAATAGGAAGCCATGTCTTACTATTACGATGAATCCTATGAGTACAATTCTTATGAGGAATATGCAGATGCTTATGAGCAATATGAAGCAGAATGTGAATGGTACGAGGAAGAGGTGCCATCATGCAACACTTCTTACAGCTTCAAGAGAATTGAAGATTATTCTTATGACTTTAAATCTGATGAATATGAGTGTGTCACACCAACCAAAGATAATTCTATGAGTGAGTTCCAAAGATGGAGAGCAAAATATAAAACCTTGCCCCAACAATATCAAAAATATCAAGAATATCTTGCTTTTAGAAAAAATACACAAAATGACATGTCTTTTGAGTACTTTGCTGAACATGTTTTTGAAAATAGGCCCAAAAATGAAGATGTGGAGTTAGTAAAGAAAGGTTTATGCACTTATTGTAAAGAACCTTGGAGTGAGTATCATACATGTGTCAATGAAATTATGTCCCACTTGAGGAGAGCTTTTGGGAATTTTTCAAAAAGAGATTCCAAAGATATTGATCATAAGGAAAACAAGGGGAAAAATGCATCATCTTGCTTGAAGGATAAAAATGAAGAGACATCACAAGAGCATGAAGAAGATTCTATTGAAAATATGGAAGATCATTTTGAGACACCTTCTAGCTTAGACATGAACCAAAGAGCATCTACTGATGGATGCTTAAACTATGAAGGAGTACCTACTGATGGGTGCTCACACCTCTATGTTGGTGACATAGAGATCACTTTTGAAAGTGTTGCTGCAAGCCCAAATTCCATTAAGCATGATAATGAAGACCTTGTAGCAGTTGAAGAAGAACCAAGATCAACTTCCCCATCACCACTTGAGCTTCATGAAGTTGGTCCAAGCAAAATTGAAGAAGATGAAGAGGTTCATTTGCAAGAGCCTCATTTTATTGAAGGGTCCTTAAAGATGAATTAAAATAAGATCCAAGAGTCCCTCTGCATTCTCCATGACACTCAAGCATTGGTGTCAAATTCTTGTTGGAGAGCTACTTCATTGGAGGAAACATCCTTCCTTGAAGACATGGAGAAGATTCAAAGAGCAATGTGCCACATCAAAGGTAATTTCATGTATTTGATTTTTGATAGAAACCATTTGTTTGAGCTTAATGAATTGTTACATGATGCATACTTGAAGAATAATGAGGATATTCATAAGCTCACAATTCAAAATGAGCAACTTCTTGAAAAGTTGCAAGATACTTGTTTTTCCTCCTATGTTTCAGATTGTCAAATGGTAGATTGTTTGGAGGATTCTCATGACATGGTGGATCATGAGAAATGTGGGAATTTGAATGTGCTTAATGTGTTTGAAGATGAACTTGAAGAGATCCAAACACTTGATGTGGTGGAAGAGGAACTTGAATTGTCTCTTGATGAAGGTTATGCAATTTTTAAAGAAGATCATGATTCCTTTACATTGGAACCAATCTATGACAAAGGTTTCCCACTTTTGAAGGAGCTGCATGATACTACCCACATGGATCCTTCCTATGATGAAATTTCTGCACTTTTTGATCATTTGGGTGAGTAAGTTCATTCTCCTACATCCTACAATTCCATGTTTTGCAGTATTAGTCTCAATGAAGTATGGGTGAAAAGGTTCTTTTTTATGGTGCCACATGAGGAGTATGGAACTCCTAGATTTACCTTTTATGATGACATGGTTGGAGCACATTCTTATTCACATTTGCAGCAACATTATTTGTCACTTTATGATGATGCAAATCTACATGGATGCACCTATGATATGCATTTGAGTCACTTGAAGACTCATAGTTTTTCTTGCTCAACACTTGATTCATTTGATGTTCGAGGAACTTCATCCAACACTTGGGAGAATAAATTTATGATTGGAGAAAATTTTTGTTGGCAGCCACATACTTTGTTATATTTTTATGATTCTCACATTCATGGATGTATGGATGAAACTTCTTTGAGTCATTTGAAGTCTCCTTGTTTTTTCTGCTCATTATTTGGTTCAGATTTTAGTGGAGATTCTTCATTCACTTCTTAGATGAAAGAATACATGGCTGAATATTTTGATGCATATCACATCCTTTTGGAGCAACATTATAGGACATGGGATCCTCACCTATTTCATTGGAGCAGATTTTATTGGTCACTTGAAGCTTGTATGCACTTGGAAAATGGTGGTCTACTTGCTTGGAGGTATAAGCACTTTCATGACTCTTTGATGAAGCATATCCTTGATGTACATTTTCATTATGTTGTTATGTACTTTGATGATATATATTTGGTACTCATGATGTTTGGAAGAATGCATACAAAAAAATGGGATCCATGAATCCTCTTATCTAATGGTGTGGGTTGGAGAGCACTCTTAATTGTTGGGGTAATATACAAGCAATGGGACCCTGGAATAATTTTTGTCTCATTGGTTTCATTTTTTGGGGGGAAGCAAGCAGTATGGGAGATGGATTCCCCACTTAATAAAGTGATTTTAATCAGAGTAGTGCAGCAGCAAGCATGGTGGTTCCTCTCTAAAATCTTCATGGAAACTCAAAGACTCAAGGTTGGGCAATTCAATGGCAACTTCAAAGAATTATATAGAAAGCAGGTTCTTCAACACCCATGTTTAAAATTGCTTGAGGACAAGCAATATTGGGAAGGGAGGATTTTTAATGTCCCAAATTTGGCATTGGGTCACAATGGCCTAATCACATTGTCCCTATTCAGTAGAGTTTGTCAAATTGATGCTAAAGTTCAAATAATTGCCAAGGAGGAAAATTACTAGTTTCCTAGGTTTGGGGTGGAAGCTTTGGGATTTGGAATAATGGGGATAATAAATAATTTTTGAACATTAGAATGGAATAAATATTTAATAAAGGACCTAAATAAATATATACAAGTGAAAATCAAAGTGGCATTTGATCATGAAGACACATGGAGGAAGTGGGACCCACATATGGCTAGATTTTCCCACTACACTTGGCATCATTCTCTCACCAATTCGAATTCAAGGTGAATGGTAACATACTTGGGGGAGTCCAAAATGTATTATTCATGGAATGACTCATCCAAGGTCGAAATATAGAGGAAGAGTAACTCCCATGGAAGAGGAAGAGGCAATTTGGAGCTAATGAGACACTTGGGCTAGATTCCCTAGCTCTATGACAACAATGATGAAGATGCTATGACACCTATGAAACAAATCAGACCTAAAATCTGACATATGACATATATGACATGTTAGGGCTAAAAATAGACTCCAAGAGGGCGCTCAAGGGTGATAGGGAAGCTAAGATGCTTCCACATGTGATTTGGTGGAAGTGGGAGACTAGGAATTGTTGTACAAGTGGCGTTCTTTGGAATCTCTTCCCAACTTGAGTTGGCATGAGTCTCTTGGAAGGAATTCGACCCATGGAGGCCATTAGAACTTTATAAATGCCAATAACAAAAAATGAAACCAGCTTTTGATCATTTGTAGAATTTGCAATTGCATTTGTGAAGAGGGAGAGCTAGTGGATGACTAGTTTCTTGCCTTAGCCAATTTCGAGGGTGAAAGATTCCCATCCAAGTTGGTAATTGGAAAGGCCATTCAGACCTTTCATTTGGAGATTTAATGGAGTCTTTATTTGTAGGTTGAAGCTACAGGGCAGCTCATGGTTTCTTCTATTGCAGCACATTCTCTCAACCATTTCCAGTTTTGATGGCATATTCTTGATCCTTGAGGGAGGGCGTTTTTGGTGAGCTATTGTACTCTTTGGGGGAGCTTCTCATGCCCCATTTATTTTGTAATATGAAGTAAATACTCTATTCTTCATCTCCAGAAAGTTTCAGGTCGAAATTAGAAGTAGAAATGTATAAATCTCATTTTTAATGGAAGAACAATGCCATTTCCCCACTACCTTGTTGTGAACCAATGTATTGATGATGATTTCGAATGAATGGATGATTCTCTGGTGAATTTGTGATTAATGGATTTCCATGGATGTATTTTACAAGTTTCATGTACTATACTTGAGCATTTGAAGTATTTTTACTCAGTTTAATTGCATTGGGAGAAGAAATAGTGCCATTTCCCCAAAGGTCGAATTGGTGATTTTTGCAGTTGAATGGGAGAGGGTTGGAACAGATATAATAATCAATTAATGGTGCAAATGAGACCTTAATAAAATCCTTAATACATTCCCTACCTCTGTTCAAAAATTTGAGTGGGTTTGGATGCATTTGGGAAGCCATTTTCAGTACTAACCCCAAGGGGATTTGAACCCCAAATTACTAGTAAAATTGCATACTTGGTCCAGAATCTTAAGAGAGTTTGCGAAGGTATTTTGGTGGTCATATATCATATCTGAACATCATATTCAAGTCCTAATATCATTCATACACCTTCCTTGAATATTTGAAGGCATTTGGAGTCAATTCGAGACCTAGAAACCAATACTAGTCAAAGGGAAATTACTAGTAAAGTTCCCTACATTGGAAAGAATTGAAAGAGGATTTGCAGAAGTATTTTAAAGGTCCAAAAGCATCCCTGAAATACATATTTATGTTCTAACATCATCCATATACCTTCTCAGAAGATTTGGGAGCAATTGGAGCAATTTGGGGACCTAGAGCTCAAAACTAGTCAAAGGTCAAACTAGGGAAAAAAGTGAAAATTTGTCATTTTAATAAAATTCCTAACAAGGGACATTACATGTGGGAACTCAATACTGAGAGGGATGCATCCTTGGAAATGTTGATACATAGTGTCAATACTATGATGGTCGACAAACTTGGCGACCTCTCGCAAACTATTTCCCACATTCTTCCCTTGTCAACGGTGGCTTAGACAATGTTCATTCTTGAACAATCCCTAGTGGATTGATCTCATGGCAAGGTGGGTTCCACAGGAGGGATTACTTTTGATCCTTCTAATTCATTACCTATAGGGGGATCCTTAGTGGGTGATCTAGGTCTTGGAGTTGAGGTAAAGGAATTTGGGGGTATGGAAAATATCAATGGTGACTTGTCGAGGGAACAAGAATAAAGAATCTTTGTCTCGTTGTTGGTTGAGGATATTGTTCATCTTATTTAATACTAGTTGAGTGCAATGGAGTTATCGACTTCTCTTACATCCTTCAGGGATCTTTCGATCACACATCATTATTGAGATTTCTTTGGTTCTCCTGTTGTTCACTAAGATGTGATGTGGATGATATGGGTGGGATCGACTCCGTGCCTTCTTTTTCAGATCCAGAGGCATTACCTCCTTTAGATGGAGTTATGGTTGATGCTCATGGTGATCAAATCCATGCTGGTGGTAGTAAGCATAAGTTTCCAATTCCTTTGGTAGATTCCCCTCCAAGTTCTTGAACTTGGGGGGCACAGTTGAGAAATCATAAGTCTATATTTTGAGGACTCCGCTTAGGTGCATGTTTTTGTAGGTATTCAATCCTTCTCTCTAATTTTTATGAGCCTTTGGGCAAGTCACATTGTATGAGCATTTTGGTTGTTGTCTCATTTGTATATACTTTGTAAGGGATGGCAATAGTTGTTTCTTGGGTTTGGGAGAAATATAAGCCCTTGAACCCAAGCAGTACTGGAAGTCTTCTTGTTGGTCTCATATGTACTAACTACTTGTGTAGTCTTTATTCTCTTGAATAAATCAAACATGACTTTTTTTGTCCTGGAAAAAGTGTAGTCATCTGCAATATTACTAAAAGGAATAGAACACCCTATAATGAATAAGGATTCATGAGGATTTAAACATCCATGGGAGCAATACAATAAATATGTAAACATAGTCATTTAATTCCAAGGAAATCCAAGCTTCTTCAATTGTAGGCATGGCAAGGAATTGGTTTGATATACAAGGGCCAAGAGGGATCAAATCTCCCGAGGTGCAAACCTCTCCTTGAATAGCTCCTTGAGTGTAATACCTGAGCCACCTAATCCTAAGCTCTAAAGTCTCTAGTTTAAGTCTCATATTTACTTTTTACTTTGTATTATTCTTTTTTGTTTATGGCTGACATAATATTTATTACCTTTTACTTTGTATTATTATTTTTTGTTTACTTTGTATTATTTTGTTACTGGACAAACACTCGACAAACACTATAAAGTCTCATATTTACTTTTTACTTTGTATTAAAAGTAAAAAGTAAAGTCTCACCACCTAATCCTAAGCTCTAAAGCCTCTAGTTTTTAAGTCTCATATTTACTTTTTACTTTGTATTATTCTTTTTTGTTTATGGCGGATAATATATTTATTACTTTTTACTTTGTATTATTCTTTTTTTATTTACTTTGTATTATTTTTTTACTCGACAAACACTCGACTCACAAAATCTCCCCCATACTGAGTTGTAGAGCACCTCTCGACACAATAAAACACATAAAACATGAGGTGGAAGAAGTTGCCACCCGCATGGGACTAACATACCACCGAAAACAAACCTATTTTAAGATGGCGCCAAGCGACCAATATCTAGAATGTGTAGTGTGTTAATGAACCCTAACACTACGTCTAAAGTGTTTTACAATTAGCGTCACCCGTTATCCATGTCCTAAAGCAATGTGTTGATGAACCTAAGGCATTTATCAGATCCTTCAAGGCATTTTACAGAGAGTGCATGACGTTAATCCATACCCGACTTACCACATGGAGCCAATTATCCATGCCCTAGTTGTCTGACCTATAGTCTGACCCATAGCATCACAATTTTGTATTTTGTTTTTAATTTTTGTATATAAATTTTGGAACACAATTGTGTCATTGCATCTTCACAATATATTTGTATTTAAGATTCTTCTACCTCCACCTTCAACTTATAAATTATAAGAGATATATTATGTCTATCCACATAAATTTTGGATACTATTGTGTCATTGCATCTTCACAATATATTTATATTTAAGATTCTTCTACCTCCACCTTTAACTTATAAATTAACTTATAATATTATAAGAGATATGTTATGTCTATCTACATAATTTACTTTTAATAACAGGAAATCCATACTATATGAAAATTCTCTTTATTAAAGAGAGATTGAAATGAGGCCCGCAATGTAGTTCATTTGGTGAATAATGAGGTCGGAGGTTCAAATCCCCTGTACTCTTTTGTACTCTTCCGCATGAAAAAAAAGATTGAAATGACTTTCTTTATTTATATCATTCTATCATTTATTATCAAAATTTAAAATTTGAAAGTAGAGTTTACAAGTTCTTTGTGTGACCGTTGTTTTTGGATATTAGTGGGGAGATCCAGAGAAGTAAAAGTTTGGCAATTTAGAAAGTGAAAGAAGCTGCTGCATAAGTCACCAGACTCACCACGCCATAAGACGAAGAAGTTGCTTATCTATAACAGTGAGGAGGTTTTGTAAAACGAGACAACTCAGTCAGAAGAATACTTAGAAAAGACGGACTCGAATACAATAACTCAAGTGTCGAGCGATCTCATGCAGAAAGATCAATGGCAATGGCCCCATTGGATGTCAAATTCTGGCTCGCGCATTCTGCAGGAAAACCCTGTGGAAACCTCTTGCCGTCAGTGCAGTAATTGTAAATCATGTAATTCTTTTGCACCCAGTTAATACCCTTCTCTTGGGTGGTATTCAAGCTTTGTGTATCTTGATTCCACCATTCCTGCTTAGTAGAAATAAAACAAGAGGAGGCGTTTTTCCTAGCTTTGCAAGCCGTTACTTTGAAGTTGCCATAAGACGCGACGAAGGGAGCTCTAGTCCAGTCAGTCTTGACAAGGCCACCTCTGGTAGCCCAATCGTCTGCATCCCAAAGGCTGGAGTAGATTCCCATTGCTTGTTTATTCGGATAAGGTACGCCCAAATCCTCACTGTTGAGAAATACTCGAATCGGAGTACTGTCTACCAAGAATCTACAGCAAGATGAATTATGGAGGTCAGAGAACTTCTGGGCATGAACTTGCATTATCAATAAAATAACAAAAGATGAAACTAAGCACTTACATTATTTGTTTAGGGTTCCAAACAATAGAGTAGGTGTGAAAAGCTTTTGTAGGGTCGAACCACAAGTAGAACTGTTGCTCTCTGTTTCCGAGTCCATTAGAATAGATATTCGTATGCAAAACATAAGGATCACCAGAAAGGTTCCCCAGGAATTCAAAATCTATTTCGTCATGGTTAGAAGCCTGAGAGGAAAGCTGTAAATGGTAGAATGGTATCAGAAATATCACAAGGTTCTTATATAAAATGAACAAATGTGTATTTGAACACAAAGAGTACTTAAATTGTAGCTGTGTTAAGACTTACATAGAAGGTAGCAACTGTTCCAGCAGAGTTTCCCGGCACCAACTTGATTTTCATGTCAAATTTCCCAAACAGGTAATCTTTCTTGGATTGAAACGCGGAGCCTAAAGATTAATTAAAATAAAACGATATTAGAATATGTTTTTCTTTTCTTTTGTAGGACCAAATCCTACACCTCTTTTCACTAGACTTAGAGGATTTTTTATTGCACCAGCCAGTCTTAAAATTCAGTTTAAGATTTGCTCAGACTGTGACCTTAGATTACTAAGAGGTAGAGAAATATAGTGCTACATTAACTTGGTTAATTGCTTTGAGTTTTAGTCAAAGGTTTGGGTTGATCCCTGGGCTTTCTATCTAGTTGCCTTGCTTGATTTCTCTATAATCTGGTCAGGGACATAATCTGTAACTACTGGTTTACACAGAATACAATTAGTGTTAATAATGAAAGGCAGAAAAATGCCAAAGAATTGGATAGATGTCTCACTTGAAGTCCCTACTTGGACAGGGCCCTAATCAACAAGTAGTGATTTACACCCAATACAATTGGTGAGTGAACAATGAAATGCAGAAAAGTACTGGGCAGTGCCGTAATCAGCAACTAGTGATTTACACCCAATACAATTGGTGAATAATGAAATGCAGGAAAGTGCTATATAAGTTTTGCTTGGAAAAAAATAGAGTGCCATATCCAATTGTAGAAAAAATGAATTATTGCATTGTACCTGATATCTTGTCTAAAGAGAGCTGTATCAGGCTTCCATTGTCAAGTATCGTAGCGTGATCATTTCCCCATGTGATATCAAAATCATCGTAAAAATTCGCTGAAACACATGAAAAAAACAGCACTGCAGCAACTGCAAACGGGAGCGTGGTGAAATTGGCCATTCCAAAAAAAATCAGGATGCGAGCATGATCAGAGACAGACAGAGAGAACCTCTACTTGTTGTAGAGGCAGATGAGGGTCTGGGATTCGAGGTCTGATTTATATATAGTGGTCTGGTGGGGATTAGAAAACGAGTTATTATATGAGGAAGAGATATGCATGCATGCGCCTGGAACCTGATCAGCAGAATGTGGTGATTCGCTTTTTGCAGCCTTTTGTTTACTCTATAGAACTTTTAAAGCAAGTGGGTACCAATTGGAAAATTTAATGCTCTCCAGCCAAGCTCGCATCCTTCGCGATCTTTCAGACTCGGGCATTATTTATATTCTCTCCCAACGTGTAACCCAATACATGAAGATGAACATCACTATCTGCAGCCATCCAGAATTGTATTGTTTAAGCAATAAAACAATAAGTTTCTCTCAGTTTGCTATGCTTTTACAGTTGCAGGTCGGCGCACGTTTAGTGCCTTAGATTCCAAAGTTGCTGCACTGTTCTTCTGTTTCTTTTGTCATGCTCATGTGCTTCTGTAAAATTAATAACGAGTTTGATATCACTCCGGAAATTGATCAGGGGAAAAATACTCTGACGACATTTCAATTTGTATCTACACCCGTCTTACCAAGACTGTTGAATTAAATTACTGTATAGTACAGTTGTGAAAATGATCATGGGAAAAATACTCTGTCGACATTTCAATTTGCATCTACACCTACCTTACCAAGGCGGTTGAATTAAATTACTTGAATTACTGTATAGTACAGTTGTATCAAGATAAGTGTTCATATTCCCAAAAAAAAGTTAGTTGTAATCACTTTTAAATTCTTTGTTGCATCTGCAGTCTACAGCAGGGGAGATGTGTAATTTTTTAGTGTTCATCTTGGAGTTAATAAGGAGTTAATATTTGTCCATTTTAAAAATAATAAAATATTATAAAAATTAATATGTAGATTATTTAAAACATGTATAATGATGTACATATAAAAATTATAGAAATTAGATAAATTAAAATGCTTCATCAATATTTACACTCTAAAAAAAGGGATTTGCATTTTAAGAAATTTGATCCCTCTCGATACTTAGTGGATCTCCTTTAAAATAGATCTATACTAGTCTATATCTCAATTACCTATTATCACCTTTTAATTAAACAAATTACTACCAATCATCCATATAATTTTTACTATTCTTATTCGTATTATTCTTATAATAATACATAAAGTTCCTATTATGATTCTTAACTATTATGATTCTTAACTGATTAGCTATTCGGCAAAATATTTTAATTAAATTTTGTGATTCTTATAATAAAGGCTAAAGTTCGTGCATAATCTTGATTCTTACCTGAATGGCTATTTGGCAAAATATTTTTGTGAAAACCCATTAAAAAGCCAAATTAATTTTTTTAAATATTAAAAAGCTAAATAATTTTGTGAAAAATGATTAAAAGATTTTTTTATAGGATGACCCACAGCGCATGAACACAGTATAAAGTGCTAATATTTTACAGAGTGTAATAGGGTTGGAATATGAGACAGTATAACTTAAAAAATAAATAATAATATAGGAGTCGAATTCAAGTATTTCTGGTGTGCTGATTCGGTGTTATCCTTTTGAGTGTTTGTCCATGGAATAACATTTTGATATTAGGTTTTTGGTTTTTGCAAAAGTTTCAACTTTCTCTGTATAAGAGGGAAAGGGAAAGGGAAAGAAACTTTTTGTGAATTTTTATTTTTTTAAACCATGAAACCAATTTCCTAAAGGCACAATAGATCACTGAGTCACAATTGAATAAGGCAGTAAACTTTAAGCCTGGGCAAGTCTTAATGTTGGATGTACTAATGATCTGTCATGAAACCAATTTCCTAAAGGCACAATAGATCACTGAGTCACAATTGAATAAGGCAGTAAACTTTAAGCCTGGGCAAGTCTTAATGTTGGATGTACTAATGATCTGTCTAGTAACAAATAATGTTGCACAAGGTCTTAAAGGACTGCAGCCTCCCGGCAAGAAAGAACAGCTACAATCCCCTCATAGATTTGAAATTTTTTATGAACTTGAAAAGTGAACGTTCTCGCTTAGAATTTTAAGTCTAAAACCCTAACAATTACATAGAAAAAGAATTTTGTAATTTGTATTGCGAAATGTTTATCCATGGAATATCCTTTTGAGATTAGGGTTTGTCTTTTAGGTAAAACCCAACAGCTTCAACTTTGTTATATCTAAAAGAAAGGGAAAGAAACTTTTTCGAAAGAAAGAACTTTGACTCTATAAACTTAAAAATTACATATGAAAATAAATTTGTAGTTTCTACTTCCTTCAGCAAAGTGATCATTCTCAATGGTTAATAATTTATACTAACTTCAACAAAGTGGTGGATCTCCTTAATGCTTTCAACATATTCATTTTCAATTGTTAATAATTTATACTAACTTCAACAAAGTGGTGGATCTCCTTAATGCTTTCAACATATTTATAAAAATTGTCAATCATTTATAATAATTTATAGTAACCTCAACAAAGTGATGGATCTCCTTAATTCGTTCAACATTTTTTATGTTATTTTGAAAAATAGAGATTTCTTAAACTTATACTTTATATATATTATTTTTAATGAAATACATTATTCTCTCCTTAATTATTTCAACATTTTTTATGTTATTTTGGACAATAGAATCTTAAACTGATGTTTTATATATATTATTTTTAATGGGATATATTATTCTCTATTCACAATAAATGATTTATTTAATTTAAAGCTTCTCAATTATTAGACAACTTATAGAGAGGCCAACTAAGCAATGTAAGAAAGCATAAAACATAAATATCAAAATTCATAATGAACTAGAAAAATATGTTGACTATAAAGCATGTTGAGCTCGATGTTTTCATTGATGTCAAAGAGATTATTGAACTTGGTGAGTTTGAAGAAGTATATAGGAAATATATGCACAAGTCTCAGCAAGTCCCACCAAACGTCAAAGAAATTGTTGAACTTGGTGATGGCATTGAAGTTTAGAAGTTAGTTTGAAGAAATATACAAAATAAAGTTGTATGTGCATGAATCCCACCAAGTCATGGAACTCTAGTGCGCAAGTCCCACCAAGTCATGCAACCCTTGTGCACAAGACCCACCAAGTCAGCACAAGATAAGGACAAGTGGTTGAATTATCGTGAAATCAGTAAATATACAAAAGTACGTGCCAATAAAAGAATAAGAGGGGCGGTAAGATTGACCAAGAATAAAGGAAGAAGAGATGTTACCGACTTAGAGAAACCCCAACTTGTGAATACACCATTTGAGTAAGACCAGTATAAATAAGAAAAATATTGATGTGTGTTGAGATAAGCTTGGGTGTGCAAAAGATGTAGTATTATGAACTTGCAAGCTTCGATGAATAGATGAAATGCTCAGGTAAATCAATGGCAGTATGACTTAAGGAAGTGCGTGAGATTATTGGACAAGGTGAAATACAAGGTGTAGTTGCGCAAAAATATGAGGAGCATTTGAACAAAAGGACATAAGCAATAATTGCGCAGAAAGGGTTGGAAAGGTGAAGTACAATTTGCTCAACAGTTTGCGCAGAACAGAGGAAATAATTCAAGAAGTGCAGAGTGGTTTGTGATCGAGGTACACAACAACAAGTCTATATCTAAGTGGTTGGACAGGGAAAGGACAGAATATTGGTGTCTTCTACAGGTTGGTGCCTGGCAGCTCAGGTTGGTGCCTAACCGTGCAAGTTGGTGCTTGCTGATATGAGTTGGTGCTCATAAGAGGATCGGTGACCTCACAGGTTGGTGTCTGTAAAACAACAAGTTGGTGCTTGGAAGGGATTGGTGTTCCTGTCTGATTGGTGTCAGCAAAACCAGTGGTTTGGTGCTCACACTTGTATTGGAGATTGGTGTCTCCCAACATTGTTTGTAATAAGAATATTTTTATATAATATTTATCTACTCATTCTTTGTGTATTGTTCTTTGTATTGGATATTGCTTATGATTCATGATATATATGTTAATTTATGATTGCATGTTATAAAAAATGAATAAAAGAATAAAAAGTGTATGATACTAATTCACCCCCCACTCTCAGTATTACTTGGGGTCTAACAATTGGTATTAGTGCAGGTTTCTTCAGAAACAGTCTAACCATTGGAAGGAAGATCATTCTGCAATCCAGATTTCTGCGTAGATATGGACCGATAAGAAGGTCTCTCAACAAATCGAGCACTACGATTTGATATATCCAATTATGCTTTCTGGAGTATAAGAATGGAAGTCTTCATACAATCACTTGGAACTGATATTTGGCCAGTGGTTGTAAATGGTTATAAAGTTATAAATACTCCTCCAACTGATGTTGTTGATAAAAATATGTGGGTGGGAGCACAAATTTTCTCCCCAAAACCATTGCAATGGGGTTGCACTAGTGGAAAAAAATGAGGGCGTGCACACACCTAAGGAAGCGTGCACGCGCCTTTAGGTTTGGTACTGAATCGGGGCGCGTGTGCATTGTTAGCGCATACGCGCACGCGCTCCTGTTAAACCAAATAAAAAAAGGGGAGCAGACAATAAATTCCTTTAGGCCCTCTTCTAAACCATAATCCCCAAGTGCATAAGTGCTTAGGTGTTTAGGGGTTTTGGGATTTAGAGCTTGTGGGTTAGGGGGTTAAGGTGTTTTGAGTTAACTAGGATTTAAGGGTTAAGGTAGTTGGGGTTAACACTAATAAATTCTTATAAATTCCATACAAATAAATGTTATAACAATTATTTCAAGATAGATAGTAGGGTTCATAAAGGCTCGTGGGGGCTAGGGATTAAAATTTCTATGGTTAGGAAGGTTTTTATTGGTCAAGAATTTAGTGTTAGTTGTTATTTGTGTTAGAGTTAAGGGTTTATGGGTGATAAAGTTACATGGTGTATATGGGTTAGGGATTATTTAGGTTACCATTTTGGGGTTGTGTTGGTTGATGTTAATATGTTATGAATTACAGGGCTTATTAGTTAGAAATATATAGGGGTTCAAAGGGTAAGAGTGCATATGGGTTAAAGGTGGTAGGGGTTAGGGTTATAAGAATTGTAGGTTGAGAGTTTTTAAGGTTATGGAGTTAAAGGTTATATATTTTAGTGTTCAAAATTTATATTATTTAAGGGTTATAGGTAATGAGTTCTCCCTCCAAAACCCTAACCCACAATCTTTCTCTCTCTCTCTCCCTTTAAACTCCTAACCTCCATTTTTATCCATCTCTCTATAAACACCTAACCCTAATTTCTCTCTCTTTTCAAACCTCCTTGATCTATTCTTTCCCTCTAAACCCATAATCCCCAATCTCTCTCTCTATCTATCTAAACCCCCGAGCCCCAATATATCTCTCTCTTTGAACCCCTTAAAACCAATATTTCTCTCTCTAAACCCATATGCTATAATATCTCTCTCTCTCATCCCCTAACCTCCAATCTCTCTCTCTCTCTAAACCTTTAACACCTAATCTCTCTCTTTCTATATGTCCCTCTAAACCCCTAAATTCCAATCCACCACTCTCTCTCTCTCTAACCATAACCACCAATATCTCTCCCTTTAAAGATCTATCTCCAAACCTCTCTCTCTCTCTCTCTCTCTCTCTCTTCCCTGACATGGAACTACCAATATCTCACTTTCTCGAGCTCTAAACCCATAACCCCCTCTCTCTCTAACCCATTATCCCCTAATATATATCTCTTCCTCCATAAGACCCTAACCACCATTTTCTCTCCCTTTATCTCTCTCTCTCTCTAAACCATTAAACCACACTGTCTCTGTCTCTTTCTATACCCCTCACCACCAATATCTCTCTCTCTCTAAACACTAAACCCCAATATGTCTCTCTCTCTCATCCCCTAGCCCCCAATCTCTCTATCTCTCTAAACACCTAGCCCCCAATATCGCTCTCTCTATAAACCCGTAACCCCCAATCTCTCTCTCTCTCTCTCTCTCTCTCTCTCTCTCTCTCTCTCTCTCTCTCTCTATTTGAACCACTAATCTCCAATAATTTTTTCTCTCTAAACCCCTAACCACCAATCTCTCTCTCTCTCCCTCCGTAATCCCCTAACCTCCAATATATCTCTCTCTAAACCCCCAACAATTGATCTCTCTCTCTCTCTCTCTCTCTCTCTCTCTCTCCACATAACCCCCAATCTCTCTCTCTCTCTCTAAACCTCTACCCCCCAATATCTCTCTCTCTAGACTACTAACCACCAATCTCTCACTTTCTCTCTCTAGAACCCTAACCTCGAGTATCTATCTATCTTAAACACCTAGCCACCAATTTCTATCTCCCTCTCCAAGCCACTAAGCTCCAATATCCCTCTCTCTATCATTAAACCCCGGACCACCAACTCTCTCTTTCTCTCCCTCTGCCTCCATTCTCTCTCTCTCTACCTAAATCTATAACCCCAAATTCCTCTAATTGTATTTCTCTCTCTCCCTAAACCTCTAATGTCGAATCTCTCTCTCTCTCTAAACCTCTAATGTCGAATCTCTCTCTCTCTCTAAATGCCTAAACCACACTTTCTCTCTCTATATGCCTAACCAACGATCTCTTTATGTTTCTCCCTAAACCTATAACCGCCAATCTCTTTCCTCTCTCTCTCTCTCTCTCTCTCTCTCTCTCTCTCTCTCTCTCTCTAAACGTCTAACCAACAATCTCTCTCTCTCTCTCTAAACCTCTAACCACCAATCTCCCTCTCTCTCAACCACGAAGCTCCAATATCTCTCTCTCTAAGCCCCTAACCATCAATCTATTTATTTCACTCTATATCTCTCTCTCTAAACCCCTAAGCTCCAATCTCTCTCTCTCTCTCTAAACCCTGCTAGTTCAAGGAAACAATCATATGTTAATGATACCATGATGGCACAGTCATCCTCAATAGGAAAATGATACCCTCAAAATGGTATATGTTCTTGGTCGAGGAAACCTTGTTATCCCTAAATGGATTTAATATTCCTTTCAGTCTCAAGCTTCAATTCTCCTCCCATGACCATGTCCAAACCCCCAATTCCAAAGACTTGGATACATAGTGCCACAGAATCATGGATATCCCTGTAAAGTCATACATGGTGCTTTAAGACATTTTTCATGGCTTTGGATGCCTCAATGGTTTCTTTATGGCAAAATGCATGGTAATTTTACCTCATTCCCAAGGCCTTGAGACACATACATATTTCTCCAAACCAGCTAATTGCACCAACATCCCTAATCATAAGCCATTGGCACACTCAAGAAGCCATGTGTGGTCGGTTGAGGAAACCTTCTTAGTCTTTGATGACTAGAAGACTTATTCAAGGCCCAACGTTTTGGTATCCTCCACTAAGCATGTCCAAGGCCCCAATACATAAATATAGAGCATCATGAATACCATTAACAAAGTCATGTGTTGTGCTTTGAATCATTTTTCATGGATCTAGATGCCTCAATGATTTCTTTAAGGATAAAGTCAAAGTATTCTTCCCCTGAGCATCATCCTAAAGGCCCCGAGACATGTACATACTACTTAAAAATTTTGAATGGCACTAATATCTTCAATCATAGAGTAATGATACCCTCAATATGTCACGTGTGGTTGGTGGATGAAATATTATTATCCTTGAATGGCTAGAAGATTAATTTAGGTCCATAGGATCAACTCTCCTCCCTTGACTATGTCCAAGGTCCTAAGGCCCTAAGAAATAGATACATATTTCCACATATATCTCTATGAGGTAATGCATGGTTCCTCGAGGAATTTCTCATGGCTTTGGATTACTCAATGGTTTATTTAGGGCCAAATGCATGGTATTATTCCCTGGAAAACCATTTCCAACGCCCTAAGACATGTAGATACTAAGTTCAAAACCATATAATGGCACTTCCATCCTCAATCATAGGACAATGATACCTCAAGAGGCCATGTGTAGCTGGTGGAGGTAACCTTCTTAGCTCTAGATGGATATAATATTCCTTAAGGCCCAAGTATTAGGTATCCTCCCTTGACCATGTCCAATGCCCTAAGTCCCCAAGACTTGGATACATCTAGCACAATGGATACCCCTGTAAATTCTTGTTTGGTGCTTTTAGAAATTGTTCCTGGCCTTGATGTCTAAATGGTTTTTGTATGGCCAAAGGAACGATATTCTTCCATAAAAAAACATTCCAAAATCCTTGATTAGGCACATACATATTTCTCAAAACCACATCATGGTATCGATATCCTTAATCATACCCCAATGATACCATTGAGAGGTCATGTGTGGTTAGTGGAGGAAATCATCATATATCCTTCTGGATAGAATATTCCTTTAGGGCCCAAGGTTTAGGTCTCTCTCTCTCTGAATATCTCTCTAAACTCGCTATGGGTTATAGGATTTAAGGGTTGGGTGTTTGATGATATAGTTTAGGGTTGATGAGAATTAGAGGTTATAACGGTTAGGGGTTAATTTTTATTTGACTAGACACTTTAGAGGTTAGGATTACGTGGTTAGGATTATAGGGGTTAAGGGATATATATCATTATGTGTTAGTATTTATGATTTTTAGGGGCTATACTAGTTTAGTATTATAGTGGGCCAAGAGTTGTGATGGTTAGTTGTGCTAGGGACTAGGGATTGCAGTGGCTAGGGACTAATGGTCAGGGGTTTAGGCATTGAGATATAGGGGTCATGGATTTATGGTTACAAAGATGAAGATTTATATCTACATGAGGGTAATGCGAGTTAGTTATTTTGTATAATAATATATCTCCTAACCCTTGTGGTGAAGGAGAGAAGAGAGGGGTGAGGGAGGGAGGAGGGATTAGGTAGAGTGGAAGAGAGAGTGGGGATTGGGTGGATAGGAGGAGACGAGGGGTGGGTTTATAGAGAAGGGGGGGGGGGGGGGGGGTTAGGGAGAGATAGATAAAAATTAAGGTGTAAAACACAATGCGTGTGTGCATCTACATGTGCATGCGCAGGAGCACGTGCTCACCTATGCGGGTGCGCGCCTCTATGTGTGCGTGCATCTACGCGTGCACACACGTGTGTCTATATTCAAATTGTTTTTGGAGCCCTTGTAGGTTTGATATTAGCTTCAGATTTCCAAACCTTGAGGCCTGGTTTGATTTATGGAAGACCACACCAATTTCCGTAACTTCATGTTTTTCACGCTTAGTTCCGCATATGCTCCAATTGTGCACTATTGATGAAATTGCACACACTTGTTGAGCTCTGTGTGCAGATTCTAACTATATTTTTTTTTAATAGATCTGTTATTGTTTTCTATTTTTAATTCATTTTTAACTGCACTCATGTCAAATTTGTAAAAAACATAGGTCGTTTATTTGGCCTATAACTTTTGATTGGCTTACATATTTCGAAAACGGAAAAGAACCCACACAAGAGTACAAGAATACCTACAAGCTAAAAACAAAAATTGATTGATTATGTTCAGACCATGATATGGTGTACCAACACTCGACCATGTCGTTTTAAGGCTTCACTGACTTTCGTAATTTAAAAAATATATAAAATTAACTTTAAAATTTTGGAAAAATATCCCTGCACAAGATTTTTCTATTGCCTACGCCTCTACATATTTTTTTCCTCATAAATTGAGAATTTACATAACAAATCGGTGGACCAACACAAACATGTGCATTATGTTTTAGAGAAAAAAATAACATACCAATCTCAAAATAATGACATTTTGGGGTGATTATACCACTTTTCCATAAATAAAAGTTATATATTCTGGAAGGTGATCTGTTTTTCTACGTTTCATATTTTTACACCTAATTCTAAAAAAAAAATTAGGTACCTCTAATAATTCATTTTAATGATAAGATTTATGTTTTTCCAGCATGTCATTGCAACTAATGTGTCATAAGTGGGTATCATTACCTTGCACCATCCCATGTATGAATGCAATACAAGAACCAAAAATGCAATAACAAGTGGCTTAGAAGACTCAAAATTCACCAAGTTCATGTAGTGTATCTCAGCAAAAGCAATAGTGGACAAGCTTTAGAGGATTTATAAA
Source organism: Larix kaempferi (assembly GCA_027924585.1). NCBI lineage: Eukaryota > Viridiplantae > Streptophyta > Pinopsida > Pinales > Pinaceae > Larix > Larix kaempferi. Next base: position 1,094,668 of record BSBM01000816.1, on the reverse strand, counting down.
GGAGATGACACTGTGAAAAAGGAAAAGCTGCAAACTTACAGAGGATAGTTTGAGAGCCTTAAGTGAATAAAGATGAGAAAATTTCATCCTACTTCATGTGCATACATGAAATAGTCAATACTCTCAGAGGTCTTGGGGAAATAGTTCTTGAAGAAGCAATTGTACAAAAGGTGTTGAGATATCTACCTATGAGATTTGATCCTAAAGTATCAGTCCTGAAAGATAGAAAGGATCTTGACAAGGTGACAATGGATGGAATCCATGGAATTCTCACTGCATATGAAATGAGAATTGAAAATAAGAATCCTTCAAGAAAGGAAGCATCATTCAAGGTTTCCAAGAAGCCAAGAGGAAGCAAGCAAGATTTCAATAACAATTCTTCTGACAAATCTGATCTTGAAGAAGCAAATTTGTGAAGAAACTTCAGAAGGTTCGTGGAAGTACAAAGGTAAGCTTCCTTTCAAATGTTTTGAATGTGGTAAAATAGGTCAATTTGCTTCTAAATGTCCTTACAAAGAGAATAAAGATAGTGACGATGAGGAGGATTATGATCATGAAGAAAAGAAGAAGATATCCAATGGGAGTAGACCTGAAAATTATTAAAGGTTTGGCAGATAAAAGAAAAATATATACTCCAAAGACTACAATAGCTCAGCAGATGAAGATGATAGTAGTGATGATGAAAGAGAAGTAATTTTTATGGAAATAGAAGAAGAATGTGAAAATGAGAACTCTAAAAATGAAGTAAATGTTGAGGTAGACTATGAAGGAGAACTTATAAGTGGTTTATAAAATATGAAAAACTCAAGAAATAAGAATAAGTATTTAAAGGACCAACTACTTAAGTATGAAGACTAGATAGAAAAGGTCAAAATAATAGAAGAAGACCTAGCAGGAAAGATGAAAGAGAAAGAAACAGCATGTGAGGAATTGGAGAAGGAAAAAATATCCTTAAAGAAGGAACTACAAAAGGTAAGTACTCACTTAGGCTATCAACAAAATTTTGGCAAAATCTCTAAAGTGTTGGATGAAATCATCAACAATCAAGGATCAAATTCAGACAGGTTTGGATTGGGATATGAACAAGACAACAGTGATAGGGATTCAATTACACTTAACCATGAATCAGGTACAAGAAGCTTTGCATATGTACATAAGAGTCCTATCAAAGAGAAAAACATAAAGAATGACCAACAATCTTCTATCAAAACGAAGGAGTTGTACAATCTAGAAGACCTCTCACTAACAAGTACAAAACTATCTTTTGGGGGTATTGTTATTTTTGCAATAATTTTGGTCATAAGGCTATAAATTGCAAAGAACTTGCAAACAATAATTTTGAGAGAAATAGAAGTCTTCTCAAGAAATTCAAAGCTAAAAATGTACACAGGAAATCTAATGAAGTTATCAATCCCTTTATCCTTTTTGAAATGGACATTAAATGCTATCAATGTCATAACTATGGGCATAAAGCTCGAGACTGTAAAAACATATCAGTAACTGCACACCAAGATGAAACTATAAGTTCCTTCTATAAGAAATACAATACAAAGATTTGGCAGAAAAGGACCAAAGAACAATGCCAATAAAAATGTGAGTTGGCCTTACATGCTCTAAACAAAATGAGTCACCAGTATATTGATAGTGGATGCTCCACACACATGACAAGAGACAAAGGAAATTGTATTGATCTCCAAAGGGAGAAAGGAGATAATATTTCACAGATGGATATGCACGCAGAAAGGAAGCACGACAAAATGCAAGAAAATACAAGGGAAGTACTAATGATTGAAAAAGTGGGAAAGACAAGACAAGAAGAGGAAACATTGTTTGGAAAAATTCAAGGATCAATTCAAACCCTAGCCATATACTGAGGACAAGCTCCAGTATTATCATAGCAAGGGAAACAAAGAGGATGGTAGGGATAATTCGCGTAGCAAAAGGAAGCAAAGGATTGACGGTACGCGGGGAATACATATGTATATTTATACTTTCTCATGAGTATACTAATGGGTCTATTCCAAACACCCCTTATTATTATGTCATTTCCTCTAACTACCTAGTGGGGTATTTAATACTCACCAACTACCAAGTGAGATAATCACCACATTATAGAAATTATCCCCTTGGGTACCTCCCTAGGTACATTACAATAATTTCCAAAACCCCAATCATTCCATAGTAATGTAGGGTAGGGATCCTTATCATGCAATATCTTGATCACTTCACAATCGACATAGCTCTTCACACCATCAATATGGACCTCCATTAGATCACCAACTACAATTGCATCAGTGAGTAAACAAAACAAGGTCATCCCATGAATTCCCAAGACCTTTTAGTTAGGATATTCACATCTAATCCTATATCAAGAATGACTTTCCACACCCCATATCCATTACTTAATTCATTGATTCAAAATTCAATCCTTGGTGAGTCACCTTTGTACCTTATGTAACAATCAATTATTGTCATAGCGAGTCGTCTAAGGACTCACACAAATACTTATTTCAAACTAGTCACAAGTCAATAATCTTATAATATATGTAAAGCAGTCTTCAACCACCCTTGGACCTCTACTTCATCCATTTGTACCAGCAATCTTTGGCATATACTCATTGGACGAGTTATGGACTACGGTCTCTACATGTCTTCCTAGCCAACATCCCATTTTCATGCAACCTATCTCATGACTTCCACCATATCACATAGAAACACTTTCCATTGCATTGGATTAAATGTGTGTACTTTCTACATAGCTCTATAGATAGGGCCCTAATCTACTTCTCTCATATATGCACATGTCTTTGCTCCACCTTGAATGACGATATTTATGTGGGCATATTCTTGACTTCCCTCAACACCACCAAGGATCCACGATTTAGAATTAACCATATCCACACCATTTTGCCTCTTATCCCATTCTTCCCACTTTTTAATCGACTCTAGGAAATACTTGGTGTTATGTCATGTCTTTCCATACTAGTCGTAGTGAGATTGATGCAATTATAAATAATTGCATTTAATGTGCCCTACCTCATTATAATTGTAACACCATGGTAGAGGACGATTTGCATCATTCCTTGATGTTCATATGCCCTTATTTTTATCTTGATTTTGATTCTAATCATGTCCTTGATTTCCACCTTCTACAAAGTCCACAACAAATAGATTCTCCTCAAATCTATCAATGAGCACAAATAATACATGGTAATCCTTTATGCAGTGAGAACTTACCTTGAAAAAGTCACAATGTAGTGTAACTACAATGTTCCTATACTTATGCAATAGTGGTGAATGGTGGAGATAATTTCCTATATTCATGCATATCTCGCATAGTCCAACATCTTATTTTCCCGACATACTATGATCCGCATCATAGTTGGCAAGTCATCGATGTCGATACAACTTCGACAAGTTTCGACTTGATATGACTTCGACAACTTCGATAGGTTCAGATTTCGACACAACTACGATGAGTCTCAACTTTGACATACTGTGACACACTCTGCACCTTCAACATGTTCAGCAACCTCACATTTCACGAGATCGACAAGCAGTGCCGACATGCGACCAGCGACTGTCAAACTTCAACAGACTGACTCTCTGTCTCCTAGTCGACTGTAACGGTTGAATTGTTGAAACCATTCTAACTTCTTCCTTGTAACTGAACGTAACGGGCAGGAACCCAAGCGTCTCAGGATTTTATATAAGCATGTATAATATTGTAACAACATCAGTTTTTGATCTGTTTGCAAGTAATAGAAGAACAGTTCGCATTCCTGCATATTGTATGCGCATATTGTGTTTATCTGTGTTGCATAATCCTGCTTTTGCTCATTATGTTTATTAAGCTTCCGCCATAACAGAGCCGACTCATCCAGTTGAACTGTTGTCCCCCTTGTGCTTCCTGGACACAACCCGGATCATTGGTATTAGAGTAGACTCGAATCAGAGCATTCAGTTTTTGTGCTTAAGTTATGCATATACACTTTTTGTGCTTAAGTTATGCATATACACTTCTCTAGAAGTTACTCGACTTATGCCGATTCAAACTCGCTCGCAATCTCAGCAATCCAAGTAGACGCAATCTCCAGAAATGACAGAAGAAACAGACGATAGACATGCAGCCGACGAGACAACACAGCTTATTGAGAAAGCTCTGGCTCGACAACGGACTGAAATGTTTGCCCAGTTCAACGAGATTCTCTTGCGATTCGCTTCAACATCCGGAGGATCCTCGACGAGAACTCACTCCAATAAAATCATCCCCTTCAAAGTGCAAATGAATTTGGACATACTGAATCTTGAAGGTAAGATTGACGCGGAATCCGTCAACAACTGGGTGAAACAATTGGAATCCTATTATGTTGTAAATCAACTCTCAGAAACTGAAAAGATCACCATTGCATCCTTAAAGATGTCAACCTCCATGCACTGTTGGTGGGAGAACCTCTCGACAAAGATGGAGAAAAGTGGAGAACCCATCGACACATGGGATAAATTCGTCGAACACATCCGAAAGGAATTTTACCCGCTGAAATACCTCGAGCAGTAGTATAATAAATGGCAGCAGCGAAGGAAATGGAAAGATCAATCGGTACAAAGTTACACCGATGAGTTCTATCGACTAATGGCTAGACTTGGCGTCCAAGAAGAAGAGAAATTGCTTGTTCTAAAGTACATCAGTGGATTGTCCCAGTACATCCAGTAGGAGATGGAATTTCTGACTGTCAATATGCTTGTGGATGCTTTCCACTATGCCAGCAAACTGGAAACCAAGAAAAAAGGGAAAGCACGCTTCACGACAAAGCCAACATCAGGACGACCACCCGACAAGAAGGCACCAACTGACTTCGACAAGTCAAAAAAATCTTCTCAGCCGACACCACCAAAGCCATACCATGGAAAGAAGCCTTTTCACAAGAGGGAATGTAGCAAACAACCGCCAACCGAAAAATGGTACGATTACCACCACTCATCTTGGCATGATACGTCTGAATGCAAAGCTTAGAAGACATTTTTGACAAAAGTGTCAACGTTCGACGCGCTTGACAAGTCGGTGGAAGAATCTGATCTAGACGCAATGACCCTTTTGACCTCGACCACTCTAGCAGCCTCGACTATCATCGACAAGGAGGAACGAGAGCGCCTGTTCCATACACGGATATGGGTCCAAAGCAACCCATTGCATCTGATTGTGGACAATGGGAGCCAGAAAAACTTTGTTTCTGAAGAACTTGTGAAGAAACTAGGTCTTGTTACCACTCTGCATCCTCAGCCTTACAACATCGATTGGATGAAGGATGGACAAGAACTATGGATCACTTGACAATGAAAACTCGCCTACTTCATAAGACCTTTCGAATATGAAGTACTCTGCGACGTGGCACCACTTTTTGTAGTCGATGCCCTGTTTGGGAAACCTTACCTCTGGGATAGACATGGAATTTATCAGTCATGACCTCATAAGGTGTTGTCAGAATCTGAAATCGATGGTTCAACATACCAAAGCATCAACCTACACCAACGGTCACACTGATATCTTCCAAAGAGAAAAAGAATATCATCAATCATGCTCAGAAGTTCACATTAATCATGATCAAGCCACAACATTCTAAGAATACTGCAGCAACAAGTCGAGTCACCGACCAATGCAGCTCTCGACAGAAGCAGCATGTCGATCATATTCTCGATGAGTACCAGAACCTCTTTCAAGCTCCAGACAGAGTACCTCAACATTGTCAAGTAAAAAACTCCATTGAACTTGTTCCTGGTTCTTCTTTGCCTAATGCATCTATTTACAGAAGATCCATTCTCGAAAATGAAGAAATTCACAGACAAATCCAAGAATTAATCGACAAAGGTCATATCTGACCCAGCTCCTCTCCTTGTGGAAGTCCATTCGTCTTAGTTCCGAATAAAGATGGGACTTGGCGCATGTGCATCGACTACAGAGCTCTCAAAAAAATATCAGTGAAGAATTGGTACCCTCTATCACGGATAGACGAGCTCATCGACTGTTTGAAAGGTGCTAAATTCTTTACTAAGCTCGACCTCAAGTCGAGATACCATCAAATTCCAATCAAGCCCTCAGATGTGTGGAAAAATTCTTTCAAGACCAAGGAAGGATTGTTCGAATGGTTAGTCATGGCTTTCGGCTTAACCAACGCACATGTGACCTTCATGCGACATATGGATAACCTTCTTCAACCTTTCATCGACAAATGGGTTATTATCTATCTCAACGATATATTGATTTTCAGTCGACCATGGGAAGAACATGTCGGACATCTTCGACAAGTCCTCGACACTCTCCAGCAACATCGGCTCTATCTGAACATGGATAGGTTCTCTTTTGCGATGACCAGAATCAAATATTTGGGGTCTGTAATTGACTCTACAGGCATTCACGTCGACCCAGAAAAAGTACAGATCCTCAAAGATTAGCCCATTCCTAGAAGCATTCAAGAACTAACAGGTTTTCTTGGTTTGGCAAATTTCTATCGACGATTCATACTCGGCTTCAGTCACATAACCTGGCCCTTGAATCAGTTGACGAAGGGAAATGGGAAAACTGTCTTCCAGTGGACAGCAACACAACAAGAAGCTTTTGAATAGCTCAAACAAAAGCTCTACACTACACTAGTACTTGTGTTACCTGATTTGCATCAACCCTTTGAAATTGAGACGGATGCATTAGACTATGCCTTCGGCACAGTGATCACTCAGTATCGTCACCCAGTAGATTTTCATTCCGAGAATTTTAACGACACATATAGAAGATACTCGACGTACGAAAAAGAACTATACGCCATTGTGCAAGCTCTCAAGCAATGGAGGCATTACATCCTTGGCAAGGAAATGGTCATTCTCACTGATCACAAGCCTCTACAATTCACTCCGACACAATCAAAGTTGCAAACAAACCGACAAATCAAGTGGATTAATTACCTACAACAATTCATGTTCGTGATTAAGTATCAGAAAGGTAAAGCTAACGCCGCCACTGATTGCCTCAATCAAACACCCATTACTCTCCTCTTAACAGTGATGAGTATGCAGGGATACGACACGACCACTTGGCCACAGTTGTATGAGGATGATAGCGACTTCTCAGCAGTATACCGACAGTTACATACTAACAAGTCATCGACCTCAAACTCTGACTATTTTCTAAAAGACACCTTGCTATACAAGCTTAGACAGCTTTGTGTACCGACCGGTGAGCACCGACAGCAGCTCATTTGGGACGTGCACTACAACAAGACTGCATGACACTTTGTAGTAGCAAAAACGCTTGCTATTCTGCAAAAGTATTTCTTCTGGACTACACTTAAATTCGACGTCAACAAGTACATCTGATCATGCATCGTTTGTGCCATTGCTAAACCACCTAATTGACAACAGGGATTGTACACACCTCTACCAATTCCTAGTCGACCATGGGAATCTATTTCTATGGACTACTTTACGGGTTATCCTACTACCAAACATCAACATGACGCGATATTAGTAGTATTCGACCGATTTTCCAAGATGGCCATTCTCATACCATGTGAGAAGACCACGACAGCACATCAGACCACTCATCTCTTCTTTACACATGTTTGGAAACACTTTGGTTTACCCACAACCATCATTTCTGACCGAGATGCCAAATTCGTCGGCATCTTTTGGAAGAACCTATGGAAATAGCTGGACACACGACTCTCATTGTCGATAGCTTTCCATCCTCAGACCGATGGACAGATGAAAGTTGTAAATCACCTTGTAGTACAACTGCTTCGCATGTACAATCACAAGCATCGACGCACATGGGATGATAGTCTTCCATACATTCAACACAGCTACAATCGTGCTCAGCATAGCTCTACAAGCAAGAGTCCATTTGAGATCTGTTACGAATTTCAACCCTCAACGCATATCAACTTGATCATCTCCTCGACACAGCCGAACTCCGACACCGACTACAACCAGTGAGAAGTTGATAAAGCAATCAGGTGTCAAGAACAAACTTGCGACATCCAAAAGCAAGCACAGGATATGTTGCACAGAGAAAACGAGAAAGCTAAGGCTCGACACAACAAGCATCATATTCCTCATACATTCCAAATTGGGGATAAGTTCTGGCTACATCTTAAGAAGGAGCACTTCACTGGTCCTTTCAAGAAGTTAAAACCATTGCGATATGATCCATACAGTATTCTTCGACAAATTGGAGAAAACACTTTCCAGCTCGACATTCCTACATGCCTGGGTCTGCATCCAGTCTTCAATGTGGATCTACTTCAACCATACCATGCACCCTTGTTGGAACAAAATGACTTATCAACAACAGAACCCGAAGACATCCATCTAGATGTTCAGGAGCCTCTTCCTTGTGACACCATTGTGGACGATGAGTACGCCTTACAAGGACGAATACAATTCCCTTGTTCCAGGTTTCCAAAGCTAGCGAGCTCCCATCTCAAGGAAAGTGGTACTCTATTACTGAAATAAGCAACAAGTTTCCTCACCTTCGCAAGCAAACAATGGGGTCCATTGTTTCTTAAGGAAGGAGGTCTGATCTGCATCATAGTTGGAAAGTCATCGATGTCGATACAACTTCGACAAATTTTGACTCGACATGACTTCGACAACTTCGACAGGTTCCGATTTTGACACAACTCTGACAAGTCTCGACTTCAACACACTGCAACACACTCTGCACCTTCGACATTTTCAGCAACCTCACAGTTCGCGACTTCGACAAGAAGCGTCGACATGCGACCAGCGATTGTTGAACTTCAACAAACTGTCTCTATGTCTCCTAGTCGACTGTAACGGTTGAACTGTTGAAACTGTTCTAACTTCTTCCTTGTAACTGAACGTAACGGGCAGGAACCCAAGCGTCTTAGGATTCTATATAAGCATGAATAATATTGTAACATCAGTTTTTGATCTGTTTGCAAGTAATAGAAGAACAGTTCGCATTCTTGCGTATTGTATGCGCATATTGTGTTTATCTGTGTTGCATAATCCTGCTTTTGCTCATTTTGTTTATTAAACTTCCGCCATAACAGAGCTGACTCATTCAGTCGAACTGTTGTCCCCCTCGTGCTTCCTGGACACGACCCGGATCATACTACTCATAAAAAAATTATCCATTATTGCAACATATCTTTGGGACATGGGGAAATCATTCCATAAGTGGAATTTTGTATTACATAACATGCACCATAAAACCTCTCTTATTGTCAACTTACCATTTGCTAATTTCTAAATATGCCCAATTAAAATAGTCATTTCACACTAGAACTGCATGAATATTGGATCCAACCACGAAACTAATGCTTCTACCAATCCACTTATGGACTTTACATGCATTGTGAATTCCAAGACGTCCCACTAATTCAAAAAAAATTATTGTAGCAACAACATGTGAAAATGAAGTAACAACCCACCAATAAACCACTCTTTATGTTGCACCTCCTAAATTTTGTAGCTCATCAACTCATCAAATCCCGAAACCACTGGTCATACTCCAAAACAATCTCACCCATACATTTTTAATCTCCCTCAATTCTATAAAGCTCTATTAATAAGACCTTAGTTGTTGTATCTCCTTTACAAAGTCTACCATTAGTTGAATCAAATTCACACCATGTAATGTAGGAGTGTTTTGCTTACACTTCATATACCATTGTAGTGCTCTTCCTCGTAGTGTCATTTGGAATATCCACCAAGTGAATCACAACCAAGGTGTTCCATGCATTCCAAACGGTCTTGCAAAGAAACTAGTGTTGTTATGCATCCTCATCATCTCTTCCATGGAATAGAGGTAGCCACATAAATGACTTAGTTGGTTGAGTTGTTTAAATTCTTTGATGACTCAATACTAACACAAATCCCTTGGGCCTTAGCCATGGTATCACCATAATTCTCCTACAACAACACTTAGATAACTCTATAACACTAAAGAAAAAATCTCATTCCCTTGATAGGTCACACTTATCGTTGTTCACAACCATTGTAGTGGGGTTACTTGGACTACTAATAAACCACACTCTTGCACTCTACACATCAATAATCATGGGTTTTTTACAAAATTCAAAAGGGATAGGGGGTAGGATGTAGGATCAACTGGTTTCATTTCCATTTCGGTCTGCTTCCTCAATTATATGGAAATCTATAAGGTTAGAGCACCATAACAACACAAACTCAAAAGCATCTTCAAATGCCTCCTCTTGGTTACACTCTTTTGTAACTTCTCCAGGGATGCCCAATTTATTAGTCTTGGACAACATCTTTGTGCATGCAACCAAAGTATTTATGTTCCTCAATTTTTCATCGAATCACCACCTCACTTATTTAGGAATTTTTTCCACCTTTTCAAACTCACATGGATATTTTCCATTTCTTCCCACCACCAATTATCCACTATATCTGCACATCTTTGTTGTCACTTATGTTTTCTCTTTCAAATTCTAGTACCTTTACCATCACATATTCTTTAAGCAACTTATGAAACTGACTCTACAATAAAGTCTTCCCCATTCCACACCCCCACATAGGGCTTACAATTCAATATCAGTGGGGCTTGGAAACATACCTTGTTCCACCCTCAGTATTTTTATCCACATTGATATTTCTTTAATTGGTATTTTGCATAACCCTTTACAAAGAACAACCTTCCACTACACCTTGGTACTAAAAATCAACTACCCGGGTCAACTTATGGTCATATCATTTTCTCTTTAGTAGGTTAGATGGTCCATTCAACTTTGTATAGCAAATGCCAACATCGATGCTTCTCTAGGACCCTTCCCAACTATTCATGCAAGTTTACAAAAAATTCCACCCATAAAATCTCATGTATATACTCAAATAGGTATCTATCTATAAATATTTCAATGTCCTCACCCACATAGGTACTTTCTTGAGACAAACTCATGAATTATTTCTTCTAGTCGATCTTTATGTCAACCTTGTCTGACCTCCACCACATGTCTATTACTCTATATATTTTAAGGTCCTAGAAACAAAACCATGTTGTTGGCTCTATCTTGGACTCGGGGTCCATTCAATTTATCTAAATCGACCAAATCTAGTCGAGTGCATTTTCATATTCAACCTTCCTGGAGGAAGGAGGTCTCGCTTGAGGCACATATGATATTTTCCATTTGATTAAGGTGCATCATATTAAAGAGTTAGTGGGTTCATGCATTCCATTTTTTATATTTTAGTCACAACCACATACAAATCATCCATATAGAGTGGGATTACAAACACAAGTAGAACGAGGCTCCATTACACACATGCGCACACATACACTTAGCCTCAAGGGTTGGATTAATTTTTTGAACCATCCGCGCAAGGCATGTTGTTAATGAGAAGGTCATAGGTCCCAAGTTTAAATCCAATAAAGTCCCTTAATATTACTATCCACCATTGTGGTTGGTGGTTAACTCGCCCTCCATTTGGATATTCTAGATAGGAGGGGATCATGAGAGAGAGTGTAATAAAACTAAAATATTTTAAATATTATTATTGTTAAATTAATAGTGGCATTGGAAAGGACATGTTAGTTAAATGTGTCTCTTCATTCTTAGAGAAGCCTCATATTCTCTTGTAATAATCATCATTCAATAAATAAAAATATATTATTTGGAATTATTTATTCCAAGGTGGTATCAGAGCGATCTTCCTTAGCATATTCTTTGGAAAATCCACATGTTTCCTCCTACCCCTCCATGATTCCATCGAACTTCTTCTCACTCCACTCCCACATCCTTCTCTCCCCATTCACCTCACACTCACCCATCTCCTTCACTCCACTTCTCCTTGCTCCCTCCATGCATATCCTCTGTTGCACTCCTCCACTACGCCCTCCTCCCCACATTCCATTACTCCCCCACCATTGCACTCCTCCACCGCACCCTTTTCTTCTCGCCTCATTGCGCCCATTACTCCCGCCCTCAATCTCCATCTATCACCCTCATGTTGGTTGTGGAGCTTGATTATCTTCCTTATTTAGAGATCTTGTTGTTCATTCATGTTTGTACCCTAGTTTTATATGTTGTGCAGATGGACTGTACACTCATCCCAGCGGGGGGTAAGGGAGGCTTAGCCCCCCCCCCACAGGGGTTCAAGGGCATCACGCCCGAAAAAGGGGTTCGGGGATGAAGCCCCCGAAAGAAATTTTTGGGTTTCTTTTTTTTCCAATGGTTTACATTCCCATGGTATTGGGTAGACCGTGGTATTTTCCCATGGTAATCCCTCTTTAAAAGGAAGGCATTGTAATACGGCTGTGTATTGTATTGTAGTATTCTGAAAATATCTTTGTGATTGTGTGAGAAAGACTGTCAGAGAGTGAAGAGGAAATTGCAGCGAATGTGCTGCAGGTTGTATCCCTACATTTTCTAAATGGTATAATAAAAGGATTGGAAATTTCTCTGTGGGCGTAGCCCATATTGGGTGAACCACGTATATTGGTGTCTCTCTTATATTGTGTTTATGTGTTTTATTTATACATCGTATTTTATGCTATCGTTCTGCGATCCTATTTTTCTAACAATTGGTATCATATCCAAAGGCTTATTTGGTGCATAAACTCGCAGGCAAGGAGGGTTATTGGTTTGACTGGGAGCAATGGAGGAAGAAGGAAATCTTAGGGTCAAGAAATTTAACGGCCAAAACTACTAGTTATGGAATATGTGGATGGAGGACTATCTATATCAGAATGATTTGACTCATCTATTCCTACCATTGGGTGGAAAAGGAGTAAGTTGGCGTCTATGAAGGATGAAGAATGGGAGGTTCTTGACAGAAAGGGACTAGGAACAATATGGTTGTGCCTAGCTTCGTAAGTGGCTTTCAATATTTGGAAAGAAAATACAACAGAGGATCTGATGAACACATTAGGTAAAATGTATGAAAAACCCTCGGCTTCCAACAAGGTATTTCTAATGAAGCATTTATTTAATATGAAGATGTCAGAAGGTGGGTCTGTTGTTGACCATTTAAATGAATTTAATACGGTTACTAATCATCTAAGTTTTGTAGGAGTGAACTTTGATGATGAGGTTAGGGCTCTTCTAATCTTGTGCTCATTGCCAAAAAGATGGAATGGATTGGTCATGGTTGTAAGTAACTCTGTCTCTAGTTCAAACAATCTGAAATTTGATTATGTTGTTGGTCTTATCCTTAGCGAGGAAATGCGATGGAAAAGAATAGGTGAGACATTAGGTAATGCGTTGACCATGGAGAACAATGGAAGAAAAAGAGAGAGAGGAAAGATCCCAGGTAATCAAGGGAAGTGTAGGAAGGGAAGATCCATGTACAGACTGGGAAAAATAGAGTGTTGGAACCATGAGAAGAAAGGACATATGAAGAAATACTGCAGATCTCTAAAGAAGAAAGGAGATGTATAGCATGTCGAGACTACTCAAGAAGCAAATGTAGTAGGTGATGTGTTACAAGATGATTTGATTATTGCATTAGATAATACTAGTGATTACTAGGTAGTATATTTAAGGGATTCATGTCATGCTACACCCCATAGAAAATATTTCATGATTATGTTCAAGGTGAATTTGGACATGTTTTATTGGGTGATGATGAAACATGTAAAATTGTTGGAATGGGTAAGGTACATATAAATTTAAAGAATGGAAATGAATGGTTGTTGAAAGATGTAAGGCATATTCCTGCTATGAAAAGAAATCTAATCTCAATAGGGAAGTTGGGATATGTTGGTTGTTTATCTACATTTGGAGAAACGTGGTGGAAGATCATTAAAGGATCGTTGGTGATAGCAAAAGGAGACATGATAGGTATGTCGTATTTATGTCCCCATAATATTGAATGTTCTATCTCTTTAGTTTCCAAGGGAACAATGTAACGTCCCCATTTTGACCCCATTACATTCAAATGTAAATGATGTAATATTGTTATAAAATCATGGTGAGGAGCTCGAGGCCAAGGCCCCGCCATCGATTTAGTGATGCATATGGTTTACGTGCTAGCCATGCACATTGGAATTTCAAACATCATGTAAATATGCATTTAATAAAATACCCACAACTAGCTATGCAATGCAACAAATAGATGGGGGCATGATTTTACAAGGAATTGGGAGGAAAAACATTCAAACCCTTGAGCCAACCAAGTCAAGCCAAGTGTCAATGAGAGAACCCATCAACCCTCAACTACCCATGTTGACTTTTTGTACCCAATCATTCATTTTCCCAAGAGTTGGTTGAGGTAGTTAATTCCTTAGGAATGGAGAGGTATGGCTGTCCAAATTCGAGTATGGGAAAGTCACCCTGCATGGAAAAATGTGTTTTGCTCCTTGGGCAAGAAAAGAGCAATGAATTTCTCCCCAATCCATTATCCATCAAGTAGTTTTCCTCCCTCACGAGTTTGGAGCTACCTGGATGTTTTCCATCCATGTTTTTATGTGTTTTCCTTGATCCTCGGCTGGGAGAAGGGCGTTTTTGTGTTGTATACCAGTGGGGAAGAAGGGGAATCCAATTGGGGTTCCATAGAGACCGTTTGGGCTGCTGAATGCCTAAATACTTGAGGGAGAAATCGTTTTCCTGCCTTTGAATTTTTTTCCCCATCCCACAATTCGTTTTTGGTTGGAAACAATTTGGGGAAAGCCCATGTCCATCATGTTTGTAAATCCCATTGTTAAACATGTGTATCCATGCCCAATGATTGTGCTTGTTGTGTGTAGATAGAGTATGTTGGGTATTGTCACGTACCCTCCCGTGGACCCAATTTGAGGAAGGGAACATGATGCCAAATTCTGGGCTTTCACATAATCTCAGCCCACTCATTAGAAGCATATGAATAAAACATTTGTGTGCAGATGCAAACAAATCAAATATGCACAGCGGAATTAAACTATCCACACACATTACTCATGCATATAGCATATTAACAGTCATCAAATTAATGCATTGCAGAAGTAAATACATAGACAGAAAAATACTTATCTTCATTGTGCAACTGTCCCATACAACTAGCTATGTCGCTGCAACATTCCACCCAACCATAGGCCAGTTGTGTTCATCAATCTCTCAACACAACTGCCACCCCCGAGCTGGGCATGATTCTTACAAGGAAAAGGGGACATTCAAGCTCATGCACAACCCAATTAATCATCTCATCTGAGCCAAGCCAGTCCACAGTTGGGTTTATCAGGCTATATTTGAACCCTGGATTCTTGCACTCAAGCTCAAGCCAAAACAATGGATTTGCCAACAGGATGGCCATGGGTTTTCCCAAATCGTTTCCAGCCAAAAATGGATTGTGGGATGGGGAAAACAAGCATAGGAAGGAAAACGATTTCTCCCCCAAACTATCAAGCATTTAACAGCCCAAACCGGTCTCTATGGAACTCCAATTCGATTCCCTTTCTTCCCCACTGGTATACAACACAAAAACGCCCTTCTCCCAGCTGAGAATGAAGGAAAACATAAACAAACATGGATGGAAAACGCCCAAGTAGCTCCAAACTCGTGAGGGAGAGAAACTGGTTAATGGATAATGGCTTGGGGAGCAATTCATGGCTCTTTTCTTGCCCAAGAAGCAAAAACGTGATTTTCCATGTAGGTTGGCTAGCCCATACCCGAATTTGGACAGCCATACCTCTCATTCCCCAAGGCATTAACTACCTCAATCAACTCTTGGGAGAAATCAATGATTGGGTACAAAGTGAACATGGGTAGTTGAGGGTTTGATGGGTTCTCTCATTGACACTTGGCTTGACTTGAATGGCTCAAGGGTTTGAATGTTTTCCCTCCCAATTCCTTGTAAAATCATGCCCCCATCTCTTTGTTTCATTGCATAGCTAGTTGTGGGTATTTAATTAAATGCATATTTACATGATGTTTGAAATTCCAACGTGCCTGGCTAGCACGCAAACCATATGCATCAATAAATCGATGGCGGGGCCTTGGCCTTGAGCTCCTCACCATGATTTTATAACAATATTACATCATTTACATTTTAATGCAATAGGGTCAAGATGGGGACGTGACATTTCCCTCCCCTTTGAATAAAGCCATCCTCGGTGTTCCAACACTTAGGAATAAATACTCACTTTACACATGCTTCAAGATTCACAAATGGTGGTAGGTCTGTCCTACATTTCATCTCTTTACTTTGAGCTTTCAGGACCAAGTCCTTTGGCTTCCACAACTGCTCCTACTAGTTTTGATCTTCCATCTCTGCAGGTGGGAATTGCTCTACAGCAATCCCTTTCTTTTATTTACCTTCCAGTTGATCTACAAGTCTGGAATTTCATGGATGCCATCTTTCTTGCTGTCCTGGAAATTATCTGAGGAATATTATCAGCCCAATCAAATAGCTTTTGGCATGCTGCCACGATCAATGTGCACAACTGGATCTCACTTTTCTCACTAGAAACACTTGGCTAGTACTAGTTGCACGCAATGGCTTTCAATGTCTCACCTGTGAGACTCATCATGGAAATTCCTGTTAGGACAAGCATAACAGAATATTAAAATTAGTCAATTATTTTCTCAATTGACTTGGAACGTCCATGCTTTACTCATGAGACTTCCACACATTTCATGCTTTCCCAACATACACGTGAACTCATTCATGTTCATCCTTTTACAGGAAAATAACTATTTCAACATTCACAATCCATTCCAAGCAATAAATACAATCAACTTCCAGTCACAACATGCATTCAACAATCCTTTGTTTCTGAAATGCATCAATCAAAAAGGAAAGAGAAGAGTAAGAATTTCCCCCTCTTAGTCTTGTTCCAATCCGGAGCCACACCACAACTCTAGTTTTCGTGCTCCTTAGCCTCTTTCACTTCAATGTGAACGCTTGACTTGCCCTTTATTGGCTATGACACTTAGTGTCTAGGGTCTGTCTAAGGATTTTCAACCAGGGAACCCTTTCCCATTGTAGCTTACAGAACCTTTGGCTGCTAGGACCCACACATGTCCACTAGCACCATCTTTCATTACTGCTCATACTGATCTCTCTTTAGAATGGTCACATGTCCACATGCATCCTCCAGATGCTTTCATAGTCCTTGCTTCCAACAATTCCTACACTCAAACATTGAATCAATTCACATGTTTAGTGTATTTTCATAGGGTTTATCTCTAGACAAGAGTTTAAGAAATCATAATCAAATCATATACACATGTATATTCATAAGCAAGAAGTTGCAAGATAACCAAATACTTATATGTATTGGATGTCTTCACTTTATTCCACATGATCCTTCTTTGCTTTCCAATCATTGGATTTCCCATGGATACAATAACGAATGTCGGGCCAGCACGCAAGCTACTCCATAACCATTCGAATAGGCAATGCCAGGCCAGTATGCCGACCGGGTTTTATCAATTAATTAAGGAATGTTTGGTCAACATGTCGGCTACTCCACAACATCAAGTGGTTAATGTTCCCACCAAATATTCTCTGAATTTATCGAGCATCAGTTACTCTCTGGATTTACCAAGAATTTTATAGTGCACAACCAGTTACTCTCTAGTTTTATCAAGAATTCATAGTACACACCCAGTTACTCTCTAGTTCGACCAAGAATTGTAGTTCTTTCAGGATCCTTGCTTCTTGCAATGACCAAGGTTTCCAACAAAGAAACAATAGTGTATCAGCTTAGCTGTTAGAAGACTTATACCTGAAATCTTCATTATTCTGAACAAGAAATAAATGAAAATGAATACTTATATGTATTGTGCATTTCCTTTCTGGTCCACAGGATCCTACTTCGCTTTGCAAGCCTTGGGATCGCCTATGGACTTGGATGCTTGGCCAACACGCATGTTGCTCCACAACATCAAACAGTTAATGCCCAACCAATACACCTTCACACCAACTGGATTTACCACGCATTTGTGGTGCCCAACCAGTCCCATACCTGGTTGGCCCTCTCCATTGCCGAGCCAGCACATTCATCCGGGTCATCGATCAATGGAAGGAAACTGCATCACCGACCATTATAGGTCAAGGCTCTACCACTCTGCCTTAGGCTTGCATCATCCTTTCACATGTGTCACAACCCTTCATGTGCATAACAATTCTTCACCCACACAAGGATGGCACTACTTCTCTTGTGCAAACCGGCGGTTCCCTTTAGGAACTCCTTAGGTGACTTCCTTAACTGCAAGCCAACATGGCCCCACAATACCCACAACATCTAAGCAAATAATGCCAAAACAATGCATCGACTGGTTTTATTAGGCATGTAACAACCCTTCATCAATACCTCCACAACAACCAAGTAAATAATGCCAAACCAGTACACTGGTTGGGTTCATTAGGCATGCAACAACCTTTCATCAATACCTCCACAACAACCTTTCATTTTGCTTTATCTGTGTGCAGCACCAAATTGCATATGTGTAAGCTGGTAGCACAAGTAGGATAAGCAAGCTCATCAGTATTGTTGCTCTAAAATTGTAACCATACTTCATAACATTCACTATCAAGTATTGAAACACCAGGAATGCGCCCATACCCTTAGGGTGTAGTCAATATTGACAACCCTATCATAACCCAGCACCAAAAAGGTGTGCACTCCCTTTCGGATGTGAGCCATGTAGGCCCTAATCATAGTCAAGCATTCTGGAATAATAATGAAATAATAAAACATGCTCTGCATATTAAATCTAATAACCAGACATGTATATTCTGAATTAGGGTTACAGAATACTTATCCCTTTTCAGATGTATCTTTCCTTCATTTGTGAAGAATGGGGGCTCCCTTCTCTGAGTCAACAGTACTTCGGTTTGCCACCCTGATACTTTCATGTTCCATAACCCACACATGCCTTCTTGGCATAATTTCAGCATCTCACTCACATGGCTTTCCAACATGCAGTGCAGCTGGGACATTAACAAAACTTACTATGTCGTTTCACCTGAAACCCATTTCCAAAGCATGGGGTCCTTCCCATCTAGTTTGGCTTCTGCAGGCCATCACACATGGTCTTCCTGCAATGTGTCATCCTGGCACACTTATCAAATAGCCAAACAGTCAACAATGTTTAACAATAACTTCAAATCTGATTGTTTCATAACCAATCAATGGCATTAATAATTAAATTCAAACATGAATTTACAATTCTGTCCTCCTACAGAATGGATTGGTTTAACTATGAGGCCATCCTCATATTGTTTGGCTCTCGTAAGTGGTATCACTATGTCCATTATGGTCTTACACTTGCTACCATACATGAACGTCCACCTACAACATGTTCTCCTGACGCATTTTATATAAGCCAAACAGTCATTAGTAATTATTAGCAAAATCTCAAATCTGAAATTTGTAAATCTGTTTTCCTACAGAAATTAGATTTGCAACCATGAGAACCTTCTCATAACCTTTGGCTTCTATACATGGTAGATCCCGGTCTTTACTATGGACTTATCCTCATTGCCATACGCAAGACTTTTCTACCTGGAAACTGAAACCTTAGTCAGCCAAACACGTTGTGAGTATCTATGCATATAATCCGTGCATTGCCACAACAGTCACTGAAGTGATCTCAGAATTATAACACTCAATAATTCAAACACCTTTAGCTATTTAACATTTGAAATGCAATGAAATATATATATAATATATCTATATATGCATCATTATCATAGTAAAATTGCAAGACACAGTCACGTAATTTATGCAATTTAAATGAAGCTTTAGATACTCATTACTTCATAGCCATCTCACTTATACAACTATGTCTTTCCACAGAGCACTCTGGTAGCCCATCAACATGACTACCTTCTTCATGCCATCATTCCCCAGCACTCACAACAGCTCATGAAATGATCTCATAATCGTCAACAATTCATCATTTCATCTATTATCTAATTGCAATGAATCACAACATGTGCATCCACACACATGCATGTACATCTACAATGTTCACATAGAATTTTCATGTGCATTCACTCAATGCATATCCACAAGATTTACAAAATTTGTTAAGGCATGTCCGCTAAGTGTCACTTTGCATTGAGCTGTGTATACTGTACTATCATGCCATGCATTCCAGCATATTATGGCCTAACCATGGTTGTCTCATATGGCATGTACTACCACAACATGACTATAATTCTTTACTTTCTTTGGTTGTTAAAATCACAACCAATATACACAAGTGGCATGATATAATTTCATATGAATGCATTGAGGTTTATAAGAAACTATAGGGTGCAAGGCTCCTTGCCTTTACTTACCCACACCTCACCATACTTTGGCAGGTTGACATTCACATTCAGGCACTCAATACCACATGCAAACCAAATCAACATAGTTTAACTGTAGTTGAAGAAATCTCACCAAATCCTCTTTCAATCATTCATGCAAATAAGCACAAATAACCATTGCCTACATGGTTGTTATTAACATCGTTTGATGTTACCTGATCAGTTGGCCTCTCACCAATGCTACACAATCCTTTTGCCAACCTCATGATCATAGATTTGTTGCACCATCCTTTCTTCATAAGGTTGTTGGTCATATGCAACAATCACCATTCACATCTTTAGCCATGCCTCGATTGTCTTTGGTCCTACAACCAATGCGAACACAACTAATTATTAGTAACCACAATAATTATCTTGAGTGGCTCATTGCATATGTAAAACCTCACTATTTTACCAATATGCAACATCATATATATATATCTATATATATATATTCACAAGTATTTTCACATGCACTGTGCAATGTTTAGTAATATGCCATCTAGTGCATATTCATCCTATCTATCTGATCTCTTGCATTTTCAATCATGCTTCTATGGTCTGATTCCTACAACATTAGTTGTCATCAACCATAATCAACACACTACTAGTGATCAACCATAGGAAATACCATTAATGGGATATTCCATGTGTGACCTCACTACCTTCACCCATATGCAACATCATGCTCATGCATAAGCAATCCACACACACCATGCAATGATTCTTTGATCATGCCCACTAATTCATATGCATTTACTCTGTTATTCTCTTGCATTTACAACATCCCTATGCCATAATTTTCAGTATATAAAACTCGGAAAATATAAATACGGTAACAAGAGAGGAGTTAAGGA
Organism: Larix kaempferi; assembly: GCA_027924585.1. Classification (NCBI taxonomy): domain Eukaryota; kingdom Viridiplantae; phylum Streptophyta; class Pinopsida; order Pinales; family Pinaceae; genus Larix; species Larix kaempferi. The sequence goes on along the minus strand of BSBM01000816.1, from coordinate 1,073,558 downwards.
ATTCTCCCTTTTCAATTCCTCATCATGACATGGAGTTCCTCCTCTACATCATAGCTAGTCCTTTTCTTGGCTTCCCTACCAAGCATACAAGCAATCATTAGCTATGATCTTCTCATGAATTAGCAATTCAACATATACTTACATGTAATCATTCATTCTTGATATTTTTCAAATATGCAATTCTTATGCTATAAATAGAAATAGTTTAAGGTGAGGAATTTCCCTTTTATCTTCCATAATGTATATTACAACCCATTACTCTTACTGAGATTCCACAACCCCTTCTATGCAATTCTTGCTTCTCATTCCAAGCATAGAGAATGCATTTCACACTTTCAACGACTGTCTCCGGGGAACGACGGGGGTCAAGGGGGCTTTGTAAATCCTTCGATTTCGCGCAATCTAGCGCATAAGTTCCATGGCATTTTTCAACTTTTGGCACCTGGAAAACAGCTGAAATTCTGTTTCGGAGCAACTCACCGAGTTTTTCCGACCCGTTGCGGATCAACTCATCGAGTTCTGCCGGTCAGCGGACTCATCTGTCTTTTCCGCCATTTCAGACCAACTCGCCGATTTCTGCCACAATTTCGGACCAACTTGCCAAGTTCTACCACAGTTTCATACCAACTTGCCGAGTTCTTCCGCTGTTTCGGACCAACTTGCCGAGTTCCAACTTGTTGACTTCTTCCGCCATTTCGGACCAACTTGCCGGGTTCTTCCACCGTTTCGGACCAACTCGCCGAGTTCTTCTAAAATTTCCCTTTTGCCATCAGAAAAACACTTAGAAAATTTTTTGAAATTTTTCTTCCCTTCCCCGGGAACTTCTGCAACTCTGTCGGCGCAACTCAGCCAAATTTGCCGATCGTGTCGGCTCCACTCAACGAGTCTCGCCGAAACATACCCGCTCAACTCCATGAGACTTGCCGAAACGTGTTGGCTCAACCAAACAAAAACACTTAGAAATTTTTTTGAAAATTTGAAATTGTCTTAAGGATCAGTGTTGAGTAGGAGGAATACTTACCTCTGCAACTGTGATAGGTATCCTATGAAGGCCCAATGCTGCAACCAGCAGCTCTGATACCATCTGTCACGTACCCTCCCACAGACCCAATTTGAGGAAGGGAACATGATGCCAAATTTTGGAATTTCACGTAATCTCATCCCACTCATTAGAAGCATATGAATAAAACATTTGTGTGCAAATGCAAACAAATCAAATATGCATAGCGGAATTAAACTATCCACACACATTAATCATGCATACAGCATATCAACAGTCATCAAATTAATGCATTGCAGAAGTAAATACATAGACAGAAAAACACTTATCTTCATTGTGCAATTGTCCCAAACAACTAGCTATGTCGCTGCAACGTTCCACCCAACCATAGGCCAGTTGTGTTCATCAATATCTCAACACAACTGCCACCCTCGAGCTAGGCATGATTCTTACAAGGAAAAGGCAACATTTAAGCTCATGCACAACCCAATTAATCATCTCATCTGAGCCAAGCCAGTTCACAGCTGGGTTTATCAGGCTACATTTGAACACTAGATGCTTGCACTCAAGCTCAAGCCAAAACAATGGATTTGCCAACAGGATGGCCATGGGTTTTCCCAAATCGTTTCCAGCCAAAAACAGATTGTGGGATGGGGAAAACAAGCACAGAAAGAAAAACGATTTCTCCCCCAAACTATCAAGCATTTAACAGCCCAAACCGGTCTTTATGGAACTCCAATTCGATTCCCTTTCTTCCCCACTAGTATACAACACAAAAACGCCCTTCTCCCAGCTGAGAATGAAGGAAAACACAGACAAACATGGATGGAAAACACCCAGGTAGCTCCAAACTCATGAGGGAGAGCAACTGGTTGATGGATAATGGCGTGGGGAACAATTCATGGCGCTTTTCTTTTTCAAGAAGCAAAAATGCGATTTTCCATGCAGGGTGGCTTTCCCATACCCGAATTTGGATAGCCATACCTCTCATTCCCCAAGGCATTAACTACCTCAACCAACTCTTGGGAGAAATCAATGATTGGGTACAAAAGTGAACATGGGTAGTTGAGGGTTTGATGGGTTCTCTCATTGATACTTGGCTTGACTTGATTGGCTCAAGAATTTGAATGTTTTCCCTCCCAATTCCTTGTAAAATCAAGCCCCCATCTCTTTGTTGCATTACATATCTAGTTGTGGGTATTTTATTAAATGCATATATACATGATGTTTGAAATTCCAATGTGCCTGGCTAGCACGCAAACCATATGCATCAATAAATCAATGGCGAGGCCTTGGCCTTGAGCTCCTCACCATGATTTTATAACAATATTACATCATTTACATTTTAATGCAATAAGGTCAAGATGGGGACGTGATAGGTATGGGTTATGGAAATCCATTGTTTTGGCTTGAGCTTGAGTGCAAGCATCCAGGGTTCAAATGTAGCCTGATAAACCTAGCTGTGGACTGGATTGGCTCAGATGAGATGATTAATTGGGTTGTGCATGAGCTTGAATGTCCCCTTTTCCTTGTAAGAATCATGCCCAGCTCGGGGGGTGGCAGTTGTGTTGAGAGATTGATGAACACAACTGGCCTATGGTTGGGTGGAACGTTGCAACGACATAGCTAGTTGTCTGGGACAATTGCACAATGAAGATAAGTGTTTTTCTGTCTATGTATTTACTTCTGCAATGTTTAAATTGACGACTGTTTTGATATGTTATATGCATATGATATGTGTGTGGATGAGTTTCAATTCCGCTGTGCATATTGCTTAATTTGCATCTGCACACTTTTGAATTTATGTGTATGAATCTAATGAATGGGCTGAGTTTTATGAAAAGCCCCATAGATTGTTAGCATGTTCCCTTCCTCGAATTGGGTCCACGGGAGGGTACGTTACAAACAAATACAACATTATGGCATCAAAGGCTTGGCCACATGAGTGAGAAGGGGATGCAGATTCTCCATTCAAAGAAGTTGCTGCTAGATTTGAAGCAAGTTAGTTTGGAATTCTGTGAGAACTATGTTTATGGAAAACATAAGATATTCAAATTTCTCAGGGTTGGGAAGCAAAAGAATATTGAAAAGTTAGATCTTGTGCACACAGATGTATTGGGACTGGATCGGGTACAATATCTTGGTGGCTCTTGTTATTATGATACTTTTATTAATGATGCAACTAGAAAAAGTTGGGTTTATTGCATTCGACAGAAATCTGATGTCTTTGCTACTTTTAATAAATGGAAAGCTTTAGTTGAGAATGAGACAGGAAAAAGGTTGAAGTGTCTTGTATCTGATAATGGAGGTGAATAATGCAGCAAATATTTTAATAGTTATTTTTCATACCATGGGATTCATAGAGAGAAAATAGCTCCAGGAACACCACAAGAAAATAGTGTGTCAGAAAGGATGAACATGACAATCATGGAGAGTGCAAGGTGTATGCAATTGCATGTAGGGTTTCCCTTGCAGTTTTGGGAATATGTTGTAGATACTACTATTTACTTAATAAATAGAGGGCCTTCAAGCTCATTGGATGGTGGCATTCCAGAGGAGGCATGGATAGGTAGCAAGGTAAACTACTCATTTCTAAGAACTTTTGGTTGTGAAGCATTTGTCCATATTGATAAAGAAAATAAAACAAATCTTGAGGCTAAATCCAAGAAGTGTAACTTTATTGGATATAGGGTTGGTGATTTTGGTTATTGCTTATGGGATTATGAAAATCACAAAATCATTAGGAGTAGATATGTAGTATTCAATAAAAAGGTCATGTATAAATATCATTTGCAGGGAAAGAAACAGGAAAAGGAAAACACATAATACACAGTGCTTAATGAAATCAAAGAAAATGAAACTCCAAAGGTGTCAGAAAATGAAGAACAGCAGTAGGTACCTCAAACTCCTACATAGAATATCTACTAGGTTAAGTAGAACCCCTGAATGATACTCTCCTTCATTGTATTATTTATTGATCATTGATTCTGGTGAACCACAATGTTATAAAGAATAAATGCATGTGGAAACTAGAAAGAAGTGGGAGAAACACATGAATGAGGAGATGGAATCCTTGGTAATAAACCAAACATGGGATTTGGTTCAATTTCCTACAGGTAAAAGAGCATTGTAGAATAAATGGGTTTACAGGTTAAAGGAATAAGATGGAGGAAAGAAGCGATATAAGGCCATACTTGTTGTAAAGGGGTTTGCACAAAAGAAAGGTATAGATTTTGATCAAATATTTTCTCTTATTGCTAAAATGACCTCAATTGGGACTATTTTAAGTCTAGTGGAGGTAGAAGATTTGTATCTTGAACAGTTAGATGTAAAAAATTCATTTCTCCATCAGGATTTGGAGGAAGATATTTATATGCAGCAGCCACAGGGGTATGAGGTCAAAGGGAAGGAGAATTTACTATGCAGGTCGAAGAAGAGCTTGTATGGCCTGAAGCAAGCTCCAAGGCAATGGTATTTGAAATTTGACAAGTTTATGACAAAACAAGGTTACAGTAGATGTCATTCAGACCACATTGTTTATTTCAAGAGGATAGATAATGGAAGATAAATTATCTTGTTATTGTATGTGTATGACATGCTTGTTGCATGGTATAACATGTAGGATATAAATGTGCTTAAAAGGAAATTAGCTAATTCATTTGCGATGAAGGATTTGGGTGATGCAAAGCAAACCCTTGGTATGAGAATAACAAGAGACAGGAAAAAACTCAAATTGACATTGTCTCGGGGTGATTACATAGAAAAGGTGTTGGAGAGGTTTAGAATGTAGTATGCAAAACCAGATAGTACACCTTTGGACATCCATTTCAAACTAAGTAAGGAGATGTGTCCCAAAACACAGGAAGAAATAGAATACATGTCCAAGGTCCCTTATTCATCAGCAGTTGGTATTATGTTGTATGCGATGGTGTGCACAAGACCAAATATTGAACATGTAGTGGGAGTTTTCATAAGGTATATGAACAATCCAAGTAAAGAGCATTGGAAGGAAGTAAAGTGGATTCTCGGGTATTTGATAGGTACTACTACTCATGCATTATGTTTTGGAGGTTCAAACATTGTTTTACAATGATAAGTTGATGCATATATGGTAGGTGATAAAGATAACAAGAGAAGCACCACAGGGTATTTTTTTACTGTAGGTGGAACAATAGTGAGTTGGATTTATAAACTGTAAAAGGTTGTTGCACTTTCAACAATGGAAGCAGAGTACATCGCTGCTATAGAGGCTAGTAAAGAGATGATTTGGCTATAGAGGTTCATAGAGAAATTGGGTAAGAAGAAAGAGAATAACAGGTTGTACAGTGACATCCAGAGTGTCATTCATCTTGCAAAGAACTCAACCTTCCATTATAAGACTAAACATATACATCTTAAGTACCATTTCATACGATCTATTTTGGAAGATGAACTGCTGAAGTTGGAAAAGATACATACTAGCCAGAATCCTATAGAAATGTTGAAAAAGGTAGTAACCAGAGAGAAACTAGGTTCCTGCTCAGTTTCAGTTGGGATTCAAGAGTGAAGGTGAAGATGAGAAATTTGTCAGGTCTAAGGTTTGGAACATAGTCCAGCAGATGCAGTAGTGGTGGAGTTGTTTTGATCAGTCTCCAAGTGGGAGATTGTTGGTTTTGGAGCCTGATTATCTTCTTGATTCAGATATATTGTTTTTCATCCATGTGTGTACCCCAGTTTTATATGTTGTGCAAGTGGACAATACACTCATACTATTGGGGGGGTGAGGGGGGGATTGGGCTTCACCCCTTGAAAGAAATTTTTTAGGGTTTTTTTTTGCCAATGGTTTATGGGCCCATGGTATTGAGTAGCCCGTGGTATTTTCCCATGGTAATCCCTCTTTAAAAGGAAGGCATTGTAATACGATTGTGTATTGTGAAAAATATCTATGTGATTGTGTGAGAGAGACTATGAGAGAGTGAAGAGGAAATTGCAGCGGATATGATGTGGATTGTATCTCTTCATTTGCTAGATGGTATAATAAAAGGAATGGAAATTTCTCCATGGGCGTAGCCCATATTGGGTGAACCACATATATTGGTGTCTCTCTTTTATTGTGTTTATGTGTTTTATTTCTACATCTTATTTTATGTTATTGTTCTGCAATCCTGTTTTTCTAACACCTCCCTCCTACTCACGCCTCCCCCTCCCTCCCGCGCTCACCATCCTTGGTGCTCATGCCTACTAATGAGTCTCAAATTAGGAGCAGGTAATCTAAGAGACAACCATCAATTCCAGCTCGAGGACTGAAAGACCATAAGTGGCTCAGCACCCTTTTTCCTGATTTGTAGAAGAGAACTCATGTTCAACATAATTGGCATTTAAAGCATAGAGTTAGGTTATGTTTCAAAATAGATATATATATATGGACCTCTTGAGTAGCAAGATGTCACTGTTGGCATTTTTTTAGAAGTTATCTTCAGCATATGTTATTCAAGACAATTCTGTTTTAAAACTCTTCTGAACATGAAGTTACAATTTTAATGGAAGAAGTGATGTTGTTTCAAGCTTTGTGGTTATAAGAATTTTCCCACTCCTGAAATGTGAGTTGGAGAGGGCCCCTCCAGCACGTAGGTCAGGAGCTTCATTTTTATTTCAGGTATTTTCTCATATGTCATGTTAATCGACTTAATCATCATCGTATATGAAGTACTTGACAATGGTCTGAATGACATAGTTTATCTCAGTTCAGCGATCATTTCATTTCAGCACTTTTTATCTGTAGTTCGTCAACATTGATTCTGTAGTTCTACAATGCACTTTCTATAGTCTTGTACATGCATTCTGTATAGGCATATTTACCTCTGTTTTCCAGCACGTTATATTAGTTTTTGATAATGATTTAGATTTGCGATTCCATGCATATTTCCTTTATCTGAATTCAGTTATATAGGATTCCATTGTTTTAAGTTCTTTGGATTTGAATAGAGTAGATGATTATTACTTTCAGTAATGGATTCGAATGAGATTAAGTTTGATTAATTTTTCAATATTGAATTTCTAGTTAAACTTCCAGTTTTTAGTGCTTTATTTCTAGATCAAGTTTCCCAAGCTTTCAGCATTTTATTTCTTAGATTAGATTTACAGTCCTTCAGCGTTTAATTCTTAGCATAAAGATCTATCAGTTTCAGCATTTCTAGTTCACAGATTTACAATATTTTCCTATTCCTTCATTCGTTGTTTAAAATAAGATCACTTCCATCCCCTTTTTGAGAAACCTTCAAGATACATCCCAACATCCTAAAACAACAAAGACTATCCTATAGAGCACATACAGTGCTTAGCACCTCTTAAGTTTGTACGCTCCCTGGTTGATAATTAAAGTATGCTTCCGGTTTAGCTACCCTAATTAGGTATCCATTCCTGGAGTCCACCACTTTTTGGTGTCGCTACCGGGGAGGTGCTTAATCCATAGGAGACATCTTTAAAATAAAAAAACAACACAAAAACAACCAGAAAACATAAAAAATTTACCATGAATGCCTAAACGACAGAGAAATAGATTTGGACACTTTATGCCTAACCGTCCTATGAGTAACAGCAGTTCTGATCATTCTCAATTTGAATTCCTTAACTCAGAGGAAGAAGCTGATTCTAGCTACGATCCACACAGAGATAACTTCTTTGCTAGATCTAGCTCCAACACTACTATGGCAGAAGAAGATGAGGAACCTAGAGAATTGTTCACTTTTCCCATCACTGTACCTCTTAGAGATGCCAGGATTAAGAATATCAACCCTGATAACCTACCAAATTTCCATGGGTTAACTTCGGAGGATCCTGACACATTTCTATTTGAGTTTGAGGTAGTCTATAAGTCATTTGGCTACACGATTGATGCACAAAAACTAAGACTCTTTCCTTCTACATTGAAAGATCTATCACTCAAATGGTTTATGAGCCTAGAAGGGAACAACATTTTTACATGGGACCAAATGAAACAAAATTTCCTAGAAAAATATAGGGACTACTGTAAGGCAAAAGATACAAGAGATGAAATCTTTAGAATGCAACAAGGAGAAAGAGAATCCTTAGAAGATTACGCACAACGATTTCAACTCAACTACAAACGAGCTAGCCACTGCACCTTGGATCAAGAATCACTAAAACTTGTCCTTCTTAGAGGGATAAAAGAAGAAAGTCTAGAAGTTTTAAACCTTCTGGGAGATGGAGATATATTCTAGAAAACTTATGACCAAATCCTACAAATCTTCAAAAATTACTCTAGATCTAGGAAAGGTAAAAGTGGGACAAGGGATTCACACCCATTTACTGGGGGATCAGCATCTTCAATACCAAACCTTACAAAGTCTAATTTATGGAACCTTTTAGATGACATGAAGACCAATATCCTACAATCCCTGGCCATGCAACTTGATGCACTTCAAATCAAGAAGAAACAGGACGAAATAAACCAAGCATTGGCAGTCTTTTGTCCACGCTGCAGAAAAAACATGAGAAGGGGAAGTGCACACTAAACACCATAGAAATATGTGGCATCTGCACTGACGATCACTCCACTGATAAATGTCTGTTGTTGCCCTCATGCAAAGCTGCTATTCAAGAGCACACAACTGAAGGTGCAATAGAACAACTTTGTTTTGTAAATCAAAGGAGACATAATTTTGTCGGGCCTTACCAACCCAACAACCAAGCCTACTTTAATCCAAAAAATAATCAACAAAATTGGAACTCAACACCTGCCCCATGGACATATCAACCAACTCCAAACCAGTGGCAGCAAGGCCAACCATATCAACAGCCTTATTACCCACAATCTTACTCTCCGTACCCCCACCCTTTGCTCAGCCAACAACGAATTATGGAAATCCATATCCTTATTCATCAAATTGGAGGGCTCCATTGCAGCAGCAGCAACCACTCATCATGCCACCACCACAAAACCAACCACCCCCCAGACCTCCACCAATTCCTGCCCAGCCAATTCCAAACACTAACAACAACAGGCCAGGACAGCAACAAGCCTACAATACTGAAATGGTTAATTTTCCAACTTATGTTGTGGATACGCTGGAGATAAACGAAATTAATCTCAGGTCTGGGAAAACATTGCAAAACACACCCACACAGCATAATAAAGAAGATGAAGCTGAATCTCACGAACAAGCAACACAACTTGAAATTCAACATCCATACGAGCCAATCCCTCCAGAAGAAGAAATTCGGCCACAAACACAAAATAGAAACCCTCGATTCCCTGAAAAACTTATACGAAATACTAAAGAAGAAGAGGAAAATGCAATTCTGAACAAATTAAAGCACTTAAACATCCAAATTTCAATTTTACAGGCCATAAGAGATGTGCCAATTTGTAACAATTTTATCAAAAAGAATTGTTTGAAAAGACCTGGCAGAAGAAGACGTGACCCACCCACGATAAATGTAGTAGGTCAGTTAGCATATTTAATGCTATGTGTCATTGTAAACCCCAAATACATTGATCCAGGCAACCCAGTAGTAAACGTGACAATCAACAACAGACATATCGCTAGCATCCTAATTGATTTAGGGGCTGCAATAAACGTAATGACTAAGGATACCATGATAGCCCTAGGACTACAATCAATGGTCAGACCAACAACTACCGTCCTACAGGTAGCTGACACATCGACAGTAAAACCTAAAGGAATGCTCGAAGACATAATTATCAACATAGAATCCTAGGAATACCCAACTGACTTCATAGTCATCGAAGTAAAGAGTAAACTTAGTGGATACCCAATAATACTAGGGAGACCCTGGATGGAAACTACATATGCTTACATCGGGTGCAAATCGGGCAACATGACAATCACCAATGGCCAAGCTAGAAAGAAAATCACGATTTACCCTCTAGCAAGGAAGTCTTCAAACCTAAAATATCAAAACTGGATAGATGACTATGATGACTTAAAATACCAAAACATCTGACATGTCCTTACCATTGAAGTTTCCCTATCACTAAAAGCCATCGACGAAGATAGTCATTTAGATAGGTTTATCCAAAATGCTTCTTCTAATCAGGATATGTTTGAAGATTTTCTTGGCACAAGTCAGCAACAAGAAGAAAAAATATCAACCCTCAACTCTGACAGAATGTGGAAGAGGTACTCACACTTGAACAACATTCAATTCAAATCAAGACAGTTGAGATAATGCCTGGGAGGACAGTTAATATTAACTCCAATTTAGAGCCAAGACAAGAACATCAATTATTGAAGTTACTATTAGACAACAACAAAGCATTTGCATGGACATACACTGACATGAAGGGTATCCACCCAGACATCTGTAAGCACTATATCTATATAAAGGAAGGTGTTGTTCCTATCAGGAAACCACAGAGAAGAATGAACCCAGCATTAAAGGACATAGTTAAGCTCGAATTACAAAAGTTGTTAGATGCAGGGTTCATATACCCAATCTCAGATAGTGAGTGGGTATCACCATTGGTCATCGTTCCTAAAAAAGGAGGGAAGTGGAGGATTCGTGTGGACTACAAAGAACTCAATAAGGAAACCAAGAAAGATCACTTCCCTCTTCCATTTATTGACCAAGTACTGGACACATTAGCTGGGAACAAATTTTTCTCATTCTTGGATGGGTTCAGTGGGTACAACCAAATCCTCATTCACTCAGTTGATCAGGCAAAAGTCACAGTCATCAGAACACTTCCACCACCTCTGAAATAGAGAGATGTGAGAAGTTTTCTTGGACAAACAGGATACTACAGAAGATTCATTGAGACTTATAGCAAAATTGCTGCACCAATTTTTTTCCTTCTAACAAAAGACACAGAATTCATTTGGACAAAACATTTTATGTTATCATTTGAAAAAATCAAGGAGAAAACAATTATAGCTCTAGTAATCCAAGGACCAAATTGGGCACTATCATTCCACATCCATTCTAATGCATCAGATAAGGCCATTGGATCGGTCCTTGGACAAGAAAGAGAGAAGAAACCATATACCATATACTATATCAGCAAAAACTTGGCAGGAGCAGAATTAAATTATACAGTCACAGAGAAGGAGTTTTTGGCTATCATACATGCCATTAACAAATTCAGGCACTACATAACTGGGTACCAAGTTTTTTTCCACACAGACCATTCAGCAATCAGGTATCTCATGAACAAACCTAATACAAGTGCTCGAATCATTAGATGGATACTCCTCCTGCAATAGTTTGACATCACAATTCTAGATAAGCCAGGCAAACACAATGTAGTGGTTGATTTTCTGTCTAGGCTCACCCATGGACAAGACAATGAAGTGGTAAATGACAATTTTCCTAACGAGCATCTTTTTTCAATCTCCAAAAGAATCCCATGGTTTGCTGACATAGCAAACTACTTAGTGTCTAGAAAATTCCCACAAAATTACAGCCACCAAGATAAGAACAGAGTCATAAGGCAACGTGGCACCTATGCATGGATAGAGGGAATTCTTTTCAAAAAAGGACCAGACCAAGTATTAAGGAGATGTATCAGAGAAGATGAATTCCATGACATACTGCATGCCACTCATAATGAACCATGTGGAGGACATTATGCTGCGAAGAGGACAGCCTATAAAATATTGCAAACTGGATATTATTGGCCAACACTACACAAGGACACCTATGAATATGTTTCACATTGTGATGATTGTCAACGAATGGGGAAGCCTACACAAAGAGAAGAAATGCCTCTCCATACACAAATCTCATTGGAACCATTCGATAAATGGGGATTTGATTTCGCTGGCCCATTTAACCCACAATCAAATCAGAAAAGCTATATCCTAGTATGCACTAACTACCTTACAAACTGGGAAGAAGTAGCAGCACTTGCAGCACTAAATGAAACTAATGTGGCGAATTTTTTTACAAATCAAATCTTCCACAGATTTGGAGTCCCGCGAGAGTTAGTTTATGACCAAGGCCCACAATTTACATCCAACCTCATAGAGGACCTGCTTCAAAGAAACAAGGTTAAACATAGAAAATCTACTCCCTACCACCCTCAAGCTAATGGTCAAACTGAGGTGACAAACAGAGAACTAGAAAGGATCTTGACAAAAACTGTACAACTTCACAAAAAAGATTGGGCAGGCCGACTAAGTGAGGCAGTCTAGGCTTATAATACATGGAAGACAACAACAGGCTTCACCTCATATGAGCTAGTATATGGAAAGAAAATAATGTTGCCAATTGAGTTTGAGATCAAAACATTGAGGATTGCAGCTGAGTTGATGTAACGTTCCCTCCTGTGGACCCAATTCCTGGAAGGGAACATGATGCCAATCTCTGGGATTTCACATAAACTCATCCCATTCATTAGATTCACAGCCATAAAAAAAATGTGTGTAGATGCAAATTAAGCAAATATGCACAGCGGAATTAAAACTCATCCACACACATATTTCATATGCATTCATCATATTAGAAACAGCCATCAAATTATAACCTTTCAGAAGTAAATACACATAAATAATATACTCATATTCATTGTATAATTGTCTCAAGCAACTAGCTATGTTGCTGCAACATTCCACCCAACCATAGGCCAGTTGTGTTCATCAATCTCTCAACACAACTGTCACCCCCGAGCTAGGCATGATTCTTGCAAGGAAAAGGGGACATCAAGCTCATGCACAGCCAAAGCAATAGATACCCATCTCAATCCCAACACTCACTTACACACAGCAAACTGAAAACTGGGCATGGATACACATTTTCAACAATGGGGATTTACAAACAGGATGACCATGGGTTTTTCCCAAATCGTGGGCACACCAAAATGTATTGTGGAAAGAGGGATTCGACCACAGGAAGCAAACTCGATTTCTCCTATAGGTTATGAGCATTTCAAATTGCCCAAAACAGCCTCATTGAAACCCCAAATCGAGCTCCCTCTCCTTCCAGCATCTCTGCAACACAAAAACGCCCTCTTCCCAACTGACCACAAGGAAACACAGGAAAAACATGGAGGAAAAACGCCCAGGCAGCTCCAAAAATGTGAGAGAGGCAAAAACTAGTTGATGAGTAATGGCTTGGGGAGCAATTCATGGCTCTTTTGTTTCCCAAGAAGCAAAACATGTTTTTCCATGAAGGGTGGCTTGCCCATACTTGAATTTGGACAACCATACCTCTCCATTCCCAAGGCATTAACTACCTCAACCAAATCTTGGTAGAAATCAATGATTGGGTACAAAAGTCAACATGGGTAGTTGAGGGTTTGATGGGTTATCTCATTAACACTTGGCTTGACTTGATTGGCTCAAGGGTTTGAATGTTTTCCCTCCCAATTCCTTGAAAAATCATGCCCCCATCTCTTGTTGCATTGCATAGCTAGTTGTGGGAATTTTATTAAAATGCATATTTACAATTCCAATGTGCCTGGCTAGCACGTAAACCATATGCATCAATAAATCGATGGCGGGGCCTTGGCCTTGAGCTCCTTACCATGATTTTATAACAATATTACATTATTTACATCTTGATGCAATGGGGTCAAAATCGGGGCATTACAATCCCCTCCCCCTTGGAATAACACCGTCCTCGTTGTTCCAAAACTTAGGAATGAATACCCACTTTACACATGCCTCAAAATCTGCAAATGGTGGAAGGCCTATCTTTCATTTCATCTCTTGAATTTGAAATTTCAGGATCAAGTCCTTTTGCTTTCTCAAGTTGCTCCTGTTGGCTTTGATCTTCCAGCTCTGCAGGCGGGCATCGCTCCACAGCAAGCCCTTCCTTTTATTCACCTTCCAGCTGATCTACAAGTCTGGAATTTTCATGGCTTCCATCTTTCTTGTTGTCCTGACAACTATTTGAGGAATATTTTCAACCAAAACAATTATCTTTTGGTCTGCTGCCATGATCAATGTGCACAACTGGCCCACACTTTCCTCACTAGCAACACTTTGGCTAGTAACAACTGCAAACAATGGCTTTCAATTTCTCACCTGTGAGATTCATCATGGCAATTCCTGTTAGGACAAGCATGATATAATATTAAAATTAGTCAATTATTTTTCCCGTTTACATGGAAAGTCCATTCTTCACTCATGAGACTTCCACACTTTTCATGCTTTCCCAACATACACATGAACTCATCCATGTTCATAGTCTCACATGGAAATAGCTATTTCAGCATTCACAACTCATTTCAAGCAATTAAACACAATCTATTTTCAATCATGACATGCACTCAACAATATTTTGTTTCTAAGATGCATCAGTCAAAAGGGAAAGAGGAGAGTAATAGTTTCCCCCTCTTAGTCTTGTTCCAATCCGGAGCCACACCATCACTTGGGGTTCTATGCTCCTTAGCCTCTTTCACTTCAATGTGAATGCTTGACTTGCCATTTCTTGGCTATGACACTTAGTGTCTAAGGCCTATCTAATGCTTTCAACTAGGGAACCCTTCCCCATTGTTCCTTACAGAACCTTTGGCTGCTAGGACCCACACATGTCCACTAGCACCATCTTTTATTATTGCTCATACTGAGCTCTTTAGGATGGTCACATGTCCACATGCATCCCTATGATGCCCTCATAGTCCTTGCTTCCAGCAATACCTACACTCAAACATTGAATCAATTCACCTGTTTAGTTTATTCTCATAGGGCTTATCTCCAAACAAGAGTTTAAGAAATCATATACACACGTATATTCATATTAAATAAGCAAGAAGCTACAAAATAACCAAATACTTATATGTATTGGATGTCTTCACTTGATTCCATAGGATCCTTCTTTGCTTTACAAGCCTTGGATTTCCCGTGGGTACAATAATGAATGTTGGGCCAGCATGCAGGGTACTCCACAACCATTCGAATAGGCAATGCCAGGCCAGTATGCCGACTAGTTTTATCAATTAATTAAGGAATGTTTGGCCAGCACGCCAGCTGCTCCACAACATCAAGTGGTTAATGCTCCCACCAACCATTCTCTGAATTTATCGAGCATCAGTTACTCTCTGGATTTACCAAGAATTTTAGTGCCTAACTAGTTACTCTCTGGATTACCAAGAATTTTAGCGCCCAACCAATTACTCTATGGATTACCAAGAATTCTATAGCACCCGACCCGTTACTCTTTGGTTTACCAAGCGTTTGTGGCTCTTTCAGGGTCCTTACTTCCTGCAATGGCCAAGGTTTCCAACAAAGAAACAACAGTGTATTAGCTTGGTTGTCATAAGACTTGTTCATGAAATTTTTCATTATATGAATGAAAATCAAATACTTATCTGTATTTTGCATTTCCTTGCTACTCCACAAGTTTCCTTCTCTACTTTACAAGCCTTGGATCACCTATGGGGTGGATGCTTGGCCAGCACACCTGCTGCTCCACAACATCATCTGAATAGGAAATGCCAAGCCAGTACGCCGACTGGTTTTGTCATCCATCCCTAAAATCAGTATGCTAATCCAGTACACCAATTGGGTTTATCAAGCATACAACGACCATTTCCAAGCTAGTTCTCCGACTGGGTTTGTCATTAAATAACACCCTTCACCAATACCTCTACAATATGCAAATAACCAATGCCAGGACAGTACACCGATTGGGTTTATCAGGCATCATACAATTCTTCATCCACACAAGGATGGCACTCCTTATCCTGTGCAAACCAGCGTTTCCCTTTAGGAACTCTATAGGTGACTTTCTTGACTGCAGGCTAGCATGGCCCCACAATAACCACTCACACTACACAAGGATGATACCCCTTTTCTGCAACACAGCTCCACGGGCCTATCCATCCCTTCTAGTGTCCTTTAGTGTGAGCGTATAAAGGTTACCACTGCCCGTACAATCCTTTTGAGCACCCTTTCTTCACTTTGCCTCTTAACATGCAACATCAAATTGCATCTGTGTAAGTTGATAGTACAAGAAGGATAAGCAAGTTCATCAGTATTCCTGCTATAAAATTGTAACCATATTTCACAACATTCACTATCAAGTATTGAAACACCAGGAATGCATCCATTCCCTTAGGGTGTAGTCAATATTGACAACCCTATCATACCCCAGCACCAGAAAGGTGTGCACTCCCTTTCGGATGTGAGGCATGTAGGCCCTAATCATACTCAAGCAATCTGGAAGAACAATGAAATAATAAAACATGCCCTACATATTAAATCTAATAACCAGACATGTATATTCTGAGTTAGGGTTACATAATACTTATCCCTTTTCAAATGTATCTTTCCTTCATTTGTGAAGAATGGGGGCTCCCTTCTCTAAGTCAACAATACTTCGGTTTTCCACCCTAATATTTTCATGTTCCATAACCCCCACATGCCTTCTTGGCATAATTTTTCTGTCTCACTCACATGCTTTACCAACATGCAGTTCGGCTGAGACATTATCAATATTTACAATGGCGTTTCACCCGAAACCCATTTCCAAAGCATGGGATCCTTCCCATCTAGTTTGGCTTCTGCAGGCCATCACACATGGTCTCCCTACAATGTGTCATCCTGGCACATACATAATTTTATTTGCTCAACAATGAGGCTATCCTCATATTGTTTGGCTCTCGCAAGTGGTATCACTCTGTCCATTATGGTTTTACACTGGTTACCATACATGAACATCCACCTACAACATGTCCTCCTGACACAATTTTATATAAGTCAAACAGTCATTAGCAATTATAAGCAAATTCTCAAATTTGAAATCTACAAATCTGTTTTCCTACAGAAATTAGATTTGCAACCATGAGATTATTCTCATAAACTTAAATCAGACAATTTTCAGATCTGTTTCATGCATAAGTTACAACCATGAGAACCTTCTCATAACCTTTGGCTTCTACACATGGTAGATCTGGGTCTTTACTATGGACTTATCCTCATTGCCATAAGCAAGACTTTTCTACCTGAAAACTGAAACTTTAATCAGCCAAACACGTTGTGAGTATCTATGCATATAATCCTTCCATTGCCACAACAGTCACTCAAGTGATCTCAGAATTATAACACTCAATAATTCAAACACCTTCAGTTGTTAACATTTGAAATGCAATGATATATATATATACAGTTCTATATATGCATCATTATCGCAATAAAATTGCAAGACATAGTCACACTATACATGCAATTTAAATAAACTGTAAATACTCATTACTTCACATTCCATGCAACTTTGTCCTTCCAACAGAGTGCTCTGGTAGCCCATCACTTGTCTACCTTCTTCGTGCGATCTTTCTCCTGCATTCATAGCAGCTCATGAAATGGTATTGGGATTAACAATAGTCCACCATTCATCTATTATCTAATTGCATTGAAACATATATATGTCACACCCATGTATTCACACAATGCATCTCAACATGTGCACCCATACATATGCATGCACATTCACAATATTTACATAATCTTTTTAATGTGCATTCACTCAATGCATAACCCCTCAATACAACCTTGCATTGATCCATGAATACTATGCATTCCAACATATTATGGCCTAACCATGCCTATCTCATATGGCATACACTACAACAGGACCATAAGTCATCACTTGCTTTGGTTGTCAAACTCACAACCGACATACACAAATGGCATGATATAATTTCTTATGAATGCATTGAGATTTCTAAGCAAGTATAGGGTGTAAGGATCATTGCCTTCACTTACCCACACCTCACCATACTTGGTAGGTTAACATTCACATTAGGGCACTCAATACCACATGCAAACCAAATCAACATAGTTTAAGCATAGTTGAAGGGATCTTACCAAATCCTCTTTCAACATTCATGCAATTAAGCCCCCCGTATAACCATTACCTACATGGTTGCCATTAACATCACTTGATGTTACCTGATCAGTTGGCCTCTTACCAAGGCTACACAGTCCTTTTCCAACTTCATGATCACAGATTTGTTGCACCATCATTTCCTCATAAAGTGGTTGGTCGTATGTAACAACATCATCCTCATCTTTAGCCATGCTTTGGTTGCCTCTGGTCCTATAACCAAAGCGAACACAACTAATTAATAGCACCCACAATAATTATCTTAAGCGGCTCATTGCATATCTAAAAACTCACCATTTTACCAATATACAATATCCTATTCATGCACAAACATTTTCACATGCACTGTGCAATGTTCATTAATGTGCCATATGGTGCATATTCATTTCATCTATGTAATCTCTTGCATTTTCAGCATGCTTATGCCATAATTTATATGCATGACAATTTCATAATTATAAATACGATAGCAAAACGGGTGTTAAAGAATTCTCCCTTTGCAATCCCTCATCGTAGTATGGAATCCCTCTTCCATATCATAGTTTGTCTGTTTTCCTTCCAGTCATACAATTCTAGAAATTGCCCATATTGACAACAATTTTTTTTTGTCAAAACAGCCATTGGCACTCTTCTGTACCAAATATCTATGATATAGGTGGACCTCTTTCAAATTCTGTTCATGTATCCCTGTTCTCCTCTGAATAAGCTTTCCAACGCCTATCCCCGTGCTCCATTCCGATCCAGGATATGGAATTTACATTCTTCCAAAAATGCAAATTTTGCCCAAATTTCTGCACTTTTACACAGCTGCAATTTATTCTGAAAGGCCAACTTCAGCTGCTTGTAGAAGCAAATTTAGGAAGAATCATGAAAACTTATCTATCGGGCGAAGGTAGTCCATATAACAAGGAACACTCAGTAACCTTTATATCCTTGTTCCGATGCACCAGTCAACTTCTATAAAATTCGGGATCTTGCTACTTTTCACATTTCACTTTTCCCCAAAATCTCAAAATTGGGCCAAAAATGGCTATCTCCCAATCTATGCATTTCTGGAAAATCTTCGTCTAACGGAAATTGTCTCTCTTAATGAGAAGATGAAATGTTGAGTTCAGTAAAAAAAATTATCCCAACATCTAGGGTCACTTTTACTGTCCACAAGCTTTTCAAAATCCCGAAAAAGTGGCCCGAAACAGTGCTTTTTGGCCTTCTTGCTCACCCTGACTCCACATCCTTTGGAGTTCGGCTCCAAGATTCCAAACTTAACACTGTTCCTGCTCCATGGCTGCGCCATATCAATTTCAGCTCAAACTGACCTTCCGTCAAGCCTTGGGACACCATCTTACAAAAGTCACTATTCTCCATTTTCTGTCAAATTGGAGCATAATGGGTTCGGGACCCTCTCCGGTTCTTTCATGGCCTTCGTTAATGGCCTCCGAGCCTCACAGGAATCATCCCATTCTGAGCCCGACTGCTCCTTTTACCGAGAAATCAAGTTTTGGGCTCTATACTGTATTTTTTTATTTTTATTTTGCTCCTCCCATTGCTAGTCGCGGCTCAACCTCTGTGACCGTCGCTGGTCTTAACCTTAACTCCACCGACCTTGGCGTTGGATTTAAACCTAACATTGTCATCGCATCGTAGGTTTTAACCCTAAATTCTGCAACCGTTTCGCCAGTGTCGCCGCTGACCGTCGCATATTTTAACCCTAACTTCTGCAACCGTTGCGACGGTCCTGGCCTCATCTTCGCCGCCCGCAAGCCTCCGTTGTTGCGACCGCATCGCAAATTTTAAGGCTAAAATTGCCGACCGCGTCACAGATTTTAAGGTTAAAATTGTCGACCGCGTCGCAACTTTTAAGCCTAAAATTGCCGCCACGCCACAACTTTTAAGCCTAAAATCGCCTCCGCACCGCAACTTTTAAGCCTAAAATTGTCATCACATCGCAACTTCTAAGCCTAAAATTGTCGCCGTGTCGCAATTTCTAAGCTTAAAATCGCCGCATGTTTTGGTATTTTCTGGCTTATCTTTTGCCGACATAGTCTTTTCTCCACGACCGTTTCGGCGCAAAAATTTAACCAAATTTTTGTCGACCGTGTCGCAGCAGTTATGGTTAAAATTGTCGACAGAGACTTAGGCAAAATTTCAAAACACTTAGAAAATTTTCAAACTTTTCAAAAACAGTTAGAAAAATTTTCTGAAATATTTCCTTCTTTTCTGATGTTTAGTGTTGGACATGAGGCATACTTACCTCTCCAACTGTGATAGGTATCCCATGAAAGCCCAATGCTACAACCAGCAGCTCTGATACCAAAATGTAATGTTCCCTCCCGCAAACCCAATTCTTGGAAGGGAACATGATGCCAATATCTGGGCTTTCACATAAACTCATCCCATTCATTAGATTCACAGCCATAAAACAAATGTGTGCAGATGCAAATTAAGCAAATATGCACAGCGGAATTAAAACTCATCCACACACATCTTTCATATGCATTCATCATATTAGAAACAGCCATCAAATTATAACATTTCAGAAGTAAATACACATAAATAATATACTCATCTTCATTGTATAATTGTCCCAAGCAACTAGCTATGTCGCTGCAACATTCCACCCAGGCATAGGCCAGTTGTGTTCATCAATCTCTCAACACAACTGCCACCCCCAAGCTGGGCATGATTCTTGCAAGGAAAAGGGGACATCAAGCTCATGCACAGCCCAAGCAATAGATACCCATCTCAATCCCAACACTCACTTACACACAGCAAACTCAAAACTGGGCATGGATACACATTTCCAACAATGGGGATTTACAAACAGGATGGCCATGGGTTTTCCCCAAATCATGGGCACACCAAAATGGACTGTGGAAAAAGGGATTCGACCACAGGGAGCAAACCCGATTTCTCCTACAGGTTATGAGCATTTCAAATTGCCCAAAACGGCCTCATTGAAACCCCAAATCGAGCTCCCTCTCTTTCCAGCATCTCTGCAACACAAAAACGCCCTCTTCCCAATTGACCACAAGGAAACACAGGAAAAACATGGAGGAAAAACGCCCAGGCAGCTCCAAAAACGTGAGAGAGGAAAAAATTGGTTGATGGGTAATGGTGGGGAGAAATTCATGGCTCTTTTCTTACCCAAGAAGCAAAACATGTTTTTCCATGAAGGGTGGCTTGCCCATACTCGAATTTGGACAGCCATACCTCTCCATTCCCAAGGCATTAACTACCTCAACCAACTCTTGGGAGAAATCAATGATTAGGTACAAAAGTCAACATGGGTAGTTGACGGTTTGATGGGTTATCTCACTGACACTTGGCTTGACTTGATTGGCTCAAGGGTTTGAATGTTTTCCCTCCCAATTCCTTGAAAAATCATGCCCCCATATCTAGTTGCATTACATAGCTAGTTGTGGGTATTTTATTAAAATGCATATTTAGAATTCCAATGTGCCTGGCTAGCACATAAACCATATGCATCAATAAATCGATGGCGGGGCCTTGGCCTTGAGCTCCTTACCACGATTTAATAACAATATTACATTATTTACATCTTAATGCAATGGGGTCAAAATCGGGGCATTACAGTTGAACATGGAACTTTCAGACATCCAGCAAGAAAGAATACTACAATTAAATCAGCTGGATGAGCAACGCCAACAAGCACTTTCTCACACTGAAATCATCCAGCAACAAAGAAAGAAATGGCATGACAAGAACATCAAGCAGAAGAAGTTCAAAGAAGGTGATTGGGCACTACTCTATGACTCCAGATTTCACACATTTAAAGGCAAACTGACAACCAGATGGCTCGAACCCTACATCATTGAAAACATCTATGACAATGGAGCTGTCAGGATTACAACAATAGATGAGGAAAAATTCCCCATGATTTTGAATGGGCACAGACTCAAACTCTATTAGACACCAAAATCCAGAGAAGAGTTCACAAAGACACTTTATCAGCAAAATCTAATGCTGATAGAGAGCCTAGAACATCACTGAAAATTTCTTGATTTGAAAAAAATTGAAAATGAAAAAAAAATAGAAAGAAAAAAAAAATATGGAAGAAAAAAAATGATGAAAAAAAAAGAAGAAAAATGGAAAAAAAAAAAAGATAGAAAATGAAAAAAAAAATGAAAAACATGATGCACTCGGGTTCTAAAAAAAAAAATTGATGGACTTGATCCATCCCTACACAGAACCAGAGACTGATCCCTATGCAGAACCAGAAGACCAATTTCAAAGCAAGACCAAAAAGCAAATTCAAGCGAGCCAGAAAGCAATGTCAAGCGATCCAGAGAATAAATTCAAGAGATCCAGCCAACAATTAGCAGCAGAATAGAAAGCAAGCATCAAAAGCACAACAAACAAATATCAGCTTTCAGAATCTAAATCAAGCGATCCAGCAATCTAAATCAAGCGAGCCAGCAGTCAATTCAAGTGAGCCAGAACACAAGCAAGCTACAGAAATCAAATCACCATTTGGAGCATCACTACAACACAATGTTGAACACAATGGAAAGTCATATCAGCAAAGCTTGCACTAAAATCAAGTAAACAAAGGCAGCAATTCCAATAAAATAAAATAAAAAAGACGTGACTACTGACACGCCCAAAATCACTATAGACGCAGTTGAACTCAACTAAAGAATTCCGTACCCATACAATCCAACACAAGTCATACAGTCAGTTACGTAAAGCATGAAAGGTAATCACTTAACTCTTTATTTTATTTTCAAAGCAAATCGTTACACCCCCACAAAGAAGATATTTCTCAAAGCTTAAGACAGCTTATAATATTGAATCGGCAGCACAGTTCAAAAGTAACCACACAGAATCATGATTACCCACTTTAGACATGTCAGAAGATGACAACATTCGCATCTAGCCGTTATATCCCCAAATGATATCCCAAAATGATCAGAGCGGCAGTGCATGGCACAATGATGGAAGGAAATGCAGGGTGAAATAATGAAAAGGAATGTATAAAGCAGCAAATACGACGAACGATGATCGGGATAAGTGAGTGAAAATAGATAAATAAGGCAACATAACCTAAAAAAAGATCCATTCTTGTAATACAAGCTTTCCAGAAACAGAAACCGAAAATTCATGTTGTCACTCAACCAGCAAACTACCCTTGAACCTATGATCAATCCCGTCCAGTTGAGGTAAGTCAGCCACACTTAAAGTTTTTGGTTTGTCGATTATAATAGAAAATTCAAGATGAAAAAAGGGTTCAAAAAGAGTGAACCAAAGGATCACAAGCCCATTTATGAATCCCCACAGGTTTTATCAATCCTCCGTAATGCGGGCTGGATGCCCTTCATCTCAGGACTGGGAGGGTCTAATACAGAGGTGGGTTTAGAATTCGCAAGGAACTTGAAGCACATCAAAGATGAACAGTTTGTCACCCGGGTAAGGGGACTGCGTATCAGACTGGATGAGGAGGCAATTGCAAAATACACAAGGCCACCCATGGGTCTACACTAGAGAAGGGATGACCGGGAAGCCAATCAAAGGGCAAAGGCAGCCTTCTTCGGACCAAGAGAAGTTTATGAAGAAGACAAAAATGGAGTCAAGAGAGTCACCATGCCAACACCCTAGGACGAAATAGCTGTTTTCATTCAAAAATATGTAACGTGTACAGAGAAGCTGAGCTATGTCCCTCTCTTCCACTTTCGAATACTAGAGCTTCTGAGGTACAGGAGCCATATCACACCGCATAACAACATCAGCATTCCCCATTATCTCCTCCAATCTCTGGGAGAAATGAGTAAAAAGGTAGTTCAAGGAAAATAAGATGCGCTAGCCCACCATGGGCTAATCAAATTGATAATTTGTGAAGAATTAACAGTACAGGTTCCAGAAAGTTTCATGGGAGGAGTTTGTGGTAATTTCAGAAGATGATGTGCAGATAATGATGGGTACACCTAATGTAGGCATACCCCTAGCTTCAGGGTCAAAGGAAAAATCCACTTCCGCATTAGGAGATAAGAGAAAGATTGACATGGATAGTGACAATGAAGTTATGGCTGATACCCTGATTAAAATAAAACATTCAAAAGATGCTTCCCGTCAAAAAGAATCAGGGGTTTTCACCAGCAGGCATGGAGCAAAATGGCGAAGTAAGAGAATCCCACAACATCCCAAAGGTGAACAAGAAAAGAAAGTAGAAAAAGAGCCCAGCCCCATAATTCAAAACTTATCGAATGATGACGAGTGGGTAGACCAAGATGACCCAACTACACCAGAATAACAGGATGATTACCAATGGAACCCTGCTGGTCAAAATACATACCTTGGAGTCATTGACCAACTAGATAAGGCACTAATAGAACTGGAAAAGGTCAAGGAGGAGTTGGAAGCATTAAAAATTGAAGCAAGAATCCAGAGAATCCAGTCGGCTTCACCAGCAACCCCACTGTTTGCACATGAAAAGACCCAGATTTTGAAAATGCAGCACGCAGGAGAGTTGAAGCTGGTAGAACAGCAAAGTTTGGCACTGAAGGAGAAATTGGGACAGGCTCAAGAAGAGTTGGCTTAGAAAGACTAGAGAATTCAGCAATTAGAGGATACATTGATGGCCACCGCTAGGGTCTATGATGGTATATTGGGACTCAAGCCCCCATCTAGGATCTATACGATCTACCTAAAGGAGAAGTGGGGAAAATTTCATCTACAAAGGCTGAAACAAGGCCTGCCTCTAGAGATAAACACTCCAAAGGAGTTTTTTGACACTTCTGTGAGCTGCACAGAGTTGGAAAAGGATCAATTGTGCAAATTTTTCTTGCACAACTTCGTGGTGACGAGTTCACCTAACTGGTCACCTAATCCCTACGTAGGCAACTTCCAGCTAAGAGCACTCTGCTCCTGGATGAACCACGAGATAGAGAGATCACAGGATGCCCATCTCTATTTGTCTGAGGAGTGGAAAAACCCATTATGGATCAAGGGTGAGGAAACCCATCCTAAAATAATAATCTAGGACCATAGGACTATCACCACAAATGAAGAGTTGGTTCCTATCCTTCCTGCAAAACAACAGGAGGCAGTGACACACTTTGATCTGACCCTTCAATGCACATACAAGGAAGTTCAAGAATCCATCGGTGAGAGATGGGAAAGGATAGTAGAATATTTGAAGAAGAGGGAGCCTCACTCCCCCCTCAGACTATAGACTGCTCTAACCAAGGCCAAGTTATACAGGGAATCGTTAATAAGGAATCAGCTCACATGGATCGGCATGAAATTGAGCCCACCATTCTTTCTTCCCTTGATTATTAAAGAACGGGTCGATGAAGAAAAGGAGAAAATAGCATGGACCAAAGATGACCAGACCTTGGGCTATCATAGGCAGGCACTGACCCCTAGGGTCGTTACCTGGGACATTAGAGAAGCTATTCAAGAACATGATATGTCACCCAGGGATGGGTAACTCCTTCAGTCTCGGGAGATGATGAGTCCCAAATTAGGCACAGGTAATCTAAGAGACAACCATCAATTCCAGCTCGAGGACTGAAAGACCATAAGTGGCTCAGCGCCATTTTTCTTGATTTGTAGAAGAGAACTCTTGTTCAGCATAATCGGCATTTAAAGCATAGAGTTAGGTTATGTTTCAAAATAGATATATATATGGACCTCTTGAGTAGCAAGAGGTCCTTGTTGGCATTTTTGTAAAAGTTATCTTCAGCATATGTTATTCAATACAATTATGTTTTAAGACTCTTATGAACATGAAGTTACGATTTTAATGGAAGAAGTGATGTTGTTTCAAGCTTTGCGGTTATAAGACTTTTCCCACTCCTAAAATGCGAGTTGGAGAAGGCCCCTCCAACACGTAGTTCGGGAGCTTCATTTTTATTTCAAGTATTTTCTCATATGTCCTGTTAATCGACTTAATCATCATCGTATATGAAGTACTTGATAATGGTTTGAATGACATAGTTTATCTCAGTTCAGCAATCATTTCATTTCATCACTTTTTATCTGTAGTTCGTCAACATTGATTCTGTAGTTCTACAATGCACTTTCTGTAGTCCTGTACACGCATTCTATACGGGCATATTTGCCTCTGTTTTCCAGCATGTTATATTAGTTTTTGATAATGATTTAGATTTGCAATTCCATGCATATTTCCTTTATCTGAATTCAGTTATATAGGAGTCAATTGTTTTAAGTTCTTTGGATTTGAATAGAGTAGATGATTATTACTTTCAGTAATGGATTCGAATGAGATCAAGTTTGATTAATTTTCAGTATTGAATTTCTAGTTAAACTTCCAGTTTTCAGTGCTTTATTTCTAGATCAAGTTTCCCAAGCTTTCAGCATTTTATTTCTTAGATTAGATTTACAATCCTTCAGCATTAAATTCTTAGCATAAAGATCTATCAGTCTCAGCATTTCTAGTTCACAGATTTACAATATTTTCATATTCCTTCATTCGTTGTTTAAAAGCATATCACTTCCATCCCCTTTTTGAGAAACCTTCAAGATACATCCCAACATCCTAAAACGATGAAGACTATCCTATAGAGCACATACAGTGCTTAGCACCTCTTAAGTTTGTACGCTCCCTGGTCGATAATTAAAGTATGCTTCTGGTTTAGCTACCCTAATTAGGTATCCATTCCTGGATTCCACCACCTACCCCTCCCTCCTGCTCAGGCCTCCCCCTTCCTCCAATTCTCACCCTCCCTACCACTCATGCCTCCCTTCCTCATATGTCCACCAAACCCCATGCCTCTCCTCTTCCATCCCTCACCAAACCCCGTGCCCAATTCCCACACCTCTCCTCTTCCATGCTTCACCAAACCCAACCCCCCCTCTACGCACACCGTAATATCCATTAGGGGTTAATAATTATTATTATTTATTTTAATATTTTAATTCCCCAACTATTTAAAAAAACTATATAATAGTATTATTATTATTTTAATAATAATAAGTTATTATTATATAAGTATTATTTTTAATGGTTAAAATTCTCCAAAACACCTTCTAAAACCATTCCAAGATGAATACATGAAACATCGAGAGGAAACGTTAGGAAGACTCAGCAAAAAAAAATGAAGATGAATCCAATGCTAGAATGCTCATCGTAATATAAGGGTTTCGTCAAGAACCGTCAGTAGTCAATAATACACTGAATGAAGTAGTCTCATTTAAGGATGAATTTGATGCCTCCATAAACACCAGTAATGGTACGATGAACTCCCATTATTCATCACGACCTCATTTTTCATCAAATACGAGTCAATACAGCAACGTCATACACAAATTCAAAATTGACATACCAAAGTTTGACGGAGAGGACAATCGTGATGGCACACAATGGATCAATAAAATCAAAAAATATTTTGTGATGCACCAAATTTATGATGACAACGACAAAATAAAAATTGCGGCAATGTATCTAGACAAATCCACATGCGATTGGTTCCTATAATGGGAGTCACAAATGGGACGACTGATGAGAGACTAGGACACCTTCAAGAAAAAAAAATTCAAACGGTTTCAAGATATGGAAGAGGATGAAATCTACACCAAACTCACTTGTTTAAAAAAAATGGTACAGTGGGCGAGTATTTTAACAATCTTCTGGTGTTGGCTACTCACGTCAATGGCGTAATTAATGAGCACATTCTCCAAATTTCCATTAATGGGTTGAAACCAAGTATCCAAAACAAGAATAAATTACTAGAGGTGAGGAATGTTGAACAAGCACACGAAAAAGAGAAACTAGTTGAAGAAGAACAAAAGGCACATCGGTCGTTTTATTATATACTTCCCCAATTAAGAACAAATCCAAAGAAGGATGACAATCCATGTAGTAGGTGCAATGCTCCTAATTCTTTCCCTGGGCATAAATGTAAAAGCAAAAATATCGTTCTATATGAAAAAAACAATAATGACGATGATAATGATGAAGAGTTTGGCGATGTATATTCTTCAGAATCAGAAATAGATGATGTTGAATCCAACATAGAGGAAGATAATGTCACTCCAACACTCTTAGTTGATGCAATAACGATTATCTCTCAACCCCAAACTCTCAAAATGTTTGGCTACATCAAGAACACTAAAATGACAGTGTTGGTCGACAGTGGAAGTACACACAACTTCATAGACTCCAAGGTCATCGCAAAACAATTAAACATATTCATCTACCTACCTCTAGCTTCCAAGTATCAATACCAAGAAAAAAACCACCTCATGTGAAGGGAAATGCCATAAGTTCGAGCTAACTATAAACGATACTATAGGTTAAAAGCACCTATGTATGCTATGGAGATTGGAGGGGTCAACATTGTCCTAGGTTCCCAATGGTTGAAAACTCTCGGTACAGTAGGATTAAATTTACAATAATAGCTTATAAATTTTTATGAAAACAGGAAAAAGTACAAGCTTCACAGTATCTGCTACCCTCCCCCCAAAATTGTTTCATCCAATAAAATGGAAAAAATGATTAAAAAGGGGGCTCAAGCCTTTTTCTTACATTGCTATGCTATGGAAGGACTAACTAATGAAATCCAAAATACCGATCCAAAGAAATTAGAGAAACTCATGTATAAACATTTTAGCATATTCCAAATCCCACCACATGGCCTTCCCCCACCACATTATAGGGTCACATCATAGAATAAATGTCAAGGTCAGCTCCAATTAGGAAAAAATCATACATACAATATCACATAAACAAGTCAGAGATTAAGTGATTGGTACAATAATTATTAGACTCTAGCGTGATTACACATAGTAAGAGTCCCTTCTCAACCCCCATTATACTTGTTAGTAAGAAGGACGGATCGTATAGACTTTGTATCGATTATCAAGCATTAAACGAAGTTACCATAAAAGATAAATTTCCCATTTCTTTTATCGACGAACTATTGGATGAGCTCCATGGTGCAAAATATTTTCAAAGTTAGACCTAAAATCAGGATATTACCAAATAAGAATTCGAGAAGAAGATATCCCTAAAACTTATTTTTGCACCCATGAAGGCTTGTATGAATTTTGAGTCATGCCTTTTGGACTATCCAATGCCCCTACAACATTCCAAGCTATGATGAATGAACTATTCCATCCACACTTGAGAAAATGTGTGCTCATCTCCTTCGATGACATTCTTGTTTATAGAAAAAACTAGAACTCACACCTCAAGCATGTAGAGACAGTGTTGAAGCTCCTGGAAGAAAATAATTTTTACGCTAACAAATTGAAATGTAGTTTTGGACAAAAAGAAATCGAATTTTTGGGGCATATAGTTTCAACCAAAGGCATCAAGGTTGACCCTCAAAAAATTGTGGCAAGTACTAAGTGGCCTACCCTAAAATCAATCACATCGTTAAGGGGATTCCTTGGTCTAGAAGGTTATTATAGAATATTCATTCATAACTACGCACAAATTATGGCTCCGTTAACATCACTGTTAAAAAAGGATGCCTTCATATGGGATAAAAATGTCGAAGCTTGTTTTGAAAAATTGAAAATATTAATGACATCCACTCTAGTCCTAGTAGCCCCAGATTTCACAAAAAAATTTATCCTTGAATGTGATGCTTGAGGGACAGGCATGGGATCCGTGCTCATGCAAGATAAACATCCCATCACTTTCGAGAGTCGGAAGTTAAAACCAACTAAACAAACAAAATATACATATGATAAAGAAATGTTGGAAAAATGCATGCCCTAGTCAAATGGAAGCAATACTTATTGGGGGGGGAATTATCGTTAAAACGGACCACAACAGCCTGAAGTATTTTCTAACCCAAAAAAATATCTCTCCAGAACAACAAAAATGGGTGAGAAAAATCTAGTTTTTTTGTTTTGATATTTTGTATAAAAAGGGTAAGGAAAATTGGGTTTCAAATGGCTTATCAAGGAAGCATGAAAGTGATGCCTCACTATGTTCCATTTCCATAATTATTCCTAAATGGATTTTAGAAGTCCAAACTTCTTTTGTCAAAGACCTAGAGACAAGGAATCTAATTGAAGAGGTTGAAGGAAACAAGGAAACAAACTCCAAATACTCATGGGAGAAATACATACTATGGTACAAACAAAGGATATATTTTCCCAGCTCCTCAAAATTAAAAACTCAAATCTTAAAAGAGAACCATGATTGTTCGACAACCGACCATGTTGGGTTTTTCAAAACATATGATAATATACGTCAATTCTTCTTTTGGAAGGGAATGAGGACTGATATCTAGAAATATGTGGCTGAATGTGATACTTGTCAAAGACAGAAGTTAGAAACTGTGGCTTCTCCAACCCCTTCATATCCTAGTGCAAAAATGGTCTAGTATATCCATGGAATTTATCATTGTTCTTCCTACATCAAAAGGGAAGGATAGCATATTCATAATTATTGATCGATTAACAAAATACTCTCACTTAATTGGTATTTCATCGAAGGAAAAACCGGGTCAAGTCGCGGATAGTTATGTAAAGAATATATTTAAGCTCCATGGGTTGCCCAAGCTTATCGTTAGTGACAGGGACCCCAAATTTACATCCAATGTTTTGAAGGAATTGTTCCACCAAGTGGGGACTTCATTAGCTATGAGTACCTCTTACCACCACCAAACAAATGGACAAACCGAAGTAGTAAATAAATGCCTTGAAGGATACCTTATGAATTTTATGAATGACCACCAGACACAATGGATATAGTGGCTACATCTTGTTGGATGGTGGTACAATAGTAGATATCATACCATGACACAAATGTCCCCTTTTGAGGCCTTATACGGGTATCCACCTCCAACAGCGAAGGAATATGTTATCAACAATTTCAAAGTTCCAGTAGTAAAAGACTATCTAGCGATGTCAGAGGAATTCATTTGTATTTTGAAGAACCATATTGAACAAGAAAGGAACTGCATGAAGCAACAAGCATACTCAAAAAGAATTGATCGTGAATTCGAAGTAGGTGATTGGGTATTTGTTTGTATCCAACCATACAAACAAACTTCACTTAGAAATTCCAAAAATCATAAACTCACGCCCAAGTTCTATGGTCCTTATCAAGTACGGAAGCAAGTAGGACATGTGGCTTATGCTCTAGACATACCAAAAAAAGGGAAATTAAATGGCATTTTCTATGTGTCATGCTTAAAGAAGAAATTGGGTCCAACAACTCTCATACAAACAGAATTACCTGTGTTAGATGATGAAGGAAAATTGGTTCTAGAGCCCGGATGCATTCTAGAAATTAAACTAGAGAACTTTGCTCCAGGTCAGTCAATGAGTACCTTGTCAAGTGGAAAAACTTACCAACTGATGAAGCTACCTAGGAAAATGAAGATTTTCAATCACGACACCTATCTTTACCAATACTTCGTGGACGAAGTATCTCAGAGAGGGATGACTTGTAATAAAACTAAAATATTTTAAATATGATTATTGTTAAATTAATAGTGGCATTTAAAAGGACATGTTAGTTAAATGTGTCTCTTGATTCTTATATAAGACGCATATTCTCTTGTAATAATCATCATTAAATAAATAAAGAGAGAGAGAGAGAGAGAGGGTTGACAATATCTAGTATGTTATACAAGTTCCCTATTTGATTCCCACGAGGTTAGGAACATTAAATCTACATCGTCTCATTGATTGGTAGATGCATGTGTGCTAATTCCATAGAGTTCTTTGATCAAATGTCATCGAATCCTTTTGGATTACCCACTACCTATGCGACTAGAAGTTGATCCACCCTCCATCCAAAAATTTTGAGGAATAAGGGGAAGATCTATGTGAGGGATAGCATGGTAGAAGCACCCCCATTCTTATCTTTAGTCTGCGAAGGTGGGTTAATATTGTCTCCTCATAAAAATGAAAATAATAAATTAAAAAATAAATAAATAAAATAAAATATATTTGTGTTAGGGGAATTTCAAGAATTGACTCTTAATGCAAATTTAGAAATTTCACCTCAACCTTGAGGTTCCGCAAATCTGTTTTCTATGAACTTTCAGCTTTAAGGTTGAATCTGAAATATGAATAGCATCAATATATATTTCACCTCCATCCAACAAAATACATAAGCTATCCCAAGAGAATAAACATTGAAAATTTGTACTTCAAGAGAATTATATTCCCATCCCTTAAGGCATAAATCCTAACATATGCCAAATTTGAAAATTAGTTAAATACAATAGGATTTTTATAGCTATAAACATGTTCACTTGGCTTCTATATGTTTTTCAAATCACTTAAAAAAATTAGCTATTTTTTTCATGATAAATAGGCATAACAAGTATCCTAAGAAAACTACTTGTTCACTGTGATATTATAAGATGAAAATCGTATATACAAGTACACAAAGTTTGAATAGAAAATCATACTTCATATACATGTAAGAATGAAGTCACATGTACATATCAACAACTTATCCCAAGCTAGTAGAAGTTAGACCTTCAGGCTTATCACAAGCTAGGATTCTCCAATTCTCTCCAAACGCTAGCTAGGGAAACCAAAACAAGATGGCATCAAGTCAGTTGTAAAACCCTAGACACCAACTCCTCCTAGCTAGAAATCAATTCAACAAAATTTGGTCAATCCACCAAAGATGTACAAGTAGTAAGAATCTGTGCATCGATAAATACTCTTGGAACTTACATTTGCATCACATAAGTATAAGATAGTCTTCCACTATCTTCTCCAAATCGGGCACTCCAAGTAGTCCTCATGTTTCCTATGCCATAATCCCTTGGATTCTTCTCTCATAAGAACCATAAGAATAACTGCTCCATTTGATCCCCTAGGGTTTCTCCCAAATCGTAGCCATGATCCTATCACTCCATGTATTCTTAGGGTAAACCCTAGCCTTAATACCTTCCTTACATCAAGATAGGAACCCTAGAACACTATACAAGAGTGAAAAGTACAATGAAGAAGAACTACCGATGATAGATACAACTTCACACTCATCACTAAGGCATGATATGAGTGTGGTGATATGAAAATGAAAGATTATCTCTTCCATTTATATAAAATAAGTGAGATAGGCCCACAATAGTAAAGTGTAAAAGGTCCACAAAAAACTATATCAAGAAACCTAATGAATCGCTATATAGCTCCATATGTGAAACACTCTAATTCTAAGGTGACAAATGTCAAGATCCAAGGTAAGCATGTTCTTAAAGCAAGCATCCCAAGGTTAGGACTCCATGAGACAAGGTCAAACACTCTCCTCAAAATATCTCCAACACTCCAATGCTACAACCTAATCCATGCGCTCCTATTGGTCCACCACACCTCCATGAATGCTACTCAACCCAAGCATCCTCAAATCAAGCATGGGCCTCCTTGTAAGAAACCAAGCGATACCATGGTACCTAGGGTTAAATTCCCAATGTTGCTCCTCCATATGGGTTCTCCTCCTAAGAAATCAAAGGTCACCTTAAGAAGAATGTCACCATGCCACATATGATACTAACCTCCTAATCCTACAACATAAACATCAAGCCAAGTTCTACCAATCCATGAGTAAGTTATCTCCAATGTGTATGTCCATTAAGATGCAAGAAAATGTAAGCATCGCATGGAGCACCCCTAAGCATGGTGTAAACACTTTCAAAGTATATATGTGTGTGTGTGTATAAATATATATATATATATGTACATATATATATATTGTATATGTACATATACAATATATATATTGTATATGTACATATACAATATATATATTGTATATGTACATATACAATATATATATATGTACATATGTACACACACACACACATATGTATATATATGTGTGTGTGTGTACATATGTACATATATATATGTGTGTGTGTGTGTGTGTGTGTGTATATAGATATCTATCTATATATACACACACATATATATATGTACATATATATATCTATATATGTACATATGTATATGTATGTATGTATGTATGTGTGTGTATATATATATATATAGACACACACACACATATATATGTATGTATGTATGTATGTATGTATGTATGTATGTATGTATATAACAATATTATTGTGTTGTACAGTTAAAGTACAACATGGCTTTGGTTGACTAGATTACCCCACACAGATTGGTCACTTGCATAGAACTACAAGGAGTAGAATTAAATCTCGAATTATCATATATTTCTATCAGTTGTCATGCCATTTTCAAATTGAACAATGCATTCCTAACTAATGCAAATTTACCCTAGGAATCATATTTCTCGTGGTTGGACATAATCTTATAGCATATGATAGATCCATAGACACACAAGGGTACATTGTTGAAAGTATTCTTGCAATCAAGGAATATATGGAAAAAAAGGAACTTGATAATTTCTATGTATAAAGGAAAAAATGCTTAAGGGGACCCATGCTATGTCTAAAACCCAGGACAAAAAATAGAAAATCCACTATAGTAAAATTCCTTATCTATGTTGATCAAAACCAACCCTCTCTCAGAAATCCAATTTATCCTATTGAAATCACATCTTCCAACCGAAGATCTTCAATACAAGTATTGGAATTCGAAGGTCCTGATGTACAAGCAGCACATATTATATCTAATAAGGAATCATATAATTACACATGGCCTCCATGGCAATCATTTTAATAAAATGATTCAGGTTAGTGAAGAACACCAAGATAACCTATAGTTGGTATACAGGGAGAAGGTTCTTTCCCTCTATAGCAAAGACAAAAAAATTGGAAAAGAAAATGGATTCGTACTACCCAAAATAAGATGGAGCATATAATAACACATAATATACGAATATATAATATCCTTGGCCATGTGAAAAATTATCTGGTGGAAATAAGCGGCAGACAAATAAAATGGAAAATTTATGGACTACTTTAGATTTAGACATATCCAAGATAACAACTTTTGTAAATATGTTCGTGGGAGAATTTAAACAAACATACAATGCATTAGTAAGAATGTTGAAATATTAGATAAATCTACTCAGAAGAAGATGCAATATCTAACTATACTACTAGAAGAAATAGAAGAAGTAAAAAGACAAAGACGTGAATTAAAATAGAAGATAAAAGTAGAACCAATCCCTAGCTATTGCAGAGTTGAATCAACAATTTCTCAACCTTAAGCAAAAGCCAATGAAAAATTAAATGTCAGACAGAATTAGCACAAGATAGAGAGCTAAAAGGCTTGAGGAATAGGTTAATATATGTCATTTATTCCAAGAAGAAAATTATTTTATAGAAAATGAAACATTAAGAATGGATACATCTTAATTCAAAGGGATCCTAATATTCTAGTTAGCCAAACTTCCTACTAGGGCCAATAACAAATCAAGACATGTTGTCCCCGTTGGAAATTAACCTTTCTATAAAATCCAAATAACACAAATTGACTCTCTAAAAGAAACCATCATAGAAACATTTTGCTTATATAAATAAATGAAACATGTCACTGATCTTCGAAGGTTAATAGGGATGAACTGAATAGTCTCAAAGGATTCAATGAATTCATGCCTGGCTATGAGAAGTTATCATACAAAAGTGGCCATTATAAAGATGAAGCTATCAAGCAAAATTGCATTACTAGAATGCCACATCCAATCCCTAAAAAGGTATATGATGTGATAAAATAAATAAATTCTATGATATAGTAGAAGAGACCCTTGCAAACATTGGAGAATTGATTAGAACTTATATAGAAGACTTTTGTATGGATATAAAGTAGGTAATTAAAATAGAGTATATCTCGAGAATTGTCAATATTTTCATATGTGAAAACTTATGGGAAACCAGTACAAGAATCAAATTCCTTTGCGAAGAAAAATTTATTGTCTCAAAAAATCATAAAATAAATTTAGAAAGTGATCTAAAAAATACTAGAATATAAGGTCTTTTCGAGAAAGGGAAAAAATTAGTAAAAAATACAGTAGAAAAGAAAAAGGGGCTGTTATTTATGTGGAAAACCAAGCTATTTTGAAAAAAAATGCCCCCAAAAAGAAACCTAAAATCAAATCGATGTATGCAAAAGAAATAGTTAGGAGAGAGTTTGGACTACATTGAAACGGCTATTTATGAATTTGATTCTGACAATGAAATTTATGAAGTAGATTCTTGTGAAGAACTTAGTTGAATTGATCAATACATAAAAGGCATAAAAGAAAAGGAAAAAGAAGAGGAACCTAGTCTATGGGCTCTTGATTTCAATCCAAAACAATAAAGTAGGGCAATAGATATATGGAAATTGGACAAGATAGAAGATAGTTTCAAAGAAGATAAAAAGGAAGAGATGGATCCACCTAAGTTATATATATATATATATATATTTTAAAGAAAAAAGTCAGAAATTTATTCATAATGAAAAATTACAACTGTTACATCCCTTAGAGCTAGTCTCGATGTGTTTGAACAACCACATTGCATAGTTTTGTAGTAAAAGGGGAGCTTCATTCTCAACTCAAACAAGCCAAAGCTGATCAAAATTACAGTTTTCCAGTTGTTTCTATAATGCCAAATTCAAGCATTAAAACAAAAAAGGGAGAAGTGCTCAACATTCATGGATTTAACCATTTTCCTAACAGATAGTAGAAAGGAAGAATGATCCCAACCTATACACAAAATACAAGATATTAAGCAGGGAGCAAGCTTGACCTTTTGATTGCAAGCTTGACCTTTTGTTTCAGGAATTGCATACCAAATTTCCAGAAGTCTATCTGATAACAAAAATTGCCATACCACTTTGTTTACCTATAATCGATGGAGTTAACTAAAGGCATAGATATGATCTGAAGTTTATCCATCTAAATCTCTTTTTACCACTTGTATTGTGCCTTCATTGATCTCGCAGGCTTCCTTTGCTAAGGAATCTATCTCTGAGTTGTTTCTTTGTACGCATGCTTGATTATACAAGATGAGAATTGTTGCTTCAATTCTAAACCTCTTATGAGAAAATGATATAGACAGATGTTGGAGCATCTAGCTGAGGCATTCATCAATTTCACTATTATCAAGGAATCGAAGAAAATGTGTATGGAAGTTACCGCATTTTCCAATGCCAATGATAGAATTGTGATCATACTTAGTAGTTCAGCATAGTTGTTTGTATTGATGCATATACATCTTTCATAAGATAGAGAATAACCATTGAAACTTATCAATCCTCCAGCTCCACTCTTTTTGGGGTTCCCTTGAGAATCACAATCACAGACCATATGGAAGACTATAATCAAAACTCAGCTTCATTGGCCTCCGAGAAGATTTTTTGGGAGGTGATCGACTTAGCTTTGGTAATGAATATTTGATATTGTATACCGCATTTGATGGATGAGGAATTTCACCTTTCAAATTTTCATTATTTCTTATGAACCATATGCTCCAAACAAATATAGAGTGGAAGCACTGGGAAATCTAATATTTTGCATTCCTTAATCCATTTATCCCATGCTTCTCTCAAATTTTCTCCCTCCCATGTGGAAATAGTTCACATAGCTCAAGTTGCAAACCATGCCTCTTTTGTGAAGTGGCAATGTAAGAATAAGTGGTTTATTGTTTTCAAATGCTCCCTGCATACAACGCAAATACTTGGACCCAATATTCCTCTCTTGTGAATATTTTTCCAGGTAAGGATTTTGTTCTTCAGTGCTAGCCAAAAGAAAGAAAGAAAAAATTTGGGGGAGCTTCAGTTTTCAAATAGTTGATCCACCAGTTAATAGATTGTGCATCATTTGGTGCTTCCAGAAGAGCTCTATATCCATTTTTGACTTTGTAGATCTCGTCTTCTTGATTCCAAGTCTATATTAGCTTGTCTGGTTGATCATTTAGGTGGATGCAAGCATGAATTAAACCTGAGATATACATGTTCCAGTTTGGGTGCATGTCCCGATGCAATTGTAGTTACTATGCTATTCCATTGTAATACCCCTAGTTTTGACTTGGAATGTATTTACCCAATATTATGTAAATGATGTAAATATTCTAATTCGAATTCCTAGTGCGGAGCTCAAGGCCAAGGCCTGACTAGTGAATGTTTAGGCATGTATGATGTTATGTTTCTATTTTGGACCATATGATTGGCTTATTAGGCCTAATTCGAAATGTATGTAAATATTGTGTTGAAATTAATGAAATGGTCCAACAATGGATGTGTAAAGAGCACCAAATGGGCTATGATTCCACCAGAGGGGAAGAGGAAGGGGGATTATGGGAAACCCATGTTGCCATGTGTCGACCTTGGGACTCGCCCTAAATTCTGTCATGTGATGAGAATAAGCCAATTTTTTTTTTTACTATTTTCCAATCATTTATTGCACATGTGAGGTTGGTGGGAAAGTCACTTCATGTAGTTATTGAAGCATGGGGGTTGTGTCAGTTAGGTCAGTTGTCTTTTCACCCTTGCCCCATATCCTTAGATTCAACTCTCTTTTGCTCATTATTTCCATTCTCATTCTCTCATGCAAGTTGTTGCTCCACGTAGAGGTTTCTCCATTGTTGTTCATGTCAATTAGCAGACTGTGTGTTAAACCGATAAATTCAAATTAGAGGGCAGAGTTGTGCTTTTGGAAGGAAAAACAGTTGGTTGTAGGTGAGCAAAGAGGTTGGGGGCAAGTTAGGAACCAGCTTACCCATGGAATTTTTTTTTTTGTAGGTGCTTGTAAAGTCATAAAGCAAGGCTACAGGTGGTTTTATAGAAGCCTTATCAGATTGGACTTCTTCTATGTATGCACTAGATGCACCCAGTAAGATGGATCACCCAAGAGAACCGTGAATTGGTGAAGGGGATGCCTGAGCTAGAAGGGTGTTGTGTAAGGAAAGAATTGTGGAAGCCATGGCTGTGAGGGCTGATTGAGACTCCTATAGAGCTCCGTATGAGCATTTGACTAGCACAGAGAGTAGAATGGGTTGTGGGCTTAGAGATAGAAGCCTGTAGGTGTTTCCTTCGTCCCGGTGGCCTCATAGCACAACTTGGGGGTGGCCTCAGCAGCAGAAAGAGTATATTCTAAACTGAGTGCCTATGGTTGGGTGGAAAAGCACTCTTACACAGCCAGTTGCTTGGATCTTTGTTTCTTAAAGATAAGTATTTTTATGTGTTTAATTATGAATTGTTTTATTGATGCCTGTAATGTTATGCTGATGTATTTTCATATTAGATGTGTGTGGATTGTTTTGAATTCCGTTGTGCATGTTTAATTTACATTTCTGCACACAATATGTTTTTGGAAATCGTATTATGGGAAAAGGAAGAATTATTGGAGCCCGGGTCTTGCTAATGTCCCCTCCCAATGTTCGGATTGGGGCAAGGGGGATGCTATAGAGTGGTGTCAGAGCTCTTGGTTGCAATATCGGAGCTGCATGAGCCGAAAATCGCAATCTGCAGGTAGAGGATCAGAATGGTTGTGGAGGGTTAAGTTCTGTTGAAAATGGAAGTTAACCGGCTTGGAGTAAGCCTAAAAACCAATTTCGGACTTTCCCCGTCATGGACCAATGAGAGCCTTGCATGAAACCCAAAATTTTAAAATTTGGGAAATATTTGGTAAAAATTTGGTTGGGCCCCACTTGTGCCAGGTGGAAGGGTGATGTGGAGGATCCACGTGGGTCGAGGGTCCGACGTGGAGGAGTTGCGTGGGCAAAGGGTGTGATGTGGACCAGCCACATCATATACGTAGGTGTCGGTGACCGTAAAGGATGGAGCGAAGGCGGTTTCGCAATGGCCAAAGGTGGTTTCCCTTACTGCTCTTTCGACTTGCGAAATCCTG
Source organism: Larix kaempferi (assembly GCA_027924585.1). Taxonomy (NCBI): domain Eukaryota; kingdom Viridiplantae; phylum Streptophyta; class Pinopsida; order Pinales; family Pinaceae; genus Larix; species Larix kaempferi. Next base: position 1,034,046 of record BSBM01000816.1, on the reverse strand, counting down.
TGGTGCCGACACATGGAAGGTGGTTTGGTATTCCACAACCACCCATCCCTCCATCCTAGCATGCATGTTTGGGATGCGAAAATGATGTGGGGTCATTGATATTTCGCCGCTCCGATATGAACCGTTGATATTTTATGCCCTTTAAATGTACTCCAACGGTCACGGCGTGTGATATATCCCGTGCTTCTTTTTCCAACGGAACCTACCTCCACCGTAGATCTCACCTATCGCTCCAATATGAACCGTTTATCTTTCCACCATTTAACCATAAAGGAGGAAATGTGAAGGTGGTTTTGCAGTGGTGGAAGGTGGTTTCCCTTACCACCCTACCAACTTGCGAAATCATGTGATGCTGACACGTGGATGGCGATTTATGATTCCGCAACCGCTTATCACTTTACTCTGGTGTGCATGTTTGCAGCGCGAAATGAATGTAAGTCGTTGATCTGCCACCACTTAATCAACCATCGTTGATCTTGTTCCCTATTTAACCATGACTCAACGGTTATTTCGACGAATTGGAATATGTTATATTCCTCGCTTCTTCCTCCTGCGAAACTTACCTCCACTGTCGATCTTGATCTCCACTTCAATATGAACCGTTGATCTATAAATCCATCTGTAGAACACGCCAACAGTGATTTGGGTAACTTTTGAAGGATGTGAATCGGGGTAAATGCAACGTTTTTCACAGGTGATTTATGGGTTCCCAAAATCGAAGATCGTAGTTGATCTTATGCGCCAGATTGTGTGAAAGCCCCCTTTACCCCCGTCATCCCCCTCATATGTCATTGAGTGTGAGAAGTTTTGTTGTTTGACAGAAATGGTCAATATGGGTTGTTCTTGGGTTACATGAAGATTATGTTGTAATTTTTTTAGACTATAATAAATCTAACAAATGTGTTTATAAACACTTTTGCATATTCAAAATCCTATCATTGACAGTTAAGGATCAGTATTTCAATCTAGTGGAGTTGGGAAGTATTTGATCTTGGTTGGACCAAGAAAAAAGAGTATCATCATGGAGGATGCACAGGATCCTTATGAGGTTGAGGAAGATGCAATGGGAGAGAATGTACAGGTTGACAATGCAGAGACATAATCTAATGGTAGAAAAAACCGAGCAACTCCCCCAAACATTGCAGAAACCATGAGGAGCCTAAGGATGGAATTACAGAGTTGCAGAGTAGACAATGACAGGATGATTAGAGCCCAAGAGGAGCAGAATCATTTGAATGCAGCTATGCTTCAAATTTTGACTAACATTCAAAGACAGATAAACCATGGGCAGAATTCAGAAAATCAAGGAAGGAGTGGGGGTATCTCAAGGAGGCATTCCCACAAGAGATCCCATAGTTCAAGAAGGATTTCTAGAGATAGGACATACACTCCAGAAATCTCTTCTATTGAGTCATCCGACACTAAGGAATCAGTTGAAGGTTCAAGCTCTTCATCTCATAGAAACAACAGGAAGAGGTCTTCCAAGAACTACTCTCATGGAGAATTTAAGAAGGAAAAACCTCCTACCTTTGATGGTGAAGTTAAATCTGGTCAAGAAGTTGAAGCTTCGCTTCTTGGGATGAGAAAGTATTTCCAAGTGCAAGACTATTCAGGAAATATGAAGGCAAGAGTGGCTATCTTCAATCTGAATGGAAGAGCATCTATATGGTGGGATCACATCATACAAGTGAAGAGGATCAATGAAAGGAATATTGTGTGGAAGTAGTTCAAGAAGTACTTCCAATAAAAGTACCTTTCTGACCGATACTATGATGATAAAATCAAAGAGTTCCATGAGCTGAAATTGGGAAAAATGACTATGGAAGAATATGCAAACATATTCTTGGAGCTGCTAAGGTATGTCAAATATATCAGGGATGATAAGGTGAAGATTCAACGTTTTCTAAGTGGACTGCCCCAGTCATATAAATATATAATTGAGTTTAATGAACCTCGAACTCTTGAGGAGGCCATAAGAAAGGCCAAGTATTGTTTTGATGAAAACAAAAGCAAACCAGAATTCCATAAGGCATGGAAGGATAAGAAGAATGAAACATGTGACCAAAGGAAGAAGGGTTTCAAGCATCCTCAATTCAAAAATCAGCCAAGGCAGCCACCACAGGGTGTTCCTAAACCAACTAGGATGTTGGGAGACAAGCCAAGAGAACCAAGAGAGCCTCGTCAATGTTGGGGATGTAGAGGATATCACATGCTTAGAAACTATCCACATTGGAATGGGAATGAAAGGCAAGTTCACAACATCCAAGGAGCTGAAACAGTGGGTCAAGTGGCAAGGACCGTCCCTAGGATTTATGCAGCACTAGAGGATCGCCAAGCAGACCATCAGTCAATTGTGGTTGAAGTTGAAGGTAAGATTTCTAAGCAATCTATTTCTATTTTAATTGACCCTGGATATACTCATAGTTATATCAGTCCTAAAGTTGTTGAGATTTGTGCTTTTAAGAAATCAAAGCATAGTAAGTTATGGTTAGTCCAACTAGCCACTGGAACCACGAGGAAAGTTAGTGAAATTGTGGAGAAATGTCCATTGGAAATGGGTGGATTGTCCACTTTTGCAAATATGAATGTATTGCCACTCGGTTTTTATGATATTCTCATCGGAATGGATTGGTTGGAAGATCATCGAGTTAAACTAGATTGCTACAGCAAGACTTTTGAGTACATTGATGAAGAAGGAAGCCCAAGGGTTGTAAAGGGAATTCCAAAAGTAGTTTCTGTTAGGCATATTTCAGCTATGCAATTGAATAAATTTTGTAGGAAAGGATGCCAATTGTATGCTACCCATATTTTGGAGAAAACAGAAAACGAAATTTCCAAGTTGGAAGACCATTCTGTTTTGCAAGAATTCAGAGATGTATTTCCTGAAGAAGTTCTAGGACTTCCTCCAAACAGGAACATTGATTTTACAATTGATCTTGTTCCAGGAGCTGCTCCAGTTTCCAAAACTCCTTACAGGATGAGTACACCAGAATTGTTAGAGCTGAAAATGCAATTGCAAGAGTTGTTGGAAAAGAAATACATAAGGCCAAGTGTGTCTCCATGGGGAGAACCTGTACTTTTTGTGAAGAAGAAAGATGGAACGCTCAGGTTATGTATTGATTACAGGCAGCTTAACAAGGTTACAGTGAAGAATAAGTACCCCTTGCCTCAAATTGATGATCTTTTTGATCAAATGAGAGAGGCAAAGGTATTTTCAAAGATTGATTTGAGATCTGGTTATCATCAAGTGATAATCAAGGAAGAAGACATTCACAAGACAACCTTTTGAACAAGGTATGGGCACTATGAGTTTGTGGTGGTTCCATTTGGTCTCACCAATGCCCCAGCTACATTCATGTGTCTCATGAATAGTGTTTTTAGCAAGTATTTGGACAAGTTCGTTCTTGTATTTTTAGATGACATTCTTATTTATTCCAAGAATGAAGAAAAGCATGAAGAACACTTGAGATTGGATTTGAAATTTCTAAGGGATCATAAGTTGTATGCAAAGCTAAGCAAATGTGAATTTTATAAAAATAAAATTCATTACTTGGGTCACATTATTTCCGAGGAGGGAATATCGGTGGATCCCGATAAGATTGAAGCCATCATGAGTTGGCCAACTCCAAGAAATTGATGTGAGATCTTTTATGGGCCTTGTTGGTTACTACAGGAGGTTCATTGAAGGAGTCTCCAAGGTTGCACACCCAATCACTTCTTTGCAAATGAAGAGGATAAAGTTTGAGTGGACACCAAGATGTGAAGAAAGATTCCAAGTGTTGAAGAAGCTTCTCACAAGTGCTCCAATTCTAAAGATTGCAAATCTGGAAAAAGACTTTGTGGTATGTACAGATGCATGTAAAGATGGACTTGGAGGATTTATTATGAAAGATAACCATGTGGTATGCTATGAGTCAAGGAAGTTGAAAGAGCATGAGAAGAACTATGCTACTCATGATGTGGAGCTTGAAGCCATAGTGCATGCTTTGAAAATGTGGAGGCACTATTTGAGCTAAGGACAGACCATTGTAGTCTGAAATATTTGTTTGAGCAGTCCACATTAAATGCTAGGCAAGCTAGATGGCTGGAATTTTTATGTGAGTTTGATTTTGAAATTAAACACATAAAAGGAAAAGAAATAAGGTGGTTGATGCACTTAGCAGAAAAGTACATGAGATGCATGTAGCCGCCATTAGTATTTGCCAATCATATTTGAGGCAGCAGATTGTTAATTGTATTGCTGAAGATGAAATGTATGTGCAAACAAAGGATAAATTGCAGCAACATAATTTGGGAAAGAGGTATGAAGATTACCATTTGGAAGGTGACGGACTTCTTGTTTATAAAAAAAAAATTTACATTCCTAATGTGGCAGATTTGAGAAGGATTGTTATGGATGAAATACATAAAATACCATATTTTGGTCACCCAGGATACCAAAAAAAAAAATTGCTACAGCAAGAAAGCAATATTTTTATGCCGAGAATGAAAAAGGACATTGCTGAGTATATTTCTAAGTGTATGAAATGTCAGCAAGTAAAGGTTGAACATCAACACCCAGCAAGTTTGTTGCAGCCTTTTCCAATTCCGGAATGGAAATGGGATGTGATTTCCATGGATTTTATTACAGGTTTGCCAATGAAAATGAGGTGGCATGATTCCATCATGGTTGTGGTGGATAAATTATCTCAGGAAACACTTTTTGTACCGGTTAAGGCCACATATAAATCCGATGCCATTGCCAATATTTTTATGAAGGAAATTTTTAGGTTGCATAGTTTGCCTAAAGCAATAATTTCGGACAGGGATACAAAGTTTACTTCAAATTTCTGGAAAACTCTTTTTGCTGATTTGGGTACTCAGCTGAACTTTAGTACTGCCTACCATCTGCAAACAGATGAGAAAACATAAAGGGTAAATCATGTGCTTGAAGACATGCTACGCATGTATGTGATGACAAACCAACCAAGTGGGAGGATTATCTACACTTGGTAGAGTTCGCATATAACAATGGGAAACAAGCATCATTGGGCATGAGTCCATTTGAAGCTTTATATGGCAGGAGGTGTAGAACACCAGTTACTTGGGATAATCCAGTGAACAGAATTGTACTTGGACCAGAATTGCTTAAGGAAATGGAACAAGAGGTTGCAAGTATTAGGCAAAATTTAAAGGCAACCCAAGATAGACAGAAAATTTATGCAGATAAGAACCGAGTACATAGAGAGTTTCATGTTGGGGATAATGTTTACCTTAGAGTGAAGCCAAGGAAGAGTTCCTTGAAGCTTGGAAATTGTGCAAAGATATCACCAAGATATTGTGGGCCCTTTGAAGTGCTTGAGAGAATAGAACCTGTTGCATAAAGAATTGCATTTCCTGCTAACACTAGAGCTCATAATGTTTTTCATGTTTCTTTGCTTAAGAAATATGTACATGATCCTAACCATGTGATTGATTGGGATGTGATTCAGGTGGACCCCAAGGGAGAGTTCCAAACCGAGCCACTATGCATCCTAGACAAGAAAATAACATTACTCTGGAACCGAGCCATCGGATAGGTAAAGGTGCAATGGAAGCACTTCGGTCCCGATGAGGCTACGTGGGAATTGGAGGATGCCATGAGAGAGGCATATCCATTTTTGTTCCAATTTTGAGCAAACACTGAGGACGGTGTTATTCTAAGGGGGAGGGGATTGTAATACCCATATTTTTTTACTTGGAATGTATTTATCCAATATTATGTAAATGATGTAAATATTCTAGTGTGAATTCCTAGTGCGGAGGTCAAGGCCAAGGCCCGAATAGTGAATGTTTAGGCATGTATGATGTTATGTTTCTATTTTGGACCATATGATTGGCTTATTAGGCCTAATTCGAAATGTATTTAAATATTATGTTGAAATTAATGAAATAGTCCAACAATGGTTGTGTAAAGAGCACCAAATGGGATATGATTCCACAAGAGGGGAAGAGGAAGGGGATTATGGGAAACCAAATCCTATGTTGCCATGTGTCAACCTTGGGACTCACAATAAATTCTGTCATGTGATGATAATAAGCCAATTATCTTTTTTTTTACTATTTTCCAATCATTTATTGCACATGTGAGGTTGGTGGGAAAAGTCACTTCATGTAGTTATTGAAGCATGGGGGTTGTGTCAGTTAGGTCAGTTGTCTTTTCACCCTTGCCCCATATGCTTAGATTCAACACTCTTTTGCTCATTATTTCCATTCTCAATCTCTCATGCAAGATGCTATTCCACGTATAGTTCTCTCCATTGTTGTTCATGTCAATTAGCAGACTGTGTGTTAAACCCGGAAATTCGAATTAGAGGGCATAGTTGTGTTTTTGGAAGGAAAAACAGTTGCTTGTAGGTGAGCAGAGAGGTTGGGGGCAAGCTAGGAACCTTACCCATGAAATTCTACTGCTTGCATGTGCTTGTGAAGTCACAAATCAAGGATGCAGGTGGTTTTATAGAAGCCATATCATATTGGACTTCTTCTATGCATGCACTAGAAGTACCCAGCAAGATGGATCTCCCAAGAGAACCGTGGATTGGTGAAGGGGATGCCTGAGCTAGAAGGGTGTTGTGTAAGGAAGGAATTGTGGAAGCCAAGGCTGTGAGGGCTGATTGAGACCTCTGTAGAGCTATATATGAGCATTTGACTAGCACAGAGAGCAGAATGGATTGTGGGCTGAGAGATAGAATCTTGTAGGTGTTTCCTTTGCCCTGGTGGCCTCATATCCCAGCTTGGGGGTGACCTCAGTAGCAGAAAGAGTATATGTTGGACTGAGTGCCTATGGTTGGGTGGAAAAGCACTCTTACACAGCTAGTTGCTTGGATCTGCATTTCTTAAAGATAAGTATTTTTATGTGTTTAATTCTGAACTGTTTTATTGATGCCTGTAATGTTATGCTGATGTATTTTCATATTAGATGTGTGTGGATTGTTTTTTAATTCCGTTGTGCATGCTTAATTTACATTTCTGCACACACTATGTTGTTGGAAATCGTATAATGGGAAAAGGAAGAATTATTGGACCCCGGGTCTTGCCAACGTCCCCTCCTAATGTTCGGATTGGGGCAAGAAGGATGTTACATCCATGGACCCTTTCCCTCCAACTAATATATATATATATATATATATATATCCTGAATCATTTAAAGACAATGTCATGTGTTGTGGAAACATGCTCTCCTGGATGATATTCAGAATTGGATCTGAGTCCAAAATTGTTTGAGTATCGTTTCTCAAACTCCAAGCTAGTATTCAGCAAGTAGATGTTTAGAATTTTGAACAATCCACCAAAATAGGAACCTCTTGAATATTGATGACTAGATCTCACCCAGCTAATTAGCAAGCTTGGGGCTATATATTTTTTATACATTATATTTTTCCATAGACCATGTTGAGTGATCATTCTCCAAAAGTGTTTTGTTGCTAGGGGAGAGACTCCTATTGTTGTGCGGGGACCAGTAGTGGTCATGGTTCCCATCACATCAACCCCCCATTTAATGAACATTCCCAATTAAAAATAAAATCATTAAAATGTATATTTATGCATAAATATGTATTATATTAAGTCCAAAGAGCATTTAATAGCTTATTAGAACCATAGTTGACATTGGACAGTCCATTTAATGCCAACTTTACGAACCATCAGGTTCAATTGAGAACACACTCTGTCCTGCCTCAAATACCAAATCTAACATCAAAACATCCTATCATGTTTAATCTACTAAGTACACCCTGGGCATCACATCATCCCTGATGAACCCCATTTGGAGAAGAAACATTCAAACAACAGGATGCAATGTTCCATCACCCATTACCACCTGCACACTGCAAGTAAAATTTGGGTCAACATCTGGTCTAGGATTCATCAACAACTTACACATACAACCTCAATGAATGACACCCACCCACTTAAAAATGATCAAATCATTCATTAAAATCTATGAATTTAATCAAAAGGTTCAGCAAATATGAATTCCCAGATCTGCCCACTAAAATCAAAACATCCATTAATCGAATTCCCAGCGTTGCCCAAAATCAAATCATCCATTAAACTCAATGAAAGCACATGGATCAACTAATATGGATTCCAGACTCTGCCCACTAAATCAAACCATCAATTAAACTCACTAAGAGCACATGGATCATGCAAATACAAATTTCCAGCCATTGGATTGGTGCCAAAACAATACCAACCTCCCACTCCCATAACTATCCTTGCAATCCATGTCAATTCCAGCCAGCAATCATTTTCAGCATAAAAAAAATATAAACCAACCTCTTTGCATACAATTGAATCCATTTGCATTCCTTCGATTCAAGCAGTGCATCTAGGCTTTCAACTTCCTGCAAGTTGTTCATCTATCAACATGACTCAAGCAGTGCATCCACACTATCAACAATATGAAAACCATTGATCAACAACCCATCAATGTGTGCACAATGGTTTAGGTATTAACATTCGCTTATTTCATGTATCCATTCAATTAACTATCTATGTTTTCACGTATAAGATTTGGTGTGCATTGCAAAGAAATATCTAGGATTTTTGTGATCACTGAACAAACATTCTATGTTGTATAGAGGCAAGCCACAGAGCCATAGACCCATGAGGTGCACTTTCACAACCAACAACCAATACTCCATTTATTCCATCCTTTGGCATACTCTGTCATGATTCCAATGCTTTATCCCCATTCTTCCTTTAGTGTTGGTTACTTCATAACCAATTCAAATTCAAACTTTACATGGACGTATTTCTAACCTTAAATGCATCGAAGGGGTTCCAGCTTCCTAACACTGTTGCCTATAATTAACTATCTAAGTAATGTTATAGCGTGATACCATTGTATTAAGCATTGTTTCAACTCGAAAGGATAGAACTGGTTTAGCATATAATACTCACAAGTTAACCATTGCAAAAGGATACCTTATTAAATGTTACATGTATGGATTGTGCAGATTCTCGTAGCCATGGAAAGAGTCAATATTGCACCTTGTACAAGGGGCGCAAGGAAGCGGGGTACCCAGGGTGCCCATCTACAATGCACATCATCGGATGAGGACAAGGCCCATGTTTCAAATGACAACATTGCTACAATAAATTCTGAGAATGGTCCTGTATAAGAGGTAGATGGTGTGGTTCCACCATCAATGACAATTCCATCACCACCCACAGTGCCAGCGTCGCCCATATTGCCACCATCTTCCATAGTGCAAGGTTCCATTTCAACGAAGAAAATCAGTGCTATTAGAGGATGGACAAAAGAAGACATGCTGGCTGCAATTGACGATGTCAAATTCAAGGGGATTTCAGCTAGAGCAGCAGCAAAAAAATATGGGATTGCACCCACGTCAATCCATTACTGGATAAATGGCCTGACCCATACCAAGAGGAGAGGTCCTCTTGCATTCATGACTGAACAGGAGGAGGACGAGGTGGTGGTGTGGTGTAAGGAGATGGCCCAATTGGGACATGGGCTAGAGTTGATACAACTGAAATCAACTATTGCTCAAATCTATCAGGGGAGTTCAACCCCATTCAAAGATGGGTTTCCAGGTAAGTCATGGTGGGCTAGTTTCAAAAAAAGGCATCCAAAGCAAGTGCTACAAACTGCAGAGGTCCTTGATAGAGACAGGGCATTGAATCTACGCCCCACAGTTGTGTCCAAGTTCTATGAGATTCTTTCTTCTTCATATGAGAAACACTCTTACGCTCCAGACCATATTTGGAACTACGACAAGACAGGGTTACAGGAAGGAAGGAATTGTGGCATGCGGGTAATTTCAAAGAGAGGGAGCCGGAATGTGCCAAAGATTCTTCCCAAGAGAAGGGAGTGGATAACCATTCTATGATGTGTGAATGCAATTGGTATGGCAATCTCAAGATTTTATTTGTTCAAGGGAAAAACTCGGTTGCAAAACTATATCCAAAACTGGGAACCTAGGGCGTGCATGGCTGCATATCCCCATGCATGGATGACTAAAGAAATTTTCCTAAATTGGCTTTGTCACTTTGCAGCATCCATGCCAGGCAGTGTCTCCCCTGAAAATAGACACCTATTGGTTTTAGATGGCCATGGCAGCCACATTGTGCAGACCATCGAGGAGGAAAACAGGTTGGGCATTGACTTTTTAACACTTCCTTCTCACACCACTCACAGGTTGCAGCCCCTGGTGTGAGTGTGTGTGGCCCTTTCAAGGATTTTTTCAAGTCTAAACGTTCTACATGGATGGCGAAGAACCCATGGGCAGAGGTAAAGAGGTTTGAGTTATTTGAGCTTGCAAGAAAGGCTTTCAAAAGGGCTCTCGCATCCTCGAATATCAAGGCTGGATTTAGGAGAATAGGTATCTGGCCATTGAATTATGATTCTGTTATGCATGACACCAGTTGTAGCCGAGCATTTGATGTGGATGGCCTAGAATATGTGGTTGGAGAAGATATTGAGGACGTCGAAGAGCATTTGGATGGGCAGCAAGAGGTCAATGTTATGGATAATATCATGTCCCTTTCTCAAGTAAACTGCCAAGGATTTGGTTCTGTTGATGATGATGAACAGGCCAACGCTACACAATTCGATGACAAAGCAACGAAAGATAACATGGGGTTAGGTGGTCCAGCCGACACACACGTGGATTCTATGGCACATACTAATGTGTCGATGGTTGTCGTAGTCCAGGCAGCAACAATGACACGTTGAAATTTCCAACTCAAGTATCCCAACCATCACGGATGGCATAGGCCATGATGAACTTGAACAAACACATTGGCGGTTCCACCAACGATGAAATCATGAACATGCCTTCATAGTCGATAGTCATACAAGATGAGATTGTCCATTTTTATGTTGATGGAGGGGTGATAGAAGAACCTAACACATACAACGAGGATGCATCCGAAGAATATATTGCAACAGAAGAACCTCTCATAGCAGAAGAACCACTGCCAAGGAACACACCAAGGCTTGGCCAATTCCTAAAGTTTCCAATGGAGAGAGTGTCAATGCAAGGAAGTCAATGAAAGACAGACATTCTCTGATTGGGCCGGAGTTCACAACTACTCACTTCAGAAGAGTACATAAGCCTTTTGGTTGACTCTGAACAAAAGAAACATGCTTTGCAGGAATTAAAACAAAGGAAGAAATATCTTGCAAAGGAAAAGAAGGAAGCAAGGATGATTTTAGCTGAACATCGGGCACAGGAAAGGATTGAAAGAGAGGTTAGTCGACAAGAAAAAGAGCACCAGAATCAGTTGGAAAGGAAAGTAAAGGATGCAGGGAAGGTGCAACATATGAACCAAAATTATGCAAGAGAAATGGAGGAAAGGAATGTGATGACTGATACTACAAGAACAACCAAGGAAAGGAACATGATGGAAGGATCATTAGAAACATTTGCAAACAGTGCACGATTATACCAGGATCTTATTAATATTTAGATACCCCACTATCATCAGCCAGGTTTACACCCCCCCTCTATTCCTACTAGTGCAGGAGCCCATTCTATGTTATATTATCCAACACCTGCAATTATTCCAGGGGTCTCAAGCACAAGACAGGCCTATGGCTATTCAATTCCTCCTTGGTTGCAAGGATTAAAATGGCCTCAATCTGTTTCCACCAACCCCACCCATCCTAATCAAACATGCTCAGTAAGGTCACCCTACTTGGATCAAACTAGAAACCCGACAAGAAATGATGGGGAAGGTTACGAACCTCGTGAAGAATAGGATATCTGGTGTATAGGCTAACCAAATGTTATTTTGTTCTCAAGGCATTTTCTTTTTTTGCAGCTTCAATCAAGCATGATGAGGGCTTCAAATAACCTAAGACCTAGTTGATAGTTTTCATACAGACTAAAAATCCCAGGCATTTACATCTACTACAAATAGAGGCATTGTATTTTTATTTTAGTATTGTTAATATCAAGTGTAGTTGTTTTATTATAAATGAGCAGGTATTATTTATGATTGTTTATTTCCATTCTATGAATGTTGATAATAATGGCCAAAGGAATCTAGGTTGTAATAATAATATAGGAAAAGGTCCAAGCAACTATTGAATGTTTGACACCAAAGTATACATTTGAGATAAGGATCTTCCATGGTCTAGAAAGAGATCACAGGAAATTCATTGGAATTTTAGTTTTCCTTTGTGCCTACAAAACATGACAGCTACATAATTCATCTATTAATTTATTTTTCAAACTCCTAGCAACACTCTTTTCACTAGCTCATTCAAGAAGGCTTATAAGGTAAAAGGAATACCAACAAATTTGAGAAAAATACACTTAATTACCATCTCTAATTATAACTTGAACTCAAATCCATAATTAATAATGAGAAAAATTCACTCCATTAAATGTATCTGAATTTTTGACCATTAACTTTTTCACTTATAATAAATCTTCTTACTAGCTTACTTATTGTTTTATTGATGCTATGAACAAGAAAAGACATTCAATATACCATCAAATGCTTAAACTGTGTCGAAGTTTCTTCCTAAAATCACTACATAATATTGCAAAGCCATCAGGAAAAGAAAGACAAACATTCACACTAAATGAGGGGCCATGCCAAATTTCAGAATCATCATCAAACACCCACTACTGCAAATTTTGCAGCAACATGAATATAAACTGTAGTAATCATAACCAAAATGTATAACAATATTGCTCCCAATAATCCATGCTACAATAATCATAGCCAGAATGCATAACAATATTCCTGCCTACATTGAAAGCAACCATCATTCATCCACACAATAAGACATACCATGCCAAATTACAAAAATTGTCAACCAACACAATAAGACATACCATGCCTAAAAAATATTCACGAACAAAATCGAAAAGCCAAATCTAATCTGCAGTAAAAACAGAGAATCTTCTACGAAACCGTCCACCTCCAACCCTAAACAAAAAATATTTTAACAATTGTATAATTGCTATATAACTAGATAATTAATTCATTGTTTTATTATTTCCTTTTAAAAAAATAGGTGGAAGCATCGACAGATTATCCAAAGGCCCAAATTACAATCACACATATCAACCATACCCATAACAGTATGTAATAACCACACAGGGTTTCAAATATATTCAAGAGACACCCATATCCATCCACAATCTGCAAAAACCCTTGTTTCCTCCCTTAGAACCAGAGACACCCAACAAATTTCAACAAGTCGAATTGTTGCATAATTACCCAAAAAATGGTTTGTAGTAAGCAGGTAGGGTCCGAAAAAAAATCAAAACTCACCCATAATCCACCATGGCGCCTCAACAAAATAACATTGGCAGATATCAAGCAAAAAGACAAATTGCAGGGGCCGAGAAATCCAATGGCATGCAACCATTTTCCACCATAATTTTGTGCAAACATACCCTAAAAACTTCCTCACAACTAGAGAAACCCTAAAAACGAAAATAAGTTAAGGTATTGCAAGAGTATCCACAGAGAAGGGCCATCCCTGAACATCAAAATTATCACAAACATCAAAATTATCACAAGAGTAGCCACAGTTAAGGTATGCAATTATCATAAACATCAAAATTATCACAACATCATTGTCACAAAACGAAGAAGGGCCTTCCCCAAAACAAATCAAAGCATGCAATTACAACACACTGTGGAGATACCCAAACAAGCCCACTACCAAAGACACACAAGCAACCACAGAGAAATTGTTCCAAAGGTTTAACGAAATCATCCATAAGGAGGTGTAAAGTGTTGTAAACACTGTCAAGATGCTGGTAAGGATTAAACCCTACCATAGGCCCGTAGAACCACCACTGTACTCGCCGAGTAACGCACGAACCCACCATCGTCAACCACCTCGAACCCGTAGCTGGAACCGAAGCTTACAGGAACTAAGCCAATCAAGATCGCCAACAGGAAGCAGAACACACCTTCAAAATCCACTATCAAGAAAATCCAAAGGAATGGCCACGTCGCAACGAGTATTCCACGCAACCAAAAGACAGGAATAGACGCCCAAAATGCAGAGCAAGGAACGCAATGGAGTGTTCTGCGGTTCTCCGTCTAACCTCCCACCAGGTACCATCATATACACCAAGCTGTAATTTCAATGGAACCCCAATGGACCAGTACTGGGGTGGTGGAATGGCCACACACTAGCCCCAAACAAGAATGAACGGGGTGGTGGAGTAGCCCTATAAAAATGTAGTGTTGAACCTCAAAAACGTCATTAAAACCCTAGCCTTCAATGAGGCCACCTACCTAACACGCGGATCCACCTAGTCCACCCTTGTTGTACATCGCCTGATCACTGCCAGGTGTCCTCCGACGTGGCATAGGGGACCCCACACAGGTATCGGCGTCCCTCCCCTAGTTCTTTGGAAAAAATATGTAGTCTTTTGAAACCCCAGCCTCCATAATATTTTGTGACATAAAGAGATTCCCATTCACACAGAGAATTTCGATCCCACCCATAAATAAGCTCTACAAATTTTCCTTATTCAGTTTAGAATTGCTTTCGAGATATAGGCTAAATCCATCCAAAAAAACTGGATTGCTTCTAAAACACTCCTAATCAAAGGCACCCGCCCTACCAATGAGATCCACTTGTGATACCAAGAATTTATTCTCTTCTTAATTTTTCCTAGCATCCAATTCCAATCTGAGCATCTGTAATCAATGGCTTTAAAGAGAAAACCCAAGTATCTGAAACAATCTAAGTTGGATGCTTATGGATATGGAAGAAATTTATGAATAAGTTGCTTCTGAGCTTCATTAACATTATAAAAATGGACTGGAGATTTTGAGAACTTTATATCCATTCCAATGGAGGAAGAGAAGAGTTTCAAAATTTGTTCAATCTTCTTTGATTCGCCAATGGTTGCATTCCCAAATATTAAAATCTCATCCACAAACAGAATATGAAGTAGTGATAAGGATGAGGAGAGTTTTATCCCTAAGAGATTCCCAACAGATCTTTCATGGTTTATATCGCACCTGATGGCTTCTGCAACTAAGAGAAAGAGCATAGGGGAAAGAGTACATCCCTGGAAGAGGCCTTGGAAGGGTTAAATAAATTTGATGTTGGCCCATTGACTAAAATAACATAGGATACACTTGAGTAACAAGCCTCTATCCATGATATAAAAGGAGGAAATCCAACTTGGGTTAGAATGAGGCGAAGGTAGAGCCAATTTACCTTATCAAAATATTTTGATCAGTCAAGTTTCAACATGAGGGCAGATTAGGATTTTATCTTAATTGAATGTAGGGCTTCTTGGGCTAAGCCCACAATATCATGTATGTTAAGACTGTCCAGAAAACCAAATTGTTGCTAGGATATGTGCTCTAAAAGGATGGTATTTAGATGACTAGCAATGAATTTTGAAATGAATTTATAAATACAGTTGGAGAGGGATAGTGGCCGATAGAGTGTTTCGTTAGAGTTTGAAACCATGAGGGGAATCAAACTTAGTAATGTTGGCTATAAAATTTGAATTGAAACGAAGATGAATTTTACCTAAAGTCTGAGATTCTTCCACTACTGCAACCAAGTCATTTTCCAGGAGGTCCCAAAAACAAACACAGAAATTGCAATCCAACCTTCCAGGCTAGGTGACTTCCAATTCTGAAAATATAGAGAGCACATTGAAATTTTGTTTTATTCACTAAATCTAACGAGACCTGTTTGTGGTCCTCATTAAGCCATCGATGGAAGAGTGAATATGTTGCAAATATGTCTCTGATATTTTCCTTTGGAGGATCTATATACAACTTCTTGTAATGAATTGTTGCAGCCTTTTATATTGTTTTGAAATCATTGCAAATAACCCCATTCTTATCTCAGATATTTCACATGGTATTTAGGGCTTGTCTTTCCTTCGCTTGTATATGTAAAAAAGATGTATTATGATCAACTTTTGTTGGCCAGGTAGCTCGACTTTTCATGCGTTATTTCTCTTCATGCCAAGCCAACATTCAATATTTCTCTTTCTCTAAGTCGTCTAATTCAATATTGATATATTTTGTAAATTTATTTGTTCTATAAAGACCCAAGAGGTCACTTATTTTCTTCTTTGTCGAAATAAGGACTTGTTCAAATCGAAGGAAGTCTTATTTTCCCAATCTTTTGTTAAGACTTTTATTCTATTCAATTTCATTTGGAAAGACTCCATGGCATGGAGAGGCGATTCCTGACCATTAACCTCCCAATTTTCTTGAATTATACTTCAAAAATATTCATAAATCAGCCATGGGGTTGAATTTAAAAGGAGCAGGGGGTTTCTTGGATAGCAAGGCAATTTCCAGCAAAATAGGTAGATGGTCAAAGTGGCCAACTTTGTGAAAAGATGATCTATAGGAATTTAATGTTAGAAGGAGATACTCACTGAGAAGGAAGCAATCTAGATGCTTGGAAATCAAATTCTCTCTAGTATGCTTGTTTGACCAAGTGGGTCCTCATGAGAGATCAAGTTCAACATCTACAAGGTGTAGATTGTCAAGGTGGTGGGAAAAATAATTATCCAAAACATCTTTCTGATAGCTTGGACCCCAACATTAACCAGCGAATAAGGTGAAATTTAGGTCTCCACCAAGGATAAGGTGAGGGTGAGAGAGGATGTCAATCCTAAAGAAACCATCCCAAAAGGTTTTCCGATCATGGGAAGGGACATAGAGATTCAAAAGATCTACATCGATATTTAGAGATTTGGAAAACACAGTTGCAAAGATATAATGAGAATTACATACCAAAGTTTGTAAAGTGAGGGAATGGATCTATCCCAGAGCTAGGAAACCTGCATTGCCCACTGCATCAACTATGATGAACATCCATGTCGAGAACCATTTTTTGAGTATCTTACTAGCCATATCTGAGGAGCACATAGTTTCTTGAATGAATAAAATTGAAGGATGATGTAATTGAATCAACCACTTTATGGATATTTGTTTTAAGGGGGGGCCTATCCCTCTCATATTATGGGAGAGTAGATTCATTTTTTAACTTTCGGGATGGATACGCTACTAAGGGCCTATTGAATTGTTGATTGTATTCTAGCGCAAATTTTTTTTTCTATTTATGATTTTGCATGATCACGAAATGATTTCATGCCATGAGATGTAGTAGCCAAGATGTAGTAGCCACTGTCAATTACGACGATGTTAAATCACTTGATTGACTACCTTCTTCCTTTGTTTGAGAGCTGGTGGCGTAGTGTCTTGAAGAGGTAGAGTATGGTTTTGAACTCAGAGATTTATTTTGTCGAAATGACAGAAGCACTCTCTTCAGAAATCAATAGATCCATAATTGGACTTGGTAGCAGGTCCTCTTTTTTCTCTTTAGTAGCTTTCTTTCCTTTCTCCTCTTGTTATGCCGATGTGTTCATTGTCTTCCCTTGTGTACCCTGAATCATAGATTCCAACTCTTTTATTATTGCTTGCAAATGTGACTTTTGCAAAGTCCTAATTTACCTTATCAAATTCTTGTAGTGTTTCTTGTTGAGCATCATCCTCCATCATATGTTTCTGCCTTTTTTTATTCACTAAGGATAAAGATTCTTCAGCAAAACTTGATGGATTCATAACTAGATATGTTCCTCCTACCTCCTCCGAAGGTATTAAAAGAGGGAACAAAATTTTTAAATGTCCATGAAACCGACAGTGGATGCAGCGAAAGGGTACATTCTTATAATCCAATGTCTGCTTGTAGGGGTGTTCCCCTAATTCTATCAAAATGGAATCAAGAAGACCTCGCACAATGTCTATATCCACACATATCGTAGCAACTAATGTTTGTAATTTGTGTTCCATATCCGGTGCAACATCCAAGAAGTTTCCAAGAGTATCTCCTATTGATTTAAAAATCACGTCATCCCAATATTCAATCGTGAGACACAGCAACTTGACCCAAGGGCTAGCATATGAATCATTTCTCAAACAATATCAAAAATAGTATGACAGTGAATAAATTTAATGTTGCACTCCCTCAGAACCATGGACCTTCGAGCACAATTTTTATATGGTCCTCCACTAATTGGAAAACAAAGGTAATATAACCTCTATCTACAACATGAATTTCAGGGGTCATATATAAGAATTTGATGCCAGGTGCAATGGACCCAATTCTTGAGATTGACTTCTTTAAAACATCTAGCATGAAACCCTCCTATGAGGGCGAACTCTGTATAGTATAAAACCTTCTCTTGAAGAACCTCTAGATTTACATACACTTTCATCTACTCTGTTGATTTTGATATGCATTGAGGCCTTCCTTTCCTAGTTCGCATTCTCTTGGGATATTCTATGACAGGTTTTGTGTTGTCCTTAGGAGAGGAGGGTGGGGATGGAGACTTGTGTAATTTGGGGGGTAATTTGGGGTGAGGGAATATGAATTGAATGGAGCATTGGGAAGGTGAGCATGAGCAAAGGGAATCAGATGAGGAAAAGGGTCAATAAGAACAGGGATATGAGGATTTACGATACTAGAGGGGATGGCTGATGGAGAGGGAGAAGAGTAAATATTTGGAGGAAGGTGATAAGCTATGGAGTTAAATACCAATGGAGATTCAATACAAATTCCATATATTGAAGTATTTGAAATGGTTGGGTTAACCGTGCTAAAATATTTTAATACAATGCTATTGTCTCCATCCAAATTGCTTGATTTGGTAGGTGTTCTATCAGGGCTTATAGTCTCACTAGCTTCTTGGCACAAAGGGAAGATACTAGTACCACCCCAAACCCATCATTGAAGGTTGTCTAGGGTAAGTATCTAATTTGCAAGAGTTTTGTTTTCAATGTGGTTCACATCCCTAGATATCACTACATCCACTGATATAATCCAAGGGACCCACCTAAAGGGGGCTCAACCTATTGGCATTATTTCAATGCCTAACCCAAAAGGACCCAGAGAATAAAACCCATGACCTCGACCATGTGTTGTCTTGGTCTCGGAATATTCAACCAACTGAGATACCCCTCGGGCCTATCTAATTTGCAAGAGTTATCTAGATAAATAATTGATTTTTTTGTGGATCTTGAAGCTTACATACAACACTCCAACACCTAGTATGGTCTTGTGCATTCTCCACTAGAAATTAAAATCTATATCCCATTCAAATGGTATAAAGTCTCATGTTTTGAATGTTCCCACATACAAGATAGTATAGATTATACCGAAGACTAATTAACATAGTGTTTAAGGTGGGTTTAAACATCCTATACTCCTCCATTATACCCCCCTCAATACCTAAATCATCCTCAGTTATCCACCTTAATCCCCATGGTGTTCTACTTAGATAGATTTCAAATATACATAATGATATTATTCTGAAAGGAAGCAAAAAAATCATATTCCATCATGAAGACCTCCCTTTTACCTACCTAATAGTTCAATCCCACCTTAACACTTCCATCATCACCCACCACCCAAGATAGGTGGTTTCCAATAGCTGGGAAGGACTTAACCATCACTTTCCACACTATTGAACTACCCTTAGACTTCTTCCTCTATGATCAAATCCATCCTTCCAAATTGTGTGCATAAATATAGGTTATGTACCTTAATAGCATAATTGGAGATTCATAACATAGATAACAAAATAAGAAATATTTCAATATGAAAAGATAGAATTACCACAACATTAGACAATTGTAGATAAAAAATGTCACAATAGTAATATCTTTATCAATGAAAGCAATGTTCACTTGCCCCTTTTAGGGGGAAAGCTCCAAATGAATCCAATCTTTGCTTACAAAATGTTTCACGAGACATCTTATTACATTGCTTCCATTCCTATATATAGTTTCTAGTGAAGGAGCTTTCTAGTAGGTGGAACCTTATAGTAAGCCTTCTTAGTGAAGGAACTTTCTAGTAGGTGGAACCTTCTAGTAAGTCTTCTTACTACTAGAATATTGATCTGAATCGGGAAGGAATTGGCCTCATTGTGTGGCATGCAATGGTTCATCTTAATGGAATCCTTCTTCTCCAACTCCCTCTTGTATTTTCATGGTGTATATTATTTATGTGTTTTCATCAATGTTTGTTCTTATGCAAAACTAGTTTCTTGGTCAATTTCATTGCAGATTTGCATGTCTAATCTCCTCCTCTCTCGACATTCAATCCTTTCGGTTCTCAGCCCTCAAGATTCAGATCAATGTTATTAGAGAAGGTAAGCGCTCCATCGAAACAAGGGTTTGAAGCATACTGTGGGTTCAAATATCTGCATCAATCACCAACCTCTTTTTGTTATTATCGAAATCCATTTGCTAGTCCATACACTGTAAGCATCATGGTTGGTCCATAGGAATTATAGGGTTTTTCTACTCTTGGATCTACGTTCACCATTGCAAGAGAATCCATAAATGTATCCACTACATCCATTGGTATTCAACATTTTCAAAAAAATTGCATGGTTTCCATGCCTCCCATGGAGGTTCCACAACCTCTACAAAAACCCATGCTGCTCTACAAACCCTTGGCATCCTTTGTGGCCCTCTACACTCATTACTCTATGAAGGACGACCCACTTCTACAAACTTTAGAGCTATGTTTCGGACTCTATAGTATGTTTCAAAGAGTCTACCATAGCTCATTTCAAAGGTTTTTCCATCATCTCAAATGGGTATTTCATGGAATTTCATTTGATTTCCTAGTTTGTGAGATGTGCTTGTTTGAAGTAGCACACATCTGTAAAACAATGTGTGGCGCATCATTTCAACTTCAGCAAGGTTTTTCTATTTCCACAAGAATCCATAGAGCAACTATGTTGTATGGATGGAATGGTCTCTTTGATATTTCAAATGGTTCTTCGATGTAATTCAATTTCATCACCTACAACAGACATTATGAATGAATTTGTGGCAAGACATCAGTTGCCTCCAAAATCACAAGGTTATGGACCAACCACACAAAACCCATAGTTATGGGTTAACCACACAAAACCCTTCTCTTCATTGGGAATTGGCAAGGTACAATGAGCATAATGGGTCCTCTTTAGCATGAGTGAAATGATGGGGACCATCATTTTCTAATGTAGGAGGAATGATCCAAATTTAGGGGGGGCTTATAGTCTAAGATTGTATGTGAAATTTAAAAATCAATATTTTTAATAAATGTAAAAAGGGAGCATGATGGACATGTAATTAATGCAGTTAGTTATTCAAAGTTGGCATTGTCAACAAGACACCTTATAAAAAAGGTAGTAAGGAGAGAGTTAGAATCAATAAGGAGAGCTCCCAAAACCTCATTGCATGCAATGTTTCATCTTAATGGAATCCTTCTTCTCCAACTCTCTCTTTTATTTCCATGGTGTATATTATTTATGTGTTTTCATCATTGTTTCTTCTTATGCAAAATTAGTTTTTCGGTAAATTTCATAGTAGATTTGCATGTCTAATCTCCTCATCTCTCACCATTCAATCATTTTGGGTCTCATCCCTCAAAATCCAAATCAAATTCATCTATATTGAGAGGGGGGCTGAATCAATATATAACAGATTTTACACTTTTGAAGCTTATTTACCAATCACATTGAGTAGTAGTCAACAAAAATGCACAATAGAAGAGACAGGGGATTTTAACGTGGAAACCCAATGAGGGAGAAAACCACGAAAAGAAGTTCTATCTATAAACAATGATTACAATTATTTGCAGACATCTATCTACTGGAGACACCAATCTCCCAAGTTTACAAGCAATAACTTGTAGGAGGCAGCAGTTCCCCTAGATTCTCAAGCACCAACTCCCTGGATTTTAAAGCACCAACTGGAAGGAAGCACCAACTCCCTGAATTTTGCAATGATGTATTGCACGAAACTTCACCCATGACACTCTATTATGTTTCACTCTTCTCTACGCACTCTTCTATGTGCACTCTATTATGAGCACTTTGTTCTATCGCACTCTTCTCTATGCACTTTGCTCTACAAAATACAACCCTAGCTTCTGTACTGCACACCAAATTTCCCGTCACACTTTTCTATGCACAAGATAATCTTCACTACTACACAAAATATCCTCTGTCGCACTCTTGTTTTGTCACACTCTATACTGCGCAAGACAAACTTCACTAATGTCACACTGTCTCACTCTTCACTACTGTAAAAATTTGCACTACGCGGGACAAACTTCACTACCATCACAATGTCGCACTCTTCATTGTGCACTCTACATTGCACAAGATAACCTTGATTTCTATGCATCCATCATAGTACCTACATCCTTCCTTAACCGAAGAAGTGTCTGCAATAAAACATCCCTTCCTCTTCACAAGGTGCACCTCCTACTCCTTATAAATCCTTCAAAAACATCTTCAAGAATCTAGAACATATTCAATAAAAACACAAGAAATCGTCTTCAAGAACCCCCAAAAAAATCATCTTCTCCTTGGAATGGAACACTTTTTTAAATATCCATACTTGCTTGGATGGATGAACAAATGAGGAGAGAATTCCACTTATTTATATAGGTATTAAATCACTTTTTGGGCCAACATAACATTGCACAATATCCTAGCAAGCTCAACCTAACATTTTGGTTGGGTTTCCTTTACAAATTCTCCCACATCTCATCATTCCTATGGAGTTAGAGGGACTTCCATATACCACTGGAAAGGTCTCAGAATAATATTTCCACCATGTAATCTATACTCCAATTTGATTTAGGTATCTAGAGCAAAAATTCCTTCAAATATAGGGTTTCCAAATTGAGCATCCAAAAACAATATTTCCAATAATCATCATGTTGCAATCTCTATCTATAGTTTCCTTGCCTTTGACATCAATGACAACAATCTCCCACTTTGCAACCTTTGTATGTATCCATGCAATTATGTTGTTGCAAAATTTTATTATGCGCAATATCTGCAATCTCTCCCCTTGCACAATATCTGCAATTTATCCCTCTTTGAAATCAATGGCAAAGGGATGCTCCCCCTGGAATCATGCTTCTCTTTGTTCTTCTATTGCTCCCTCTATCTAAATTCTTATTTGCTTTAATCAATGCCTTTGACTACTCCTGAACATTATTGTGTTCCCACAACTTCTGAATTTGATCAAGCTTGAGAAAAATTAATGAGGAGTGGCAATTGCTCTCAACTTTTGTCTGAGATACTCAAAGGTATCCCTAGGAACATGCTTTGTGAAAATTTCTACAATCTGCTCCTTAGTGGCAGCATAATCCAGGTTTACATTGTTCTTAATGACTCATTCTCTCAAAAAATGATATTTGATAGGAATATGCTTTGTCTTGGAGTGCATAACAGGATTCTTGGAAATGCTAATTGCACTTGTGTTATAACACAAAATTGGAATAGGTTGATTGTACTCTACCTGGATATCCTTCAAGGTTTGCTTCATCCAAATAATTTTTTCTCAACATGTTGTTGCTACAATTTATTATGTCCATGTTGTAGACAAGGATACTGAGGATTTTTGTTTACTCAACCAGGATACCAGACAATTTCCCAAGAAGACTGTTGCTTCGCTTGTGTTTTTTCGGTCATCTATGATTCCTACCTAGTCTACATCAGCATACGCTATCATATTCAATTCATTACCTCGTGGGTACCATAATCCAAAATCCATTGTTCCTTTTAGATATCTGAAAATTATTTTTACAACTTGAACATGGGTCTCCTTAGGTGTTGCTTGAAACCTTGCAACCAGTCCTTTAGCCTGCATAACATCTCATCTTGCGGCTGTCACATACAACAAGGTGCCAATCATTGATCTGTAATTTTTTTGATATAATCCCTTTTCTTCATCTTCTTTGCTTTGCTTGCAACCAATGATCATGGGAGTACACATTGGTTTATAGTCTTCCATATTAAACTTCTTCAACATTTCTTTCACATATTTGGTTTGAGAAATAAAAATACCTTCATCTACTAGTTGGGATATTTGGAGTCCTAGGAAGAAAGTCAACTCTCCAATCAAAGACATTTCAAATTCCTTGGAAAATTTTTGGTTTGATCTATCATCATAACTTCCAAAAATGATGTCATCGACATACACTTCAATGATAATCATATTTCCATGTTCAAATTTTATATAGAGATTGCTATCTGCATTACCCTTCCTAAATTCTTATTGCTCCAAGTACTTGTCTAGTCTTGAGTACCAAGCTCTAGGGGATTACTTTAGTCCATACAGGGATTTATTCACTTTGCAGACATAGTCTTTATTTTATGGCAGTAGGAAGCCTCCTGGTTGTTCTATGTAAACAACTTCTTCTAATTCTCCATTTAGAAAGGTTGATTTTACATCCATTTGATATGCCTTCACATTTTTGGAGCAAGCATAGGCCAAGAACATTATGATTGCTTATATTCTGACTACAGGAGCAAAATTTTCTTGAAAGTCTATTCCATCAACTTAAGCATACCATTTGCACACTATTATTGCTTTGTTTATGATTACCTACCAATTTTCATTCAATTTGTTCCTAAAACCCCACTTAGTGCCATTGACATTTTTATATTTGGGTCTTGGAACAAGTTCCCAAGTTTGGTTTTTCTCATTCTGATTTAGTTCTTGTTCCATAATATTAACCCATTGTTTATCAGTTCTATATTCCTCAAAACAATTTGGCTCTATTTTGGACAACATAGAGAGGTGTGCCTCTCCATAAGTGCTATCAAATTTCCTCTTTCTTGTTTGTATACTTGCACTTTTATCACCAATTATTAAATCCTTAGAATGGTTCTTTTGAACATACCTAGAAGAAACCTGTGTATCTAGTCTTTTAGTTCCTTCTTGTTCTTATTGTTGTACTTCTTCTTCTTGTTCTATTTGTTTCTCTTCCTCTTGTGGTTCTTCTACTTTTTGTTCAACTGCTTGTTGATCATCTTCATCCATGTCGACTGGTCTTCTTGATTTATGCGTCATTGTTTCATCTACTTTCACATCTAGGTTTTCCACCATCTTGTTTAGCCTCAAATTGTAGCATTTACAGGCCTTGATTCTATAGGAGTAGCCAAGAAAGATGCCTTCATCAGACCTGGAGTCAAACTTTCCCGAATTTTCATCATTTCTTTTGATGTAGCATTTTCTCCTAAACATCGTAAAGTGTTCATCTATTGTTGGTCTGCCTTTCTAGAGTTCATAAGGAGTTTTTTTTTTACCAAATCTGATTTGTCCCCTCTTTAAAATATGGAGAGTGGTACAAATTGCTTGGGAGCAAAAAATGTCAGACAATTTCGAGTCGTGTGGCATTGTTCTAGCCATCTAATGCACAATATTTTTATTCCTCTCTACTACTAAATTCTACTATAGAGTTCTCACAGCTAAAACTATCTCCTAATTACATGTTTCTCACAAGAATCTTCAAATTCATTCGAGGTGTACTCACCCCCGTTATCTGATCTTAGGCACTTGAAGTTTAAGTCAGTTTCATTCTCCACTACTTCTTTAAAAACTTTGAACATCTCAAAATCTTCTCATTTTCTTTTGAGAAAAGAGACCCAAATCATTCTAGTATAATCATCAATGAAGAGAATAAAGTAAGACTCACCATTTAGACTGTTTGTTCGTGTTGGCCCACAAAGATCAGTATGCACTAGTTCTAAAGGTTTTGTTGTAGAATATTGTTTTGTCTTGAAACTTACTCTTGTTTGTTTTCCATGTAAATAGTGGTTACAGATAGAATTTTAGGGATTCGTAATTTTAGGTATGTGTACTACTGCTTGCCTTTTGTTGATCTTAATCAGATTGTCAAATTTTATATGCTCCATTCTTCTATGGCAGATCCAACTTTCATCTACTTTCCCCATACAACATTTTTCTTATTTTCTCTCATCCAAGGTGTACACATTATTTGGAGTTCTGGATGTTGTTTCTACTAATATGCTTTAGTATTCCTTACTTATTTTACATTTCTTAGATTCAAAAGTGAGGATGTTCCCTTGATCACACATTTAACTAACACTAAGAAGATTATGCTTCATATTTTCAACAAGCAAGACATTTTTTGCTTTATCCTTTTCACTCCCAAGACTTACTACGCCTTTTCCAAGAATTTTGATAGAGCCATCATTTACAAAGTAAACAGTACCTCCTTTTTCCCTTTTGAGATCTACAAATCCGTCTTTATCTCCTATCATATGTTTTGAGAAGCCACTATCGATATACCAGTGACCCCTTTTGCTTTGAGCATGTAAGGCCAAATCACATTCTTCTTGGCTTGGTTTTTCTATATTTCTTTTCCAAAATATTATATAGTCATTATCATGTTTAGGAGAGGAATCCTTGATTACATTTTGTTGGACAATCATCAACTGGTTTTTACAGTCATGAGCTTTATAGCCATAATTGTGACATTTGTAGCATTCAATGTCTAGTTCCAAGCGGTCAAAGTATTGAAGTGTCTAGTCATAAATCCATTAGTATTTTTCATTTCATCGTTCACATGACTAACCTTAAGGAGTTTATAGTAATTTATATTTCTCCCAAAATTATATTTTGCATATGCTTTGCAATTTACATCCTTATGACCAAAATTGTTGCAGAAATAACAATGACCCAAAAAGAGAGTTTGATACCTAGTAATAAGAGGTCTTTTAAGTTGAATAACCTGTTTGTTCACGTGAGATGAGTGTTGGTTGTCCTTCCTTTTGATATTGTTGTCTTCCCTTTTGATAGAACTCTTGAGCACATATGCATAGATTTTTTTTTCTACTTCATGGTTAGGTACCATTGAGCTTGAATCTTTATTAACATTTTCTTATCCTTATCCTAATCCAAACCTGTCAAAAGATGGTCTTTGTTTGTTGATGATTTCATTTAATACTTTAGTACTACTTCCAAATCTATGCTGATAGATTAATTGGGTGCTCACTCTCTACAGTTCCTTTCTCAAAGAGACATTTTCATCCTCCAATTCCACACATCATTTCCCCCTTTCTTTCAGTTGTCTTGTTAGATATTCTTCTATTTTCGTTGCTTCTTCTAACTGAATTTTATGATCTTTAATGACTTATTCTTCATACTTCACTAGATGATCCTTTAGTTGCTTATTCTTCTTTCTTGATTTCTTCAACTCATCTAAGGAACTGATAAGATCCCCTTCAAATTCTACTTCAGCATTCACTTCATCTTTAGAGTTTTCATTTTCAATTTCTTCATCTAATTCCATGAAGAGTATATATTTTATATCATTGTCACTATCATCTTCATCTGAAAAGTTGTTATCTTCTTTGAATAGAGACTTATTTTTCTTATTGAACCTTTTCTTATTTTCAAATTTTACTCTTTTTTACATCTTCATCCTTGCTTTGTTACTATGATATTCCTCATCATCACTATCACTTATTTATTTATAAGGACATTTAGAAGAAAAGTGTACTATTGTACCATACTCAAAACATTTAAAAGGAAAATTACCTTTGTATTTTCCATGACTTCTCTTGTGTTTCTTCACAAAGTTTGCTTCTTCATCATCAAATTCATCAGTGGAACTCTTATTTGACTCTTGCTTGCTGCCTTTTGTCTTATTTGAATCCTTGAATGGTTTTCTTATCAATTCTCATCTCATAAGAAATGACAATTCCATGCAATTCATCCATTGTAACTTTGTCAAGAACGTTTTTATCTTCCAAGACAGAGAATTTGGAATCAAACCTCATGGGCAAAGCTTTCAACACATTTTGTACAACTATTTATTCTTTAACTTCTTCTCTGAGACCTCTAAGGGTGTTGACTGCTTCATCTACATGAAGAAATTAATCTACAATATTTTCATCTTCCTTTATCTTGAGGAACTCAAATTGTCCTCTATGAGTTTGTAGTTTTACCTTTTTAATGTGTCATCCCCTTCATAGATATTTTGGAGTTTGTCCCACATCTCTTTTGTTGATTTACACTACATGGATTTTGTAAACTTTGAATCTCCTGGGAAACTCAATACTACATTTTTAGCTTTTGCATTGCATTCATAAAGGTTTTTCGCATATTCATCTGTTGGTGGAGTTTTTGGAACTTTATAACCATTCTCAATTCCCTGCCAAATATCAAGTCCAAGTGATTGCAAAAAGACTTCCATTCTTATGCTCCAAAAAGCATAATTTGATCCATCAAACCTTGGTTCCCTATTTGTTGAAAGACCTCCAGTCTATCCATGTCTATGCAGTGATATGCTTTCCAGTGATTAAACTATTTCTGAAGGAACCTGCTCTGATAGCAATTGTTGGAATATCCAACTATACTAAGAGGGGGGGTGAATTAGTATAGGAAATATTTTACACTTTCAAAACATATTTACCAATCACATTAGCCTTCAATCACATTGAGAAGTAGTCAACAAAAATGTAAAATATAAGAGACACAATATTTTAACATGGAAACCCAATGAGGGAAAAAACCACGAAAATATGTTCTTTATATAAGCAATGATCACAGTGATTTGTAGACACCTATCTATTGGAGACACCAATCTCCAAAGTTTACAGGAAACAACGTGTATGAGGCACCAGCCACCTAGATTCTCTAGCACCAACTCCCCGGATTCTCTAGCACCAACTCCCTGAATTTTGTAATGATGTACTGTGTGACACTTCACCTATTACACTCTATTCTGCTGCATTGTTTTCTACACACTCTTCTCTTTGTACTTTGTTAAGAGCACTATGTTATGTAGCAATATTCTCTATTCACTTTGATATGTTTGACTTTGCTTTGTGCACTCTTCTCTACACAAGACAACCCTAGCTTTTGTACTACGCACCAACTTTCCTTTCATGCTTTTCTCTACGCAAGACAATATTCACTAGTACGGAAACTCTCCCATGTCACACTTTGCACTACGCAATACAAGCTTCACTACTGTCACATTGTCTCACTCTTCACTATTGTCACACTATCACACTCTACACTGCGTAGGACAAACTTCACTACTATCACACAGTCACACTCTTCGTTGCACACTCTACATTGCACAATATGACCTTGAATGTTGCACATCCATCGTATTACCTACATTCTTCCTTAACCAAAGTACATGCAAGAAAACATCCCTTCCTATTCATAAGGTGCACCTCCTCCTCCTTATAAATCCTTCAAAAAAATCTTCAAGGATCCTTCAAAAACATCTTCAAGGATCTATAACATCTTTAGTAAAACCCAAGAAATCATCTTCAAGAACCCCGAAAAATTCATCTTGTCCTTGGAATTGAACACTTTTTCAGAGCTCCATACTTGCTTGGATGGATGAACAAATGAGGAGAATGCTCCACTTATTTATATAGGTCTTAAATCACTTTCTGGGATGACATAACATTATACAATATCCTAGTACTGCAGACGTAAAATTATGGTTGGTTTTCCTTTACAAATTCTCTAATATCTTCTCATTCCTATGGAGTTACAGGGACTTCCATATAATGTTGGAAAGGTATCGGAACAATGTTTCCAACCATGTAATATATACTCCAAGTTGAGTTAGGTATCTAGAGTAAACCTTCCTTCAAAGATAGGGAATCCAAATTGGGCATCCAAAAACAAGATTTCCAGTAATCTTCATGTTTCAATCTCCATCTATAGTTTCCTTGCCTTTGAAATCAATGACAACAATATTTTAAACACTTATAAATATTGATTTCATGCTATACGGACTTTCTAATAGGTGTAACCATCTAACTTTGTATTTTTACAAGTATTTCTTTCAACCTAACATGCGCTCCCCCTTAAAACACAACATTGTCCTCAAGGTTGGAGATGTGGAAATTGATAAAGTATCCATGTTGGTTCCCATGTAGCATCCTTAGGATGGTTATCTTTCCACTAGATCAAGACCTCTTGGATGGTGTGATGGCGGAGATGACATTACATTTTGTTTAGGACAACCTCATGCTACTGCCAAATGGAATCTTCTTCATCCAATTATGGAAAGCTAGTTTGAATATGATAGTGATGGCCAACCATTTTATTCAAGTAGGATACATGAAATATGGGATGAGTTTTGGAGTTGCTTGGTATCTCTATTTTTTAAGCCATGGGGCCCGCACATTTGAGGATCTTATAGGGCCCTTAAAAATTTGGGGCAACCTCCTAGTGGTAATTGGCCTTAGGAGAGGTCTACTTATAAGGTTTTAAACAAAGAAATGTGTGGCCCTTATGTAAAATGGTGTTTGGAACAATGTTGATTAGGCTATTGCTTCATCCTATTTTGATCTATTACCACATTATCCCTAAGAGTATAAAGAATGTTGGCCCAATATGTGAGTGTGTTTTCAACCTCCTGTACCTTGGAGATTCCTGGTAAGTAGGATAGTACTGAAAGAGGATTTTGGCCTTAGACAGATTCAAAGAGAGTCATTCAAGTGGCAACATGATAAGT
This sequence comes from Larix kaempferi, assembly GCA_027924585.1. Classification (NCBI taxonomy): domain Eukaryota; kingdom Viridiplantae; phylum Streptophyta; class Pinopsida; order Pinales; family Pinaceae; genus Larix; species Larix kaempferi. The sequence goes on along the minus strand of BSBM01000816.1, from coordinate 1,003,724 downwards.
TGTACTATACCACCTGTTAGCACTAAATATTTAAAAGTTATCAAATTTTCTAAAGTGGGTGAAATGTCGAAGATTCATGGTGTTAGCCCCTAGGAGCTAAAGGTTGAATTATCTTAAACCTCCTGAGTGCTTAAGTGAATGAACAAAACCTAGAGCACAAAACCAGGGGCTGGAGACCAAAATTTAAAGTTTAAAAGGGCCATAATTCGTCTAATGTTGAGCATAATCGGATCTAAAATCATCAACAACCAGGATCAATAGCTCATTGACAAAGTGCAAGGGAGATAAAGAGCGGGAGTGAGCTAATCAAGAAAAAGGGACAAGCATCAACAACTATTATGGATAATGCGCCTGAAATTTCTCACCCGTTAATTTGATCCCGATGAGCCATTGGTCAGAAACCATTATGGACATGTGGTTTATTCTAATTGATAACAACTCATCGAGACTATTTTCAAAACCACCGAGCTCATTAGTTCTTACCATGTATGGGAAACCAAGGTGGTTTCTGCCTAAAGTATAGCTCAAAAATAATTCCACTCATGTTAAGAATGACAAGTTGGCATCCATTTCAACCACTCTCAAGTGGACACGTGCCAGGTGAGGCCCACCAACTCCATCCAACATCATCAAATGCGCCAAATTAAATTCTTCCAATGGTTCGAAATTTTATGTGTTCAAAACATAAAAGGGGATTTTTTTTTAAAATTCAAAATTATCGTGTTCATCCAAAGAAGAGTTCTAGAACTTGGCATCCAATTGTACCCATCCAACCCACTCAAACTCAGCGACCAGCAATCTCCATTCATCTCCAACCTTTTACAACCCATGTATTATACTATGTTTGTTTTTACCATAATACGAAACAGTAAAAGGGGTTTTTACCGTAGTTTACCTGTAAAACATCTTTAACCTACCAGCTTAAATACCTCTCTCAAGATGGCCTCTGCATCCAAATTTAAACTCCCTAAACCTCGATTTTCAAGATATGAACATATTACGACCACTGTGCTGATATCTTTGATAAAGTTGTCACCAAATCTGACATGAATTCCACCATTAGAGAAGCTCATTCCCTAGCCCTAGCAAACTAGGACCCATGTCACTTATGGGACTCAAATTTAGCAAGATATATTTGTCCTCAAACCATGTATTTCCCTAAATTCATAACATGGTGTTCTGTTCATTATGCCCCAAGCAAAAGAGCTATCATGTCTTATTATTTTTCCAAAACCCTTTCTTTCATCAATCTTGACACCCTGCAGAAGATGTTCTACATTCCATACTTTTTATCAGTCCAAAACCTTAATGAGGAAATCTTGGCCACTTCCTATCAAGAATTGCAACCTTATGATAGGCACCAATTTCTATCTAAGCACCTAGAGGAGGGAGTTTCCATCCCTACCTCCCCACCACTCTATGACACAGTTGTCTTTTTTGGGAGTTCAAAGAAATCTATTTCACTAATATGCACCATAGTAGGTCTTGAAAATGACAATATAGTAGATGATGTCACCCTGGGTATCTTGCTTAGTTTAACCCCTACACCTGGACTCAGTCCCCCCAAGCTTGACATATGCAGTTTCATAGATGAAGCAATCCATGGGAAATTGGAGGAGCTTCCTGCTATAGAATTGTTCAGATACCCTTCTTTCCTTTTCTACATGTTCCCATATCAAAATTTTGAACATTACAAGCCCCTGAATTTGAATATATCTGATGAAAGTTGCCATTGAATCCCTGCATATGAATGGAGTGATTTGATTATAAGGAGAACTGATACTCAAATTATATATAATTTACAAATATGGTGATGAGTATCACATACACACTAATATAAGATTCTTCACCTCCTATAATGTTTCTAGAAAACAAAAGGTGGCTACAATTCAATCCTGACATGAGACATGGGGATTGGTTTATGTATGAGAATTACATAGTAATAAGGGTATATGGTTTCAAAGAGGAACCCTACAAGCTCCCAACATTTATCATGCCTAGATTCTTTGCTATGGAATGTCCCAAACAAAGGTTTAGATCATATCACATGCACTTTGCACATTTCAAGCAACAAAGGACTTTTATGTTACCAAAAGAGATAGGACCTTTTCAGATTAGAGAATTGAATTCTCTGCAATACCTGAAATTTTGCTAAGTCAATTAAATTTGGAAAAGACTAAAAAAGGATCCTATGACCCTCACCAGATCATCTCTAAGCAGAGAGTAGCCAACAGAAATTCTCCATATGTATATGTGCTTAAGCCACACTGGGAGAAGATTGCAAATAAAGAAATTTGGGAGGAAGTTATAGCAATTCAAAAAATCATGGAAGAACAAAGTGCTTCAATACAACAAGAAGGACAGAAGAGGGGGGAAGACGAAATCAGTACAAATATTGAGATTAATGAGACAAGTCAGGGTCCTCCAAAAAAAAGATAAGAATAGAAGGAAAGGGAGTTGAGCAAGCATTAATAGAAAGGGAAGAAATTGAGGAGCTTCCCAAAGAATTGGTTGAATTAATCAAACAACCATCAATAAACAAAGGATTCCCGGATGTTAAATTCACTCACTAGCCTTCTCTCAAATTCACAATCCCTTAAGTGTTGCAAGCATCATAGTCAGCAAGCCATGTACAAATGAAAATAGATCTATAAGCCAGATACAGGGGGAATAAGAGAAAGAGGTGTGAAGTTAGTAAATGAATCTAGACCGCAGGTGGGGACTTCAGAAAGAAGGTTGATCACAGTTGCATACCTACATAATGATACATTGAGGTTCTATGTTTTAGATCCTAAGGTACCTAGGCATCCTACCCTGGCTAAATGGAGAGAAAATGAGTATGAAGTTGACTTTAAGGAATTTGGTAAGATGGACAAGCTAGAATTTTATAAATAGGCCAGTGATATGATATGCAATGAAGTGGTTAAATAAGCCAAAACTGAAAAGAGATTGAGGACATCTCTAGAAAAAATTAAATAGCTATGGAAAGCAAAGAAAATGACTATGAAAGATAAACAAATCACTATCAAAGAGCTAGAAAGAAAATTCCTAGATTTAGGAGTTGACCCAACAGACAGATCTCATGTCAAATCATTGCTACAACAAAAAGACAATGAGATTGCCCAACTTAAAAAACAATTGAATATGCCTAGACCCCATCTAGTTCAAACTCCTAAACTAAGGGAGGCTAAAAAAAAATTATCATTTGTATGCCAGTATACTGCAATACAAGAGCTTAGGAGAAGAGAGGGAAAACAAGACAAATGAGATCCAATGGCAAATTGCTTATTTAAATCTACAAAAGGCAAATTTTTCCTTTGAGTAGACTCCCCAAGCATCATCTCCCAGGATACAAGAATAAAATCAAACTATAGGAGAAACGGGGAAATCTTAAAAAGATCCTGAAAATCCACCAGTAGCTCAAGAAGTAATTGATATCATGGAAGAATATACCTCAGTGCAGCAAGCACAATGCAGTGATAACATAGTCAAAGAGTTAGAGGTGGAGATAAACCAAAAGGATAACAAAATTATTGAATTGGAGAATGAAGTCAGTGGATAGAAGGATAAAATTGATGATTTGGAAGCTGAGGTGGGTGACCTCAAGAGTCAAATCAACAAATTGTAGATAGATTAGGAGAAACATTGCTAAGAAGAGTAAGTCGAGTCTTGTGGCACAAAATAGGTCAACTATTCTTAAACAAGTGAGACTATTGTGAAGTGATTCAAGATGAGCTAGAAATTGCCAACTCAGCTCAGGAAAAGGAAAAATTAATTCAGAGAGATTCCAAAACAAGCAAAATAGATCATCGATTACCTTAACAACATGACTAAAAGGCAACTTGAATACAGGAAAATTGAGAATAGAACTCAAATAATCAAAACAGCCATACATATGGTAATGAAATAGACATTGTTAAGAAAAAAATGAGATAATATAAAGACATTGACCGATAAAATAAGCACTTTCAAAGGCATCTTCAAAGAAGTAATGAATTTAGGATTTCCACCTCCATGGGATGGAAATGGAGAAATGTATTCTAAGGAGGAATATAAAAACAAGTTGAGTCATAAGAGAGATGAGGTAATCCAATTTGGTGTATTAGAAGGAGTTATAAGTGAACAAGATATTAGAAGGCTTAAGGATGAGTTTGAAATTTGGATATTAATGAAGAATATATTGAAGAGGTTGGGTCATATTTCTTATGAAAAATCCACAAATGCATAAATATCATTGCAAAATTTGAAATCCCATAGATATCCTATAGGAAAAGAATGGAAATATGTGGTCAAGTACCATAATTTATCTTTGCCACCTCATGTACATCAAATAGGATAGACATCAATTCAGGTAGCGGGGCAGTCTATAGGTCATCCTACTCCTCAGGATGTTATGCCACCAGGAAAACAAGATAATGTTCAAATGATGCATTAAATGTTGGGGTAGGCAGTTGTTAGACCAATGAATCAACCAGAAGCTCAGTCAAGTGGACAACCAGCTATACATCCAAATTCTTACATGAGAGGGAAATCATCCTAACAGCAAAGAAGTAAAAAGAGCTCGATCAAAAGAATGTGAATAATACAAAAGAAGGTTGTTAGATAGTTAAAGAGTGAAAGTGATAGATGTAAAAGCTGGTTGCAAATCAGTTGAAAATAACCAAAAGCAGTTACTACTACAAGACCTATATACTGTAACTCGATCTCATAACTAGAGGATGGGAAATCTTATAGGGTCTCTAAGATTGTTGAGCCAGTGGACTATTTGAATGCAATGAAACTTTCTCTGAGATTAAGATTGTAGAGTGTCACAAATGTGTCCTTTCTCTGTAATACGTACTTCTTTAGTTTTTCCACCACTCTTCTATGTCTATGTAAATTTTTCATGAGATATTAACAAAGCATTGAGTAGCAGTTTTAGCCCTATTTTGTGTCATTGATATGAATGTACTGTTGAAAGTTGAAATTGATAGCAGAGATTTCAATTTCTTTGACCTCTGGTCCAGTTTCTAGATGCGTGTGTGATTCAGCAAGATTTGAAGTTTTCCTTTAATGTCGTTATCTGTGTATGCCATGTTTCCAGTAATTTCACAAAAACTCATGAGATGTTTATATATTGTACAAACTACTGAATTCTTTTAAATCAAATTTCAGAACGTTTTGTTGTCATTTGAGTGTAAGAGATTTGTCCTGCAGGAACCTCTTACAGCTATGTTTTGTTCCATTTGCTAAATTCATGTTCATTTAAACCTAAAGTATTGTCATACTCTGCAAAATTCCTCTGAAAATGATTCTATACATTCAAATCAGTTCATAATATTTACCTATAAGAGATATCCAAGGAAGTATCACCAATATATATCAAATTCACATAGATTTAGCTCTAGAATCTCTAGAAGTTAAGCCTCATCATTCCATGGCATGTATCATATTTAGCCTAGTATGCCTCAAGGACTAACATGAAAAATGGCACCATTGCTGGGGAGAGAGGATCATAAATTATTTTCCTCGGGCATGACAAAGTTCAGCTCTAATTCCTAAGTGGTGAAAGAGGATCACACGATTGGCTAAAAAATTCACCTAGTGACTCAAACAAAACAAATATGGCTTCAAACCAAAGGCACTCCAGAAGAAATTTGACTTCTCGAGAATTATTTAGTCTTCCAGACTCAAGAAATCATTGGAGGAATATTCATGCAAATCCAAATACACAGAAGAAAGGTATTTGTTGTAATTTAGGGAATTGCATCAATTACCAGTAGTACAATATATTAACATGAAGGAAGAATCACATACACACACATTACATAATCTTACATAAGAGAGTAAGTGGGACAGCAGGAACAAGCTATTGTATTAACAGGACCAAAATATAGTACAATATCGATGCAGAGATATATTATGTTGTCGGCTCTACAACCTATTTATATTTATTACAAACAATTATTCAGTTACAACTTCCTGGTCAGTCAGCTAACCGACCGACGGCTTTCTGCCAACCATAGTCAGCGAAGGACCTAGTCGGCTAGTCAACTAGGCTCCTCTAATATATCCCCCACCAACAAAATTATTCTTCGTCCCGAAGAGATCAAGGAAATGATTGAATAACAGGGTCAAAAATTGATATTCGTTGCTGCTTATGGTTGCGAACTAGTGGATGCGGTTGATGGCTATGGACTGATGTAGGCTTCTACAATGGTTGGGGCTGAGGAAGAAAACTGTCGTTTGAAGTCTTCCCATGTATGGAGAACTGGCTGAGAGCATAATATGGTATGGAACAACATCTATGCACAGAGTCTATTAGTGAAAAACATCAAACAACCCTTTGATTCTGTAAGTGACCAACAAGATAGTCAGTTGTTGTTTCAAAGAAAAAAAGTGTATAAAAAAACAATTACTTGGTCCGCTATACGTTCCACACTTGCTCAAGCTTGCAAATCGATCAGAAATGGAAAATGGGGCCTCATGAACATGATTGGTGGCAAGGAACAAAATAAACACTCATGGTCTTGGCATGTCAATGTTTCTCGAAATGATCAGAAATCATGGAGTGTAGGGAACCTGCCACTGGTGGGGCATCGAAATGCTCATATATCACGAGAAGTCATGGGAAACTATCAATGAAGTGTAGTGGATAATATTCATAATGCTCGAGCATTTTTGATAGAGTAGCAAGGGGAAAGGCACAGGAGTGGAGAAAGAAAATGCTATGGTTTCCACCAAATTTCATGGTGGTGCTATACAAAGTATGGTCCGACTTTTATAGTTGAAGTTGTGAATGGGAAAAGAAGTTTTGAAATGATGGGGATGTGACTGATGAGAAAACGAAAAATGTCTAAGTATGGTGCAAGGTTTTTCGTGAAACTTTCTTGCAGTTGATGTAGATTTGCTCGAATAATCATATGTGTGTCAATAGAGCGATGCCTTGGAACTGAAATGTATGCTAATATGGTGGTGAATTTAATGATGACACCTTAGGTGAGGAAAAATTTAGCTTCGCTGGTGGTGCATGATATCTTGCTTGACTCATGTGAAGAATCTTTTTAATTCGTGGGTTAGTCAATGGTCTCATGATTTCTTCGTCGGGGTTGGTGGTGTCGATGTCTATTATGAGCTGACCGACTCGTTCTTGAATGTTCTTTTGGTTGGTACTGGGTGCCTTGTTGGCACCCCAACAACTTGATTTTGCAAAAATCAAGGGGGCCTCCATTAGAATTTCGCAAATATTTAGCTTTTAGTTTTCTTTTATTTTGCTTGATTTGGTAGTGGGCTTCATGGTCTTCTTTCTTTGATCCTACACTTTCGCATTACTTATTCTTTGGCTTGGTTGAATTATCTTAATCCTTCTATAATCTTGCGAAACTTTCTATTTCTAAATATATCAACGAATAATTGTGTACTTTGATGGCTTTTAATAATTCAATTAAGTACTCAATTTTATACTCTCAATCCTCATCCTACAAATTTACATTTTAAAGAAATAGAACTTTGGTTTCAATTTTGAAAGGATCATTGAATTTTACTAGCCTTGAATATTTGATAAAAACTTGTCCTTTTGTGAAATACTATAATCTTAGGACAAAGTTTAAATAATTTACTTAAGGCTTATTTTATGTATAATTTTACCATATCTTAGAGAATATGTTTGGAAACTATGGAAGAAGTCAATGATTCCTATTCATGAAGTGAAGTATTATTTTTCACAAAGAATAATCAGCTCTCCTTGTTGACAAACAAATTTTGAATCCTATTTAGATGGCTTATTAATGTCTATATATAGAAGTATTTAATTTTTGTCATCTAATTCTGATTTAAAAGTAATATTGTATTCATACAATATCTTTTGAAAATCAATATTTGTTAATTATTATTATTGTCTATTTATATTAATACACTTTTAAAAGACAATGTTAATGATTTTTTTATTTGATTGGCTTTAATATAATAAACACAAAGCACTATTTACAATATTGATGCATGGTTAAGTTTATTTGTGATGGAGGATACATATTAAAATGATTTTACAAGGGACTGTTTACTCTAACTCTAAAGGGTTCATCATGTATAAGGAAATAGCTTTATCATCACATACAAAAGTTGATTATCCAAAAGTTTATCATAAGCCTTAGTTTTTTTTGTCATTTTTAAAAATTATATCAAGTTGAAAAGTGAGATTTTTGAAACTTTAATAAACCTTGTTCATTATTTTGGATCATATTCCAATATATTTAATTTGTGACAAAGTGCTTTTATTATGATAGAAATTCATGATGATGTTGTTATTATTTATTTTAGAACTGCATATCAACGGGATAAAGTGTTTAATTGTTTTTTTAGCTCGAGGGGAATCGGTAACTTGTCAAACTTGCTTGGGCCAGACCCAGGTTCAAATCCGCTGCTGCCACTATAACCCCTAAGGTATAAACCAGCAGCCCGCAAGCCAGGATATACCAGCAACTTGTGACTCAGCAAGGACCGAGACGTCCCGACTCCAATCCCGACAAGGGGCGGTAGCCTATCTAGGGGGCGCCTATCCTTTGAGCCTTATCACAACGGGCCATGTCTCGGTGAGAATTGACCCCTGATGGGCTGGGTGAAAACCACCTTCCCCCACCGATTGGACCCCCACTTCATTGACATAAAGTGTTTAATTGTTGGTGAGGTGGCATCTTAAGGATTCTAAGCACTATTATTTAAGTGTTCTCTTATATTATCAAATTCTTGTTCGGTTAAGGGTAAACGTTTAGACTTCTGAAAGCATTATTCACAAATGATGTCATTGATTCTCATGCAATATGTATATTTTCTTGATATTTTCAAAGGAGAGATGACATGTAAAGTAATGTTAGTCTATTTTCAAAGCAGGGCATCGCCATTCTTGACCATTGAATCAATTATTTGATAATAAATACCACGCACTACAAAGTGCAGGTTATTACTTGTTTGGGCTCTTGGATGCTACAATCAGAAGATGTCATTGGGAACACGCCAATGGCCATCAGATTACCTCGCCAACTCATTAATATCCTAAATCGACTCTCAAAATCTATTTTGTTATTTTTAGATTTTAGTTTAGACGTAGTTTTGTTTCATTCTGTTTTGTTTCAAATTCTTATCAAATTTAGTTTTGATTATTGTTTGATTGCTTTCTGATTATTGTTTTGTTTATTTGCATATGTATGATCGTTGAAAGAGAAACAATCCGCGGAACTTGACATTGTTTTTCAAATCGAAGAAGGTGTCGTGATCGCATCTCTTGAAAGATGCCTCCAAATTGACAGGAAAATGCTGCATTCAAAACACTAGAATATTTTGGTACCTAATCGCGGACTTATCTCCATATCTCAAGAAAGGCTATAGCATCAATTCTGTTGAATCGATCACAGTCAATAGAGAAATGGAGATTCTTATCTTCTTGTTCCTATAAAAGCATGGAGAAGTCGATTGCGAGAGGAGGGGAGGTCTCCGCAGAACTGGCTTCCGCTCCTTTGGAATCATGGATGTCTTCAGAGATGGGGCAAGGGTCGAAGAAGTCATCATTCCACTGCTGCTCCGGGAGCTTGATGGGCAGAGGCTCGATTTTACGCGGGAGGATCGCTTCAGGCTCATCCTTGCGGGTGCGCTTATACTGGGTCACAGCAATAGTAGAGGGAACCGGAAAGGAAGTCCCAGGAGGGGAAGCTCCTTGAACCAAGACGACAGCAGGGGAGTCAAGACCGGAGGTGTGTCCAGGAGCAGGAACATCCTCAGAAGTAGTGAGGCCCATAGAGTCATGTAATGAGCTGCCAGTCGCCTGCACAGCAGCCTGAGAGACTATACCTTTGTTTTGAGCCACAGTCGCTTCCCTAGAACCAGCAGCAGGACCCTCCGGACCAACACCTATGGGCTGGGCCGGATGAGGAAACAATGAGTAACGGCGACCCGTAAGACTAGCTTCTAGCGCAACGAGAATCCCATCCAGATGGGCCATATTGGACATGGTGTCAATGATGGCCATCTTTGCCAAATTCCAGTTGGTCAGCATCTCTTCCACCAATGTACCGATCAAATTCTTGAGAAGCCAATAGTGATTCACCTGAGTACCAGGGTTGCCGAAGGCTAGGATCTCCGCAACATTTCTCAACTCCCAATCGTCCACCAGGCGAAGGACCGGCATGGGGACATTTTCCTTGTACCCAATGTTTGCAGGGATCTCCTTCTCAACAGATGCCGATTTGCCTATGCCTTGGCCAGAGCCACGTCTGGAGGTACCTCGCGTGCGCTTCATGGCAGTGTTGGAGACTTCACAGGTGGTCTGCGCAGAGCTGAACTTTCTGTAGAGGAAGCAGACGGAGAATAGAGAAGATGGGAAATGAACGCGGGAGAATGGGCATGGCTCTTCATATCCCGGAGGGACGGACTTCACACGAGAGTGAGTTATGGTGAGGTGAAACCAGCGAGGGCGAGGGGACGTAGGGAACTGGTCCGGCATTAATTCCACCCACCAGGCCATGTGGGCAAGTGGAGCTGGAGCGTGCGAGAAGGCCAGCTGGGGAGTGGTCGTATCCATAGTTAATGCAACGTCTTGGGAGATGGCCAGCCTAGGAGCTGGTGCATGGGGGAGAAGGCATGTCCTCTCCAGTAGTCCTGCTGGCAAGCGATGTGGCACCCGGATCCGGGGGGTGTTTCTAACAGTTATTCAATCAAGTAATCATTCATTTTAAATTTCAAATGTTAAAATGTTAGGAGTTAAATTGTTCTATGATATTTTTATGTTTTAGAATGATAAATAATTTATGTTTATTATTCTTTAAATAGGAATGTAATTCATGAACTGAAAGTTATTTACGATATTGACTTTGATGATTTTTCTCATAGTTATATCATTTAACTTTTTGTTATCTGTATTTTCATAGAACGTTAGCATAATTATTAAACTGCTCCTGGCTAGGATAGGTAAAATAGGCTTTAGGTTAGCTTATAGATATTAAGTTGAAGTTTGCAACTGTTAATTTTCATTTTCATAGAATAATTAGATCATTAGTAATTTTTTAAACATTAGGAACATAAAACGATACAAAACTGAAGACTCTCTTTCAGAGAGGAGAAAACTGAAGGTAGCAGGACCTTGATCATGCGAGAGTTAGCTAATCCAAACACACCGGGGGCTGCATTAAGCACCTTGTGTGGGCTATTTCTCTGTTGTTGGCCCATGACAGAAAATCCAGCCAACATGCCTTCCATTCATCGGTCGGTTGTAGGTATATGTATGTGATCCATTCTCAAGTTGTGACTTGTCTCGTGCTCCTTATGCCAATATAATATCATTGTGATGCACTTAATTTCTGCCTACCATACATGATTTAGAGCCTTTTTATACAATTGTTTCTTGGGTGCAAGTTAGTTTTTGATAACTACCTTCTTCTTAACTAATGTAATTAATCTTAGTTAGAAGAGTTAGATAATTTATATACCTGGGGCACGACGGTCGACCAAATGGTGATATAGCTATTCGGTCGGCATCGTGCCCATGTTAAGCTTTATAGCATTTTAATTTTGCACCATTGACAACTTTGGCAAAAATAAAAATTCCTTGTAGTGTTCTTAGTCGAACTGACTCATTCTGATTTATTTCTTTGACTACATATGCGCCGAGCCATGTTGTATGCAGTTTCTTAGGTTTTCCTTTTACTCAACTGTCGTAGAGTAGTGCTAAGTCCTCGACTAATATAGTTTTGCTTTTAATATTGTGGTCATGCCATTCTTATTGGTGTTGCTTTTGTACTTCCTGGTGATGGATGGTTGTTTGTCGTTGTTCTTTCATATTTGATAAATCGAAGTTTCTATCTTATGTATCTTTAACAATATCAAGTTGTAGTATTTCTGCGATAATAGGCACCTACTGTTTAAAATATAGCGGAATGACTGCTTCTTGTCCATAGACGAGTTTGAAAGGTGTTTGTCTGGTCAACCGTTTATAATTTTCCTTGTATGCCCATAAAATTGTCGGTATCATGTCGTCCCAGTCATCTTTCTTAGTACTACAAAGCTTTGTTAGAACTTTAGTTAATGTTTTGTTAAATTCTTCAATTTCTCCATTCGATTGCGGATGATATGAAGAACTCTTATGGTGGTCGATCATAAATTCCTTAAGTAGTATTAATATCGTCTTGTTGAGAAAATATGTCCCTCTATCACTGATAAGAGTGAGTGGGTAACCAAACCTTGTGACAATATTCTCATATATGAATTTGTCAGCTACTTCACTAGAACATGCTTCGACATCTTCCACTTTCGCCCATTTAGTAACATATTCGACTGCTGTGATAATGTATCTAGCTCCAGTTCTTCGTCTTGGTACTGGAAATGGTCTCATGAAGTCAATAGCCCATATTTCAAATGTTAAACTAGGATTGACATGCATTAATGGCATTTGATTCTTTGGTAGTGGTCGGCCTAATCTTTGACACTTGTCACATTTATTTACCTAATTTATGCAGTCTTTATGCAATGTTGGCCACCATAGACCAGACTGTAAAAAATTTCTCACGGTTGTGTCGGCAAGATAATGTCCTCCAGTAGGTCCATTATGAGCTTCATCGATGATATTTTGGCGTCCATGTTCTAACACACATTGTCTCAGTATTTCATCGAGTCCAAGCTTATACAAAAATCCATTCATTAAAGTATACGGTGCAGCCTTCATTGCAAGTATCTTTATTTTCTTTTCTGACAGTCCTTCAGGAGTTTGACCTTGCTCAAGAAACTTTTCTATATCCTACAATTCAGTCAGTACGGATTCAAATCGAAATAGATGGGCGTCGGGAAACTCATCGTCAAATCCATCGGGATATTCTCCTGTTTCAACTCGTGACAGATGGTCGGGCCCAACATTATTCTTTCCAGGTCAGAAAACTATTTCGAATTCAAATTCCTAAAACAAGAGTATCCATCTACATAATCGATGCAGACATTTATTGACTAAGTATTTGAGCGCTTGATGATCTGTATAAAATATAAATGGATTAGCCAATAGGTAATCTCGATACTTCTGAAGTGGAAAAACCATGCCTAAGGCTTCTCATTCTGTAGTAGAGTAATTTCTTTCTGCCTTATTTAACTTCCGACTAGCATATGCATTTGGATAATCCATTCCATATTCTCTTGGTTGGGTAAGAATTTCACTGACTGCAATTCGTAAGGCGTCGATATGAACATGAAACTGGATAGAGCAATTTGGGAATCTCGGAATTGGGGCTTCGACGAGTTTTCTTTTAAGCAGCTCAAATTATTTTGCGCATTCGTGAGACCATCTAAAATATTGGTTTTCATATAGTTATTATTCCAACGGATATGTCATGTCTGAATAGTACCTTATAAATTTATGATAATATCCTGTGTGACCAATAAGTATCCTAACTTGCTTTGGATTTACTGGTGGTTTCAGGTCGGGGATAACTTTAATCTTTGCATAGTTGACTTTGATCCCTTCTTTACACATAATATGTTCGAGTAAGATACCAATCGGAGTTGCAAAGATGCACTTTTTAATATTCAATGATAGTTGGGTTTTTTGACATCATTATAACATCAACCAAAGATAGTGAATATGATCCCTTAGGAGTGATTATATTGTCTAGTCGTCGAAATAGACGGTCATGGTTTTATATATGTACTATTGGAATGCTTTCACAACTATTTTGGAGAATACTGTTGGTGCATTCTTTAGTCCAAAGGGAATAACTCTATAGGAAAATGATCCAAATTCATAGACAAATGTTGTTTTGTGTTGATCTTCCTTTGCAATAGGGACTTGATTGTATCCTGAGAATCCATTGATGAAGGATTAACATTCATGTCCTGCAACTTCGTTCATAATTTCATCAGCGAAAGGTGTAGGGAATGGGTTGGTAAACATCACTTTATTCAATCCTCTGAAGTCGACACAGATTCTTAATTTTTTCGGATCGTGTTTCTTTGGTTATACAACCATAGGGGTAGCCCATTCAGACTGATTGAGTGGGTAGATGATTCCTACAGCAAGCATACTCTCAATTTCCTTTTTTACTATGTCCTTATATTTGTGTACCAACTTAAAAGGTTGTTTCTTGACAGCCATGGTATCTGGTTTTATGTTGATCTTCATTTTTCCCATTTCTTGGAATAGTCCTTTTAAATATTTGTAATCTCATGCAAAAACATCGTGATATTATTTCAATAAGTTAGTAATGTCAGCTACTTGTTGGTCGGACCAGTAGTCTCCGATCTTTGCCATTTTTGGTCGGCCATCGTTTGAGATGTCGAATTCTTTTATTTTGATTTCTGCGTCCATCCATTTTGCTGCTCTCTATTCATTGATATTTCACTCTCCTTCCTTGAATTCTGTAAATGCTTGGGGAAAGTCACTTTCAGTCAATTTTTATGGTTCTGCTTTTTCTTCTGTATTGATTTTCATCAAATTTTTTATAGGCTTTTGAACATTAGGGTGATGTCTTTTCCATTCGAAACTATTTCCCATCATTTTATCATTTTCAAGCTCTAGTCGTTTTGATCGACATATTGGTCTTGTCATGAGATTGTTGCAAGTCGATTGAGGTCGTTCTGTCGACGTCGATGTAGTATTCTCATTCACCGATTGCATAAACTTTTTTATTTGCTCGACATCTTCTCTTATGTTTTCTTCTTCTGAGATGAAAGAATATTTGATGAAATTTTGTTTGAGTTATGTCCAATTGAATGTTTCTCCTCTGGCTTCTTCCATCTTGTACCACTTGCTTGGAAGATCTTCGAGTGTATTCGGAAAAAGGTGGGGATATAATATTTCATCTCGATATTCGACACGTTTCCACTCACTTTCACATATATTGATATAGTGGAATGGATGTTGACCTTACATAAATTTAGGTATTATGACATGTGTTGTCAGCTTCTTTCCTCCAAATCGTTCAATAAAGTTTGTAGAAGCAGTATTCCAAGTCTGAAGGCGAGATTGATGCATGACCCACCATCTTGTTGTTTGTCTGATAAATGTTTCGACTAAAGTTTGTAGTCAACTTTGATCACCGACATTTTTAGATACTTCCTCGATGTGAGCAATCGGATATTCTCGTTCTTTGTATCGAAGGGGTGGAATATTCGTCGGTTCCTTATTCGTTGGAATGATAGTCAAATATTCTCTTATTTTCTTCTCGAAGATATTTAGGATGACGGATATTTTAAAACATTGTTTCGTTCCCTTTCTAGGAATAACTTCAACAGACCAACAGTCACGAGCTTGTGCTTCATAATTTTCAAATTTCCAATCATACAGCTCTGATTCGGAATTGTACCCAACAGACAAAGGATTTCCCAGGTGTATTTCTCCATGATTATTGGGTTCAATGAAATATTCATTTTTGTGGACTATATGATATAGACGACATATGTCTTCATCATGATCATCAGGTTCATCCCAGGGTTTTCTTGGGATGGATTGATGCGTACAATTACTTTCTTTCCATCTCCTTTGAGTTTAATCCTTTATTTTTTCAGTGAGATGGATGCTTTCATTTTTCGTCCCCAAGTTCGTCTGACTAGTGCTTTAGCCCCTTCTCGAGGGTTAATAATTTCAAATTCGATATGTGTACTAATACCCACAATTGAATTTTTTACATTCTGCCACACGCCAATAGGTTTAATTAGTCCTTGGTAAGCTAATTTGAGATAGATCCTTGATTCTCCTAGTCATGGACGACCAATACTTTCCCATGTCGATATACTCATTATATTTGTGTGTGACCCAATGTCAATGACGGCTTGTGAAATGCGAAACCCATCGACTTCCAGATCAATAAGGAGGTCCATATCATTTTTTTATTTATGATTCAGAATGCACAACATTCATTAGAGGAAATTTGAGGTCTAAAATGGGACTTATAAGAAAACAAGCCAACTATAATTTCTTGATGAGTTGGAATTCAAGAACCAATACAATTTCAATAAACTGAGTCAACCATAATGGTTGACTTGAGATATTTGTCATAAAAAAACTACTTTTTTTGTTCGTATTTTCAACATATATCCCTGTGTTTTTACTCAGATTTCGAGTAGTAGCACTCGTTGGATGTGGAATTAAATTGCGCATATAACAAGTACCCACACTGCATACTTTTGACGGACCCCACTTCCCCAAAAACATGAAATACCTGAAAAAGCGTGATGATGACATCATCACATTTTTCAGGTATTTCTTATTTTTTGGGCAGCAGGATCCATCAAAAGTATGCATTGTGGGTTAATTCCGCATCCAATGAGTGATCCCGCTCGAAATTTGAGTAAAAACACAGGGATATATGTTGAAAATACGAACAAAAAAGTAGTTTTTTCTTTCTTCCTCCAAAATTAATAAATATTATTTTATTATTTTTCTTAGGAGGCCCATTTTAGACCTCAAATTTCCTCTAATGTTAGTGACCTTTTCATTTTGAACATTATTTTATTATACGATGCATTAAATCAATCAACCATGCTACAAATTCTTCTTTCGTTAGGAGGTGGATTTAATCATTAAGTGTTTTTGTCTTATGTTCCTCCTTACGTTTTGCAGATGCAATTTGTGAAAATATTTTCGATGCATTTTTTTTTTTTTACTTCAGTGGATTAGGATAGTCTTCTTGCTTATTTTGCAGTTGTGTGACCTGAGGGTTACCTGAGGGTTATCCCCTCCAGTTTTTGTGCCTTATCTAGTGATTATATGCGAATTTTTAGTACTACAAGCTTCATTCTTGGAAACACGTGACAAAATGTTAACAGTTTTTATTTTCATGAGAGCATCTAAAATTATGGGGCACTCTTCAAGATTATGCTCCCCCACTCCACACTTTGTACAAAATTTCAAATTTGTCTTGTCCTTCCAGGGACAATCAGGACTTAAATGATCTTCACTGAAGCATACATAGCAGCGCGGTCGAATTCAACCTAGTGTTCGGTATCCACGATTATTATTGTTTCTTCCTCAACCATTGTATTCTCCCCTTCAGTTATTACCATTGTTGTGGTATTCATTGTTGTGATTGTCCCAACCTCTTTAATCAATTGTCTGCATCTGGTACTTGTTATACCTAAATCTTGTCATCATGAAACCCATGTCAACTCAATGCCTTGATCCCTAAAGTCTCTCTGATCAAGTAATCATTTAGAGCAAGTTGTTGACCTTTGCCCACAATATCTAGTTGGGTCGGCGCAGGTTGTCTTCTAGCAAGAAGCGCCCAAGTAGGTCAGGCGCATGATGTATTCTGACAGACTACGCCAGTGGCTCAAGCTGCCTTTGTGCAGCCTATGTTTCCCCTCTCCGGCGTAGGTTTCCCTCATGCAGCTTGCGCCGGAATTAGTTAAATTGGATAAAGTTAGACTTCGAGTGATTTCTAGAAGTTGGATGAGGTGGATCCCTATCTCTAACTCCTAGGTGAGTTGTCCTACGGTTCCCTAACCTCAAGGAAGGATCCCTTAGTTCTCTCCCCATGATCCTCAACCTACTCTATCCACTTGGTCCTATAAATACAAAGCTCATCTCCATTCCAAGGGGAGGAAGTATATAGCACTTACATGCTGGTGGAATTAACTTAGAAGATCCCTATCCATCTCTTGGAAGGCATACATTTCCTTTGGAGGCATTGGCTTGGCTTGTTGGAGGAATATTGCAACGTTAAGGCTTGGGTTGTAATCATCGCTCTACTTTGTATTTCCTACTCTATTTACAGTAATATAAACTCTTTCCATAAATGTCGTTGTGTTGATGATGTTTATAGTTTACTTCCTTAACTGTTTACTTAGATCATTTAGTGTTTAGATATGTTTTACTGCTTGTTTTGTTTCTACATGTTTAGACAGGTCTTGCAACTACGGATCTGACGACCGCGGAGCTTGGAGCAATAAAAGGGAGATAGATCTACAAATCTAAAGGTAAGACATCTAATTACTCGATCTCTAATCTAATCTAGGAAAGTAGCTTTATGTTCTGTTCCTATTTGTTCTAGGTTCACATTGAACTAGGGAGATTTGGCTCGCATCCGCTCGAGTAGATTGTCCAATAACAAATCTAGTGACTCCACTGGGGAATACTTTGTTTTGGCTTCAAGTTGAATGTGTTATTCTTTGATTTTCTTAATGAGCCATTACTTTGCCTCCTGAGCCTATTTACACCATCAGATTCTTCTCTTTAAGAGTTTGTTGACTTTCAATGGGTCTATTTGAACCATCTTCAATCCATTTACTTAGTCATTTTTTGGAGATTTTTCATTATTTGCATTGGGTTATTCGCCCGACGCACCTGGGTAGTGTATCCAGTGCGCCTGTCTACCTAGAGCGCATTTTTCCTTTGAGCATACTACGCCATCGGCGCTTTGGCCGATCTGACAGTCTGCGTCGCCAACGCATTATCCCTGCATTCAGTCTACACCGGGCGCTCTGCGTCGAGATTTCAAGCTTAGTGCTTGGGGTACTTTTCTCCACATTTTGATTTTTGGTTTGATCAATAGACATCTCTGCACTATACCTTCCAGGCAAGGACCCTTTTTGCTTTAGCATTGTCTACACCTGGTTTGATTTTGTTGGGTTTTGGGTCTTTTGGTCAAGTGAGAGTTTGATAGAAGTGGAAGGAAATTTCAATCCCCCACGGTCATCCACTCCATCTTGCTTCCTCTGACCACCTCACCGGATCTATTCAACATGCTAGATCCGCTTCCAAACCATTTTTATGCTCAGTCATCAAGTGTTTGCTTGCATTTGATCCTTTTTGAGTGAATTTTTTATGTCTTTAGGTCATTGGAGTGCTTGTCATATTTCTTTGAGAATTCCTGAGTGATTAGAGCGCTGCAAGCAGTCTCTTCTTTTTTCCATTTACATTTGAGAAGAATCATTATTATCAGGTTTTTTCTTGACACATACATTGAAAAATCAAAAGTGCTTCGTTTTATCATTTTCAAGTTCATCTGAGAATTGTTGTAAAAATTGTTTCGTGCATTGAAATTCATCATCCATCAATCTTTGGAAAGTTTGAAAAGAAATTAGTTGTTTGTGTTTTTCTTGAATTATGAACCACTCATCTTCTTGAAAAATCCAAGTGAAATAAAAAATTTGCAAAGTAATTCCAACCTTGAAACTCATATGCATTTTTGGTTTTCATGTGCTTTTGGGCTATCATTGTGAAAATTGAAGAGTTAGCGTGCTCTAAGTAGAGATTCTCCTTTTTCATTACTTAGTTCTATTCTAATTGAAAAAGACAAAAATAAAATACTTTGATTCGGATTTGATGTGTTGTTGATTTTTAAATTTTTGTTCAAAAAATGAAAAAGAGTGCTTTCATCATTTTTGGTAGATTTGGGATTTGTTAAAATTTACTGTTTCGTGAGACCATTGCAAAAGATTTATCTTTCCCTTACATAGATTTCATCAAACAAAAAAGTGCATTTTCATGCAGTTAGGGTGCATTATGTTTACATTTCTGTCCTCACCTCATGCATTCACCTAACCGTCCAAATAAAATTTATCGGTAGAACTAGGTTAAAATTTACTAGGAGCTTGTGTGTTAATTTATTGACGTGTTCCAGCGTCATAAAACGTGGCAGCTGTCGTTATTTTCCTGCATATCATCCCGTGGGAACTGTAGTTCTTCCACGTACCAACTGGTATATCGAAGGCTCTTTCACGTACCTTAGGGTATATCGAAAGGCACTTCATGTACTCGGTAGTATATCAGAAGGCTCTTATTGTATGGTTGTGCATTAGACATCACCACTACGTATTTGAGCTCCCACGTACCTTGAGTATATAGGGATACACTCCTAAGATTCCTGAAACCAACCGAGCTAACCATTTGTCTGTTTTAGCATATCAATACACCGAGAACAGCACTCGGGGAGCTACTACGCATGTACTATCAGGTAGTCAGGTTATATGGTCAGGGGTATAGTCCTAATCCTCCCTGGTTAGTGCTCTGAAAAATTGGGCGGAGTATAACTGTTGGACCCTGGAGTATAAAGCAAGTTGCGAAGCCTTGACAATCCTGTGAGGTACCAGACTTTTGAATCCACACCTATCACATAAGTTTGCTTGCAGCCTTAGTTTGTGTAGATTTTTCTTGATTGCTTTTTCTTTTGCATAGAATACATTTAGGAGAAATTCTACTTCAGTCATTTTGGCTGAACAACCTTTGAGAAGGTCCCATAGAATTTTAAACTTGCCACCCGAATATCTCCTTAACCAGGAGGTAATTTCGAGAGTGAGTATGGATCCACCAACTGCTTTCATATCACCCAAAGCAGAAAACTCCACCATGGATTCAGGAGCGAATTTATTTCCTCTGGATTCACCAACCTCTGATCCTCCCAGGTCTGAGGCCATGGAACCATCTACTTCACGAGACATGTCCTTACATCGTTCGTTGGAAGGAGAACCTGGGGCCATGGATTGGTTAAATCCATTCCAGGATGACCCTGTATCCGCAGCATTTGGTCCATCTTCATCCTTTTGGGACACTTCTCTCGGGCAGCAATGGGCTCACTTGGCATTACATCCGGAGACCGAACCTTCGCCTCTCTGTTGGGATCCTCATGCCCAGCGTTTGGCTCCAATCTATGAACTCATGGATCAATTACGCCAACGTGGCGAATAACTTCGACGCCAGAGTCTTGTTAGTTTTTCAAAATGTAATTCATTCTGATCTAGGATCTTAACTGAAAGAACAACATGTACAACATACCAAGCATAAGAGACAAGAGACAAGAGACACAAAACATTTTACCGGGGAAAACCAAGAAGGTGAAAAACCCCACAGCTTCCTCAGAGATAGAATAAGCATCAATACAAGGATCACCATGATCAAACCCAAGAGATAGAAATCTTTAGCAGGCTACTCCTCCTCCACTTGTGCGCACTCCTCCTCTCTCTCACTAATACAAAGTGAGTGAACAATAGAATGTGTAAAATGAGAGAGACACGCTCTCTATTTATACACTAACTTGACTTGACCTTTACTCAACTAGGTCGGCCTCAACTTAACCACTTAACATAATGCTGACTGGGCCGACCCCCACTAGACTGGTCTAATAACCCTTTGACCCACATGACTCATACAGGGCCAACCCCATCAAGGTGGTTTAATAACCCATCAAGTATAAGTTACGACACTTACAATATAACTGACGACACTTCCAATCGGAGGAATAATACATCTCCGTTGGGGATACAATAAAGTACAAATACAATATACAAGTGAATATCTTCCAAAGCTAAAATACTTCAACACTCCCTCTTAACTAGGAAGGTATTCTCTTGACACAAGTCATCAATACATATAGGCACAAGTCTTTAATTATGGAACTGGATCATCATCACTGGATCACGGAGCATCATCATCATCACTGTTGCTGTACTCGTCATCTCGATCACTGGGCTATCTCTGAATTCTTCTCGTCATAGGAAGTTTTACAGAGCCAACCCTTTTTCATGCTGGATGTAGGCCCACCACCTGCAGGTCTTCATCATCACTGGCCATACTGTGGAATCACAAAACCTCGAAAGAGTATCCCAGGATCCTTTATGTGCCTAAGCATGACCGGCAAGATCTCCCAGGGCGCTATTACATGTGACCCCACCACAAAACCTCGAAAGAGAATCCCAGGACTGATTACGGGCACACAGCCCAACATATCGGATCTCCCAGGCCACTATTATATGTGGTCACCACAAAACCTCGCAAGAGAATCCCAGGACTGATTACGGGCACACAACCCAACCTATCGGATCTCCCAGGGTGATATTATATGTGGTCATGGCAAAACCTCGAAAGAGCATCCTAGGACTGATTACGAGCACACAGCTCAACCTATCGGATCTCCCAGGATCTTTTACATGCAACTGCACAACCTGTCCACGGCCACAAAGTATCATCCTGATACTCATGATCATACTAATCATGTCATCTCATCGTCCACGAAGCACAACCCAGATGCACATCACACAACACTTACATTCACCGGCATGGGAAGACACACTTCAACCATCCGTGAAAGGCTCGGCACTTATATTTACGCCATGAGAGAACTTCCAATAGGTCATTCCGTTGGAAACTCCTTACATTTCGTGGGATCCACCATGGGATTGTCTCATGCTGGGGGACCATCCACTTCAACTTAACCACCATGGATTCAAGCGTATCCAGGTCATGTTAACCCTGTGTCGGGACAATTTAATCTCGGAAACACACTCTACGGGATACCTTATCCCGGAAATCCATACACTCTATGGGGACATCATAATATCATACCAAGTGGACCCCCACCAACCTTTCCTCAAGTCCGACTTCCCCCACCCCCGTTTGGTCCCCCTCCACCTCCTTCTAGAGGCAACGAGGCCCCATATCATTCTGGAGGGTGCGGACCTCCACCTTCTGGCGGAGGCCCACCCCATTCTGGTAGCGGCGGCCCACCCCACTCTGGTGGCGAAGGCGGAGGCCAACCCCCTTCCAGCAGTGGAGGACCCCCACCTTCGGGTGGATGCCCTCCTTATTTTGGAGGCAGCAGACCACCTTTTGGTGGAGGACCACCCTATTCCGGCAGAGGCGGTGGAGGACCACCTTATTCCGGTGGTGGCGGAGGACCCCCACCTTCTAGTGGAGGACCACCCTATTCCGGCGGAGGCAGTGGAGGAACACCTTATGCCGTCGGTGGCGGAGGACCCCCACCTTTTGGTGGAGTACCACCCTATTCCGGCGGAGGCGGTGGAGGACCACCTTATTCTGGTGGTGGTGGAGGACCACCCTATTCTGGCGGAGGTGGTGGAGGACCACCTTATTCTGGCGGTGGTGGAGGACCCCCACCTTCTGGTGGAGGACCACCCTATTCTCATGCAGGTGGTGGAGGACCACCTTATTCCGGCAGTGGTGGAGCACCCCCACCTTTTTGTGGCAGTCCACCCTCTTATGGCGGTGAAACTACATACAGTCCACCGCCCAACCCAGGCGGAACACCCCCTTACGGCCAATTCCCATTGGGAACACCTTACAATCAATCGATTCAAGGTCCTACTGGTCCATATATGCCCTTTAAATACTACGCAACCGAACCAATAGCTGCCATTTTTGCCTACTTTGGACCTACCCGACCTGTCTCATCTAACCAACTATCCCATCCTACACGATTACAATTGGCCACCCATTCCGGTCAAGCTACCCTCTGATATTCCCAAATTTGATGGAAAACCCGTGAAGACCTGAAAAACCATGTGATGACATACCACCTATGGTGTTCATCCAATTCCTTGATGGACGACTCGATCCGTCTAAGGTTGTTTCAAAGGACCCTCATCGGCCCAACTGTCAAGTGGTATATTGAATTACCACCGCACTCATTTCCCGATTTTTCGCTCTCTTGCTATGTCTTTCCTGACTCATTTCCAGTTACCCATATGCTATGAAACTGGTACGGAGCTACTGACTTCACTCCGCCAAACCACCGCAACTCATATATCTGACCATATCCACGAGTGGCGGAGGAGACGACGTCTCATTAAGGCTCCCATTCCATATCAACTCTTAACTGATTGGTTCATGAAGTCTGTTTTTCCCACCGTAGCTCGAGACGTGGCAATGGGAGGGGCCTTCACTGAGGAACAGGCTATCGCTCATGCCCATTATTTAGACCTTGTCTACACTCAATCCGGCACATTATATGACATTGTTCCCGATGCACCCCGCCCTACATACGATCCTGCAAAACCACCCAAGGGAGCTCAGGCCAACAGCATTATCGGTTCCCTTAACTCCCAGCCTTTTGTTCAAACCAGTGGATCGTCAAACCACCATGGTTCTTCCCCACCCCCACCCCAAACTGGAAACGGCACCACCAAGTCGCCCACTCCTTCTCCCACCGAAGAGGTGAATTCTGTTCAATCAGCTTCGCCTCAGAAATCCGGTGGCAAGAAGGAAAACAAAGGTAAACCTAAAAAATATTCCAACCAGCAGGAGCACAAGAACCCCCCTGAAGACCCGAAACAGAAACGGAAGCTAAAGTAACCTTGTTCACTGTGTGGTGGTGACCATTTCTCCAAGGAATTTCCCCACCGAGACGAAGTACATAATTTTCTTATAGGAAACTCCACACCCACAATTTTCAACGATCCCTTCCCCACCCAGAATCAACAAATGATTGCTCAACCCTCTCCTTCTTAAGGAGAAGCATCATCCACCACACATGTTCTCATTATGCGTAGTGAGACAGTTAACCTGAACACACGATCGCGTTCATACAACTTAGTCCCTCCGAAGGAACCCGTTGGAAGTAATACTGAAAAAATTTTCCACCTCTGTTCCTGATATTACCATACTGCAAGCTTCTCTCACCATTGAGAAGCCTTCATTAGAGTCAGTGTTGCGTCCTCCTAAGAGCGCGATTCAAAAGGCAGTTTTCAATCCTAATGCTCGAGCAACTCAGAATTATAACATAGTAGAGGACTTGGCGCAAGCTCCTTGTGCCATGTCGATGCTAGAGGTCTTGCAAAATTGTCCCAATCAACGTAAGACTCTTCTCATTGCCATTGGCGCGATAGATCCGGATTCCTCAAATACAATCACGTTACGACTTGAGTATTTTAAACTGAGGCTTTCCCATTAGCTAACATTTCAAGTTGCTACAAAGGTTAATGGGAAAACAATCCATCGTACTATACTAGACGAAGGTGCTTCTACCTCGGTCATGTCGCTATCTTGTTGGAGAGCCATTGGTTCTCCTGATTTAAGTCGTTATCCTACCACCCTGAAAGCATTCAATGGTCGTGAATAAGTCGTCGAGCATTTTTTATGCTATCATATCACTCGTTAAAATCAAATATTAATGTCATCGAGCTTACTTTTTTCCTTTCTCGTGCTCGTAAAACTATGAGAATAAGTCACCAAGTTACATTTTATCACTTTTTCTTGCTCATAAAACTCCCAAGAAAAAGGAACCCCTCGGAGTTCCTATTTAAGCTCTTTTTAGAGTCCCTAAATATGAAAAGATCGCCGAGCGAACTTGATTCTTTCACTCCTGTAAAAGTATTTGAAAGGTCATCTTTTTTGGTGATAATTTACACATTTTTTGGACCAAGAGGACTATTTATGAAAAAGGAACGCTCCTGTTAATCATGACTGGAAGAGTTCTCTCTCATGTTGTTTTATCCTTTTTCGGATGAGGGGACTAACTTTTACAAAAAACGACCATTTGGAGTCTTCTTTAGTTATTTTCAGACTCTCTAAACATGAAATGACACCAAGTTTTCCTTCTATGGACTCGTTAAAATATGATATTGAAGGACCCGTTTTGGGATGAACCCCTCCTATATCAGGTTCGTAAAACATATGAGATTGGACTCGTCCGAAGGATGAGCTATACCGAGCATTTGTTACCCTCCTCAAGCTCGTTAAAAAACAAAAGAGGTACTCATCGATAATGATGGGGATAAGGAAAGAGTTTGCATTCCATTATAATTACGGCAGTACTTAGTCGCTCTTGAACATTGCATATGCATTCAAACACTTGGATAATCTGCTTGTCTTCGAGTCCCACCAATTCCATGAGTCTTTTCACTCCTTTGAGTCATTCAAAGAATGCTTCAATCATCAGTTACATTAGGGGTCGATGTCATTCTTGTCATGTCAATGCTGCCAAGTCATGCCATTCCCATGTCCAAGAGAGGTATGTTCATTGAAGTCAATATCTGCAGTCATTCTACCTTCTATTATGTTGGTATTCCCGAGTCAGTCTCAAGTGTCACTCTATAGTCTGATCTAATCCAAAACATTTTCGATCGTGTTTCATGTTGATGATGGGGGAAACATCATAGCCCTCCTTCAATCGATTTATCCTTGTAGACTTCAACGTATCATCCGAGGATTAAACCTAAAAACCAATCAAGTACCTTGGGCCTGCATGCCTCAATGGCAGGTTACCTCGCTTTCAACAGTAAGTTCGCATAATTGACTTCTGATTGAAATATCCCACTGAGTGACCTGAGCTCATTGATTCACATTCACTGGTATGTGCTATGATACCTTAGGGATCATTGACATCAATGGTGATTTCCCTCGCGCTTGTTAACGGTATACATCAATGACCGGTAATCAAGTGGTTTCTACCATGTTAGA
Organism: Larix kaempferi; assembly: GCA_027924585.1. NCBI lineage: Eukaryota > Viridiplantae > Streptophyta > Pinopsida > Pinales > Pinaceae > Larix > Larix kaempferi. The sequence goes on along the minus strand of BSBM01000816.1, from coordinate 977,590 downwards.
CTTCAAGACATTGTAATCACATGATTAGAATCGTATCATTACGGGTTCAACTTGAAGACCCTGGGTTAAGTCATAAATCTCACCCAGGTTGCGATGGAGATTGTTTGAGTCATATTACACGGATCCACTTTTGAATTGGTCGTGGTTGTGTTATCATCTCATCATGGATCTATGATTGTGTCTAGTAGCCATGATGGTGTTCAGTCGGTCTTTACTACCATGGATCTGTAATATATTGGTTGGCAGCCATGTTATGAGTCAGTTTGAGACATGTATCTCAGAGTCGGTTGTACTGCAGAAGATCTTTGTTCGTCACTCCAACCGACAATCCTTACTTCGATTTGTTCCCTATTACAAACCATTTCACCTACCTTATTTTGCCACTTTATGCTTTGGGGGGAATTCGGTTACACCAAAATCGCGTCATCATGAGTCATGTGTCATCTGCATGCCCTGATCCCTAAAGTCCCTAAGCTAAAACATTGAAAGAGAAGTTGTTTCCTTTCCCTTTTACCTTTTGTTGTCACTCCGACGTGCCCTGTTGTCCAACAAGGTGCTTCAGGTTCAAGGTGATGCACGCTGCAACTTAGCAGAGTGCGTCGGTGACGCGGTGTGCTCTTGTACAAGGTGCGTTGATCACTCTTAGGTGCATGTTTCCCTTGTGCAAGGTGCGTCACAGTTGGTTAAAATGGAAAAAAAGAAGCTTCAAGCAACTTCTCCAAGCTTGGATGGCATGGAGACTTATCCCTACTTACCTGGAAAGGTGGCATTTGATACCCTTGTCTAGTGGGATGATCCCTTAAGCCTCTCCCCTTAATCCTCAACCTCTCCTATCCCTTTAGCTCTATATATATGAACCCCCTCTCCATTGTCAAGGGAGGAAGGATAGAGTAATTTTATGTTGGTGGAATTTCTCTAGGTGAGCCTCTTCATCCATTAGGAGGCTAATCATTTGATCTTGGAGGCTAGGATTGTTGGAAGGAGGTTATGACGTCAAAGTATCAGTCGTAACATCTTCCCTTTGTACTTCTTACTACTACATTTAATACAAGTTCTTTCCATAAACTTTATTGTGTTAATGATGTTTAGGATTTTCTTCTTTGAATGTTAATCTAGATCAATTCACATCCATGTGCTTTTATTACTTGTTTGTTTCGATATGTCTTGTCTAGTTTTGCAGCTAAGTATCTGATGATTGAGACTTGGAGTTTGGAGCAACAAGAAGAAAGGAACTACACACTTGAGATAAGTCATCTCTTTTATATGTCTTGCATTTCAATTGATCTAGGAGAGATATTTGTGTTATGTACTCATTTGTTCTATATATGAACCATTTAGACTAGGGAGATCTATTTGAGTCCGCTCATACGATTGTCCGTAAACACGCCTCTTGACCAACCCTCGTAACGAGTTGTACCTCAAGATATTCTACCCTTAACCCCACCGAACACATCGGTTCGAGTTGTACAGTTTTCTTTCTCTTTTTGTTTTCCACTTTTTTTCCATCTAAGCCTTATGGTTTGCTTCCATGATTGGTACTAGATGGATCTTGCTCCCTCGATTTATGTCGGTTTCATCGACGATGCAAGTAGATGGTCTCCTAACCTTGCCTCAGAAGCTTGGGTGTTATATTCCCCCTCACACGATTTGGTCCACCTCGACGGAGTGTGCATTGGTGCTGCCACTAATAACCAGGCTTAGTATGATGTTGTGACCGATCTTTTAACCGCTTCCCTCCAATTGAGTGTTAGTCACCTTCATGTGTTTTTAGACTCCCATCTCCTTGTCTCCCAGTTGAACAACCATTACCAGGTACATGATCCTTAACTTTTTAGAAAGTTCCTGCACACTAAGCAACTGATTAGGCATTTTGAGTTCATTACATTCACACATGTCCCCCGAAATCAAATTAGTGTTGTAGACCATATGGCAAATGACATTCTAGAATGGCATATCAATCATCGCATATAGAAAGTAAATCATCAACATGCATCATCATATCTTTTTCCTTTCACATGTACATACATATCACATAGGCATCATCATTAAATAAAAGGCTCATCAACATCAAAATATCATAAAAAGTGCATCCACGTGCATATATATATATATATATATATATATATATATATATATGCACGCGGATGCAATTTTTATGATATATAAACTGTCATAATGTCTACATCATCACATAGGCATATATGCACATAGGATCCCCAATAGCTTCCTCGTCATAAATAAAATCCGAGTACAAAAATTCCCCATGCCCATAGCATTGGGGGGAAGCTCCATATGTTTCCTACTACTCTTCTGAGTCCTCCGACTCATAGTCTTCATCCCCCTCATCAGTGTCCTCCTCCTCGTCATCCAATGGCATGTCACCTTGGGCCATGGCTCTCACAGTCTCGATCACCACCGCGATTCGTCGCATAATCGGTCTCCACTCCCATGAAACCTGGTAGCATATGGCGATCAAGTCATCATCTAGATGTGTCCAACCATTGTCCACAACCCCCTCCAATAATTGGTCAATCCCAACCGACAGTGACTCCAAAGTTTTCGAAGTACTCTGCTTTCATTGATGCCCACGATCAGGAGGGTCGATACCCTCTACTCTGCCCTTGCTCTTTCAGTATCCAACTGGGGGAACTTTTCCAACATCTGCACACACATGGTCAAGTCATTAGTATCATCACTATATCAAAAGCTCCAGCTCCCATCTATGCTAAGAAGTATAAAACATGGTACTGTAAAAGTAATTGCATACATACTGTCAGGTCCAAAAGCCTTCCCGGGAGGACGTGGAAGCTCTACGCCTCCCCTTAAGTCCATGCCCGTGTAAGGGTAGTCCTCAATGACTACCTATAACTGTCACCATTGCATAAACAACTCCTGGGTAAAGAATCAACCCACTAGTCCACTGCCCCCGCGGGTCATCATATCTCCCCACCATCACATCCTTGGCTTAGTGAGCCCACCATCACGCACTGCAATATCTGGTCACAGTGTCGACACCCACTCAAAGAAGAAGGAGCACAAAAATGATAGGAAACATAAGACCCCTCCCTTATGGATCACATTGTTCAACTCTCGCCGAACAACCGTCAAGTACATATGTCCCCATTCGAAGTAAGTACCCGCAAGCATCTGCTCCACTAGCATCATCTGACCATCATTAACCCTATGTGTCGCCTTCGACCCCAGTACCCACACCATAGCAGCTGCTACAGCCCACGTCTCCAAGCTCTCCATATCACAAATGAAGATGGCATTTTCATGCACCTATGCCGATGCATAACAGTGTCCTGCTAGCATATCCTCCATTGAGACGTCTGTCGGCCATCTCGGTTGTGTGTCTGCAATCACCCCCAACTGCGAGAGCCTTGTCATGAAGTATACATCTATCAGATTCAGCTCTATCCGCTCACCCTATATCACAAATTCCCCTGCGTCTCGATCCCAAAACTCAACCAACTTGTTCAGTAACAGCTTGGTCAAGCGCATAAGGGGCACTCTCAAAAAATTCAATAACCTGCAACAGGCCAAAGTGTCCTACACTACCTGGTCACCATTGATATCTCCCAGCAGTGTCCCAAGCTCTTGTTCTCACCAGTTCACCCACGACATCCTGCAAGCCCACAATAGACTGTAGTTAGCCCCTGTGCATAAAGAACCTCCCCTAAGGACCAAAGCACACCTATCTGGCCAAAAATCATGCCCCAGAGAGAAGGAATTGACTTGGCAAGCACGCCTTGGAGCGGGCTTGTCCCTCAAACAGCTGCACTCCAGAGCACATCTGTCTATCCCATAAGCACGTCCTAGGGCGTGTTTTTTCTCAAAAAGTGTGCCCTAGCTTGAGCATCCCTAGAAATCTTCACCAAGGTCCCTCGGAGACCCAAAAATCAACCACTAAAATTGATAAGAATGGCATGAAGATTTACCTGGAAGTCGTAGAAGTTGATTTGGTCGGCCCAATCAGGATAAATCAATAGTTCTTTTCCTGGGCCCCTCCACACACCTTCAAATCTCAACATTGAAAATGACATGTGGAAGGTGGGCTCCCCCTAATTTATGGACCCTTATGGCCCCCTTTTCTGCCTTTGACTATATCAAAGTCCTTCGACCTCTTTTTTTCGCACCATTCACACCACCGGAATCAATATTATGTGCCCATGATGATGCTTGAGACCTTTTCTCACTCTCACTCACCTTTTTCCCGAGACCTTTTCGCACCATTCACACCACCGGAATCAATATTATGTGCCCATGATGATGCTTGAGACCTTTTCTCACTCTCACTCACCTTTTTCCCGAGACCTTTTCTCACTCTCACTCACCTACAATAGCGTCCCACCTCGATTTGCATGCCACCACGTATGTCGACGCCTCCTTGTATGTATATATAATTCCCTCTATTGTGGCCTATTCACGATCCTTCTGCTCCCTCCATGTTGCAGTACTTGCGTTGTTTTGTCGCCATTCATCTATCCTCAAGGAGGCCCCATCAGTGCTCTACCCACCCTCTCAATGGTCCACTCATACCTATCCCCTGATTCGAACACTTCTTCCTTACTTTATTTTCATGCCTGTCTAGTATACTTTTATTCCTTTTTTGGGTCGAGCAGTCTGTTTACGAAAAAGGAATTTAGGGAGTTTCTATTAAGCTCTTTTCTAACTCCATAAAGAATGAAAAGATTGTTGAGCAATCTTGCTTCCCTTCATGCTCGTTAAAGTATTTGAAAGGGCGTCTCTTTGGAATAAGTTTACCCCTTTTCTGGGTCGAATGGACTAATTACGAAAAACGAATACTCTAGTCCCTTTGGCATACTTTTATGATTTTTCGGGCTTTGGGGACTAACCTACGAAAAAGAACACCCCTGGAGTCTTCTTCCTGCTTTCAAACTCTCTAAAATTGATAGCACCAACGAACATCCATCGTCTTGGGCTCGTCAAAATCCAAATGACGCTACCATATCGAGCACACTTCTATCCCTTATTTGAGCCCATTAAACCATGAAGAAGGCCCAAAAAGTGCCTTTCGGCGCCCCTGCAGATCACATATATTCCAATATTATGGAATTATTCCCCACTATGGTCGCCTTTGTTCGGAGTATTTTTCAATCTGTCATCCTTGGATCCCCCCCCCGATAACACCTATCAGTTTCCCCCTCTAAGTATCCTCCATTGCAGTCACAGTCCCTGATCCCCTATGCTATGATCCTCTTCCCCCGATATCAATTTCATATGCTGCCCAATCAACCCCATCATCATACTTTGAACAAAGGAAGTTTGAGTCCCATCACTCAGTGGCCCTTGTATCCCCTAACAGTGTCTCAATCCCATGTCTAGTTTTGTCATATTTGATTTGTATAACTCGCGCTCCTATCAAGGAATCCTTATTGCTTTGTTAGTTGCGGGTCTCCCTTTGTCGATGCCAGCACATCTATTATAGAGGATAGAGCTAGAGGTCCCTATACCTTGGCCTCATCACCATCAATGGTGAGTTCCGACAGACCATATGAGGTCAGTCCTTAGTGCTCCTTAACATGGTTGTTTCTCACGTGCTCGACTTCAACTCCATCATCTCACCATTGAGATTATTACAGGGTTTTGTTCCTTTCAATTATTGGTCGAAGACCCTAGATGTCCCCTAACTCTAGCACATTGGTGAGTCTCTTTGGAACCCTTCCGGTAGTTTGTTCCTGTGGATATTTGGGCTGCATTGGCGATAGTGTTCGGAAGCCCTTTAGTTCTATGCTTCCTAGAGTATCCAGTTCAGATGCAATCCAGTGTACCTCCGAGATCCCGACTCTTAGTCGTTGAGTCCATGTAGTTATTAGACCCCTTCAGATCCAATAGAGAATCAGTTCTTGTGATATCGCATTTAGTATGAATGTCATTGTTCCCATGTATAAGTCCTTCAGATAAGCCATGGTTGGACCATGATTACATTCCAGATTTGAGTCCCCTCTAGACCATTATGATGTACACAACAGATTTGCATGTATATTTCAGGCCCCCTTTGGCCCTCATTATTATTTGTATGTCTTGAGACATTGATACGAGCATGGGTATTCCTGCCTCATCCATATATTTGAAACTATATGTAACTCATCCATTATTGAGGAGTTGTATTTGTAGTTACAACCCTTGCAGTTCGTATGAAGCGCTTGTTCCACTCTCCAAAACAGTCTTCATTCTCCACCACCATCATGTTCACCACCCTGGAAAAGTACAAACCTATCGTCCATACGATGAGCTCCTGCCCTCACACATCAGGGGGCAATCTGTTAACACCAAAAAATGGATCACTTAGCTCATCCCCCTAGTCACACAACCTATTCATCCCCTTTTCCTAACATTTGGCCTCCATCAACCCAAAATTCCTAAGTTTATGACTATAATGGAAAAAAAATCACTATTTCCCTCATAAAATAAAGCAATTTCCTTCAAAATAGGAAAAAATCCCCAAAATAAAAGAAAATAAAAAGAAAAAATGGGGAAAACATTCAAAATCCAAAAAAAGGAGGGAAAGTTCCAAAAACCACTTGCTAATACTATTGTTTGCCCAAAACCAAGGTCAAAATACCACGAACAAATATTGTTATAAAAAAGGTGGTGGAGGCCCCCATTTGACATGAATCAATTTCCCATACTAAAACTCTGCCAAAATTCCTACCGAAACCCTAAACCCCCTTTCATGCTTGAGTTTCCCTGCATAGTTGAGTTTGGAAACATGTGAGCATTCAATGGAGAACCAAGAGACCTTAGAGACCAAAATCACCTCCTGCTACATGGCTGCAAGGATCTATGCACTCTTATCTTCCTGAGGTAAATTCTCACTGTAAATCTATTTTTACATAATACAAAATGAATCATTCTTTGATTCATAAAAAATAGTTGTCGAATGTTTTGAATGAAGGATGTTCCATGCTTTAGTTTAGTTGTTTGTTTATTGTTCTTTACTGCAGTAATTTTAGTTGTTCTTTGTTTATTTATTGTTTTTCATTGCATGCATGCATCACATTCCCAAACTATTACTAAGAGTTCCACAACTCTTAGTAAGTGCATTTCTGCACTAGCTAGTGTGAATAACCTAGCTACATTATCTATATGTATGGAAAAAAGGAAGGTTCGAGGAGCTTCTAGAGAGAAGTCCTCGTGGATGGATATCTCCTCCTATTAGGGTGGATCTTGGTCGAACTCCTTACTGGTTGGGATCTCGCCATATCCTTATCCTCTTGTCTCTCATCTCCTCCTTATACCTTTTTCCCTATAAATGCAAGCTCATTCCCATGGGTGAGGGGAGTTACAGTTCATAGTAGTTAACTACTGGAGGAATTGTGCTAGAGAGTTGAACCTTTGATAGCCATTCTCTGGAGGCAAGGTGACAAGTTAAGGCAAAGGACCTATTGTAAGGATCTTCACAACGTCAAAGCATGGTTGTAGGGTCACCAAATTTGTTTATGGATTATTCGGTCAATGCGGACAAATACTAAACTCCCTAATTCAAATGATTTGGACTAGAACAAAAGCAAAACAATACACTACTTTCCCTAGATCATGTAATCAAAGTATTGACTAGTGAAGAGATTTCATACCTTATGATCGAAGTTTGTCCTCACTAGTTGTGTCTTCCAGCTCCTTTGATTTGGTTGATGACTTGCAGACAAAGACAACACAAAATAGTGAAAGTGAAAGCAATAATATACTAATGATATGGTCTAAGCAAATGGTCAAGGAAAAATGCTCTAAAGATTTAGATCACATAAGACAAATCTTTATGGGAAAGAGAATGTATTATTCTATTATAAATCAATAAAGGAAAAAAAATTACAACCATGCCTTGACATTGTGAAGATGATTCCAACGAATCCTTTGCCTTAACTTGTCACCTTGCCTCTAGAGAATGGCTATCGAAGGTTCAACTCTCTAGCATAATTCCTCCAACAGTTAACTACTATGAACTGTAACTCCCCTCACCCATGGTAATGAGATTGCATTTATAGGGCAAAAGGGATAAGGAGGATATGAGATATAAGAGGAGAAGGATAGGGTGAGATCCCAACCAGAAAGGAGTTCGTCCAAGGTCCACCCTAATAGGAGGGGATATCCATCCACGAGGACTTATTTCTAGAAGCTCCTCAAACCTTCCTTTTTTCCATCCGTTTAGATAGTGTCGCCCCCGCAAAAGAGCAACTTGCGACATTTAGGGGTGTCGCAGTCTGCGTGAAAGCAAGATGTGAAAGTGTCTCGAGTTGCTAGAAAGCAACCTGCGATAATGAGGAGTGTCGCAGGTTTTCCTACAACAACCTGCGATAGTGCTGCCAAATAGGTTGTTTGGAAGGAAGAAACTCATAACTCTCATCTTCCTGGAAAGTTTGATCAAAGGTACATCAGGGATTGTGGAAAGGTTGAAGGTACATGGTTCATTATCATGGTGATGACGAAATTTCAGTGTAACATATTGCCCCTCAAAGTATGAAGCTGGAATGAAATGATAGATGAAATACTTTGTTAAATGAAGGTTAAAGAAAAGAACCATTGGTCAGAAACCTATCAACAACAAACAAGGAATTTTGCAGTACAACAACCCAATACAGGCATCTCAATGACTCACAGCATGGCTGCCGACCAATACATTGCAGATCCATGATAGTACTGACTCAAGATACAACCACCAACATACATTGTGGATCCGTACCTAACAATAATTGAAGATAGATCATGGCTACCAAAACAAGCGTAGATCTATGATATAACAATAACATAGCCACGACCAATACAAAAATGGAGGTTACCAACATGATGTCTATGTGGGAACCTACTAAATAAATCTCCATCAAAACTTGGGTATGGTACATAATGACAGTCCATAGGGTCTTCAACCCAATCCCAAAATGATACGATTCTAGCCATGTGAATAAAGGACTTGACGTTGAACATGGTAGAAACCACTTGACTACCGGTCAATGATGTAAACCATTAACAAGTGCGAGGGAAATCACCAATGACTCCCAAGGTATCCCAACACATTCCAACGAATGTGAATAGATAAGCTGGAGTTGAACACCCGCAGAATCATCTGATCAGAGGTCAATGATGTGAACCTACAATCGGAAGCGAGGAAACATGCCATTGAGGCATGCAGGCTCCAAGGTACTAATTGGTTTCTAAGTCAAATTCCTAGATAATGTATCGATGTCAATAGGAACAGACTCGTCAAAGGAGGGCCATAATGTGTCCCACATCATCGACACGAAACCGACACAGGAAAATGATGTGAAATGGTAGATCAAATGAGCATGGAATAACACAAAGGTGTAATGGAAAATAATCCTTGAGAAGTTGTTTTAGGGATGGTCGACGCAACATAAGGCTTAATGATTGTAAAGGTTGACTTCAACAAAAGACTTCCCTTGAGCATTCAATGGCATGACAAGTGGATAGGAAACATTGACTCAACAAGAGAGAGACCAAGACATAATTCAAAAAATGACTGCGGCATTCTTCGGATGCCCCAAATGAGTAAGACAACTCATGGAAGTGGTATGACTCAAAAACAAGCTGATTACCCAATTGTTCGAATAAGATGAAAGCAGGTTCCATATTCAAGGGCGACGATAAGCTGCCATAAATACAAACTCAAACACATTCCCCTTCCCTTATTTTCCCCATCATGATTGATGAGTACCTCTTTGCTTTTTAATGAGCTCGAAGAGGGTATTAAACGCTCGATGTAGCTCATCATGAATGAGTCCAATCTCACATGTTTTATGAACCTGAGAAAAGAAGGGTTTGGTCCCAAAAGGGTCCTTTGATGTGTAGTTTTACGAATCCAAAGAAGGAAAACTCGATGGTTTTTCATGTTTAGAGAGTCCAAAAAGCACTTAAACAAGACTCCGAGATTGACTTTTTCGTAAATTTAGTCCCCCAAGCCTGAAAAAGTATAAAATAATGCCTATTACCAACATATCTATACCATAGTTGGATTATCTGAAGAGCCGCCATTTGACAAACATGATAAGTGTTTGTGTTCCAGTGTATCAAATGATCCATCCTTTGTGCCTAGCAAGTTTTGGCTAGTCGGTTTGTTTTTTGTCTTGAAATGACCATGCCCCACGGGGTTTTTGTAAAAAGTGTGCTAGTAGGGTTTGAGTGGCTCGGTCACCCATGACTAGTTTATCAACTAAGGTATTCCAGGGAGTTTTTTACCCTGACCAATTATACTTTGCTTTCAGCCGAGATATAATTGACAAGGTTTTCTCTCGCTTCCTCCAAAGCTGGAATGCCTGATTTTGAAATTCTAGCCATGGGGGGTTATTAGAGTCCAACTGATGAATATGAACCTACTAGACACTATGGGTCAAGTCAGTGGTCATTTACTAGGTCTGTAGTGGTTTTTAAACGTTGTCCAAAAAAATTTACCGGACGCATTGGATAGTTAATTATTTTATTTTTTAATAATTAATTTTTCCATAGTTTAAATGGAAAAATTCAAATTGTAATATGTCAGTCGTCCGGGGGTGTTTTTCAAATATTGGAGGCTTATTTCCTAAGCCAAAAAATCATACTTAGACCTTGGACACCTTTATCCTAAGTTTCGGATCGTTATTTAGTCACTTAATTAATATTTCCTCAAAAATCAATAAAGAGGATTATTAATTAATTAAATTCAAAAAATTAATAATTGGAGATAATCAAATTCTCTCCAAAATAATCCAAATTGGATTATTTCAGTGGCTAAATGACATGGCACAAGGCATTAAGGAAGATTCCAATCATCTCAGTCATCATTCAGTCAACAATCTAGTCAGCAATCAATGATTAACTCCAAGTAAATTCGCCCACCTGCATGCAGAACTCGATTTGGGTGATGTGGATAAGTATTAAATGGAAATGAGTTAAGTTTTGAGTTGCATTGAATGGGAGTGGGGGCGCCTTGACTAGGTGGAGGCCACCTCCCACTCTCAACCACCAAGGATCTCAATCAAAATTGAGTTAACTCCAAGCAATCTACCAAGAGCCTAACGTATATCTGCGTGCATTCACGTTAATCTCTTTTGGATCTTGAATTGGTGATGTGTCATTCTTTTAATGGATTGTTGGGAATGTAATAAAGATTATGGTGGGCACCCTAGCCACCTCATGGGCTTGGCTCCCATTGTACACGAGTTTCATTGATGTTAACTCAAGGCTGTGTCTCCCACTTTAGCATTCACGCCTCCCTCATGAGCTCACGTCATTCCTATGTGTAGCATGGTTATTCGCTTGGTGGAGTTAACAAGGTGGGATGGGGGGGTGCCTTGCCAAGGTGGAGGCCACCTCCCCATCTCATTTACTTCAAGTTCGAGTTATGGTGGGAGTTAGCACTCCAAGCTTGGTGGTGATTGAGATTTGATGGTAATTCGAATTGATATGGATGCCAATTCGATTTAGGGTAGAGGTAGTCTTTGGTTTTGTTATATAAGGAAGGCATTGCCTCCTTCTTTCACATGGATTCTTGTGCACAGAAACTCTGGTGGAATTTGTAAGCTTCTATTTGTTAATAAAGTATTGAGACTTTGGAGGTCATTTGGTGGGCTTTTGGCATTGTGTCTTCATCCTATGTGAAGTAATATCTCTTTCACCTTACCCTTGTATTGCAAATTTGATTATTATGCTTATTGAAGACTAACAATCTAGTACTTAGGCTTCTAATCTATTTGCATTGAGTGTTTGTGTCTTCAGGGATTTCATATGTTAGGAGTTCTCGACATCTAATACCTTCACCATTCAAGTGTTCCATTGATTCTAATATTTTGTTTGCAGGGTTGCGAGCTATTCCGGATCTTTCTTGCCTTCTCCAACAAAGCATTCTAAAAATTCCTTCGGTTACTGGTCACTAGTCCTACCCATCTCTAAGATGTGGAAAACCTTAGATCTATCATTCTCCAAGCCTAGTTTCCTCCATCAAGCTTGCCTTCTTGCTTTGTGGCTTGTCTTGATCTTTGCCTCTTTCTCCTCTCATCCCACTTGGTTTGTTCTTCCATCTTCTAGCCTTCCTCCCCTACAAAACCTTCTCTAGCCTTGATCTCGTTCCACTTCTTTTTTCCCCTTTCCTAGCTTCGTCCTACTCTCCTTTCCTTTTTTCCACCTCTCTAGCTTGTCTCCCTTTCGTCCCTCTTCCCTAGGGCTCTTTTTACTTTCGTTTTTGGCCTTGCTTTTGCTCTATTACCCTCTTCTCAACTCCTTCCTCCTTTGCTCCCTTCTTTGTCTTTTTGCTTTGTCCTTTGTCTTGTCTTCTTACCTCTCCTTTCGTCTACCTTCTAAAAGCCCTAAAAAGACACAACAACAAAACAAAAACTTGTTAAGCGTTAGCATTAGTTAGTTGCTTTGAATTTGATTAAAGAGTTAGTAGTTGTTAGCTTCATTTCTTTGTTAATAGTGGTTATATCTCATGCCTTGTATTGCATAGTTAGGATCTAGTTCATTGTCATTTAGTTTCCTATTTTGCATTGTTAATCTTAGTCAATTCTTGCATCTAGTTTATTTTTAACTTGCATTTTGGCATGTAGATCTCTTTCAAAGGTTAAAAGTTTGGGCATTTATTTAGTTTTCTCATTTATTAGTTTAGATCTTGCTTTTTTACTAATGCTAATGGGTGCCTTGGAGTGAATCGTTTGTGTAGGTACTTGAAAGAGAAAAGAGGCTTGAGAAATTTTGAAACAAGAAGATCTAAACCAAAAAGAAGTGAAGAAACCGTAAGGATGATCCAAAACAAAAGCCATTGATTATTCGTTATCCTTTGTAATTTGCTCTTAAGAGCTTGTATCAAGTCTTTCCAAAGTTCTATTTTGTCTCAAAGTCCTTTCAAGGGTTTCATTCCCAAAGGCATTTGTACTCTCTTAATAAAAAAGGCTAAGTGGGATAAGGCCTCCCACATTTTGGTTTTCCTTCCCCATTTGGGGAATAGTGTCTTGCATTTCTTAGTTTAGATGTGCTTTGAATTTCTAGAATAAATTTCATTTTGTGCTTATATCTTTAATTATTATTTCAGTTTTGACCTGAGAAGTGTCTTGGGATTTGATCCCAAGTGCCACATTGACTTTGCGTGTTACTTCTCTCTCCCCACTGTGTACTGCGTACAACCAGCTAGCTGGAAGTTTCATGAACAATGTGTAGAATTCATTTTTTACTTCCTTTGCTAGATTAGTTTCTCTTGTTGTAGAACACTAGTTGTGCATTTATTTCATTTTGCAAGTGGCTTTTTAATTTGTTATATCATTGTTTCATCTTTTATCATTATTGAGCTATCATTTGGTTTATGTATTACAAGTTGCTTGTCTTATAAAAAGAACCAAAGTCTCTTGAACTTGCAATAAACCAAGTCAAGAGCACTCTCTGTCGGAGAGCATTCCCACTGCATTTCCTTGCATCAAGCATTTAGATTAGCTAAATTCTCTTGAACTTCCGTCTTAAGACAAAGTCAAGAGCACTCTCTGTCGGAGAGTTTAATTGTGTTCTCTTAATAAATAAAACATTTCAACTCACATTCCCCATATATACTTCGTTGCTATCCATCACTTAGTATGCTCTACCGACCCTAAAAGGTTGGACTCGTACTTAAAATGGTGATTGGATTTGTTAATCTTGCAAGTGATAACCTAACAAAATCTTTCCCCTATAACCCACGAACTGGCGTTGATTTTCGATGAATACTCAAGTAGTGTGCTATGACTAGAGGTGATGTCGGGAATATATCGTTGTCATAGAGTTCTAAGTGTTGGTTAAGTCATTGGACACCTAGTCAAGAATACTGGACGGTCCGTCAGGTTGCCGGGGTAGCCACTGAGAGTATACTTTTCGGTTGGACGCATACCTTGCTTTTGCTAGCCTAATAATCAAGATCACTAAAACTTTCAATAAACCAAGATAATTTGCACAACCTTCTCACAAACACTATTCTAAGACTCATATCTTCAGCATCCCCAATCACTACAGAATTTTTGACTCCATTTGGCACTGGTCATTTTACACTTTCATGTTATCTTCAATCAGGGCCATTTGTCCATTGGAAATAAATTCAAGTTATTATTTGCGGTTCCATTTTATTAGTCTTTATTATAATATTGTTTATTTGCAAATCTTGTATTTGCAACGTGGATTGCTCTTATCTTGTGTTTGTTCATTTTCATCTTACAAATTTGTGATCTCATCCAAAACTCCTAAACAACACCCATCTGCATCACTCCACACCAAAAAACACTTAAAACATAAGAGCCATAGACAACTCTTTGTGTAGGGACAACCCCCTTGGCTTTGTTAGGAGTTAGCCTAAACGGAAGAGCTGGGATTTAGGTGACAATACCTAGCTCATTGCTTGCCCCCAAGGCCACACTTATCCCACTTGTAGTGAGGAGACAACTTTCGAAATATTTCTGCTGCTGGTGTGCATCTCGGCGGACAACAATGCCTAGAAGAACTCTCTTATTCAATGGTTGACCAAGGTATTCATTTTTTGTAACTAATCTAAACGGTCCGAAAAAAGGGGCAAACTATCACCATATATACGACCTTTCAAATACTTTTACAAGCGTGAAAGAAACAAGTTCATTTGGAAATCTTTTTTCCATTTAGAGAGTCTGAAAAGAGCTTAAAGGAAATTCTAGGGGGTTCCTTTTTCGTAACAATTTTTACGAGCCCGAAAAAGTGATAAAAGTATACTCAGTAACTTATTCTTATGCGTTCATGAACACAAGAAAGAACAAAGACTAAGCTTGGTCATATCCTATGTCATCAATTTGTCCTGTCATCTCCACAATTGAAGTTAAAAAGCATATTTAAATCAAAATATTAATGATATTTTGACCAAAATGGCAAAAATATTAACAAAAATGAAATAAAATAATAAAATATTATATTTCAAGTTAATAAAAAGGGGTAAAAGTAATTTATTTTTACCATTGTGTTTTACCCTTTTGCCAAGAGAGAAAAACTCATTTTGGTTGATTTTTGCTGTGGTGATTTTGGACGCATCAGACAACGATATTCAGTGTCGTCAGCTCCAGGTCAATCCTTTCTATCTCCTCTCCATTTTTATGGTTTAATTTCTTATTCTTATGCTGGTTTAGGCTGTTTTTAAGGGTAAAAAATGCATACAGAGTGTCGTAGTCACCCTTTGCAGGGACTATGACAATTGCAAGTGTCGCGGTTCCCCAAAATAGGACTGAGACATTTTCGCACTATGGGAAAAGACAGGGTGCGACACCCACAGAGCGAACCCCAAAAAATAGAAATCGGGCATTTTTGTTGGGATTTTTCAGATGAATGTATTATAAACTCCTCATTTATGGTTTTGATGCAGGTTTTAGATGGAAAAATGTTGGAGTGGAGAGAAAGGGCGCATGAAATAGAGGATATGCAAGCAGCCAATGATGCAAACACAATGCTTGCTCTCTAGGAGTGTGGGTTAGCAAAATTATTTCTAACTCTGGGGATGAGAGCCCAGGTCCCGTTGTTGGAACATCCATTGAGGATGTGGGACCCTAATGAGCTCCATTTTCAATTTGGGGTTCACATTCTCACTTTGGAAGTGGAATACATCTACTTCATAGCCATACTTTCAAGGCGGGGAGCACGTGTTTCCCTCTCCAGAACTAGGGCGGGTGAAGACAACACTGATTCATTGATCCATCAATACTGCACTCCTAGAACCCAAAAGGTTAGTGGGAAAATCCCCATAAAACATGTGACGGATCTTGCACTAAGGACTTTCTTGTTCACCATTGCACAGGTTGCAGGAAACAAGGCCCCGCATCAAGCAAACAAGGCCCATATGATGTATGCAGTAGAGTGTATGTAACCCATGGTTTTTAACTGGAGTGAGGGTCTTTTGGAGAACATGAAAGACCAACTAACAAAATGTAGGATAGGTCAACTAAAACAGTTTGGCTATGGATCCATTTTTGTTTCCTTATTCCTAGACCGAGTTCCTCTTTTTCATCCACAAAACATAGAGATTGTTAGCCCAGACCTACGAGAGCCTCGCATCAGGAGGTGGGTCGATCTGATGTCTCGCCATGGTCGCGGTCCTATCATTTCATACGGGTCGAAATTCTTTAGGTGACTGTGTGTGAAGCTTCTCATGATCGAGGACTACGCATATGCGGGCACGGATTTCCAAGGAGACCCTAACTTAAGTCCTTCAGAGGGGGCACACTGGAGTGACCTGGGTAAAATGAAAATTTTCACATTTTTTAATTTTTATGTATTTTCGAGTATTTGATTTTTTTGTTGTACTAAGACTTCATATTTCAATCATGTAGATGTTGGGCCTATGAGGCCACCCGGATCTTCCCCGATCCATAGGCGGGGAGAGCATAGAGCCATAATGGCTCACGATCGTGAGGCAACTGAGGAGCTCAAGGAGATCGAGCAGAACCTGGAGAAGCTTACTGTGGACATACTAGACATATCAGTGGACGAGTTGCCACGATGCTACCAGCATCATACAGTTGGGGTTTCTGGGTGTATTAGACATCTGTTGCGGTGAGTGGCTCGGGCCATCATATGCTATCACGAGCATCGTGATTAGTTTTTTGTGATCTACATGTAGTGATGTTTGAAATCCATGTGCTTCAGTTTTTGTCTAAGGACTTTTTTGTAAAACCATTTTGCTATGCTTAGTAGAAAAGCAATTTATAGCGGCTTTACTATGCAATGTGTCTATGGTGGATTATATGTACATGGATCTCGTTTGGACTACTTGTTTTTTACATGGATTATTTACATGGTGTGCTTTTCGATATACACTTCATAATGAAATGTTTAAGAATGTGCAATGTGCCAATCTAAGATAAAATTAGCTAACGAATCAACAATCATATTGATATGTCTTGAAACATGTTGATATTGTATAAACTCAAATGATCTCTCAAGAAGACGTACCCTCCGAAAAATATGAAGTAGTACAAGATCATGAATGGCATAAATGTAGTGTAACTGAGAAACCACAAGCTGGGAATCCAGACAGACAATAACATGGCTCATGCCATTAGAGGAAGCGTTGGTCAATAACCCAATCACCGCATGATATTCGACGATATTATTAGTTGCAGGACCTAGACAAACTCCACATGAGCTCACTAATTCATTGGCAAGGGAATAAAGTACCCTGTAGCTAGGGTTTTACCCCTAGATTGTGCAAATGAGCATTTACTAAGGAGAAGGGACTCCTTAGTAGCAGTTCAGTAAATGGAAATTAAAATGCTAAAACAGAAATGTAAATTACTCTAAACATGTGCATGAAACAGAAAAAACAAGATGTAAATAATGGCTTTTGTATTAACTTTACCTCCAATGTGAAGGTTGGTGAAGCTCTTGCAATGGCCCAAGAGGGTTGCTCCAAGCTCCAACTTGCTCCTTCTCTTTCTCCAAATGATGGGAATGGGCCAAAAGGGGCTCTCAAGGTGAAAGTAGCTCAAGGGTGAGCTAGGGTTTCAAGAGCTATTTTGGCAGAGTAAGGGTGCTTATGATTGTGGATGTGAAATAAGGGGTCTCCATCACCTATTTATAGTTTTTTGGTGGTGGAGTGCTGGCCCATGGTTTTGGGAACCATATGGTTTAGGTCAGCTGTATAGGGTTTTTTCCTCCTTTTTCCTCATTATTTTATATTTTTTATTCCCTTTTTAGAGGGTTTTTGCTATTTTAGAGGAATTTTGGATATTTTTGGAGGGAAAAGGGGTTTTTTAGCCTTTTTGAGGCTTTTTTGATGATTTTGTGGCCTTTTGGAGGCATTTTAGGCCTTTTGGAGGCTTTTTAGTGGGATTTTCAGGGTTTTCATGGGAAATATGGTAGGAAAATGGACAAATGAGCCAACTAATGGGGTAGATGAGGTAGTGAACACTTTTTGGGTGTTAACAGATTGCCCCCTGATGTGTGAGGGCAGGAGCTCATCGTATGGCCGATGGACATCATAAGTTGAGTATGGTTTCCTGGGGTGTGGAGAAGAGAAGAAACAAACTGAAGCCCGGAACAATGATCCCGAACAGACTACAAGAACTAAAAGTACATAACCTCAATAATGGATGAGGAATCATCTGATCATATGGAAGAGGCGGGCATACCCATGCTCGTATCAGGATATAACATAATAATAACAATGGGGTCCAAAATATGGGGACCTGACATATACATAGCCTCAAACAATGAATGAGGAAGAATCTCAATATATGGACGAGGCGGGCATACCCATGCTCGTATCAAGATACATAAAAAGAACTGTGAGGCCCGAAAAGAGGGACCTGTAAGATACATAGAGAACCACTGTGTACATCATAAGGGTCCAGGGGGGACACAAATCTGGGACATACTGCTGGGCTGACCATGTGTGAGCTGAAGAACTGGTGCACTGGAATATCAACAGTTCTGCTGACGGGGGTACCAGAGGAACTGATGAGCTGCTGGATCATAGTGACAGGGAGCCCTGACCTCAATGGTACGCTAAACTGGAACTGAACTGGGTACTCTAGGAAGCATATAACTGGATGGCTTCCAAATACAATCACCAACGCAACCCGGACATCCACGGGAACATATAACTGGGAGTTCCGAAGTGACTCACCAATGTGCTAGAGTCGGGGGAAATCCGGAGTCTTCGACTAAAAACTGAAGGGATATAACCCTACGCGATTCTCGACGATGCGATCAAGGTGTTGAAGTCGAGCATGTGAGAAACAACCACGCAGAGAGGCAATGATGACTCCTCTCAGAATGGTTCGTAGGCACTTACCACAGATGGTGATGAGTCCAAGGCGTAGGGACCTCTGGCCTATCCTCTGGAATAGAGGGGCTGTCGTCGACAGAGGGAGACCGGCAACTATCAAGGCAATGATGTTTCCTTGACAGGAGCGCGAGGTGGAGAATCGAAGTAAGAGAGTACTGATGGCAGGACTGACAAACTGTGGGGGGACAACTGGGCAAGTAGAGAGGGTGGACTCAAACTTCCTTTGTTCAGAGTATGATAACGGGGATGATCGGGCAGCATATGAAATTGACTGGTGGGAAAGGGATCATAGCTGTAATGGATCAAGGATGGTGACTGGGCTGAGGGAGACTCACGCTGGTATAAAATGGCAAGAGACTGCAGAATACTCTGAACAAAGGCGACCTGATTGGGGGTGCTGCCGAGATGATCGATCATAGTGCCAAGAGGCACGGGGGGACTTCTTCATGGGTTAGGGAACTAGAAGAAGTGTGTATAAAATGGTACTGACGTGTGGATTTATACGAGCCCAGGACAGTCCATGCTCGTGGTTGCTTTAAATTTTAGAGAATCTGAAAGCAAATAAGAAGACTCCAGGGGGTTGCTTTTTCATGTGTTAGTCTCCAAGGCCCAAAGAAGCATAAAAGGATGCAATGAAGAACTCTTCTAGCCGGTGTGACTAGAGTATTCCTTTTTCGTAATTAGTCTACCAGGTCCGGAAAAGGGTTAAACTTATACCAGATAGACGCCCTTTCAGGTACTTTAACGAGCATGAAAGGAAGCAAGATTGCTCGGTGATCTTTTCATTGTTTTAGGAGTCAAAAAAGAGCTTAACAGAAACTCCCTAAGTGCCTTTTTCGTAAAGGACTTGTCCAGCCCGAAAAAGGGATAAAATTATACCGAACAAAAGGAATGGCCAGGCAAGGAGGAAGTGTTCAATCAAGGAACATTGAAGATGACCAAGAACGAGGGTAGGGGGGAACACTGGTGGGCCTCCTTGTGGGGTGAATGAATGGTGGCAAAATAACGAAATATTTGCAGTATGACAGGAGTGGATGGCTCATGTAAACATGTGGAACAATCCGATGGCGACCGGTGTGGCTCACAAACCGAGGCAGCAAGGTGTCGGGACACAATGTTGAAACTGTACCAAGTGAGAGCAAGAAATGGTCTCAAGCATCATCACGAGCTCGAAAAAATGAATCCGATGACATAAAACATGCTAAAAATGGAGAGCAGCTGAAGTGGCACGCAAACCGAGGTGACTAGTGGTGTCTAAAAAATGGGCAAAAATGGATGTGCAAAAAATAAGGCAACGAGGTGACCATCATGACGGTCTCGTCATGCTGATTCCAGTGGTGGAAACGGTTCAAAAAAAGGACTCCGTATGGGTTCAGAATGGCCAAAACAAGAAAAAGTCAACGGACTATAAATAGTAAGTGGGTCCAATATGACAAGTGCCATTTGTACTATTTGACTTTGACTAGTGATCAGAGTGGACCAGAGCTGAGGTGGCGTTTCTGGACGATCCGACCGGCCGATTTCAGATCCGGGAGATACAAGTATTCCGTCAAACTCATACCTGCATGTTTTTTGGGTTCGGGGGGTGGGTAGTGGGTCCCTGGGGTTATTTGTACGGTCCACGTGGGGTGGACCGCAGGTTAGAGGGTTGGAACCGCGATCAAGGACCGCGGGTTTTGGGTTGAACCACGTGGTCTGGAGCCGCGTGTCTCGAGGCTAGAAACGCGGTCTGGTACCGCGCGTTCCAAGGATGGACACGCGGTGCAAGACCGCGAGTTGAGCTCTGACAGGCGCGGTTCGGGACTACGACTGTGGGCCTGACAGCCGCGGTCGAAAACCGCGGCAGGAAGCCCTAAAGCCGCGATTAAGGATCGAGCTGTTAGGGTTTCCCCGGGGGGGGGGGGCAGGGTTTACTATTTTGACATGAGTCTGATGAGTTTGCCTTGCGTGTTTGACAAGATGTTGCTGGTACTGTGGAGGGAGCGGGAGATCTCGGATGAGATAGTGATAGTCATCCAGGGGGATCGTCATGTACGGTCGATATTGGGGTTGTGCGGACTGTTGAAGTTCACGCAGGTACCGATGATGCGTTTGGCAGGGTTGCTGCTGAACAGGCTGATTAGTTTCTTGGAGCCAGACATACAGGCCTTCAGAGTACAGGGTGAGAGGGTGGACCTCACCCTGACAGATGTATATTTCCTGACGGGGTTGCCCTGTCTGGGTAGGGTGGCGGATACGCAACCGCGAGTATCTGCGGATATAGATATGGAGGACATGCTGGAGCGGTACTCTGTTCTAGAGGCTAGAGTGCATAGGAATGCACTCCGGGTGTTAGACCTACAGGAGCCATCAGTACAGGCCATGGTGACATGCGTGGTTCGTGTATTGGGGTCCCAGTCACCGGAGAAGGTGTCTGGGGGCCAGATGCAGCTGGTAGAGCGCGTACTGGATGGGGTCTACTATGCGTGGGGCCAGATGTTCCTCACCTGTGTGCAGCGACAGCTGACATCGGCGAAGGAATCTGGCAAGGGATTCTGCTATGGGTCCTTCCTATGTGCGTTCTTCATGGAGAGGGTACCCACCCTGCGGCCGCGGGTACCGATCAGGGCAGGAGGTTTGAGGGAGCCACGGATGGTGCTGTGGGGAGAGATGATGCGCCGCCGTGGTGGCTGCGAGGTTGGTAGATACTTCACACAGGAGTTGTATCTGCAGTGGCTGCATATACCTTTGACATTGGATGACTACCCGTATAGGGATATGGACTACACTGGAGACCTAGAGGCACCACGGGCACCAGGACAGGCATGGGGACCCAATGGTACGTATGTTTTTGCTTGCATGTTATGGATGTCAAGTTTTATATATGATAGTTTATTGATATACTGTTACTGACGTATGGGTGATCTGCAGACGTGGGCCCGAGGCCTCCGCCAGGGCATGTGGCACAGAGGGGGATTGTGGTTGTTCCAGCTCTGCCCGGACGGGGGGAGGTGCATCGTCGGGACGTGGAGGGGACGCTAGAGTCCGTACGGATGTTGCTGGACCATTTGCTGGTGGGGGTGACCGACGAGGGGTGGCGGGACGTCGATCCGGACGTGGTTCAGGATTACATGAGGGCACCCCGGGAGTTTCGATCCATTGCGATCCGGGTGGCTATCTTGGCGGACAGGGCACAGGCACAGGATCCCGTAGGGGATGAGGACTTGCCGGAGGAGGAGCGAGGGGAGGACTCAGAGGCAGCCGATGCAGGCAGTGATGCAGGGTATGACTCTCATTAGGGAGTGCAGGGGACTCCCCCCGAGTTTTGTAGCTACGGTATGTATTTTATGAGGCGTTAGGGATGTATAGACATTTTTTGTATAGCTGAGTACAGGGTTACTCAGGACATGTATAGCCTATGAACATGTATTTTTTGATATATATATATGCACATGATGCACCTTTTTGCGATGATGTTTATAGTGTACGCACGTTGATGCGCTTTATGGTTTATGATATGTTTGTATTGCACGTGGATGCAAGTAGTCTAGGAGGTTGGGCACGTGGATGCCCCTTGTGTATTTTATGTGATTCAACATGATGTATGTATGATTAGGCACGTGGATGCCCCTATGGATATAAATGTGGTTTTATGGTTTTTTGTACCTGGATGCAAATGTTGATGTGATGCAATCTTTTTGGGTTTTTATATATTTTGATGAGATGCTATGGGATAATGATGCATGATGGAGGTTTTACATGGTGTGATTGACGTGCCAATCTAGGATATTGTTAGCCATTTGATCGGCGACACTATTTTGGGCTCTTGGGACATGTGTGAATGTTATGGATTCAAACTGTCGGCTGAGCTGTTTTGTGCGCAGGAATTTTCTAAAGAGGCAGGGATCACGCACCTGGTAGCAGTTGTTGAGCTGGGAGACAAGTAGCTGGGATTCAAGGAACACATGAAGGTGACATATGCCCATCTGGAGGGCAGCAGTCAGGAGATTGGTCACAGCATCATACTCCGCCTGGTTATTGGTAGCAGTGCCTATACATATTCCGTCAAGGTGAATCAACTCATGTGAGGGGGAATATAAGACCCATGCTGCAGAAGCCAGGTTTGGAGACCAGCGGCTTGCTCCATCAGCGAAGCCAATATAATGAGGTGGAAGAGGGGTCATCTATGATCATGCAAAAATGATGAATGTGAGATTGCGGTAAAAAAGGTGAAAAACAAAAAAGAGAGCAAACTGTACAATGCGGACCAATGGGGCCGCGGGTTCATTTATGGGTAAAAACGCTTAAGATACAACCCATTACAGGGTTTGCGCAAAGGGTGACCTTCGGAGTCGGCTAAAATGTATGCCCCCTTGCCAAGACAAGTCTACACGATGTAAGGGCCTTGCCACATGGATTCAAACTTCCCTTTACCGGTTTTGTCATGGGCTTGGTCATAGGCGAGGACAAGGTCCCCTTCGTGGAAAGTTCGAGGGTGTACGTGCTTGTCATAACCAGCTTTCGAGCGGTTCTTGGCAGCTTCAATGGTCTGAAGAGCGGCACGACGATCTTCATCGGCTTGTTCGAGGGATAGCAGACGTTGCTCAAGGGGGGAGGTATCGGGGAGAAGCTCAACGGCGATATGTAAGGCAGGTATCTGACACTCGATGGGGAGGACAGACTCGCCACCGTGAACTAAATGAAACGGAGTAAAACCAGTGGCGGTCTTAGTGGATGTACGGTAAGCCCATAAGGCAAGGAACAGCATGTGGTGCCAATTGGATTTATGTCGGTCGACAGTGCGTTGGAGGATGCTTTTTAAGATTTTGTTAATGGCCTCTACTTGGTCGTTCCCTTGGGGGTAGTAAGCAGAGGAATGAGCTGTAAGGTCATCAAGGTAGACTAGCAGGATATGGACCAAGTCGTGAAAGCAATAGGTCCCGCTGGAAGGTGGCACCAGCATTTTTGAGGCCGAAAGGCATGACGCGATAGGCAAAGGTGCCCCGTGGGGTAGTAAAGGCAGTTTTGTACTGGTCTTCCTTACGGATCTGAATCTGGTTGTATCCGGAAAAACCGTCCATGAAAGAGAGGACTTCATGCCCCGCACACGCATCGATGAGTTGGTCAATAAATGGCGTGGGGAAGTTGTCCTTGGGACAAGCGCGGTTTAAATCGCGGAAGTCAGTGCATACTCTAATGGTGCCTTGTTTTTTGTTAACGGGAACGGGGTTTGAAACCCAAGTGGTATAAGCAATAGGATAAATGAACCCTGCCTTGCGAAGTTTCTCAATCTCGGCTTTGACAGCTGGGAGCTTGGAGGGATGAATGGGGCCCTGTTTCTGGCGAACAGGGGGTACATCTGGCCATGTGTCAATGTGGTGTTCTATAATGGCGGGGTCGAGACCAGGAATTTCGGTATAGGACCAAGCAAAGACATCACGGAACTCTCTGAAGAGTTTTTTGTATTCCTCAATCTCTTGCTCACTGCAGGAGGCTCCTAAAGTGATGAGTTCGGGAGTGCTTCCTAGGGCACCGATATCAATTTGGATGATAGGTGAGATGTTGGCCATGTTACCCTCCTCGAAGGCGTCAGGAGCAGGAATAGGATCCTTAAACCAGTCGACCTTGGTGGGAAGGAAATCTTTAGATTCAACTGCAAATTGGGTAGCGGTGCTAGAGGAGGATTCTTCTGGGAGGAAGTAGGAATGATGATGCATGTCATCCCAGGGATAATCCGGGGCAGTGAGGGCCTCGAGAATCTCCTCATCAGTACAGAAAGTTTGAGTCGTCAAATCGGTTGACGAGGGAGTAGTGGTTGAAGAGATCATATAAATGGTATTAACCTCTCCTGAAGGGGAGGAGACCGGGGGGTGGATCTCCTCAATGGTGGGTGGTGCCGTCTCAAGATCCAAATTGTTCATCTCATAGAGAGCTGCTCTGTAATCGGGGAGATCGGGACAGTGATGGGAGTAATGCCCGTAAACACCGCATATCGCACAGGGGTGGTTGGTGCGCAGGGTTTTATCACGAGGCTTGGGGGTTGGGTCGAGTTTGACGACAGGGATGTTGGGTTCGTCATCGAGCATTTGCATGTGTTCCTATAATGCCGGTAACTGTGGACATTGATGAGTGGGGTGACCTAACTCATCACACAATGAGCATTTGGGAGGAGCACGAAACACAGGGGGGTTTTTGACTGTCTTGGGAGGTGGTACAGCAGTGTATGGTTGTGGACCTTTGCCCCTAGTGGGCTTGAGAGGAGGAGGGGGGTTCGTGGAGGACAATGGGGTAGCGACACCGGGAGGTGGTTGACTAGTAGTGACAATGGGTTGCACCGGTTGCAGGACGACATCTGGTGTCGGCGGGGGAACGGGAGGCGAAAGATACCAAACGGGTAATCCTAAGGTTAACCTAGGGAGGCTAAGGGTAGCCATAACCAGGGCGCTTACTACTCCGGAAGGAGGGATTAGGAAAGGAATGGTGTGGATGGGTGTAACACCAATGTGACTAGGTACCAATGGTGGTTTAGGCAACAAGGGCGGTTGATTGTTAGGTGTTTGTGTATCATGGGACAGGGTACATAGGTCAGACACGTCAGTGGCGGGTGATGGAGGCGGAATAGATTGGAAGGTGGAGGTCATCGACGCGTCTGAGTAAACTATGGGCCCCGCAGAAGAAACAAACGAGGTGGTTGTACTAGAAACAGGTTGTTCAACCATGGGGAGAACATTTTCTGGTGCTGCGGGGGCATTGGGATCATAGTAGGTGAGTTGGTCAACCTTGACCACGCGTCCCTCATGAGGGAACATCATGGTGCGAAAAATGGAAGAGGCAACCGCCCGCATGGCATACATGTAGCTGCGGCCAAGTAAGAGGTTATAATCCAGTTGGGCATTGATTACCTCGATGTCAATGAGTACGGTTTTACCACCTAACTGGATGGGGACATTGGCTAGGAGGCCTTGGGGCTGGGCCGAACGACCGTCGTAGGCGCGTAATGCAGTGGTGGACTGCTGAAGAGTAGGGGATCCCAACTTCTGCCATACGAATGTGGACATAACGCATGTGGAGGCACCTTCATCAATGATGCACCGATGGATGACAAGATTTCGAACGGAAACAGAAACTTGGAATGCTAAAGTGGAAGGCAGGCATGGTTCGGACTGGTCCAAATCAAATGCCATCAAATTCAAATCATTTGGGTCAATAGCCCCAATGGCTGAGAGTAAAGTCTTGCGCTGGGAAGGGCAGTTTTTCAAGACTTCTAATGCAGACATGGCTGTGGGAGATTGGGCTAAGTCATCTACAATGTTGTAGTTTGACGCAGCACGCGCATTGGGGTTATTGTTGATACGGCGAAGTGGGAAACGAGGTGCTTTGGGAGCGTCGTCTAGTGGAGGCGGAGGTATACGTAACACTTGATCAGTGGGATGAGCGTTAGTGGGTTTATCAGTGGGAGGGACTTCAGAGGTGGAGCCATATTGGTTCCGACGGGTCTGGAGGTTGACATCAGTGGATGACATCATCGACAAGTGGTGGGTCCTTGAGTCG
Organism: Larix kaempferi; assembly: GCA_027924585.1. Taxonomy (NCBI): domain Eukaryota; kingdom Viridiplantae; phylum Streptophyta; class Pinopsida; order Pinales; family Pinaceae; genus Larix; species Larix kaempferi. The sequence goes on along the minus strand of BSBM01000816.1, from coordinate 951,294 downwards.
AACATGGGTTGATCAGGAGCGGCGTAAGTGATTTGTTGTTGGGGTGGCGCGTTGGCTTGAGGGGGAGCCAACGGCTGAGTGTTCACTACGCCTTGGTTTGGTAAGGGGTTTTGCAACACCAAAGGTGGCTGCTGAGGTTGTGGGGGGTTGGGTGGTGCTTGAGGAGCTGAATGCCCTTGGCAATGGGCATCGTCAACCCAGAGTTGCCGAGCTCGCTCCAAGTGTGGGCAAGCATGTGTGTAGTGGCCATAGACCCCGAAAATAGAACAAGGATGGTTTGTTCGCAAATTGGGGTTTTTAGCCTACTTGGGCAGGCGATCAGGGTTTTGGTTAGCAAGGGACGCATTATTGTTATCTGGGGGATTAGGAGGTTGACCACCTTGTTCAGGAGGAGGGTTGTTCCCACGATTACAGCCCTTGCCGCAGTTTTGCTGGCCCTGGTTATGTTGGTTGTTTTGGTTTTGCTGCGGGTTTTGTTGGGCGTAGACTTGCCCTTGGGCAACAGGTGGATGCTGGGGTTGCGCAGGTGCTGAAGCAGGCTGCGGTGGATGATATGTAGGTGGAGGCTGCGCAGGTGCAGCAACTTGAGGAGGTTCCTGATATGGCTGCGGAGCGGGTTGTGTGTTTGCCGCAGGGGCTGCCTGTGGCGGGTAATAAGCGGGTTGGGCTTGGGAAGGTGTAGGGGCTGGTGCAGTCGGTTGGTGGTAATAGGGCTGAGGTGCGACCAGGGGGGCGTAAGCGGGAGTCGCATGACCGAAGCACTGAGGTGGACAGGTGGGTCCATGGGAATGGTGGTGATGTGTCATGGGAGCATACGAATTGGTTGCTCCAGATTGTGAGGTAGCCCGCGAAAGGTCTGGGCCAGGGTTAGGACGTGCTATGGAAAAGGGTTGGGGATGCGAGGAAACACGGCCAATGATGTCATCTGCAGCATGGGATGCCCCCGGTGCATCGTGCTGGGAGGAATCGCCACGAGGGGCATCAGGTATAATGGTATAGAGATAACCCGACTGAGCGTAAATGAGGTCGAATTGCTGGCCCTTAAGGATGGCCTCTTCTTCAGACTGGGGTCTTTCGGATGCCACATCCTTAGCAATGACAGGAAGAAGGGATTTGAGGAACCAATCTAAAAAGATACGGTCGTCTAATTTGATCTTGCATAAGCTACGGCGTCGACGCCACTCAAGAATGTGGTCCGTGATGTGGGTAGCCGTGTTTTGTCTGCAAGACAGGAGAATCTCAACGCCCGCGTCATAGCGGACAGGTAACTGGAAGAACTGCAGGAAGGTCGAGGCAAGGGAAGCAAAGGTGGCATGGGTCCCATGGGGTTGCTCGATATACCACTTAGCGGCAGAGCCAGTGAAGGTGCGCTGTAACAGACGGAGGCGAACAGAGTCGTCCACTATGGAGTTGGAGGAACACCATAGATGGAAGGACATAATATGGTTTTGAGGGTCCTCACCTGCCTTGCCCTCGAACTTAGGGATGTCAAAGGGGAGCTTGGTGGGCATGTGAGGCCATGCAGGGTCGTGTCGGATAGGATCGTTGGTCAATCTGGCTAGGTCGAGCAAGTTGAGGCTAGCCATGAATGGTAAACTGGAAGAAGGATGTGACATAGTAGTGGGTTGGACCAAGTTGGGGCCAAGGCCCCCAAGTGGAGGGGCAGGGTTTGGGATGTTTCCCCGAAGTGGGGGAACTAAGGTGGTATAGGATGGGCCTGCACCACCATGGGTAGTGTGAATCACTGGTGGAGTGGGAACAGGTATTCCAGCTGCGGGAATAGGTGCAGTGAGGGGAACGGTAGATGGGGGCCCCATTGAGGGCATACCCAAAGCAGGTGTGGTAACTGGTGTAGTGGTGGATGTGCCACCAATGGTCCCTACCAAGAAAGGGGTGGAAGTCACACCAGCCATGGGGCTAGTAGGGGCAGTGTAAGTGGGGTTCTCAGACTCTGCCTCAGAATCGGAGGTAAAGTAAGGGGAATCAATATTTGGTGATGGAGTCCTATGCCGCTGACGAGTGGAGTCAAGGGACAAGGCTTGAGATCTACGATAAGTGGTATCAAGTGAGGAAGATCTGTGTCTCTGACGGGTGGTGTCAAGTGAACCGTGCTGTGGGGGCTCGCCCCTGAGGCGCCGAGAATGTCTCGGGGACTCAATGGTGACAGATGGTGTCAAATCTCTGTGGGTTGAGGTGAGTAAAAAACAGCTCAAAAACCCTAATGCAACCGAGTGTGCAAAAGGAGAGCTCAAAAAATAGGGCACTCAGGCCAACAACCAACTCAAAACACCCACTGTAACAGCTGTGCTACAATAGGTGGAGTGTCAACAGAAATTGTCAGAATACCAACAAACAGCAGGTTTCCTAAAAATAAAAAATGGTGGACTCACTAGACCAAAAGGAGGTAAGGGAGCATGCAAACACCTAACTAACAAGTATTCTGACTCAACTAGACATATCCTCTGCAAGGTGAAGAAATCCAAGTCAGACAATATGAATAGGAAAGCCAAGTGGCTAAGATATCCCCCTACCGGGAGGGACACCGGGTAGTCAATCCTAGAAGAATGGCAACTAAGATACCCCGTTCATGACACATCCAGAAAGGTGAATCTGCCATTTGGTCCTTTTACCGAAATACCCCTATACAGGGATATCCCAAGAACTGCGAAAGGTAGCCCTTCGGTTACTGAATGGAGTGCGGTATTCCACTCAGGCCTCCGGAACCAGTCTGGCGACTTCAACCCTCCTAGGGGAGAGGCCCTCTGATAAACTGGTCGTGACCGTGCCAAAAAATACTAGGGGATTTTGGTTCCCTAATTGGACAACAGCTATGTCTCAAGTGTAAGTAACCGAGGGGTGTTATTGGAAGCCTATCCCCCCGATCCTACCTAACTACAAAAATTCTTTTGTGTTCCCCAAGTGGGGTTAGAATATTGGTTGAGTGAAGTAGTTTTTAAGGCTCACTTGAATTATGTGACAGAGTGTGTGCGCGTGAGGTGATGAACCCAAAATAAAAGTGCCACAAGGGGGGGCAACTTTCTAACTAACAATAATAATGAATTTGAAACTTTAACATGCAAAATTTTCTGAATAAAAATGCTGAAATTTTAAAAAGATTCTGTAAATGGTACAAAAATTATGTTGCAGAAAAGGCTGTAGGGAAGTAGGGCTGCAGGTAGGACAGATGGCTGTGCAGATGCATAAAATATTGCAGCAAAGGGGCTGGGTTCAAAACAGGGAAAAATTACAGAAATCAGACCACAGGTTTGGGGCGAAACTGAGCAGTCGAACCGCGGGTTTGAGAGAAACAGGCGCGGGCAGGTCACGGCTTTCTGGCCGACAGATGCAGTCGGACCGCAGGAAACAGGAAAAAAGATGCAGTTGGGTCGCGGGAAAAGGGGCGACAAACGCAGTCGGGTCGCAGCAAAAGGGCTGAAAGCTGCAGTCGGGATGCGGGAAAATGGCTGACAGGCACAGTCGGGACGCAGCAAAAGGGCTGAAAGCCGCAGTCAGGTCGCGGGAAAAATGGCCGATAGGCACGGTCAGATCGCAGCAAACAGGCTAATTAGCCGCGGTCGGATCGCAGGTAACAAACTTGAATCCGCCGGCAGGGCGCCGAAAACAGTCTAAGAGCCGCGGTCGGGTCGTAGGTAAATGCCTGAAAGACGCGGTCGGGACGCGACTACAGAGGTTAAAAATGCGGTTTACGGCAGCCGAAAGGGGCAACCGAAAGGGACAGCCGAAAGGAAAAAACGGGAAATTATTGCAAAAAACTAAAAAAAAATTAAACTAAAACCAGAAATTCAAACCAAGGGGAGTCGCCAAAACTGTAGCTAGGGTTTTACCCCTAGCTTGTGCAAATGAGCACCTACTAAGGAGAAGGGACTCCTTAGTAGCAGTTCAATAAATGGAAATTAAAATGCTAAAACAGAAATGTAAATTACTCTAACATGTGCATGAAACAGAAAAAACAAGATGTAAATAATGGCTTTTGTATTAACTTTACCTCCAATGTGAAGTTTGGTGAAGCTCTTGCAATGGCCCAAGAGGGTTGCTCCAAGCTCCAACTTGCTCCTTCTCTTTCTCCAAATGATGGGAATGGGCCAAAAGGGGCTTTCAAGGTGAAAGTAGCTCAAGGGTGAGCTAGGGTTTCAAGAGCTATTTTGGCAGAGTAAGGGTGCTTATGATTGTGGATGTGAAATAAGGGGTCTCCATCACCTATTTATAGTTTTTTGGTGGTGGAGTGTTGGCCCATGGTTTTGGGAACCATATGGTTTAGGTCAGCTGTATAGGGTTTTTTCCTCCTTTTTCCTCATTATTTTATATTTTTTATTCCCTTTTTAGAGGGTTTTTGCTATTTTAGAGGAATTTTGGATATTTTTGGAGGGAAAAGGGGTTTTTTAGCCTTTTTGAGGCTTTTTGATGATTTTGTGGCCTTTTGGAGGCTTTTTAGTGGGATTTTCAGGGTTTTCATGGGAAATATGGTAGGAAAATGGACAAATGAGCCAAGTAATGGGGTAGATGAGGTAGTGAACACTTTTTGGGTGTTAACATATCCATGCTGCCGAAGTGAGGTTTCGGGTATGTCAACTGGCACCCATTTGTGCATTCAAGCACAACATGGTATCAGCAGTCATAGCTAGAAAGCAAGGATGATTTTAATAACCTCCCCCCCAAATTTATATGTATAAAAAATGGGTGAATCTCCCCGATATATAGGAAAACTTGAAGGCGATTTTATCAATAATATAATATGTATATATATATATATATATATTGGCGAATCTTTCATTTCATTATATAATGCTGTAAAATCTTGGCGAATCTTTCACTAAATTATAAGATATTGTAAAATCTTGGCGAATATTTCACTTAATTATAAAAAATTGTAAAAACTTGGCGAATCTTTTGCCAGTAAGACTCAAACTTTTGATTTTGTAGATTACTAAGGCAGTGCAATAGAAGAACATACACAGGAGCTCAACTCTGGACTCTCTCAACTCCAAGACTCTCGAATGAACAAGTGTATGAATGAGGAGAGGATGAATTTATTTATACATTTCACAAGCAGTATTTGATCACCCACAACTAGAAGGTGTCGACAAAACACAACTGCACTAACTAGATTCAGGGCAAGTCGGGACTCCACTTGTTATCTCGTCCCTTAATGGTCCAATGGACATGTGGGGTCACGAATCTTGATAGGCCAACAAACTGATATAATTAAGTGAATATCCTAGTAGTTGGGCCACTTCCTTTATATAGAGAGATAGTTCTTGGACCAATTCCAAGCTTCCAACCAATCTTCTCGCCAAAATTTCTTCTCTTTGGTGTCGAATGGTAGGAGAGTTGCATATTTGTCAGTGAATACTTAAAATGGCTCAATCCACACAAAGTTTCCTCAGCAAGTGATAACTTCGCCCATCATTGTTTTAAAATGTCCCAACACTATAAAAGCATCCATAAATTGATAAATAACAACCCCATGCACTTCTAAATTCACCCAGTGATGAGAATAACGCCCCATGCACTTCTAAATTCACGCATTGATGAGAAAAAAACACCCCAGACACTTCAATACTTGCCCCGGACACTTCAAAATTCTCCCAAAGATGATAAAAATACCCTAAGCACTTCAATATTTTCCCAAGCACTTCTAAATTCTCCCAAGGATGATAAAAACTCCCCATGCACTTCAATATTTTCCCCAAGCACTTCAAAATTCCCTAGAGGCACTTCAATATTTACCCCATGCACTTCTAAATTGACCCAATGATGATAGAAACGTACCATGCACTTCAATACTTGCCTTAACCACTTCAAAATTCTCCCAACGATGATAAAAACACCTGGACACTTCAATATTTTCCCAAAGCACTTCAAAATTCCCCCAAGTCACTTCAATACTTGCCACATGCACTTCTAAATTGACCCAGTGATGATAGAAACACCCCATGCACTTCAATACTTGCCTCAACCACTTCAAAATTCTCCCAACGATGATAAAAACACCCATACACTTCAATATTTGCCCCACGCACTTCAAAATTCTCGCAACGAAGATAAAAACGCCCCCATCCACTTCTAAATTCACCTAGTGATGAGAAAAATGCACCATGCACGTTTAAATCCACCCGGTGATGATAAAAATGCCCCATGCACTTCTAAATCCACCTAGTGATGAGAAAAACACCCCATGCACTACTAAATTCACCCAATGAGGAGAAAAACGCCTCATGCACTTCAATACTTGCTCTGGGAACTTACACTTCAAAATTATCCCAAAGATGATAAAAATGCCCTAAGCACTTCAGTATTTTTCGAGGCACTTCAAAATTCTCCCAAGGATGATAAAAACTCCCCATGCACTTCAACAATTGTCCCATGCACTTCTAAATTCACCTAGTGATGAGAAAAATTCCCTGCGCACTTTAATACTTTCCTCGACCACTTCAAGATTCTCCCAACGATGATAAAAACACCCATACACTTCAATATTTTCCCGAGGCACTTCAAAATTCTAGCGGCGAAGATAAAAACACCCCCATCCACTTCCATGTTTGCCCGAGCACTTCATTACTTGCCCTAGACACTTCAAAATTCATCCAATGATGATAAAGATGCCCTAGGCAAGGGAGAAAAACACCTGACAATGACATAACCACCCAGGAAATCACAAAAATGTCTCAATCCACACAAATTTTCCTCGGCAAGTGATAACTTTGCCCAGCAGTGTTTTAAAACGTCCCAACACTATAAGAGCATCCATACATTGATAAACAACAACCACAGGAACTTCTAAATTCACCTAGTGATGAGAAAAACGTCCCATGCACTTCTAAATTCACCAAGTGACAAGAAAAACTCCCCAGGTACTTCAATACTTGCCCCGAGCACTTCAAAATTCTTTGAAAGATGATAAAAATGCCCTAAGCACTTCAATATTTTCCCAGGCACTTCAAAATTCTCCTGAGGATGATAAAAACTCCCCACACACTTCAATATTTTCCCCAAGCACTTCAAAATTCCCCCAAGGCACTTCAATACTTGCCCCATGCACTTCTAAATTCACCCAGTGATGAGAAAAATGCCTTGCGCACTTCAATACTTTCCTCATCCACTTCAAAATTCTCCCAACGATGATAAAAACACCCATACACTTCAATATTTTCCCCAGGCACTTCAAAATTCTCACGGCAAAGATAAAAGTGCCCCCATCCACTTCCATGTTTTCCCGGGCACTTCATTACTTGCCCTAGACACTTCAAAATTCGTCCAAGGATGATAAAGATGCCCTAGGCACTTCAATACTTTCCCTAGACAAGGGAGAAAAACACTCGACAATGATATAATCACCTAAGCAATCACAAAAATGCCTCAATCCACACAAATTTACCTCGGTAAGTGATAACTTTGCCCATCATTGTTTTAAAACATTCCAACACTATAAAAGCATCCATATATTGATAAACAACAACCCCAAACACTTCTAAATTCACCTAGTGATGAAAAAAATGCCCCATGCACTTCTAAATTCACCAAGTGACGAGAAAAACGCCCCATGCACTTCTAAATTCTCCCAAGGATGATAAAAACTCCCCATGCGCTTCAATATTTCCCCCAAGCACTTCAAAATTTAGAATCTTACCTATGGATTAGAAATTCATCATGCAAGAAGTAGTGAAACTAAACTCATAATTTTGGTTTGAGGCCTTACTTTAGGCAAAAACTTTAAAAAGGTAATCACGTAGGTTTACCATAGTGATAACCATGTTGGGTTCATCTTCCAAAATACTCAATAGGACAACTTGCTTTTGGAACTTGGCAGTGTAATCTTGGACAATTTGCTCTTTACAATGTCTAAGGCACTACCACTGGATTTGTTGCTCCCTTTCATACCTGTCTGGGTAGAATTTTCTTCTCAGAAAAACCTTGACCTCATTCTAACGCGTAACATGTGCTCTTTTTTTCTATTATGGATGCTGACAATGGTGTTCCCACCATAGGAGGGCATGTTGTGGCATTTTCAAGCATGCAAAGTTAATCTTTTGCACATCACAATATATGTGATAACTGAAATAAACCTCAAGTTGCCTGAACATGTTATTATGTTTATCAACATGCATTTACTCATCAAATGGTTGACTTCTTTGTTTCCATTCTTCTTGGGGATTCTCCCTCCAAGTGATATCATTTTCTGATGTTAACCATCCACTGCCAGGATTGTATAATGATCTGGAACCAAATTATCTATCCTCTTGCACCTGGTAACACATAGACAATAAAAGGGAACCAAACTGCTAACTAGTATTGAGGGAATGTCTAGAAAATACGACAGATCCTTTTATATACATCGTCCATGCTAGAGAAATTAGAAAAAAACATCGTATATCAAAAGATTCTTTGGACACTTTCTAATCACAACCACAACATAGAAACAAAAGCTACTAACAGAGAGGTATGAAGATGCCTGGACATAGGGGCATATCAGTCGGTTTACACATAGCATGCTAGGGAAACAAGAAAATATGGCAGGCAAGATATTACCAACAAGATTTAATAGACAACTCAAATTTCAAAAGTAAGAGTGTTAATTTATTCAATGGGTGAATATTATTCAGAGTTTTGTTACAAATAAGAAGTCATCTTGCGGTCTAGTATTGGCAGCAAGATTTACATTCTATGTTCTGGTGTGCATCATGTTGTGACTACAACCTTCATTCTAAAAAACCTTCAATCATGAATCTTTCTTCCTCAATGAATACCTCAAAAAACTAGTATATGCCATTGAAGGTTGCTATTATATTCCATTGAAGGTTGCATAACGCTGTAAATAGTCATCCTGGACTTGGTAAATGATTTTCAGGAGTTGCTATTGGGATTTGGGAGGCTTCTTGACGAATAGGCATATGGGCACACTCTTCTTGGTATTATGTATTTACAAATTTTAATTGGGTTAACCTTGATGGCTCATCTTTTCAACTACATGTGGGAAGCTAATGCAAATTTTCAACTACATCAACTATCTGTGATGTACATGCAAATGCAAATTTTGGGGCTACATCATTTACAAACTTGGCAAGCTAATGATTACTAACATAAGAGTTTTTCAGAATATGAGAATTGATCTTTGGTTGTCATTTGTAGTTAGCACCAACAAGTCCTGAGTGAGTGTTCTATCCATTATATTGGAATGCCACTAATTATTTGTTATATATACAATTGGAAACATCTTGCCCAATAGAGGGTCAGGGAGCAAGTACATGTTCATATTCAAAAATGATAAACCAATATGTGAACGAGTAAGTGGTATGAGCTACATGTCTATGCTAAAGATAGCCTTGCATCAAGGATGCAAAATAAATATGTAGTGACGTGTTTAATTCTTTGGTAGAAGCTTCCAAATAACAGAACTATGAATATAGATGGAAGTATAGAGGAGACTCCATGAGCAACTAGAGGTATGTCATTTTCATATTTGAAGGCAAGAAAGTAGTTGGTTAGTGCATCTTTGTTATGGAATTTGTTTAAACACTTGCAGTGTTTTATGATAAATCTTTTCTTCTATTGATCAACCAAGTTCAAAGACACCTGCAACTTAGAATAGAAGAACAAGGAATGTACCTACAATTTATTTTAGAGAAGGAATGCCAGGCTCTTGCAAACAAAATTATATCCTTTGAAGGTTTAGAAGCTGCAAGGGCACAAGAACTCTCTAAATTGGAAATGAAATTAGGGTAGGAATTCTCTCCTTTTGAAGCTATGAATTTTCCCTCTTTACCAAAAATCCTGCAAATTAATGTTGATGAAAGTACTTTACACCAACAAACTCAGTTAACAGACTCTTATGTAGATAGTTGCTTGACATCCAACGAAAGTACTTCGAATATCCCATAGGACAAAAGATCAAGGCCATTATAATATGACAATGATTCCTTAGTTTGGTTCAATGATGTCTATAATGATTTAAGATTGCAGGAACTCAGTGTTGATTGCTTATAACAAGTGGGAAACATCAACGAAGAAGAGAAGATGCAATCTATTTATTCTATTGAGATCCACTCTGAAAGGAATTATATGAAGGATAAATTTTATGCAAGAATGAAAAAAGAAAAAGATGGTATTTTCAACCCAGCACTAAGCAGAGAGAGAGCTTCAAAGTTCACCCAAACTTCAAAGGCCTGCTGCAAGAAGAACCACAAACCTTGCTCATGATAAAATTTCTTCCCATGTGAAGGTGGTTCCTTTTTTCTCTAATAAAGTGAAGATGAAAAGAAGCTAAGCTATAAACAATCATGATTCCCAAGGCTCTTTGGCCATAAACAATTGTTTTAGTGTTGATCAGAGGGTGGGATTCAACTCCAATGATGAGTGCATTCTTAAAACATGGGTTTAGATTTGAATGGATTAGTATCATTTAAGAGATCAATTGTCTGTGGATGTCATTCTAATCCTAACAACCCGTCTCATTTATTTCTAGAGCTTGTACATTCTAAGAAGGTGATAGATGTTATCAGAAATTAGTAGAGGGAGCTCATTTATTTCTAGAGCTTATACTTAGCAATATGGGTGCTATTCTAGAGTTATATTATTCATAAAGACAAGAATATGCTTCCACATTCTTTCATTGAAACTTGTAGCTCAAAATTATTCATATACAAAACCAATGGAATTTGCTTCCATTTGTATAATCTAGAGTTCTAAGTGATGTAAGATTGGATGATTATAGTGACCAATAGAGACATTGCTCATATTTTCCCTAAGCAATTGAAAAAATAGGATAATTCCAAATTTGGAAATGCACTTCTGGCAGATGTGTTCAAGGAGTTTGATCATCATCAAGAAAATATGCAACATTAGTATAGTAGTTTTGATAGCATAGGAGAAGTGAGGTCATTCCCTTATCGAGGAAGTTTTTTTGGCATGAGTGGAGGAATTCCCTTGACCTAGGATGTCCATAACCTCCTTTTCAGTATGAAACATATATTGGTAAACACACGGAAATGAATATATACCAGTCAAGCACCCTTTCATCTAAAACCAACAGATAAATCACATACATAATCAAATACTAACTTTAAATATTGAACATACAAGTAATATCGGACGACTACACATTAAGCTTTCAAAATGGGCCCAACATTATATTGACAAGATTACTTGATTGCATTTTACAATTAATTTTTATGAAGGACATTTTATGGGAATCACTAAATTTTCTTCTTGGAATGGCTTAGAGCTGTATCAACAGCTCTAGGTATAAACAGTAATCAACCAGGGGAAACATACCCCGAATAAAGTTGTTCCTAAAATGGACCTCGGACTATGTAGAATGAATACGTTTTTTGTGAACCTCATAATTTTTTGAAGTATGATGTCTTTCGGTATCAGAAACCGTCGTTATAAAGTCTAATGTAAAAACCAGAAAATGAATAACACTAAGCTGTAAACAAGAATACAAATCCAATTTCGAAAAGAGCAATTAGTTGGTTGAGCATTAAATCGTATCATAGCCATAACAATCTACGGCTATTGGCATATATAGAAGCCTCTATACAAAGAAGAAAGGTGACCAAAGTATTATATCAGAATACACTTATTGTAACTGTCTAGGCAAAAGGATTGTTTCGAAAGGAAACATCAATATTTTATTATTTTTTAATAACCAGCAAATACTCACAAACATGCAACTAGCATAAATGCCAAACAAAATGCATTCGTAAATTGGACATCGACTACCGTACAATATATTTTTTAACAAAACCATAAATGTAACTGAGCAATCAACTCAAGTGCATCAAGAGATGGATGGGCAATGTTTAGGTCGTTATTGCACTCCTTAAATACTCAGAACAATAAAAAAATAAAAACCAAAATTCAAGATGTTGATTATGATCCCCAAATCTAAAATGATGGCACATTTGATGCATTTCAAGATAGATCTTCTAAACACTAAAATAACAACAGAACTTGGAAAGCAGAAGGAAGAAACAAGGGAGAACCTAGGAAACAATCTTGGAGTTGGTTTGGCAACAATAGGTAGAGGTTGCAGGTCCCAATCATTCTCCAAGAAGGATGATATACTTGACAACGTAGGTATATTTCACACGTAGAAATCCCAATCAGTCATAGTCGACCAGTTACCCATAGGAAGCTAACAATTGGCTCAATTTCATAACAACTTGTTGCACAGAAGATGATACTGACAACCCTATCGATGCTCCTCCTACCTTGGGCTTCTCTACAAGCCACTTTAAATTGTTAATTGTTAATTGAAGCAGTTAATTGTTGCCTTCTAGCTCTAGAGGAAGAGCCATTACTAGAGTGATTACCTTTCAAGGCAAATTTAGCAAAGAAAAGCATGAAAAGAGCAAATTTAGCGATGAACCTCGAGCGTTTTATTGACTAAATGATCTTGGATATGTTTATGATGTTCTGTGCAAGTAAATGTCAAGTCCAACCAGGGGAATCCAAACCAACTTCCAAGTGTAAGTAATCAAAACCTGGCTACAAAGAGGACTTAAAACATTGCCAATACTCTCTATCCTTCCAATGGTTGACCTATTATTGCTTTATCAACTATCCGAACATGTTACTACTCATATACCCTGGAAAATAATAATAGATTTTGACAAATAATAGCTTCCTTTGCATCTTAAATTTTTCCATTGTAAATTTAAATGGTCACATGTTAAAATTTCCAATGTAATTTGAGCACCTTGTTACCCCCATATTTGCATGGGTGGTCACTTGGAGGGTTCAGGGCTAATGTTGGGCCTGTCATTGACCACCAAACTGTATTTTAATGTTTAAACTGAATTATGGGAAATGGTTTTGTGCTTGATCATTTTCCTAGCAAGGGGGCATGCACTTTAGGGTTTCCAAAGGTAGTTTTCAGCACAAGAAGGAAGACAAGCATAGGGATACTTGCAGGAAACCTGTAGACCATTTCCAACAGCAGCAGTCCTTATACCTCATAACTGGGAAGTTCTGGGGGATATAACAATTAGATAACTAGATACAGTCATGTACAACAATCTTCAAGCAATTGGGTGAAAACATGAAGTTGGGAAACAATTTTGGCTTGTTTTTGACAAAAAAACTGCTAATTTTTATGTTTTTCAACTTCAACCTCTTCAAACCCATATCTCCCTTAGGAATTTCAACTTGAAGTAAACAAAAAGGTTTTACAGAATTGAATTAGCTTTCTACTCGTATTTGTTTTAATTTTTTTTATGGACATATCGTGGGACAAATTTGTTGTCAACCAACGACATATACTTGAAAATTTTAGGTATGGATAATGAGTGACCTGTGTTGACGACGGTTTTTTGATAGATGGTTATTCATTTTAGGGAAAAAAATTGTATGTTCATAATCTACACACACTAAACTTGATCCTGGACTATATTTCAAGTTTTTTAAGACTTGGGAACTATTTTTTATTATTTATCGAAACAACGTATGTTCAGAAAATGGTGCATTATCGACACATGTTTTTGTCTTCACATTTTCTTTCAAATGTTACTCTTATCAACAAACTAAAACCAACCCATTGAAGAGGACACTTCAAGGAACATCCTTGTATTTTTTTAAATTTTTTTGGCTTCGTCATTGTGATGATATTGAATTTTCATTGTGACTGATTTTTCAGTCACTTAATTTTTTAATGATAAAGTTTAGTAAAAAAATAGTAATCCTAAATGAAATTGAAAAAAACTTATATTACTAGAAATTAGATTGAATGGTGAATCTACTGGTATAAAATCCGACATGTAATTCTCATGTTTTGCAGTGGTCTGACCTTGTTAAAGTGACACATTTCTGAATTCTGCAGAAATGGTGTTGGAATTGTTGACCAGAAACTCTCGGGCGAGAAAATGTCTTCCAAACTCTCGGCCCAGAGTTTAGTTCAAACTCTCATCCGAGAGTTTTTTTTTAAATACAATGCAGCGATTGGTTCAAACTCTCGGCCTAGAGTTTTTTTAAACTCTCGACCCAGAGTTTGAACTCTCAAAACTCTTGGCCTAGAGTTTGAGTTTGACTTTTTTTCGCGTGATCATCCGCCTGCGCTCCATTTTTTTCACTCTGTTTGTCACCAAAGTGTTTCCCAGGTTCGCGATTTCACCCAGTTATGATGAGCCATTTGGACTAAAACATAGAGTAGAGATCAGTCCCCTCTTCAGCATGACATCCTTTTCTCAATGGTCACATAACATATATGATCGCAGGACATACAAATTATGAGAGCCAACTTGTTTAATAGAGACACTATGAGTTCAACTTGTGTCTTTAAGGGCTGACCTATTCTACCAATATGTTTTGCTATTTTTTCTACTTCAGACTCTCTCAATAAAAATAGCTTCTCTCTTCCATTCCGTCCAATATTACCCAAGATATTGTTAGTCCCTTCTTATTGCAGAGAATTATAGTACTCGGTTTTCAGGCATATAATCTATCAATGGCTCTTGGGGATTAATTTTTCTCTCATACAATTTTTCCTGAGGTCATGTAATCTCTTAAAAATCTATATAAATTAGATTTATAATATTGTCTTGATTGCATTTTATGGCAATATAGGTAGTTTTTTCATATTTTGCAATGATTCTATATTGCGTGGCACTTTTTGTAAGTAAAAGGCCTTGTTATGCTTTTAGTTTCACATATTGTGACTAAAAGTGTGTCAAATTTATTTTGAAGTTTACAAAAAGTGATTACTTAAAGGTGACGTGAACGTCTTTGGAGTTCAATCTCCATTGAATCTAAACCTTCAAAATGCACTTTTGGAGGTGATATATGAACTCCATCCAGCATACCCTCCAGCATTTTCCATTCTTTGACTGCAAGTCTGAAGGAGTGTGATCACTCCCTTTCTTATCATGCTTATGGTTGGGTATATTAATCCTATACAAGCTTATCATGCTTTGTATTAGGGTAAAAAGGAGTTCCAACGATGTCAGAATGGGGAGAGCTGAGGAATGGCTTGCATTGTTGGAACACACGTTGTCATATTGGATTCTTAACCTTCCAAATCCAATTGGATTTTTAGTTTGCTACCTCACCCACTTCCAATCTCCAATATTATCTCCTATTCTTTCACACGAAATAGAGGTTGCGTGGCTAAAATATTCTTATTGAATTTCAATCGTCAATGTTCCCAAATTGTTGCAGAGTGACAAAAATGCCTGTAAAGTGTGTCCAACCTTATGACAACATTTCAACACAAAATCTACCAGTCAATTGTAAGATATTGAATATCTCTGTGGAAGCATCTAGATAAAAATATCTATTGGTGTGTTCTTCTCATCATCATTATCATCAATAATCCAATGCACACAATTTACTTCAAAAGACTGAATCTACAATATGTAATTGTTGTCATCACATGCCTGACATTATTTTATTTACAGGTGTAACTATTATCCTTTAAATTAACAAATCAAACAAGCAATAGGAAGTGAACATCGTCCTATTGTATAGTTGCTATTCCATTTGGAAGTTGGAACTCAACCCACTGTACTTTTCATGTTGGATAAGATGAAGTTTCAAATATTGACAAAATATTGAAGCATCTTTTTTGGAAACTATACATTTTCTAATGCAATGTGGGAATCAATTTCAACCTTGTGCGATCAATACCGTACAAGCTATGATACTTATAACATCATTATCCTTGGTGATCCATTCCTATGGGCCCAAAACAGGGTCTAGAAGTTCAAGACCCCAAATCACCAAAATAGGCTCTGCCCCTAAAATGGACCCTACAAGTCCATGGCTCCAATTTTCCACTCAGAAAGTACCAAAACAAATGACAAATTCTATCCATTTCAAATCACAGCAATTTGATGCACATTCCAGCAAGCACACCCCAACCTCAAGGCATCCAAAGGGTAGAGCCCCTACAAGATTCTATGGTCTTTACCCACACAAAGGTCTAAGCTAACACCATAAAAAAATCCAAAGGACAGTGCTTCTAGAGATGTATGAGCAATATTATCAAACAGTAACTAATATGCAACAATTCAACAAAATCCAGTAATGTTAAGTTTAACCACCTAAGTACATTTATTTTTGTTCACCAAATCTGTTTCCAGGTTGAAGAAGATAGTTAACTCAGTGAACAAGAAAACCTGTAATAAATGAGAAGATATTTAACTTCATCTTCCTTGCATATATAATCTTAAATTTATATTCTCAAAAGACACAAAACAATAACTATCAATTCAGTCAAGTTTAATGGAGATTGCCCCATGAAGATGAAGTTAAGCTCTGGAAAATGACCCTCATTTTAAGAATTTTTTCAATGAAAATGGACCTCCCGATGATCAATTCATAGTTAATGAGTGACTATCATCGTTATACCCAAGGCTAATGAAATGTAATCAAGTCCTGTAATACTCAGTTTGAAGCAAGTGGAAACTACAGGTACATTGATAGTATATACAATCAAGCTCATTGTAAAGAACTGGTTGAGAGGTCTCCATCATGATTATCTTTGGGCATGTACAACCTTGTTTGACCTTCAAACAGTTGTCACTTCCAAACCTGGGCATAAGATAGCAAGTCAATAAACATCAACATGGGTTCTAAGTGGATTTGTGCATGAAAGGAGAAGTTCTAGGTATAACTTAAGCTAGTAAATCGATGCTCAAACATATTTTGAGCCCTTTCCAACTACAATAAAAAAACATTTTATGAGATTTGGGCAAAAAATTAGAGAAGAGTATGTGGTGACCTCCTAAGCAACAAACAATGATTTGAGGAATTTTATGCCATGTTTGGGGTGGTTTTTCTCTCCTCTGATTGGGTTGAAGAGCGTTTGTTGTGTTTTCAAGTCTGTTGTAGGTTCTTGGTATGAAAATAGCATGTTTCTCCATGAAAATTACTTTAAAATTCAGTTTTGGGACAATTTTATGGATGAGAAAAACCTAAGAAGCAGTTCTATTGTGTTCTAGGTGCAATTTATAACTATTCATGTCCTCATGCAACAACCATTGGCAATTATGGGCATGAAAATGAAGCCTGCAGTGACCTTCCTCTAGTGGCAACCCTTAAAGTAGCAATAAAAACCATTAATCATAGTTTTAGGCATAAAAAGGGGACTTAAACAAGCCTAGGTAGACTTATCAGCATCCAAACCTCATTTTGAGGGTCTAAAAGGAGGCTACATGGATGTAAACAACAGTTATGAGCACCCTTGTACATGTAATCCAATCTCTTAAGAATAGTAGTGGAATTAATTCAATATATTCAAAAATCAAACTCTAAAGACGTAAAGACATGCAACATGCAATAAATTCATTCAATTTCAGATATACTCAAAACAATCTAACCACTAGTGGCCAAACAAGATGATTGTTGCACACCACCAAATAAGACAAGAAACATGCTAACTTGTATAGTAGCAAGGTTTGGAATGCTCCTTTGACAGTATGTTGCCTTGTAGGTGCTGAAATTCAAGTGAATACTGTATTGATGGTCTGTGGACATATGAAAATTATGCCAATTACATTAGAGAAATGTCGGTCTCGTGCCAATAGGTATCCTACGATGAATGCGTAGGAACCTATACATAGACCATTTTCTCTTCGTTTAGCTATGCAGAGCTCATTTTCCTTTATGAATACTGATAAGTATTTTCAAAGAAAATATGAAATGAGTAAATACATTCTAAAAAGTGAAGATGCTTAATTCATACAAGTGAAAGGAAATAAAAACATCTTTCCTCAAACCGTTGAATCAAAGAAAATCAAAAGAAACCAATGAAGCTACAACAAATGGTTAAGTCAAGCATCAAATAAGAACTAGAATCATTCAAGGGACTAACACAATATTTAACCAAAATAAACCCAAACTTACACAATCGACATAATACTAAAAACATAAGCAGTCAACAATCCATAGAAATTTTCCAAGGTATCAGAGCTAGACATTAACACGGTTTCATGTACTAGAATGAGCCCATTCTTGCTTAGCGAAAGTCTTGTTAAATTAATTATTTATCCTTTGAACTAGGACACTATTTATGTGAAGAGATAGGCCCCATCTTCATTTCCTGTCACAAACAAGAAAGAGAATGTAATAGTTAAATATCAAAACATCCATCTTAAATAACTTACATCAAGGAAATGTAGTCCCAATCATCAATGTTGCAACGAAAAACACAAAATATAGAATATATTTTTACCTAAAATGCAACCTCAAATTGACATATAGTGATCTTGCTACCATAAAGACTTTCCAACCTACTTCAAAAATAGAGGAACAACAAAGTTAGTCAAATAACATGAATCACATCATAAAAAATAGAACACCTGGACTCACAATCGGAATGTGTCAGTGAAACACAACTACACTAACTAGATTTAGGGCAAGTGGGGACTCCACTTGTTATCTCGTCCCTTAATGGTCCAACGAACATGTGGGGACCTGAATCTTGACAAATCAACAAATCGATAGAACCGACCATTTTGTCCGACACTAGCCAATTATGCCCGTGGAGGCTAAGACAATTATGCATTGTAACTATGCCAATTGCATTAGATCCAGAGGAATGTTGGTCTTGTGCCAATAGGTCTCCTACAATCAATGGATATGAACCTAGTGCATCGACCATTTTTCTCTTCGCTTAGCTATGTAGAGCTCATTTATTTTTCTGACTAACGATAAGTATTTACAAAGAAAACATACAATGAACATAATAGATCCATAAAAGTGAAGACAATTAACTCATGCAACTGAAAGGAAATAAAAACATATTTCCTCAAACCCTGAATCGATGTAAATCAACTAAAACCAAACCAAACTACAACAAAGGTTTAAATCAAGAATCAGATGAGAACTAGAAGCATTCAAGGGACTAACACAATATTTAACCAAAATACACGCAAACTTCAAAAATCGACAAAATGCTTCAAACAAAAGCAATAAACAAACCATAAAAACTTGTCAAGATATTAGAGCTAAACACTAACACGGTTTCATGCAGTTGAATGAGCCCATTCTTGCCTAGTGAAAGTGTTGTCAAACTAGTTATTTATCCTGTAATGCTAGGACACTATCTATGTGAAGAGATAGCTCCTAGGCCTAGCTTTGTCAAATTCCAGCATTGTTTCCTGTCACATATAAGAAAGGGACAATGTAAGAGATAAACATCAAAACATCGATCTTAAAATAAATTGCATGAAGGAAATGTAGCTCAAATAATCAAAGTTACAACAAAAAAGTACAATGTAGAATCTATTTTTACGTGAAACGCAGCCTCAAATTTACATATAGCAATCACCAGCAATGGTCCATGGAACACCCTATACCAAAATAAGACTCAAGTCCCTCATGTATATTGGATCATAAATCGTCGGTTAAATAAAAATTCCCAATTCACATCCTATCCTTGTTCCTCATTTTGAACATTCTCAACATGATCTTCTCCAGATGAACCATCATTCTGATCCTCAAAAACATTATGTTCCATATCAAGTTCATTAGAGAAATTTGTTATATTGTTTTCTCCCCTTCTTTCATGATCTGATCACCAAAGAGCTACTGCTCTTTCATACGGAAAATTGTCAACCTTGTACTTTGTTGCATATAATCTTAAGCATGTATCCACATTTTTATCAAGCTTGTTCCTCAACTTTGACTTAAAGAATGATAGTGCACTAAACATTCTCTCATCCTCCACTGATCCCAAAATAATGGATTCACATAAATTCGCTAATTTGAAATATTATGACATTCTTTGTCGTAGGATTTCGCTACCACTGAGGTTAGTCCATAATCTTGTAATTGCACCATGTTCTAGAGGATTATCCAACTCAGAAAATTGCTCCCACATTGTTGTAGCAAAGCATTGAGCTTGTTCTAACAATTTATTTCGATCTAAAATGCCTTGGATATGTTCTCCTTGTATCTTGGCCTCTCGACAAAAATGGCTCTGCAAAGTCTTGCATTTCCCTATCAAGTCAACCTTTAAAGTCTTTGAACATTGACGATGGTTCCAATATTGAGGGTATACCACAGACATGGCCTCCAACAATTCATCTTGAGGAAATCGTTCTCTTATCTCTGATGATAGTGATTTTGCAATTTCTATCAAGTTGCGCCTCACTGAAATCACAACATTGTCAAATCGTTCTCTTGACACGGGGCACTCTTTGGTGGATCTTCCTATCTTATCGTTATAATAAAAGGGAACCTTATGCCCATGCACTGCCATACATAGCATTCCTTTTTCATTAAACTTAAAAAAAAATTCATCATTTTCTATATTGATTGTCTTAGTCCAATTTGTAAATGCTAGACCTATAAAAGACTCTGCCATAATATACAAATTATCCAATGCAAGGCGTGATAATTTTCTTGCATTTGTTTATTCAACAACATACATCATGCGACTCTGAGACATCTTGACGAGGTTATTCATTTCATGAAGCATAGGAAGAATTCCAGCCAATGTTAATAATGTCTCTATATCAGTCAGTAGAAAGAGAAGAGTTTGAGCTTTTTCTACACTTAAACGATGTTCATACATTGCCCCTACCAAGGAAGCATATTCCTCGAATAGTCTTTCAGCTAGTCCCTTCAATGATATCCATCTTGTATCAACATCTTTTAATAGTTTTTTTCCATTTGTAACACCGTCGGAAAAAAAAATTTAAACTCTAAAAATCATTTGGGACTCCGACAAAAGTATGCATGAACCTCACGTACAAGATATTCAACTTTTGAAACCAATGCAAAGTTGCTCACTATTTTAAATGCAAGATTCATCCTGTGAGACATACAATGAATACTAAGCATATATGATGAAGCTGAGAGTTGTAGTCTAGCACAAAGGTTGTTCCTTTGTCCCTACATTACTGATGCTCCATCTACACCAACACATACCAACTTTTTTGCGATCATTGAATGATCCATACCACCAATTTCTTTCAAACTATTAATAACAAGTTCATAAATATTTTTTGTTGCAAAACATTTGCTCATTTTATGAATTCCAAGTATATAGGAATGCTTGATATGGTCATTGACCATATAAATGCTCATGCAAATCCATGAAGTATTATCAACAGTCGTAACCTCATCCAAAGACAGTGACAAAAATGTAGCATTCACAATCTTCTCTTTCATATCATCCTTTTCTACTTGAGCTAGATATTTTCCCCATTCCCAACCACTCATGAAAGACCAATGAGAAGATGGAAAATTTGGCACTTGAATAAAAGATAGAGATTTCATCATTTTTGGATAATCTATCATAGGACGACCATTGGATAGGATGTGAAATACAGTGCTTAATTGTATCGTCTTTGATAACATATTTGTTTCCATCGTCTTTCCAAATTGAGATGTGATGGTTCCTCTACTTTCCTCGAGTTTTCTCTTATTTATTAAGAATTTATTATATTCCTCTTCATATTGAAGATGTCGACATTGGCTAAGATCTTTCCATCTAGCAGTAGATTCCTTCTCACCATTTACAGTTTTCTTATCATACACCTTTCCAACATGCTTCTCTATTGTGTCTAGCTTCATCTACAATTTCACTACCTTGCCAACTTTCCAACTACACGAAATGCATTTAACTTATCGTGAGGTCTCATTCTCATTTGTTGGAGGTATTGGTTCAATAAATGAGTATCTTGAGACCCAGTCAAGTTGGAGTTTCCTCCCTATGTCCCACTAGCCCTTTTGCCTTTTCTATGAATGGACTGTGTCACTTTGCAAGGAAAATTCTTCAACATTTGAACTACCAATTTCTGATGAAAATGCATTTGTCTCACTTTGATCACTAGAGGAATTTATTCTACCATCCATTGTATGGGTTGCAGATGCATTCTCAAAAGTGTTGAAATATCTCTTACTGATACATTGCTCAAGAGAGCTTGAAGCATGAATATGATGTGGATTATTGGATTGAGGCTTTTGAAAATATGATATTACATCCTTTTGTTTTAATGTTTTATTTTTCTTTCCACGATCCATGTTTGACATCTTACTTAATATTCCACAATTGAAATTCCAAATCGATATAGAAACCAAAAGTGAAGCCTGCATGAGAAAAATGATATATGATCAACCAAAATAATACTTCAAAGCTTAAGGCTATTATCACTATTCCATAGCTAATAGCAAGAATGAAATTACAAGTAGAAACTAGAACTGGATCAAGAAATTTGACTACATATTATATTAAGAAAACATACATAAATGCACCAAGACAAATTTCAACATAAACTACATGGAAACAACATATCATTCAATGTTTAACATATTATTGATGATATCATTTAAGAAGTGGAAATATCTCTGTAAAAAATTATTTGAGCCCAAAAACATGGAATATCAATTAAAATGAAGGTATGTGATAGGATTCCAGTAGAATACCTAGGGCAGAGACTTGCTCATGTACACTGCAACCTATCATATATGATAAGCTTTCCTCTTCAAAGCAGTCAGACCCCTCAAGCAATATGCTGTATTTTTTTTAGGTTGCTATGTATCATCAGTTTGATGTTTTGCAGCTCCTGTGAAAATTTCTCATCATTGTAGAGAATTTTGGTTGTAAAGATACACTAGAAATTTAAGCAAGAACATAAATCTAGTGATTTCATTTAGTGGGATAGAGAAATTTAATTAAAAAGAATTGTATCATAATGATTTGTGGGATGAGATATATAAAATCAACATCAAAATATCCTATGGTTAAAAGAATCATGTGAGATATTTAGCATCCCAATGTTGAAAAATCAAACATTTGATTGGGTTCCATGAAAAAATAGAGAGCTATGCTAAAAATAGGGAAGATGACCCAAAAGTATTGCAACATCTACTGGTCTGGGAGACTTGTCAGAGGTATAGAGGTTAATGCAGCCAAGAGGATAAAACATGAAACATGCATTCCAATTTCCAACCATGAACTTGTAGCATATTCCTTCTTGAAAAAATGTGATAGCTTTGCAATAATCTAGTTTAAGATGGTGAGGGAAATATTGCATCAACCAATTGCTTTGGATAAAGGAATGTAGTAAGAAATAAATTATAATTGAAGTTTAATTGTCCTTGGAAGATCCAAACAAGATCTATCGTCAAATGCAAAGTACATAAGATTTACACAACAATATATAGCTGTAGACACAAGGATTGACACTAGACAAAGAGAATTTGAGTTGCTTATTGTAGTTGGAGCTAGATTGATGCTTAAAACTTATACGTTTCCACAGGACTTGTCAATGGTTCTCTTGGAATGGTTGAGCAAGTTGTGTGCAATATATAACCAGAACCTCCCAATATGTTTTAGTAAAATTTGATAACTATAGATTTTCATTTCTTATGCCCAGTTTCAAACCCTATGACTTATAAAGTTATGATCAATATCACCATTTAGCCAAAATATGTCTATAAGGACCAACAACCTTAGCTTGCAAACAATAATCAACCTATGAAAACTTAAGGCAAAATATAACTATCTTGTGAACCATGACAGGGGGAGAAGATCAATAGTCTTAAGATTTTGGTATGCAAAAGGTTGAGGAAAGAACTTGCCTAAAACAAGAATTAGACAAAAAAAAAGGGCAAAAAGAGGAGTAGACCAAAAAGAGGAGCTATCAGATAGGGGGAGCAGCAAAGTGCTTATCATTGCACCCAGAACCGCCCTCTTCATCAACTTAATTTTGGAGAACAGTGATTTGATAGGCTTGAGTTACTCCATGGAGTACTCAGGGGAGAATATAATAGTACAGACCAAGGAGCAGTAGAAATATTCTTTGCCATTTATCAAGCATATTCCAAGGGGGAGCATGTGCTCAAGAAGATTGCCTTCAGCTATAATAGGGCTAATGATTAAATGCAAATGTCAAAAGGACTCTCAAAGTTTACTTACATTATGGGGACTTATTTGGTTTGCCTAGAAGAGGGGTGTTTTCAATATCGAGATTGCAGGGGATTCCAAAGTAATAATTGAATGGGAATCTGGTTGTTCAAATTTAAAGGTTCTTCATCTTGACTAGTGGGTATGTAGAGTTAAAGAGATGATTGATAGCTTTCCTTCCATCTCTAAATTTAACACGGTGGTTAAGAGCCTCTCTAAAAAGGCAGCAGGCGATAAGGATGGGTTCCTGTATTTCGAGGATAGTGTGATTGGCTCAGGGGCAGTGGCTTTCTTTTAGTATGATTTTGTAAATCATGTTTTGCTTTGGTACCAGCTCTAAACCACCTTTTTGTCTGTTTAGTTTTTTGTCGTGTTCTTAAGAATGCTAGTGATTTTCTTCCCAAATGTGATAGTTATGATTGTGTGACTAATAAGGGTTGTTTGCTTTTGTAAGAAACGAAGTCTTACAGATCCAATAGTTTTGTTGAGAATAGTCTTTGTAAAGTTGATTATGAAAAGTTTGATGAATAATGAGTTACTATTTTATTTTTGAAATCCAAATAGCCAAGAAAAATACATAAATGCACATAATATTCAAAAGTTATCTAAAGAGCTAGCCCTCCATACAATAGAGTTATGGTAGGCCTCTAAAATTACAAGTACATACTAACCTCTTATGAGATCTAAAATTGTATTTTATATATTGATCTCAGATATAGATACAAGTATGAACCATAAAAAAATGGATTATCTTAATTGATTCCCATTATTGCCTTCCTCTAGATCCATGTAAATTGGTGGGTGCTCCTCATCAATCTTGATAAATCCATTTTGTTGGACTATCTCTTCCTCAATTGCCCAATTGATGCCAAAGGCTTCCCTCACTATGCTCCATGAGAAAAACCAAGCATAATATTATGGTGCATATTTATATGAATAACTAATTTTTTAGATTTAGTAACAAGTTTATCCAATTTACCCTCCATCACTTCTTGTTTTTTTCTCTATTTTTTTCAAATATAAAGTAATATATTCCATGGCATGTTTTATGCATTCTAGTTGATAGTTCATTTTCTCAAAATTATTTTGATATCATACACATTATAAGCATGAGAGTAGGTTGATCCCAAAAGATTAGTCTTTAAAGAACAATAAAGGAAATTATGCAATCTAAAGAATAAAGTAAAAGTGACCATACAATATTCAAACTAAGAACCAACATGTATGTACACACTCCTGGACTATATTAAACCCTGGGGAGTTACTTCCAAGTTCCCTAGGGTAAGAATCTTATTTCATCAACTGTAAATCTACTCACAAATTCCATAAGTTGAAGACTATTATTTCATCAAGTATACTAAATCTCCCCATAATAGAAGAGAGCTTATGGAATCAAAATTTCGAAATTTTTTAATAGCAGTTACCTTTGACACCTGAGCATAGAAGGTCACAATCTTACATTTGTCAAAAGGGATATATCAAAGTACTGAGAGAGATCTAACTTGGGACTTACCTCCACTAATGGTCTACTCCCAACAACATATTACAGCCTAGAAAATTCCCATCTATTCAATCCCATTGTGGCCAAAGATGCCACTTGAATGCACCATAAAGAATGATACTATGTCATTGTCTGCGTTAGGCATAAGAGAGTACAAAAGGTCCCTTGAGTTGCATCAACACTTCAAAGTGTGCATGTATCAAACTCTCTCCATGGCTTTCACTATTATGGATTCTCACTTATTCTTGTTGACAATTGATCATGCCCCTTAATGCAAGGTTTGTTTGGAGAGAGTTTATGTATCAAACTCTCTCCATGGATGAAGACTATTATTTCATAAACTATACTAAATCTCCCCATAATAGAAGAGAGCTCATGGAATCAAAATTTTGAAAACTTTTAATAGTAGTTACCTTTGACACCTGAGCATAGAAGGTCATAATCTTACCTCTGTCAAAAGGGATATATCAAAGTACTAAGAGAGCTCTAACTTGGGACTTACCTCCACTAATGCTCTACTCCTGACAACCTATTACAGCCTAGAAAATTCCCATCTATTCAATCCCATTGTGGCCAAAGATGACACTTGAATGCACCATAAAGAATGATACTATGCCACTGTCTACGTTAGGCATGAGAGAGTACCAAAGGTCCCTTGAGCTGCATCAACACTTCAAAGTGTGCATGTATCAAACTCTCTCCATGGCTTTCACTATTAG
Source organism: Larix kaempferi (assembly GCA_027924585.1). NCBI lineage: Eukaryota > Viridiplantae > Streptophyta > Pinopsida > Pinales > Pinaceae > Larix > Larix kaempferi. The sequence continues at coordinate 925,202 of BSBM01000816.1, read as the reverse complement.
GGATTCTCACTTATTCTTGTTGACAATTGATCATGCCCCTCAATGCAAGGTTTGTTTAATACATCAAACTCTCTCCATGGCTTTCACTATTATGGATTCTCACTTATTCTTGTTGACAATTGATCATGCCCCTTAATGCAAGGTTTGCTTGGAGAGAGTTTATGTATCAAACTCTCTCTATGGCTGAAGACTATTATTTCATCAACTATACTAAATCTCCTCATAATAGAAGAGAGCTTATGGAATCAAAATTTTGAAAACTTTTAATAGCAGTTACCTTTGACACCTGAGCATAGGAGGTCACAATCTTACCTCTGTCAAAAGGGATATATCAAAGTACTAAGATAGCTCTAACTTGGGACTTACCTCCACTGATGCTCTACTCCCAACAACATATTACGGCCTAGAAAATTCCCATCTATTCAATCCCATTGTGGCCAAAGATGACACTTGAATGCACCATAAAGAATGATACTATGCCACTATCTACGTTAGACATGAGAGAGTACCAAAGGTCCCTTGAGCTGCATCAACACTTCAAAGTGTGCATGTATCAAACTCTCTCCATGGCTTTCACTATTATGGATTCTCACTTATTCTTGTTGACAATTGATCGTGCCCCTTAATGCAAGGTTTTTTTGGAGAGAGTTCATGTATCAAACTCTCTCCATGGTTGAAGAGTATTATTTCATCAACTATACTAAATCTCCCCATGATAGAAGAGAGCTTATGGAATCAAAATTTCGAAAACTTTTAATAGCAGTTACCTTTGACACCTGAGCATAGAAGGTCACAATCTTACCTCTGTTAAAAGGGATATATCAAAGTACTAAGGGATATATAATAATTCTAGGGCTGGCGGCTATGGAGCAATGAAAATGAGAAAAAGGGCATGAGTTGCATCTATACGTCCTTGCCAAAGACCCACAGAGAAAAGAGAGGCGCCTTGTGAACCCCTGACCCTCTGACAAATTCAAATAATAGTAGCATATGCCTTGTGATATGTAAGCTATAACTAGATTAGTGTGTCTTCCATTATAGTATGAACTATAACCCTACTAAAAATAGCATGTGTTGTCCTTCTAAAATAGAAAGTTTAATATTTGAAGTGAACCTGGTAAAGAAATCAATCTAGATGAGTGTGACCATACCTGCAATCTGGAATCTTGATTCTTTATACACAATGCAAGCCCAAGAACGTTGAACTTGAATTGCAAGTCTGCAAAAAAACCCTGAACGCCGAATCTCAAATCCCTACGATTTTTGTTGATGCGTATCGATTTTTTGAGTGGGTGATCCCGTGAGCAAGCAACACAATTTATGGGGGCGAATTCAACTGCATTCATGATCGAAATTGCTCGAAATTGGGGCGAGCTAAGAAAAAAATTGATTTTTGTTGGAAATCGAGGGCAAGCCAGTCAAATTTGGTTGGAAATCAAGGGCGATTGAACGAATTTAGAGAAATTTCGAATGGAAATGGGGGTGAACCAGGATCCCCGTGCAAATTTGGTAGAAATCGGGCAGGCGAGCTAACTGTTTTCCGCGAATTTGAGTGAATTTTAGGGGATGGATTTTTAATTTGGGTTTTGTTCATAATATATTTGATGGGGCTATTTAGGATTTCATAATTATTTTATTAATAAATTATGGGCTATTTTAATATTAAGAAAAAACAATTTAATATACCAAATTCGCCCATTAAAAAATTTGAACCCCTCTAAAATCGCCCATGGGCTATATTTCGCCCTTAAAATCATCCTTGCTAGAAAGAGACCCTAACTCAAAAAAAGCAAGAAGTCCACACCACACCAAAACACACACTATATACAGAATGTACAAAGTACACATGCAAGATGTTCTTAAGCATAGTACTTTTTGAGGTAGAGCTCATTTCGAGGCTCTCCCAAAGGTATCCCATGTAATCTACTAACTCATAGGCTCCTTTTTCTAGGACTCGTTTGACGATGTAAGGGCCATGCCACATGGATTCAAACTTCCCAACACCTAGCTTGTCATGCATCTGATCATAAGCCAAGACCAAATCACCTTCATTAAAGGTGTGGGGTTGAACGGATTTATCGTTTTATCGTATTGATCTTTGAATCGCTTCTTGTGAGCTTCATTAGCGAGAGCAGCATCACAGCAAGTCTCGTCAAGTTTTGTCAAATATAAGAACCATTCTTCCTCGGTGGTGGTATTAGGCAAAAGTTTAGCAACTAGCTTGAGAGATGGAATCTCACATTCAATAGGTAAAACAACTTCCAGTCCATAAACCAATTGAAAATGTGTAAAACCAGTTGTAGTTTTTACTGAAGTCCTGTATGTCCAACGAGCTGAAAATAACTTCAAATGCCAACTGGATTTATGTGTTCCTACCATCCGTTGGATCATGGTTTTCAAGGCCTTATTGATGGCCTCTACTTATCCGTTCGTTTGGGGATAGTATGGAGATGAGTTTTCATGGCGAAAACCAAGTTTGGCATTTAATTAAGCTATCACGTGATTCCTAAAATGGGAACCATCATCAGTAACTATGGCCCGCGGGACTCCAAACTTAATGATAATGTGGTTAAAAATGAATAATGCATTCGTCTTGCCATCTTTGACATATGTAGGCATAGCCTCAACCCATTTTGTAAAATAGTCAACAACAATGATGACATGACCATGCCCCCCGGCTAAGGTAGGCTTACAGTGCATGAAATCTACACCCCGTTTTACAAAGGGACCTACGTCAACGACTGGATGTAGCGGAGCTGGAGGGGAGCGTTTTTTAGGATAAAATGATTGACAAAGAGGACATTTCTTGACCGCTTCCATACAATCTTTGAAAATGGAAGGCCAAAAGTATCCAGCGCGTAAAATATGATGGGTTGTAGCCATCCCAGAGAGATGATCGCCACATAATCCAAAGTGATAGTCACTTATGACGCGTTCAACTTCTTCATGAGTTAGACATCGTCGTAGGATATAGCCGATACTGTGACGATACAAGGTGTCACCAACAATAAGATAGTACTTCACATGATGACGGTCGTCACGAGATAAGTCAAGCCGAAAACGCTGGGTTTGGAGATACAAAATGATGTCTCCATACCATGGATCAGATGTACTAATGAGAAACAAACTTAGTCAATCATCAATCTTAATAAGGTAGGGGGTGATGTGAGAGAACTTTGGGGATTGGAAAACCATTGAGAAGTAGTCTTTCCCTAAAAAAGGTTAAGTGTTTCCAGTGAATGACACAATTTGTGCAAAGCACAATTTGAAGGTAAATCTTAGCTAAGTGGTTGTCTTTAGGGTATCTCGCAAACGATCCTATGAAAGGAAGCTTGTCATTAGTGAAAATTGTTAAATTATGGATAAGACTAAATTTTTTTACCTAGGCTTTGAGCAATGTAGGATTAATGCATGCCGATGAAGAGGAATTACTATTGATAATTGGAAATAATACATGTCACACTTGTCCTAAGTTGAGGGGGGGTTTGTTAACATAAAATCTTGAAAGGTCAACCTAGGTGAAAATGAGAGGGTTATCCCTTATCTTTATAACAAAGGTAAGTACAAAACCTACACAAATTCTAAACAAAGGGAAAACCCATTGACGATAATGTGTGCGCATGTGGCAAAGATGATATGAAACCCATGTGGAGGCACCGTAACACCAACATAATGATAGGACATGTTCTATGCATAATGCCAATGTTATGGTTTGTGCCACATGCAATATGAGACCCTATCCATACATACTATATACAACATTAGGTAGACATTAGATGAATTTAGGACATTGGTTAACTTAACTTATGACAAGCGATAGATATCATCTATAATACATTGAAGTAATGTAGCTAAACATAAATTGGAAATCCATCCCACATAAAAATAAGATTATAACATCGATGGGACACACTTAGCCATACCATACTAAAGACATTATGGTGCCCATACAAAGTGTAGTACCATATGCCAACCAAACCTATACATAATATGTATAAAAAACTCATGAAATGTAGACCAATTTGTTTGTGCAGGGTTTAATCCCCATCAGGTCATTGGTACAAACCTTATGCAGAAGGGTTGAGGATGGGAGTTGCCACTATCCACGAGGTGTTCTATCCAACATTTAGGTTGGCCCCAACCCAGGTTTAATGCTACTCAACCGGCTCAGTGATCTACTCCAACTCTCAACCGGCTCAGTGATCTACTCCAACTGTCGTTCCGCTGTTGTGAAAAAAGAATATGCATAAAAAAAAAACGCATTCTAAACTTCAATTATAATTTTTATGGTATTCCATAAATTATCCCCCCACTTCATTCACCCGTATTCGACCTTCTTGACTTAATCTTAATTTTTCTTTTTATTCATATCGTTATGTTCAATCGAATGTATATTATTCTGTACGATTGATCGTCATATACAGAGTGCGCGAATTCTTCAAAGCTAACTGAAGTAAAAGGTTTTTGAAAAGGAACGGACCGCAGCCCAACTCCAAGTCTAACGATTCGCGAAGAGAATGCAGGGTTCTGAGTGTCACAACGTGGTGTGAACGGTGCAGAAATGGGAGTAATTGAGGCTGGAAGCGTGTCGGGAGTGATACCAGACACCACCTATTTTGCTGTGAATTACCCCGGTTATCCTTCTTCCATTTCTCGAGCTATTGAAACCCTTGGAGGTATCGACGGAATTGCTAAAGTAAGATCACTTTCTTTATTCATTTGCCTAAAAACCCGCCTAAATTTACATGACATTTGAGTTCGAGATTTTATATTCAATGTAAGATTTTGATTCAATGGAAAACTTTGAGCTGGCGTGGTCTCGAATGGGCAATTCTTTGAAAGATAACATCGGTAACAGCAAAATTTTGTTAAACAAGAGCTCAGGAATCGATATTCATCTCTCTCTCATAATTTTGTGATAAAAGAACTTAAGAATGGATTTTCAGCTAGAAGCCACGCATTATTTATTTGCCTTTAGATTTGTTGCAATCTCGAGGACATGCTAGTGGGATTTTCTGGTAGGTGGAAAAAATGACAATGTTGTCAAATGTGATTGATATAACTGCCCTATAACATTTTAGAATTTATGGTCAACAGCCCTTTTCTTGGATATCTCCAGCTATGAAACAGTTGGGAAAACAATGAGTCACTTAGGAAAGTAGGCTGCACTCGGCTCGCATAAGATTTCTAAGATGAAAAAAATGTGTACTGAAGAAAAAAAATTCCTGAAAACAGTAAGCCAAAGAAAATAACACACGAAAAAAAATGAGTCGAACCCTACAAATCCCCTGCCTCCCACTGTTTTTTCACCAAAGAGCAGCAGCAAGAGTGCGAGCAGTAGCAAGTTGCAACCAAGAAGTTTTTCCAGATTTCGTATCTGAGTTGTATCCCTTGTCTTTGTTATGAACTTATTGTTAAAAGTTGATATCTCAATATATCTCAATGCATGAGATTGAACATGTAAACGTTTGTATTTGATTGTCCATAGTAGATATACTATCAGTCCTTAAAAATGTTGAAGTTGTTAAGAGTAATGAGAAGTTTCCCATGATGCAGGCACGGTCTTCAGATACCAATTATATTGAGCTTAGATTTCGCCCAGAAGATCCGTATTCTCATCCTGCATTTGGAGAGCTTCGCCACAGTAACTATTTGTTATTACGTATATCGAAGAGAAAAAACAGACAAGATGCGCCTGCTTCTGGTTTGAAAACCACCTTTTCTTCTTGTGAGACAAATGGAATGTCTATAGATGGAGGGGCTGATACACCATCCCATGGATCAGAGACCTTTGTTCCAGAGAGTTCAAAGAAACAGGTTACGTCAGAGATTGAGGAAATGGATTCCTCACAGATTGAAATACCAACAAGCGAGGAGCTAAGAGCTGATCTCGTTGCAAGAGTTGATCATGCATACACTTTTGATGGTGAGAGTAGAGAGTTGCTACAGTTCACCAGTCTTGCATTTTTTAATCTCTTATTATGTTAAATGTAATTTCATTGATGGATTTGCTCTGTAAGCTGCATTCCCAAGTGTATGAATATGTTATCAAGGGCATGCTACAAGGTAGCCATCATTTGATATTGAGCTGAAAATATTGAAAGGACCTCTTGCCTTATCCCTATTGCTTGTGCAGGAATGGTAGATTATCAGTATGTACTGGCTGCTCATGCTGATTCTGCCAAGAAAAAGAAAAAAAGATGCATTGACCCACGTTTTGGTAAGATCTCAAGATTTTTTATGGGTTGAATGAGAAGCTGAATTTGGTACTGCAATTCAGTTATATTTATTTGCAATATCTGGTGCACATATCCTTCTAATTATTCATTGCTTGTCAATACAATTTCTGACGTGACATTGAATACGTTATAAGTTGAGCATCAAGGATAACGTGACTTCTTGGTTTGTTGTTTGACATGTCTCAGACAAAGGCAGTCTTATCGACATAGAGCAAGATGACTTGATGATGCTTATACCTCCTCTTTTTTCCTTGAAAGACATTCCTGAGCAATTAGTGTAAGTTTGAAGATCCCAGCTTTCACAATGATGTGAAATGTTTGTCATAGAACTCGATAAGTGATTTTAGTGAACATGTTAAATGTAGATCAATGTGAAGGATGGCTGTTTTCCTGTTTGATTTAAAACTTTTGAGTTCTTATATCTATATATCTATCCATGTATACCTAAATCTATCTATCTGTACCTAAATCTATCTATCTGTACCTATTGTTAATGTTTCTTATTATCAAATCCGATCTTCATTCCCGATAATTTACTGATTAAATTATAAATGAAAATATACTGATAATTTTACTACTAATGGAGTGGAATAAAACACGAAATCAATCACATATTTGATACATGAATTTACCTTGGAAAACCCCAAAGGGGAAAAACCAACAAACTAATGATTTTATTAGGATAAAATCCTGGATTCCCGTCCTGGGATAATGGCCCACTGAGGAATAATACAATGACAGAAAGATGGGCTATCACATCTCAAGATCAGTCCTTCGATCTCGCTGGCTGCTAATCCCTTTGCTGCCCCTTGCTCCTTTCCTTTGATCCTGTCCCTGCACACTTGGTTGAAAGTTCTTCTCCAACCAATCAATGAGATCTCACTCACTCTGTGTGACTATTGTGTGTCTCCTCCTCTCTTTGGAATTTTTTTATATCATCTTAATTACCAAAACCTAACCCTAAATCTATAAAGTGATCGATGGCTGATATTAGATCTCAAGCCTCACTTAAGATCAATGACTGTGACTTAATCTTAAGCTCACTTTTTGTCATTAGCCAACATTAAGTTAATTGATGTGCTTTTCCTAAGTTAGACTTGGGAAAGAGATACAAAAGTCATTTACTTTCTCAAGCAAGTACCTAGAGAGGTAATTTGGACAACTTCTGCATGCTTGATGTAGAAATTTTCTGCACTTTACTGTTTGCTGGTTTATGTCAACATTTCGTGGTTTTCATTCCCAGTCGGTTATGCATTCACTGGAAACTACTTATGAAATTTTCAGTAACAATTAAACACACAGTAAAAATGCCCTAACAGGCTGAAAAACACATTTAAAACATTCACGCAATGAAAATGATAGACTCAGAAATTTTTGGCCAAAATCAAGCCCTGGAAAAACCCCCACGGGGAAAACCAGTTAGAGAGAGAGATATTTATTATTTCTTCAGCAAAATTAATGGAACAGCAGTACAGTGAAAATACAACTTATCTCCACATTAAATGCAACCCCAGACTGCCTCGATTTCTGTGCACAAAAGCTGCCTAGAAATGCGTGCTGAAGCTTCTCGGTTTCTGTGCAAGTAATGACATTGGTTTCAGTGCTGTACCCTTCTCGATTTCTGTGCAAACACCCTTGAAATCTGTGTTGTACTGTTCCTCGATTTCAGTGCATAAATCAACCTCGAAATCCGTGTACTGAGATGACTGCTGTACGGACCAGAAACTGTACCAGCCACTTCTAGAAAACCGTGCAGACTGTTAACCTCGATATCTGTGCCAGTTTATCTCGGGATCTGTGCCTGGGTTTTATGTCTCGATTTTTGTGCCTCGAAATGCGTGAAGCTGCCTTGAAAACAGAGCCCAGAAACTTCCTCGAACTGCATGCAGAAGGTATTGCTGCTGTATGGTATCACCTCGGGATTTGTGCAGATAATTAATGCAACTCTCTAGAAATCTGTGCTGATAATAAATGTCAAGTCTTTGCCTCGATTTCTGTGCCCAAATGGCTGCCTTGAAAATCGTGCAGTCTCCAAGCTTTTATCTCTCGACCTCTCTCTATCACAAACTCTCAAGAATGAAATAAAATGAGCCTCCCTCATCTTTTTGTCTAACCCTAAGTGGGTTCTAATCCAACGGGGGACAAATGATCCAATCCAATGGCTAAGATTGAATGAGAGTAAAAACATCGCTTTATTTAATTCACATAAATAAATATTTACTCACCCACTTAACTTTAGCAAAAAGTGACTTTAATGTTATAAAGTCTCATTAAGTGACTTTTAATGTGAGGGTCACTTTTTCCCCCTTCCAAGTGACATTAGGCTATTGTCACTTGGGGAACACTTCCCTAGGTACAAAACTAACACTCCCTCTTACCGAGGAAGGTGTTCCGCACCACTCCCAACTTATCTCTGAAGAAGACAAACTCCCCCCTCCCCAAAGACTTCGTCAGGACATCTGCAACCTGCTCATCAGTGGATATATATTGTAGCTCAACTGCCCCTCTCTGAACGTAGTCCTGAATGAAGTGGTACCTGATCTCAATGTGCTTTGACCTGTCATGGAAAACCGGATTCTCAGAGAGCTGAATGTAACTCTGATTGTCGCAATAAATCACCGTAGGTCTCAGCTGTTGATCAAATAAATTTACCAATAACTTACGAAGCCATAGTGCTTCGCAAGTCGCCTGACTGGCTGCCATATACTCAGCCTCAGCAGAACTCAATGCAACGGACTTCTGTTTCCTGCTGAACCACGACACTGCTGCCGAGCCCAAGCTGAAACAACAACCGGAAGTGCTCTTCCGGTCCCTCACACAACCTGCCCAGTCTGAATCTGTGAACCCAACCAAGCTGACTCCACCCGAACCCCTGTAGTCCAGACCATAATCCACTGTCCCTGCTAGGTATCTCAAGATGTGCTTTCCGGCCGCCCAATGCACACTCCTAGGCTGCACCATGAACTGGCTAAGAGTGTTGACCGCAAAGCACAAGTCTGGCCTGGTGTTGACCAGATACATCAATGATCCAATGAGCTGACGATATAGTGTGGGATCCACCAACTTTCCCTCTGAAGCATGAAGTTGCTTCAAGTTGGTGATCATAGGTGTAGACATAGGCCTGTAGTCCTCCATCCGATAACTCTTCAGAATCTCCGCTACATACTTCCACTGTCCTAGGAAAATATGTCCAGGCTCCTGCCAAACCTCCATCCCCAAATAGTAATGCATCAGCCCAATATTAGTCATCTCATACTCAGCAACAAGATCTCTCTTGCACTGTGCAATAAGACGCTCATCTCCAGTGATAAATAAGTCATCAACATATAACAGAAGAATGAGTGGATCTCCACCAACCACAATGTAGTATAGGTTGGGATCAACCTCACTCTTATGAAATCCCATCGAAGTCAAATATGCATTGATCCTGGAGTACCAAGCTCTAGGAGCTTGCTTCAGACCGTACAAGGCTTTCCTAAGCCTGCACACATGAGAATCTCTCCCATGTATCTCGAATCCCTGTGGCTGCTCCAAATACACCTCCTCCTGCAGAAGACCATTGAGAAACGCAGTCTTCACATCCATCTGGTGGATCTTCCAACCCATCTCTGCTGCTATAGATATCACTGCCCTGATAGAGGAATACCGAGCAACTGGAGCAAATGTCTCATCATAGTCAACTCCCTCAACCTGTGAGAACCCCCTAGTCACAAATTGAGCCTTGAATTTCTCCACACTGCCATCTGCAGCATGCTTGACCTTGTAAAGCCATTTGGAAGTCACAACTGACTTCCCCTTAGGCCTCGACACAATCTCCCAAGCATCATTCTTCATGATCGAATGGTACTCTTCCATCATGGCATCTCTCCGTACTTGATGCTAAGAAGCCTCCTCAAATGTAGAAGGTGCAGAGTCACGAAGACTTGCAACAAGGGCCATCCCATATCTGTCTGGCTCAACAACTGTCCTGATCGCCTCCCGAGGTCTACCAAATGCTTCTGCTTCCTTCAAGGTGTCTTGAAGCCACTTAGGCTTCTTCTTCCTTGAAGGCTCCTCCCAAACTGGTGTTTCCTCATCTGAGGAAGTGCCAGAAGCAAAAGGTCTTAACACCCCGAGGACCTGTAGCTGATGAACTAGTCCCTGAGGACCCTGTAATCTGTGAGATTGAAACCTGTGATCCTAAACCTGTGCCTGTCCCTGAACCTGTCCCTGTACTTGTCCCTGAAGTACCTGTAATCTGAACCACTGATCCTGTAGAAGCTGTGCCTGTACCCTGTGATCCAGTCACCCCAGAAACCTGCGGACCTGAAACCTGTATCGAAGAAGCCTGTCTCAACTGAGGTGTGGGAGTTGGTGGCTCCCCCTGCTCCATCTCTCTCGACTTCCGGAAGGCCCTCTCCTCATCAAACTTCACCTCCCGCCTCACTACAACTCTCCTCTGGCCAGGAATGTGAAGCCGATATGCCTTCGAAGTCTCATCGTAACCCACAAAGATACCTCTCTCTGCAGTGGGCTCGAACTTCGTCCTCTTCTCAGAAGGGACGTGAGAGTAAGTCAGAGAGCCAAATATCCGAAAATGGCTCACCTCAGGCTTCTTGCCTGAATACATTTCCTCTGGAGTCATCCTCCCCAAAGCACGGTGAGGACTCCTGTTCTGCAGATACACTGCAGTGTTGCAAGCCTCTGCCCATAGAAAGAACGACAACCCCTGATCATGAAGCATGGCTCTCGCTGCTCCAACGATCGACCTGTTCTTTCTCTCTGCTACTCCATTCTGCTCAGGAGTGTAGGGAACTGTCAACTATCGTTGTATACCCTCCTGCCTGCAGAAAGCATTGAACTCCATGGAGGTATACTCACCCCCATTATCTGATCTCAACATCCTGATCTTCCTCGCCGTCTGCTTCTCCACAAGGGCTTTGAACCCTTGGAAGACACTCAATACAAGTAGGGACTTCTTGTTCCTCAAGAAGTAGATCCAGGTCTTCCTGGAGTAGTCATCAATGAAGCTAATATAGTACTCGTGACTAGTCAAAGATACTGAGGACATAGGACCGCAAATGTCAGAATGAATCAAGTCAAGCACTCCTGCTGCTCTCGTGTCACTGCTAGGAAAAGCAGTTTTGGTGTACTTTCTCAAAGCACACCCTTTGCACACATCACTCTGCTCAGTGTCGAACGAAGATAAACCTGTGACCATGCTCCTCAACAATCTCAGAGCGGGGTGATGTAAATGGGCCATCCTCCTGTGCCATAACTCACATAGCTCACTGTTGCTGCTGCTGTGTGCTAGAGCATACTGTGGCTGAAACAATAACTTGTACAGTCGTCCCAATCTAACTCCAATATCCATGGGGGTAGATACACCTATGGTCTTGGGAAACACCTGCACTCTCCCATCTGAGAAACACACCCCAAGACCCCTGTCCTCAATAGTGGAAACTGAAACAAGCTTCTTTTTCAGCCCAGGGACGTACAACACATCCCTCAAGGTCATGGGACTCATGGACTCCCTCTCAAATGTAATGGTCCCCTGACCCACTGCTCTAACAATGGTGTTGTGAGCAAGTACCACCTCCACCTCTCTAGCTGTCCGTGATAGCTCGGAGAATAACTCCCGAGTACCTGTCATGTGTCTCGAGGCTCCGCTGTCAATGTACCACATACCAGTGGTGGATGGACCTGTCTGATGCCCTGTCAACAATGAATGCTCACTCTCCATATCCATGTCTGTGTTGGTGGCTAAGGAGACTCTCTCTCTCTCAATCTGTCCAGCATATAGGGAAAACTCCCTCTGAAACCTGTCACCAAAATCATCAACCTCTGCTGAGGCTGCTGTCTGCTGTCCTTGTCCCTTCTTCTTCTTCTTGCTTGGACACTGTGATGCATAGTGCCCAAACGCCTGACAACAATAGCACTTGATTTTACTCAAGTCCTTCTTCTGTCCACCCTGCGGTTGCTGCTGCTGCTGCCCCTTGGCCCCATTCTTCTTGGGACCCTTCTTCTTCTTACCCTTGGCTGTCAGTGCCACGTTCTCCTCATCTGCCCCACCACTTGATGAACTGCCCTGTACGAGACCCCTCCTGGTCTCCTCCTGCACAAAGTCATCCCACAGTCTCTCCCAAGACGGTAGGTTCCCTCTACCCACTATGGCCTGCACAAATGCACTCCAGGACTTTGAAGCCCCATTCACTGCTGTGCGTACTAGCTCAGTAGGAGATACCATTTCACCAACTGCTGCCAGTTCATCCTGAACTGCAGAAATCCTAGTGAGGTAAGCTGTGACTCCCTCTCCTCCATTCATCTTGATACTCTTGAGCTTCTCCTTGAGAACCATCTTTCTGTTCTCATTGGAACTCTCATACAAGCTGGTCAAGGCACTCCACATCTCATGTGCCTTGGTCTTCCCGGAAATGTGAGGGATTATGTGGTCTTTTACTGCATCAAGGATGATCCTCCTAGCCTTACAGTCCTTCTTGTTGAAGGCTGAAAGTACTGTAGCATCTGTGCCATCTGGAATGGCAATGGGGTTGGCAGCAGTGTTCCTCACCACCTCCACCCATAGCTCATTCTCCTCCAAAATCAACAAGATTCTGGCCTTCCAAGGCACAAAATTTTCTGTCCCATTCAGCCTATCCTCAATCCTCAGACCTGTAGCCATCTGAACACCAACCCAACAGAACGCTGCCCACTAACAGAAGATAAAAAAAACTGAAGTTTCTGAGATCTGAAAATTTCTGTGTGTCTGCAAACTATCACTGTTTTCTGCCCCCTTGCTCTGATACCATGTAGAAATTTTCTGCACTTTACTGTTTGCTGGTTTATGTCAACATTTCGTGGTTTTCATTCCCAGTCGGTTATGCATTCACTGGAAACTACTTATGAAATTTTTAGTAACAATTAAACACACAGTAAAAATGCCCTAACAGGCTGAAAAACACATTTAAAACATTCACGCAATGAAAATGATAGACTCAGAAAATTTTGGCCAAAATCAAGCCCTGGAAAAACCCCCACGGGGAAAACCAGTTAGAGAGAGAGATATTTATTATTTCTTCAACAAAATTAATGGAACAACAGTACAGTGAAAATACAACTTATCTCCACATTAAATGCAACCCCAGACTGCCTCTATTTCTGTGCACAAAAGTTGCCTAGAAATGCGTGCTAAAGCTTCTCGATTTTTGTGCAAATAATGACCTTGGTTTCAGTGCTGTACCCTTCTCAATTTCTGTGCAAACACCCTTGAAATCTGTGCTGTACTGTTTCTCGATTTCAGTGCATAAATCAACCTCGAAATCCGTGTACTGAGATGACTGCTGTACGGACCAGAAACTGTACCAGTCACTTCTAGAAAACCGTGCAGACTGTTAACCTCGATATCTGTGCCAGTTTATCTCGAGATCTGTGCCTGGGTTTTATGTCTCGATTTTTGTGCCTCGAAATGCGTGAAGCTGCCTCGAAAACAGAGCCCAGAAACTTCCTCGAAATGCGTGCAGAAGGTATTGCTGCTGTACGGTATCACCTCGGGATTTGTGCAGATACTTAATGCAACTCTCTAGAAATCTGTGCTGATAATAAATGTCAAGTCTTTGCCTTGATTTCTGTGCCCAAATGGCTGCCTTGAAAATCGTGCAGTCTCCAAGCTCTTCTCTCTCGACCTCTCTCTATCACAAACTCTCAAGAATGAAATGAAATGAGCCTCCCTCATCTTTTTGTCTAACCCTAAGTGGGTTCTAATCCAACGGTGGACAAATGATCCAATCCACTGGCTAAGATTGAATGAGAGTAAAAACATCACTTTATTTAATTCACATAAATAAATATTTACTCACCCACTTAACTTTAGCAAAAAGTGACTTTTATATTATAAAGTCTCATTAAGTGACTTTTAATGTGAGGGTCACTTTTTCCCCCTTCTAAGTGACATTAGGCTATTGTCACTTGGGGAACACTTCCCTAGGTACAAAACTAACTCTTGACACTTGGCCTATGCATAAGTACATGTCCGAGCTACAATCATCAACACTCCCTCTTAGCAAAAAAGGTACTTCCGCCACCCGAAGGTGGCTCTGTCTTTGCTACCATATCCACTACCATGGCTGCTCTCTAATCCACCTGATCGACTGCTCCCTCTTAACAAAAAGTTATCCTTGCCATCTTGTTCGTACCCTTCTTCGAAGATTTGCCACCTTTGAACATGTTCCTAGAAGACTCCAACTTTTGAGCATCTCGCATGGCCATCTCATACCATGACTCCTTCTTTACAGACTTGGAAGGTTGCTCCTTCCCACTTGAACCTGAAGGATGACTCCCTCTGAGCTTCTCAATCTTCGGAGCTACATGCTCCTTGTTCTCTGCCACTTTGTTGCTTTCCATTTCTCAACAAGCCGCCAATTTTTTTTTTGGCTACTCGGACTTGCTCCCCGCTGCCCACGCTTGGACCCTTGCCCATTGCTCGGATTTGTAGTCTATTGCTGCTCGGGGGTTTTTTCTGAGCTACTCGAGTTTTCTAGGCATTGCTTGGACCCTTTCTCGGGTTGTTCTGGTCTGGCCGAACTTCCTCGGCTGTTCGGTGGTCTACCTGTGTCCTTGGGCTTGCTGCTCGAATTGCCTCAGCCCTGGTGGCCCTATTACCAACATCTTTGTACCATAGTTGGATTATCTAAAGAGCCGCCATTTGACAAACATGATAAGTGTTTGCGCTCCAGTGTATCAGATGATCCATCCTTTGTGCCTTGCCAGTTTTGGCTAGTCAGTTTGTTTTTTGTCTTGAAATGACCATGCCCCATGGGGTTTTTGTAAAAAAGTGTAATAGAAGGGTTTGAGTGGCTCGGTCACCCATGACTGGTTTGTCAACTAAGGTATTCCAAGGAGTTTTTTACCCTGATTAATTATACTTTGCCTACGGGCGAGGTATAATTGACAAAGTTTTCTCCCGCTTCCTCCAAAGCTGGAATGCCCGATTTTGAAATTCTGGCCATGGGGGGTTATTACAGTCCAACTAATAAATATGAACCTACTAGACACTATGAGTCGAGTCAGTGGTCATTTCCTAGGTCTGTAGAGGTTTTTAAACGTTGTCCGAAAATTTTTTACCGGACGTGTTGGACAGTTAATTATTTTATTTTTTAACAATTAATTTTTCCATAGTTTAAATGGAAAAATTCGAGTTGTAATATGTCAGTCGTCCGGGGGCGTTTTTTAGTGATTGGAGGCTTGATTCCTAAGCCAAAAAATCATACTTAGACCTCGGATACCTTTATCCTAAGTTTCGGATCGTTATTTAGCCACTTAATTAATAATTCCTCAAAATTCAATAAAGAGGGTTATTAATTAATTAAATTGAAAAAATTAACAGTTGGAGAAAAGTCCAATTCTCTCCAAAATAATCCAAATTGGATTATTTCAGTGGCTAAATGACATGGCACAAGGCATTAAGGAAGATTCCAATCATCTCAGTCCTCATCCAGTCAATTATACAGTCAACATCAGTGATTAATTCCAGAAGTATTCGCCCTCCTCATGAGCAAACTCGAATTAGTGACATGGCAAGGGTATTAATTGGTAAATAAGTTAAAGTTTGAGTTACATTGATGGGAGTGGGGGCGCCTTGCCTAGGTGGAGGCCACCTCCCACTCTCAACTACCATGATTCAAGTTAACTAAGAGTGCATTCACATCAAGCTTAATGAAATATTCGAATTAGGCATGTGGCACATAAGGAAAGGTTGGTTGGGATGTATTTAATATTATGGTAGGCGCCTCCCTAAAGGATAGGGCCACACCATTGGAGTTATCTCCCTCTTAACTCTTCACATCCCTCGAAATTCTCATGCATTAAAGCCCTAACCTCCACACATTATCCCCTTGGTAGCACGAATCTCCACTTGGCATTCGAATTAGAGGTGTTTGAGATGGAGTTAATGCTTTTGGTAGGTCCCTTCCTAAGCTTATGCAAAACACTAAAGCTTGGCTTCCCTTGTAATTCGAATCACATCCCACTAATTCCTCATTACATTAAAGCCTTAACCTCACGAATATCTCCTTGTGACCTCACATGTTACACTTGGCATCTATTAAAAAGGTTGTTGAATATGCATTAATGAAATGGTGGGCGCCTCCCTAGGTTTGTGCAACCACCAAGGCTTGGTTTTCAATACAACTAGGCATGCTCCTACATTAGCTCATGCTTTAACTCATGAATGGATCACGTGTATCTCTTGGTAGCTCACGAATGTATGAGGTGGAGGCTTCATATTCGATGGATGTACACCATTCACTAAGGCCCCTCTATTTTGCCAGAACATTCCAGATGATCCATATAAATTTCCAAATCACATGGGTAAACTTGTCCAAGTATTCTTTGGGCGCACCTCTATTAGAAACTTGTGAGTACTGAATAGTACAGCCCTCTTTGTATAAGCTTGTTGTGCCTAAATAGAAAGGTTCCTTTTAGATGTTTCTTTATTATGAGCTAATGAAATGATTGCTAAATCTAGAAATAAATGTTTTACAGATTTCAAGGTTAAAACTTTGCTTGAAATATTTGATATCTGACAATTTTTTCTGCTATCTGGATTATATTATGCATTTAGTTAGAATACTTGGCAAATAAGGCCCATTATCATATACACTGGCAGTTTAAACGAGCTCAAGCAATTAGGTTGCATCTACTTGGCTGACCTCAGTTCATGGTAGGCACATCAGCAGACAATTTTGGAGGGGCAATCTGCCTAAAGCATAGTGAATGAGACAATTAGTGACATGCTTTATACTAGGATAATTGTCGAAAGCTAATGAACTTTAAGAGGAAGTATTGCAAGAAGCTTCCTAGTACTTTAACTGCTGAGCATCGACCACCTTATCAAGAGGTGGGACATTGTGTTGCAGTTATGGCGTGTGACCTCTTGGCTTGATTTAACGACATTGATGCCTTGTGTTTGAATGACTCCTTTCTGGGGTCTTTTGGTTCATGAGGGGCAAACATGTCACATGGGTGAATCAACCCTACTGGGAGTAATAACAACACCCTACATTCACCTACATGACCAAACCCCTTTGACAACCAATGAACGTTAAAGGTTTAAAGAATTCAAAAGATCTGTAGATGCTGAAATGGTAAGATCTCTAATTACACATGCCACTTTAGGCAGGTAGAACAATGGACTCTAGAAATATACTCATGCATTTAAAGAAAGTGTTCATCCAATTGCTTTTAAACTTATCCAAATCTAAGTTAAAATTTCAAAATTACTGTTGCATGTTCCTTTTAACAACGTCACATATTGGATTGAAACTAATATACCAAAAGTAGAGTGGTGTAAAGCTAACCCTTATCAGTTAATTGAAAATTCAATTAGGCCCTGTAAGACATTACAATGTGGACTTCTAGTCTTCCGGGACTTTTGATAAGTAACTTTAACACTTTTGAAGAATCAATATTTGCATCGAATGTTTAAAAGAAGAAATTTATTACCTGAACTACAACACTCTACTAGGAGATGAGGTCACTAGAGAGTAGAGACCTATGAATATTGATTGATGGAATCAGATTTCTTTTAACGAGTAAGTGAACACATTGCAAGGTAAGAACAACTTGAGGAGGGCTTTGTTCTTAATTACCAAGAGAAAGAAAGACAATCCATTGATAGAATGCAGAATGTAAGTGAAGGGTGCTATCTCCATTCGTGCTAACTCAATTAAGACTGTTGTTTTCCCGCTTTGCTTTGTGCCCCAGCATGTCTTGACACCAACGTTGTATGCTTGAAATGGTATTGATCTCTTTGATCTTGTATTTTTTGTATATGCACTAGATTTTGGATTTCAATTGTCTAATTAGTTAGATCTTCCTCTGCATTAATTAAAGTAGTGATACGAGTTGCTTTTGCACTCTCATTGTTTATTCATATTTGCTGTACTTTTGAGTCCCTTTGACTATCTTTGTGGTCACATATTGAACATTCATAAAATTATAACTTATCTTATCTTATCTAATGAGCCCCATTTACAATCTACATCCCAAGGTAGCCAAGGTGCATGGGTGTGAGTGTGTGGGTAGGACTCTAGGAGCAAGTGTGCCAATTTTGAAATTTGAGAGTCAGGGTGGGGAGGTTATGTTGCTTATGTAACATTGTTGCAAATATCTCTGATTTCTCTTTATATTTTTATTTATTTTTAGGGCGCTACTTTTTTTGAGACTTTCCATTATTTTGAGGGCCCAATTTACACTTGTTGATTTTTTTTGATAATTTTTAATATTTTCCCTGATATTTTTGATAAGTTTATTCTAGACCCTTGATGATAGACTCCTCGAAACAATATTTGCAAGGCCATTTATATTTAAATGAAATATTTAAATATATTAAAAAAAGAAATAATAAATACAAAACTAAGAACTTTGAAGTGTTTAATTTAGAATTAAAATGCAAACTAATATTAAACATGCTAATGACAATGTCACAATCATAATTATAGTTATTGATGATTTAATTTTCAAATTTTAGATTTAATATTTCAAACTTCAATACTCTAGTCATAATATTATAAATATAAAATAACTACAAATCATGCTCAGTGGCATTTGCTCATGAGAAAGTCATTGATGATTGGTCACTATTCAATAATATCAACAATTGAGTCTTCTTTGGAAATCCTATTGTCACCTCCTTCCTGGTAAAAAGCGGGCTTTCCTTTCTTTGTGGAGACATGAGCTTTGTGAGGCCCTCCACCATTCTCCCAAAACCCTTTGGCACACCCTTTTCCCTAGACTTACTACTCTCCCCTCAGACAGATCTCCATTCGACGTTCTCTCATAAAATACCTTTATTGATGTTCTGATACATGCCCCTATCCACATCTTCCCCCCTCTCTTTTCATCTTTTCTCCTTTAGTGACATTAGGAGACTAGTCAGGGTTACAAGCACTAGCATGACAGTTGATGAGGAAGGCTTCCAAGCCAGGTTCCTCAAATATGGTAGTCACTCTCTTGACTATTACATTGCTGATTTGTTGAATCATTTCGTCTGCTCTGTTTCCATTAGGTTTGATCCCAATGTATTGTCCACTCAATTTTCAAACTGGGGGCCGTCTCAGATACGAATAAATATAGAACTATTATATCATGATTGGAAACAACTTCTCCAAGCTCTAAGTTATTGTTCTTCATTTATGGCTTTTAGACGAGCTTGAATGGAGGCACATTAGGGCCAAAGGACATGCAGGTTTCCACCTGGAGTACTAGACTGTTGACAGTAATTTTGCACTTACAGCCATTATTGTGGAAGCTTGTCATTGCTCTTTGAAAGTCTTCTACCTAGTTGACTGGGAAGATAAATTCAGTTTGGTCAGTCCCCATGATGTTACATGATCATGGTTGTGCCTTAAACAGAAGGCTGGCCTAATGGATCATGGCAGCCTTTGGATGAGTTGGATGCCACCTTTTCTTGTATTATACCTTTGTTTTTCTCTCTAACTATCTCTGTGATTGGTCAGTGGTTCATGTTTTTCATAAAAGGGATTTGTTACTTTTTCACCATTTTAATATACATCTGATTTATATTCCTTGCTAAGTGAAATTTTGATTTCATATTTCTTCAGGTTAAGGCCTTCTAACATTGTAAAGGCAAAGCAGAAACAAGAGAAATTGATGCAACAGCAGTGGGAGGTAAGTCATCAAATTGACATTCTCAGTGGCTTTATCAATTTATCATTACTTGAATGATGGCTATTGTGCTGACAGTGAACCTGTGCATTTGTTTATATGTTTGTGTTTTGTGCTAGAACATCATACAGTAAGGACCCAAAAATTTGAAATTTGAATTCCAAAAAGATAAGGCATCTGATTTTTTTCTTCTTTTTTCTTCCAGACAGCTCTGGAACTGTTGTGCTTTTGTGTGCATCCTAAAGACTCATTTTCATGTTTCATTTATCTTTGACCTTAAAGGGTATTGATTTGCTGATAATTCTAAGTGGTTTTTGTGGTTTGAGAT
Source organism: Larix kaempferi (assembly GCA_027924585.1). Lineage (NCBI taxonomy): Eukaryota > Viridiplantae > Streptophyta > Pinopsida > Pinales > Pinaceae > Larix > Larix kaempferi. Next base: position 904,973 of record BSBM01000816.1, on the reverse strand, counting down.
GGAGTTCTTTGTTTTGCCTTATGTTTTCTTTGGAAGAACAATGGATGATGAGAGTCAGTTAACAGTGTATGCAGTGTATTTGGTCATACGAGTAGAATGGCATGGGTTGAAATGAAGAATAACAAGGTTCACAAAGTTAGCTGATAGTCTATTTGGATTTGAACAAAGACTTGATTGCAAGTATATGATTGTTTCTTGTAAGCTTACAACTTATCAGTCAGAAACAGATAGTTCATTGGTTACGATTAAACAGACTGTCTTTCACAAGCAGACAATTTGTTAGTTTCCAAGAGGATGGTCTGATCACCAGAAAATCATTGCTATATTTGATCAATGCATTTGTGGAAGGAAGCAGTTGATGACTAGGCATCAGTGGCTGCTACCTCTGGCCTAATGGGATAATCAATTGTTGGCTATTGTGATATTAGTGTATGCAGTGTAATTGGTCATACATATGATGAGTAGAATGGCATGGGTTGAAACTTGAAAGGAAGAATAACAAGGTTCACAAAGTTAGCTGATAGTCTATTTGGATTTGAACATGTTGAAATATTGTAACTTCCAAGAATATTATATTTGTATTATTCCAGAGATGTTTCATTCCTCCGTCGAGACTTTATCATGTATCCGGAGATGTTTATTCCTCCGAGAGAATGTGGTAACTAGGGTTATTAGACCTCCCTTTTGGGGTCGGCCCTGAGTTAGCTGTTTAGGGGTTATTAGACTCTCTTAGGAGAGGTCGGCCCAGTTAGGGTGAAAAGTCAGTTAGAAGTTGAGTATAAATAGAGGAGGTGTGTTTCTCATTATACTCACTCATTCACTCACTTGTGATTGGCGCATAGGAGAGAGAGAGAGATCTGCTATGGAGGAGAAGGAGCTCATGTTTGGGGATTACATCTTTGTATTTGCTGGTCATCTATATTGAGGAAGCTTTGCAGGGTTTTCTACCCCATGAGGGTTTCCCAGGATAAATCTGTGTCTCTTGTGTTTATGCTGTGCTTGTTGTGCTTTCAGTGATCCTGTATATGCTATTGTTGTGAAATGGAATGTAATACTGATGTTATCTATCTTAGCATATTGAATCTTAACAGAACAAAGACTTGATTGCAAGTATTTGATTGTTTCTTGTAAGCTTACAAGTTACAACTTATCAGTCAGAAATAGATAGTTCATTGGTTACGATTAAACAGACTATCTTTCACAAGCAGACAATTTGTTAGTGTCCAGGAGGATGGACTGATCACCAGAAAATCATTGCTATATTTGACCAGTGCATTTGTGGAAGGAAGCAGTTGATGACTAGGCATCAGTGGCTGCTACCTCTGGCCTAATTGGACAATCATTTGTTGGCTATTGTGATATAACTATATGTATTCAAGGAAAAATGCCCCATGTATTGTTCGATACAGCAGAACTGTTGTGGACAATGACATGAAGGCCTAAAAACTGGAGAATTAGGCTGGTTAGTTATTATTGTGTCTAAATATGGGGCAATTGACTCATCAATTTGATGGAAACATCTGTATAAAGAGTTGTATTATGTATTTTGTTGTAAGAGATGAAATTTCAAATGTAGACTATGAGACAAAGTCTTTCTGGTGAGAGATAATAAGATAAGATAACTTTATTAATGCCCAACAAATGACTGCAAAAGTAGGTCAATGGGACTGAGGTACCATGATGTCGATAGAAAGTGGAGTGCTAAGGCGGCTCCTATAAAAAGTAACAGGAAGTCATCAACCTAAAAACAAAAAACCCAAGAAGAGCTAACTCCAAAGATGGAGAGCCGATCTAGAAGAGAGATGTACAGAGAAGTTCGATACGAAAGAAAAATGTACAAGGGGATTGGAGTAAGAATCTGTGGTATAAAAATGGTATGTCATGGTGCATTGGAAGCACTGAAAGCATCTCTTCTAACATCCAAAGCTGAAGGAAAGAATTTCAAAATAGAACTTTGACTGGAGGAAGAACTTGAAGAGGAGCCATAATGGGTAGTGAGTTTTCCGCATGGAGTGGGGAGTCTGCTACTGTGATTTGGATGAGGTTGTCTAGCTGCTATAACGGGGTCATGATTGGCCATGCCGCTAGTGTTGTGCTGAAGTGGAGGTGGTCCCCGTGTCCTAACTAAGTTGCGGTCAGATGCAGTAGCCTCCTTTGTCAACCTCTTGGTGCCCCTAAAGGAAGGGAGCACCGAGAAGAAGGAATGATCCGCTGAGTGGAGGCTGATCCTGACTACGAATGTTGTTGGAGGATGAGGGAGCAAAGTTAGAGGCTTCTTGCAAGTACAAGGTTAGACATCTCTGATCAAGATATCTGAAGAAGCTAGTCAGATTCTGAAGCTTTGTGAGAAGAAGGTGCCAAAAGAGACAATGGAACCGCCCTTGAATCTCGTAGTAGATAGCGCATCGAAAAATGAAGTTCTCCTTGGTCTCAACCTCAAGAAGATGGCACACCTGGCAGATCCTGTTTGATCAATCAATATGGTGATCTGTCTCCACTCTGAGACGATGAGAACCCACTCGAAACTGGCCTAAAGGAATACAAAGAGCATTTGGCGAATGATGGAGTGTGTAATAGGGATGAACAATGAGATCATTCCTTAGATCCATGAAATGTGTAGCATAAAAGGCCATATTTGGACATAATCCACCTTGAGGGTTAATCCAAATCACCTGCACGAATAGCCTATAAATGTTGTCTCGGATGATTTTATTCAACTTCTGCCTAGTAGGTAATAGGCGGTTCGACGCATCTAGGGAATATCTAAATGGAGGAAGTCTGTCCATCACAATACCAACAGATGCCAAAAGACTCGTAACTGTCGCATACCAAGGTCTAGTGCGTCCTGAAGGGCTAGCTAATGCAATGGATTGCGATGAGAGATAGGCCAAATACGGGTACTGATCATACCCTATTGCTGAGTCAATGAAGCTACGAAGATGGTTTAAGTGTGAGACAAGGCGAACATCGTCTCAGGCCGGAAGGGACGTGCATCGAACTCAACAAGTATGATGAGCTAAGAAATTGTCTGCTTGCATCTGATGATGCGACGAAGGAGGAGGATCTATACTCTCTCTGCTAAGGCTCAATCAACGTCTAGAAGACAAGGCCCCCAAATATCTGAACCATAGAGGACTGTGGGTTGAATGAGAGTGTCCATGAGAGACATCTTGGATGAGATGTCCTGGAAATGGTGTTTGAAGCAGTGTTGAAATCCTCGCCGAAAAATTGACGACTTTTTAAAAAATCGCTAGTTTTTCCCTAAGTCGAAAAAATCGGCTGGGAAAAATTGCGATTTTTTAAAAAGTCGTGGAGACGTGACTTTTTCAAAAAAATTGCGATTTTTTGGTAAGAAATGCGGGTCAACCTAAAAAGTCGCCCTGGCCTCCAATCCGCGGCTTAAAGGGGGAAAAGTAATTTTTTTTGTCATTTCTTTCATTTCATTGTTGGAGAAGGAGTGTGAAGGGAAATAGGGCACCGTCAACCACCTTGGAGGCATCCAAAGATTCCAAACACCATCTAAGATCACCATTGAGAATTTCTGTGGAGAAAGGGTTCAACTTCAAGAATCAAAACTTTGCCAATCAACCAATTCCTCTCGCAGGTATGTAGTGTTTCACTTTCTTCTATCTTTTCTATGATTTTTTTGCATGTTTGCTTGCATATTTTCTTGCCTATCTTTATTTTTTTTTGCCATTTTGCCAATGATTTCCATGTCCATAAATATTAAAAATAGTCACAATGTAAGGGGGTTTTAGAATGGAATAGCATGCTTGTTTCTCAGATCTTTAGGCACCCTCTTGTTTCTCAGATCTTTAGGCACCCTCTTGTTATCATTTTTTGGGTTTTTTAAGCCAAATTGTTGCAATTTTTCAAATGGGGTTTAATTGATTGTTTTTGTATTTTTTGTGCCCTAGGCTTGCATTTTGAGGCTGCCATTCCATTTGCCAAAATGACAAAGCCATTGGACCCGTTTTGGCAGTATGGTGAGCCTGAGGATGGAACAAACAGGCAAAATTTGAGTTGCAAATTATGTGGGCATCACATGTCGGGAGAGGTTAACAGGTTGAAATACCATCTAGCTAAACTCCCTGGGCATGATGTTGGCCTTTGTACTACCGTGACCCCAGAGATCATGAGATCTGCCCATGAGGCAATCCATGGAAAAAATAGAAAGAAGGATGAGATTGACTCAAACAAAGCTGAGATTGCAACTTTTGGCGTAGCAAGTGTTGGAATTTGTGCAACTTCGGAAGATATTATTATTGTATTTGATTGTACCTCCTAAGGGAGTTGAACTTGATGTATTAATTATGTAAACTCTTGAAAGAATTAATGTAAACCTTGGGGTGAAAAGAAAACCAAAGAAAAGATTAAAATTAGCTTATTAATTGCCCCCAAGAGAAGTTGGCCCAGTCAACTAGACAAGTCGACCCAATTAGGGTAAAAGCCAGTTTGGCACTTGTATAAATAGAGGTAAAGTTCACCACATTATTCACCACTCACTTCACACAAGTTCGCATCACTTGGAGAGAGAAGTTCGCATATGTAGAAGGAGAAGACTATTTTTGGGTATTTCTACTTGGAAAGTATTTCCATCTTTTCTCTTTCATTATTGTACTCTGATTTCGGAATTATCATCTCTATACGAAGGTTGCTGGATTTTCTCCCGTTTGGGTTTCCCAGGATAAACTCGTGTTATTGTTTTGTGCTTTGTCTTTCTTCTAGTGATCCTATTTATGCATTTGAATTATTATGCTATAAATGTATGAAAATCTAACATGGTATCATAGCGGTACTAGAAGAAGTCATTGCGGAAACATTGTCGGAACCCTTGCCGGAACTAGGGTTTCATCTTTCGAAGTCTTCACTCAACTTTTTGGAAGAAAAAGAGCATTGGGAATTTCGCCACAAGGAGGGTGCATCTTTTAGTGAAGACAAAATTCAAGTCTGAGATTTTTCATTTTTTGATCTAATTCTACAGCTGCAGCAGAAATTAGGGTTTTCGTTTTTAACCTAATTTCTCCACAGTTTTGGCTCGGTCCTACCTCTACTCAACTCACCTTGCTAGAGCGCATCTACCTGTGGAGTCAATTTTCATAAAATTCCAACTTTCATTTTTGACCTAGCTCCTGCTAGGGTTTTTGGTCCAAATCTACAGACAAGATGATTGGCATGAAGGTTGAAGATTGGCTGGAAGGGGCTTCCAACTTTATCTCCTGGAAGTCTAGGGTTATTCTTCTACTAGAAGAAAATGATCTCTTACAGTTTGTAAATGAGAAGGTTCCAGAACCAGATGCTGAAGAAGACAAACCTCGCTGGAGGAAGAATGATGCCAGAGCAAGAAGGATTTTGGTGGACTCAGTTATAGACCATTTGGTTCCTCAAATCTAAAGTAAGAAGACTGTTAGAAAGATGTTCAAAACCATAAAGAAGCTGTTTGAACACAGTAGTATCAATGTATCCATTACATTGAGGAATCAACTATCAAACATGAAGATATCCAAGTCAGAATCTATTGCCTCATATTTCATGAGGATTACAGAACTAAGGGACAAGTTTAGTACCAGTAGAGATCCTGTTGATGATAAGGAGCTTGTCATCACTACTCTAAATGGTCTCCCACCATCTTGGGAATCCTTCATCCAAAGTATAAGTGGTAGATCCAAACTACCCAAATTTGATAAGCTATGGGCAGATTGTACTCAGGAAGAGACAAGAATAGCAGCACGACAAAGACTTCATGGCACTCAACCAGAAGAGAATCAAGCATTTGTATCCCATACCAAGAAAGGCAAGGGAAAGGGAAGGAAGTTCCACAAACACAAGCACCAAGGTATGAGATCAAGTCCACCCCCAGATCAAAAGAAGAAGAAGGACTTATCTCAGATACAATGCTACTAGTGCAAGAAATATGGTCATTACGCTAGTAATTGTCGAAACTCAAATAAAAGGAAGCATGAAGCCTCAACTGCTGATGTAGAAGAAGATCATCATCACAAGAAGCAAATGAATGAAGATCGTACAGAATTCCTTTTCATATCAGCTTTATTAGGTACTATCCCCACCACTAGTGATACTTGGCTCATTGATAGTGGTGCTTCTAGACACATGATAGGTTACAAAGAAAATCTTTCAGAATTAGTTGAGAAAGATTCTCATCTTCGTGTTGTACTTGGAGATGTTGAAATATTGTAACTTCGAAGAATATTCTATTGTATTTTATTATTGTAATTTATTCAGAGATGTTTTATTCCTCCGTCGGTTTGTTATTATTGTATTTGGTCATCATAGAGTCATGAGGTAAATCCTCCCATGTAAGTCGGGGCAATAGATCCCCTAGAGTCAAATGTAATGGGGTTTTTAAGCCCCCTAGAGGAGTCGGCCCAGTCAGCATTAGTTGAGTGGTAAAGTTAGTTGAGGCCGACATGTCTTGTTGTAAAATTAAAGTAGAAGTGAATGGATAAATAGAGAGCTAGGCTCTCTCATTTATTCATTCATTCACACACACACTCACTTGTGTAATTCCCAATGGAGAGAGAGAGAGAGAGATATCTGCAAGGAGAATAAGCACTTGTTTGGGGTTTTGTCTTTGTACTTTTGATCATCTATGTTGAGGAAGTTTTGTTGGGTTTTCTTCCCCTAGAGGGTTTCGCAGGATAAATTTGTGTCTCTTGTGTTTATGTTGTGCTTGTTATTCTTTCAGTGATCCTATATATGCTATTGTTGTGAAATTGAATTTAATACTGATGTTATTTATCTTAGCATATTGTAACTTAACAGGAGATGATGCTAACTACACTGTGAAGGGATCTAGGGCCACCTCCCTTTATCTAGAATCAAGTGATACACTACGCTTGAGTGGTGTGCTCTATGTACCTGGTATGAAAAGAAACCTTGTCTCCATCTGAGCCTTGGAGGACAAGGGATATAAAGTAGCATTCTCAGAAGGGAAAGTACTTGCTTGACACAAGAACTCAAGCATGGAGAAAGCCAAGGTTATTTGTGTGAGAGAGGAGAGCTTGTACCGACTAAACAGTCCATCGGTCCAAGCCCTAGTTTATGATTCTACAAGCATGGTGAACTATGGCAGAGAAGACTAGCTCACCTAAACTATCGAGCTCCCCCAGCATTGAAGAATATAGTGACAGGTTTACCGGTACTTCAGGTAGACCATGATGGGACATGTAGAGGATGTGCACTTGGCAAGAATCCCAAGAGATCTTTTCCAGATAGTGAGAGCAAATCTAAAGGAATTTTGGATCTAGTGCACTCGGACTTGTGCAGACCCATGACAGTTGCTTCATTGGGTAGATATCATTACTATATGACATTTATTGATGACTAATCACAGAAGACTTGGGTAGACGTTCTCAAGTCGAAGGAATCCGAGGAAGTACTCAGCAAATTAAAAGAATTCAAAGCACAAGTCGAGAATTTGTCAGGAAAAAGGATCAAGGTCCTGAGATCAGAAAATGGTGGAGAATACACCTCTACAGAATTCAATGATTTCTGCAAAGAAGCAGGAATTAAGAGGGAGCTCGCTGTTCCCTACAATCATCAATAAAATGGGGTTGCTGAAAGGAAGAATAGAACTATTGTGGAGGCAGCTAAAGCCATGATACATGACCAAAGTCTACCTATGTTCTTATGGGCAGAAGCATCCAGAACAACTGTATTTGTATAAAATAGATGCCCACATAAGATAGTTAAGAACATGACTCCGGAAGAAGCTTTCACAGGAGTGAAGCCAGAAGTGGGCCACCTCCAGATCTTTGGCTGTCCAGTCTATATACATGTGCCCAAGGAGAAAAGAACAAAGTTAGAACCTTCAGGCAAGAAGGGAACTTTTGTGGGATACAGTGAGTCTTCAAAGGCTTATAGAATCTACATCCCAGGATCCAGACAGATTGAAGTCAGTAGGGATGTGACCTTTGAAGAAGAGATGGCTGTCAGGAAAGGCAGAGGATCATATATGGAGATCGATGATGAAGAATGCTAGAACCAAAGGAGATGAGATCATCTCCCCCTCTAGTTTAGAGGGAGCTAGCAGAAAAGGATGAACTCATCGATCCTATTGATCCAGTTGATATTCCCAGAGATATTGCAGTAGGCCGGAAAAGGCCTAGATGGGCACAACAGACCTTGCAGGATGTAGAGGGGCATGAAGCTCCACATGGTGCTTTCAGAGAAAGCAAAAGACCTTAGAGGTTCTCCAGTTATGTAGCATTGATGAGTAACATCATTGACTTAGAATTAACTACTTATGAAGAAACATCCAGACACCAAATTTAGGAGGATGCCATGGTGGAAGAATACCAATCCATCATGAAGAACAACGTGTGGGAGGTTGTGCTGAGACCGGAGGAGAAGTCAGTAGTAACTTATAAGTGGTTATACATAATCAAGCATGGAGCAGATGGGAGTGTCGAAAAATACAAGGCTAGATTTGTTGCCAGAGGGTTCTCTCAGAAAGAGGGAGTTGATTATGATGAAAAATTTGCTCCTGTGGCTCGATATACTTCCATCAGATCGATCATTGCTATTGCTTCAACTATGGGATGGAAGTTGCATCAGATGGATGCTAAGAGAGCCTTTCTCAATGGTGTTATTGAGGAAGAAGTATACATTGAGCAGCCAAAAGGGTTTATTGTCCACGGAAAGGAGTCTTATGTATGCAGATTGAAAAAGGCATTGTATGGACTCAAGCAAGCACCCCATGCTTGGTATGGATGGATAAACGGATTCCTGGTGAGCTTGGGATTTATCAAGAGTGATGCAGACCCCAACCTTTACTGCAAGGTTGTGGATGATGAGCCACTGATTTTGGTACTATATGTTGATGACCTGTTTCTCACTGGAAATGAGAAACTTCTTGGATTGATGCATTACTTCTTGGGATTAGGACTATGGCAGAGGCAGAAGGAGATTTTCTTAGGTGAAGGAAAATACACCATAGATATTCTGAAGAGATTCAGAATGTTGGACTGCAAGTCCATGGCTACTCCGATGGATGCAAATTTGAAGAAGCTAAGAGATTCCGCTTTAGATTCAGATTTGATTGATCCCACTATGTATCGCCAGTTGATTGGGTCTTTGATGTATCTGACGAACATTAGACCAGATATATGTTTTGCTATGAATGCTCTCAGTCAGTTTATGTGTGAGCCGAGGCAGATTCACTTGATTGCTGCAAAACATGTGCTCAGATACTTGCGTGGCACTGTGGGATATGGCCTGAGATATGCTTCAGAATGTGATCTGAGATTGCAAGGGTTTCCAGACTCAGATTGGGCCGGATGTGTTGCAGATAAGAAGAGTACTTCCAGATGTTGCTTTAGTTTGGGTTCTGCAGTGATTTCCGGGTGCAATAGGAAGTAGAACTCGGTAACACTCAGTATTGCAGAGGTCGAGTATATGGCAGAGAGTACAGCAGCCCGAGAAGCAGTATGGCTTCGTAAACTCCTTGCATGATTGTTTGGCTAGATTCCAGAGCCAACCGTGATTCACTGTGATAACCACAGTTGTGTGCAGATGTCAGTGAATCCTGTATTTCACGATAGGTCGAAGCATATAGAGATTTGATAATATTTCATTTGTGATATGGTGTAGAAAGGTGCGGTCGAATTACAGTATATTCCGACAGATGACCAGACTGCAGATGTTCTCACCAAGCCTCTTTCCAGGATGAAGTTCGAATACTTTCGCGAAAGACTTGGAGTAGAAGAGAACGTGTCCCTCCTTGAGAGGGAGAGATGATATAGAGATGTCTTACCCTGCATTCACCCAGGTGCCTCTACTCGTCCAGGTGCTCAGCCAGGTATGGGAGAAATCCCATCGGGAGATGAGTCAGACAGGCAGTAGATGGTTGGGTTCACACAGGTGCCTCTACTCGTCCAGGTTCTCAGCCAGGTATGGGAGAAATCCCATTGGCAGATGAGACGGACATGTAGTAGATGGCCGTGTGATTGCACAGGTACCTCTACTCGTTCAGGTTCTCAGCCAGGCATGGGAGTACCCCATCGACAGATGAGACGAACATGTAGTAGATGGTCGTGCATATCTGCTCGTCCAGGTTCTCAGCTAGGTATGGTAGATCTCATCGGCAGATGAGATAGACAGGTAGCAGATGGTATAACAGTTGGTAAAGCCTATCTCTTGGACATCTAGGTAGGATGGAGATACTCTCTTGGACTCGCCGAAGGATTGGTGGAGTTGATGCATGAAGACACTTCTCGAAGGATTGAGATTGTGTTGGCAACCTTTATTATGTATAGAGATGATGGAGATAGTATAGATGTACAGATGAAACCCAAATGATCATGATGCTGATGAAGACCGAAGATACCTTCCTCGTTGAGAGGGAGTGTTGGAATTTATGCAACTTTGGAAGATATTATTATTGTATTTGATTGTACCTCCTAAGGGAGTTGAACTTGATGTAATTAATTATGTAAACCCTTGAAAGAATTAATGTAAACCTTGGGGTGAAAAGAAAACAAAAGAAAAGATTAAAATTAACTTATTAATTGCCCCCCAAGAGAAGTCGACCCAGTCAACTAGACAAAATAACCCAATTAGGGTAAAAGCCAGTTTGGCACTTGTATAAATAGAGGTAAAGTTCACCTCATTATTCACTCACTCACTTCACACAAGTTCGCATCACTTGGAGAGAGAAGTTCGCATCTGCAGAAGGAGAAGACTATTTCTGGGGATTTCTACTTGGAAAGTATTTCCATCTTTTCTCTTCCATTATTGTACTCTGATCTTACAATTATCATCTCTATACGAAGGTTGCTGGGTTTTCTCTTGTTTGGGTTTCCCCAGGATAAACTCTTGTGTTATTGTTTTGTGCTTTGTCTTTCTTCTAGTGATCCTATTTATGCATTTGAATTATTATGCTATAAATGTATGAAAATCTAACATCAAGAAGTGTGGGGGCATCACTAGCTGCCACTGCCGGTGAGGGTAGTACGAGGGGCTCCACTGCCACAGATTCACCTACCGGGAGGATGGGGGCCTCATCCTTTTATGCTCTATGAACAAGAGTTGGAGCACAACCTTCTGTCAGGTCATTGGTAAAGAAAACATAGAAGGTAGAAGCAGACAAAGTGATGGGGAGGTGTCTTTATTGGAGTCACATACCTCTCAGCATCGTAAAAACAATCCATTTTGGCAGCCGATGTGTGATGCCATTGCAGTAGCTGGCCTGGGGTATAAAAGTGCCACCTTCGAGGAGTTGCGGTGTCCAATCCTTCAAGCAGAAAAAGGTCATTGGTAAAGAAAACATAGAAGGTAGAAGCAGACAAAGTGATGGGGAGGTGTCTTTATTGGAGTCACATACCTCTCAGCATCGTAAAAACAATCCATTTTGGCAGCCGATGTGTGACGCCATTGCAGTAGTTGGCCTGGGGTATAAAAGTGCCACCTTCGAGGAGTTGCGGTGTCCAATCCTTCAAGCAGAAAATAAGGACATCGGTGTTAGGTTAGAGGAGTTCAGGCAGTCATGGGAGAGCACTGGATGCACAGTCATGTCAGATGGTTGGTCAGATGGTAAGGGTAGATCCCTTAACAACTTTTTCGTACATTGTCCTAGAGGTACCATGTTTATGAAATCAGTCGATGCATCGACATATGTAAAAGATGCAACGCTCTTATGTGTGTTGATAGATGGGTTCCTACAGGATATTGGGGTGCACAATGTTGTGCAAGTTATTACGGATAATGCAGCTAATTATGTGGCTGTTGGCAGGATGCTTATGGAGAGGCACCCCACTTTGTTTTGGAATCCATGCGCTGCTTATTGTATTGATTTGATGCTGGAGGATATGGGGAAAATTCCCTTTATCAAGGTGGTGATTGATTGAGCTAGGAGCATCCCCAAGTTCATTTTCAACCATACTTTTGTTCTCAACCTCATGAGGAGGCACACCAAAAACAGGGAGTTGAAGCGTCCCGCAATCATGCGTTTTACCACCACCTTCATTACTCTTCAGTCCTTGCTTCAATGTCAGTTTGAGTTGAAGCAAATGTTTGTTTGTGATGAGTGGCGTGATTGTGCTTACAACAAGAGAGAGGATGGGAGAACCATTGCCAAGTTGGTGTACACTGACTGCTTCTGGGAAGGAGTGGAGGAAGTGTGCTCGTTGAGTGAACCTTTGGTAAAGGTTCTGAGACTTGTTGATGGTGATAAACCCGCAATGGGCTATTTGTATGAGGCCATGGATAGGGCCAAAGAGGCCATTCGAAATTATTATGTGGGAAAGGGTACCCCAGGGCACAATAGGCACATGTTGTTATGGGAGTTGATTGATAGTCGATGGACTAAGATGCTTCATAGACCCATTCATGCAGCAACACTCTTCCTTAATCCTGTATTTTCCTACAAATGCAAATTTGATTTTGATGGTGAGGTGTTGGAGGGGCTCCTCACTTGTATTAAGAGGATGATACCTGATTATGATACTCACAATGCAATCAATCCCGAGATAGAGGTGTATCAGGATGGTACTGGAGTATTTAGATTTGGTGATGCTATTCGTGACAGGACCAATTTCATGCCAGGTAAGTTATTAATGTGTTTAACTTTTATTTGAAAGTTGAAATTTGAATTATGATTTATTTATTTCCTATTTTAGTTTTCCAATGCAATGAAATGTAATTTAGTTCTCTTTCTTTCTTATTTGTTGTAGCTACTTGGTGGTGAACCTATGGTGTAAGGACATCAAATTTACGGAAATTTTCCATCAAGATTCTTAGCCAAACATGTACTGCTTCAGGATGTGACCGAATTGGAGTGTGTTTGAAAAAATACACGCAAAGAGACGTAGAAGGTTAGAATTTCAACAAATCAATTGCATTTAATGTAATTTATGAATCTATCATCCTTACATATTATAATTTATTAATTTTTGAAATTTGAACCTCGAGACTCATAATTTTTTTATATTACCCTCTTACATGTTGGAGTTCACACGTCTCAATGACTTGGTCTACGTCCATTACAATCTCTGCTTATGGATGAGACAGATAGAGAAAGAACCAGATGTTGATGCCATCTCCTTATACAATATTGATATATTGTCTAAGTGGAGGGTGGAGATTGAGACTCCTATGATGGAGGAGTCACCTACATGGCTAGAGACAGAGGAAGGGCAGGAGGAGGAGGAGGAAGAGGAGGAGGAGGTCGGAGACACCACAGAGGGTGATGTGCTAGCATCGCCACCACCTTCTACACCGATTGATACAGCTAGTCCTCCATCCATCACTCATCGTTCGATGTTAGATGCAGGGCCAGGGTCTTCTACTGCTACTACTAATGCAAGGGGCAGGTCTGACAAACGACCCATGACCTTTTCCCGTAAAAGGGGAAGAGGGCGTTGATATTAGATAGATAGCTACTAGGTTTCCTGAGATACATTTATATATGTGACATCATTTTGTATTGGTTATCTACTTTTGAGTCCTTGATTGGACAACTATGGTGTTTCAGGATTCAGTGTCGACTTTGATGTATCATTTTATATTTGACATGACTACAGGGACCGGTTTACAGGGTTCACCGGGTCAAATCACGCATTTAGACCTTTTTGGCCAGTTTCGTATGGAATCGGCTGGTTTGGAGAAAACCGGTCGGTTCCGTATGGAACCGACCTGTTTTCTCCAAACCAACCGATTCAGTATGGAATTGGTCGGTTTCGTACGAAAATGCCAAGGACCCCCCAAAACAACAAATTTTCAATTTTTTTTAATAAAATAAAAAATAGGGTCCACATATGAGTTGTTGAATTGACCCACAACCCCTTCTAACGTTATAGGAGGAGGCTCCCATCCTCCATTTCAATCACATTCATTTGTGGAATTTTTGTTTTGTCTTATTTGTTTTGCTTGTGCGGCTGTGTACCGAGTACGAACTTAGGAGTCAGCTGTTAGAGTACGGATTAGAATCATTAGATTGTAGATTCTAGAGTCAAGACTATAGTCATATGCTTATATTTTGACTTTAGAGGCCATTTATAGCTTCTTTGTTGATGTACTTTTCTTCAGATATATATTTGCACTTGGTGCTATTTTGGTTTTATACACTCTTACTTGCTATATGCATGAAAAACTTTGCATATTTGTGTATAATGGTTTGAATTCACACACACACACACACACACACATATATATATATATATATGTATGTATATATATATGTATATATATATATATTTGAAAATATGAATATTTTATGTATTCTTGTTCAATATATATATATATATATGTATTTGAAAATATGAATATTTTATGTATTCTTGTTCAATTGATTTTTTAATCCGGTTTGTTTCCCGGTTTTTCTCCGGTTTCGGTTCTCGGGGTTTGTCGGTTTGACCACCGGTCCGGTTTTGATAACATTGACTTACATTAAATTTCTCTCGAAAATGGCCAAAAAGACCAAGTGGCAATCATTTTTGAGTTATCTTAAGATCAAATCTTGTGATTGGGATCCAATCCAGGTTAGTGCAAGTTAGCTCCAAGAGTGGGTGGCGCATATCATCATGAGAGGGGCGCATTTGTGGATGTGGCATCATTTGTTTGGATGGGATATCATCCCAAGAGAGGGGGATGCACTCTCTTGATAGGTGGCGTCTTCTTCTTCAATTGAATTAGCAGTCAATCCCCCAATTACCTCCATTCGCCCCAATTAACTCCTCTCACCTTAGAGCTCACTCCTCTTTGGGAAATGTGCCCCCCTGGGCTCGTTTTGCTATTTAAGCGAGTGCTTTTTCCTCATTTCTAATGGGCATAGGATCGAAAGGCTGCTCAGGATTTGTATTGTGTATGCATTATTTGTTGGAATAAAGAAGGCTTTGGAGGCTAACCTGTGGTATATGGCTCAATGTGTGTGGATGATCATTGTCTCGTTATGAGGTAATCTATATTTATTTATTTTTGTATATCTTTGGTTGAGTGTTGGCCTAGTTTGATTTATGCTCTTATTGTTTGGTTGTAGTAGATCTCTTGGAGATGCATGTTTAATCTAGGTTGATTGCATGCTTTCTAAGTTTCTGCTGTAGGAAGTACCAATGCTCGTTTTAACCATTTGTGTGCAAGAATCACTAAGTTGTAGGTTGCCTACGTTGGAGAAGGGGTTGAGCTCGGTTGCATCCTCCTCATCTTCAAGCACTTCCGAAGAGGCATAGTCCCTCCGCTCTCCACCATTGGACCCCATTGTCCAAAGTTCCCAAGCTTTGAGTTGTTTCTTTCCTCTCTCCTTCACCTTCAATCAAATTTGTTTTCTGGTTATGGTTCTTGCATACTTAGTCAAGTTAGTTTCTTTTCAAGAATATATAAAGCTTGATTTGCTTAAGCATGCTTTTCTATTAACTAGATCTAGTTGCTCAAGACTTATCTTAAGTAGATCTAGTTTTGTTTAAGTACTTGTCCTTATTGTCCATTTTTCAGTACTTAAAACTTTTATGCTTTTAATGTTCTATTTGGCACATTTGGTGCACAATAGATGGCTGGTTTTACACATTTGATGAATAGGTAATTGGAAGTACTGCCAAAAAATCGAAGATCCAGGCCATTTAGGACCTCCCGGAGCAACATACTTCGATCCTATTCTATTTTATGAAACTTGTAAGCCTGTTGGATCCAAATCTATAAGGAATGCAATCATCCACCTCAGAATTCTAAAATAAATAATAAAGCAAGTGGGCTACCCAGCGCCCACACCCTTGCCCCCTGGGGGTCTTGCGTCATTTTCATGTTGTGATTGTTTCCGCTTTCCAGCTTTTATTTTGTTTGGGTTGGATAACTTAGATTAATTTCTTCTTTTATAAAGTAGATTAAATCATTTACACACACACACTGCACATTTAAGTTAGTTTCCTTTCAAGTTATTTAATTTCACAAGAAAGAGTAACGAACCCATTTTGCTTAGTCTCTACGTAGGCTCTTGTCCATCGTAGGCTTGCCTGAGCTTTGGAACAATCAGAAACGAAACTTGCGGCACTTAATTAAATTTCACAATCTAATTAAAATTAACCTCCCGTTAGACGAAATTACGGTGTCTTATGATTTGCTTCTTGTGGGAAAATTCTATAGAGAAGAGGGAACAACTAGGTAGTGACCGTGGGGACCCGTCAGGCTACACCCTCGTTTGGTGTTAGTGTTGGACATACCCCTGCAACTCCGGTCTAGCCATTGTCTCGTTTGGAACCACACTTAGCAATCCAGATCTGTTCCACACACCTCAGAGTATATTAGAACTTCCCTTCCCGTAATCCACCCATCATAATAATTAAAACTGACCAAGAAGCATTTCACAACATTTCCCTTTAACAACACTATATTTACTTTTCGACACTGGTCTACTTCACAATCTCATCCGTTATTTAAATCAATTTGTGTTGTGGTTGAATCATATTATCTGTTGCTACTTTAAATATATTGTTGTTGCTCTCTCTTCTTTCAGTAATCATTTCGAACTCCTAGATTAACTTTCATTTACGTAACTTAACTTAAAGGACTTAGTTGTTTTTTTAGGGACTGTTGTCACCAAACTTGTAGGTGCCCCTAGAGATGGATCCAAGATGGATGGCAGAAGGGATGGGCAACCAAAGAGGTGCAACCAAGATAGCCTCGACTCCCAGTGGATGGTTGTCACGCCAATCGAGGAAATCTTCACTTTATGTCATCTAGACCAAGACAACAAAGGGGGAGACCCAGATCTACTCTCGACAGGAGAGATCAGACCAAGACACCAGATCAAATCAAATGATGATGAAGTACATAAGGTGTATGGTAAACTCTAGATCTATGAATGAAGTCACAAGGTAAGTAATAGGTTGGATCAAGGGGTTTAGACAATGTAGATTTGGTCCAACATGTTTATGCAAGTGACTTATGAGGTTTAGAATAAGATCCAGAATCAGGGTACTAGTCAATTGTGAGAAAATCCACTGCCTTGGGAACTGTGTCCAATATAGGGTAGTTAAGGACTGAATTGGGGCTAACCAGTACCAAAAGTGAGCTTGATTGATTGATATGACAATGTCAAGGGGTTCAAGTGGCCAAAACAAGGATCACACCACAAGCCAACCTAACAATCCAGGAAAGTCGAATGGGCTTGGAGAAAGATCAGTGCCTTGGGAAATGGGCCAAATGGAGTCGGATGTCTACCAAATTGTAGATCAAGAATGTTGAGGTGTTGAGGTAGGTGGATCTTGAAAATTAGGATCATCCAATGGCTAGATCTCAGTAGATCTGAGATTGAAATGTATCACAAAGTGACCCAAGTGGGGCTCAACCCTCAAAATGAGGAATGGGGCCCACAAGGTGAAAATCACTGAAGTGACACACTAGGGGTAGGTTATTGAATGTGTAGATGAAGGATCAAGTGGGATCTCACCTACCCAGGTGCTAGATCCTAGCAAACTCACCTCTCCCAGGAAGTGCGACCTCCCTTGGAGAAGCTTCTTTGCCTTGGGAAATGGGTCAAATGATGGCCAATCCACACCAAACTATATATCCGAATCGCCATGGATGCTATAAAGGTGGGTTTTAAATTTTATACCCAAAAGCCAAGTGGATCTTTCTAGATCTAAGAAAATGTAAAATGAGGGTTTTGAAATTATGAGGTTTTGAAGCATTTAGACAAATGGATAGATCATGGAAAGAGAAATTACCTTGAGATCATACCTGAGTGATGGAATGAGATGCCTTGTTGTTGAGGAAGACTCCCGCAGAGATCAAATGAGAAATTGTTGAATTTGCTTGCCAAAATGATGCCCTAGCCCACAAGTGCGACCACCTCTACCTGTCAAACCAAGGAAAGTTGATTCAATCAGTCAGATCAAGTATGGAGGAAATACAAGCGAAGTGCAATGATAACATGAAATAGAAGGTCCTGGGATAGTAATACTCCCTGTTGCCAATGGACAAACCCAAGGAAGAAGTAGGGAGGGTCCTCCCCTACCAATACGTCCTCCTCAAATGAATTTGGCCTCCACCCGTAGATGCAAAAACGTGGTACAAAAATATAGCAAGACAAAATCTCCAAGAACCCAGTGCAAAGGAAGAATCAACGAATGAACTCCAAAAGCATTCACCACAACACAACAGATAGATGCAATAATAATTCTCTATTCCAATAATCCAGAGCCAAAAGTCCCCTTTGCAATGAGAAGCTCTCTCCTTTAAATAGAATGGAGGGAGGCCACAATCCTAACCACTTTTTGAATGAGTGGCTAAGATTAAAAGATCAAAAGATCTAATCAATGGTTGAGATGAGCTCAACAATACAATACATGGATCAATAATAAAATATAACAATATGTGGACAAACTCGCCCTAGGAGAGGGGATCACACCAAATCATAATGATAGAATATAAGATCTAGCTCATGGTGGGTCCAAGGGGTAATTTCTAACACCCTTGGTCAATCCCCATGGCACAATATCCAAAAATAACCATGCTAGACACCAAATTGTGCCTCTGAGAAAGTCGTGAGCCTTAGGAGGCTCCAGAAAATCATATAAAATGCCATAAGTGATGGATGTGGGTTCCGATCAAGCTGAAACTCCTGGAGAAGGTGTGGAAGACATCCCACTCATCATCACTAATCATCCCATGCCAAAACTTTGCCTCAGTAACCCAAATCAAATTCCTTTGTAGCCATTTTTACCATTTTTGGACTGCCTCGGGAAGTGTGAAACTGCCCAAACTGCCTCCTGGAGTGCCTGCGCTGTCAAGGTGAGCTCACCAATGTGTTTGGGAGGGGGGTAGTATGGTAATAACAAGTGGCTGGACCACCCCCTACATGCACAGCGCCCTAGGTGAACCAAATAAATCTCATCACTGCTCTGGCAGGGCCTCTGATAGGCCAAAACTGCAGTAGGATGGCCAACTGAGGCTAAAAATCACTGTAACTGCCCGGAACAGAAAACAGACTGTCTCATTGGACTCAGAAGGTCCAAATCCATCTAAGGTGTGTACTCATACACCATATAGTCCTCTGCATGGTCCAAAATAAATGCTCATCGTATCCGGCAGACCAAATAATAATAATTTGTAAAAGTGCTGAAAAGCACAAATCATCATCAGAAGCCTGAAACCACTGCATAAGCCCACCATGGTGACCTGTATCAGACCATATAACATCTATCTGTAACATCTGAGGTCTGCCACCTCATGTCCTGCGGTTGACTTTTGGTCAAATTGGGTTTGACAAAGTCAACATGAGCAAAATATAACTCAAACTGTCATCAAGCTGCTGCAAAGTGTCAAAGGTTAAAACATGCTTTACAATCCATTCAGATAGCAATTATAACAAGAAGTAATCATTACTGGCGATCTAAATCCAAATATAATAGGTCATTAATTATTATTATTACTCAGACCCGACTTTCAAGACCATACTCACTTCATAGTTGTGATCAATTTGCTAGTGAAGGGTGAAGGCTTTGTACTGCAAAGGCTAGGCTAGAGGGAATGACTTACTGACTTAACATTGTGACACTTTGGAAATGGAAAAGGGGATACACACCATAGCATATACTGAATGAGCAACAACACAGGGAATGGTGGTGTCTCACAAATGGGTAAGTTGTTCAAAGAGTGTTTATTCACCTTGACAAATGCGCACAATCCATAATACAAATGAGGCCAGCAATCTTTTTGATATAGAGTTTAAGTTCCATTGCTTTTTGGGCCTATAGTTTCCATAGCCTTTGATCTATGTGTGTTTACAAACACATTGCATAGATTTACATTTAATTTAGGCTTCTTGCTGCAGGTGTGTTTTTAAGGCATTTGTTTACCTGAGCACTTCTAGGTGTGTCATAGACAGCTTGTTTACCTAGGTATTTACATTTCACAAAAGATATAACATTTGATATTTCAGAGCCATTTTCATTTGGCTTGCCTTTCATTCATGTGTGTTAAGAAACACATTGCATGAATGGGCTTTTAATACAAGATACAACATTTCATTTCCATACTTTGTATTCATGGCAGCACTAAAAGTTTCAGGTTTAGCCTACAACATCTTTAGTGACTAGGGGGACTAAGCCAACTCACTAAAGGTAAGTTTTGTCACCAACTTAGAGCCGAGACACAATAAACAGGGAAGCTCATCCAAAATAGAGGCTATAGTGGGGGAAGGTCCTCCATGCCACTAGTCAAGTAGTAAGTCAAGGTAATGAAGAAATTGGGTAAGTCATGGATGGATGAAGATAGTGAATAATGAGACCAACACTAGCAAGCCAAAGTATGGTAGGAATGATCACCTCTAATCTCCCTAGGGAGGGTAAAACCAATGAGTATAGGCCAAGAACTTCTAAGTCTGAGTAGGGACAAATATGATATATATATAGTACAACTAGGTCCACATATCTATATGATCGCCAGATCATGATACTAAGTGCTAAGACATGCTAAGAGAATGGAAATAAAAGCAACATAACCACAACACCATAATATACCTGCTGAGTCATATACATGAATGCTCATCATCTGTCCTCTGAAACTGCTGTTGTAACTCTGGGCAGTACTGGATGCTCTGTACAAATGGCTAAATAGCTACATCGGTCATCTTTCTAACTGTCTTGAGACTCAGTCATGGCATGGGGAATAAAACTGTTGTCCATAATCTAATAGTGATCCAATATAGATGCTCATCTCGGCATCTCAATGCAAGGGAACTGGCTGAATCGTGTACTGGAATCAGAAAAATAATGTATGGTAGCCCGACTACTATATATGTGATAACAGGGATCAACCCCCTTGGTTTCTCTAGGAGTTGGCCTAGACGGAGGAGTTGAGTGGAGAGTGACAGTATCTCAACTCGTGACTTGCCTCCAAGGATGCACCCAGTGGCTTGAATATTTCTGCCACACTAACCTTGAGGTGCGTATTGGGTGACAACGCTAAGGATCCATATCCTTTGTTGCCTTGGGGCTGAAGGGCATGCCGTAAATTGAAACGAGGTCTTGTGAACTATACCCTCAAATAGGTATAGGTGCTAGTGATCTCAATCTCCTCACCTCTAGAAAAGAAATGAAAATCTTTAAGGAGTTTCTTCGACCTGTTGAAAATCATGACCTTGGTTTTACCTAGGTTGACAGTCAACTGATGAAGATCACAAAAGAGGGCCAAGGCATCTAGCTATTGCTGCAATCCCTCCGGAGAGGTGGTTAGGAGGACCACATCGTCGACGAAGAGTAGGATCGAGATCAAGACCTGATGGAGAGACATCCATCTCTGTCTTGGATGTGCTCCTGCAAGACTCTAGCTCATCGATGTATATCCCAAATAAAGTAGGGGATAGAGGACAACCTTGCTTGACCCTAATGGTACTCCTGATAAAGTATGATACCCCGTGGTTTATGCAAAAGCGATCAAGAACCAATTCATATAATCTCATAATGGTAATTAGAAGTGTCTTGGAAATGCCAATGTCTCTGAGCCTATAGAACAAAACGACTTTGGGAACATAGTCAAAAGCTTTCTGAAAGTCTACAAAACAACAATAAACTTTCAAAGAGCGATGGCGTGCCTCCTTGATGATGGCCCAGAGTGCAAGAATGTGATTAATAGTCTAGTACTTTGGTTTGCGTCCAGCTTAGGCTAATGGGATTGACTTGACAACCTCAACACTATGACATCTCGGATAAAGGATAAAGGGGAAACCACCTATATATATGCTGGATAGAGAAACACTAGGGGATGGAGGTGTCTCACAAATGGGTAGAGTGATGGGACTGCTTCCAATAGACTCTAGACAAGCAACCTTTATTTCAATTTAGTTCGTTGTCAGCTTTATGCACTTTGGCATTTATTTCAACTTTATAAATATTTTCACTAGCCAACCTCCAAGGGCAGGTGCCTTGAATAGCCTTGCGGGCTTCAAATAATGACTCGGTATGACCTCCATTTCCCGCCACCGTCCATAGGTGCGATGGAGTGATCACCCTGTTTCCCTGTAGAGGAAAACGACCTTACATACAAAGGATGAGTGCTCGTCCCTTGGCCACTGACTAGCTATTATAGATATTTAATTTAGCTGTAGTGTTTAGCAACATATGACTTAGCATCCGTTTAGAATATGACACACTTAAGTTCCGATACTTTAGTATCTAAAGACACTTTTAGTTAAGTGTACTTGGTTGCAAGGACTGTAGGTCACAATCACTGTGACAAGAATCACACCCCCTAGAGCCAAGACACAAGGTAAACATGGAGTCTGTCCAACACATAGGCATAAGTGAGGGAAGTCCTCAATATCACTAGTTAAGGTGTAAGTCGGGATCAAGTCAATAATGGATGATAACGGATGGATGGGGAACATGACAACATGATGCCATGACCAACAAAGACCCTATATGGGGAATGACCAACTCCATACTACAACGAGGGCATGACCAACTAGTAATCAAATCACCTCTACTTTAGACAACCAATAGTAATCAAATCACCTCTACTCTAGACAACCAATTCAAACAATATAGAATATTGCCAGAAAACAACCACCATATACTAGTGTTATCGGAACCGGAAAAACCAGCCGGTCTGACTGGTTTACAGAGGTAACCGGTCCGGTCATGGACCAAAACCGGTTGAATTGGATTTTTGTCTGAACCAGGTACGGAACCGGCCGGTCCGTACAGTGGACCCACGAAACTGATTTTTTTATTTTTAAAAACACACAAAAAAAGTTTTGTATACTTCTATGATCAGTTTATTGTTATTCATTAGTACTATGGTTTCTTTTTGGATTGTAGGGGCCATTTCGAGCCTCTTTGTTGATGTACTTTGGTTCAGAACCTTAGAGATGTATTGCACTAGGTGCTATTTTGGTTATTTGCACCCATACTTGCTATATATATGAGAAACTTTGCATATTTGTGTATTAATGGTTTGGATTCATATGTGTGCACATGAATATATATGTTTTTTTACAAAATATGAATATTTTATGTATTTTTTAGTTGACCGGTTTTTTTCCGGTTCCGGTTCGGTTCACATTTTGGGCTTCGCCGGTTCGATGACCGGTCCGGTTCCGATAACATTGCCATATACCCAGTCAATACTACCAAGATAAATAAACGAGCACATAAGTAATCCAAATGCACAAACCATATACCTGCTGGGTCATATACCTGCCTCTGTGATCCGAACATCTGAATGGAACTGAAACACTGCTGCTGAATAGATCATGGGCACTGTCATCAATCTGCTCTGAATAGAAGAATGGCTAACTCAGTCATCGACCTGGGGTCATGACTATGAGACTCAGTCCTGACATGAGACTGTAAAATATATAAGCTCTGGGTCCACTGAATATAGGAGTGATCATCATTATGCTGCACATCAGCTGCTGATCTTGTGCATAACATGTAAAGGACTGGCTCAGAAATATGCTGAAAATTGGTCTGCAATCATGGTAGCCCTGGCTACTATGGATGTGACAACATGCCTCAAACAGGCTCCAAAAGGTTTCGGACCCCAAATCACCAAAGTGGGACTTACCCCCTAAAATTCCAGCATTTAGGAGAAATTTAGCTTGCTGTTTTTTATATTTAATTGTAGATTAATTAAAGGACAATGAGTTTTTATTTCGATTTTAGTTATTACTTATCATTCTTTTGCCTAGAGTGGACTCCTAGAATCACTTAGGGATACCCCCCTTGAAGTTAGCAGGTTCTAAGTTCGAAGTGAGAGGAGGTATGTGAGGTGACAGTGCTTTTTTCCTATGTTTTTTGGACTCCCTTTAGCTTATTTGCGGGCGGGAATTTCCAAGTGATAACAGGCATCATGGTTATTAATTATTACATATGATGACATTGACAAAAGTATGTCAAGTACATTAATAAACTCCTAGGTACAAAATCTGACCGTTATAATGTTTATCTAACACCCTTCAATAGTTACATCATACATGTACCATAACAAAACCAACTTACCTGGACCAAACATGTTGTAGAGAGTCTGTAACATGCTTCTAAGCAGTGTAAGCAATTGACAACTGGAAATGAACTACATGATATGGAATTGACATCACTGATGAAGAACAACTCATATCACCAAACATCTATCTATGTCAGTAATTTACATACAGTAATAACCAAGGTTACTTGGGAGCGGGAGCGGGAGCGAGAAGCGAAATTTTCAAAAGCTTCCGGTTAGGAAGCGTTTTTTATATAATATATATTTTATATATATTTTGATGCATATATGTCAACAAATGCAAGTAGAAGTTCATCAATCATCAGATAACATCATATAACATCATTAATCATTGAAAAGCATGAAATAAACAATAATACCATATAACATCATTCATCAATCATCATTAATCATTTACTAGTGAATTCATGATTTCATCAACCATAGGTCCAATATCCATGATTGCATAAGTTATAACATCAAGATTCAACCTTAAAGCTTCAAATTCAAAGGTAGACCGTAGGTTCAACATAAAACTTCAAACTTGAAATGCCATGTAATGTTTACAAAATATATGATAATAAATATAAAAGAGTCAATAGTGCCAAAACTTGAAAGTACTGTAAACAAGAAAATACAAGAAAAGTAGATTTTATGGAATCATGGATGTTTCCTCTTGCCACGAGAAATTTCCATTTTCTTTTCTCGTGGTCTCTGAACAACGGGAGTGGGATTATCATCCCCAGCAGCCACCACTGCTGAGCCACGTCCAAGACTCGATCCTGCATGACCCCCCCTCACTGATGCAGATGGAGGTCGTGAACCTCTAGGCAAAGATGGTGCATCTGGAAACGAGGAAGAAGATGGCGGCGCCATTGGTAGTGGTACTGCATATGCGTCATCCTCATCGCCCAAAAGCTCTTCCTCCAAGCGCTCCAAAGCTATGGCTCAATCCTCCAAGTTATGCTCCTCCGGATTGTTGTCCCAAGTGACATATGATCTATCAGTTTTGGCACGCTCACAATAATGAGTCAACAACCTCAAGTTGTAATGTACATAAACCAAGCTTTCTGCTCGGTTTTCATTTAATCGATTTCTTTTCACTGAGTGGATGAAGCTATAGGTGCTCCAACACCTTTCTGCAGAGGAACTGTTAACCACCTGTGAAAGCACTCTAACAGCCAATCTATACAAGCGTTGGCATGTTGAGCCATACATGTTCCACCATTCGATAGGAGGCGCCCTATCTCGATCTCTAATTGCATGCAAAGTACCAAATGGACCAACTTCACTGAGGTATTTGCTTAATTCACTGCGCAATATGTCACATTCCTCTAAATCAGGGACCAACTTGTCTATAGCAGTCATGTACGCAAGATGTACCTCTGGATCTGTTTGGGGCTTTCTCCTAACCCCACCCCCAGGTGCTGGTTTGGCCAACCAAGATGGAGAATAATATTTTGGTGTTAATACATACGCTAAGGCATGCAGTTCATTGTGTGAACCAAACACCCAGACCAAAATATGTTGGGGTATTTATCTTCAATGATTGCTCCCGCTGCCTTACAATTAGCAGCATTGTCGGTTATGACTTGGATGACATTGTATGGACCAATAGATTCAATGGTTTTGAGTAGGAGTTTTGCAATGTTTATGCCAGTCTTGAATTTATCTGAGTAGTCATGGGCTGAAAGGAAGACTGCACCAGTAGCAGACACACCAAGAATATTTATCAATGGCTTGCCTTTTACATTTGTCCATCCATCTGATACAATTGATACCCCATACTCATTCCAAGCATTTGTGAATTGCCCCAAAGCATTTTGGATCTTGCCTCTTTCCTTGTCAAGCCCCACAGTTCTAGCTTTGTCATACCCTGGGCTCTTGTATCCTGCTGGAGCAGTGTGAATGGCATCTACCATTTCATGCCAATAGGGTGAGCGAAGGACATTGAACGGTATGCCACATGCATAGAGAAACCGGAACACTCTTGCATCCACATCATCCCTACCGTTGGTGTCAAGGAAATCTGATATTGTCTTGCGTGACCCAGGGGGTGAGAATCCACTACCTTGGGTGGATGGGCCTCTAGCTATCGGTGAGTTCATTGAGGGGTCATGGTCAACCCTTGCTTTTGATTTGTTTTGTGCTTCAAATTCTTCCTTCTTATACATGTCTCTTTGTGTTGATGTCACACTTTTGCAAACACAAACTCCTACAGTTTTGTTTTCATCACATGGCATGTTCCCACATCGATGTCTTCTCAGACGGGTATATGAACCTGTGTAAGTCTTTTTACAATGGGGGCAACCAAATTTGGCGGTTCCACCCCCCTTGCTTCCTCCCTGCTTGGTGACATATTTCCATAAGGGTGTTGTGTCTTCCTTGGTTTTCATTCGGTTTCCCTCCTCCTCCTCCTCCTCCTCTTCCCCTCCCTCCTCCTCTCCACGGTATGTGCCACTACCCACTTCTTCATCATCTCCCTCTCCCTCATTCCTCCTCCGGTTTTCAATGAACATCATCAAAACAACAAATGGAACCAACAAAAGAAACCATAAACCCATCATCATGTTTGTTGGACTTGGAAGTTGGAAGTGGAACTAGAGTTTAACCTATTGCCCTGCAATAGAAATGATGGAGAAAGCATGGGAAAGAGTAGGAGAGGAACATTTACAATGACATTCTAGATTCTAGTCAAATTTCAAGCTTAAAGAATTCAAGTCTCAAGCATCAAAACTTCAAGTTCAAACTTCAAACACAAAGCAAATCAACAAGAAAGGGTTTAGAGCCTACCTATTTGGATGTCCAAGACTCCAATGGTAGTGAGTGTGCCAACTTGCCAAGGCTCCAAGCATCCAAGATTCCAACCTTCTTCAATCTCCAATGGCACCTTCTCCTCTTCTCTTCTCCTCTTTCTCCTCTTCTCTTCTCTTCTCCTCTCCTCTCCTCTCTTCTCTTCTCAAACAAATGAAAGTGACAAAATGGAGTGTGGAGGAGGGCTTTATACCTCAAAGCCCTATTCCCCCCTCCAAAACCCCAAGCGTGGACCCCACGAGCTCCAACTCAACCAAAAAATCGCGGGTTTGGGCGAATCGTCCGAGGAAGCGCTGAGAATCGATTTCAGGTAGCGACCAGATCGTTTTTTTAAAGCCGGAATCGATGAAGGAAGCGAGTCAGAAGCGAAACGGAAGCGAAGAGGAATTGATCCGGAAGCGACGCTTCGGATCGATTCCTGAACGCTCTCACACAGTGGCAGGGAGCGATTTTTTTTTGCTCGAAGCGCGCTTCTCAAAATCAATTCCGCCCGGAAGCAAAAGCAAAGCGCGCTTCCGCTTAGCTTCCGCCTAGCTTCGGCCGAAAGCTAGCTTCCGAAGCGGGGGCGAGAGGGGGGAGAGCGCTTCCCCGCAACTTAGGTAATAACAAAGAATTCACAATGGCAATTGAGTGAGACACCATTCAAATAACATTCCATGTATTTTTGATTTTTGATTTTTTATGTCAGTGTTTGAGGGAACGACTATTTTTACATTCCAATGATTCAAAAATAAAGTCATAACAATTGACTTTTTACTTTGTAACTAAACATATTAGATAAAACCATTGCATATTATACTTCATGACAAAGTTATGCAAGTTGGAATTGGCAAAATCTCAGCTAACTTGGGGCTCAACAAAACTTGTCGACTTGGAAAAACTCCACTCAAGACTCAACGAAATTCAACAAATAGAAAAAAACTCGAACTACAGGAAATTTGTGCAGTAAAAGTAATTTACAAGTTTGAGCCCTGGTTTGGTGAGTTTTACGAGCCTCAAGTGATTTTGGTGAGTTTTCTCCTTGTTGGCAAATTTCAGTTGAGTACTTGTCTTGGGTTAGAGTCATCAAAACTCGTGGAGACTCGTGAGTATTCCATGAGTCTCACACACTGCTTTATTGCCCTTCTTTTAATTGTCATACTAGAATTTACACCAAGCTTATCTCTAAAATACACAAACCTATTGGGATCAACTAGTTTTCTGAATATGTTTGCAGTTTGCTCCTAAGTTGCACAATATTGGATCTTTATTTCTTCATTCTCCACCGGTGATTGAATGTAGTGGCAATGAACTTCTACATGTTTTGTTCGATCATGAAAAGTAGGGTTGTTTGCCAACCAAAACACTTCTTGATTATCACAGTAAAGTGCTTGCACAACTTGCAAATCAACACGTATCCTTAACCAAACTACGCCACAAGCTGCGACCAGTGCTACCCTATACTCCACTTCAGTGGGGGAAAGTGATATTGCTTATTGTTTCTTAATCGACCATGAAACTACGCCTATACCAAAGCTGAAAAGATACCATGTGGTGGATTTCTTATCATACATTCCCTGAACCGTGTCTTCTTTGACTTGAAAAGTACACCTTTTCTGTGTTACTGATGTGAAGGAAGAAGGTCAGTCCTCTGTATTTTTCTTTCCCATGCAGGAAAGTTTCAATGGATCTTTCTTTGTGCACAGGTACAATTGGGGCCAGTGAAATCCCATGGAATATAAATACAGGGCTGGCTGTTTCTTATTCGGCCAGCATGGTAGTGTAGTGGTGGTTTCCAACTTTCCGTAGCCAAGGGTTGCTGCAGGTGGGTGAATGTGCAAGGGTTCTGTCCAATCTGAATCTGCATAACTTGTAAGTTGGAAATCCTTTTGTCTATCATACAGGATGCAATAGTCCAAGGTACCCTTTACATATATTAGAATTCCCTTGGCTGCCATCTAATGATCAGCCTTAGGGTTTGTCATATATTTGGAAATATAGTTAACTTCAAAGTTCAGATTGGGCCCGGTGGTTATGAGATAGATCAAGTTGCCCACCAACTGTATATCCATTGAGTCAATTGCTGATTTGGAATCATATGTGACTGATAATTTTGGCCCACGTCCGTATGTGTAGTTGCTAGTTTACAATAAACTATTCTGAATTTCTCCAGCAAGCTTTTGGCATACTTTGTTTGTGTCACAGGGACACCACTGTGTATTGGAATCATATGTGGCTGATAATTTTGGCCCACGTCCATATGTGTAGTTGCTAGTTTACAATAAACTATTCTGAATTTCTCCAGCAAGCTTTTGGCATACTTTGTTTGTGTCACAGAGACACCACCATGTATTTCATTTATTTATTTTTCTTATACAGGACATAGCATATTCTTATGGAATATGCTGCAAATTTAATCAATCCATTCTATGGACGAAGACAAAATAAATAATAATGGAATCTACCAATTGAATTTTCAAGGTTAATTTCCATGATATATTCTCATCCATTTTATAGAATCATTTCATATAACAATCGATATCATGGGAATTCAGCCCAACCTCCATGTATGTAGTTGCTAATTTACAATCAACTATTCTGAATTTCTCTAGCAGGCTTTTGGCATACTTTCTTTGTTCCAGTCATAGACACATCACCATTGATTTCATTTATTTATCACTTATATAGAATTCCACATTTTCTTTTTAAGAATCTGCTGCAAATTGGATCAATCCATTCTATTGAAAAAAGTAAAAAAGAAATCATAATGGATTTTACCAAAGTCAATTTCCATGATAAATTTTCATCCATTTATCGAATATTTTCATATAACAATCGATATTAAGGGAATATCCTGTTGATTTTTAGTGCAGCTGCGAGACCCATTCTTAGAGAGAATGGTACCCTAGTCATTTGACTAGGGTTCCTGGTCAAGTTAACCAGGCAGAGTATGAGTAAGACCCTAGAAGGTACCCTAGGGCCCCCAGCTGTCTCCTGGGGTTCTTGGTCTAGGACCAAGCAGATTGATGCCATGGCAAAGTCCCTAGCATGTGGCTAGGGCCCCTATTTGTCTCTAAGGTATTCTGGTCTAGAACCAGACAGTTTCTTGGTCACGATGACCAAGCAGATCCTGCAGGTTGAGACAGAGACTTCCTAGGTCCTGCAGATGGTTGATAAACATTCAGTCTAGGATTGAATGCTCAGCTTGAGGCTGAGGACCATTCTCTGGGAGAATGGAGATCCTGGTCATGGACCAGATGGTTGATCAACATGTCCCAGTCTAGGACTGAGGCTCAGCTTTGGGCTGGAAGCCATTCATTAAGAATGGAAGATATTGTTGTCCCCTCTCCTAATCAGTTATTGTTAGGTTGCTTCTCAAGGGACTGGCCACCCCTTGACGATGTCTCTAGTACCTAACCCTTAGGAGCAGCATTAAGGACAAAAGGATTGTACCATCCGTTTGGATCTTCTCCCTTATACAGTGATGACAAAATATATATAAACTATGTATCTTAAGAGAGAGAAAAGTCCTTGGTCTTGTTGGTCCTATTTGATTGCTTGTCCATTTTGATCTTGTGGTTGTTGACTCATGGTCCTATTCTTACTTGGTCCTAGCACTCTCACTTGTGTGCACATTTGACTATGATGACTCCTATCTTATGGAGTATTTTTATCTAAGGGTATATTAAGGACCACGTATTATTATAGTCATCTTATGTTTTGTCCCACTTATGGTTTCTGATCTTTTACCTTTCATTGGACCTTTTGGACCTTCACTTTATGGTAAATTTATTAAATGATTATTTTTTTGTCTTATTAATTTTTAATAAAGACTTTATGTTTTTATTATTTTGATAAAGACCCTTGGACCTTTGGTACTTTATCTTTTTACCTTTTTTTATTTTTATTTTTATATTTTATCTTATTCTTTTATTTATTTATTCTATTTATCTTATCTTTTTTTTATTATTTTATTCCTTTGTTTTATCCTAAGTTTTTTTATTATTATTCTAATCCTAAGTTTTCTAATTCTAAAACTATATATAAACTTAGTTCTAATTCAACAAGTCGAAAAAGAGTTTACGGTGAGATTACTCTTCACACATTTTTTTATCGGGTAAATTATTTCGGGTTGAGCTCTGCATTTGGTTTTATCTCTGTCTCACGGCTTTATTTTAGCATTCAATTGACATTCATTTTATCTCTGTCTCACGGCTTTATTTTAGCATTCAATTGACATTCATTTTATCTCTGTCTCACGGCTTTATCTCAGCATTCAATTGACATTCATGCTAGCTGTCTCACGGCTTTATCTCAGCATTCAATTGACATTCATGCTAGCTGTCTCACGGCTTCTTCATCTCACGGGTTAATGAGCTCTGCATTTTGGTTTTATCTCTGTGTCATGGAATTATTTTTTGGGTTCACTATCTCACGGTTTTAGCATTTTCGTTGTCTCATTTTGCTGCCTCACGAATTTAGCATTTCGCTGCCTCACGGATTTAGCATTTCCCTGTCTCACGGATTTAGCATTTCACGAGTTTATCTCAGTGTCTGCCTGTCTCACGATTTGGCATTCAGCAGTCTCACGGTTTCTCTATCTCACGAGTTTATCTCAGCATTCTCTCACGTGCTTATTTTCTTTCACGATTTACCTCGTGGGTTTCTTACTCATGTTTGCTGATTCATGTTCCCTCACAGGTTGAATTCTCATAACTGTAATTGAACTCTGTGTGATTTCGTTTGAGTGAGTGTTTGCTTACGTGCTTGACCTTCGTAGTCTGCAGCACATGTGCGTCTGTCTTACTACTGTCATTTTCTTATTAATTGAAGAACTTGAGGTCTGTTTTATTCTACCTGAACCTTCTCTCTCTCTTAAGGTACGTATATGGTTTGACCAGTTTGACTTGTCCTTTCAGTGACTCGATCAAACTCAGAACTATTTGAGTATAAGTTGGATCCAAACGTTGGTTTTAGTTCTTTAATGCAGTACATGTTTATTTTACTATAATTCATTTTATTTTATTTTCTGAACTTAGCATTTGATGATTCTCGAGGACCAACATTAATGCAGTGACTAAATGGAGCATTAAGTTGAAAGAGATGAAAATTATGTTATTTATGTTTTAAATCAGTTTAAATTTAAATTAAGTAGTACAATTGTTTACACGTTCTTGTATCAAGTTTTTTTTATATGCGATAAAATGTACGTAACCTGTAATTTTAACATATCCTTCGCTAGTTTGCCAAATTTCTACACCTAGGCATAATGAAGGAGGTTCAAATTAGGCATGTCAAAGTTTAACAGAAATCAGATTTTATCCTTCGAATTGGACTAATCTTTTTTCTTGTAGCGATCGTGAAGCCCTCTCCCATTAAGCTAAAGCCTTTTGGTGCACCCTTTTCCCTAGACAATCTACTCTCCCACTTGACTTAGATCCTTAGTATGTGTTCTCGCATACCACTTCCTTTTAAGATCCCTAGAAAACCTTTAGTCATATATGTTTTTCGTGGCAACATCATGAGAGTTCTTACATAATGAGAGTTGTTGAGATTATAAGCACTAGTTTGGTTGTTGACGAGGAAGGCTTTCTGGGCAAGTTCCTCAAGCATGGTATTCATTGTCTCAACTTTCACATTGTTGATTATTTAATCATTTTGTTTGTTCAAATTTCCTTTTGTCACGGTCCCACCATATCATTCACTTGAGTTTCAAATTAGGAGCTAGTTTATTACATGGCCACATGGTTGGACACAGTGTCATCAATATTTATGCGACAATGCTTCATTTGTGGCTACTAGATGAGCTTGAGAAAAAGTACCTTAGGGCCATAGTACATACAAGATTACACTAGGAGTATCATACTTGATGACATCTTCAAGCCCCTTGCCATTATTGGGGAGGCTTGCCATCGCTCTTCAAAAGTCTTCTATTGTTTTATGGACATTGGAAGGCATTTGACTTGGTCCTCACTGCTCAATGAGGCCTTGTTTAAGATTCATCAGCAATGTTATAGGGGTTAAATAGGGGTGGGATCTCATTGGTTCTTTTTGGTGTCTATATTGATTAGTTGGAATCCTTTCATGGGAAACACATAAATGGCGGATAGGGTTATTTTCTACACCGCTTCTGGATCTCGTGGTTTCTATTTGCTGATGACAAGATCTTCTTTGCCTCCTCACTCGAGAGGCCGATTGTTTGATGCCCTATCTAGCTTCTGCGATCTTCAACAGTTGATGATTAACTTCAAAGCATCGAAGTGTGTTCTATCCTACTACCACTTACATTTTTGAAGGGAAGAGATTGAGATCACCACAACCTATACATAACTTGGGGTTAGTTCTCAAGGCCTTGGTTTAGTTTGAGGCATTCTTTCTAGCCTCCACTTAACGAGGGATATGTCATATTCTCTTCAAGGATATCCCATCGAGAATGCACCTCTTGGACATTGTTGCCGCCTGGTTCCACACCTGGGAAAACGCAGCAGAAGTCTTCAAGCTGCTGGTGTGGCCTTGGGGGCAAGTCAGAGTCAAGTGCTGTCACTTGGGACTTGACTCCTCCGTCTAGGCTTTCCTAGCGAAGCCAAGGGGGGTGGACCCTAAAAAATAAAAAGAAACTAAGGCCTCTAACCTAGGAGTTAGGAAAATATTTTTGGTAACTAAGAATAAACAACATATACTTTGATCAAATAAAACAGTCATTCATCATTTACTCCCATTTAAAATAACCATCATTTAACTGCACATTAGTCAATAATATAAAATAAAATTGAAACAAGACCAGTGCCTTATAATGGAGTCAATAAACAAATGCATAAGCAGAAAAGTAGATATTGTGCGAGTGTTCTTGGTTTATTTTAAAATTAGTGTGATGGTGATCTTTTTATTATGGCAGGGGGGTTCCCAATATACGCAAGGTACGGGGGAACATGTCCGGAGTTTTGAAGCGTGGCTTCCCTCTCAGGCTTGGGCTGAATCGAAGTCTCGAGGAGGTGTTCAGATGCTATACCAACGAGGGCAAGCCTAACGGTTTCCAAGAGGTCACTACTCAGTGAGGTGTTCAGATGCTATACCAACGAGGGCAAGCCTAACGGTTTCCAAGAGGTCACTACTCAGTGTGGTCCCAAGCCTTCTGAGAAATTTGCCCACGACAACAAAATACGTGTTGTGCCGGATTTTCACAAAAATGATTTTTTATTAGGGCGGTGTTAAATCCTATTACTAGTCATCCCCTCCTTTCTGATGTGTACCAACTGGATCAGACTAAGCTGCAAGTCGGCCACAGAGCATACGGGAGAAGACCTTGGTATTTTTATAAAAATTTTATGAACCCAAATTTTATCTTTTTTTAAAACCCCAGGAGGCTCTTTTCAGGCACGTATTTCGGGCAAGCCCTCATACAGAAACCCTACTTCGGGAAAGCAAGGGGGGCGTTATGAGTTTGTAAAAAAAATGTGAAAAACTATGTTATGAGTGAACTTGTGGCCCGCCAGTGGAACGGACCAACAAGGTTTATTTTAATCCTAATTAATTTTATTAAATGCCGAAAAACAAAGAAATAAACTACTCTAAAAATCACGCCATGAAAATGAGACGACACAGGCCACCCCTGGGGGGATGGGGTATGGGCGCTGGCTAGCCCACTTGCTCTCGTTTAATAGTTGTTTACAATGATTTAGAGAAGTGCCCCAGTCTACTTTAAGTGACTTGGTGGCTTACAAAATTTTAGGAAAAAATGACCGGTTTTTTGAAAAATATGAAAAATTGTCCTCCGGATTGCTTGGATCTTCGAAATTTCGGCAGCACTTCCTCCTACCTGTTCGTCTTTTGCTGCAAACCAGCAAGCAATGATTAGTATAAGATGCCCAAAAACACTTTAAGAGTGTCTTTGGAACACCTCCTAAAAAACCCAAAAAATTCTAAGTAAAAATCTAAGTAAAAACTGCAAAAATTAACCAAGTAAAACAAGCAATAATGCTAGTTTTGCTTGGGGTCTTTGCAAGCTATATGAGCTGCAAATTGTATGCTCTTGGACAGCCAAATAAACTTTTATATCAGATCTACCACTACTTTCAAACTTTTCAAGACTTTAACAATTTTTAACCAGTTTAAAAATTAAGTAATGATAGATAATGAAAGATGTAATCTAATGGAAGATAAAGCTTTAAACAACTAGATTAGAACTTTAAGAATGAATCCGATCTACTTAAGAATATATCAATCAAAAAATAAATCAAGAATCACTCTTTAATCGTAACCAGTAATCAAGAAAATTTTGATTTTATAAGCTGAGGAAGAGAGAAGAGACAGAATGGTCCTTGAAACCAAAGACTTTGGAAGCTTGAAAGTGGGAAACCGAGGGTGAGATCCACCAAAATGTGCACAGAAGAAAAAGTGAAGAGCAAACAAGCTATCCCCCTTTCCACACCTGTCAACCTGTAGCAATCAAAACTCACAGAAAAACCATCAAACTAGAAATGCACATGGTTAGATATCAAAATAGTATGAGCATAAACAAATGAAACATATAAACTTTGAATCTCTAACCAATATGACAAATGCAAGAACAAATTAAAACAAACAAGATTAATTGTTCTTTCCCACAAAATCGTTACCAATCCTTCAAGCAGGCTAGTAGATGGCTGGAAATTACATGCCCAGAATTTGAACTTGCTACAAATCACTCCACATCATGAGACCATGAAACCACTCACAAAGTATCACACATATGGACCTCCAAAGTCTTTTTATTGATCAACAAAATAGCATAAGCTTACAACATATTTCTGCTCACTCTCCAACTAGAGAAAATGGAGTGGGCAGCCATGCTTAAATAGCCAAAGATGGAGAGAAATGGTTGGAATGAGTGGCATAACTCGTGGAGAAAATGGGGCTTCCCATTCCCATGTAATGGGCTGCCAAAATCAGCCCCAAATCAGCTAAAAATCAGCCATGTGACAGCCCATAAACATAGCTGCAAATTCCACGATTTAAGGGGCCCAATTTTGGGAAATATGTCCCCCTCAAATGGGGAAGTAATCCCAATAATATAGCTGCCCGGAATCTTTCCAAAATCAGCTCTTACAACTCCTAAAACATAGCTGAAAAAATCAGTCCATAAATCACTCCCAAAATTTAATATTTTTATGAGTCATTTTTTCACTTTTTTTTATTTTTTCATGACTCTTTTGGGTTTTTTGGGTTTTGTGGCCATAGGTAAAAATTAAGCATCCAAACCTTAGGAAAAGTGGGTTTAGGGGTTTAGGGGGTGCTCTGAGTTAGAAAACGAGCACCCCTAAGGCAAAAAAGACCTCCACACGCCACTTCTAGGCCGATTACAAATTTTTTTAATTGAACCATTAAAAAATGGCCCAATTTACGGAAAAATTAAACTTTGCCGAAAATTAAAAAACAACCTAGGGGGACTTAGGACATGTCCATATGACTCAAAATTAACGCCTAGCATGTTCATATACATTGACCCATAGACTTTAACAATCCCCTAAGGCCCGTCAACCTCCCCAGGCATTCCAGCTTTGGAGGAGCAGGAGAAAAACCAATTAATTATGTTATGCACTAATGCAAAACATAATAGATAGGTGAAAAAACTCCTTGGAATACCTGACTTAGCCAAAAAGTCCTAGGGAATCAAGTCTTTTACAAAACACCATGCTAGTACGTTTTGTTACAAACCCCGCAGGGCCATGGACATGGGGAAAAATTTAAAAATGGGGGCCTTTAAAAGGCCAGCTGGATATCAAATCACCAAAAAAGAACATGTATCATGTTCCACTCTGCCCGCTCGTTTGATAATCCAACCAAGTACAACTTAGTTGGCAACAAACATGATCATTAGACCCATTGTCCTTTTTGGTTTCAGGGTCTAGGGGCCTAGTTTCATTTGGGCCAATTAGTATAAGATGGAAAGAGTGGAGACCCTTTTGTGACAACACATCTTACATTGCAAATGGACAATTCCTCAATCCATCATTTAGGTAGAGTTCGAGGCTCATCCTTTGCAAATGTATATATTGTTTGTTTTCGGAGGCTTCTAGGTTACTTGAGTAAGTAGCTATCTCTCTTGATCATCTTCCTCCTTTCAGGTACTCCTTAGACACTCTAGGTCAAGTCCTACTGTCTAAATAGGACATAAACCAGGTAATTAGAGAGGACATCTATAGACAGTACATTCAAGTCACTTGGATTTCATCCCTTAAAGGTCTTAGCCCCAAGATGGCTTTTTATTTCGAGCACTTCTTGCATAATAACTTCAACGGGAAGCTTGCCTCTCAGTGTCCTCACTCTTCCTTGGCTGCCAACTCTAGCAGGCCTTGACATCCATCTCTTTCACTTAGTATCGAGATATTCAAAGCCTCTCAGTTTCCAACATTTCTAATGTTGTTTTTAGCTTTTGGTTTTTAGATAGGTGTTACCGAGCAAATTAACAGGGCTAATTTCCAGTAAGCAAAAATAAGAATAGTGACCCAATGTCACCTCGGTCACCATTCTAACTTCTTCGGAAGTCGAAACCTCCAAGGAGAAGTATCCTTTAAGAATCTTGTAAGACACTACGACAACCAACAAACTATGTTCTATGCAATCTTATAGTTAGACCAGTGCCTAAATGGAGTCAAATGCATTCAACAAAATGTTTAAAACATGTACACATGTAAAAGTAACCAATACTGGATCAAAACACTGTATTGCAAGTCAACCATTAACCCAACATGCAATGTAGGAACGCATTCACATATAACAATCAATATTGGATCAAAAGACTATATTGCCACTAAACCTTAACCATTAACCGAATATGCCTTTCAATGTTATTCACTAATAAGGTTGTAGTATGACAATTCAAACCAATCATAACTATTAAAGAGATTACAATCATCAACCAATGATATGTAAAAAACTCATTCACTGATAAGTATCAATCAAGTGTAGTTTCTAGATTAGTATTAACACATTCATAGCAGCAGAAGTTGATATTTGAAATGGAGCTAGGACTATGAAGTCCGTACACTGCTAGTTTGGCACAAATTCCAAGACAAAATTTCTGGGTTTGTTGTTGAGATAAGTTGGAATTCTGCTGTTGCAATTTTTTTTATTTTGCTGAAGAAAAATAATAAAGAACTCTCTTTGACAGGTTTTCGCCTTGTGGGTTTTTCCTGGGCATTTGCCAAAAGTTTCTGAGTCTTGAAAATTTCATGGTGTGCATTTATTATTAAATTTTCTGCCATTAACAGTGATGTCCAGTCTGTGTTTCTAAGTCTGAAAATGCTATATGAATTTTTCCAGCTCTAATGTAAATTGGGTTGGGCATTAAACTCTCTAATATTTTGACTTGAAACCGGGTTGGGTTGAACCTCAGAAAAATTTAAAGGTGGACCTTGCGAACCTTCACATATCAGCTGCAACTTGTTTGGACAATCCTTTGGAAATGCATGCATATTGTTTTTCCTTAGAATTATCATGTTAGTACCCTTAATGATCTTTATCATTTTGAGATTGTCAACTACACACTTCAAGCTTTCACATTTTAAACGAAAAGATAAACAATATAAATCATGACAATGTGATAATAAAATCATACATGTCCACATAACTGTATTTCCTTTATTAGAAAACATCGTTGACCACTTACTGATATTGGGCAAAAGGGGCTGAACAAGTCTTGTAGGATGTAGTTGATTTGGGCATACCATGAACTAAGATATACTGGAGAAATTTTGCACATGAGCATCGTCAACAGACACCATATCTTGCATCACTGCATCCTTTAGCAAAGAAAAAGGATTGATCCATTCTTCATCGTAGGTAGAGCAAGCTTCTTCATCCATATGTATGCTCGGGGGACGATCTATTATAATGCTAAAAGGCCTTGAAGAATCGTACATCAGAGGGCCAATGAACTTCCAATAATCATCGTTTTCGGCATACCTGTAACTTTCTTCCAAGAGAGTCAACATATCATAAGAAACTATAACTTGAGGATATGGAGCACTTACCATTTCTGTACCTTCTTAGTTTCTTCAACTGAGGTCTCTCGTTCTTCATCCTTCGTAATTACTTCATTTTCTTGGTCTTGAACAATAGTTTCTTCAAGTAAAACTTCTGGGGCTTGATCTTCATGGATTTCTTTACTGAACATATTCCTTGCATCTTCAACATAAGGCATCCATGTGTCGCGGTTCCCAGGATCCCAATAGCTACATAAGGCTTCTATCAATTCTGCAAGCGATGATATTGTTGCTTTTTCTAAGCTCACGAATCAAGCAAGAGGCTTTCCTCCCAGGTGATGAATAAATGTTCTCATGTAAAGGCTTTCTTCCTTTTTGATGTGATTTTCTCCAGCCATCGTCATGAACCATTGAACATGGTCCCCGGCCTTACCGCGACTGCTATTGAATGGGAGCCAAAAAATCTCTGGTAGCTCATCAGAATGCCCAGGAAATTTTGACAAATCAAGAGGAGCAAAAGCTATCTCGTTCTCTGCATCTGTAGGATAATCAGGATCCTTGAATTCAAATGGAACATCCTCTTTGCAAGAAGAAGCCATGATACCCGGTTTCCTTGTTTTTGTGGAGTACTTCTGTTATTTTTCTTTAGTCGGAGTCGCCAGGCAAGACCTGCCAAGTTGGCTTAACAAACCTCACCAAAGTACCAAAAAAAACAAAGGCGTACCTGAGATGATCAGATTGAGTTCTGAATCAACCAGTGGAGTCATTTTTAAATGAGTGGAGTCGCCAGGTAAGATCTGCAAGATTAGTCCTTAACAATATTTTCAAAATACCAATCAAAGACTTACATCAATCTTCTTACCAAATGTCGTTTTTCCAAGGATGTCAATGACTCCGGATAAACCACTTTGATTTTCAAAACGTTTCCGGCGACGGCGCCAAAATTGTTACCGGGCAAATTAGCAGGGCTAATTCCCAGTAAGCAAAAATAAGAATAGTGACCCAATGTCACCTCGGTCATCGTTCTAACTTCTTCGGAAGTCGAAACCTCCAAGGAGAAGTATCCTTTAAGAATCCTGTAAGACACTACGACAACCAACAAACTATGTTCTATGCAATCTTATAGTTAGACCAGTGCCTAAATGGAGTCAAATGCATTCAACAAAATGTTTAAAACATGTACACATGTAAAAGTAACCAATACTGGATCAAAAGACTGTATTGCAAGTCAACCATTAGCCCAACATGCAATGTAGGAACGTATTCACATATATAACAATCAATATTGGATCAAAAGGCTATATTGCCACTAAACCTTAACCATTAACCGAATATGCCTTTCAATGTTATTCATTAATAAGGTTGTAGTATGACAATTCAAACCAATCATAACTATTAAAGAGATTACAATCATCAACCAATGATATGTAAAAACTCATTCACCGATAAGTATCAATAAAGTGTAGTTTCCAGATTAGTATTAACACATTCATAGCAGCAGAAGTTGATATTTGAAATGGAGCTAGGAATATCATTCATCAAGGAAATATGCATTCATTAGATATCACTTAACCCTTGTCATCAACAAGAATATATCCTCTAAATATATGGAGGTAAAACGTGACAGCAGAAAATTAATCAGAAAGATTTCATTCATTAACCAAAGCATATATAATCCAAATACCTTTGATGCAAAGTGCTTATATCAGACCACAAGTATCCCAGTCAAAGATAAATCATTCAGTCTAGCATCAATATTATAAGCCAAACATGGAACTCTGGGACAAATATGTTAATGTCAATTCATTCACTTCCAGATCTATATGTCGGTTAACATAAAGTAAATGATATTGCATTTAGTTTTGTTGTGAAGATTTCAATAAATACTTTACATCAGAAATAGTAACATAAGAGCCTAAATTAGTGTCGTATAACCTATTATAAATATAACTCTCAGGTCTGCAATCGACCCACAGTACAACAGAGATTAACCAATAATCCGACTTGTAAAGGAAACATTTACTTGCCCACAGAAAAGAGGCCTTTATCCAACCAGTTAACACTTATTAATCAACTTTTCTGTTTGTGTTTTGTGCAGGGAAAAGAGGCAAGGGGAACAAAGAAAAGGAAAGGTGCACGTGGTCTGCAATATTGCGGACCTATGCAAGGTGGCGGGAAGGTTTAGGAAGGCAGCTCGATGGAGAAAAGGGCAGCAGAGAGGAAACCTTGGTGGAGAAAAGGAAAAGGAAGGGAAGGAGGTAGGAAGGGGGGCCCGAGATGGGGTAAGGGAAGGCCATGAATAGGTAGAGGGTAGCAAGGAGAGGCCGTGGATAGAACTGATGGGGCAGACCCTAGTTTTAAAGGGAGCCCGAGCTGAGAAAAAGGCCCAAGAAGGGAGCAGCGCGGGAGGATGGAGGAGCAGGTTCTGGTTGGGTGTGCAGCAGAAAAAAGGGGGGAATGAGGATGTTTAAGGGAGGTCCGAAGGTGTGGTGAGAGGATAGGGAGGAGGCCGATAGCCCAGGTGAGGAGAGCGAAGGTATAATAGCAAAGGGGAGGTTTGGTAAAGTCTGTAGCGAGGGTAAAAGTAGAGAAAATGCTCAGAATAAGGTTTTAATTTAGGGCCTTTTTAACATAAAAAATTACAATTAACTCAAAAATAAAAAAATAAAGACTAACAAACATAAAAAAAACTAGGTTAAACAATAATATCTACAACATACACAACTCAGAAACTAGGTTTAATCAGTAGTTGAACAACTAGGGTTTCAAAAGACAACTAATCACCAAACCTAAGGCATAATTGAGAGGGACAACCCTCCTTGAGATGGTACTTGGCAAGCTTAGCAAACTAGGGCTAACCCAACAATCTCTAGGATTGGTTGAGGGAACTTAGTTTTAGCAAGACTTGAAGACCTAAAGCTCAAGCTTGAATGCATAGGTGATCAATGACAAAAATGACATGCTAATCAAGACAAAATGAAACAATAATGCCTTCTACTCAACTCTAACAAGCATCACTTTCATACAAATTGACTTAGAGACATCAAACCAAAAGTATAGATACCTCCAAGTGCATGTGTTAAGCAAACAACTCTAGCCTCACCTTAGCAATGGCATGAACAAAAGTAAAATTTCCAAGAAATGCTTCAAACTTGCAAAATAACCTTCATCAAATAGTTCATCCCTTCAAAGAGCCCTAGTTAGGGCAAATAGCAGACATAATGAAATTATCCCAAGAATTGATGATGAAATGAAGTGAGGAGATTGATTTATATGATCTCACACTCACTTTTACATAAAATAAGGTCAATTTAATATTAAAAATGTCAACTTAAAATTATAATAAAAATAATATAAAATAATCTAAGTAGTGGGTAAATTGGGATGTTTTCTCCAGATTTGACCCCTACTTGAGCAAAATGGCTAAACAAGGCCAATTTTGATGAAACTGAAGGCCAGACTGCATTGGGGGGGGGGGGGGGTCGTCATGCCCCAACTAACCCCATCAGTGATGAAAATCCCTCAACGTCCCCCCCCCCTTTACAAGCATCACAGTCAGCATAAGAGGATGACGTCATCCTTTGAAGGAAGGTCGAGAGAGAGGGCGCTGGAGAGTTGGAGGGCCAG
Organism: Larix kaempferi; assembly: GCA_027924585.1. Lineage (NCBI taxonomy): Eukaryota > Viridiplantae > Streptophyta > Pinopsida > Pinales > Pinaceae > Larix > Larix kaempferi. The sequence goes on along the minus strand of BSBM01000816.1, from coordinate 862,656 downwards.
GAGGGCACTGGATGTGTTCTGGAAGATAAGAGTGTATCTTAGTGCTGAAACAACTGCCGCTGGAGTGCTGAAACAAGGTCGGAGTCATGTGACCTTGTGACCCACCTCTTGAAGCCCTGGACACCTGCCTCAGGGTTTCAAACCCTTTCATGAGGCAGTCAGCGATGCTATTAAGCCATAATACTTCTAAAGGATAAACCAAAGGGTCTGGCCATGCTCCTACCTCAGAATGAGCCGGCTAAACACCCCTCCTGGTCAGAAAAAAGACACCCTTTCCTTGGGGCACCTTCTGCAGGTACGTTGGTGCTGGTACCATCGTAACAATAGGCATTTAGCATCTAGTCTCTACCTCGATAAGGGAGATCGAGACATTTGCTTTCCAGCTCTGCCAAATGCTTCCTTCCGAATCCCAGTTCTCCCCACTCGAGTTAGCCTCTACCAAGTACGCTTTCCTGCCATTCGTCATTTGGAAAGCAACCTCAAGTCCTACCCCCACTCCACTTGCTCCACTCCCTCAGCCCCTAAATCCGGTTCTTGCCTCATGAACCAATGGTACAACAAGGAGTGCAAAGCCCTCCACTACCAACTTCAACACACATGCACCCATGCTCGCTCCTCATACCTCGACCTTACAGCTTCCTATCGTTGCTTCCTCCGTCGCAAAAAAATGCCTCTTCATCTCTGAGAGGAGACGGGACTTGTGTGCCTCCCTCATCCACTCTCCCAAAAACTTCTGGCGTGCCCTCTTTCCTCTCCCCCAACTCCCATCCGATCTTAACCTCAAATCCATGTTCTCTCATACTTCCACTCTCTATGATGTCCCTGAGCAACCACATATCTTGATCACTTCTCTGCCACCTTCATGCTATTTATTCTCTCACCACGACATCAAAGAGGCAGTTTGGGTGATGAACACTAGTAAAGCAGTGGATGAAGAAGGTTTCCATGCATAGTTCTTCAAGCATGGTCTTCATGCTTCGGATAATCACTTGGATGATCTCTTCAACCATGTGGTTCGTACAGGTTTTCCACTGGCATGGTCACATCACACCATTCACTTGATACACATGTCGGGGTCTAGTTTAGATCCCAACAACTAGAGGACGATTATGGTGGGACACACGTTCTCAAAGCTTTATACTACAGTCCTCCATATGAAGCTTTCAGGTGAGCTTGAGAGGAGATACTTAAGAGCTAGAGGGCAGGTTGGATTCTGACCCACTCATCAGACCATTGATCACATCTTTACCCTCCTAGCCATCGTTGAAGGAGCACGACATCGCTCTTTGAAAGTCTACTGTTGCATTGTAGATTTCCAAAAAGCTTTTGAATTTGTCCCCAGAGAGGCCCTATTCTAGAGGCTTAGAGACATCGACATATTTGAGACCCTACTGATTTCCATCACGCGTCTATACGAGTCCGTCCTTGGCTGGTTCTGCACTGCTCACGTAGTATCAGATTTCATCAGTAGTACCATTGGGGTTAAACAGGGGTGCCCCCTATCCCCCACCTTATTTGAGATCTATATTGATGTGTTGGAGGCCTTCTTTTACGGACATATCTCGGACAGTGATGGGTTCCTCCACCACTAGGTTTTGATATCCATCCTACTCTTTGTCGATGACGTGGTCCTCTTGGCCTCATCTCCAGAGGGGTTACAGAGACAGTTGGATGCCTTAGCTCTTTTCTGCAATCTTCGACAGTTGACGATCAACTTGGGTAAAACTAGTGTTATGATTTTCAAGGGGACGAAGAAGATTTTCTCAAACCTTTATTCCCCTTTCAAAGGGGAGGAGATTGAGATCACCAACACCTACACATACTTGGGGGTGCAATTTTCAAGACCCTGCTTCAGCATACGACAGGCCCTTCAGCCTCGGGTCAATGAGGGCTACCGATCCTTAGCCCTCCTTGAGAGATGGTACTTCAGACACTATTTTCAGGACATCTCATCCAAGATGTCCCTCATGGACTCCCTTATTTGGCCCATTGTTCTCTATGGCTTTGAGATTTGGGGACCTCGATTGCTCGAGTCTTATTGGGCCTCAGTTGAGAGAGTTTAGATCCTTATCCTCCAGTGCATCATCAGGTGCAAGGAGATAGTTCCTCAGTACATGATGCTAGCAGAGTTTGGAGCTCAACCCTTTCGACTTGAGATGGTGTTCATCTAATCTCTTATTTGCATTGCATTCAAAGCTTCACCGACTTGGCGAAAGGGCGGGATCGATACTCATGCTTGGCATATTGTTCTTCATAGACTTTAGCCTCATCTAGCCTGTCCGACCGGGCTCGAGGATGGTTTGTGGGGGGCTCGGATCTTTTGCAATCAGTGGTCATTCAGATGGATCGACTCCCTTCGTTCATATATTCCTTAGACTCACTTGGCCACCTTCTATCGCTTAGACAGGAGTTGAATAGGATCTCAAGGGATGACATCTATAGACAATTTATTCAGATCACTTCGGTTAACCCTCCGTGCGGGTTACACCCAAAGATGGCCTTTTATGCTAAGCACTTCTTGGAGTTGAGGGACGAACCACCAAGTTGACTTCGGGTAGAGACGGACCACTAGGTTGATCGATTTCACAGGACCTGCCAGCTATGCGACCTTCTTGAGGTCGAGACTAAGGAGCACTTCATCTTCTGCTGCCCATCTACTATGATATTAAAGGGAGGTTCCATTGCCTGTTTAGAGGGACCTAGACCCTCACTATCTTCTTCAGATACCTTGATCATAGATGCATGGCCTTATACATGTAGGAGGCCCTCAGGTTTTGAGACCATAATCTTCAGCCTCCTACCAGACTAGATTCTACCCAGCGAATCACTTCCTTTTTCATGGTGCTACCCTCAGGGAGGGACACTAAGAGAAAAACTGACATCAGCACAACTTTAGACTCCAGATCAATGTGGATCCAGGGGGGCTTCCCTCGTCCCTTCAGATCTCAATGGCATGACCAGACTAGACCTCTCCCCAGGAGATAGAAGAGATCCCCCAAGCCTCAACAACGAGCTACCTTCTCTAGACAATAGCGCAGAGGGTGGCCTAACCATTCTACTAGTTCTTCCCTGGGACATCATACTATTATTAGTTTCCATCATTCAACATTAGATGATAGGAGAGATGGATCTATCCCTTGATAGACCTACCTCATCTCTCTTGGATTTCTTTGCTCCTGGATTCTTTCCCGTGTATTTCTCTACCCCTGTGCTGTCTCCTGTACTTCGCGTCGAGGGATTTCCTGTTGATTTTGTACCTAGGAAAGTGTTCCCCTAGTGATTTTGTGCCTAAGTCACTAAAAGGGGAAAAGTGACACATGACCCTTGCATCATTTTGATGTGATATGAAATTAATTTCACTTTAGAGAATTAAAGTGACCTTTTGAACATTTAGTGAGGAGTCGAGAGAAATAATTATGGAGAGAAAAGTGATTTATTCTCATCCATTGAGGGCCCTTGATCTTGTGATCTCTCAACTACCCTCATGAGAAAACAAAAAGGTAAGGGAAAGGCATTCATTCTCATTTATTGAGCTTTGGGAGAGAAAGTCGACTTCTTGAGAAGAGAAGAGAGTTGACACGAATTTCCAAGCAGTCCGAGCAGCAAGAGAGAGAAGGCATTGTGGGCACAAAAATTGAGTCACCTATAGTAGAAGCATCACAGGATTGAAATCGAGAGAGATGGCATGCATTTTGAGAGAAACTGGGCACGAATTCCCAGGAGGCTAAAACGCATTTCGAGGGAGAAAACCAACATTTATTGCGGTGGCCATACAATTAAGGAGAGCAGTCCGTATTGTTGACAAACTGCATGAAATTCGAGGCAGGAAACACAAATTTCTAGGCGAAATTTCAGTCTAAGTTTGTCTAGGTAGTGGTACAATTTTCTATGCACCAGTCCGTACTGTTCAGAAGGAGTCTAGCACGAGTTTTAAGGTAGATTTTGGGGCTGTCTTTTTGCTGAGATAGCAAAGCACTGGGGTTGAGATAAGTTGTGCATTTTTGCTAATTCTATTGCTGCTGTACATTTCAAAGAAATAATAAAAATACTCTTTCTTACAGGTTTTCCCCTTAGGGGGTTTTTCCTGGGGCATTGCCCAAAAATCACCGAGTCTAAAATGTTTTTATGTGTGGTTAAGTTTTATTTCAATTATTTAAAAGTTGTAAAATTCTCCATAGTGTTTCAAGCTACATAATTGTTTATGTGTGAAAAACTCATTTGCAACTGTCATAGATGAATGGGGTTGGGCATTAAACTCTACGTTTTGAACTAAACTTGAAACCGAGATTGGGAAATAGTGTTTTTTTAACATGGTATCAGTGTCGAGTTAAAGAGAAGCGTAGAATACACAGGTTGAGTTTTCAGACTTGAGAGAGACTTATCTTTTGTTCACCAGGAAGAGTAGTTGGACTTGCATTTTTCGGTGAAATGGCCACTGGGTTGAGGAGAGAGGACAAGTTGGATGGGGCAACCAATTTTAGTCCTTGGAAAGCAAGGATTGTGCTGATTTTGTAGGAGAATGAGTTGTGGGACATAGTGAATATTGAATAGAACTCAAGCTAATCCAGTGGTGGTACCCGTAGCTACAAATGTAGTAGCTAAGGCAGTCTATGGCAAGAAGAACATCAAGGCTAAGAGAATTATCCTTGATGTAGTGAAGGACCTGTTATCACCTAAACTGTAGTTACCCCTATGGATGTATCCATTAATGGATGGCAATAGGGAAGGGCAACTCAAAAGGTGCAACCACGATCACCTCGACCTCCAATAGATGGTTGTCACGCCAGTCGAGGCAATCTTCGCTTTATTGTATCTAGCCCAGACAACAAAGGGGGAGACCCGATCTACTCCCGACAGGAGAGATCAAACCAAGACACCAAATCAAGTTAAGACTAAGTAAAGGAAGGTGTATGGTTTATCCTAGACCTAAGGATGAAGTCACAAGATAAGTGAGGGGTTCAATGAGTTTAGCTTTGGTTCATTGTTGATGTGTGAGTGACTTATAGTATTTGAAAATAAGATCCAGGATTATAGTACTAGTTAATGTGAGAAAATCCACTGCCTTGGGAACCGTGTCCAATGCAGGGTAGTTTAGGGGTTGAATTGGGGCTAACTAGTACAAGTGACAAGCTTGATCACGAAGTATGATGACATCAAAGGGTTTAGTCCACCAAACAAGGATGAAACCACAAGTTAATCCAACAATCTAGGAAAGTCGAATTGACTTGGAGAGAGTTCAGTGCCTTGGGAATTGGGATAATGGAGTCAAATGAAATTAACTTGTGGTTGATGACTCTTGTTGCATGAGACAAGTGGGCAATTAAAGGTTTGATGGATGAATAGGTCTAGATCTAGAGATTCAAGGTTTGACCTAAGTGGACCACAATCCCTTAAAACAAGGAATGCTATCCCCAAGGCAAGATTTGATGAAGTGACCAACTAAACCTAGGTTTTGAATTATGCTCGTTCCAAATCCACTAAAATCTCACGTACCCACGTCCTAGAAGTGGACCAACTCCAATCTCCAAGGGAGTGCGACTTTGCCCAAGGAGGGTAAAATGTGGGATAAATGGGATCAAGACAAGCCCAATGACATCCAAATTTTAGATCCAAGTAGGTTGATCAAGTGAGAGTGTGGATCTACAATTTCAAGGCAATCCAATGGCTAGATCTTACTAGATCTGAGTTTGAAGATACCAAGTGGTCCAAAATGGGGATTAAATCCCTTAAAATGTGGAATAGGGCCCACAAGGTAGAAATTGCCAAAGTAAGAGTCTAGGGGTAGGTTTTAGAATGTGTAGATCATGAATCAATTAAAATCTCAACTACCCATCAACTAGATCTAGTTCAACTCAACTCTCCAAGAAGTGCGCCCTCACTTGGGGAAGCCAAGTTGGCTTGGGAAGGGGATCGAATGAAGGCCAATCCTCACCAAACTATAGATCCGGGATGTCGTGGATACTATAGAGGTGGGTTTTCAATATTATACCCAACAACCCACTAGATCTCAGTAGATCTAAGAAAATGTAACAATGGGGGTTTTGATTAATTAGGGTTTGAAATATTTAAGACAAGTGGATAGATCATGGAGATAGAAATTACCTTGAGATCATACCTAAGTGATGAAGAGAGATGCCTTGATGTTGAGGAAGATTCCCGCAGAGATCAAATGAGAGATGGTTGATTTTGCTTGCCAAATTGATGCCCTAGCCCACAAGTGCGACCTCCTCTACCTGTCAAACCAAGGAATAGCGATTCAATCAGTAAGACCAAATATGGAGGAAATACAAGCGAAATGCAATAGTAACATGAAATAGAAGGTCCTGGGACAGTAATACTCCCTGTTACCAACGAAGAGATCCAAAGAAGAAGTAGGGAGAGTCTTCCCTTACCAATACTTCCTCCTCAAAGCAAATCGGCCTCCACCTGTAGATGCCAAAACGTGGTACAAAAGATATGGCAAAACAAGATCTCCAATAACTCAGTGCAAAGGAAGAACCAACGAACGAACACCAAAAACATTCACCACAACACTGGAGATAGATGCAATAATAATTTTCTATTCCAATAATCCAGAGCCACAAGTCCCCTTTACAATGAGCGGCTTTCTCCTTTAAATAGGAGGGAGAGAGTCCATAATCTAACCACTTTTTGAATGAGTGGCTAAGATTAGATCAAAAGATCTAATCAATGGTTGAGATGCTCAACAATAAAATACATGGATCACTAATAAAATATAAACATAAGTGGACAAAATCGCCCTAGGAGAGGGGATCCCACCAAATCATGATGACAAAATATAACAAGTATCTCATGGTGGGTCCAAGGGGTAATTTTAGACACCCTTGGTCAATCCCCATGGCACAATAATAATAAAATAGTCATCAAAGTACCAAATCGTGCCTCTATGGACAAATCGTGGGCCTTAGGAGGCCTCAGAAATCATCAGAAAATGCCATAAGTGATGGATGTGGGTCCCGATGAAGTTGAAACTGTTGGAGAAGGTGTGGAAGACATCCCACTCATCATCACTGATCATCCCATGCCAAAACTTTGCCTCAGGAGCCCAAATCGAATTCCTCTGTAGCCATTTCTACCAATCCCAAACTGCCTCGGGAAGCCTGAAACTGCCCAAACTGCCTCCTGGAGTGCCTGCACTGTCAAGGTGAGGGCACCAGTGTGTCCGGGAGGGGGGTAATGTGGTAAAATCAAGTGGCTGGACCACCCCCTCCATGCACAACGCCCTAGGTGGACCAGATAAAATCCATCTCTGCTCTGACGGGGTCTCCGCCTACTGGGGCTCAATCATCACTGTAACTGCCCGGAACTGAAAGTAGACTGTCTCATTGGACTCATAAGGTCCAAATCTATCCAAGATGTGTACTCATACACCATATGGATCTCTGCATGATCATATAATATATCCAATATACTCGAACAGGTGAAATAATAATAATATGTAAATGATCAAATAATGCTGAAAACCATAAATCACCATCATAAACCTGTATCTGATGCATAGAACCATCATGTACATGTACATAGACCATATATCATCCATCTGTATCATCACAAGGTCTAATAATCTCATGTCCTGTGGTTGACTTTGGTCAAACTAGGTTTGATCAAGTCAACATGACCAAATATAACTCAGACTATCATCAGAAGCTGCTGCAAATTGTCAAAGGTTAATGCATGCTCTACAATTCATTCAAATAGTAATTATAACAAAAAGTAATCATTACTGGAGATCTAAATCCAAATATATAGTGTCATTAATTATTATTATGACTCAGACTAGACTTTCAAGACCATACTCACTTCATAGTTGTGATCAATTTGCTAGTGAAGGGTGAAGGCTAAAATAAACTGGCTAGGCCAAAGGATGACTGACTGACTCAACATTGTGACACTTTGGATATGGGAAAGGGAATACACACCATAGTATATACTGAATGAGCAACAACACAGGGAATGGCGGTGTCTCACAAATGGATAAGTTGTTCAAAGAGGGTTTATTCACCTTTAACAGATGCGCACAATCCATAATACAAATGAGGCCAACAATTGTTTTGATATAGCATTTAAGTTCCATTGCTTTTTGGGCCTGAAGTTTCCATAGCCTTTGATCTATGTGTGTTTATAAACACATTGCATAGATTTACATTTATTTTAGGCTTTTTGCTGCAGGTGTGTTTTTAAGGTACTTGTTTACCTGAGCACTTCTAGGTGTGTCATAGACAGCTTGTTTACCTAGGTATTTTAGATTTCACAAAAGATATAACATTTTATTTCATAGCCATTTTCATTTGGCTTGCCTTTCATTCATGTGTGTTTAAAAACACATTGCATGAACGGGCTTTTCATACAAGATATAACATTTCATTTTCCAGATTTTGTATTCATGGCAGCACTAAAAGTTTCAGGTTTAGCCAACACAACTTTAGTGACTAGGGGGAATTCACAAGGAAATCCAACTCACCATAGGTAAGTTTTGTCACCAACTCAGAGCCGAGACACAATAAACAGGGAAGCTCATCCAATACAGAGGCTACAGTGGGGAAAAGTCCTCCATGCCACTAGTCAAGTAGTAAGTCAGGGTGATAAACTAAAAGGTAGGTAACGAATGGATGAAGACAATGAATAATGGAGCCAACACTAGCAAGCCAAGGTATGGTGGAATGATCACCTTTATTCTCCCTAGGGAGGGTAAAACCAATGAGTATGAATAATGAACTTCTAAGTCTGAGTAGGGACAATATAATATATATAATAAGATCAACCATGTCCACATATCTATATGATCGCCAGATCATGACACTAAATGCTAAGACATGCCATAAGAATGAACATAAAAGCAATATAACCATAACACCATGATATACCTGCTGAGTCATATACCTGAATGCTCATCATCTGCACCATCATCTGTCCTCTAAAACCGCTACTGTAACTCTGGGCACTACTAACTGCTCTATACCAATGGTATAATGGCTACATTGGTCATCTCTCTGAGTGTCCTGAGACTCAGTCATGGCATGGGGACTAAAACTGCTGTCCAAAATCTGATAGTAATCCACAATAGATGCTCGTCTTAGCATCTCAATGTAAGGGAACTAGCTGAATAGTGTACTGGAATCAGAAAAATAATGTATGGTAGCCTGACTACTATATATGTGATAACAGGACCATGTGATCCCGCACGAGACTAGTAAAGACATTGCTTATCAAATGTGGGATGCCTTAACCAAATTGTACCAGAGTTCCAATGAAAACCGAAAGATGATACTGAGAGAGAAGTTGAAAAGGATTAGGATGGCTAAATCTGAAAATGTGACATCTTGTCTTACTAGGATCACACAGGTGAGAGAGGAGCTTGGAGCTCTTGGGGAGGTGGTACTTGGTCATGAGCTAGTGCAGACAACCTTGAATGGAGTGGCCAAGCCATGGGATGTGTTTGTGGAGTCCATTGTGGCTAGAGAGGACATGCCTTCCTGGGATCGTCTTTGGGATGACTTTGTTCTGGAGGAGACCCGGAGAGGATATGTGCAGGGCAGTTCATCTCATAATAGGGACAATGACGAGAATGCAGCTTTGACAGCTAAGGGGAAGAAGAAGAAGTCGCAGAAGGGTCCCAAGGGTGGGGCTACGCAACATGGTGATCATAAGAAAGACATGAGCAAAGTCAAGTGCTTTGCTTGTCAAGGGTTTGGGCATTATGGTGGACAGTGCTCGAACAAGAAGAAGAAGAAGCAACAGACAATAACTTCGGCGGAGATAGATGAGTATGCAACTAGATTTGAGAGTGAGGTTTCTCTTTGTGCTGGTCATTCAGAGAGAGCATCCATTACCAGCATTGATGTAGAGGATGAGAGAGAGTACTCACCGTTGGTTGGCCATTCTTTGAGTGCATCCACCACCACTTGGACTTGGTACATTGATAGTGGAGCTTCTAGCCATATGACAGGTGTGCAGGATATGTTTTCAAAGTTCACTAAGACAGGTTTGGATCTAGAGGTGGTGTTGGGAGATGACACGATTGTCAGAGAAGTTGGGTGGGGGACTGTCACCTTTCAGAGGGAGTCCATGGAGCCCATGACTTTGAGGGATGTCTTGTATGTCCCTGGGCTGAAGAAGAACTTGATTTCAGTTTTCATGCTCGAGGATAGACGATTTGGAGTGCACTTCCTTGATGGGCATGTTCACGTTTTTCCCAAGGGATCAGGTCCATTTACTTCTTTTGCAATTGGAGTCAGATGTGGGAAACTGTACAAGCTCTTGTTTCAGCCTCTTCATGCTTTGGCACGCAACAATAGTAGTAATGATCTATGCGAGCTATGGCATAGGAGGATGGCTCACTTGCATCATCCAACTTTGAGGATGTTGAGAGATATGTTGACTGGTTTGCTTGAGTTCAACATAGAGCATAGTGATGTGTGCAGAGGGTGTGCTTTGGGAAAGTACACCAAGACTGCATTTCCAAGCAGTGACAGTAGATCGACAGGAGTACTTGATTTGATACACTCTGACTTATGTGGTCCTTTGTCTTCTTTTTCGTTGTCTGGTTTTGAGTATTATGTTACATTCATTGATGACTTCTTTAGGAAGACCTAGATTTACTTTCTGAAGAGCAAGATGTCAAATGAGGTTTTGCAGAGGTTCCAAGAGTTCAAAGCTCTTGTGTAGAACTAGACATGGAGGAGGAATTGGGTCCTGAGATCAAATAATGGGGGTGAGTATGCCTCCACTGCTTTCAATGATTTTTGTGCATAGGAGGGCATCAGGAGACAGTTGACGGTTCCATACACCTTACAGCAGAATGGGGTTGTAGAGAGAAAGAACAGCGCCATTGTTGGAGCAGCAAGAGTGATGCTTCATGATTACAGTCTTCCTTTCTTTCTTTGGGCCAAGGCTTGCAGTACAACTGTATACATTCAGAACAGGAGTCCTCACATAGCCTTGGGTTGTAAGACTCCCGAGGAGGCGTTTCCAGGGAAGAAGCTTGAGGTTGGCCATTTCAAGATATTTGGTTGTCTAACTTACTCTCATGTCCCTTCAAAGAAGAGGACAAAGTTGGATCCCACGACAAAAAGGGTATTTTTTTGGGGTATGATGAGACTTCAAAGGCCTTCCGCATATATCTTCCTTTATAGAGGAAAGTTGTTGTGAGGAGGGAGGTGAGATTTGAGGAGCGAGCCTTCAAGAAGTCTCGGGAGTTGGAGCAGGGGGAGCAGCAATCTTCCACACCTCAGGTGAGCACACAACATCCAACTTCACAGAGTGTAGGGTCACAGGTATCAAGGGTGATTGGTCCACAGTTTATAGGTGCTCCAGGTTCTGGGACACAGTCCATAAGTTCACCTGGTACATGTTCAGCTTCTCGGTTTACAGGTTCACTAGTTTCGGTTTTCGATTCACCAGTTAGCGGTTCACCAGCTATTGGTTCACAAGTTTTTGGGTCACCAACCACAGGTAGTACTACTCCCAAGTCTCAGTCTTCAGAGGATGATACACTAGTATGGGAGGAGTCTTTAAGGAAGAGGAATCCCAAGTGGCTTAAAGACACCTTGAAAGAAGCTAAGTCATTTGGAGATCCCAAGAGACTTGTACGAGAGATTAGGATGCCAGACAGATATGGCATGGCCTTGGTGACTAGTCTTCGTGATTCGAAACCTTCCACTCTTGAGCAGGCATCCTAGCATCACGTGTGGAGAGATGCCATGATGGAAGAGTATCATTCCATCATGAAGAATGATGTTTGGGAGATTGTACCGAGACCGGAGGGGAAGTTAGTTGTGACTTCTCGGTGGCTTTACAAGATCAAGCATACGGTGGATGGTAGTGTGGAGAAGTACAAAGCTCGTTTTGTGGTGCTGGGGTTCTCACAGGTAGAGGGAGTATATTATGATGAGACCTTTGCACCGATTGCTTGTTACTCTTTGATCAGAGCAGTGTTCTCCATCGCAACGAAGATGGGTTGGAAGATCTACCAGATGGATGTAAAAACTGCATTTTTTAATGGGCTTGTACAAGAGGAGGTATGGGAGAGAGTCTCATGTTTGTAGGCTGAAGAAAGCCTTGTATGGATTGAAGCAAGCTCCTGGAGCTTGGTACTCCATGATAGATGCTTACTTGTTGCAGATGGGATTTTAGAAGAGTGACGCAAATCCGAACCTTTACTACATTGTAGTTGGTGATGATCCACTCGTTCTTTTGCTCTATGTGGATGACTTGTTCATTACACGTACAAAGAGACTGATGAATATAGTTGTCATTGATGACAACATTAATGACAAAGAAGCATGATTTATGACTTGGCATGAAGTTGATGGCATTGAAAGGTTGAGCATGATTGATGTTTTGTGAGAGGAACCAAATGACCCATTCTATGGTCATTTGGAGATGGTCCGCATACCCTTGACAAGAACTTGGACATAATGATATCAAACAATGAGCAAGATGGACAAAGGTTATTGGATGTGGGCATTGAAGCCTTTGGCACACCTAATGAGCCAAATGACCCATACTGTGGTCATTTGGAATTGGGTCCAATACCCTAGACAAGGATGATGTGGACAATGCACATGGCAAGCAAGCATTGGATGGCATAGAAGGACTTGGACATGCCAAGTGACATGGACAAAGAAGTATGCGAGCATCCTCGTGGAGACACGTGTGGGTGTGATGACCACCATGACGTGGGATCAAAGATCTAAAATATATTTATATATTTTGATAAGAAAATATGGAAATAAAATAATTATTAATGATGAATTTGTTTTGGACAAGTCGGCCTCAAATAATTAAGGAAATAAAATATATTATTTGGTGAAGAAAAGATTAAAACATGACATGTCGGCCTCCCCATAGTTTGGACAAAATAAAGTATAAATAGAAGAGAAGTTCGTGAGAAGGGAGGTGTGCTTTTGGAGTGAAAAATTTGGACTGTCTCTGGGTGGAAAATTCAGACTGTCTCTGGCTGAAAAATTCGGACTGCCTCTGGGTGAAAATTTGGACTGCCTCTGGGTGAAAATTCAGACTGTCTCTGAGTGAAATTTCGGACCGTCTCTGAGGAAATTCGTGGGCAGCAGCAGGAGCAGAAAATCAGCAGTAATTTTTTTTTATCTCTTGGCTGATGACAGTGATATGGCAGCACAGCTGGAGCAGTGAAATAATTTCTTCTTTTATCTTTTATATCTGGGTTGGCTCCATGACATAACAACAGCATGGAAACACTATTTGTCTTAGATGTCTGGGTTTAATGAAGACATGATTTGTGGACACATTTTGATTGAAGACATCATGTGCAAGTAGACAGTTCACAAAGACACTTGAGGACAGTTTGATGACAACTATGGATGAATAATATGTTGAGCAGAATACTGAAGATAATGAGAACATAAAGACAGTGCTGATGATGATCTAGAGCAGAATTTTATGGACATGTGTTATTGACAGAATCATATATTTGAGGGTATCTGAGGATGAACATGCTAATCAAAATGACATGATGCTGGTATGTGGACAGAACTGGAATGATAAGTGAGGACATGATGATTTGTCTAGGGACAGTCTGGACAGTTTGATGATGTACATGAGGACAGTGTGCTGATTGACAGAATGTTGATTAATGAAGACATACAACATGCTGAAGATTGTGTATGGACAGCAGTAAAACAGTATTGCCTATTTCTTATTTCTGGGCTGGTTGAAATAATGCAGGACAGAATGACAAGTCAGTGATGAAAGACATATTTGACATAGCAATTGATGATGGAGTTGTATTAGATTTGATTGATGTAATAATGATGTGATGTAATAAATGTGTGTATGCTCTTACAAGTAGGGCCTTGTAACAAAATGCACTTGTAAATACAAGCAGGGTCTTGTATCCATTTTCTTAGTAGGATCTAAGAAAAACTAGGCACGGTCCTAGATAAGGAGTTGGTGCTCTTTGTATTCAGTAGGTGCTGAATTGCCTCATGGTTGCAGCCGTTTGAAATAAATACAAAATTACAAAGATTATATCTTGTGTTATGTGTTGATGTGTTTTATTTGATGAATGACATGTGGATTGATAGATAGTTCATTGATGAATATGATAGTGAATTGAATGTGAAGTGATGATACAAGAAGTTAGGGGTAGAAGAAGTTGAAATTTGGATTAAGTGTAGGCTCACTGATTCACCCCCCCCCTATCAGTGAGCCATTGTGTCTAACAGAGACTCATTGCAGCGTGTAAGCGAGATCTTGGTTCAGAGTATGAGATGAGGACATTGGGTTGATGTACTATTTCCTAGGATTGGAGGTTTGGCAGGAGCGTGGACATATTTTCCTTGTGCAAGGAAAGTATGCGATTGATATTTTGAGGAGATTTAGGATGGAGGATTGCAGGCTGATGGCCACATTGATGATCACCAACTAGAAGAAGCTTCATGCTTCTGGGGGAGAGTTGGTGGTTCAGACTTTGTATCATCGGTTCATTGGCTCGTTGATGTATCTTGTCAACACCAGGCCGGATCTGTGTTTTGCAGTGTGTTACCTCCTAAGTTGCACTCAGTTGGACTTCCATAGAGCCGCTAGTGTTGCACAATTACTTGTGCTTATCAATGTTTAGAAGTTCCAAGTTTGGCCTTTTCTGGGCCCCTTTTTCATTTTTGTAATGTATGACCATGCCCCACGGGGTTTGTAATAAAGCGTGTTAGCATGGTGGTCTTTAAGTGACTCGGTTCCCTAGGACTTGACAACCAAATAAGGTATTCCAAGGAGTTTTTTCCCTTGTCAATTATGCTTTGCCTTTGTTGTCCGCCAATATGCACACCAGCAACGGAAATCTTTCGAAAGTTGTCTCTTCACTACAAGTGAGAGAGGTGTGGCCTTGGGGGCAAGCAATGAGCCAGGTACTGTCACCTGAATCCCAGCTCCTCTGTTTAGGCAAACTCCTAACGAAGCCAAGGGGGGTAGTCCCTAAAAGAGAGTTTCACTAAGGCTCTGTGTGTATTTAAATGTTTTTGGTGTAGTGATGCGGATGGGTGTTGTTTAGGAGTTTTTTAGAATGAGACCAATTTAAAACGTGAGATAGACACAAGATAATAATGCAATCCACGTTGCGAAATAAGATAACAAGATGGCGATATGATTCAAGACTTGATTAATTACTAGAGCATTCACAATATGAAATAAACACAAGGACAAATGGTCCTGATCAATATATACTTTTAAACAACCAGTGCCTTATGGAGTCAAAGAAAATTAAAGATTGTGATGCTGAAAGTGTGGGTCTTGAAGAAATGCCGTTTGTGAGATCGTTGTGCAGATTATCTTTGTAAATTGAAGATTTTAATGGTCTTGATTATTAGGCTAAAACCAAGGATATTCAAGAGAAAGTCCGGAAAAGACAATATCAAGTGCCTCCGTTCAAGGACATGTCGGGCCACCCAGTGCTCTAGCCAGGTCGCGCAATGCTAACCAGCAAACTAGAGGCTGAACATGGAATCCCGGCGCCCCCACTAAGAGATTACCCACCGAAATTATCTTATCGATCAACTCCGGATTGGTTGGTTATGGGGATGAAAGTTTTATTAGTTATCACTTATAAATTTAACAAGTCTTCCACCTTTCTGAGTACTAGCCCAACCGTTTCCGGTTGGCAGAGCATACGGCTGTAGGACAGAAACCAAGGTAAATTAATTAAAGGGGTGTATGAGTGGAAAATTTTATTATTAAAGAACCTTGTTCAACTCTCCGACAGAGAGCGCTCTTGACTTGATCTTATGACCACAGTTCAAGAGACTTGCTAAGCTTAAAATGCCTAATGCAGGGAAAATGCAAGACTAAGAATGCCCTCCGATAGAGGGTGCTCTTGACTTGGATTTGGCCAAGTTCAAGAGACTTTGGTTTATTTTAAAGAGGCAGATAGTAGTTGTGTTGTGAAAGTAATAAATCAACTTTAAGAGATTAAAACCACGTGATATGCTTGAAAGATGTGAAATAATGCTCAACAATACTATTTTGCCAAAAATGAAACTAAAATCAAACTAGTGTTCTACCACACAAGATTTAATCTAATAGGTGGGATTGATCTCCGAACAAGATCAACCACTAGAACCGCCTGCACTTCAGAACCTCCAGCTAGCTGAAAGCTCTGCCAAGGAAACCGACGGGGAAGGAAGAGTAACCACAAATTATGTGGTCCTGCCCTTGAGATGAAGTCTCAAGGATACTACTTCCGGTCAAAGTTTTTGGAAGAGAAAATATGAGATAAAAATGACAGTAAATCTAAACTACCCAAGAGTCTCTTTCAGGTCAAAGACCCTACTCGGGAGAGCATGGGGGTAAGTAAATATGGAAGATAAGCAAAACGACTTATTGAAATAAAACTAAACTAAGAGCATATGAAAAGATCTAAACTAAGCCAATCCACAAAACCCAACACTCTTCCCCAAATGGGGAAGAAGACCAAAAAAGTGGAGGCCTCCTCCACTTGAAACTTTTATTAAATGATTACAAATGCCTTGGGTTTAAAACCTTGCAAGGTCTTTTGAGAGACAAAACTTGAATGAAAAAGATGAAAACTCTTATGAGTTTGTACAAAGGATAGTGGTTTATTTCAGATGACATTCATGGTTTGCACTTCTCCTTGGTTCAAAATTCACTTGAGCTTCTCCTTGGCTCCTTCTTGGATATTGCTTCTTGAAAGCTTTTCAATTTCTCTTCTCTTTCAAAACACCTACACAAGTCTCAAAACAACTCGACAATGCACCCATTGATCATTAGGAAAATAAAACAAACTTGAAACTAGTTAAGTCTAGATTTAAAAATTTAACTCTAAAATGTGAAATGCATGAGATTTTGACATAAAACCTTAACTATGATGAAACGGACCAGCGAACAACAAACTCCTAAAATGCAATGGGAAAGAGATCTAGATCATAAAAATTTTGAGAAATTTTTGTGGAAAATATTCTATCTTTTCAACTTGCAACTAGGGTTTAAAAATGCAAACTATACTAGTGTGAAAAGAGAAATCTAGAATGCTTCTAACACTTACTTTTCAATGCATGAAATTGATCTACAAGATGCAAGTAAAACCTAAGATCTAACTATGACAAGCTATCTTGCAAAAAGAGAAGCTAATACTCTAATCAAAAAATAAACTAACTTAACAAATCAATCAAACTAACCCTACTAACTAACTAGATCCTAACACTAGCTACCACTAACACCTAACACTTGTTTGTTTTGTTGTGTTTTTATGTTTAGCGCTGATGTGGATGGTGGACGAGGAGGGACAAGGAGCAAAAACGAAAGGGTATGGGAGATGGAGATGGACTAGAAGTGTAGCGAGAAGAGGGAGAAGGTAGGGCTAAACAAGATGGGACGAGAGCAATGTGGAAGGGTAAAGACCTAAGGTAAAAGAAGTGGGACGAAACAAGAGGATGAGGGTACTCAAGGTAGGGTAGACGAGAGCTAGAAGGAGAGGGCGAATGGTAGAGAAAAGAAGAACTAGGGCAAGGAGGAGAAGGACGAATGGGAGAAGGTAGGGAGTGAAGCTAAAGAGAAAAGAAGAAAGGCACTTTTCTAGGGTGAGACAAGAGGAAGGTGGGCTAGCAAATTCAAGGGGAAAAACTCAAGGAGAAAAAGAGAAGGCTTGAAGAGTGAGCCTTTTAGGACCAAGCTAACCAGTTTGAAAACTTGAAAAATGGATGGATTCTTTGTGAAACCTCACAAGCTCAATTCTTGAAGCACGATTCGATCTTTTGAAGAACCCTGAAATGCACAAAAGTTAGCAAAATAATGGCAAAGGGGAAGAAGAAGCAACCAAGCTCAAGGTCCCACTTTGCACTTAGGAGATTTGCAAAACTAAACCACTTCAACAATGATTTGATCAAGTCTAGTATGATTAGCCAAAAAAGGGCAAGAAGAGCATGAGTATAACCAATTACTTTTTGCTACTTCTAGATCTCAATTAACCAAGCATAAATGAATAAGTTGAACCCAAATATTCATTCAATGGACATAAAAATGACTTCTAAGCTAGAATGATCAAACAATTATATATGAAATAGCATTAATAAAACAACATCACCTCATTGAAGCTTTAACAATTTCTCATGGACCAATGTGCACATCAATAGACCTCCAAAGTCGAATTTATTTCCAATAGCAAGAAGCTTAAAACACGATTACAAATTGGCAGAGTAAGTTTGCCCAAAAGATCCATGAGATAATAACCCAAATGGGCCTCTCTTTATAGTAAAACACACTAGAATCCTAAGCCTAAACCCTAGGTCGAACTTGGCAATGGCAAGTAGTTCGAAATCCAATCAAATCAAGGCTTGGAGAGGTGAACAATAGTCAAAGTCGAGTTGTTGGTTGGTGAAATGGCATGATGTGGCAAGAACTCGACTATGGGAAGTATCATCAACGAATAGGCATGCTACAACAAGAAAGGGCGTGAACTATGGTGAGGAATATGGGGAGTGCGAGCTAGCATGGTGGAGAGACAAGTGGTATGAGGTAGGTTAAATTGGAAGAGGTGGCATAGCTAGACTCTAGTGGTAGGTATGAGTGATCACCATCCAATAAGCGAGTTACAACAAGGCTAAGCATGAGCTTGAGGTAGGAATGATGTGAGGAGTGGTAGGTGCGAGTTAGTTTAATGGAGACACGTGGTAATAGGTAGGTGCTAACTCGAATTAGCAAAGGGAGCCAAGCCATGAATGATTGGTGAGTCATGAGGGCGCCCTTCTCTAACATAAATGCTAACCACCAACCCAATCATCACATGCCAACACACCAAATCGAATTATGCATGAGGAAGGGCGAATTGGCTCAAGAAGATCTTTTGCTGGTGACTGGATGGTTGACTGGGAAGACTTGGAGTTGATTGGAATCTTCCTAAATGCTCATTGCCATGTCATTTAGCCTTTTATTTTAATCAAATTGATTAATTTTGGAGAGATTTGGATTATCTCCAAAATATTCAATTTTATTATTTTAATTAATAATTTCTCTGTAAATGACTTTTCAGGGAAAATATTAATTACGAGGCTGAATTGACATCCGAAAGTTGGGTGTAGCTGCTCCATAGGTCATGTGTGATTTTTGGCTTATCAAACGAGCCATCAATCACTGAATTCGGACCCCGGATGACTGACATATTACAGACTCAAATTTCTCTATTTAAACTATAGAGAAATTTAATTAAAAAATTAAATAATTAAAAAATATTAAAAACCCCAATTCCGACGCGTCCGGTAAAATTTTTTCGAAATTTTTTCTGGGGGTCCTAGAGACTTAGGACATGACCAAAACCTATTCTAACAGTGTCTAGTAGGTTTATACATTATAGTTGGACCCTAATAACCCTCCATGGCCAAATTTCCAAAATCGGGCATTCCAGCTTTGGAGGAAGCGAGAGAAAAACCAAGAGATTATATTTCGCCTGAAGCAAAGTATAATCTGATGGTGAAAAAACTCCCTGGAATACCTTAGTTGTTTAATCCAGTCATGGGGAACCGAGCCACTCAGACGCTACTAGCACACTTTGATACAAACCCCCATGGGGCCATGGTCATGTCGACTCAAAAACAAAACTGGCTAGACCCAAATATATGAAATCCAGATACTCTGGAAGTGAACACTGATGTGTTCCAACACTGGCGGCTCAATAAGGTTTCAACTATTGTACAAATCAGTTGATAACAGCCTTTAGCCGAGTATAATCGATGAGTTTTTCTCCTACACCTCCAAAGCTGGAATGCCCGAAATTGGTGGTTAGGCCTTGGGGGGTTATTAGAGTCCATTTTATAACATATATAAACATGCTATACACTATAATAAAGTCATATGGTGATATACTAGGTCCCTAGGTGGTTAAAATCAACTTTTAAATTTTTTTTATTTTCGTGGCCGTGGACGATTTTTTAATTTTCATTAAAATTTAAAATTTTCAATTAATTAAACCATTTTTGCAATGGTTTAATTGAAAAAATTCAAATTGTAATAATTAAGTGGTTTGTGGGTGGATTTTGATAAATGGAGGCTCATTTTCTAAGCCAGAGCACCCATTTAACCTGTAAAGCCACTTTTCCTAAGTATTTATCTCAGAAATTGATATTTACTCAAATTCTCCAAAAAAAGACAAAATAAATATAAAAAAGACATATTTATTAATAAAATGACAAATTCCTAAAACAATGGAGGATGTCCGCAATTAAATTGAGCTTCAACTAAAGTGACTGGATAGTCAACATTAATTTATTTGAGCTCCGATAAGATGATTCCAATCATTACCAATCAACTTTTAGTTAACTCTCCTTTAGGAAATTCACCCTCCTTACGTATTTGCGCCCCAGTTTGCTTGGTTTTGCTATAAAAGAGAGAGCTTTGGTCCATTATTATTCATCTAAAGGTGGAATGTCTGCTCTTATTCTGTTGTATTATTTTCTAAGTATTTGAGTAATAAAAGAAGGCTTTGGAGGCTAGTCTTGAGGTGTTCTGTAGAGGCATGATGTGTTAAACTTTGTATACGAGGTAATCTGTATTGATTTCATATGTTTTGTATATTGTTGAGATAGATCTGTCTTTGATGAGAAATTAATTTCAGTAAGAACATCAGGTAATGCTTTATAGATTATTTGTTGTTGTTGAATGGTAGAAGGATTAACAAAGATATATAGATTCTTGTATGAACTTGCATCTTTGATTATTCTTTTTACTTGCATACACAGGTATTTTTAATCTTCTTGTACAAGTGTTGTGAGATCTTTTTGCAGGTAACCTACGTTGGAGGAAGTACCAAGCATGTTAGCTTTCCCATCTTCCAGAATCTTCGAACAAAGCACCATCTCTCTGGTCCTTCAAGGGAACAACTCCATTGCCCAAACTTAGTGCTCAAGCCCCCTAGGGTTCAACTTCAAGATCCAAAATACTTCATCTAAATCGGTTACTCTTCTTTTAATTTTTGAGATCTTGCACTTAAAATTCATTTCAAATAGATTTAAATTTTTGCAATCTAAAAATTATTAAAGATTTATACTATTGTTAGATCTAGATTGCAATTTTCTCAATTTTCAAGTTTTAAAGTATAGATCTGAAAAGCAGTTTTGAGAAATTTTAGTGATTTAAAGTTTTATTCAAGCAATCTAAGTGCCAAAATCATTTATTTGCCATCTCTTAAAGAGGCAAGTAAAGATCCTAAGAAGGCAAGCTTTATAGCTTGCCTTAGTTATTCATCCCATAATTTTTGACATAGTTTGCATCTAGAAGTAAGACTAGTTTAGAGTGTTTTTTAAGATTTTTCATAAATTATTAGCTCGCTGCTTTTTATTGCATGCATATCAGTTCTGAATTTAAAAGTTAATTAAATTTCAGTTAGAGATATAAAAAATCATCCAAAAAGTAGTTTTTTGCATCCTAGTTTGATCCGTTAATTTTTAGGCATTTTTGTACCATTATCAAAGCACTCCTAAAGTGTTTTGATTATCTTTTTCTAACCAATATAGCTTGCTGGTTTGTTTTGCATGCCTAGCATGTTTGAACAAAAAAGCTTAATAAAATTTGCATTTGGGCCTTCCAAAACGTCCCAGAGAACCATTTTCAAGCACCACTTCTTTTTCTCTCAAACATTGTAAACTGACTTGTTCCCTAATGATAAAGGGGAAGCAGTATTCCTCTGAAGTTTCCAAACTGTAATCTAAAAAATAAAAAGAGCTTAGCAGGCAATTCTAGCGCCTGGCCCCAATCCCCCCAGGGGGGGATTTGCGTCGATTTTTTATTTTTTTCATTTTTCTTTGTTTAGATTAGTTTCTTTATGTTCTTAGTTATTAAATAACATCACGCAAGCACACAACGTCCTCCACGGACCATTTTTCAATCGTTTTATCTATTATGGTTATGTGTTATCAACAATCCAATTGTTCTTAAAATAAATCCTAAAATTTACCCCCTTACTCTTGGGGTTTTAGTTTAGCTTAATCATCCCCTTCACCATCTTCGTAAAATCAGCAAACGTTCCAAGCCCAAATTATGCTCTTGACCGCTGCAGCATAGTTTGAATAGTTGGGTCAACCAGAAAAGGGTGTAAGGCACTTAGTTTTAATATGAAAAGCCAATGGAGCTAAGCTTTATGAACTTGAGGTTGCATGAGTGGAAACCATAAAGTCAGAAGGCTACTTTAAGAAGGTTTGTCCTCGCCTTGTTAGACACTTGGTGAAGTTGCTAGAGCACTCGATTCGAAAGGTTAGGTTTCTTTTTGGCCAAACCAAGAATTAACCCATTCCTTTAAGACGCATTTGATAAATCTAAAATAAACCAACAAGTCTCTTGCAATACTTTCACAACACTACACATCAAGCACTCGCATTTATTTCTCAGCAATGGTCATCTATTTTCTTTATGGTTAAGTTAATCTACAAAATGTCGTGAATGCATCTTTATCTTATGTGTTGTGTTATTTAAACTGCAAATTGCAAATGATGTCTTGTTGTATCATCTTTTCTCATCACATTAACTCCTAGAATAGTTTTTATTCTGTTTTCATAGATTAAAAGCCTTAGATATTTTTCATAGGGACCACGCCCATTGGCTTCGCTAGGAGTAAGCCTAGACCGAGGAGTCGAGTAATCAGGTGGCAACATTTGACTTTGACTTGCCCCCAAGGACACACCGAGCGGCTTGAAGGTTTCCTGCCGCGTTTTCCCCAAGTGTGTATTAGGCAGCAACACAGTGAACACTCTTAGTCAGTACATGGTTGCCTGGAGTAGAGTGCATTGGATAGTTGCAAAACACATGCTTAGGTATCTTTCAGGTACGGTGGATTATGGTCTGGATTATAGGAGGACGAATGGTGTTTGATTGGCTACACGGACTCAGATTGGGTAGGATGTGTGACGGATTGGAAGAGCTCTTCTGGATGTTGTTTCAGCTTGGGCTCGACAACAGTGTCGTGGTTTAGTCGGAAGCAAAAGTCAGTTGCATTGAGTTTTGTTGAGGCAGAGTACATGGCAACTAGTCAAGCTAGTTGTGCGGCATTGTGGCTTTGCAAGTTGTTGGTGGGTTTATTTGGTCAGGAGCTAAGGCCTACGGTTATCTATTGTGACAATCAGAGTTGCATCAAACTTTTTGATAATCCAGTATTCCATGACAGGTCAAAGCACATTGAGATCAGGTACCACTTCATCCGAGACTATGTCCAGAGAGGAGCTGTAGAGTTGCAGTACATTTCCACTAATGAGCAGGTTGCAGATCTTCTGAGGAAATCTTTGGGGAAGGGCAAGTTTGCAATGCTCCCCCAAGTTTTTGGGACGGGGGGGACGCGGGAGCGAGGAAACGCACATTCGGGACACGTGGAGACCATCCCCAAATTTTAGGGAAATTCAGGGGGGATGGGGGGGGTGTCCCTAAAATTATAAAAATAAAATAAAATACCAAAAATAATATTTCATTTGACGTATATTCATGATTGTGCAATGTAAATATTAAATATATTGATTTATTTTCTAAGTAGTACTAGGTAGGGATTGTAAAAAGTGAAAATAATGGAAAAACATAAAAAAAATATTCTCAGGGGCATGGGTGGGGGGGAAACGTTTCGTCAGGAGTCCCTGGGACGCAGGAAACGCGGGAAACGCATCCCTAACCTTGCGGGACGCGTCCCCATGGAACCCCGCAAGTTTGTCTTCTTCCGAGACAAGTTGGGAGTGGTGCAGAACATCGTCCTCGGTAAGAGAGAGTGTTGATTTTGCACCTCGGAAAGTGTTCCCCTAGTGATTTTGTGCCTAAGTCACTAAAAGGGGAAAATTGTCATGACCCTTGCATTAATTTCATGTGATATGAAATTAATTTCACTTTAGAGACTTAAAGTGACTTGTTAAACATTTAAAAGGAGCTGAGAGAATAATTAATAATTGAGAGAAAAGTGAGTTATTCTCATCCATTGATTTTCTATCTCAAGATTAAAATAGGGCGCTTGATCTTGTGACCTCTCAACTACCCTCATGAGAAAAAAAAAGGCAAGGGAAAGCCATTCATCCTCATTCCATGAGCTTTGGGAGAGAAAGTCGACTTCTTGTGAAGAGAAGAGAGCTGAGAGAGAGCTGGCATGAATTTCCAAGCAGTTCGAGCAGCAGTAGAGAGAAGGCACTGTGGGCACAAAAGTTGAAGCACCTACAGTAGAAGCATATCAACACTGAAATCGAGAGAGTTGGCATGCATTTTGAGGAAACTGGGCACGAATTCCTAGGAGGCTGGCATGCATTTTGAGGGAGAAAAATCAACATTTATTGCAGCAGCCATACAGTTAAGGAGAGCAGTCCGTACTGTTGACAGGCTGCACGAAATTCGAGGCAGGCAACACGGATTTCGAGGTGGAATTTTAGTCTGAGTTTGTCTAGGCAGTGGCACAATTTTCTATGCACCAGTCCATACTGTTCAGAAGGAATCTGGCATGAGTTTTAAGGCAGATTCTGGCACTGCCTGTTTGCTGAGACAGCAGAGCACTGGAGTTGAGATAAGTTGTGCATTTTTGCTGATTCTATTGCTGCTGTACATTTCAAAGAAATAATAAAAATACTCTCTCTCACAGGTTTTCCCCTTAGGGTGGTTTTCTTGGGCATTGCCCAAAAATCACTGAGTCTGAAATATTTTTATGTGTGGCTGAGTTTTATTTCTGTTCTTTAAAATTTGTAAAATTTTCCATAGTGTTTCAAGCTACATAATTGTTTATGTGTGAAAAACTCATTTGCAGCTGTCATAGATGAATGGGGTTGGGCATTAAACTCTATGTTCTGAACTAAACTTGAAACCGGGATTGGGAAACAATGATTTTTTTTACATTTCCATGCCTCAGCATAGATTTCCCCTCTCTCTCCTCTCTACTTTATGTTACTTTCTTTTATGCGTATTGCTTTTATAGGAGACCTTTTGGTACTCCTGCTTTGTAATGGCATCATTTTATTCAGCAGTCCATTGTCCTACTTTCTTGGTCATTAGTTGGACATTAATAAAATTATCTTATCTTATCTAGTATACTCTTAGATCTTATTATTTCTTCTTTTAGCGTTATTGTACCCTTGTAGTAGACGCCTTGACTCTTCCACTTTGTATTGACACTAGATGTACTATCTTAGTCCCTTTGGCTCCTCCACTTTGTTGGGCATTTATAAAATTATCTTATCTATCGTATCAAGTTAGTTGCTGTCCCCCATGTGTAACTTGGGAACTTGAATTATCACCATGACCAATTCCTTCATTGAACAGATTAGTGACTTTGGACCTTTCTTGGGCTTGGTAGAGTCTATTTGGGGAGGAATCAATGATTCATGTATATTTGGATATTTAATCACAACCCTTCATTTAATAATTGTTTAGCATTGGTTCCCTAATGACTGAAATATTATTTATATACTGCTCAACACTATGATTAGTTGCTGTGTATCACAAAAAGACAAGGGTTAGAGTTCTATCCTTAATTTGGTACCTGCATTATATGTTGGAATACCCAATTGGGAAGATAACCAGGGACTGAACAAAATAATCAAAGACAAGAGAATTAGGCGTGAAAGCACATTTTCATTAAGATAGAATACATATTAATACAATGATGTGACCCTTGGTTTCACATTCCCAGTTGGTCTTTTGGACTCCCAATGACTCTTCATTGTCACCTAACGGATTAGGTTTCCAACTTTATAGTCATTACTGGAAACAATCTGTCTATTAACCTTATACATTGATGGCACAAAATGTAGAGAAAAACATCATGCATTACAAATAATTGTTATAACCTCATATACTCCATACACTGAACCCAAGTTAGATATGCACAGATACATATATAGGGTCAACTATAAAGCTCTAGATGCTCAATCTAATCAACAAACTAAACAAGTCAAGCAAGAAATATATTTTGAAACAAAGATGATCTTCCTTTTTGGCATTGTGGTCGAATAGCCCCTTGAAATTGACCTTAATGGAGCCTTTTGGGACAACTCCTCGCTGGTAGCATGTGGAATATCTTATGCACTTGTTCTTCTTGCAAAATGCCTTAAATAGAAATTAGTGATGTTCACAAATGGCTGAGTTGGTGTTGGGTCCTTCGGGATCTGTATGTTTAAAAATGAGAAATATGCCTTGAGTAGAAATTCCATTAGCAGGGGGAGTTAAAATTATGCTTCAAATATTATATCTTGATTCTTCACTTGATAGATGAACAATCCTTAGCTGTATATTTGAGTAACCAAATTAGTGCCATGACCCCTATTTATATGCGTATAGGGTGGCTTGGCAGAGCTGCCTCCGCAGGACACCTACTTGGAGATGCATTACTAGTTTCTTTCCTTCTACTAGGAGTTTTTTGGACTTTGATGCTAGGAGCGCTTCTACTTCTTCTTTGTCCTCTTCCCTGACAACCATCAGGAGCTTGATGATGTTGCCCAGGATTACTCCCCAGGGTCCTGCTAGTCTATTCCATTGCCTAGAGGACGTTATTCGGCAGGCTCTTGTTGTTGACATCTGCACCACATAGTTAACGGATCTGCCTATGGACAATCCAAGATCCACATTTTTGGAGATCCAAATCTGATTGGGATATGTTTCCAGTCTGGATGTGGTAGACGATTCTCTTGAGATCCATTTCTGGTTTGCCAATAATATCAAGAAGCTAATGGATTCTCAAAAGAGCCTGTTATCACACAACTTGTAGTTGTCCCTAAAGGTATCCTATCCAGGATGGTAGAGGTGTTGGACAACTAAAGAGGTGACCCAAGGCTTGCCACGGTTCCCAATGCAAGTGGGTGTCACGTCAACCGAGGCAACCTTCACTTTAGATCAAGATGAATCAAGATCAAGGGGGAGACCTGATCCAATCTATGAAGACCAGCTAACCCAAAGACTCCTGGGAAATGTGTAAAGTTATGCAAGGAGATTAATGGTGCAAGATTTTAGATCTAGAAAGATAAGTGAACCCAAGGTGGTTAGGGCTTGGTTGAGAGGCTTAGGCAGTGGACAAATAATTCAACCAAGTGTTTGATTTAGGCCACTTATGAAGTTAAGCAAGTAGATCTAAGAAAGAACTAATGCATTACGCAATGAACCAAGTGGGGCTCATCCCTTAAAATGAGGAATGGGGCCCACAAGGTGAAGATCAATGGGGTAAAGCACTAGGGGTAGGTTTTAGGGGATGATCTATCCAATGAAGCAACAATCTCAACTACCCACATCTTGGAACTAGCAAACTAGCCTCCCTCGAGGAATGCGACTTCCCTTGGAGAGACCAATGTGCCTTGGGAAATGGGCCAAATGGAGTCCAATCACCACCAAACTATAGATCGGGATTGCTGTGAATATTATTAAAGTGGGTTTTAAATTTTATCGCCAAAAGCATGCTAGATCCAATTAGATCTAAAAAAAATGTAAAAAAGAGGGTTTTAACAATAAGGGTTTGTAGATTTAAGAGAATAAATGGCCAAGGTAGAAGAATAACATACCTCCTTGAGCGTACCTTGAAGATGAAGAAGAATGTTGCTTGTGACGAGGATTACTTCCCACAAAGATCAAATGCCAAACTTGATGAAGCCCTTCTTGCTATGCATTTTGCCTCCTTCAACCAATTCACCCTCCTCTTCCTGTCAACCAAGGACAGCAAGATCAATCAGTTAAGAGAAAAGGTAGATGCAAACAAAAGATGAATAAACATGAAATTGTTGGTGCAAAGACAAAACAACTCCCTGTAGACCCAAAACGTCTTGATGAAGGTAGTAGGGTAGGCCTCCCCACCAATACGCACTCTGCCAAGATGCTCTCTTTGCCTGCAAATCGTGTTAGTGAAGATAAAATCCAAGATAGTCACCAATGTCTGTCAGTGCAGAGGAAGAAGCATTTACAATCACCACAAACAAGCATTCAACTCCATGATCCAAGATGCCCAAGAAAAATATTTTATTCCAATAGCCAAGAGCCAAAAATCTCTATATGCCTTTACAATGAGGGGGTCTCTTCCTTTTATAGGAGAGAAAGACCAAAACCCTAACCCACTTTTGAAAACTAGTGGTTGAGATCAAAAGATATAACAATATAATCAACGGCTAAGATGAGCCAACACAACGTAAGACATGGATCACTCAAATAAGTGATGAATTCATGGCTAGAAGAGCCCTATGGGGGATGACGTCATACATGGGGGTGGCTAATAACATAGGAGCCACAACATAAAGACAAAGACAAATGGCTAGGAGCACATGGTGGGGCTAGGAGGTATTATTCCCCTTCACTAGCATGACCCCATGGCATAATAATATAAAATATGACTCAATGACATGTCCAAGTATACAAATGATCAAATCATGTCCCCATCATCAGAGAGAGATATGCAACAAAAGACCTCCTGTAGCCCATGTGGACCCCACTGACTGGTGCAAACTGATCTGGAAGGAGGGGGATACACCATGGATGACCTCTGAGCAGACCAAGTGCCAAAACCTTGCCCCAATTGCCCAAATCGAATTCCTCAATGACCTTTTTATTCCATTTTTTATCTTCCTGAAAAACCCTGAAAATGCCCAAAATGGCCTCTGGGATGCCTGCGCTGTCAAACTGAGTGTGCCATCATGTTCGGAAGGGGGGAAATATGGTAAAAAAAGTGGCTATACCACCCCCTTCCTTTGTAGCGCCCTATGCAACAACTAGCCTCCAAAGATACTACTGGACAGGCCACATCAGCATGGCTAAACTGGTCAACAGGTGAAAAAATGCTAGTATCATGTCGGGGAATGCCTGAAACTGAAAGATAAGTACCTCAATGGATCCAGAATACCCAAATCCACTAGAGATGAGTACTCATACACCTTATGATAACATGTAGGATCATCTGTAGGGTCTACCATACCCAGACAAGTAAAAATATGATGATCCGTAAACAATAATAATCCATGAAAACTGCATCAACCATCATCTGAAGCATGTGCCCAACATATGGAATCATCAATAGGTATATGTAGGGCCATAGATCAAAATCCTATAGCATAAGTGGTCCATCTCATCACGGATCCCAAGAATGACCATGGTCAAACTATGTTTGACTAGGTCAAAATACAACCAAAGACTAGATCATAACAAATGACTAAGACATGTTCCTTTAACCATATTCACAGCTTAACTCAAAGTATAAACATCAATCAAGTCGCAGTTGATACATAGATATTCAATGTTATTTAATATTTTAGTTGCACCAAAGCTTTAAAGACATACTTCATCCAATGGACATGGCCTAACTGCTAGCAAAGGGTGAAGGCTAAGGACAAGTCTAGGTAGGAGGGATGACTTGACCAACTTAACTAAGTGATACTTTAGATAGGGGAATGGGTGTTACACACTCAAGCATGTGCTGGATAAGATAAACAAAGGGAATGGCAGTGCCTCACAAATGGGTAAGTTGTTTAGAGAGTGCTTATTCAACCTTGGCATCATGTCTACATCAAGTTGATCCAAGTTTATTAGGATCATTCATTTCATTTCCATGGCCATCAGTCTTTAGATTTGGCATACATTTAACCACTGCTTTTTTTATTTGGCCTTTCATTTATAAAATTTTGAAGTCAGCAATCTTTAGATTTCACATACATTTAGCCATTGCTTTTTAGACCTTTTTGGACCCTTCATTGGGGTATTTTAGCATTTCATTGCTTTAGCCCTTTTTTCATTGTGATGAAAATCGCAGTTTTACATTTCATTTATTTCCATGGGCTTTCATTTCATTCCAAAAGAGATTTCCAATAATTTCCATACAAGTAGTACATGTGCTTCAGGTTTTAGCCAACACCATCTCATGTGACTAGGGGGAATTCCGCAATCTAAACCACACATTGGGGCAACCGACTAGAGTGATCAAGGCATAAAATCCAACTCACCAAAGGCAAGTTCTCTCACCAACTCAGAGCCGAGACACAAAACAAACATGGATGCTATCCAACACAGAGGGAAGAGCGGGGAAGTCCTCCATATCAAAAGTCAAGAAGGCAAGTCAAGGTGAAAGCCAAAACAGGCAAGGTCATGGATGGATGGAGTCAAGTGAATGTGGTGCCTAAGCTAGCAAATTAATGTCAGGAAAGGCCATGTCCATGCTCATAGGAGGGCAAGTGAAACCAATGAGTATAGTCAGTAAACCTTAAAGTGCAAGTAATACATCCAATTTATTATTTAAATCCAACCAAGATAGTTCATTTCATTTATTTAAATAATACTGCCACATCATGAGTTATATACCAAGTTAATGCTATCAAGATGGATAAAACAACAAGATAATAATCAAATGCTAACAATCACAAGTCTAATGGTCATATCACTGCATATCTCAACAAAAATCATCTAGAACAAATGAAACACTGCTGCAATAACATCTGGAACTCTGGGCACTGAACTGAATCTGTATGGAACAAAAGGTCATATCGGTCATCAAATCTAAGCTCTCAAGGCTCAACCTTGGCACAAGGTCTACACACTGTCTGATATAACTGCTCTGATGTGTAAGTGATCATAAATAATGCTGCTCATCATAACTGATCTCACTGAAACTGTGTAAAGGCAAAGCTCTGAAAAGTGCAGATATCTGCTCAGCAAATATAGTAGCCCAACTACTATGGTGTGATAACAGAGCCATTTTAGAAAACACATAAAATATAAAATAAGAAATAAAATATGGCAAGTGTGGGTCCCTACAATCCTAGCTTCTTCCTATAAAAATGCTCCTCTCCATCTTGTAAAGACACAAATCTGAGTTTTATGCAACAGTCTGTATTTCCTAGTTTGTGGGAGCAATTTGGAGCGAAATATATTCAGAGATCTGAATATTCTATGTTTCTGGTTCATGGTTACAGGCTGGATGTATTGTATTTTTTTGTGGGAATTGAATTAGTACCTGTGCATTGGAAGCGAAGGCCTGATTGTGAGTCAGGCTGGAGTGCCACCTGCTTTTGATGAAGGCAATTTTTGTTCATATATTCTTGGTATTGTAATTTTGTTAGTCCAATGAGCTTCTTGATGGTAAGTGTTTAATAAGATTGTTGTGAGAGCAGTATGGTGGTCCTTAACCTTCAGTTGCAGAACTTCATCTTACGTGTAATGACACTCATAGAAGCATTCAAAAAGAAAGAGCTTTTGGTATGATTCTTTGGCTGAAATGTGTGGTTGATACTAGAAACTGATTCTGCTGTGTTTACCTTTCTTATGCAGATGGATATCACCCCTTGCTTTGGCCTTGACTTCAAGATAGAAGATATCCAATATATTGAGACTCGTTGTCAATTTTTGTATTTCTTTCATTTCAAAGCAACTATATTTATGGCGATAATTATAGTTGCCACTAAGCAGTCATAAAGTCCATTGGGATCTTAGTAAATATCTAAATTGAATACTATTGATTAGGAAGGGTGGCCCTCATTGATAGGCTGGAACTCAATCCAGTATTCTGTTCAAATTTTTAATTTCTATTGTTTAATGTTATAGTCTATTTACTGTATGACTTGACACTCACACAAGTTCCGCAAAAGATTAATTGGGAAAACAAGCTCGTCAAGGATTCAAATGACTGGATTTTGCAAACAGCTATATCCAAACTCTTTGAGGAGAGACCAATCTGGCCAAAACGCACCTTGCAGGATCGCTTGGCAGATGATGGTCTAAAGCTTACATATGATCAACTGAAAAGGTCTTCATATTAATCTCTCTTTATGTGTTTTTCATTTCTTCCTTTTTTTCTACTTGGGAGGTCTTAAAGTGGAAGCTTAGAATGAAATTGTCTGGCTTTTTCCATGCATGGGATCTCAGATTCTATTCTTTATAGTGATTTTCTGGCTACCTAGGTGGATGTGGGGTTTGGCTGATTCATGTGTAGGTTTGAGATTTGTACATTTTGTTCAACCACAGGCCATTTCACATCACCTGTATTGCTTTGATGCAGGTTGCTTTTTAGAACAGCACATTACTTTGGCTGTGGTCCATATCGCACATTGTGGATTAGGAATGGATATGATGCCAGAAAGGACCCAGAATCACGCATGTGAGGACTCACCAGTTTATATTTTTGTGGTTTCTGATTCTTTATAGCAGTATTGGGAATGCATTTCAGAATATCTGAAATAAAAGTTGAAATTGTTCGAGTATCAATCCTAGAAATTGTTTCTGGTTTATATGGAAACACATTTCTTGTATCCAAAATGTATCTGGACTCTGGAAACTGTTTTTGGGACATTTGCAGAAGGCAGGAAACAACTCAACAGATATTGGAAACTCCTGAGGCCATTTCTCAGTTAAAAGAAAGAAAGTAAAAATATAAACAGAAAGGGAGACATTTCCTAACCCAATCCAACACCATTAGCTCTAAAGCAACTATCCTAAATCACGAAAAGCTTAAAAATAAACAAAAAAAGTACATTTCAAGGGAGCTGCTGTTAATTTTTTATGGACTTAGGGTTTTATGCAGAAGAATAACAATTCAATATACTTTAATGCAAAAATAGATAAACCAATGTTTTAAAACTCGGAACCGGGAGTCGAACCAGTTGAGGGTTAACTCGGACCGGAACCGGAACCGGTAATGAACCGGAGTGGTTTGATTTCAATGAGCCGTGCTATTAAATAATACAAAAAAAATTACAATTTTAATGGATAAATTATATTTAACATTCCAAGCTATGATTTCAAACAATTGGATGATTAGAGACATAATATGCAAAGTCTACTCATATATATATATACCATAAACCATGTATGGGTCACAAAACGGCACCAAGTGCACTACATAGTACATAGTTTAGGTTTAGGTTTAATCTAAGTTGCATGAAACGGGGAAACAGGGACGCGTTGGAAACGTGACCCCCCAAAATTTTGGAAATGGGGAAACACGATATATATATATATATATATATATGAGCAAGGACAATTACAAAAATGAATGCGAAAATAAATCATAAATCATTCATGTCAGCGAATCATTGCCTATATTGGGATCCTATTCATCAATAGCACCCTATGCCTCCCTCCTCTATGCTCTAGCCCTTGCCTCTAACTTGAATCTCAAAGTTTATCATCCAAGGACATTAGTCAATGACTCAACACCCTACAATTTTAATGAAACTTCCTAATAAAATCGTTAAAATAAGGTAGAAAAAGCTTCCCATGCTTAATAAGTGGTTTTTCTTAAATGAATAGTACATTTTTATTCAGGTCATGACAAAGGAGTTCAACAATCAACACCACCAACATCAAGGTACATACAGGGGTTGATGTGCTTGATTAAATTCCAATCCCATACTCTCATACATGATAGAAATTGAAGGAAACTTTGCAATCTTGAAATCTTGAAAACTCTTAAGTCTGCTGAATTTTGAATGGAATCTAAAATTGTACTTTTTCATATGAAGTCCGACGAGGTTGGAACCACTCTCAAACATCCTGAAACAATTAATGGTAAGGAGAATGTCACTCTTAGAAAATGAAATATAAGGAGAATGTCACTTTTACTTTAAGAAATTAATATTACCATTTAATACACATTATAATTTCCAGGGCCCGCAGAGGAGTTTTAAGAATTTAATATTACCATTTAATACACATTATAATTTCTGGGGCTCGCAGAGGAGTTTTGACGTTGGCCGGCCGATTAATTACTGGCTCGGCCGGCTAGGACCGGTTTGGTAAAGAACCGGCCGGTTCAGGCTTCGGGCCGACCTGTCCGTTACCGAATCGGTCCCCGGTCTGGGTTTTGTGCTGGTTTAATGCTGCAACTTGGTTGGCCGGTCAGACCTGCGGGTTCTGGTTCCGGTTTGGCCGGTTTTTAAAACGTTGAGATAAACAAGTACTGAAACTAAATATGAAATAGTGCAGCAATAGCTCTAGTAAAACATAATTTTCATCTTTTTCAACTTTTCACCTTTAACACTACCAAATGGTCACTGTGTTAAAGTAATCTTCAGTAACATGTAATCTTTAACATTAGTACAACATACACAGTGTTTATGAACAGAATAAATAAGACAAGTTTAGGGTACTTACCTGGAGTGTAGAACCCTTCCTGTTTTATACTCAGAAATATTTCTTTCAGACAAGGCTGTGCCTCTCAGAGGCCAGCCAACACTAGGAAACAACTGACCCTATTTAAAGGGTATGTACAAACCAGAGAGAAAGAGATGACTGGGTTGAGATATAATCAAATAGTCAAGCACAGTGACAAACCAAAGAAGACTCAGCACAAGGTTAGAACACACACAAAAAAAGGTTCAGTATAAATATATCTAACCCAAGTAAGGTCACAAAAAAGAAGAGAAAGAGATCAAGTCTCAGCAGTCTAGATCAGATTTAGGACACCTCATAATACAAGGATCTGATATAGAAACAAACAAGCAACAGACCTCAATAGTCACGGCCTTCACAAAAGATTGCAGCCAGCAACCTGAGAACAGATCCTAAGGCCATACGGCCTCCACCAATTCAGATCTAGAACTTACTGTTGAATCTTAGGATCACGGCCTTCAAAACAAGCAGGTGAGGGGAAGATCGAAACTCTTAACCAATAGATCGGGCCTCAGGTAGAAAGACAACAGTAGATCGGGTCTCAGGTTGAATAATAAAAGTAGAACGGATCTCAGGTAGACCACGAATCAGCAGAACAAATCTTAAACAGAGCAGGTTGGTCCTCTATATATCAGATCGGACTTGTTTCAAGGCTCAGTCAAACAGAACAGAGATCAAACAAGGTAGATCGGACTCCCAAGGGACCCTAACAGTCCTCACAATAACCTTCAAGAAAATAACGGATAGCATACAAGGAACCCAACAAGCCTTCAACAGATCCATAGTATAAGAAGTAGCATCATAAAGGCCTTGACGTCATACCTGACAGTCAATAACTTCAGATCTGAGGTGTGATGTGAAATTCAGTACGTGGGCAGTCTCAGACAGGTGAGCAAGCAACAGGAAAAAACCCCTTGACGTCAAGTAAAAAAATCAGAGCTAGGATTTTTAACTTTCTTGTCTCTTGTCAAATGAGGATCAAATTAAACTCAATATATAGAACATAGATCTTCTAGTAAGGTCAATAATAAAAAAAATAAAATAATAATAAAAATAAAACTTTAAGTTAGGGTTCCATCAATATAGGAAGGTACCACTTAAGAAAATAAAAAAAAAAAAAATAAAAGTAAAAAAATAAAAAAATAAATAATAAAAGTAAAAGTAAAAATTAAAATAAAAACTAAAAATAAAAGAGTCTCGTAACACATAAGTAGGGTACTAGGTTCATATAATTAAATAGGTGAGGGTACAAGTACTAATATATGGTACAAGTCAAATCACGACCCAATATAGGTGTGGGTACACCAGCCTAGATCCAAATTCTAGGCTCTATCAAGCGCCGAGAAGGATCAAATCTCCCGAGGTGCAAACCTCTCCTTGAATTGCTCCTTGAGTGCAATACCTGAGCCACCTAATCCTAAGCTCTAAAGTCTCTAGTTTAAGTCTCATATTTACTTTTTACTTTGTATTATTCTTTTTTGTTTATGACCGACATAATATTTATTACTTTTTACTTTGTATTATTATTTTTTGTTTAATTTCTATTATTTTGTTACTAGACAAACACTCTAAAGTCTCATATTTACTTTTTAATTTGTATTAAAAGTAAAAAGTAAAGTCTCTAGTTTAAGTCTCATTTACTTTTTATTTTGTATTATTCTTTACATAATATTTACCACCTAAACCTAAGCTCTAAAGTCTCTAGTTTAAGTCTCATATTTACTTTTTACTTTGTATTATTTTTTTTGTTTATGGCCGACATAATATTTATTACTTTTTACTTTGTATTATTTTTTGTTTGTTTATACTTTGTATTATTTTGTTACTCGACAAACTTGACAAACACTCGACTCACAAGATCTCCCCCATACTGGGCTGTAGAGCGCCTCTTGGCGCAATGACCCATAACCCCTAGGGCCAAGAGCAAACCTTAAATGTGGTCCAATAACCATAGTACCCATAAGACCAAAAACATCAAAGGTGGTACAAATCAAAAGATAACTCAAAGTGGGTAAATGACCTTATCAAAGACAAGGTACCACAAGACAAATAATCAAGAAGGTGTAAGGACCAAATGTCAATCAATCAAGGTGGGGCACAACCAATCATCTCTCTCTCAAATGTACAAGTGTTCTAGATAACCTGAAAGTTCATCATCAGTGTAAAAGGAAGGGTCCACACGGATGATGTGATCATGTGGTCCTCCAGACTGCTCCTAAGGTCAAATGTTAGTGGCTTCATCAAGGGGTGGCCAGTCCCTTGAGAAGACCATCTAACTCAACCATCTCGAAGACCTAGGAGAAGAGGATGTCACACATCATCATCTTGGTAACTGACCAAGAACCTCCATTCTCAAGGATTGGCTCTCAGCCCAAAGCTGAGCTTCAGTCCCATACTGAGTCATGTTGATCAACCCTCTGGTCCTTGACTAGGTCCTCCATTCTCTCGAAAAATGGTCCTCAGCCTCAAGTTGAGCTTTTAGTCCCAGACTGAATGTTGATCAACCACCTGCAGGACCTACTTAGTCCTTGACCAAGAATCTGCCTGGTCCGAGACCAAGATGTCTCTGTTTCAACCTGCAGGATCTGCTTGGTCTTCATGACCAAGAAATTGTCTGCTCCCAGACCAGAATACCTTATAGACAAATAGGGGCCCTAGCCACATGCTAGGGACTTTTCCATTGCATCAACCTGCTTGGTCCCCTGACCAAGAACCCCAAGAGACAGCTGGGGGCCCTAGGGTACCTTCTAGGGTCTTACTCTTTACTTTGCTTGGTTAACTTGACCAGGAACCCTACTTAACTAACTAGGGTACTATTCTCTCTGAGAATGGGTCTCGCAGCTGCACTAAAAATTAACAGGTGAAGGGGTGAAACAAACAATGAAAAGAGCAAGAATTTCCCATAGTAGGGAGAACAATTTTTCCTAGTAGAGGTATTTTTTCTCATTGTATTGGTGTGATTTCTTAGAGGGCAGAGTTATTCTAGTTGAGGGCAGCATGTTATCATTGCATAATGATTATCTTAGAGGGGTTTTTAATATAAATTATCAATACTAATTGGAATTTTTAAAATTTATTGGCAACAGAAAATTAAATTCTTTTCATCTATGTATCATGATTCAAATCTTAAATTGCTTTTTATTGCTTTATGTCGAAATGAAATTACAAGTTTGAAATTTTTCATGTTTTTATTTAAAAGTCTAAAAGATTATAGGTTTTGTTTAGAAGGTTTGTTCCCATTTCTTTGCATTTTCTGTTGATTTTTTAGCAGCATCGAGAGCGATTCTCTAGGGGAATGGAGGCACCTGGTCAGTTACCAGGGTTGATCAATATGTTCCGTTTGGGATTGAAGCTCAGCCTGGGGCTAAGTTCCATTCCTATAGAATGGGGGACCTGGTCAAGGACCGGGGGATTGATCAACACGTTCAGTCATGAGACTGAAGCTTAGCCTGGGGATGAGATCCATTCTTCAAGAATGGAGGCGCTTGGTCAGCTACCAAGTTGTTGACCTTGGTCAACCTTCAGCTTAGGGCTGAAGAACTTGGTCAAGGACCAGGACCTGGTCTGGGACTAGGACGTTGATTTAATCAACGTGAAGTCCTAGATTTGATCTAGGCAAGTGTTGCACTTCTTCTCCTTGGTCAGTAGAGCTACATGATCTTCTTAAGGGATTGGCCACCCCTTGTTGATGTACCTAGCACATGACCTTGGTTCAGTAAGGAGAGTAAGGGAAACAATGATAATCTTCCCTATATATGATGATGTACTTGATTGGTTGACCAAGAGACCCATTTGGGGTCCAAGAACCCCAATGGATGACCAAGAGACCCATTGGTGGTCCAAGAACCCTAATGGATGACCAAGAGACCCTTAATGGTCCAAGAACCCCAATGGGTAACTAAGAGACCCCTTTAAGGACCAAGAGCCCACTTGTTGAAGATCAAAAGCTAAGGGGTCAGAGTTTAAAAAGTAAAGTTAAAAGTTAGAATTAAAAGATAAAAAAATTAAAAGTTAAATTAAATCTTTAATTTAATTTTTTAGTCTTTTAATTATTCCAAAATCTAAGATCATGTTCCATATAAATAAAGCTTCTCTCTCATTTTTTAAAATATAACAAAAGGGCAACATCATCTCTGATCCAAAAGAAGTCGTGGGGCATCCTCTCTCCAAAAACTTGGGAGCAGCGACGATTTGGGTCTGTTTTGTATCTCTTTTAGGTAGCTGAATTTTGTTAGGGCTCTTCCCTTGTAGCCCTAAGTGTTAGGGATCTTGTGAGCTGGCCGCAGGTCTGTTATGTGAAGAGGAGGTTGGCCGCAGGTCTGGAGAGGAGGTTGGCGGCAAGTTTGTTAAGTGAGGAGGAGGCAGGCCGTAGTTCTGTTCAGGGGTAGAGGGAGCAGGTCCAGACCTATCCCATACATCTGTGCTCTATACAGAGTTTCTCCTTTTTGACAGCCGAGCTCTAGATTGAATTTACAGCACTGTAAACCCTTCTTTCAACAGACAGAGATATAGCAGGTCCTTACATAGTCAACTTCAGTCAACAACAGTTTTCCTTAGTCAAAGCTCAGACACATAAAAGTTAAAGACATCTACAATATTCTTCTTCATTTAGCAGCTTGCATGGGTAATGACTGTAGTCATCTTGCATAGAATTGATTGTACCAATTTTGGTATGTAATGCCTTCAAGGAAAATTTGTTGTAAATGTCCATTTAATTTTTCAGTCATCTCATATTAAGGAAGATTATCATTGTTTGGGGTTTTATTCCTTGAAATGTTTCCCCATGAAATTTGTGTTCTTGTGGATGATTTTCTTCTATCTTATTTTCTGTTGATGATCTACTGTTGGTAAAACTATTTTTCAAAGCTTTAAGTCTGCTAATTTAAAAAGAAGATTGTTACTGATATCACTCTCAGATCTATGTTTAAAATTTAACATTTTCCACATTGATTGCGGTTTTGTAAGAACTAAGAAGTCTACTCCAAGGTTGAAAGAAGACTAAAGGATTTTGAGGCACAGAAGTTGACTATCATGTGTTGAACGTCACAAAACAGGGTAAAGGATCACATTGAAATCATTTTAGATGGGAAGGATGGCGTATTGAAGCTGTTGCAACCTTGATCGTCTGCAGCATGCTTGCTAGGATATACCAGAGTGAGGGGGCCTTTTTTCCATTTTAAAAGGCCAATTTTGGGCATGTTTATGTAAAATTGGTGGTCTAGTGGGGCTCAAAACCCATGGTCTGGTCATGTCAGGTCCTCTTGGTTTTCATTCTAAGGAGTATTGGCTTAGTGGCATTGCTGACTACCCCTTGATGGGAGGAATTCCCCTGTCTTGTTGGGCCTTTTGTGCCCTTGGTTGGTACCCAATGCTTCTTGGGATGGGCCCATTAGGACATGTTGCCCCCTAATACACACCTGGGGGGAACGCGGCAGGAAACCTTCAAGCCGCTCAGTGTGTCCTTGGGGGCAAGTGAGAGTCAAGTGCTGTCACCTGATTACTCGACTCCTCCGTCTAGGCTTACTCCTAGCGAAGACAAGGGGGGTGGTCCCTATGAGAATTAAACTAAGGCTTTTAATCTATAACAAAAGGTAAAAGTCTATTCTAGGAGTTATACGATGATGAAAATGGAAAATAAATCAACAATACATCATTGCAAAGATTTAATCAACACTACACATGATATTGGAAAAAGAGATACATTTCACGACATTTTGCAAGAATGATAAAAATAAATAGACCAGTGCCGAGAAATAAATGCGTGCGATTGTTGCTGTGTAGGGTCATGAAAGTATTGCAAGAGGCTTGTTGGTTTATTTTAGATTATTAGATGAGTATTAAAGGAGTGGGTAAAATTGTTGGTTTGGCCCAACCAAATCTAGCTCTTTGGATTGAGTGCTTTAGTGGCTTCACCGAGTGTCCAACTAGGCGAGGATGAACCTTCTTAAATTAGCCTGCTTACTCTACGGTATACACCCATGCAGCCTCCCGAATCCGCCAAGAAAGATGAGATTGGATTGTCCTATTAAAAGTATGTACCTTACACCTGTTTCTGATTGACCCAACTGTTTTGAATAAGCTACAGCGGTCAAGAGCATACTTTGGGTTTGGGGTGTTGGTTCGTTTTATTAAAATGTGTGAGTGGAGGATTAACTAAGCTACAACCCAAGAGTATCTTTTCCTCACACCACAAAATGATGGAGTACTTCGGTAGAGCAAGGGGTTAATTTTAAGATCAGATTTTAAGAACAATTGTATGACTGAATAAAACACATAAGCATATAACAAAATGATAAATGAGTCATCGGAGGACAATGTGTGCTTGAGTGTTTGTTATTTAATTACTAAAGCATAAAGGAACTAATCTAAACAAAGAAAAACGAAAAAAACAAAAAACAGAAAAAAAGAAAATCGACACAAATCCCCCCCGGGGGATTGGGGGCAGGCGCTGGAATAGCCTGCTGAGGTCTTTTTATTTTTGATTTACAACTTGGAAACTTTATAAGGAATACTGCTTTCGCTTTATCAATAGGGAACAAGTCAGTTTACAATATTTGAGAGACAAAAGAAATAGTGCTTGAAACCGGTTCTCTGGATGGTTCTGGAAGCTCCAAATCCAAAGTTTGTATCTTTTAATTATTGAAACCTGCTAAGCATGCAAAATGGACCAGCGAGATTAGTTATCATGAAAAATGGCCAAAAGCGCTTTGAGAGTGCTTTTGACAATACTAGAAATTTGCCTAAAACAAACTAGATGGACTAGTTTATGAAAATGGCTTTCCGGATGATCACGGAAGCCTCCAAAATGAAAATTATTGACGTTTAATTACCTAAACCTGCTGTGCATGCAAAACAGACCAGCGAGCTCTTTTTGTCAAAAAAATGGCCAAAAACGCTTAGAAAAACTATTTGGCCACTCTTACCCAATTTGCACAAAACTTCTCTATGAAAACTAGTGAAAGGAAATGACAAAAATGAACCAAGAGAATGAACTAGAAAGTTCGTTTCTTGGGATCTTGGCTTGCTCTTTTAGAGCAGCCAATACATGACTCTTTTAATCAGCCAAATGCAAACTTTAACCGTAAATAAACTTCCTAACAAGACTTTAGATTTAATTAAAAATGAACTTTGTAAAGGAAGAGTTATTTCACTAGATCTTTAAATATTAGATTTGTGAGTATTGAAATCTAGATCTAATGAGCAAATACCAAATCTATTCTAAATGTTGCAATATTTATAGATCTGGATATGAAAAACAAAAAGGTAACCAAATTAGAATAATGAGTTTGAGGTAGAAGGATAGAACCCAGAGAACGGAAGAGAAGTTGGGTGAATGGAGTCTTCTTGGTAGTGGTATTGCAAGGGACTAAGCTCGTTCTTCATATATGCTTGAGAGGTAGCAACGCTAGCACGCTTGCTACAATCCTCCAGCTTAGATAACCTGTATACGCTCACAACAACTTGCACAAGGGAGTCAAAGTATCAATGCTTCACCCAAAAAAAGACTTATAAAGAAATGCTTATTCAAACAAGAATTTGCAAATTTTAAAGCATCTTAAATGGCTAATCAATAAGAATAAATTGTAAAATATTATTTCTTACCCTACTAGAATGTATATTCTCTTCAAAGGTCAATAAACTCCAACAATAAACAAAGTTGTGAAATGAAATAGTTTACCTCAATGGATCAAGAGCCTCAGACATCCACACAAATGAACAACAACACAATGCTTAAGCCTCCAAAGCCTAACTTCTTTATTCCGATTCTCAAAGAAAATATTACAAAAGATAGAGCAGAGGTTCCACCTTTCAGATCTCTTTTAATGGACCTCAGCTCCTCAATATATAGCACAAGGTAAGCAAGCTAGGGCGCAAAACCCTAAGGAGGGCGTCCTCCTTGATTGTAGAGCAAGGTAGCTCATAACCAATGGAGATGCGCCACCTCAAGAGAGGTGGGCGCACTCCTCACTTGGAAAAAATCACTCAAAATGGAAGATGTCGTAAGTGAAGGAAGCTCATGTCAGGGAGATGCCGAGAGCAAGATGTTTCCATGCTTATGTTGGAGCTTTTCGTGTGGGGTTGGTTGGAGATTCAATTAGAAGCTTAACACACGTGGGTGGTGCCACCTCACAAGAGGTAAGCGCCCCCACCAAATGACTTATCATCAACCCATTCGAACATTGCTTTCGTGAGGATGACGTCGACCCACGTGAAGGTAGAGGGCGGACTTTGGAAATAAAACATTCGTTTGACCCTTTAATTTGTCTTCCAATCACATGTTTTATCCTTTTGATATAGTCGCCCACCTTAAGTGAATTAATGCAATGTCATTTGGCATGTGCTAAATTCACTTTTAAATTTTTAAATTTTTTTTATAATGGTGCAATTTGTAGCACCATTAGCATTAAAATGTTAATTTGTAGCTTTGATAAGAAAAACTGCTCCACAAGACGTTTTGATGTCCCGAAACATAGGAAGACCGAGTACTAGGGTAAAGAGGATGCTTTGAGCGTGAAAACGAGCATCCTTGCACCAAATTCCGACTCCAGATCACACTTTTATCACCATTTGAAATTTTCCATTTAAACCATTAAAAAGATGGCTTAAAAATGCGGAAAAAATATTTTCCTTGGAACTGATTGAAACTCCCGGGGGACCTAGTACATGACCAAACGACACTATTTTAGTGTCTAGCTTGTTTATAAATGTTACAAAATGGACTCTAATAACCCCCCAAGGCCTAACCACCACTTTGGGCATTCCAACTTCGGAGGTGTAGGAGAAAAACTCATCGATTGTACTCGGCTAAAGGCAAAGCATAATCGACAAGGGAAAAAACTCCTTGGAATACCTTCTTTGGTTGTCAAGTCCCAGGGAACTGAGTCACTCAAAGACCACCATGCTAGCACACTTTATTACAAACCCCGTGGGGCATGGTCATGCATTACAAAAATTAAAAAGGGGCCCTGAAAAGGCCAAATTTGGATCTTTTGAACTCTAAAAAGAACAAGTGATTGTGCAACATTGGAGGCTTATTGAAGTCCAACTGAAGTGCAACTTTAGGTGGTAACTGGACACATGGCCTAGGGGCTCCTGGCCACACTTATGTTTTGCTATGTCCAAGGTGATTGGGCATGTAAGGTTGTCATACTTGGTTTAGCACACCTCCTTTATGCCCACTTAAACCTTCTTCTCCATTGTATGACCCCTCCTCTTGGTATATATGTGTTCACATCATCATGAAGTCATCTTCTTCAAGAGAGATTTGCTTTGCTAAAGGGGAGTGTTGATGTTTTGTAGCTTGGAAAAGCATTTCTTGGGGTGGGTGTCTTACCCATGGGAATCGTCCCCATGACCTCTTAGGTATTTAGGAAATTCACTTTGATTAAAGGACTTATTAAAGTGAATGCTCCTACGGTTTGGGAAGTAGACACCTGAGGTTTCCTCACTCCTAGCAGATTTGGAGCGGGTACCAAACATTCTTAAACTAGTAGGTATGAAATTGGGTACTTGGGAGCATTTAGGGTACTTTTCTCTAAAGTTTGAGCCGTTCCAAATCGACTTTTCCGGATTAAGGGAGGAGCTATGAGTAACAAATATACGAGTCCCCTAGATTGTGTCATTTGTCTATTTAAAATTTATGCCCTCCGTGGAATGGATATGGATTCGACAGTCGCTCAAGTCACTAATTACTATCTCTTGGAGGATACTCTTGTTCTTACTTTCCAGGGGCTTTTGCGTATGGTCTCCTTGATGTCTCGACTTTCCTTCCAATAGATCAAGGATCCTCGCTTTTGTTCAGATGGGCACATAATGGACTGATATGATGGGCTTGCTTTAGTTCTTTCTTATTCAGAGAAGCCATTTCTAAAAAGTTCAGAATACCTAGGTATTCAGAAGGGGATAGGAAGAGAAGCTTCCATCCTTGCAACGAGCCTTTGCCTTACAGTTTGAACAATATTTGAAATCTTTGGAGTGCCCTTGCTAAATAATCATAGATGGAATGACTGTGCACACAATTCTCGAGTCCATCATTAGAAGGTTCACCAAATTCCATCAC
Source organism: Larix kaempferi (assembly GCA_027924585.1). NCBI lineage: Eukaryota > Viridiplantae > Streptophyta > Pinopsida > Pinales > Pinaceae > Larix > Larix kaempferi. The sequence goes on along the minus strand of BSBM01000816.1, from coordinate 818,528 downwards.
TTTTTAAGGAATATCATTATTTAGGAATAGCTTGAACATGCTCATCTTTTTAATTATCAAGTTATAAAGTTCCTATATGCACACTTTTTCAATTTTTGTATTACATTCTTTTTAAATTTTTTATATTTTATATTTTTAAATTTTATTCAATAGCCTAAGTTTCGGTTATATTATTTAAATTTTTAATTTTATATACTTTAATCCATACTGTAAGTATTTGTGATATTATTTTTAATTTTGTAAATTTTATTAACTTTAAAGTTAGCTACATTTTAATTTTAATATCATTTTAATTTTTTTATATTATATTAATTTTATTTTTTCTATTTTTTTAAATATTATTATTTGCGCTCCCAACTTGCCGCTTCTTGTAAATTTGGACAAAACTTTTAGTCGTTTTGAATACTCATATCCATGCTCCCAACGTATACGCTGTTGGGAGTGGGGAGCAGTAGCAGAGCGAAAAACAAAATTTTCAAAAGCTCTCGTTTCGGGAGCGTTTTTTATCTACTATATATTTTAATATATTTTGATGGATTTATATCTAAAAAACATGTAGGATGTTGAATTAGCTAAAGAAAACATGGATTAAACCATATAATATCAATCATCTAGTAGTTATAACTTATAACTAACATTGTCATCAAATGATTAACCATAACAACTTTATAGGATCTTGGCAAAGAAGGAGGTACCATAACATTGTCATCAAATGATCAACCTAATATAGGAGAGGTAAGGAGCGCCTAAGGAGCATGCTCCCAAAACTGGGAACATTTTGGGAGCGAGCTCCCAAAGGGAGCAAGCTTCAGGAGCGGGAGTGAGGCGGGGGGGGGGGGGGGGGGGGGAGGTGCTCTCCCGTAGCAGATCTCCCAATGCTTCCGTGTTCTAGAAACTAGTGCAACATAGCTAATTAGCAAGCTGTCCAAGCTTATTGTCATCATCTAGAGAGCTTTCCATAAAGTAGATTCCCCACTATGTACTATAATAAGCTTTTGCTGTTTACTTTTGGCTATGTCCAAGGCTTGTTCAAGATTCCTTTCCCTTTTGAAAAGTTGAATTGATCCAAGCCCTCCACTTCTAATAGCTATAAATATCCAAGCCCTCATCATCTAACAACTCTAGATCTCACTTCTAGCTATAAATATCCTTCGATAGAATTCATTTGGGCATCGAGAGTTGGAGACATAAGCTAGAATGTTTGTCTCATGAAGAAGTTATGTAATACCTTTTTCTTCCATGAATATAAGTGATAATTTGTGTGTTTATATATATATTTTGATAAATTAATTTGTGTGTGTGTGTATGTGTGTGTCTATATATGTTTAAGAAGTCATGTTTCCTCCTTGGAGGTTGTTACCAGCTATTTTGTACAATAGCTGAATTTCTTGTGAGCTGCCAGTTTCATGAACATGTTCAATGTTCATCGTTTGTGTTCAGAAGATCAGAAGTCATTTCGGGGCAATTTTGCCCCATTTGTAATAACTGCATGTTCATATCCCCATGGAGAAATTGTAAAAAGTTGGTCTAAATGGGGTCCTTTTATAAAAGACTCGACTATCCTTTGGTTTAACTGTCAGGGGCATACTCTAGAGTGTTTTTTCCTTAGGAATTATGCATTGTGCTTCAGTCGTGTATAATTCATGAGTTTTTCACTCATATCTCCAAAGCTGGAATATTTACAATGGTGGTCGAACCTAAAGGTGGTTATTAGAGTCTTGTGTCTAGGATTTTTTCCGTGTTAGCCAGCTCTTTTGAGTCGTATGAACATGCACTAGGTCCCCTAGGAGTTTCGTTTCATTCCGGCGAAAATAATTTTTTCCGTAATTTAGACCATTTTTTAATGGTTTAAATGGAAAATTTCAAAATATGATAAAAACCTCATTTGGAGGTGGAATTTGGCGTGGGGAGGCTTGTTTTGACGCTCAGAGCGTCCTCTTTACCCTAGCGCCCTCATTCTTCAGGTTCCGGGCGATTACGTCACCTCTGGGGGGAGTTTTGACTAAAGATGCATCATTTTGGCATTTAATTGCCAGAAAAAGAGGAATTGCACCATGGACAAAAAATTTAAAAAGTAAAAAAATGTGATTTTTTAACTATGGAAAGGCATGGATTAAATTTTTATGAGGTGTACGACCATATTTAAGTGATAAGTCACATGTTACAAAAGTTGAAAATTGGATTATTTAATTTAAAGAAGCGTGGCTCTCTCCTCACGTGGGCATACATCAAGTCGCATATATGTGGTGGGAGAATATTCCTTTATGGTGGGCATTGGTTCCAATGGGAGAGGGGCGCCCCTCCCATGAGGTGACAACCACCTCATCCCCCACCAAACTCCACCTACCAAAGCGCCAACCTATCAATCAAGCGTGAGTCAAACCACAGATTGGGGCATGCGCATTCCACTCCAAGCTCTCCATGCATTCGCCAACCGTGAGGGAGTTAGGTGTTAGTTGTTGCTTCAATCACTCCACCGATTTAGCATTCGAACTCCTTCTACACCCTAGTTTCTTCCTCATTCAAATTGCTCTTCATGGACTCTATACTTGTATAAATATGGGTCTCTTCTCCCATATCAGGGTGGAATGTTTGTGCAAAGAACCTCTGCTTCAATTTGTAATATCTTTTGCTTTCTATTGGAATAAAGGAAGACTTTGGAGGTCCACATGGTGTGCACATTTTGTCCATGAGAATTCATTGAAGCTCTATTGAGATGATACTGTTCAATTGTATTCTTCATATGCAATTTATTTTTCATGTATCTAGCTTAGAAGGCTTTTTTAAGTCCATAGGGTGAACATTTATAGTCTTAAGTTGTTCATTGATGCTTGGTTTTATGAGATTTAAAAGTAGCAGACTATAGTTGGTTATACTTTGCTCTTTTTATTTCATTTGATTAATCATACTATGCTTGATAATATCTTGTGTTGAAGTGGTATCTTTTTGCAGATCTCCTAAGAGTGAAGTGGGATCTTGAGCTAGCTTGCTTCTTCCTCCCCTTCACCATTATTTTTGGCTAACAATTTGTGCATTTCAGGGCTCTGCAAGATCAACTTTTGGTTCAAGATTGGGTTCAAAGGCTCTTGCTCATTTTTTCACCGTCAAAAAACAAATTCTTCAATCTTCCTTGGTTACTATATGCGAATCTCTATCTCAAAAAGGTTCTATCTTTCTTGCATTCGCTTTTTTCAAGTATAATAGATTGTCTAAGTCTCATTTTCCTATCATTCAAGTTTGCATTCCTTTACTAAGTAGATCAAAAGTATTATACCTTGGATCTACTTCTTTTTTGTCTAGATCTATTTCGTCATAAGCTTCATTTTCAAGATCTAGTTTTGTTTGTGTTTTTTGAGCTTGTAAATCCACTTTTCTTTAGCCCTCTTTAAGGGACTGTTTTCGCTCTCTTTTTGCCCATTTTCAACCTTTTCAAAAGGTCTGATTTTTGATCTATTTTCAGCCTTTTTTAAGGTCTGATTTTTCCACTTTTTTGACCATTTTCTGCCATCTTAAAGGTCTGATTTTTTATGGTCATTTTCAGCCTTTCAAATGACTGATTTTTTCTCTCTTTTTCAGCCATTTAATCTCTGATTTTTGTTACTTTTTTCAGCTTTTCTTAAGGTCTGATTTTTGCTCTTTTTTGACTCATTTCCAACCCTCTTCTATCTCTTTTTCTAGCTTCACTTTTCTCCTTTTTTCCAAATCATTTTCCTACCTCTCATTTCTTGTCTTCTCTCTTACTTCTTCATTTCTCTTTTGTCTTAGCTTAGCTTGCATTTAGTTAGTTTTCTAACTCATATTTAAGTTGCATCTAGTTTCATTTTTGTTATTTACATTAGTTATCTTAGTTTACATTTAGTTTCCATTTCTACTTAGTTTTATTTTCATACTTAGAGATTGGTTAGTCTTTTGCATACTTGTCTAGTTTAAGTCCTAGTTCAATATTGTTTTGATTTTGCTAACAACTTAACAAGCCTATGTTTAGAGCTGTTACTTTTAGGTGACCAAAGAAGACTAAAACAAGATCACACAAGAAGAGCCAAGAACCAAGCAAGCAAACCAAAAACACATTCCTTGAAAAGCACTTCCCTATTCCTCATTCCCCCATCCTACATTGTGCTTTCAAGAGAAGAGGACAAAAAACCAAAATATTGTAACAAGCTAATAAAAAGCAAGTGGGATAATGGTTCCCACAACCCCACTTCCCCCATTTAGGGGAAGTCTGTATCGTCCATTGTCTGATTGTTGCACTTTACTTTGCTTTATACCTGCACAATAAACTGCTAGAATAGTTAGTTAGTTTCAATTTTGATAATTGCTAGATCTTAGAAGTTCATAGTTTATTTTACCATTTTTCCATTTATATAATTTGTCATTGAAAAAGAACATTAAAATCTCTTGAATCTCACTGAAAAGTGGATCAAGAGTGCTCTCTGTCGGAGAGTTCATTTGTTTGTTTTGATTTTATTGCTTGTTGCACGAAATTGCAAGTAGTTAGCGCTCCCCGGTGTATCGTGACAAGGGACTAATCGCCTCTCGTGGATCCTTGAAATCTGGCGGTGGTGAGTTTACTAATCACCTACAAGTTTTGGTGTAACGACAGCCGTACTACCAACAATTGGTATCAGAGCTAGAGGTCACGAGTTCAATACACACTCGGCTCGCGCTGAGGGGGAGATTGTTGCACGAAATTGCAAGTAGTCAGCGCTCCCTAGTGTATCGTGACAAGGGACTAATCGCCTCTCGTGGATCCTTGAAATCGGGCGGTGGTGAGTTTATTAATCACCTGCGGGTTTTGGTGTAACGACAACCGTACTACCAACATTGCTAACCCCTTTGGTTTGTCGAGTATGGTCTTAAGACTTGAAAGAGACTCTTGGGTAGTGTAGATTTCATTTTCAATATTTTTTGCATCTCATAAATCTCTTGAATCTCGCCATAAGGCAGATCAAGAGTGCTCTTTGTCAGAGAGTTTTACAATGGTTCTTGTTCATCACACGCAATAAAATTGGAATTTACATTTTCTATACTGCGTATGCTCTACCCACTTGTGGGATACTCAGGAATAGTATAGGTTTATTAATTTTCAAACATTTAAATCCACTCAAACCATAATAAAATAATCTCCCTGAAAACCAACAAAAATCCGGCGTTGATCGTCAATATTCGAAAGTGGGAATGTTCTGCCTGGGGAAGCTGGAACCACTGTACCGAGATATTAAGGGCACCGTTAGACTACATCCCTAGTTGGTGTAGTGTTGAACACGCTTTGGAGACTCGGACAGCCAACATGTCCTTGTACGAAACCATTTAGAGTATTTTCCGGACACATCTCTTGTACCGAAGGTATTTCTTGGAGATTCCCCCTCCCATTTAATAATCAACTCATCCCAAAATTTACAATAAAATTTACCAAGAACACTTGCAAAACCGTTCTCAAGCACACCAAAGATTTGTATTCAGCATCCCAAGCACACAAAAACTTTTTGACTCCACTTGGCACTAGTCACTTACACAAACAACAACAATTGTTCAAGTTATTTCATTTTGCTTATTATCTATCTGAAAGTTGCTGTTATCTGCTTTAACCATACTATGCTGTGGATGCTTTATATTTAATTTGCTATTTTCAAGTGGTTGTGCATTTTCTTAATTTTGCAAGTATATGCTTGGAATTTATAAACTGTTATTGTAAATCTTAAAAAACTCTTAAAAAACACCCATCTGTATCACATACCATAAAAACATTTAAAACACAAGAGCTTCAGAAACTCTTTGTAGGGTCTACCCCCCTCGGCTTCGTTAAGAGTTTGCCTAAACGGAGGAGTCGGGATCAGGTGACAACGCTTGACTCTTTGCTTGCCCACAAGGCCACACCTTTTCCACTTGGGAAACAACTTTCAAAAGATTTCTGCTGTTGGTTTGCACATTCGGAGGGCAACAGAGGTCACAGTTTCAAATCTAGAGGGGGGAGAGTATGTACACATCTATAGACTAGCAGTCATATCACTATTCAGAGGCAGTTTGTTGTCCCACAAACAAAGGAGTCTCATACATCAATTTGGTGTCTGGCTAGGTTGTGACCTTAAATTAGTTTATTATTATCATCAAATTTCAATATTTTATGTATGTTTTGGCCAATTGTTTTTTTGGTTTTGGTTTGATTCATGATTTTGGGGTGGTTTGGTTTTGGAGCTGAAATTGGATTTTTATAGCAATTATACTTATATGGTAGTTTCATTGCTATATTGATTTTTGAGACGTACTATGGTTAGGAGACCATTATTATTTCTTAGTTGTATATATGGCATATGTTAGCATTATATTGGATCTGCCCTATTTTTGAACTAGTCAAAGTTGTTTCGTGTTTATGTCAGTTCTGATCACTCTCTCTCTTTAGGTCTCCTAAATCTTCTAAGGGAAATCTAGACTAACAATGTGTCCCCAACTAGACATTCTAGGGTACTAACTAGGGTTTCCACATGCAATGCCTAAGGAAAAAAAACAACGTGGCCTAGGTTTCTCAAGTACTAGTCAAGCTGATTTATGAGGTAACTAAGGATGCTTAGAATATTGATAAGAGTTAGATTCTAGTACCCTAGTTAGGCTAGGATAAAAATGGTATGATGTCTTAACAAAGATTTGATGATAAGTTTATGGATTTTGAGGGTTAAATATCAATGAGCTATAATCAATAGAATTAACTAAAGAACCATTAACACATTGAATCGTGAAAAGAATACCATAAACAAATCAGATTTGCATAACATATGACAGAGAATTTTAGTTCAAGTTTAGATGCAACATGTTATGACATGAAGAGCATTAACATAATAAAAAGGTACAACTTAGATAAGTGTAATGTGAAGCACGAGATGTTGATAGTGAAAGTTAAAGTGAGAAGATTAACCCAATTATTACAAGTGCTCCCTTGAGATATCCCCAAGGTACTTGGAGGTTTTTCTTGTGAGTGTCTAATCACTTTAGGAAAATGAGAGCTATTCAAGAGATATCTCCTTTAGAACTTCCTCTCACATAAAGAGACAAGTGTTGGCCTTGAGCAAAGGAATCCTTTTCTAAAGGTCAAGACTAAGATCCTCTTTGTCTTGAGTTGGAAGTAATTTGGATGCTTAAGTGTTGAAATGTTCTATTTGATTACCAGCAATTGTGAGCATGTATAACTGATAAAATTAAGCAGCAAATGTTGTAGTAAATAACCTCAAATCAGAAATACACAATGCTATAATAAGTTAAATGACATTCAACACTTAGGATGCTTCACTAGGACAACAAGCTGAAAATGACTTCTAACAGTAAAATAAAGTCATTAAAACTTCACGAGTTTGCTGGAAATGAAAATTATAGTAGTAAATGAAATAATAACAAGCTGAAAGTAGCATTAAACCATGGATTACAGATTTACAACACTTGCTGGAAATTTACAGCAGTAAATAAATTAAGAGAACTAAAGTTCTGAAATTTACAGTGAACTAAAGCCATAACACATTTCAAGAACTTGCTGAAATAAAGTACAGCAGAAAGTAATTTAGAACAAGAAGTTAAATGCTAATAAATCTTGTGAAAAACTAGCATGCACATTCTAAGTAACCAATGTAACCACTAAACAATGAGAAATTCAACCATATACATGTGTTTACTTTAGGATTAAGGTTAATATTATCCACTTAGGAGTTTGTGAGCTTGTTGTAGCTTTCCTTTGTTAAATCTTATATTTTAGGTGCATGGAAGGAAGCTAGAAGATTTCCTAAGAAGGTTTCTCAATGACTATATTGTCTTTTGGTTACAAAGCATATAAGATGTGACTTAAAAGTGGAAGTTTAGAAGTGGATGAGCTTTTGGAGATTATGTAATACAAGAAAAATAGGAAATAAGATTAGTGCCTTGTTTATGATTGGGGTTTATGGAGTCAAGTACCCCCTCAAGTAAGGGCCAGTCTTCAAGGGAGTTGGGAGGTTTGAAAGCAATCTCTCCTCCTTTGCTAGCTCAAGGCTTTAATCCTTCTCAACTCCAACCTTTGATGGGAACCTACAATGAACAAGGAGAAGTTGAGAACACATACACCCAAATCCTAGAGTAGACTATTCATCAAGAGGGTTAGCAAATGATTAAGCAAGATTAAATAAAAATATGAAGAAGAAGGAGGTTGATTAGACTATCCACACCTACAATATACCCAAATTAATCAAAGCAAGAAGGTTTTTACACAATTCTATACTTAGTTTTTGTTTAACCAAAGTAAATAAGAAACATTACCCCCCTTGTGAAAAGCCTCCTTTCACTATGAAGAGCAAAACCCAATATCACATAAGACACACCACAACGAAGAGCATAGGCACAACTACAAGAACAATCGTTCTCTTCTATTTCAAGTATTCCAAGAGTTACAAGTTTTCTCTCCAAAATACAACCATCACAAATGAAGTCGACCTCTCCTTTTATAGCATAAGGGGAGTCCCAATACAATGGGTACAAATACCATGGGTGGTACAAAACCATGTGCAAATCAAAATCATAGGTATAAAACCATGGGTTGTACTAAACCATGTGCATATACCATGCGCTATCTCAAACCATGAGTAAAAGCCACGTGTTATGCCAAACCATGTGCAATACCATCAAACTCTATTAGCAAGTGCGCCTTCCCAAGACAAGTGCGCTATCCTAGGTGAGTCAACCATGTGTAGGTGGAAGGAAGAGTCTAAAGCACTTCCCTAGGATGAATATCTATCATACATGTAAGAATAAAACAAGTAATATGTGCCACATGTCAATAATCTCATGAATTTGCCTCTAATCCAACGACACATGTATATGAGAGTGCCATGTCATCATAGAAGTCCATTGATCACCTGTAAGCTACTCGGAAGCCTCTACATAATCCCCAAAAGTGACTCATCATGCCAAATCATCTTTGAGAATTTCTCGTAATGGCTTAATTATTAACCAAACTATTCTTAGACATTTTTGAATTAAAACTTAGGGAAAAGTTTGTAATTAAATGCCATTAATCCAAAATTGTGTATAGCCATGTGAACTGAAAGGGGAAATTACTTGTGATGAGTCCAAATATCCTTTGAAGATCGTATGTGCCCATGTCTCTGCTCAAATCACCTCAAAATCCAAAAGAACCTTTGTAGCTTTGATCAAACTAATGTAAATAAAACTTAGGCTTTTAAAAATAAAACTTAGGAATTTTTTTAATTAAAAGTCAATTAATCCAGAACTGACATAAAAAGAGGGGAAAAGGATCACAATGACCCTCGTAATCAAGAACATTGCTCACTAATGCTAGCACCTGTCTTTGGCATGCTGCTCTGTTGGGTTGACCAGGTCAAATTGCTGAAAAAGTCAAACTTGGTCAAAATTGACTAATTTGGAGAAGTATTCTGCAATCTAACTTAGTAAGTTGATAGAAGAGCCAAATGGATACCCAAATCCATCAATAGATTTGGAAAACGTGTGCATGAAAACCATGCACGATCATGAAAATTTGATTACAGTACACTGTGCAATGAGCCCAGCACCCTACAATGATGACTGCTCTATGGCAGTAGTGACCAATCAGGTGGCATATGCATAGATAAATGGCCAAACGAGTCTCCAAATATGTGCTCAGAATGTACAGACCCCATGTACAACATAAGATGGTCAACATGTCCCTAAGTGATGGGAATGACTGCACACAGAATGGCACCAACAATCACTGAATCCACTGAACGATTTTGATGGAGGCATGATGATGTATCGATATGACTACGAATCTGCTATAATGTTGTACTGCTGCTATGAAGTGTTCCAAATGGACTAGTAGTAGTAGTAGTAGCAGTAGTAGTAGTGTACATCTGCAGAATATACCTCATAAGTATTTTCAAACAGTCTCGTCGGATTAATGATCTAAGAACACACTAGTACCATGCAAAAATATATCAAAGTACTTACAAAAGGGCTAGTTCTTCTTTGGGATGGAGATGGATAACTCACAAGAGGTTTGAAAGTGAATTGGCTTTATTTGACTAATTGACTCAAGGTAAGGGTTTCAAGGAATACTTTGTGGTTTACACCTGTTATCACACAACTTGTAGTTGCCCCTAGAGGTATCCCATCCGGGACGGTAGAGGAGACAGGCAACTAAAGAGGTGACCCAAGAGATGCCACGATTCCCAATGCAATGTGGGGGTCACGTCAATCGAGGCACTCTTCGCTTTAGGTCAAGGTGTAACTTGGACCAAGGGGGAGACCCTATACCCCAATCACAGTTGATTGGATCCAAACAAAGGTTTCTAAGGGTAGGTAAATGATGAGTTACGGAAACCAATGCAAGGCTAAGTGGACCTAGGGGTTAAGGTATGGTTGAGGGTGATATAAGAGATTGTTAGTGTTTCAACCTATGTATGGTTTAGGCCACATGATGGGGTATGATAACTAGGTGTAGTACCATAAGTTTACACAAGTGGGTCTTGTATTCTTGGGAAATGTGAAACGATTCTAGGTAGGCCCACAAGGTGAAGTTAGGCGTGAGGTTGGTACTATAGGTTAGATATAGGCTAGATCTATGAGTTTGAGTTGGTTATAGGAGTACCCATGTACTAGATCTAGGGTTTGACACAAATCCCAAGGAGTGCGACTTGCTTGGAGAAGGACTAGTGCCTTGTTGGATGGGCTAATGGGGTCAAAAAGTATGTCAAAGTGTAGATCGGGACACCTAGAAGCCAAGTCAAGTGGGTTGGATGAGATCCAATGGTTGGATCTCACTAGATCTAGGTTTTTAAGTGATGACCCTAAGTGGACCACAATCCCTTGAAACAAGGAATGCAATTCCCAAGGCGGATCTTGACAAAAGGACAGTATGGACCTAGGTTTCAAGGCATGGACATTCCAAATCCACGAAAATCTCAAACACCCACCTCCTAGAAGTGGACCAACTCAAATCTTCAAGGTTTTTAAGTGATGACCCTAAGTGGACCACAATCCCTTGAAACAAGGAATGCAATTCCCAAGGCGGATCTTGACAAAAGGACAGTATGGACCTAGGTTTCAAGGCATGGACATTCCAAATCCACGAAAATCTCAAACACCCACCTCCTAGAAGTGGACCAACTCAAATCTTCAAGGGGGTGCGACTTGCTCAAGGAAGGCCAAAAGGTGGGTTTGGTGGACCAAATCAAGTCCAATGGCCACCAAACTGCAGATCCGAGATGCTATTACCCCGATCTATGTATGTTCAAAAGGTCAAGTCAATCCAAGGGCTAGATCTATGTAGATCTGAGTTTTAAGGTACCAAGAAGATCAAAAGGGGGTTTCAACCCCTTAAAACATGGAGAGATGTCCACAAGGTAGTTTTCACCAAAGTAAGGATCTGGGGTTAGGTTATCAAGTGTCTAGAATGCAAATCAAGTGAGATCTCACCTACCCATGTGCTAGATCTAACCAAACAAGCCTCTCTCTAGGAAGTGCGATTTGGGTCAAGGAGGGCTTTTTGCCTTGAAAAGTGGGTCAATTTTTAGCCAATCACCACCAAACTATAGATCCAACTAGGGGTGGATGCTATAGAGGTGGGTTTTCAATATCTCTTCAAGAACAAGGCTAGATCTAAGTAGATCTGAAAAATAACCAAAAACAAGGGTTTTAATTTGATTAGGGTTTTTTTTTTATGATCTAGAAATTATGGAAGATTCAAGGAAGAGAAGATCATACCTCTTGGAACATACCTGGATGAAGAGATGAATGCTAGTTGAGACGAGGATTACTTTGCCAAAGATCAAATGGAGAATTGTTGAAGCCCTCTTGCCAAATCGATTTTTCCAAGCCACATATGATTCCTTCTAACCTGTCAAGCCAAGGAGCAAAGCGTCAATCAGTTTAACAAATCGAAGGTAGATACAAGCAAGAGAGAGAGAGAAACATAGAATAGTTGACACAAAGTAAAAACTACTCCCTGTCAAGCCAAAACGACTTCTTCCAAGATTGAAGGGCAAGCCTCCCCACCAATTCGCCCTTATCCAAAATCGCCCTCTTAACCTGTAAATAAAATATGGCAAATATGCAAGATAGCTACAATAGATCCTCCAGTGCAATGGACAATAGCATTTACAATCGAAACAACCAACATTCACTCCAATCCAAGCATGTACTCCAAAAGATAGAAATTTTATTCCAAGAGCCAAGAGCCAAAAATCTCTAGATGAATTTTACAATGAGAGGCTCCCTCCTTAAATAGGATGGGGAGAGAGTACAATCATAACCACTTTTTACATGAGTGGCTAAGATTAAAAGATCTCAAGATCTAATCAATGGCTAACAATAAATCATAACAATATATCACATGGATCACCCATATAATGATAGCGCCCCCACTAAAAGGTACAATAAGAGGGTGACGTCCTCCACTATAGAAACATAAGTACCAAAATCCACCTCATGGTGACTAGGACATGACAATATAAGCTCATGGTGGGGCTAGGAGGTATTAATCCTTACTAGCTCATCCCCAAGGCACAATAAAATAATAAAATATGTCCAATATAATATAAATGATCAAAACTGTCCTCAGAATCTATGACAGTCAAGCAGTAAATGTCCTCCTGTGATCAATCTGGGCATACCCACATGGTGAAAACTGACTGGAAGGTAGTGATGCCACCCTGGAAGACCTCTGTGAAGACCAAATGCCAAAACCTTGCCTCAATTGCCCAAATCGAATTCCTCAGAGACCACTTTATCCCATTTTTTAACTGCCTCGGGAACTGTGAAAGTGCCAAAACTGCCTCCTAGGGTGCTAGCGCTGTCCATCTGAGCCCACCAGGCTCTCCGGAAGGGGGGGTAAATGGTAATAACAAGTGGCTGGACCACCCCCTCCATCATCAGCGCCCTAGGTGAACTGGCCTCTCGGGGCCCCTACTGCTCAGGCTGGGAAATCAGCCCCCAATCTGGTCAACAAGTGTAAAACTGCACCAATCACTGTCAGAAGTGCCCGGAACTGAAAGATAAGTGTCTCAATGGATCCAGAAGACCCAAATCCATTAGGAATGAGTACTCATACACCCTGGGTTGCCCTAATGGGCCAGCTGTAGGGTCCACCATATATGGACAATGTATAATCTGTTGATCTGAAGTAATAATAAACCTGCTGAACTGGATCAAACATCATCTGCATCATATGTCCATCATATGATATCATCATCAAACATGTGGGCCCATCAATCATCATCAATAATCATCCATACATGGTCCACATCATCACGGATCCCAAGAATATATAATCGAGGATAAATCACATCAGTAGACTAAGACAATGCTTCTCTAATCACTCTCACAGCTAAGCTCAAAGTATAAATTCCATTCAGTGGCATTAATCAAGTTAACATATTCCGTTGTTATATAAAATTACTTGCACAATAGTTCAAATGACAAACTCACCCATTGGACATGGTCAAACTACTAGTGAAGGATGAAGGCTAGGAGCAAGGTTGGGCCAAGGGTTTGACTTGTCTAACTTAACTCAAAAATACTTTGGACTGGGAGAAGGGGGAAGCTACAAACTCTGTGCTGGACAAAAAGAACACGGGGGATGGTTGTGTCTCACAAATGGATAAGTTGTTTAGAGAGTGCTTATTCAACTTAGGCATCATGTCTACATCAAGTTGATCCAGGTTCATTAGGATCATTCAATTTTATTCCATGGCCTTTTTGGCCTACATAACCCTTCGGATTTCAGATGTGCTGAGAAGCACAACTAGTTGCAGCTTGCATCCAGGGCATGTTTTTCACATATTTATAAGGTCAACAATTGTTTAGATATAGCTTTTAAGAACCATTGCTTTTTTGACCTTTCTTATACTCTTCGAGGAGTATTTTTAGCTTTTCATTGCTCTTGCCTTTTTTGTTTCCATGGGCGAATTTTTCAAGTTTCCATAGGTAGAACATGAGCTTTCAGTTTTAGCCAACAACATCTCAAGTGACTAGGGGGAGTTCGAGCCAATGCCAAACATCGGGACAACCGACCAGAATGATTTAGGCCTACAATCCAACTCACCAAAGGCAAGTTCTGTCACCAACTCAGAGCCGAGACACTGAATAAACAGGGATGCGGTCCAAACACAGAGGTAGAAAAATGGGGAAGTCCTCGGTATTAGAAAGTCAAATGAGACAAGTCAGGGTTTAAAGTCAAACAGGAAGGTCATGTATGGATGGATACAAGTGAATATGGAGCCTACACTAGCAGACAACTGGTGTCGGGAAAGACCATATCTATGTAAGGTGAATAACTAGTGAGTTTTGTTAAATGACCTAAATGTGCAAGCAATTGTCCATTTTATGATTTACAGTTCATTTTAAATAGTTTGCCACATCAGGAATAATATACCAAGCACATGCTATGATCATGACTAAATCAACAAGACAATAATCCACAGTCAGTGAGAACATATCCATAGATCATACAACATCATCATAATAATAATCATCAAGTATCATCTGAAACACTGCTGTAATACATCTCTAGGCACTGAACTGAAACTGTAATGGGATAAGTGGTCACATCAGTCATCAAATCTGAACTCTCAAGGCTCAGCCTTGACACAAGGTCATATATAAATCTGAATAATGCACTGCTCTGATCATGAGTGATCCAAAATATATAGCCATGCTCTGGAAGAATGTAGGCTCTGGAATGTGCAGATATCTGCTATACAAGAATAGTAGCCCTGCTACTATGGTGTGATAACATCTGGCTCCAGCTGGGACAAGTGCTCTAAGGGAGAGAGCGCTTGAGAACCTCAGAATCTCTGGTCTCGAACTGCTCTGCATCAATCTTCAATCCAGCACTGCACCATCCTTGCTTTCAGCTTTTATCTTGCACCTGTTCCTGCTCTCACAGACACTAGAATACCATCATGGAGCATGTATGGGACAAATATAAAATAAAACTAAACTAAAATCTAATCTAAAGCATAAACTGAAATGCGCCAAAATATAAATATAAACTAACATGGCATATATTATTCATTTATCATTTTCATTTACTGTGCAGGAGGAAAAGAATACTTCTTCAATCAGGCAATCTCAACTTGCACAAGCAGCCACAAATAGAAATGCTAACTACAATTTCTTAAATGCATGCAGGAGAAGAGACAAGCTTAGGAAGGAGCAAGGCTCAACTCAATAAAGGATGAAAACAAGCAGACACTCCAGGCAGAAAAAGAAAAAGGGACAATACTCGGCACACAGAAAAAGAAAAATCACACAAATCCTACTGCTCAAGTGAGCTTATTTAGAAGCTACCTACTCTAAACAGGCAAGGCAAGGCATAGTATGGAAGGTCAGGGATGATAATCCCTTAGCTCCCTTTGGTTGATAGGGAGTAAGATACGTTGGCCAGTCCCAGTAGTAAGAAAACACATCTCATCAATGCAGCGCTCAACAGTAAGTGGTCCAACCCAAAAGTCACCTGATCCCCTAGATCGTATATAAAATAAATCATTAGGTATTATAACCTTATCACCAATTTCGAACCTTTGGCGATTTACAGATTGAGGGATGACTTCAATAACATGTTCAGGGAAAGGTTGGATATCGGAAGTACATTGAGGTTGAGGTGTAACTATACTTGAATTCCTATTAGGAGGAATTTCATCAAATCTGGGAGGTCCACCGTCTAAAGGTACAACTACGCTACCAATCAAGACTTCTCTTACAGTTCTCCTAAGAGGACTTTCTACTAGTGGGTGAATGATGTTCTTTGGTGTTTCCCCTATGGTCCAAAGGTCAATATTAACATCCACTTCAGCTTGGGTTATGGGTGGAGGGCTTTGACTTTCACTACTTCTGCTACTACCTTCTCCCGATGGGATAGGAATGGTCATGTTCTCTAAAAGTTCCAGATGGTCAGCAGGAATATGACTGTGAACTGTGCTAGGTGTACTTTGATCTCTCATTTCCAAAGATGTTGGTGAAGAATAAACTGTGTCTGTGGAATCCATATCCTCTTCAGATACCAGTGATGACACAACCTTAGCTCTGTTGCCAGTGAGCGTCCATATCCCTGACAAAGTTGCCACAGTAAAGCATATATATGCAAATAGGCATAGCCCTGTTGCCAGTGAGCGTCCATAGCCCCGACATGGATTACCTATTCTTCCAACCATTAACCATTTTATGATAATAGCATAGGGAATTTTGGATCTTAGGAGAAGGCATTGCTCAATTGTAGCTCTTCCCGACTATTGACAGTTGACCATGAGGATCTACTTGAAAGCTTCCTATACTGAGGGTTCACTACAACACAGTGACCCTTATACACAATTATGTAACAGTAAAGCATAGATGGTGATAGATCCACAAAGGGGGGAGAACAAGATTGAATCAATCAACTTCAAGCTAATGGAATGTGAACAAGATGGAGTGGTATGGATGACATGATGAAGGCTAAAAGATGGAACCAAAGAAGAGGCCATAGTCCTTAGAAATACCAAATTAAAAGAATTCATCTTGGTGCATGGTGTTACCGTTCAAACTAGCAGGCTAGGCTTGCAAGTGAAAGGCAATCACATAAGAAACTTGGACTGCTGTCACCTTTGTCCAATATCCTAACTTCTTCGGGATCCAATGTTGTCCCAAGGGGAGAGCCCTTTAATGTACCTGCCAAGTAGATGCCAAATTCCTTCCAAACACCTCAAAGCATAGATCAGTGCCTCTAATGGAGTCAAACACAAAATAATAGAGATTGTTAGGATGGTGCTTGTATAGTAGTTTTGGCAGTTTTGTAGGTTTGTTTAGGGTTAAAAAAGATAGGCTGAGGATTTCATGCCTGAAATTTTAGGGCCGCGAGAATTTAGGGCCAAAATTTTGGAGCCGCGAGAATTTAGGGCTACGAAAATTTAGGGCCGAAATTTTGGGGTCGCGATAATTTAGGGTTGTGATAATCTAGGCCGCGAGAATTTAGGGCCAAAATTTTGGGGTCGCGAGAATTTAGGGCCGCAATAATTTAGGGCCGAGTTTTTAGGGCCACGAGAATTTAGGGCCGAAATTTTGGGGTCGCAAGAATTTAGGGCCTCGAGAATTTAGGGATGGGATTTTAGGGCCAAAATTTTAGGGAGGCGAAAAAATGAAGATTTTTTTTTGATTTTTAGGGTTTTTGTTATAAAATTGCAGCCCTAACTCTAACCCTAATTCTACCATGAAAATGCAAGTTTAACCTAGCAATAATATTTGCAAAAATTCAAACTAGGTTTGATGTAGAGAAAATTGACAAACTTAGGGTTTTAATGGATGTTACCCCAAACCCTAGCCTTAGAGGGAGGTGACAAGCATTCCTCTTGGAGGTAATTCTCCTTGCTACTAGGTTAGGGCTTCTTGAAACAACCTCTAGGGTTGGTTTCAAGAGTCTAAACTAGGGCAAAGTTGGAGCTCCAAGGCCAAACTTTGTAAAAACCTCCTCTTGGGAGCGTTTTTAGTATGCAATGAGGATAGAATAGAAGGCAAAAGCCTTATTCAAAGAGAATGTAGCCCTAGGTCTACCATTGAATCATTCAAGATGCAAAATTGACCTACCATTCATCAAGCAAACCTTAAAAATGTAAAAGACTTACTTGAGCATGAGTTATTCCAACCATTCTAGCATCCACAAAGCATTAGCAAGACAGAGAAAGCATCCAACTTCATCCAAGAGCAAGAAGAATCATCCCTCCAAGAGGTGCACATAACTTCATAAGGCCCTTCTAGGGTAAAAGAGTAGCATAATGAATTTTATCCCATAAGTTGTGTGTAAAAATGAAGTGAGTAGATTGTATTTATATGATCTCGCATTCACTTTTTACAAAATAACCAAGCCTACATGCTTTAAAATGTCAATTTAAAATTAAAACATGTCAACTTAAAATTATAACATAAAATAATATAAAATAATCAAATTTGTGGGTAACTTGGGGCATTTTCTCCAGAGTTCACCCAAAAGTGACTAAAATGACTGAAAATGAGCAAAATACTCCAACTTTCAAAGTGACTAAAATGACTGAAAATGAGCAAAATACTCCAAACTGAAGGTTGGAGTAGGCAAGGGGGGATGTCATGCCCCATCTAACTCCAACAACAGTGAAAATCCCTCAATGCCCCCCCCTAATCAGGCAATGTAGGCCTGGAAAAAGGATGATGTCATCATCAAAGACAACCAAGGAGAGAGGGCACTGTTGAACTGGAGGACCAGGAGGGTGTGGAAGGTGGCCTAGAGGAGATGCATGAGCCTCAGTGTTGACGGAAGACCCACATGAATGATGGAACAAGGTGGGGGTCATGTGATCTAGTGACCCACCCTTGGAAGCCTCGGGCACCAACCTCAGGGCTTCAAGCCCTTTCATGAGGCAGTCAACAATGCCACTAAGCCATAGTACTCCCAGGAGAGGGACCAAAGGATTTGGCCATAACCTCCATTCAGAAAATGCTAGATAACACCCCTCCTAGTCAAGAAAAAAAATGACCCTCTCCCCGGGGCACATCTGTAGGTGCGTTGGCACTGGTACCACCTAACACATGGCATGTTATCAAACCACTAACCTTCACCCTCATCAACCTATGCAAGGTACTACTAGATGTACTCATCAAAACAATCAAATACAATATATCATGAGGTAACAATAGACAATATAGTACAACATCAAGTAATAGATCATCATCATCATCATCTGACATGGCATAGTAGTAAGACAAGGAAAAAATATAACATCACTTCATAGTCATCACACCACTCATATCACATAGAAGGTCCATATGCAAAAAAATGAGCCACAACAATCTGGAATACATCAACAAACTAGAATAGAGTGAAGCAAAAATAAGCCATAATATGTGTATACAATATATTGCATAACACTCCCATAGGTTGTGGTGGAGGGTGCTCAATTGGAAGAAGAATGTATATGGGTCACGATTAACACTTGGCACAAGGTTTCGTAATGGTCCACTTATGGCTTGGTGTTCCATTTTGTCACATTTTGCTCTAATCCTTGCACTATCATTTACAATAATTCCTTGGGTGAGGCATGGAATGCAAAAGGGATGCCTAGGAAGAGGCTTTTTGGATAACTTTAAACAATTTTTTTGGGTCCAAAGCACTAGAAAAAAGGTTTCAAGTCTATCAATTGGGAGGCTAAGGAGGGATTCACAAATTTAATGATTACCAAGAATATAAATAGTCAAATTATGCTATAAATTGAAAGTCCATTTCTGTAGTTGATGACATAAAAAATCTGAAGGTATTGGGTGTATTCATACACAAATAACCATTAGGAGAAGTAAAACTACTGACCCATGAAATTGGGTGCCCTTTTTTTGTTGTTTTGGAGGTGTATGTCACTGAATTCGTAGGGGTTCGGGTGTGCTCCATAGATAATCGAGAAAATTGGGGCTTCTATTCCACAGGTCCATGTAATCAGTGGTGAATTCATGTTGGTCAGCTTGTGGGAAAGTTTAATCAACCAACAAATCACTAGGGATAAAAAGAGCAGCAAAATAGGAGGAAGTCCTACCATTCTAATGAGTCAAAAGAGAACCAAAACCAAAGATGGGTGGCACAAGTAAACTCAAAAGGGAACGTCCAATAGCAAAAGCACAATCAAGACCCAAAAATGAGGGAATGAAACCCAAGTGATCCCATTATTTTGTGATTGAAGGCCCAAAAGGGGTGTGGAGGTGGTTAGAAGCAATCAACCATGAAATGGTTAAATTAGGTAGAGCAGGGGAATCCTACCCATGGATGAGCCATCATGACCATGGTTGAAGACCCCAAAATCTCATATTTGGACCATAGGTGGGAGGTTCAAAGGAGAAACTTCAGTGCTCATAATCATGTGTGTAGGAGTCCTTCATGTTGTTCTAGGGTGGGTTGCGCATTATAATGAACAAAATATATAATAAATAACATAAATAATTATTAATAATAATAAATCAATAATTAAACGCTTAATGAAGAGACACCTTGATGAAAGGTTATGTCTCTTCAAGGGCACCCCTGCGTGGGTATTTATACAAGCCCTCCATTCTCATTGTAACATCTCATATCTCATATCTTACAAAACATTTATTATATATTTTTCCTATATGGATTTCTCATCTCTGTCTTATTTACAGTGGATATTTTCTTAGAGCGAACTTTGTTCATCTCACGCATAGAAGTTGTTCATCTCACGCATAGAAGTTGCAGAGTGCAAATTGTAAACATTGCAAATGCCATTGTTCTTCTGCTTTTTCTACTCTTTCTTTTCCCTTTATTATTCAATGTGATAGACAATAGATTAAATTTAAGAAACAAGAAATCTAATTTAATAGGCAGCGATGCAAATCTGTATGGGCATGTATAGATGCACAAGGTCACTTGCTGCTTTGTTTTGTTCTTAAAAATGTATAACATCGTTTTGCTGTTAAGTAAGAGTCCCTACCATAGACGATTTAACTGGGCCCATGTTCCGCCTCATGATCCGCCTCTGTTCCCAACACAATATAAAAAACATCCAATCCAACAGCAAATTCTTGCCACCTCTACTTAGTACTGATCCATGATCTATGCTGAACAAGCATCTTATGATATTTTTGATGATGAAGATGAAGATGATCATGAGATGGATATTTGTTAGGCTTTAACTCATGTTTTTGGATGTATAGCCTTATCTATACACCCTGATTTTGGATATATATCCTAATCTATAAATGCTACTTTTAGATTTTGCATTCTGTAATCAATGATCATCTATGTGTTTTCTTTTAAAGTGTTATTTATGTGTATCATTCTTATTTCCTAGCAAGATAATGCGTTATATATATATATATATACCATGCCTCCCCTGACGTAGCTGTCTGGGGGGTTACATGTCCATGATATTCCTGTTTCCGAAAACCATACCCATTCCCGAGTTTTGTGCAACACATATATATATATATATATACCATGCTTCCCCTGACGTAGCTGTCTGGGGGGTTACATGTCCATGATATTCCTGTTTCCGAAAACCATACCCATTCCCGAGTTTTGTGCAACATTCGTTTTAACATTGCTCTCCAAATTATGTAAAATTGTACTCTTGTCTCAATAAATGTTTTTCATTAGAATCCTTTGGATGTGTTTATGAAACTGCAATTTTATGCATGATAGGAATAGATAACTGGCTTTATTGGAGCTTGGACAGTTTTGAAAGTATTGTCTTTTATTTATCTGAATTACTAGGGTTATGCTGGATAAATTGTTTCTTGCAGTCTAAATTTCTGCTGGACAAGTAGTTGATTATTTATAAATGGTGCTTTGGCAGATTTCAAAGAATTGATTTTCGTATACCTAAATCCATAAGGGACTGTGAATATGCAAATTCAAAAGAAGAGTAAGTTCCTTGAGATTGTTTACTTCCTACTATTGAAATATTCGTGTACAGTAATTCAAGTAACAATAGTATATTGTTTGTAGTATGTGGAGTGACATCAAATGTTTTAGTTCATTTAATAGAGAAGTGGACAGCAAACTTGTTAGCTTCAGAGGACTTGATGAAATAATACAGTTAAACTTTCTTTCATTATAAGTTTGGTGTATAATTAATAGTGGAAACATATTTACAATTTTACATTCTAAATTATAGTGAGAAGATATCATGGAAGGATATATGCGCCTTCAAAGTTGTTCCGCACAAAAAGTTCTCCTCATTGCAGCTTTATGACTTGCAAGATGAATACATTCAAGAACAAATCAGAAGACCTCCAGAACGTACTACCTGCAGGGTGAGTGCCAGATTGTCTCTAGTTTAATTTTTCCTATAGTATTGAACCAATAATATTTTAACATCTATGTTTAATTGTGATCCAATAAAGCATTTAAATTATTACAGCTACACAATGGAAGCAGTGGGTAAAGAGAGTATTCTAAATTTTTCTAGTTCAGCTTTTAATATTTCAAACATGCAACAGATCTTGCAAAATTTCATTTCAATATAAACTTGCCAAAAGAATGGATAATTGCTATTGTGAAGTGACAAGCAAATACAATAAAAAATTTAAAATTTATATTTTTTTCCTCTCTTGAGGGTTATTACTTTAATCTATGTTGGATGCATTATTATGTTTTTTATTGGCTGTACCATTTCATGCCTGTTTGTGTATTTTTTGCTAGTTTGTGAAATTTTTTCTTCTTTTCTTGATGTTCCATGCCCACTTTGCCATTGAAATTGGTGTTGAATGACTACATGTTAGTTTACGATTTATGAACATGTTAAAGTTTGGTTCATTTGGTATATCATTTGTTTTCTTGTATGCCATAATACATTTGAAGTATATAAAGTTTTTCAGTCAAACATCTATTGACTTTGATTTGGTTTTATTCCATAGTATTGGATCCTTCCCCCTCTTCTCTGGATATACATTGGATCCATATGTTTTGGATGTGTCCTGGATGATTTATGGATTCAGATCTGGAAGGGATACAACGTGGATTTGTAAGATAGCCGTTCCATTATGTGTCATAGCTCCCTGCCCACCATTGAAAAAAATATTAAATAGATCAACACTAATGATAATTTCAACAACTAGCTCCCCGTTTCCCCGTTTCGTGCAACTTAGGCATAAACTTTCAGATCTAATTTTGCCGTCATTACCTAAAGGCTAAAATAACTCTTCACTGACATCAACTATCACATCATGACTATATCATGGCTCATTAGTCTCAACATCAACCAATTGATATGGCTTATGATTGTCACTATAGCTTGTGGGCATCATTTTTTGTGAATTTTACATCAAGTTTGGTTCATTTTTCTTTAGGAAACAATGCATATACAGTGGACCAAAACCTTTGAGATGACTTACTTTTGGTTTTGACTCAGACCATGCTTCTTCTGGAGTCTTTTTGTGTATTGCTTCCACCCAATATTTGTTAGGAACATACTTGTTCTCTAGCACACACCTTTCCATCTCCATAGTGGTATGATTTCGCCTCTCTAGCACTCCATTTTGCCATGGATTATATTGCCTTTGAATCCCTTCCTGAGTATAAAAATCAAGAAACACCTTAGTGCAAAATTCCGTGTTATCTGATCTGAGATTTTTAATCCTCTTCCTGGATTGGTTTTCTGCCAGGGCCTTGAACTTTTAGAACTCATCAAACATCTGATTTAAACTTAAAAAAGTACACACATTTTCCTTGAGAAGTCATCTACAAATAACAAGACACACATGGCACCTGAGATGATGCTGTCTTAATAGGATCCCAAATGTCAACATGGATCAATTGAACCTCCTTAACTCTCCAAGCTTGTCCTTCTTCAAACGGAGTACCACTTTGCTTTCTACCTTAATATGCTCCATAAAATCCTTGACGATTCTGTATCTTATGAAGGCCATCCACCAATCTTTCTTAGCTAAATATGGACGTTTTCTATGCCCATACCTTTGATGCTAAAGTGAACTGCAATCTTGATCAGGCTTGGCCATCAAAGCATGCTCATTCACCTCCTGTGCACCAACCAACCTGAAAATCCCATGGTCTTCAATACCAAGAGTGAGTGTCTTCGGATTGACCTTATCAACAAAATAACATTTGTGATTGTTAAAAATCTCATGTAAGTGGTGATTGTGCCTCATAATCCCACTTACAAAAAAATAGATTATTCTCCATTCTCAGAACATAGTAGACATTAAGAAAGACCAATGTTTTACCTAACAAGATTATTTTGCACATTTCCTTGGTCTTCTACACTGAATTCCTCCCCACCAAAAATCGTAGAGTTAGTAGAAGACACATTAGCAACATAGTTAATATACCTATATTTCCTATTGGTAAGATGACGAAATGCCCTTGAAACTATGTGCACAGTAGATGTTTTCACATTGTTTGTTTGATCCTTAACCTTAAACACAAAGATATCCTCCTTTTTCGTATGTTTTGCAACATTGACTGCTTCTTAGATCCTTGGTTATTTTTCTCATCCCATAACTGTTTCCTGCAAAATTTCTTATGGCCTAGCTTTCCACAATAATGATATTTAAAGGTCATTTGATTAGTTGATGGATCTGCTCCATTGTAGTGCTCTCTGTTGCTGCCTTCATTCTTCTTAGGAATTTGCCCATGCCTTGAATGGTTGTTGCCAAAGCCATCTCTGAACCCTCATTACTATTATCAAACTGCTTTTTCCACCTATCTTGCTGCAGGAGTTTTAGTTCTCAAGTTTCCAAACTTCAGGGCAATGCAATGTTGCATGACTCGGACTCGACTGGCACTTGACTTGTCGACTTGGGAAAAAGACCTGAGACAGACTCGGCAAGACTTGGCAAATAGGAAAAAAACTTAAAATATGGTAAATTTTGGGCACAAAAAAGAGGTTAATGGCATTTTGAGTTCGACAACAATGAAATTCGATTCGAATTCGAATTTGTCAATTAGGTTCTGATAAGATTTGCCATTAAATTTGTCCATCTACATATTTTAAAATTTTCAATATATATATATATATATATATATTTTTCATAACTATATAGAACTACATCTATACATTAATATAACTTTTTATTAATTTATAATAATAAAAGTTAATATTAATAAAATCTATAATAAATCGTCAACGATAACTGCCATTTCCCTAAAAAAAACAAATTCTGATATCGCCAATGTCAAGAAACTCAGAGCTGATGTGGGTATCAATTTAAGATTTTAAGCTACCAAGGTAACGTTTGGCAGAAGACAGAGACGTCATTCTCAAAATCCATGCACAAGGGAAAGGCATGATCCAGTAACCTCCCGCCATTGAAGAAGAATACCGAGGTTCGATCAATTAATCTAGTCGTGGATTGTTGCACCCCTACAAATTTGTTGCAACCCACCTACACAACAGTTCATTTAAAATCCATTCCAACTATATTCGACGAATCTTAATAGCGATGTTCCGTGCCAAGTCCGTGTTGAGTTTGAGCGAGACTTTACTCGGGCATACTCGTGAGTATGGCCCGAGTTGCGCTTCATTGGGCAATGTCAGTAGAAGTAATATCAGGGTTTTCAATAAAGTGCTCAAAGGAAACTATTAAACTCTTTAGAGTAATTACCACTATATCTTCCATCTTCCACCCAATGGCATTTCACTATTCTATGTAATCCTTTTACCAAATGATCTTGTAAAGATTCACTGTCATACATTTTAATAGAAAGCATTATATTCTTAATGACAAAGGCTCTACCTTTATTGGAGATTTCATGGAACTCCTTCTGTTGCTTCCAAATGCCTGCTGTGTTACTGCCAGTTTACACATGTAGTAGCATTTAATTGGTCACATAGAGAATTATTGGCATAATGGCTTCTATTTTGCTCATCGAACTTGTCGTGGTCTTCCCCAGCCGTGGTAGGTTGGGTTTCCTTCCCCAAAACATACTAATCTAAACATTTGTACTAAAAAATGGTTAACATTCTTTGATTCCAGGTGTTGACCACCAAGCCAACTAGGTGGTCAACCATGTACAATGTACCTTGAAGACGAGAAAGATGTACCTATCAAAGTTTTTCAAGTGAGACAGTTTTTTCTCTTTTTCCTCTTAACTCTTCTCCATGAAATTTCCGCACCCCTGTGGGGGATTTTGTAATGATATGTCAACACGAGGGTCAATTTTTGTAATACTTAGTTGCTTAGGACTTTATCATTACGGAAGTCCTTTCATCGAGTGTTTTTTTCCCTTGGATAATTAAAATTCATTTTTAGTGCTTTTAATTATTTGAGTTTTTCACTCAAACTTTCCCCCAAAGTGGTGAAAGGCGTTCTTATGATCAATTTCATGGGGTGATTGGGGCCTAGGAATGTTCTATATTACCATGCTAGACATTATCCAGAGTCTTGCGGAATTTCATTAAGTTTTACTTAGGATTTTTTAATTTTTGGTAATTAAAAAATGTCCCTCAGTATAAAATGTTGTAATATAAAAGAGGTATAAGTGGTTCTTAGTGATGTTGTATAGGGGTATGGGTACTCAAAATCAATGGCATAAGACCCCATACACCGTTGGACAAAGTTTGAAGTCAAGTCGTTGAGTTTTGATAGGGTTTTGGACATATTTTCTTAAGTCAGTCAAGAGAATCAGGAAAATTGACCATTAATTAGAATGACAAAATTTTGTAAAGTGAATAAAGTCACTTGGGGAGGGGAAATTAAGTTTCTAAATGTCATATTATGTGCCTAAGATGATTTCAAAGGCAAAAATGGTCCCCCCATGTAAAGTTTCAAGAGTTTGAAGTTGTCTCCCTAAGGGGGAAACCCTCTCTCACCATGGGAAATGAGAAAAATTGAAATAAGCCAAAAGAGGGGTCCCCACCTTCATGATTCCCTTTCCTTGGCCTAGCAATGAAATATAAAACATGGGTGGTGGGTTTTTTCCCCTCCATTGTTTGTTATTTTTAACCCAAGGAAGTGCACCCCCCTTCATGGGCCACCTTTCTCTTCAAGTGACAAGCGTCTCTCATGCAAAGGGGCTCTCTCCTCCCTCTTTTCCTTTAAAAGGAGGCCTCGCCTCCTCATTTGGGTTACAATCTCTACAATCTCTCATGCTCTTTCATTTTCTTGCTTCCATTTGCTCCCCATTTGGGCCATTGTAATTTTCATCCATTTGGCTTTGTTAATAAAATTCTTTGGAGGAAATCTTGTTTCCTTTGGTGCTCTATGGTGATTTGCTTCCATGCTTCACAGCTACTCAAGTTTGGGGAGGCCAAAGAAGCAAACTTCTTTGCTTTGGTATGATTTATGGTATTTTTGCCATAGATATTATGAGTTTTCATTTTTGTAGTTAAGAACCTCATATTTTGCTTGGTTGAAGTTTATGATTTGTTGGCTCATCATATGAATCTCACCTTCTTTTTAGTTGTGTAGCATGTTGTCCGTCGAGATGCACACCAGTAGCAAAAATATTTCGAAAGCTGTCTCTTCACTACAAGTGGGACAAGTGTGGCCTTGGGGGCAAACAATGAGCCATGTACTGTCACCTGAATCCCAGCTCCTCCGTTTAGGCTAACTCCTAACGAAGCCAAGGGTGGTTGTCCCTAACAAAGAGTTTCTATGGCTCTGTGTTTTTTAAGTGTTTTAGTATGTGGTGATGCGGATAGGTGTTGTTTAGGAGTTTTGATGAGATCACAGTTTTTACAAGATAATGAAATAAACACAAGATAAGAAGCAATCCACGTTGTGATACGAGATTATAGATCAACAGTATAATGAAGACTTGCAAGATAAAGTAGCATTCACAGATAAATAACTCAGACAAATGGACAAATGGCCCCAATTAATTAATAGAAAAAAGACCAGTGCCTTATGGAGTAAAAAATGTGTAGTGCTTGGGGATGCTGAAGATCAAGTCTTAGAATAATGTTTGTGAGAACGTTGTGCAAATTATCTTGGTAAATTCAAAATTTTTAGTGATCTTGATTATTAGGCTAGAAAAGCAAGGTATGCATCCAACCGAAAAAGTATACCTTCAGTGGCTTCCCCTTGGAGACATGACGAACCTGTCTGGGATCACAAGCTAGGTGTTTTGAGAATTTAACCAGCGAGTGCCCAGATAGGGTTGCCCGATGCCACCAGTTAGGAACTTTTCCCACTACCTGAGTATTTCTTGGAAAATCAACGCCAGTTCGTTGGTTGTGGAGGTGAAAATTTTATTATGTTATCACTTTCAAGATTAACAATTCCAATCACTGTTCTGAGTACAAGTCCAACTTTTTAAAGGTTGGCAGAGCATACTAAGTGATGGAAAGCAACAAAGTAAATTTTTAAAGGGGAATGTGAGTTTGAAAGTATTTTATTATCAAGAGCACACGGTTCAACTCTCCGATAGAGAGTGCTCTTGACTTCGTCTTATGACGGCAGTTCAAGAGACTTTAACTAATCTATATGCATGACGCAAGGAAATGCAATGGGAATGCTCTCCGATAGAGAGTGCTCTTGACTTGTGTTATGGTAAGTTCAAGAGACTTTGGTTCTTTTTTAAGATACAAGCAGTTTGTAAACATAAACCAAATGATAGCTCAAATAGATGATAAAACAATGAGAGATAGTTAATATACTACTTGTGAAATTTAACTAATCTAACAATTAGTATTCTACAACATAAATGGAACTAAGTGACTAGCAAAAATAAACTAAGCTAAGAAGAAACAAACCACTCAAAGGACAATGCAAGACTTCCCCAAATGGGGGAAGCTGGGTGTGGGGGATTAAAAACCCCACTAATCAAACTTTATTATTAAGTACAAGTGCCGTTGGGATTGAAACCCTTGGAAGGACTTTGAGAGAAATAACTTGGAAAATAACTTGAAACAAGCTCTTAAGAGCTATTGCAAAGGATAGATAATGATTTCTTGGTTTGGATCGTCCTTTTGGTTTCTTGATAATCTTCTTGGTTTAGATCTTTTCTCTTCTACTTGCTTCAAAGAATTCTTGAGTTTCTCTTTCTCAAAGAAAAACCTATCACAATGGCGAACTCAAATACCCATTAACATTAGTCAAAATAAAATAAATTTGAAACTAACAAGCCTAAAGACCAAATATGAGATCTAAAGCTATATGCATGAAACTAGATGGTTTGAAATATAATGCAAGTTTTATCTTTTTGATGAGATCTATGATGTGAATACAACTAACAACCTAGATGCAAGCTCTAACTATGAGATGTGAGTTAACAAACTAGAAATAAACTAGATCCTAACAAAACGAATGCAAAGAATGAGATCTATGCCTAACTATTAGCCTTTCCAAAGCAAGAAACTACTAACTTATTAGCCCAAAATTTTTGTTGTTTATGTGTTTTTTGAAGGTGGTCAAAGAGGATGGACGAAAGGAGGAGTTTCAAGACAAGTTGAAGGCAAAACGAGAGCAAGACAACTAGGAAGAGACTAAGAAAAACGAAGGCTAAGGTAAGAAAAAATAGGAAGAAAATGAGACAACAAAAAAGAGGGAAAGAAGTGGGCAGCTAAGGGACAGAGGTAAAGAGCAGCGGAATGAGAAGAAGGCAGTGAGCAAGGGGCAGCAAACAGTGAGCCCAAATGGGCAGCAAACAGTAAGCAACAGCAAGCTGGAAAAATGCCCAAAACAGTGGGCAAAAATTGTCCAACTGTAGGTAAGAAAGGGGGCAAACAGTGGGCTGTTAAGTGCCCAAACAATGGGCTGCTAGATGCCCATAACAGTGGTGAAAAAGAGGGGTAACAATTGCCCAACACTTTGGGAAAAGTGGTCCAACTAGGGTACACTTGGATGAAGCCAAAAATGGCAAAAATGAGGCAAACAACCAGCGATGAGAAAACAAGAAAAAGATGGAAGAAAACAGAGATAGGAGAGGACAAGGCCAAAGCAAGTCAAAAGAAAACAAGAAGCAAACAATGGTGGGATCAACCTTGGAACAAGGTGACCACTAGAACACTAGTCCAAGAAAACCTTCCAGCTAGCTGGATGCACACGAGGTACTAGTGGAGATAGAGAAGTAGCCACAAAACAATGTGGCCCTTGGGATGAAATCCCAAGGTGCTTACTCAAGTCAAAACTTTAGTATAGAAGAAGAAGAAGAGGAGTGTGGGAAAGATAGGCTTGTAGATCCACTACTCAACAATAGAACCAAGTAACCAAGTTTAAGTTTTGAATAAGAGATGGATCTTCGAACTTAGCACTTCTTTGCCAAATATCTAATGCTTGAGATCAACTTTGGGAGATCCTGAAATGCACATGAATGTTAGAAAGTAGGTCTTTTGAAGAGGTGAGAGATGCAACCGAGCTCAAGCCTCTCTTCAACCTATTAGATCTGCACAGGAAATTACTCACAAACACACCTTGATCAAATATTGTATGTAAAGCAAAATGGGACTAGAAGAGTATAAGTATTTCCAACTACAGTCTACTCCTTCCAAATCACATAGAACCCCAACATAAATGGACAAATTGAACCCAAATGCCCACCCTATGGGCTTAAGAAAGCATTCTAAGCTAAATAATTGATCAAAGTAATGAAAAATGAGCAATAAACAAATACAATATCACCTTAGAATAGATGAAGCACTTCCATAACAAGCATCAACACCACATGGACCTCCAAAGTCACTTTATTTCAATAAGCCAATGGCTATACGATTACAAAATGGTAGAGTAAGTTTGCCCAAAAAAATCCATGAAGAATAGAGCTCCAAGAGCCTCTATTTATACAAAAAACAAGAACCATGCTACCCTAATTCGAATTGGCACAAAGGAAGCCAATAGCAATAGTCATCAAATCGAGTTCCATCAAAAATCCAATCAAATCCCATGTTTGGAGTGCATAACCTCCACATAACTCGAATTGCACTTAATGAGGAGTGGGGAGGTGGCCTCCACCTAGGCAAGGCGCCCCCCACTCCCTCTTGTTATCTCCACCAAAGCATTGGGATATACATCCCTCCAATAAGAGCCCTCCACCTCATAAACACGTGAATACAAAAGGATATGCGTGAGCCACAAAGATAGATCCAATCTTGATTGGTAATAATGGTAACATGGGTTAGAAGGGAGCCAAGCATGGTGAGGTGGCCTAAATTCAAGGAGGGCACCTACCATATAATAAATACATGCCACCAATCCATTAAAACACTGCCACATAACCAATTCGCATTTATCTTGAAGGAGGGTGAATTTGCTTGAGGTAGATCTCTTGTAGTGACTGTACAGTTGACTGGAGTTGATTGGAGATGACTGGAATCCTCATTAATGCCCAGTGCCATGTCAATTAGCCTTTTATTTTAATCTTTTTGGATTATTCTGGAGAGTTTTGGATTATCTCCAAAATATTCATTTTTAATATTTTAATTAATAATTTCTCTGTAAATGGGTTTTTTGAGAAATGATTAATTATGAGGCTGAATTGACATCTGAAACTTAGGATAAGCTGGTTCGAGGGTCATGTATGATTTTTGGCTTAAGGTTTAAGCCTTCAAACTCTGAAATCAGACCCCGGATGACTGACATATTACAAACTTGAATTTTTTCATTTAAACTATGGAAATTAATTATTAAAGAATAATAAAATAAAAACTCATCCAACGTGTCTGGTAAAATTTTTTCGGACAGTGTTTTTATTGGACGAGGACCCTATAAAATGACCATCTAAGACATGCATGGTGTCTAGTAGGTTTATATACATCAGTTAGACCCTAATAACCCCCCATGGCTCAAATTTTCAAAATCGAGCATTCCAGCTTTGGAGGAAGTGGGAGAAAACCTTGTCGATTATTACTCGGCTATAGGCAAACCATAATTGACAAGGGAAAAAAACTCCCTGGAATGCTTTAGTTGCATAACCAAGTCATGGGAGACCGAGCCACTCAAAAATCCTACTAGCACACTTATTACAAACCCCGTGGGGCCATGGTCATTTTGACTGAAAAATAAAACTGGCTAGCCAAAGTTGGCTAATTATTGTCATCTGAAACCCTGATACTCTGGAAGTGAACACTGATGTGTTCCAACACTGGCGGCTCAATGGAGTTTCAACTATTTGTACAAAAACGTTGGTAACATAGCAAAAATCTCTCGAGTTGCAGGTTGCTAAAATTGGACGGTGGGATTCTTCGGTTAGATGCCCCACTTCTTCAAGTGTTGAAGAACTAAGAGCACTCTTTCCTCTCTTATTTAGTCTAAAAAATTTCTGCATAATATTTATCTTTGTTAGCACCTTTGAATCTAGTTTAAATCTCCATTTTCATAAGTTATTTGACGCTAGTTACTCAATTAAATTTTTCAGAAATTTTGTACATAATTTTTATGCTAACATTCATAGTGATTTTGGGCATTTTTTACTATTTATTTGCTTGCTGTTTTGTGCAGGTTTTTTAACAGCACAAGGGAAAACTATGTCAAAATTTGGGTTGAAAATAGTGCAAAGGACTCCCAAAGGCCATCACTTGAAAGTCCATTTCCTAAAGTGGTCAAAATCTCTTCCTCACTCTTTCTTTCTCACTAAGATCTACAACAAAATTTTATTTCTCATTGTAAGGGCCAAGAGAGTCTCTTGAGCCCATCTTCCATTTCTCCAAGTTTCATTTTTTGTCTTAAAATTCAATTTTTTTTGCCACTCATTGCATGCAAAGGTAGTTGGGCTTTGCCCACCCTTGCATAGCAAAAGAAGAAGGATAGGATTTAAGTTTGCATTTTCATTAATATAAGTTAATTTTTTTTGCTCCACCTCATCCACTAGAGAGAGGATTGAGTGGCTAGAATTAGTTAGATTTCTTGCTTAAATTTCTTTATTGTGCCCACACCTTGCAAGTGAAGTGGCTTTGCCCATTCTTGCAAAATCGTGCTGGCTAGTTCTTGATTAAGGTTCAATTTATTTTATTCAATTCAAGGTTAATGAATTTTGTCCACACCTTGCATGGTGAAGGGCTTTGCCATCCATGCAATATCGTGCCGACTAGATTTGGTTAAATTGCATTGTTAAATTCTTTATTTCAAGTAAATAAACTTTGCCCCGTTGTTGCCTCGTATTCAATCCCCTTGCTGGTTCGTCTGATCTTGGGTGACAAGAAAGGGCAAAGATTTGTGTTGGCTAGAATAATAGGCCCTAAACATCTTCATCTTTTGAAATTGAGAAAATAAAGGTTATCCGTGGAGCTAGAGGGGTAGAGGCCATGGGGAGCCTCGTGGCACTTCATGTCCTTTTGTTGAGCACTCGATAATCTTTGGGACTGATTTGTGGAGCGAGAAGGGAACCTTGTGTTCACTTGTTGAACACCCAATAGTTTCTCTCAATAGAAAGATATAAGTGTTTGGGGTAGTCCCATTAGATAGATTTTTTTATTCTTGTCTCATACATTAATCCCCTAATCCAAAGTGAGACTTAAAATTAACTAAAATTTACAGGACCACTTGCAAAACATTTCATCTTTCTTGCATTTATTTTCCAAATCTTCTACTTCAAGTGCATTCTCATTTTCAAGCAAGTTATTTCAAATTCAAGTATATTTCATTGTTGGTTAAGTTATTTTTTGCATGCAAGTCATTTATTTCAATTCTTGCAATTTTGAATGTTCTAAGTCTGGGAAATCTTGTACGATTATTTAAACAAGTATTGATTTATTGTAAATTCTAAGCCCAATAGATAAAGCAATGGTATTGTGATTAATTGGTTGTTTCATTCTTATAGCATTATTTGGTTGACTTCATGAAGGTTTCACTGTCATTATAATATTTTGTTGCACATTGCATGATTGCTTGTCATATAACCTTAGTCAAGTTTAATTGAATTTTAACTCCTAAAATAAAACCTTTGAAAACTTAGTAAATAGGGACTACCCCCCTTGACCTTTGGGAGTTGGGTCTAAACGGAGGAGTTAGGAATCGAGGTGACAGTGGGTCCTAAACTCATAGTTGCCCCTCAAGAATACACCTAGTGGGTTGGAGACTTTTTCTGCAGTTAAGTGTGTTTTAGGCAGCCATACCATGTATTATATTTTTTTTTTGGAAAACATCTAGTTACCGTCAAACATGATATTTGATAAACTAGCCATTATGAGCAAAAACATTCAGCCTGATTGTTGTTGAAGAACAAAATCTCCTGTTGAAATAGAGTACTATGAAAAAATCTGTCTTTCCTCCACCAATATGTAAATATTGGAAGAAAAATAGAGAAACACTTGCCCTAAACTATTGGAGTTGCTGAAATATGTTGAAAAGATCCTCACATTGGATGCCACTACTGAACTTGCAATAAATCTACTTCAAAACACCGAGATCTCCTCTAGTTCTATCATATCATTCTCCACACTGATGGATCTCCTGGAAACACTCATATTTGCCGAGAAAACTCTCAAATATGTTGAAAAACATTCAAATATGCATAAGATCTGTTGCTGCCTAATACACACCTGGGGGGAATGTGGTAGGAAACCTTCAAGTCGCTCGGTGTGTCTTTGTGGGCAAGTGAGAGTCAAGTGCTGTCACCTAATTACCCGACTCCTCCGTCTAGGCTACTCCTAGCGAAGCCAAGGGGGGTGGTCCTTGTTAAGATTCAATATGCTAAGATAGATAACATCAATATTCAATACAATTTCACAACAATAGCATATACAGGATCACTGAAAGAAACACAATCACAAGATAGACACAGATTTATCCTGGGAAACCCTCTAGGGGAAGAAAACCCAACAAAAACTTCCTCAATATAGATGATCAAAAGTACAAAGACAAAACCCCAAACAAGTGCTCCTTCTCCTTGCAGATCTCTCTCTCTCTCTCCCCTATGCGAATTACACAAGTGAGTGTGTGTGTCCAAATGAGGAGCACATCACTTCTATTTATACTTTATCTTCCACTTGACTTTTTCACTAGCTAGGTCGGCCCCAACAAACTTAACTGGGCCGACTTACCTAGGAAGAATCAAAACAATATAATGTTACTTTCTGGAGGGTTCTATCGACCCGACTTACAAAGGAGGTTTTACCTCATGACTCTATGATGACCAAATACAATAATAACATCCCGATGGAGGAATAAAACATCTCCGAATAAATTACAATAGAATATTCTTCGAAGTTACAATATTTCAACACTCCCCCTTAACGAGAAGGGTATTCTACTGACAACAACAACATCAATTGTAGGAGCAAGGAGAGAGAGAATCATCAACAACATCAAGGTGATACATCTATAAATCATCGGAAGTTTTCTTCAACAATATCAGCAACTAGAACATCTTCAACATCTTCAGTACTGGAGCATCATCTTCTACAACACTGAGTCTTCATCTTTGATCTTCATCTTCTGCAACACTCGATTGCTCGATCATCTACAACAACACTTGGATCTTTCGATCAACAACAACTCTTAATCTTTCGATCAACAACAACATCATCTGCAACAACATAACCTGCAACACACATGATCCAGTTACGGGATGATCAATCCCTCTCACTTTAGGACATAAGTCTAAGGATGATGCAATCCTAACCACATCATTGAGACAAAAGTATGAGGATCACTTTAGGACTAATGTCCAGGGATGATACAATCCCAACCACATCACGGAGACAAAAGTCTGCGGATCACTTTAGGACTAATGTCCAGGGATGATACAATCCCAACCACATCACGGAGACAAAATTCTGCGGATCACTTTAGGACTAATGTCCAGGGCTGATACAATCCCACTGCAACATCATTATCATTGCTCCCCCTTTCAAGGAAGGTCCTTTCGAACCATACCAAGCTTGTCACAGAAGTACTCAAACTTCACTCAAGACAGAGGCTTAGTCAACACATCAGCAACTAGCTCATCAATGCTCACATACTGGAGCTTTATAGCTCCCTTTTGTACCATATCCTGTATGTAAAAATACCGGATTTCTTTGTGCTTTGACTTGTCATGGAACACTGGGTTCTTTGTCATCTTTATACAACTCTGGTTGTCACATAGAATCACCGTGGTATCCAACTCCAGGTCAAACAAACCTGACATTAACTTTCGAAGCCATATGGCTTCACAACTAGCAGAACAAGCTGCATTATACTCTGCTTCAGCTGTGCTGAGAGCAACACTGGACTGCTTCCTGCTAAACCATGAGATCATGGTGGATCCCAGACAATAACATCCACCTGAGGTGCGCTTCCTGTCTGAAACACTTCCAGCCCAATTTGCATTTGTATAACCATACAATCTGCAGTCATGATCTCCAACATAGTATAGACCAAAGTCTATCGTACCTTTCAGGTACCTCATCACATGCTTTGCAGCTACCAGGTGAACACGTCTAGGCTCAACTAGATACTGACTCGGGGTGTTCACAACAAAGCATATATCTGGCCAGGTGTTTGTCAGACACATCAACGACCCAATAATATGTCTATACTGAGTCACATGCACTAACTCTTACGATTCATCAGCTAACAATTTCAGGTTGGTATCCATGGGTGTGGCCATGGCTTTACATTCCAACATATCAAATCTTTTTAGGATTTCCACAACATACTTTCCCTGGTTTAGAAAGATTCCTTCTGGGCTCTGCCATACTTCCAGACCTAGAAAATAGTGCATCAATCCAAGGTCTTTCATCTCAAATTCTTCAGCGAGCTTCTTCTTGCACTCTACAATCTGTTTCTCATTTCCTGTCAGAAATAAATCATCCACATACAACAATAATATGACAGGTTCATCATCCATAACCTTAAAGTAAAGGTTAGAGTCAGCTTTACTTTTGGTAAAGCCCAAGCTCGTCAAAAAGCTATCTATCCTTTCGTACCAAGCTCTAGGAGCTTGCTTCAATCTATACAAAGCCTTCTTCAACTTGCATACGTGAGTCCGTCTGTCTTCAACTTGAAATCCCATGTGGTTGTTCTATGTACACTTATTTCTATCACACCATTGAGGAAAGTTGTCTTCACATCCATTTGGTGTAAACTCCACTTCATCATGGATGCCATGATGGTTCTAATGGAAGTGTACCTTGCTACTGGCGCAAATGTCTCTTCATAATCAATTCCCTCTTTCTGAGAGAATCCTCTAGCCACAAACCTTGCCTTGTATTTCTCAATACTTCCATCAGCTGCATGCTTTATCTTGTAGATCCACTTGGAAGATACGACACTTTTGCCTTCTGGTTTGGGAACTATATCCCAAACATCATTCTTGATTATTGATTGGTATTCTTCAGTCATCGCTTCTACCCATTCTTTCTTTTGTATAGCTTCTTCATAACTGGTAGATTCTTGATCTACAAGATCACACATCAAAGCCACATCACTGAAAAATGGCTTTGGCTTCTTGCTTGCTCTTGTGGAGCCTTCTGGAGCTCCATACTTCTCTGCTTCTTATATAATTTCTCTTGCCCAAGCAGGCTTTCTCTTTCGTGACATATTCATAGTGGGAGGTTCTTGAGGTTCTAGCAGATCATGGTCTTTTGGTGTTTCATCTTCAGGGGGAGGGTGCAACTTCTACATACCTGGGAGGTACATCTTCTTCATATACTTCTTAATGCTGGCACTTTTTGGATCTCTTGAGAGCTACTTCTTCGTCAAATGTTACATCTCTACTAATCTCCATGTGATGGAATCCTGGAATGTATATTCTGAAGGCTTTGGAGACTTCACAATATCCAACAAATATTCCCTTCTTTTTGAAAGGGTCCAACTTGGTTCTCTTTTCTTTTGGTATGTGAACATATATTGGGCAACCAAATATCTTGAGGTGACTCACTTCAGGCGTCTTTCCTTTGAACATTTCTTCTGGAGTCTTGAATCCAAGGGCACTATGGGATAATCTATTCTGTACATAAACTGTCGTCCTTGCTGCTTCAACCCATAGATGCATTGGAAGATCTTGATCATGTATCATTGTCTTCACTGCTTCCATAATGGTCCTATTCTTTCTTTCCGCATCACCATTCCGTTGAGGATTTTAGGGAGTAGTTAGTTCCCTCTTGATTCCAGCTTCTTTACAAAAGGCTTCAAAATATTTTGAAGTATATTTTCCACCATTGTCTGTTCTGAGTGTCTTGATTCTTCTTTCTGAATTATTCTCTATCAAGGCTTTGAATTCCTTGAATTTTCCAAATACTTCATTCTTTGCTTTCAAGAAATATATCCATGTCTTTCTTGAATAGTCATCAATAAATGTAACATAATATTCATAACCACTCAAAGATGTGGAGGGCATTGCACCACATACATCTGAATGGATTAATTCCAACGTACCATTAGTCTTTGTCTTACTCTTCAGAAATGGATTCTTGATATTATTTCCTTTTGCACATCCTTTGCAAATTCCTTCATGATCGATCTTCAAATCTCGTAATCCCGTCACTACTTTGCTCACATGGGGTAGTGCTTTGTAGTTGATGTGAGCAAGCCTCCTATGCCATAATTCACTTGGGCTAGTGGTCTCGTGAAAAAGGGTTGTTTCTGAATGTCCCTTGAGTTTATATAAGCCTCCTTCTTCTTCAACAATGACAACTGCATCTTCAATTGATTTTCCTTTGGGCCACATAAGTACTTGTCCATCTATGAATGCAACCCTATATCCTTTCTTATCTAATGTTGAGATAGAAAGTAGGTTCTTCTTCAAACCTGTTACATATAAGAATTCCTTCATCTTCATGGGGGTTCCAGAATCAAGCTTGTAGCTTGCTTCACCAATTCCTTTGATAGGATATTGATAGTCATCTCCTAATGATACCTTCCGAGGAGAGTTCTTCT
The DNA here is from genome assembly GCA_027924585.1 of Larix kaempferi. Taxonomy (NCBI): domain Eukaryota; kingdom Viridiplantae; phylum Streptophyta; class Pinopsida; order Pinales; family Pinaceae; genus Larix; species Larix kaempferi. Next base: position 780,314 of record BSBM01000816.1, on the reverse strand, counting down.
CTTCAAGTTTTAACAGAGTTTTCGTTTGTCCTGTTGTTGTCCGCCAAACTGCACATCAACAGCGGAAATCTTTCGAAAGCTGTCTCTTCACTACAAGTGAGAGAGGTGTGGCCTTGGGGGCAAGCAATGAGCCAGGTACTGTCACCTGAATCCCAGCTCCTCCGTTTAGGCAAACTCCTAACGAAGCCAAGGGGGGTAGTCCCTAGGAAAGAGTTTCACTAAGGCTCTAGTATTTATAGTGTTTTTTGGTGTTGTGATGCAGATGAGTGTTGTTTAGGAGTTTTTTGAGAATGAGAGACAAAAAATACTTTAAATGAGACCAAGATAACATAATCCACGTTGCAACAGAAGATAAAAGATACACTTGAACAAGAAATAAATCACTCTTTACGCAAATTAAAACAAGTACTCCAATATTGATATTTAAGCAAATAAAATATTGAGATTAAGGACCAGTGCCTTGTGGAGTCAAAAATGTAAAAGAGATTGTAAATGCTTGATACAAGTGCTTGAGATGAAAGTTTGTGAGAACGTTTTGCAGCTTATCTTGATAAATTTAAGATTTTAGTAGTCTTGATTATTATGGCTAAGAACAAAGGTATCAAAAGGAGTGGAACCTTATCCAAGAAAAAACACTGGCAACCTTAGGTGATAGGTCGGGAGCACCCAGATTACAAAGAGGGCAAGTGTGCTTGCGGCTTGACCGCCCTCGAGTCTGACAGTGGATTCCCGGCACCACCTCTTGTAGGAAGAACTCAGTGATTTTGTCTTGGTTGGGGTTGTGGGTAAAGTTTTAATTAATGTTATCACTTATGAATTAACAAGTCTTCCACCTTTCTGAGTACTAGCCCAACCGTTTCCGGTTGGCAGAGCATACGGGTGTAGGACAGAAACCAAGATAAATTAATTAAAGGGGTGTATGAGTGGAAAATTTTTATTATTAGAGCACTTTGTTCAACTCTCCGACAGAGAGCGCTCTTGACTTGATCTTATGACCACAGTTCAAGAGACTTGCTAACTAACAAATGCCTAATGCAGGGAAAATGCAAAACTAATAATGCCCTCTGATAGAGGGTGCTCTTGACTCGGATTTGGCCAAGTTCAAGAGACTTTGGTTCGTTTTAAGAAGCAAAAAGTAGTTGTAAAAGCAATAAATTTCAACTTGAAATGATTAAACCATGTAATAGATTTGAAAGATATGAAATAATGCTTAACAATACTACTTGCAAAATAAAATGAAACTTTGAATAAATCTAGTGTTCTACCACACAAATTCTAATATAATAGGTGGGATCAATCTCCGAACAAGATCAACCACTAGAAGCCACCAGTCTTGGAAACCTTCCAGCTAGCTGGATGTCCACAAGAAGCTGATGGGGGAACGAGAAGCTACCACAAGACTATGTGGCCTTTGGGATACAATCCCAAAGTTAGCTATTCTCTAGTCAAGGTTTGGAAGAGAAAATACAAGATAATATTAAACAGAAAATGAGTTTAATCTACCCAAGAGTCTCTTTCAGGTCAAAGACCGTACTCGGGAGAGCATGGGGGTAAGTAAATCGGAAAATAACAACAGAATGACTTAATGAAATAGAAACTAATCTAAGAGCATATAATGGATCTAAATTAGAAAATCAAACCACTCAATGAAGACTACAAGACTTCCCCAAATGGGGGAAGTGAATGTGGGGGCCTAAAAACCCCCACTTGCAACTTTATTATGTGAATACAATTGCCCTTGGAAATGAAACCCTTGTAGGGACTTTGAAAGAACTACTTGTAAAAAACTTGAAACAAATTTCTAAGATCTATTACAAAGGATAATACTAATCTTTGTTTGGATTGCCCTCTGGTTTTCCTGATGGCTTCTTGTATTAGAAGTCTCCTTCTTTCACAAGAAAAGATCTATCACAAACAAATAACTCCAATACCCATTAGATGTTAGGAAATAAAACAAGACTTGAAATTTGAACTAGATCTTATTACTTGGAAAATGAAACTAGATAATGACAAAGCATAAGATCTACAATAATAGTTTTGCAACAATGTAAACTAACTATTGAAATTTAAACAAACTAACTACCAACTAATTAAGTATGAGACCTAACACTAACTACTACTAACACTTTGTTGTTTTGTTTTTTGTGTGTTTTAGGGCTAATGTGGAAGTGGACGAGGAGGGAAGAGGAGCAAAAACAAATGGAAAAAGAAAGTATGGGAAATGGTATGAAGAGGGATGGATTGGAATGGGACGAAAGGGAGGAGGTAGGGAAAAATGGAGATGGGGTAAGAGCAAGAGAGAAAGCCCAAAAGAGATGGGACGAGAGCAATATGAAGGCTAAAGAGGAGGAAGTAGGAGTGAGACGAAAAGAAGGAGAGGGTAGGGCTAAGAAAGAAGAGGAAAGAGGCACTAAAGGTAGGGTAGACGAGAGCTAAAAGGAGAGGGTGAATGGGATGGAGAGAAGAAAGCTTGAAGGTAGGCGAGAGCTAAAGGAAGGCAAAAACGAATGGGAAGAGGAGGAGATTTGAAGGCAAGGAGGAATGGACTAGCAAGACAAGAGCGAAGGATTTCAAGTGGAACACTTGAGGGTTTAAAACACTGTCTTGGAAATTCTCCGGTTAACCGGTGATACTCCGACAACAAGTGTTGAAGAGAGCACAAGGGAACAAATCCCAAGCTATTCCCCAAGGTTGAAGGAACTTCAACCTTATGGCAAACTAATCTATGGCTTGAAAAGACAAACAACCAACCTTTGGATCAAGATCTAGAAAGGGTAGAAAGGGCTTAGCAAGTCAATACAAAAGGTTCAAGGAGAAGACAAGATGGCTTGAAGAAAAGAAGCCTAAAGTAACCAAGTTGATTTTTTAAATGAATTTAAGAGATGGAACTTTAGATTTAGGCCTTTTGCCAAATCCTTCAATGCTTGAGATTGACTCTAGAAAGATCATGAAGCACACACAAATTGTTAGAAAATGTAGGCCTTTTGAAGAGATGAAAGATGCAACCTAGCTCAAATCTCTCTTCAAAACCTGTTGGATCTGCACAAGTAATCACTCATAAACACATCTTGATCATAATAGTATGCATAATAAAAGTGAGATTAGAATAGTATAAGTATTTCCAACTACAGTCTACTCCTTCTAAATCACACTTAAACCAAACATCAATGGACAACTTGTATTCAAATGCCCATCCTATGGGCTTAAGAAAGCCTTCTAAGCAAATTATAGATCAAAATATGAGATTATAAGCAAATAACAAGAACAAATTCACCTTGATATTATGAAGACATTTCCATGAAAAGCATTTGACAACACATAGACCTCCAAAGTCGCTTTATTTCCTTAAGCCAATGGCTTTGCAATCACAAAATGGCAGAGTAACTTTACATCGAAAAATCCATGAGATAATAACCCCAAAGGGCCTCTCTTTATAGTAAAATCTAATGGCTAAACCCTAGGTCGAATTTGGCAAAGACATGTAGTTCGAATTCCAATCAAAGCAAGGCTTGGAGAGTTTAGACAATGGACAACTCGACTTGTTGGTAGGTGTGAGTGAATAGGTGGCAAGACTCGACTCTATTTAGGCATGGGAAGTATCAACTATCCAATAAACAAGCTACAACAAGGATTGACGTGAGCTTAGGGTAGAATGGCGTGAGTTTGAAGGAGGAGTGCGAGCTAGATGATGGATGGCAAGTGGAGGTTTGGTAGGTACAAATTCGAATGGTAAAAGGAGCCAAGCTAATGGTGATTGCATGGGAACTAACCAATAGACAAACTCCAACTAGGATCCACGTGAGGACAATGAGGAATGACGTGAGCTAGAGGTAGGTGTGAGTTGGTTGGTGAATGACAAGTGGAGTGGTGGTAGGTGCTAATTCTATTTGCAAGGAGAGCCAAGCTTGGTGAGTCATGAGGGCGCCCATCCTAGTCTAAATGCAAACCAACCAACCCATTTACCAACTAACAACACATCAAATCGACTTTTGCATGAAGAAGGGCGAATTGGCTCAAGTGGATAATCTTCTGGTGACTGGATAGTTGACTGGAATCACTTGGAGTTGATTGGAATCCTCATAAATGTCTATTGCCATGTCATTTAGCCTTTTATTTTAATCAAATTGATTAATTTTGGAGAGATTTGGATTATCTCCAAAATATTCAATTTTATTATTTTAATTAATAATTTATCTGTAAATGACTTTTTAGAGAAAATATTAATTATGAGGCTGAATTGACATCCGAAAGTTGGGTTTAGCTGCTCCATAGGTCATGTGTGATTTTTGGCTTATGAAACGAGCCATCAAACACTAAATTCGGACCCAGGATGACTGACATATTACAGACTCAAATTTCTCTATTTAAACTATAGAGAAATTTAATTAAAATTTAAACATAATTAAAAAAATTAAAAACCCCAATTTCGACGCGTCCGGTAAAATTTTTTCGAAATTTTTTCTGGGGGTCCTAGAGACTTAGGACATGACCAGAACCTATTCTAATAGTGTCTAGTAGGTTTATACATTATAGTTGGACCCTAATAACCCCCCATGGCAAAAATTTCCAAAATCGGGCATTCCAGCTTTGGAGGAAGCGGGAGAAAAACCAAGAGATTATATCTCGCCTGAAGCAAAGTATAATCTGACGGTGAAAAAACTCCCTGGAATACCTTAGTTGTTTAATCCAGTCATGGGGAACCGAGCCACTCAGACCCTACTAGCACACTTTTTACAAACCCCCATGGGGCCACGGTCATGTCGACTCAAAAAACAAAACTGGCTAGCCAAAACTGGCTAGACCCAAATATATGAAACCCAGATACTCTGGAAGTGAACACTGATGTGTTCCAACATTGGCGGCTCAATAAGGTTTCAACTATTGTACAAATCAATTGATAACACCTGTCATGTGCTTTGAAGCACCACTATCAATAAGCCATGTATCTTCTCCAGGTGTCACAGACCCAGAGAGTGCAAAGAATAATACATACTCTTCTGCATCTTCTTCTTTTGCTTGTTTTCTTCGAGGTCCTTCTTCCTCTTCTTCTTCATCATCTTCAACTAGGTGTGCATGATGTCTTTTGTTGTTGTTCCTCTTCTTGTATTCTTCTTTCTTCAATGGACAATTTCTGGCAATGTGTTCTAGCTTGTCACAATTGAAACATTGAAAGTTGGAGTAGTTTCTTCTTGGATTGTTTCCTCTTGTCCTTTGGAACTTCTTGGGAGGTTGAGACTCCTTGTGGCTTTCCTTCTTGAAGTTAGATTGACTTCTTCCTCTCTTGGTATGGGTGGCTAGGGCTTGATCATCTTTTTTAAGTAGAGCATCTCTATTGGCTACTCTAGCCTCCTCTTGGATGCAATCTTCCCATACAATGTCAAATTTCATGCTTTCCTTTCTGGCACACATAGTTTGGATGAATGAATCCCAAGGTCTAGTGAGACCATTGAGAGCAGTCATAACTAGCTCATCTTCATCAAGAGAGTCTCCAATGGATTCTAGTTGCTCCTTGAATTGGGAGACCCTTGTGAAGTAGTCTTGGATAGATTCTCCTTGGCACATCTTGGTACTCTTCAATTGAGTTCTCAAATTCATCTTCCTATTGATGTTCTTTCCTTCATACATTCTGGCTAGGGCATCATACATCTCCTTTGGGTTCTTCTTGGATGACACTTGAGGAATCAAGTGGTCTTTGATAGAATCAACAATGATCCTCTTTGCACTAATCAAGTCCTTCTTGTGCTTCTCCTTAGCTTCATCCTCTTTAGGTTCTGCAACTTCTTCCTTGATGTATTTGGCAAGATCATTCTCTTCAAGAATGAGGCCAATCCTATATTTCCATGCTCGGAAATTCTCTATGCCTTCTAGCATATCCTCAAGCTTAGTGCTTGGGGCCATCTTATCCAGGAGGTCACCAGAAAATGAAATTTCTCAAAATGCAAAACTGACCTTACTAGGAGATGCACTTGACTGAGGCGAATTGATTGGTACACTTGGTTTCTGGAGATTCCAAAATTTCACCTCTCAAAATTGACTTGCGAAATTCTGATCTGCAGTTTCTGCAGTTTTCTGGTCCAAAGTCAAACTAGGGTTTGACTTTCTCGGAGATCTACCCACTCAAAAACTTCGATCTAGGGCTCAATAGATGTGCCTTAGGGAGGCGCAACTTTCTATGCAATTAGATTTCCAAAATTCCAACTTTGAAAGAAACCCAAATTTCTTGCCGGAGGGAGAAGAGAGAGAGTTTCACCTTGTGAAAGTTGTCCTATTCGGGCTAGCTCCGATACCATGTTAAGATTCAATATGCTAAGATAGATAACATCAGTATTCAATTCAATTTCACAATAATAGCAGATACAAGATCACAGAAAGAAACACAATCACAAGATAGACACAAATTTATCTTGGGAAACCCTCTAGGGGAAAAAAACCCAACAAAAACTTCGTCAATATAGATGATCAAAAGTACAAAGACAAAACCCCAAACAAGAGTTCCTTCTCCTTGCAGATATCTCTCTCTCTTTTCACTAGCTAGGTTGGCCCCAACAAACTTAACTGGGCCGACTTACCTAGGAAGACTCAAAACATTATAATATTACTTTTTGGAGGGTTCTATCGACCCGACTTACAAAGGAGGTTTTACCTCATGACTCTATGATGACCAAATACAATAATAACATCCCGATGGAGGAATAAAACTTTTCCGAATAAATTACAGTAATAAAATACAATAGAATATTCTTCGAAGTTACAATATTTCAACAGTCCCTATAAAAGAAACTATGGCTTTTAAACTATATAAAAAGAGTAGAATCTATTCTAGGAGTTAATGATGAATGATAAAAATATTACAACAAAGAAATAAATTGCAATTCAATTAAATATAACAACACATGATATAAAAAGACATTCATGAAATTTTATGATTTAAGTTAAACAATGATAACGTATGATGACCAGTGCCGAGAATGTGAATGCGATTGCTGCTGTGTTGTGTCGTGAAAGTATTGCAAAGTCTTGTAAATTTTAAATTATTAGTGAGTATTAAAGGAGTGGGTAGATTGTTGGTTTGGCCCAACTCTGAATTGCTCCTTTGAACTGGGCGTTGTGACAACTATACCAAGAGTCCAACCAGGCGAGGATGAACCTTCTTACGGCAGCCTGTTGACTCTATAGTTAGCCTCACTAGATCTCCCGAGTTCTCAAGATCGAAATGTTGAAGGATTGTCCTATTAATACTAGTCACTCTACGTCCTTTTCTGATTGACCAAACTGTTCAGACTAAGTTGCAGCGGTCAAGAGCATACTTCGGATTTGGAGTCTTGGTTAATTTTATTTAGTGTTGCAAGATGACTTATTAAACTAATTTACAACCCAAGAGTCTCTTTTCCACACACCAAAAGGTGCAGTACTTCGGGAAAGAAAGGGCTTAAATTTTAATGTAAGTTTGTAAAAAAAAAATTTTAAAAATAATGACATAGGCATGAAATAGTAAATATAATCTAAGAAGTCCTTTAGGGAGGTTTGTGTGCTTTGTGATGCGATTTAATTACTATTAGCATAAATGAACTAATCGAAAGCTAAAAAAAAAAACGCAGATCCCTCCTGGGGGGATGGGGGCAAGCGCTGGAATAGCCTGCTTTGCTCTTTTTATTTTTCAAGTTACATAAACCCAATAAATAAATATTGCTGGTCCTTTATGAATTAGGCACCAGACAACTTACAAAAGCTTAGAAGAAAGAAAGAAAGGTAAAACCGGTTCTTTGGATGGTCAAGAAAGGTTATAAATCTGTGAATTTGACCAATAAATCTTCAAAACCTGCTAAAATATCAGAAAACCAGCAAGCTTTATTAGTTGTGAAAGAGGCAAAAACAGTTAAAAAAGTGTATTTGGCAATACTACAAAAAATTATAAAAAAATTCTAAGTTAACTAGCAAAAAAATGAAAAAATGAACTAAGTAAGGCAAGCTAGAAAGCTTGCCTTCCTAGGATCTTTGCTTGCCTCCTTAAGAGATGGCAAGCAAATGCATAAGCACTAAATGCTAGATAAATAAATTGAAGTTCAAATCTTTCTTTTAAAGTCCTTTAGAGTTGCTATTTAAAACTTAAAAAGGAGAAGAAGATAGATCTAGATCTTGAAAATAGATCTTGAAAATAGACTTTGAAAACAAACTATGTTAGTTTTTGTACTTAGGGAAGTGTTCCCTAGGTGACTTTTTGCCTAAGTCACTTAGAAAAGAGGAAAATGTGACCCTCACATTAAATGACTTGTGAAAATCATTTAATGAGAGACTTTATAACCATAAAGTCACTTTTTGATAAATTTAAGTGGGTGAGTGAAATTAATATTTATGAGAAATAGATGGAGCATTTAATTTCAACTGTTGATCTAAGTTAATCTCACCCATTGGATTTAGAAAACCCTAGGGTTTGAACAAAAAGCAAGAGGGAGGCATTTTATTTTCACTTTTGAGATGAGAGTGAGCAAGAGAGAGTAAGAGAGCACTGGCACGAATTTCGAGGAGGCATTAATGCAAGTTTCAGTTGGCACGCATTTCGAGGCAACCTGCTGAGCATTTAATGCACTGTATGGATTTCTGAACATCAATATTTTTTCATTACATCACGCATCCCGAGGTGTATGGTACAACAGTCAGTTGGACACTGTTTTCAAGGTGAAACTGGGCATGAATCCCGAGGTATTTCTGGGCATGAGTTTCAAGACAATTAGCACGCAGCCCAAGGCAATTTTGGGCACAAATCTCGAGAATTTTTGCATTGTTTTCGAGATAGAATGTTTGGCATAGAAACCAAGGTCTGCTGCATAGTTTTTGGGGCAGATTTAGGGCACAGAAATAGAGATAGGTTGCACAGATTTCAAGGAGGACCGTATTGTACGGATTCTGTACCTTCAGCACAATTTTCGAGGCAACCATAGGCACAGAAATTGAGGTTGCAGTTTGGCATTGATTTCGAGATATTTTGCTGGGTGAAATTTCATGGTGGAGATAAGTACATTTCTGCTTTAAAATTTATGTACTGAGATTTATTGAAGAAATAATAAACTGTCTCTCTCTGACTGGTTTCCCCGTGGGGGTTTTTCCAGGGCTATTGGCCGAAAATTCTGAGTCTGATTTTTTAATGGTGTGCATGTTAAAATTAAATTTCTGTCTGTTAAAGTGATTTTTCAGCGTGTTTAATTGTCTGAGAATTTTCATAAGTAATTTGCAGCCTATGCAAAACCGGCTGGGGATGAAAACCACTGAAATGTTGACATAAACCAGCAAAGCTGAAAACACAGAAAAATTTACATGGTATCAGAGCTTGGTGGCAAAAAACAGTAATATTTTGCAGACACACAGAAATTTTCAGAACTCAGTTATTTCAGTATTTTTTCTTCTATTAGTGAACAACACTTTGTTGGGTTGGCTGAAAGATGGCTACAGGACTTAGGTTGGAGGATAGACTAGATGGGATAGGTAACTTTGTGCCATGGAAGGCTAGGATTTTGCTGATTTTAGAGGAGAATGAACTGTGGGAGGAGGTGGTTAGAAATACTACAGCAAACCCCGTTCAGATTCCCGCTGCTACTGATGCAGCAGCATTATCAGCCTTTAACAAGAAGGACTGTAAAGCTAGAAGGATAATCCTAGATGCAGTTAATGATCATATCATCCCTCACATTTCAGGCAAAGCTAGGGCACATTTGATGTGGACTGCTTTGACCAGTTTGTACGAGAGTACCAATGAGAACTGGAAGATGGTTCTCAAGGAGAAACTGAAGAGTATAAAGATGAATGGCGGAGAGGGAGTGACAGCTTACCTTACCAGGATATCTGCAGTTAGAGATGAGCTAGCAGCAGTTGGGGAGGTGGTCACTGCTACTGAGCTTGTGCGTACAGGAATGAATGGGGCTTCCAAGCCCTGGGGTGCATTTGTGCAGGCTATAGTGGGCAGAGAGAACTTACCTTCATGGGAGAGACTATGGGATGACTTTGTGCAGGAGGAGACCAGGAGAGGTCTCGTATAGGACAGTTCATCACAGGGTAGGGAAGATGAGGAGAATGTGGCTTTGACAACAAAGGGGAAGAGGAAGAAGAAGGGTCCCAAGAAGGGTGGGGTCAAGCAGCAGCAGGGTGGACAGAAGAAGGACTTGAGTAAAATCAAGTGTTATGGTTGTCAGACATTTGGGCACTATGCTTCACAGTGTCCAAACAAGAAGAAGAAGGGACAGCAGATGACAGCTTCAGCGGAGGTTGATGACTTTGGAGACAGATTTCAGAGAGAGTTTTCTCTGTGTGCTGGACAGATTGAGAGAGAGAGCCTCTTTAGTTACCAGCACTGGTGTGGATATGGAGATGGAGCATTCCTTGTTGGCAGGCCATCAGACGAGTGCATCCACCACTGGTACTTGTTATATTGACAGCGGAGCTTCGAGCCACATGACAGGTGCTCGAGAGATGTTCTCCGAGCTTTCACAGACAGGTACAGATGTGGAGGTTGTACTAGGTGATGACACCATTGTTAGAGCAGTTGGTCGGGGGACCATTACATTTCAGAGGGAGTCTATGAGTCCCATGACTCTGAGGGATGTGTTATATGTCCCTGGGATGAAGAAGAACCTTGTATTGATTTCCACCATTGAGGATAGGGGTCTTGGGGTATGTTTCTTGGATGGGAGAGTGCAGGTATTCCCTAGGACTACAGGAGTATCTACCTCCATGGACATTGGGGTTAGATGTGGAAAGCTGTACAAGCTCTTGTTTCAGCCGCAGCACGGTCTAGCACACAGCAGCAGCAGTGAGCTATGGCATCGGAGGATGGCCCACTTACATCACCCAACTCTGAGATTGTTGAGGAGCATGGTCACAGGTTTACCCGAGTTCAGCACTGAGTAGAGTGATGTGTGCAGGGGGTGTGCTTTGGGAAAGTACACCAAGACAACTTTTTCAAGTAGTGACACCAGAGCAGTAGGAGTGCTTGACTTGATCCATTCTGATATTTGTGGTCCTATGTCATCAGTCTCTTTGACTGGTTTTGAGTACTATATCATTTTCATTGATGACTACTCCAGGAAGACCTGGATCTACTTCTTGAGGAGCAAGAAGTCACCCTTAGTATTGAGAGTCTTCCAAGGGTTCAAAGCCCTTGTGGAGAAGCAGACAGGGAGGAAGATTCAAATGTTGAGATCGGACAATGGGGGTGAGTATACCTCCAAGGAGTTCGATGGATTTTGCAGATAGGAGGGTATACAAAGACAGCTGACAGTTCCCTACACTCCTGAGCAGAATGGAGTAATAGAGAGGTATAACAGGTAGATTGTGGGAGCAGCGAGAGCGATGCTCCATGATCAGGGTTTACCATTCTTTCTATGGGCAGAGGCATGCAACACTACAGTTTATCTGCAGAACATGAGTCCTCACCGTGCTTTGGGGAGGAAAACTCTTGAGGAGATGTACATAGGCAAGAAGCCTGAGGTGAGCCATTTTCGCATATTTGGTTCTTTGACTTACTCTCACGTCCATTCTGAGAAGAGGACGAAGTTTGATCCCACTGCAAAGAGAGGCATCTTTGTGGGATATGATGAGACTTCGAAGGCTTATCGACTTTATCTTCCTGGCCAAAGGAGAGTTGTAGTGAGGTGGGAAGTGAAGTTTGATGAGGAGAGAGCCTTTAGGAAGTCTAGAGAGTTAGAGCAGAGGGAGCCACTAGCTCCCACACCTCAGTTGACACAGGCTTCTTCAGTTCAGATCTCAAGTCCACAGGTTTCTGGAGTGACTGGTTCTACAGGTTTAGTGATTCAGTTGACAGGTACTTCAGGGACAGGTTCAGGGACAAGTTTAGGCACAGGTTCAGGGACAGGTATAGGTACAGGGACAGGTACAGGTACAGGTTTTGGTTCTCAGGTTATAGGTTCTTCAGGGACTGGTTCATCAGTCACTGGTCCTCGGGGTGTTGGACCTTCTGCTTCTGGGAGTTCTTCAGATGAGGATAGACCAGTATGGGAGGAGCCTTCAAGGAAGAGGAAGCCTAAATGGATTCAGGAGACCTTGAAGGAGGCAGAGGCATTTGGTAGACCCCAGGAGGAGATCAGGACTGTAGTGATGCCAGATAGGTTGGGTATGGCTCTAGTTGCGAGTCTTCGTGATTCTAAGCCATCCACATTTGAGGAGGTTTCTCAGCATCAGGTATGGAGAGATGCCATGATGGAAGAGTACCATTCCATCATGAAGAATGATGCTTGGGAGATAGTGCTGAGACCAGAGGGGAAGTTAGTTGTGACTTCCAAGTGGCTTTATAAGATAAAGCATGCTGCAGATGGCAGTGTAGAGAAGTAAAAGGCTCGGTTTGTGGCTCGAGGGTTTTCACAGGTTGAGGGAGTTGACTATGATGAGACTTTTGCACTAGTTGCTCAGTATTCTTCCATCAGAGCAGTGATTTCTATAGCAGCAGAGATGTGTTGGAAGATCCACCAGATGGATGTGAAGACCGCATTTCTCAATGGTCTTCTGCGAGAGGAGGTGTACTTAGAGTAGCCACAGGGATTCGAGATTCATGGGAGAGATTCTCATGTGTGCAGGCTGAGGAAAGCCTTGTATGGAATGAAGCAAGCTCCTAGAGCTTGGTACTCCAGGATTGATGTGTACTTGACTTCGATGGGTTTTCAGAAGAGTGAGGTTGATCGCAACCTTTACTACATTGTGGTTGGTGGAGATCCTCTCATTATTTTGTTATATGTTGATGACTTGTTTATCACTGGAGAGGAGCGTCTCATTGCACATTGCAAGAGAGACCTTGCTGCTGAGTATGAGATGACTGACATTGGGTTGATGCATTACTATCTTGGGATGGAGGTTTGGCAGGAGCCTGGACATATTTTCCTGGGACAGGGGAAGTATGCAGTTGATATTCTAAAGAGATTTCAGATGGAGGATTGTAGGCCGATGTCTACACCTATGATCACCAACTAAAAGCAACTTCATGCTTCTAAGGGTAAGTTGGTGGATCCTACACTTTATCGTCAGCTCATTGGATCGTTGATGTATCTGGTCAACCCCAAGCCAGACTTGTGTTTTGCGGTGAACACTCTTAGCCAGTTCATGGTGGAGCCTAGGAGTGTACATCGGACTGCCGCAAAACATGTGCTGAGATACCTAGCAGGTACAGTGGACTATGGTTTGGACTACAGGGGTTCGGGTGGAGTCAGTTTGGTAGGTTTCACAAATTCAGACTGGGCAGGCAGTGTGAGGGATCGGAAGAGCACTTCCGGTTGTTGTTTCAGTTTGAGCTCGGCAACAGTGTCGTGGTTTAGTTGGAAACAAAAGGCCGTTGCATTGGGTTCCGTCGAGGCTGAGTATATGGCAATCAGTCAGGTTACTTGTGAAGCACTGTGGCTTCGTAAGTTGTTGGTAGATTTATTTGATCAGGAGCTTAGGCCTACGGTGATCTATTGTGACAATCAGAGTTGCAGTATGTTTCCATTGATGAGCAGGTGGCAGATATCCTGACGAAATCTTTGGGGAGGGGCAAGTTTGTCTTCTTCAGAGACAAGTTGGGAGTGGTGCAGAACACCTTCCTCGGTAAGAGGGAGTGTTAGTTTTTGTACCTAGGGAAGTGTTCCCTTAGTGACTTTTTGCCTAAGTCACTTAGAAAAGGGGAAAAAGTAACCCTCACATTAAATGACTTGTGAAAAGGTTTTAATGAGACTTTATAACCATAAAAGTCACTTTTCGATAAATTTAAGTGGGTGAGTGAAATTAATATTTATGAGAAATAAATGGAGCATTTAATTTCAACCATCGATCTCAGTTAATCTCACCCATTGGATATAGAAAACCCTAGGGTTTGAACAAAAAGCAAGAGGGAGGCATTTTACTTTCACTTTTCAGATGACAGTGAGCAAGAGAGAGTAAGAGAGCACTGGCATGAATTTCGAGGAGGCATTAATGCAAGTTTCAGTTGGCACACATTTCGAGGCAACCTGCTGAGCATTTAATTCTGAAAATCCTCACAGCAGATCTAAGAGATGATGTATACCTCACAAGAGTAATTATGATTAAGCAGGAAAATAGAAGAAGAGTGAACAACACAGTATAATGAGCAACATAATAATATGGTACAATAGAACTCAGATAGAAGCAATAATACTTCACACACACTAAATTATTAATCACAAATGGACATATAAATAATACAATGCATGAGGAATTCGAATGCCTAAGGTGGCAATTCGAATTAGCCTTCATGGAGTGATCAAAGGATCACTGGAGTGTCATCGGAGCACAACTAGTATCATTGGAGCACAACTGGAAGTCTTCATCATCATTAGTGGAGTCATCAATGCTCAAGTAACTGTCAACCATCAGTCAAACTGAGTCAGGTAGGTGTAACTGAGTATAACTGAGTATAAACTGAAGACAACTAGACTGGTAGGTGAAGGAGGGCGAGTTGCTTCCTAAAATCAAGGAAGAAGGGCGCATTAAGCAACTGGAGGGCTAAAGCTGAATAGTGAGAAGCTCCTGGGGGCTGGCTAACTGAGGGCTAGGTGCTGGACTGATGACTGGGATGCATGCAAACCCTAGAATGCATGCAAACCCTAAAAGTGCATGCATGACCAAAAATGTAAATGATCAAAATACTGGTGGGACTAGGATGGAGTATAGGAATATCCTAACACCCCCCCTTAATCCATCCTGGGCCCTAGTAACTAAGACCAAAGGTCACCCAATACAATGAATAATAACAGTCAATAAACCAAGGAAGTGGGAAAATTTCATGGGAAACATACCCCCTCCTCAAAAAACAGACTGTAAAGCACACACAAAAATTAAATGCTCCAAACTCAAGCAGGTGTGATGCTTGGTCATATGTCTAGAGGTATCTTCTTCTTGGGAAGAAGTGGATCATGCTCAAAAAGCATGTGCTTGTACTTGCTCTTCAGATCGAATGTGATGAGAACAAATCCAACAGTATGAGAATGATCCTTGAACCTGTGATTCGAATCAACTGAGGTAGGATCAAATCTGTGAAAGTGCATATAGTCTTTTGTCTTCTCCTTCGAACCACCATGGGTGAGATTATGCCAAAAAGAACTATTACATGTTTGCTTGAAATCAAAATCAGATTTAAGACTTAGAAAACAGTTTCTTGAGATCTCCTTTGAACCAACAGGGGTGAGATCAAAACTATCATATGCATGAGAAATTATCCCGAGCAGTAATTGCTTAGAACCCAATTTAGATACAAGACTTGAATCATGGTTTCCTGAGATCTCCTTTGAACCATGAGAGGTGAGATAAAAACCAGTAGATGCATGAGACATTATCCCTAGCGAATGGTAATGGCCATATTCTTCAATGACCTTCTGAAAGCATGGAATTATGATCATATAGTAGTATAAAAGATGAGATAGCTGGAGAGGAGCGAATGCATTACCTTCAATAGCTGTTTTGACCTCCGAAATAATCATGTGATCATGATGCAAACCAACAGACTCTGGTGCAAGAGAGGATTTAGGACCTTTTGCAATATCTAGAGTGTGAGCTGGCACAGAAAGAGAAGAAAGCTTGAGCATGAGTGGAGAATCTGCAAGTTCTTTGTCAACAATTTCAATATGAGATGATACTGATTCATGATCTGAGAGGCCATCAAGAGGAGCAAATGCATCACTTTGCTTGCTTTCGAATGGGTTAGGACCAAGTCCTTCATTCTTTCTGCCAAATTTTTCATCCAGGCGAGCCCATAACTCATTTGGAGTCCATAACTCCTTTGGAGTTTCAACACTATCACGGTATTTGAATTGGAATCTCTGGTATGCAGACAAAGAAAACATCATTGCTCCAAAGGCATCATCACCTTTATTTAACCAATCAATCTTCTCTTCAGGGGATTCGAACTCTCTTTCAGAATGACAATGAAAAAGATCATGGATCTTCAAGTGTGCTATCATTCTTGGTTTCCATTCATCATAGTTGAATGGAGAAAGAAAAGAGATTCCTTCTAAATCATACATTGAAGCTGTAGAGGACTTGCAACAACAATATAGAATAACTGCAACTGCTACTGCTGCAAAAATGCAGAAACTGCTGCACTCGAAATCTTGGTAATAACCTGCAAAAAACTCTCAAGAATGGAGATTAACAATACTCTCAACATGCTCTGATACCATGTGAAAATCCTCACAGCAAATCTAAGAGATGATGTATACCTCACAAGAGTAATTATGATTAAGCAGGAAAATAGAAGAAGAGTGAACAATACAGTATAATGAGCAACAGAATAATCTGGTACAGTAGAACTCAGATAGAAGCAATAATACTTCACACACACTAAATTATTAATCACAAATGGACATATAAATAATACAATGCATGAGGAATTCGAATGCCTAAGGTGGCAATTCGAATTAGCCTTCATGGAGTGATCAAAGGATCACTGGAGTGTCATCGGAGCACAACTAGTATCATTGGAGCACAATTGGAAGTCTTCATCATCATTAGTGGAGTCATCAATGCTCAAGTAACTGTCAACCATCAGTCAAACTGAGTCAGGTAGGTGTAACTGAGTGTAACTCAGTGTAACTGACCTTAACTAAGTGTAACTGAGTATAAATTGAAGACAACTGGACTGGCAGGTGAAGGCGAGCGAGTTGCTTCCTAAAATCAAGGAAGAAGGGCGCATTAAGCAACTGGAGGGATAAAACTGAATAGTGAGAAGCTCCTAGGGGCTGGCTAACTGAGGGCTAGGTGCTGGACTGATGACTGGGATGCATGCAAACCCTAAAAGTGCATGCATGACTGAAAATGTAAATTATCAAAATACTGGTGGGACTAGGATGGAGTATAGGAATATCCTAACACCCCTCTTAATCCATCTTGGGCCTTGGTAACTAAGACCAAAGGTCACCCAATACAATGAATAATAACAGTTAATAAACCAAGGAAGTGGGAAAATTTCATGGGAAACATACCCCCTCCTCAAAAAACAGATTGTAAGGCACACACAAAAATTAAATGCTCCAAACTCAAGCAGGTGTGATGCTTGGTCATATGTCTGGAGGTATCTTCTTCTTGGGAAGAAGTGGATCATGCTCAAAAAGCATGTGCTTGTACTTGCTCTTTAGATCGAATGTGACGAGAACAAATCCAACAGTATGAGAATGATCCTTGAACCTGTGATTCGAATCAGCTGAGGTAGGATCAAATCTGTGAAAGTGCATATAGTCTTGTCTTCTCCTTCTAACCACCATGGGTGAGGTTATGCCAAAAAGAACTATTACATGTTTGCTTGAAATCAAAATCAGATTTAAGACTTAAAAAACAGTTTCTTGAGATCTCCTTTGAACCAGCAGGGGTGAGATCAAAACTATCATATGCATGAGAAATTATCCCAAGCAGTAATTGCTTAGAACCCAATTTAGATACAAGACTTGAATCATGGTTTCTTGAGATATCCTTTGAACCATGAGAGGTGAGATCAAAACCAGTAGATGCATGAGAAATTATCCCAAGCGAATGGCAATGGCCATATTCTTCAATGACCTTCTGAAAGCATGGAATTATGATCATATAGTAGTATAAAAGAGGAGATAGCTGGAGAGGAGCGAATGCATTACCTTCAATAGCTATTTTGACCTCCGAAATAATCATGTGATCATGATGCAAACCAACAGACTCTAGTGCAAGAGAGGATTTAGGACCTTCTGCAATATCTAGAGTGTGAGATGGCACAGAAAGAGAAGAAAGTTTGAGCATGAGTGGAGAATCTGCAAGTTCTTTGTCAACAACTTCAATATGAAATGATACTGGTTCATGATCTGAGAGACCATCAAGAGGAGCGAATGCATCACTTTGCTTGCTTTCGAATGGGTTAGGACCAAGTCCTTCATTCTTTTTGCCAAATTTTTCATCCAGGTGAGCCCATAACTCATATGGAGTCCATAACTCCTTTGGAGTTTCAACACCATCACGGTATTTGAATTGGAATCTCTGGTATGCAGACAAAGAAAACATCATTGCTCCAAAGGCATCATCACCTTTATTTAACCAATCAATCTTCTCTTCAGGGGATTCGAACTCTCTTTCAAAATGACAATAAAAAAGATCATGGATCTTCAAGTGTGCTATCATTCTTGGTTTCCATTCATCATAGTTGAATGGAGAAAGAAAAGAGATTCCTTCTAAATCATACATTGAAGCTGTAGAGGACCTGCAAAAACAATATAGAATAAATGCAACTGCTACTGCTGCAAAAATGCAGAAACTGCTGCACTCGAAATCTTGGTAATAACCTGCAAAAAACTCTCAAGAATGGAGATTAACAATACTCTCAACATGCTTTGATACCATGTGAAAATCCTCACAACAGATCGAAGAGATGATGTATACCTCACAAGAGTAATTATGATTAAGCAGGAAAATAGAAAAAGAGTGAACAATACAGTATAATGAGCAACAGAAAATATGGTACAGTAGAACTCAGATAGAAGCAATAATATTTCACACACTAAATTATTAATCACAAATGGACATATAAATAATACAATGCATGAAGAATTCGAATGCCTAAGGTGGCAATTCGAGTTAGCTTTCATGGAGTGATCAAAGGATCATTGGAGTGTCATCGGAGCACAACTAGTATCATCGGAGCCCAACTGGAAGTCTTCATCATCATTAGTGGAGTCATCAATGGTCAAGTAACTGTCAACCATCAGTCAAACTGAGTTAGGTAGGTGTAATTGAGTGTAACTGACTGTAACTAAGTGTAACTGAGTGTAACTGATTGTAACTAAGTGTAACTGAGTATAGACTGAAGACAACTGGACTGGTAGGTGAAGGAGGGCGAGTTGCTTCCTAAAATCAAGGAAGACGGACGCATTAAGCAACTGGAGGGCTAAAACTGAATAGTGAGAAGCTCCTGGGGGCTGGCTAACTGAGGGCTAGGTGCTGGACTGATGACTGGGATGTATGCAAAATGCATGCAAACCCTAGAATGCATGCAAACCCTAAAAGTGCATGCATGATTGAAAATGTAAATGATCAAAATACTGGTGGGACTAGGATGGAGTATAGGAATATCCTAACATTAATGCACTGTACGGATTTCTGAACAACAATATTTCTTCATTACAACACGCATCTCGAGGTGTATGGTACAACAGTCAGTTGGGCACGGTTTTCAAGGTGAAACTGGGCACGAATCTCGAGGTATTTCTGGGCACTAGTTTCAAGATAGTCAACATGCAGCCTGAGGCAATTCTAGGCACAAATCCCGAGAATTTTTGCACAGTTTTCGAGGTAGATTTAGTGCACAAAAATCGAGACAGGTTGCATAGATTTCAAGGAGAACTATACTGTACGGATTCTGTACCTTCGGCACAGTTTTCGAGGCACCCACATACACAGAAATCGAGGCTGCAGTTTGTCCCTGATTTCGAGATATTTTGCTTGGTGAAATTTTATGGTGGAGATAAGTACATTTCTGCTGTAAAATTTATGTACTGAGATGTACTAAAGAAATAAGAAACTCTTTCTCTTTGACTGGTTTTCCCCGTGGGGGTTTTTCCAGGGCTATTGGCCGAAAATTCCGAGTTTGATTTTTTAATGGTGTGCATGTTAAAATTAAATTTCTGTCTGTTAAAGTGATTTTTCAGCGTGTTTAATTGTCTGAGAATTTTCATAAGTAATTTCCAGCCTATGCAAATCCGGCTGGGGATGAAAACCACTGAAATGTTGACATAAACCAGCAAGCTGAAAACACAGAAAAATTGACAAACTATATCTAGAATTTTTAGATCTACTTTACTTTTAGATTTTAAATTATAGATCTAGATAAGTAAACCAATAACCGAGAAAATTAGAGAGAAATTGGATCTATAAAGTGGAAACCCATGGGGGTTGAGCAACAAGATGGGTTGTGGAGTCTCCTTCCTGATGCACCGGTGGGATCTACCGCCTTGTTTGGATCTACTGAATGAAGAGATGAGCTAACATGCTCACCGACTCCTCGAGCTTAGGCAAAGAGGATAAGAGCATATGTGTAAATAATCAAAAGAAAGCATATGAAAGTGGAAACCCATGGGGGTTGAGCAACAAGATGGGTTGTGGAGTCTCCTTCCTGATGCACCGGTGGGATCTACTGCCTTGTTTGGATCTACTGAATGAAGAGATGAGCTAACATGTTCACCGACTCCTCGAGCTTAGGCAAAGAGGATAAGAGCATATGTGTAAATAATCAAAAGAAAGCATATGAAGCAATGGATTCAAACAAGAAATCACACTACCTTAAGCATCCTTCAAAATCACTACAACACTAGCAAAGAGGATAAGAGCATATGTGTAAGTAATCAAAAGAAAGCATATGAAGCAATGGATTCAAACAAGAAATCACATTACCTTAAGCATCCTATCGTTATTGACAAAAGCAAGCAACCTATAAAGCATTACTTACAGATCTTTAAGAAAGATAACTTCCCTTCAAAAGACATACAATCCCAACAATAACTAACATGCAACAATGATGCAGTTTACCTTATAATAGCAAAGCATGAAGCATCCAACACCGAAGACAACACCAGAGTAAGCCTCCAAATCCTTCTTTATTAAACTCAGATAAAAATATTACAGTCAAAGCAAGTAGAGGTTCGACCTTTTGATGCATAACAATGGAGAATAGCTCTCATTATATAAGAAAAAACATGCAAAGTAGGGCGCAACTCCCAAGAGAAGTTGCCCTCCTTGATAGGGAGTTTAACTGAGTGCTTGGATGATTTGATCGAGACCTTGATTGAATGCCAAACCAAGGTGGATGCGCCACCTCAAGCGAGGTAGGCGCCCCCCTTCTTGTAATTATCACCAACCAACCACAATCTTCCACCTGAAGAAGTCGCCCATGCATGGAGAGGGCACATTTCCCAAGGCTTAGTTAACTTGATCTTCATTATCTTGATTGAAATCAATCTATTCGAAGCTCAGATCACCTTCACTTAACTGTTCAATGACTTTAGTTGAACTCCAGATCAACTTCAGACACTTTCCACTGATAAAAGAATTTGTCTTTATTTGTCATTTATTTTATCTTTTTTGGGTTTTTCGAGCAAATATTATTTTTTGAGATAAATAATTGCTCGAAACTTAGGAAAAGTGGGTTTATGGGTTAAATGGGTGCTCTGGCTTAGAAAACGAGCACTCCATTGTCAGATTTCATCCACAAACCACGTAATTATTACAATTTGAATTTTTTCAATTAAACCATTAAAAAATGGTCTAAATTATGAAAAAAATATTTTTTTCAAAACTTAAAAAAAAAACACCGAGGGACCTAGTACATGACCATATGATTTTATTTAAGTGTCTAGCATGTTTATATATGTTGACACATGAACTTTAATAACCCCCAAGGCCTAACCACCAACCTGAGCATTCCAACTTTGGAGGTGTAGGAGAAAAACTCATTAATTATACTCGGCTAAAGGCAAAGCATAATTGACAAGGGAAAAAACTCCTTGGAATACCCTCATTGGTTGCCAAGTATTAGGAAGCCAAGGTACTTACAAGACCACCATGCTAACACACTTTATTACAAACCCCACGGGGCATGGATATGCGATAAAAAATTAAAAAAAGGGGCCCCTGAAAAGACTTGATTTGAACTTCTGAACACTGAAATGCACAAGTATTTGTGCAAACTTTGGCGGCCCTCTGGAAGTCCAACTGTGTGCAACTCAGTTGGTAACATCTGGCTCCAACTATGGGACGTGTGATTGATCTTTCTAGGAAAGGAGATCATTCGAGAACTCCAGAATCTCAGTTTCCTGCATGGAAACATAAGTGCATCAGTCACATGTATATGTAAAAATAGCCAAATGAATCTTTAAGTTGCAACATTTATTATAATGAAAATGAAGCTAATATACAAAAGAAAAATTAAACTAATGTACAAAATAAAGGTTAGTATACAAAAATAATATACATAAAAGTAAATCTAACTAGGAAATAAAATGCGGGATGAAGGTTTAGAAAATCATGATACAAAGATGCCCCCATGGGCATCATATATTTTCGTGTATAATAATTTCAGAAGCCCTCCGTTGATTGGGAGGGTACACTTCTCGCCACCCAGATTGCTAAGGAAGAAAGCATTTGTGCCAGCTACTTCGTGGATGAGATACGGGCCAGTCCATAAGCTGTCAAACTTTCCGTGCTTCCCAGGCTTGTCCCTTCGTTTATCCCAAAGCAGAACTGTGTCACCAATCTGAAATACTCTTGGTTTTGATGACTTATTCCTGATTATGAGTTCTACAACATTGGTTCCGAATCTCAAACCATTGTTTTGAATCTCTTGAAAAAATTTCGCTGATACACAGTTAGGCAATCCTCTCTGACAAAAGCTCTCAAAGTAATGGTGCCTTTTTGGTGTTTCAAGCTTTAAAAGATGGAAAGTCATCTTCAAAATGTTTCCCTTGAAGGTAAAATCATCGGTGGGTTAGGACTTATACTGCACTTGTTCGAAAATACTTGCCATACTCACCAATCCTCGTCAACATTGGTGAGTAAGGTAAGTATTGAGCAGTCATTACTTGGTCAATGTGAGTTTGTTGAGATTCCGCTGAGTACTCAGCTGATGACCATACTTGCCATACAAGTACTTTCTAGCCATACTCACGAGTATGGTATCTATTCTGGTAGGTGATATTTGAAAATATAATTTCCCACCCTTTTAATCTAATAGTTCCTCAAAGAGGCTTAGAGCTGAGGATACTCTACCTCTGTAATTGTAAATCATATTGTATATATACCATTTGCAGTTTTTTCTTGGCATCTATTTTGATAGGTGATATTTGGAATTATAAATTCCCACCCTTTTAATCTAATAATTCCTCAAAGAGGCTTATAGCTGAGGATACTCAAGCTCTGTGATTGTAAATCATAGTGTCAAGACTCAATACCATTTGCAGTTTTTCAACATACAGTTGATTTTTTGTCAACTCTATTGGTTGATGTGGGTGTAGAATCTGTTAAGGACACACAGACACCAATGAATGTATTCAATCCATGGAAGTTGGTCCTTAGATATTGGTATAAGAGCCAATCTTGAGACCAGATCAGATCATTCAGTCAACAACATTTGTTATTGGTATTTTAATGTTTTTAAGTCACTTATCACATGGATGTGGTCTCTATATGTAACCCCATTTGGAGAATTCACCAAATAACCACAGACATGGTGCAGTCAGGAGAAATATGACAACCAACAATTTCACAAACAGATTGTAGACAGATGCAGTAGACATCGTTAAAATGTTTTAACTTTATATTGCATAAGACAAATGAGTTATTTATAAGCTAAAAGTTAAAAAATCTGTCCATTGTCATAATGATGGTTCATCCTTTTTCCCTGGGCTTACCATGTAAAACATAATTTTAATTTGTTGTTCTTGAAGCTTTGTACAAAAGCCAGCCTATTTTGCAAACATGTGTTGTTTTTGTTGTGTGCTTGGATTTCCTCATTCTCACTGCGTTGATGGAGTGCTAAGGGCTTCTCGGTTAGAGATCTCATGTACAAATTTTTTCTCAGTCTGATTTATATTTGTTTGCAAAGGTTGAAATCATTTTAAGTTGCATTCTCATTTACTGACATGAACTTCTAACATGTATCTAAATGAAGCAATCTACTGGGTGGTTTAGTCGGAGTACCTTTGACAAATTACGTTTACATGTTCGTGTAAGATTTTTGTCATTACTTCCTGGGGAAGCTGCAAAGGCACTAGTTCAGTCGGAGGCAAGAATTTTGGAAAGATACAAAAGAAGGTCAGGTGTTGAAGGAACAGGATATGATAGTGATTCAGATGGGCTAGAACATGTTGACAAAGGTTCAGTCTCTGGAGGCACATCAAATCTCACTCATAGCAAAGATCATGAGAGTCCACTTCACCATGGTAAATTTGCATAGAATACTTTTTGTTAGATAAAAGCTTATTAGGTAAAAATGTCTTCAAATATAATCTCAAATTATCTACATCAATGCTTCTGTGACTTGATTGTCCTAGCTCATTTATATAAATAGTAAGGTGATTTGAAGGCTCAAATAGGTTTGATGTTTAATGACATCAGAGGGTGGAGTCCCTATCTCTGAATTGTCTTGTAAGATGCCAAAAGGTGCTGATACAATTGAGGAAGAGGAGGATGATGAAAAAGATGAAGGGGATGATGATGAAGGTGAGGAAGAGGAAGAGGAGGAAGAGGAAGAAATGGAAGACTATGAGTACCCACCACCGGAGGTGAGAGGAATTTGACGATATGTTTCATAATCTCAGTGATGTTTGCTTTTGTGATCACTTATTTAGAAGTATTTTTCATGGTAGTGTTATTTGCTTTTGATGACAGGGACAGAGATTGAGAAGTGCCTCTCCACACAGAGATTCTTGTATCCTCTTCAAGTTATTTTCATGTTTGATAATAAAATTTATTTAACCTGGAGTAATCTTCATGTGGACATTTGCTGAGTCTATCTATCTTTTCTACAAACAAAACTAAATTTGTCTTGAACTTTGCCCAATTAAAATGATCTCTTGGCATTTCTTGTAATTGTGGAAAGAAAGTACTAAATTTCTCTATCCTAGAAGAAGCATTTCCTTTGTTTAGCCATTGTTGACCACCTTTGAAAAGTTACTGCTCGATAGGCGTGCTTGTAATTGACTATATATTTTTGGCATGGTTAGTAGTGGGAAGATTTTTTTTTAAGATCATTTCGCTTGAAACATTTTGTATATTCATTCATCTCTCTAGCTGTGAAAATACTGTTAAGAATCTGCCAATAGTAGTTAACAAAATGATGAATCAGTTGAGCAAGCGAGGAAAATGATGTTTCTAGGATGTAACTTGTTCCCATGCTGAGAGACAGGGCACTGAAACATAGACAAGAATAATTAGCCTATCTATTATTGTTGAATTTTCTTATAGCAATAGAAATACGATTTTCAGATCTTGATAATTACTTTCCAATGATTTTCAAACAGTAATTTCATCCCACTGTTATCATTGAATAATTACACACTGAAAATTTCAACTTTAAATTGCAGCAGAAACACAAGATTTTACCTTGCGGAACCCAAACTTGGGAGAAAACCTAGAAACTTTTCTTAAGAAGATATTTTCCAATAATAAGAGTACAACATGAACCCTAATCACAAGGGTATGGCAACTGTTGAATTTTTAAATTATCAGTATGATTCTTGATAATTATTTCCTAATGATTATCACTCCACTTTTATCATTGCATAATTTCAACTTCAAATCTGCAGCAGAAAACAAAAGGATCACTGAAAGAGAACCATGCACAGTAGACACAAAGTTTTAGCCTTGGAAACCCGAACTCGGAAGAAAACCCAGCAACCTTTCTTAAGAAGAATATTTCCAAATAATAAGAGTACAACAACAACAATAAAAGAACCCTAGTTCACAAGGGTTTTACAAACATTACTTGTTACCCAATCACATAGAAGATGTGCACTTGTTGGAGAGTGTAGCGAACCCAATGTTAGATTATGGTAACTTCAGGATGTCCTCCATGGTTCAGATGCCTTAAATGGAGGTACATCAGCTGCATAGGCATCAGGATGGAGTAGAGAGTGAGATGCACTCTACTTAGTGGCATGAGTCCAGTGGGGGCTGCATGCAGAGCTTCAGGGGAGATTGACCTTTGCATGCATGAGTATTGCATGACTTGTCATCATTTAGTGACTGCATGCAAAAGTGACCTTTTGCATGCATGCATGCAAAAGTGACTTTTTGCATACACCGGGAATTAGGGTTTTGGCAAACCAAATTCATCGGTGAGATTATTTACAGAGGTAGGGGGTCCCCAGATGAGGTTACTGTTATCACACCATAGTAGCAGGGCTACTATTCTTACTTAGCAGATATCTGCACATTCAAGAGCTTCCATTATTCAGAGCTTGGCTATGATGATTGTATATTTTGAGATCACTCATGATCAGAGCAGTGTATTATTCAGACTTATGTTAGACCTTGTGTCACGGCTGAGCCTTGAGAGTTCAGATTTGATGACCGATGTGACCCTTTATCCCATGCAGTTTCAGTTCAGTGCTTAGAGATGTATTGCAGCAGTGTTTCAGATGATATATGATGATTATTATTGTGATGATGTTATATGACCTATGGATATTTTATCATTGACTATGGATTATTATCTTGTTAGTTTAGTCATGTTCACAGCATCTACTTGGTATATTATTCCTGATGTGGCAAACTGTTTAAAATGAACTATAAATTATAAAATGGACATTTACTTGCACATTTAGGTTGTTTGACAAAACTCACTGGTTTACCACCTTACATAGATATGGTCTTTCTTGACACCAGTTGTCTGCTAGTTTAGGCTCCAAATTCACTTGACTCCATCCATACATGACCTTCCTTATTTGACCTTAAATCTTGACCTGTCTTGTTTGACTTTCTGGTACTGAGGACTTCCCCATTTTCTACCTCTGTGTTTGGACCGCATCCCTGTATGTTTAGTGTCTCGGCTCTGAGTTGGTGACAAAACTTACCTTTGGTGAGTTGGATTGTAGGCCTAAATCATTCTGGTCAGTTGTCCCGATGTTTGGCATTGGCTCGAACTCCCCCTTGTCACTTGAGATGTTGTTGACTAAAACTGAAAGCTCATGTACTACTTATGGAAACTTATAAATTCGCCCATGGAAACTAAAAAGGGAAAGAGCGATGAACTGCTAAAAATACTCCTCGAAGAGTATAAGAAAGGTCCAAAAAGCAATGGTTCTTAAAAGCTATATCTAAATAATTGCTGACCTTATATGTGAAAACATGCCCTGGATGCAAGCTGCAACTAGTTGTGCTTATCAACACACCTGAGATCCGAAGGGTTATGTAGGCCAAAAAGGCCATGAAATGAAATTGAATGATCCTAATGAATCTGGATCAACTTGATGTAGACATGATGCCTAAGTTGAATAAGCACTCTCTAAACAACTTATCCATTTGTGAGGCACAGCCATTCCCAGTGTTTTTTTGTCCAACACAGAGTTTGTAGTTTTTCTCTTCTCCCAGTCCAAAGTATTTTTGAGTTGAGTAAGACAAGTCAACCCCTTGGCCCAACCTTGTTCCTAGCCTTCATCCTTCACTAGCAGTTTGACCATATCCAATGGGTGAGTTTGTCATTTAAACTATTGTGCAAGTAATTTCAAATAACAAAGGAAATATGCTAACTTAATCCATGCCACTGAATGGATGTTATACTTTGAGCTTGGCTGTGAGAATGATTAGAGAAACATGTCTTAGTCTACTGATGTGATTTATCCTTGGTTGTATATTATTGGGATCCGTGATGATGTGGGCCATATATATACCTATTGAGGATTATTGATGGTCCCACATACTTGATGATGATGCCATATGATGGACATATGGTTCAGATGATGATTGATGCAGTTCAACAGGTTTTATTATTACTTCAGATCATCAGATTATGCACTGTCCATATATGGTGGACCCTACAGCTGGCCCATTAGGACAACCCATGGTGTATGAGTACACATTTCTAGTGGATTTGGGTCTTCTGAATCCAATGAGACACTTATCTTTCGGTTCCGGGCACTTCTAATAGTGATTGATGCAGTTTTACACTTGTTGACCAGATTTGGGGCTGATTTCCCAGCCTGAGCAGCAGGGGCCAGAAGAGGCCAGTTCACCTAGGGCGCTGTATGAGGAGGGGGTGGTCCAGCCACTTGTTTTTACCATTTACCCCCCCTTCTGGAGAGCCTGGTGGGCTCAGTTGGACAGCGTAGATGCCCTAGGAGGCAGTTTTGGCACTTTCACAGTTACCGAGGCAGTTAAAAAATGGGATAAAGTGGTCACTGAGGAATTCGATTTGGGAAATTGAGGCAAGGTTTTGGCACTTGGTTTTCACAGAGGCCTTCCAGGGTGATCCCACTATCTTCCAGCCAGTTTTCACCATGTGGGTAGGCCCATAGCGATCACAGGAGGTCTTTTACTGCTTATCTATCACAGATTTTGAGGACAGATTTGTTTATTTATATTTATCTTGGACATATTTTATTATTTTATTGTGCCTTGGGGATGAGCTAGTAAGGATTGATGCCTCCTAGCCCCACCATGTGCTCCATATGTCATGTCCTAGTCATTATGAGGTGGGCTTTGGTACTTTTACCTCCTCTAGTGGATGACGTCACCCCCCATGATTATTTTTAGACTATGACGCCATCACTTTATGAGTGATCCATGTGTTATGTTATTATGGTTCATCTTAGCCATTGATTTTATGTTGAGATCTTTTAATCTCAACCACTCATTTGATGTAGTATTGTAAAGTGGTATAGGGTTTTGGTCTTTATTATCCTATATAAGGAGGAGACCCCCTATTGTATAGCTCACCTTTGGAGCTCTGGAATATTGGAATAGAACACTTATTTGTGGAGCATATCTCTCTTGTCTTGTGGATTCTCTTGCATCTTGAGTATACAGTATTTCTTCTATGTATCATTGTGGGTTTTGGTGCTACTTCTAGTTTTCTTGCAGGGAAGTCGAATTGGTGGAGAGGAGGGCGATTTTTTGAGGGTTATTATTTGAGGGATCCACATATTCTCTCTTGGGTTGATTTTGTGACAGGGAGTATCATTATTGTATCTTCATGACATAGTTGATGCTTTCAATTACATCTTTCTATCATTTTCATAATCATCTTGCTTGGCTTGTTTCTCTTGATCTTGTCTTGTAGGAGGAGGATGATTTGGCTTCTTTGAGGAGGACGTTTGGTTTGGAGCAACAAAATTGCACTCTTGAATATACACATAGGAGAATGCTATCAATTTGCAAGGTGGCCATAAGCAATTGAGGTAAGATCTACAAGGTATGTGCCTCTTTCCATCCATTCTTTCTTCGTTGGTCACAAACCCTAATTAATTGAAACCCTCATTTTGGTTTTTCTTAGATCTACTTAGATTTAGCCTTGCCTTTGAAAAGATATTAAAAACCCACCTCTATAGCATCCACCCCTAGTTGGATCTATAGTTTGGTGGTGATTGGGTTAAAATTGACACACTTTTCAAGGCAATGAAGCCCTCTTGTGCCAAATCGCACTTCCTTGGAGAGGCTGGTTTGGTTAGATCTAGCATATGGGTAGGTGAGATCCCACTTGATTCATAATCTACACACTTGATAACCTACCCTTAGACTTTTACTTTGGTGATTTCTACCTTGTGGGCATCATTCCACATTTTAAGGGATTAAATTCCCATTTTGGACTACTTGGCATCTTAAAACTCAGATCTAGTAAGATCTAACCCTTGGATTGCCTTGATTTTCAAGATCCACATAGATCATTGCCTAAAATACTTGGATCTACAATTTGGTGGCCATTGGATTTGTTTTGACACACTTTTCCCACCTTTTAGCCCTCCTTGAGCAAGGTCACACTTCCTTGGGTGATTGAGTTTGCCCATTTCAAGGATCTGGGTAGTTGAGATTTCAGTGGATTTTGAAAGAGCATACCTTGAAGCCTACGTCTAGAGTATCATTTTGTGAATATCTGCCTTGGGGGTAACATTCCTTGTTTTAAGGGATTGTGGTCCACTTGGGTCATATCATGAAACCCTAGATCTAGCAAAATCCAACCATCACATCTCAATTAGCCCACTTGATTTGTCTATTAGGTGTCCCGATCTACACTTTGACATATCTTTTAACTCCATTAACCCATCCAATAAGGCACTAGTCCTCCTTAGGCAAGTTGCATTCCTTGGGAATTGTGTCAAACCTTAGATCCCTTATGTGGGTATTCCTAATTTTAACTTAGATCCATAGATCTACTCACTATATACCCCTTAGTACCAATTTCATCCCTTAAAGTCCACCTTGTGGGTCCCATTTGAGCCATTCACATATCCCAAGGAAGTGGGTCCCACTTGTGTAGCACATGGTACTAGATCTTGTCATTTTAGCTTATCATGTGGCCTAAATCATATATTGGTTGAAACACTAATCATCTCTCAAACCACCTTCAACCATACTTTAATTTCTAGGTCCACTCTACCTTGTATTGGTTTCCGTAACTTACCATTTACTCATCCCTAGGAACCTTTGTTTGGGTCCAATCATCTTTGATTGGTTATAGGGTCTCCCCCTAGGTCTTGATTTATCTAGATCTAAAGCAAAGAGTGCCCTGGTTGACGTGACTCCCACCTTGCATTAGGATCCGTGGCACCTCTTGGGTCACCTCTTTAGTTGTCCATCTCCTCTACCGTCCCGGATGGGATACCACTAGGGACAACTACAAGTTGTGTGATAACAGTTACTCAGGTGCATTGTCGGAGAGAGATACTGCTAGAGTGAGGAGGGAGAATCTGCACATGTGGGGCGACTTTCTGAGATAGAGAGGAGTTGTTGCAGGAGCTAGGAAGGTCAGATCTGAGCTAGATCAGTGACCTTTAGTTCCAGAGAGGCTAGATACCCATTGCTATGAGCTGAGAGAGCTCAACAGTGAGATTACTGTGGAGATTGGAGGAGGCCGAGTTCTCTTGGAGGAGGACGTTTTTCCTGAGGGAGGAGAAGCTTGTTGTGAGCTAGATTGACCAATTCGGAGTGTGTGACTTCCAGGATAGCCTTGCCTCGAGATTTGAGGAAGGTTAGGGATGATCAGAGCTCAGATCTGTTGGGATTTGGACCAGTACGAGCATTTGACATCCAGAGGGGAGGGTGCACTTGTGCATGCAGAGAGGGCCGATTTCATCAATGGGAAGTCTTCAGAGTGAGCAGATCAGAGCAGAGAGATCTAGAGAGGGAAGATCAGTCAGAGGCACCATCAAAGCACTCAGATCCAGTTTGGCAGTTAGGGCTTACTTCTTCAGTGCATGCATCAGCTGGATGCATGCAAATTTGAGGTTTGTCCTGTTTCAGAGGGATTGAGTTACCGGCTGAGGTAATCCTTACTATATGCTCTGGGCTCGGGAGAGAAGATAGCCCCTTAGTTAGCTGGTTTTTCCCGCAAGGGTTCTAGGGTACATCTGTTGTCTTTGTGATTGATTGCATTTACATGTTAGTTGGTAAATGCAGATCTAGTTGTTTGAGTCTATGTTTTTATGAGTATGTACTGACATTGAGATTCATACCACTTGAGGTCTCAGACTGATCCAGAGGGAGTAGTGATCTCTGGATCAAATATTTACACCCAAGAGAGAGATAAAAGGTATTCAAGATGCTTCTTCTTTAATCTTCACTTTTCCTTACTAGACTTGTGCACTAGAGAGAGAAAGGTGTCTTCCACGAATTGGATGGATGAAATGAGGAATCACTCCTCTTATTTATACACATCAAATCACTTGATCTTCACTAGTGGGGCCGTCTTCTCTTCTTGTTGGGTCCAACTTGCCTGTTTGATAACTTCAATTGTTATTCATTTGTTGACCACTTTATTATTGGATTTTCTATCTTCTTAGGAAAGGTTGTCCATTGTGATGATGTTATACTTCTCCATCACATGCACGTCTATTCATCGCATAGAGTCCTAATGTTGATTTGACCCACACTAAGAAGTCCCGGTCACTTCTTAGTGCTCATGTCAAATTCAACATTAGGCTAGACTTGTAGATTTCATAAGGGAATGAAAGCCCCTAACAAAATAAACTAGTCAAACACTCTAATATAGAATAGATCACTCCATTACAGGAGCAGGAAATGTGAGAACATCCTTGGGGTCCATCTCCACACCATATGACTGGGAGAAGCACTACCCATGCCTGGGCCATTCACCTCTAGAATGTGAATGTATCATTCATTACTAGCCAAATCAGCATGGCCTCACTAGCCAAAACAACATGGTTATCCTTGAGTGAATGTTTGCCCGATGCTGCACTTGGAGAAACACTAGCACTCGCTCTCAACGAGGGAGACATTTTGTATCACGCTGAGTTTCACACTTGGTGAGAATGTTTACAATCTGCAACTTGAGTTTGTTAAGACTATGCATGGGCCATTCACCACTAGCCAAAATGGTATTTCTGTGAGTGAATGCATCATTCTCCACTACCATGGATGTTCTATGGAGAATGTCTGCCCGATGCTATTGATATGTACTGCATATGTACTGCAATTGCATCTGCATCCGTACTGCATCTATATTGCAACTGCATTTGTACTGCAGTTGCATTTGTACTACCATCTTTGTATCTAGGCCATTCACCTCGTGAATGTCTGCCGCTCAAACGTCGAACCATCATGTTGTCTGGGCCATTCACCTCTCGTGAATGTCTGTCACTCATCTATCGAACCATCATCCCTCCCTCTCACTGAGAGAGGCATTGTCCATCACGCCAAGCTTGTCTCTGAAGTATACAAACTTCGCCTTAGACAGAGGCTTGGTGAGAATGTCTGCTATCTACTCATCGGTGGATATGTACTGGAGCTTCACTGCTCCCTTCTGCACCATATCTTGGATGAAGTGATATTTGATCTCAATATGTTTCGACTTGTCATGAAACACTAGATTTTCCGAAAGCTTGACACAACTTTGATTGTAATAGTGTATCACAGTTGTCTCTAGCTCATGATCAAATAATCCTGCAAGAAGTTCCCGAAGCCAGATTGCTTCATGACCTGCGACACTAGTTGGATAATACTTCGCTTCTATTGTACTGAGTGTGACAAAAGTTTGCTTCCTCCTAAACCAAGATATCATGGTTGATCCCAAGGTAAAGCAACACCTTGAGGTGCTCTTTCTATCCACTGCACTCCCTGCCCAGTCAGTATCTGCATAACCTTGCAGCCTTACTTCACTGCCTGAGACACATTTCAAGCCATGTCTAATTGTGTCGTGCAAGTACCTCAATACATGTTTTGCTACAACCCAATGTACCTGCCTCAGCTCAACCATGTACTGGCTCGAGGTGTTTACTGTAAAACAAATGTCTGGCCTGGTGTTAACCAGGTACATCAAGGATTTGATCAGCTATTTGTACATCGCGGGATCCACCAAATTTGAATCTGAAGCAGAATTACTCAGCTTCTTCATATTTGCCTCCATTGGTGTAGCCATGGACTTGTAGTACATCATACCGAATCTCTTCAGGATCTCGACCGTGTACTCGTAGTGTCCCTTTTTATAAAATTTGAAAAATTGGGTAAAATTGCAATTTTTGGCCAGTTCGACCTTTAGACTAGTGATGACTCAAATGCTTCCAAATGGCTCCTAAAACTCTCGAATTGGGTCTGAAGGTGTTTGAAAGGTATTAAAACATAAAAATGAAGCTGATGGGTGCTTGGACACTCTCAAAAGACTTCTGCAACATTCATTTAACTTCAAGAGGAATTGGGGATTTTTACTAGTAATTTCGAGGTTCAAACCCCCAAGGGTAGAGGTTACTAATGGCTTCCCAAATACAGTACAACCCTCCCAACTTTCAGAACATAGACATGGATTAGTTATAGGACTTCAATGGGAACCCAAATACATCATTAATCAGTTCTTAAATGGTGTTGCAACTCATAAATAAGAGATTTGTAGACATGTCTTCACATAGGGGGAAATGATAGAAAAACTCCACAACTTGCTATGAAGTTCGAGATTAATGTTCCAAGGACTTGTGTAATGTGTATGAAACTTCTTCAATACATTAATGGCTCTCCATACATCAATAAAATCACAAAGATTGATTGAAACAAATCGAAACCAAACAACTTCAATCTCTCACAACAAGATATAGGGGAAAATGGCACCATTCATACATAGTTTGGCATTTTTACATAATTTCACTTGGAGTTTCGACCTGAGGTTCTTTTGAGCATCAAATACAGAGTGAATACATCATATTACAAATAAATGGGGCCCCTTGGACTCCCTCAAAGAGATCAACATCTCACCATGTGCACCCTTCCTCCAAGAGCCAAAATATGAAGAGAAATGTGAGAGAGATGTGGGAGCAAGTTGAAGAAGAAAAGATCACGAGCATCCCTGTAGCTTCAACCTGCAACAAATGACTCCATTGTAGCTCCAAATGGAAGGTTTGAATGGCCTCTCCAATTGCCAAT
Organism: Larix kaempferi; assembly: GCA_027924585.1. Classification (NCBI taxonomy): domain Eukaryota; kingdom Viridiplantae; phylum Streptophyta; class Pinopsida; order Pinales; family Pinaceae; genus Larix; species Larix kaempferi. The sequence goes on along the minus strand of BSBM01000816.1, from coordinate 746,237 downwards.
CAGGATGGGAATCTTTCACCCTCGAATTGGTACTAAGGCAAATAGAGTAAACACTCCACTAGCATGGACAAGCTCGGCTCTCCAATTTGCAAAATGAGAAATGATCAAAAGCCACTCTCCTTCTTGGTTCTTGTCTTTTATTAGCTTCCCAAGCCCTCCATGGTTTGAATTCCCTCCATGAGCTTCATGCCAACTCGAATTGGGGAGAGATTCCATTGTGTGCCACTTGTCCAACAATTCCTAGCCTCCCTCTTCCATCAATTCGAATGGAGGAATCTTTGGCTGCCCTAACTCCCTTGTGCACCTTCTAGGAGGTTATTTTTAGCCCTGACATGTCCATATAGGTCAGATGTCAGCAATCAGGTCTGATCCTTGTCATAAGTGTCATAGCATCTTCATCATTGTTGTCATTGAAGCTAGGGAATCTAGCCCAAGTGTCACAATAACTCCAAGATGCCTCTTCCTCTTCCATGGGATTTACTCTTCCTCTCAAATTCAACCCTTATTGAGTCATGCCAAGTATAATGCCCTTCCAACTCCCCCAAGAACGTTATAATCCTCCTTGGATTCAAATGGGTGAGAGTAGTCTGCCATGTGGCATGGAGAATCTTGCTTGTGTGGGTCCCACACCACCAATGTGTCCTCATGACCAAGTGCCACCTTATTTTCCTATATTAAATATTTATTTATCCCCCTTTTAATATATTTTGACAAGCTAATATCCATTTGGGGTTTTATAGTTCCCTTATTCCAAATCTAATGTTTCCACCCCAACCTAGGAAACTAGTAGTTTGGTGGAATTTTTCTTTCTAGTGATTTATTTGAATGGGGACATTACAGTCCTCCCCACCGAAGATTGCTTTCCCTCAAGCAATTTCAAATTCGGATGCTGCAAAATCTGTTCCTCTTCCCATGTGATATCCTCACTCGGCAAATCTTTCCATTGTACCAAATATTCTCTTATGGTTCTACTCCTCAATTTCCTTTCTCTTGCCTTCAAATTTTTTTCTGGAATAAGTATGAGCTGTCCTTCATCATCTAATGGAGGGAGGGTTTTTGAAATAGAAATTTGCTGACCAATAGCCTTCTAAGGCATGAAACATGAAATACATTGTGGATTTTGCTACCTTCCGGAAGTTCCAACTCATAAGCTACCTCCCCAACTTTCGAACTATCTTATATGGACCATAATACCTTGGTTTAAGCTTTTCTGATCCTTTCCATTTAAGTTATATGGCTGTATCCTCAAATAGACCAAATCATTCACTTGAAAGGTTCTTTCCTCCCTATGTTGATCCACATACTGTTTTTGTTGATTTTGGGCAACCTGCAAATTGTCTTTTAGAAGCTTCAAAATCTCTTGACTTTTCTCAATCCAATCCTTCTCTTTTGGGGCTCTACTATCACCAAAAATGTGCTCAACAAAGGTGAGTGCTTCATAACCATAAAGTGCTTTGAAAGGAGACATGCCAATGGACATATGGAAAGTAGTATTGTAGCAAAAATCACCCAAGTGTAGCCATTTAACCCATGCTTTCTGCTGCTCACCAACATAGTTCCTCAAGTACCCCTCCAACCATTGGTTTACTCTTTCTGTTTGGCCATCAATTTGAGGATGATAGCTTGTGCCTGGAGTCAATTGAGTGCCCACCATCTTGAAGAGTTCTTGCCAAAAAGCTCACTCATAAATCTGCTATCCCTGTCACTCACAATGTTCTTGGGAAGTCCATGCAATCTAAAAATTTCTCTAAAGAATAGATCAACCACTTGTGCAGCAGTAAAAGATGATCTAATGGCAAAGAAATGAACAAATTTGGTGAGTCTATCCACGACAACATAAATACAATCCTTACCCAAAGCCTTGAGCAAACCTGTGATGAAATCCATTGAGATGCTTTCCCATTTTTGTTCTAGAATGGGAAATGGTTGCAATAGACCAGCAGGATGCGTGTGTTCAACTTGGTTTTGTTGACATATCTTGCATTCATTCAGATACTTTAGAACATCTTCCTTCAACCCTTTCCAAGAGAACTGTTATCACATATATAGTAGCCGGGCTACCATACATTATTTTTCTGATTCCAATACACTATTCAGCCAGTTCCCTTACATTGAGATGTTGAGATGAGCATCTATATTGGATCACTATCAGATTTTGGACAGCAGTATATATATTCCCCCATGCCATGACTGAGTCTCGGGACACTCAGAGAGATGACCGATGTAGCCATTATACCAGTTGTACAGAGCAATCAGTAGTGCCCAGAGTTATACAGCAGCAGTTTCAAAGGACAGATGATGGTTCAGATTGATGAGCATTCAGGTATATGACTCAGCAGGTATATCATTGTGTTATGGTTATATTGTTTTTTATACTTATTCTTATAGCATGTCTTAGCACTTAGTGTCATGATCTGGCGATCATATAGATATGTGGACCTGGTTGATCTTATTATATATATTATATTGTCCCTACTCAGACATAGAAGTTCACTATTCATACTCATTGGTTTTACCCTCCTTAGGGAGGTTGATCTTATTATATATATTATATTGTCCCTACTCAGACATAGAAGTTCACTATTCATACTCATTGGTTTTACCCTCCTTAGGGAGAATAGAGGTGATCATTCCACCATACCTTGGCTTGCTAGTGTTGGCTCCATTATTCATTGTCTTCATCCATCCATTGCCTACCTTTTAGTTTATCACCTTGACTTACTACTTGACTAGTGACATGGAGGACTTTTCCCCACTGTAGCCTCTGTATTGGATGAGCTTCCCTGTTTACTGTGTCTCGGCTCTGAGTTGGTGACAAAACTTACCTTTGGTGAGTTGGGTTGTAGGCCTAAATCATTCTGGTCGGTTGTCCCGATGTTTGGCATTGGCTCGAACTCCCCCTAGTCACTTGAGATGTTGTTGGCTAAACTGAAAGCTCATGTACTATTTATGGAAACTGATAAATTCGCCCATGGAAACTAAAAAGGGCAAGAGCGATGAACTGCTAAAAAAATACTCCTCGAAGAGTATAAGAAAGGTCCAAAAAGCAATGATTCTTAAAAGCTATATCTAAACAATTGCTGACCTTATATATGTATGAAAAACATGCCCTGGATGCAAGCTGCAACTAGTTGTGCTTATCAGCACACCTGAGATCCGAAGGGTTATGTAGGCCAAAAAGGCCATGGAATGAAATTGAATGATCCTAATGAACCTGGATCAACTTGATGTAGACATGATGCCTAAGTTGAATAAGCACTCTCTAAACAACTTATCCATTTGTGAGACACCGCCATTCCCTGTGTCGTTGCTCATTCAGTATATACTATGGTGTGTATTCCCTTTCCCATTGCCAAAGTGTCACAAAGTTAAGTCGGTCAAGTCATCCCTTAGCCTAGCCAGTTATTTTAGCCTTCACTTTTCACTAGCAAATTGATCACAACTATGAAGTGAGTATGATCTTGAAAGTCTAGTCTTAGTAATAATAATAATTAATGACATTATATATTTGGATTAGATCGCTAGTAATGATTACTGTGTTATAATTGTTATTTGAATAAGTTGTAGAGCATGCATTAACCTTTGACACTTTGCAGCAGCTTCCGATGATGGTCTGAGTTATATTTGGTCATGTTGACTTGGTCAAATGTAGTTTGACCAAGGTCACCCATAGGACATGAGAGGGTTGGACCTTGTGATGATATGGATTGATGATATATGGTCTATGTACATGTACATGATGATTCTATGCAGCAGCTACAGGGTTATGATGATGATTCATGGTTTACAGCATTATTTGATCATTTACAAATTATTATTATTTGACCTGTTCCGGTATATTGGATATATATTTTGATCATGCAGAGATTCATATGGTGTATGAGTACACATCTTGGATAGATTTGGACCTTCTGAGTCCAATGAGACAGTTTGTTTTCAGTTCCCGGCACTAACAGTGATGATTGAGCCTCAATAGGCTGTCCGAGTGCAGTTTTGGTCTGTCGGAGACCCTGTCAGAGCAGATGTGATTTTTATCCAGTTGACCTAGGGCGCTGTGCTTGGAGGGGGTGGTCCAGCCACTTGTTTTTACCATATTACCCCCCTCCTGGACACACTGGTGCCCTCACCTTGACATCGCAGGCACTCCAGGAGGCAGTTTGGGGTAGTTTCACGCTTCTCGAGGCATTTCAGGATTGGTAGAAATGGCTATTGAGGAATTCGATTTGGGCTACTGAGGCAATGTCTTGGCATGGGATGATCAGTGATGATGGGTTGATGTCTTCCACACCTCCTCCAGCAGTTTCAGCTTCATCGGGGCCCGCATCCATCACTTATGGCATTTTCTGATGATTTCTGAGGTCTTTTGAGGCCTACGATTTGACCATAGAGGCACGATTTGGTATATTGATGACTATTTTATTATTATTGTGCTATGGGGATTGACCAAGGGTGGCTAAAATTACCCCTTGGACCCACCATAAGCTTTCTATTATATTTTGTCATCATGATTTGGTGGGATTCCCCTCTTCTAGGGCGATTTTGTCCACTTATATTATATTTTATTAGTGATCCATGTATTTTATTGTTGAGCTCATCTCAACCATTGATTAGACATTTGTATCTTTTAATCTTAGCCACTCATTCAAAAAGTGGTTAGGATTTTGATGCCTCTCCTTCCTATTTAAAGGAGAGAGTTTCTCATTGTAAAGGGACTTGTGGCTCTGGATTATTGGAATAGAAAATTATTATTGCATCTATCTCCAGTGTTGTGGTGAATGTTTTTGGTGTTCGTTCGTTGGTTCTTCCTTTGCACTGAGTTATTGGAGGTCTTGTTTTGCCATATCTTTTGTACCACGTTTTTGCATCTACAGGTGGAGGCCGATTTGCTTTGAGGAGGAAGTATTGGTAGGGGAAGACTCTCCCTACTTCTTCTTGTGGATCTCTTCGTTGGTAACAGGGAGTATTACTGTCCCAGGACCTTCTATTTCATGTTATCATTGCATTTTACTTGTATTTCCTCCATACTTGATCTTACTGATTGAATCGTTGTTCCTTGGTTTGATAGGTAGAGGAGGGCGCACTTGTGGGCTAGGGCATCATTTCGGCAAGCAAAATCAACAATCTCTCATTTGATCTCTTCGGGAATCTTCCTCAACAACAAGGCATCTCATTCACATCACTCAGGTATGATCTCAAGGTAATCTCTTTCCATGATCTATCCACTTGTCTAAAATACTTCAAACCCTAATTAATCAAAACCCCCATTTTTACATTTTTTTAGATCTACTAAGATCTAGTGGCTTCTTAGGTAAGATATTTAAAACCCACCTCTATAGTATCCACGGCATCCCGGATCTATAGTTTGGTGAGGATTGGCCTCCATTTGACTCTCTTCCCAAGGCATTTAGTCTCTCCAAGCAAGGGCACACTTCCTAGTTTGGTGGGTTGACCTAGATCTAGTATGTGGGTAGTTGAGATCCCGCTTGATTCATGATCTACACATCCAATAACCTACCCCCATATTGTCACTTTTCTGATTTTCACCTTGTGGGCCCTATTCCACATTTTAAGGGATTTAATCCCCATTTCGGACCACTTGGTATCTTCAAACTCAGATCTAGTAAGATCTAGCCATTGGATTGCCTTGAAATTGTAGATCCATACTCTCACTTGCTTAAACCACTTGGATCTAAAGTTTGGATGCCATTGGACTTGTCTTGACCCCACTTATCCCACTTTTAGGCCTCCTTGTTTAAAGTCGCACCATCTTGGAGAAGTGAGTTGTCCCACTTCTAGGACGTGGGTACTTGAGATTTCAATGGATTTGGAACGGGAGTAATTCAAAACCTAGCTCTAGTAGGTCACTTTGTCAAATCTTGCCTTGGGGATAGCATTCCTTGTTTTAAGGGATTGTGGTCCACCTTAGGGTCAAACCTAGATCTAGACCTATTCATCCATCAAGACTTTAATTGCCCACTTGTCTCATGAAATAGGAGTCCTTAACCACAAGTTAACTTTACTTTGACTCCATTATCCCAATTCCCAAGGCACTGGTCTCTCTCCAAGTCAATTCGACGTTCCTAGATTGTTGGATTAACTTGTGATTTGACCCTTGATTGGTGAGCTAAACCCTTTGATGCCATCATACTTCATGATCAAGCTTGTCACTTGTACTAGTTAGCCCCAATTCAACCCCTAAACTACCCTGCATTGGACACGGTTCCCAAGGCAGTGGGTTTTCTCCCATTGACTAGTACTTTAATCCTGGATCCTATTTCAAATATCATAAGTCACTCTCACATCAACAATGAACCAAAGCCATACTCATTGAACCCCTCACTTATCTTGTGACTTCATCCTAAGGTCTAGGATAAACCATACACCTTCACTTAGAATTAACTTGATTTGGTGTCTTGGTTTTGATCTCTCCTGTCGGGAGTAGATCGGGTCTCCCCCTTTGTTGTTTGGGCTAGATAACATAAAGTGAAGGTTGCCTCGACTGGCGTGACAACCATATATTGGAGGTCGAGGTGATCGTGGTTGCACCTCTTGAGTTGCCCTTCCTTATTGCCATCCATGAGTGGATACATCCATAGGGGTAACTACAGTTTAGGTGATAACAAGAACCTTTGCCTTAATTGCCTATATGTTTTGAAGAAACCAGGATGGCCTGCTAAAGGAGAATCATGAGCTTCGTTCAAAATCTTGTGCTTTAGATTCGAACCATGAACCAAGTATATTCGATCCTTATAGTAGATTAGGCCATTCAAAATCTTGTATCTATCATCTCCTTTGACCCCATCTAACACATCACAAGCAAAACTATCTTTGGCATACTCAACTATTAGCATATCTTTCCAATCTTTCGAAATGTCCATAAGCGAAAATGAAGGTCTCCTAGACAATGCATTTGCTACAATATTATTCTTCCCTTTTACATATTCAATGTCAAAATCAAAAGCTTGGACCTTACTTAGCCATTTTTGTTGCCTTTCATTGAGATCCTTTTGTGTGAGAAAATGCTTTAAACTGTTATGATCAGTTTTGACTACAAACTTGTTTCCCACCAGGTATTGTCTAAACTTGGCCAAGGCATGCATGATGGCTAACATTTTTTTGTCATATATGGAGTAGAGCTTCTCATGTGGGCTGCAATTTTCTACTCTCAAAAGCTATGGGGTGTTGTTTTTTTCCCTAGGACCGCCCCTATTCCTTCTTCTGATGCATCACATTCCAAGACAAATGGTTTAGAAAAATCTGGTAATGCAAGTACTGGACAACTACTCATTACCTCTTTCATTCTTTGGAAGGCCCTTTTTAGCCTCTTCATCCCATTTGAAAGCATCCTTCTTGGTCAAATCAGTAAGTGGAGTAGTTAATTTGGAGAACCCCTTCACAAACTTCCTATAGTAAGTGCATATTCCAATGAAGCCTCTCAATTCTGTGATGTTTTTGGGTGATGGCCATTCAAGAATAGCCCTTATTTTCTCCAAGTGCACCTTTATTCCATCTTTCCCAATGATGTGCCCAAGATACAAAACTTCTTTCAACCCAAATTCACACTTGGACAACTTAGCAAACAAAGATTGTTCATGCAAGATTTTCAATACAACTTCTAGATGGTGCAAATGTTCCTCCCATGTCTTACTGGAAATTAAAATATCATCAAAGAAAACCAAAACAAACTTACGAAGCTGCTTGCAAAATATTTTGTTCATGCATGATTGGAAGGTGGCTGGAGCATTGGTCAAACCAAAAGGCATGACAAGAAATTCGAAATGGCCATAGTGACATCTGAAAGCAGTTTTCTGCACATCCTCCTCCTTCATTCAAATTTGATGGTAACTAGATCTAAGATCAATTTTGGAGAAGAACTTTGCTCCAAATAGCTCATCTATTCTAGGGATGGGATATCTATTCTTAATTGTCTTTTTGTTTAGAGCTCTAAAATCAATGCACATCCTCAAGGTCCCATCCTTTTTCTTCACCAAAAACAATTGAAGAAGCATAGGGACTAGAGCTTGGTCTAATGAGTCCCAATTCCAAGAGCTCTTGAATAGCCTTCTCAATCTCATCTCTGAACCTTTTTGGGCGTTTATATGGTGGTATTTGTATAGGTGAAGTACCCACCTCCAAAACAATGGTGTGCTCAATTCCTCTGTCAGGTGGCCTTCCAGGAGGAAGGTCTCCAAAAACCTTTTCATATTTGTGTAGTAGTTGCCTTATCTCCCTTAGATGTTCTGCAATCTTTATGTTTGGCTTGGGGGAAGTGATGAAACATTCAGCAGCCCATTCAATATCTCCATGCCTCAATATGGACCTCATCCTGTGGGAAGACACCACTTGATTCGGATAGGTATGCATTCCTCTCACTACCCTTTGTTTTCCTTCCGAATCTTTGAATTTCATTTCAGGTATTTGGTAGTTCACTGTAGGTTCCCCTATAGAGCTACAACCATTGCACTCCCAAGACCACATTAGTATCTGCAACATCCACCACATAAAAGCTATTAGGAAATCTATAATTACCTATGGTGAGTTGTAGCTGTGAAATCCATGTTTTGTACTCCATAGTATTGTGACCTGGGAATGCTGACTATGAACCCATCGAATGGTTCAGTAGGTAACTTTCTCCTCTCCACCATGGTTGCATCAATGAAGTTATGAGTTGCTCCTCCATCTACCAATACCGAAACCCTTTGCCGTTGTACCACTCCCTTGCATCGAATGGTGTGAAAACAAGGCATTCCTGAAAGCACTGCCATTCTCCCTTTTTCAGGTGATGGATGATCTTCTTCTGCTGTGTCATATCCCTCTTCTTGGTGTTGAAAGATGTTCTTCTTCCTCCATGTCCCCTTCACCTTCATCATCATCAGAAAATACTTCAATGCATTGTGCTTTCCCCTTAGCACATTTATGCCCTGGTACCCATGGTTGGAATCATGTGTAACATAGTCTCTTTCTTCTGAGCTCTTCCTTGCTTGGTCCCTCTTTCGTGTCCTTTCCAAATGCATCTTTTTGCCATGGCTTCTTGTCAAATCTGAACTTGGAAGGAAAGTTGGGCTTGGGGGGATACCTTGTCTTGGGTAGCACATTTTGCAGATCTTTTGCCAAGTTCATGTCATCTTTCAATGAAGTAGGTTTGTGGGATTTAACTAAACCCTTCAAAGTTTCAGCCAAACCTTCAGTAAAGAGCAATACTAATCGAACCATAAATATATCAGCCACCTTAACTGATAGTTTTTTGAAATTCCAACATGTACTCATCCGGTGTTCCAATTTGCTTCAACTGTGCTAGTTCCTTGAAAGGCATTTCAGGGTCTTTTTGCTCGAATCTTTCCAATACCCTGTTAACAAATTCTTCATATGTTGTAACCTGATCATGTCCCAAGGTTTTTAATCCCATGGAACCACCAATCATTGGCTTCTCCTTCAAGATGCAAAATAGCCATTTTTAGAGCATCTTCATCAACCATTGGATTCGGCTGAAAATATACATCTAACTTTTGTATCCAAGTATTTGCAGAACTTTGAGATGAGCCATCAAAGGTAGGAAGGGGCATTTTACCTATGGCATAATTCAATTCCTTGTTTTGGAAAGGAGTTCTATTGCCTCCCCTCATCTTGAGCTTGTTTGAGATAGTAAAGAATTGATCAAATGGTAAGGTCCTCCTACAATCTTCACTCAACTATTTCCATTCTGCTAGAACTTATTGCATTCCAATTGGGGTGTGAAGGTCCTCTTTAGTTTCAAGAAACTTGGGTGTGGTGGCTCTTATTGAGCTTTGAAATTCCTTGGGTCAATTATGAGGCCCTGTCCTTGAGAAAATGCTTCCACCAATTGCCTTCTTTTCCTCACTAGAGGAACTACTGTTGCCTCCTATTGCCAATTTGCTACCAATTTGACTAGCCATCAACTCGAACCCTTGCATTATCTGCCTTGTCATGTCTTCAAAAAATGGTTTCATGAATTTCCTAAACTCCTCTTTCTCCTCCATACCAGAAGTTCCTTTCTCATCCTTAGCCATAGACCCAACAGAGTGCACCTCTTCTCCTTCTTCTTCCTCTTCACCAAAGGTACTTTTAGTTTCTGTCTCTAAGGGTGGGGGATGACTTCTTGACCTCATAAATGGTCACCCAAACCAGGTGCAAGGACCATGCTCTGATACCACTTGTAGTGTCCCTTTTTATAAAATTGGGAAAATTGGGAAAAATTGCAATTTTTGGCCAATTCTCTTTTAACTGGGCCGACTTGACCATTTGACTAGGTCAATTTGATTGGGCCGACTTGTACTGAGCTTTGTTATTATTCTTTCTTATAGAATATCTTCCAATGCTACTCAAAACATCAACACTCTTGGGTTTTTAGTTAAACTACGTCGAACGGAGATGAATATCATTAGTGACACATTGAATAATATTCCTAGAAGTTTCACGCACATACACCGCAGATTTATTGTCTCATTTGGGTTTTGCAGGGTATTTTTGCATGCTGACAGGGTCTCAATAAAGTGCTCACAAGCACATGCTAAGCTTTTCAACGTGATTGCCACCATGTCCTCTTCTTTCATCTTTTGGTCAATGGCCTCCAATTGTTCTCTTGTATCCTTGATTTTGAGTAAGTGCTCTTGTAATGATGCACTCTCATCCATCGTGATCAAAACATGTTCTTTAGGAAGAAGGCTCTGCCTTTGTTCAAAGTTTCATGTAGATCTTTCAAATGCTTCCAAATCCTTTCAGAGGTCTACCCTGCTTGGACCACATGAAACATTGCATCTGTCACTGATAGCTTAAGCAACATTACTGCTTCTTTGTCCTACTCGTCAAACTTGTTTTGGTCTCCTCTACCCGCAACTATTGGGGGAGTATCTTTACATAGGACAATATCAGCCATGCACTTGTATTAAAAAATGACCAACATACCTTGCTTCCACGTATTGTAGTTTTTGCCAGAACCTTTGCTTTGCTTCCAACATGGTGTTGCATAAAGAAGCCATAGAGACAAGTAAAAAATGCAGAAAAAAATAATAAAAAATACTAAAATGCTGAAAAATACTTCTTCCTTTCTCTGCAATCTTGTAGTAAGAATACCTAGATACTGGCTCTAAACACCTATAGCAGCCCTGTTTTGCTACTAAACACAGATTTATGATAAATATACCCACACATAGCCCCAAAACAGGCAGATTTTGACAAATTTGCTCAAAATCAGCCCAATAAACTACAAATCTGCTAAAAAACAACACTATAATAGTTAATTTCTCCTTGGATCTATTGGAAAACTCCAAATTAGCACCCAATTCTGCTAGATCTGCAAATCTAAGCAGCAATACAAATATGAACAACTTCAACTGAGCTCCAAATCCTCTGTACTGTTAACAAAAACATAAATTTATTGATTACTTGCAAATTCAAACCAAATATCCCATGGCAAAGTTCAATTCATGGCTGTATTAGTCAGAATTGAGGTTTGTACAGGCAAAAAAATCTCCATTGGCTGCTAATTGTTTTCCCAGTGGCTCCTTCGTACAGTCATATGGTCAAATATCTGATGGCTAATTAAGATGTGCTGCACTAATGATCCCTTGATCCATCTTTTCCGACAGCAGTCCCCAGGTCTTCACGCTCTCATAGACTTCGTGGCTCTAGCCAAGCTTTGATACAATATAAATAAAATGAACACAAAAAGAAACCAAGATTAACTCGGAAGAGTTATCCATATTGTATTTGCATAAATGAGAAAGCAAAATATTTTTTATAAAGGGTTACAATTAGGTTGAGTCAGTCTACTTTATGATTGTGGGATAGATTGATAAACAAAATAAAGTGAAATAAAGCATAAAAGCACAAAATTATTGAAGGTCTGAAGCAACTTTATCAATGCTTATGTCTAATATCTAATTGACCATTATAAACTGAGATTTACTTTAACAAAGGAACTGAATCAAAGGAGAAGAAGCCACCCAAGACTTCTTTTTGTGGAAAAGATGGGCATCTTGACACTCATTGTTGGAAGAAGATGCAAGTGTTGGAAGTGGTTTTGAAGAAGTTCAATATTCATTTAGATTCTTTCTCCTCTTTTACTGTTTTTTTAAACGTCATGCTCTTTCTACAGTGGCATGTCAACCTAATAGTGAGTGGATTTTAGACTCAGGGGATCTCATCATACGTCCAATAATAGGAATCTATTTTCTGGTCTTGATGATTGTACAAACCCAACATATTTTTGTTGGTGATGGTTCCCCTTGAGATGTTGTAGTAGCAGGAAAAATAGATCTGATTAATGTGCAAATTAATAATGTCTTCTATGTTCTTCCTCTCTTACCAAATTTGCTTTTAATTTTCAATTTACTCTTTCAAATGATGGCAATGCCATTTATTTTTCACCTCACAATGTTGTATTCAAATATCTAAATGATCCCCAACTCATGTAATAACTCTAGGACGTGCTGATGATTCTTTAAGACTATACAAGTTTGATATCTTTGAACACTCATCACCTACCATATTCTTCATTGCTCACACTGATGACTTGAGCAAACTTTGGCATGAGTGGTTTGGTCATTTGAACCACCACTACTTGCAACAAGTTTCAAAGCACCAAATCGTATGTGGCTTGTCACTTGTCTCTTGCAATAACGGTGTGCTATGGTTGTGTATTAGATAAGCATCACAAAGATCCGCTTCCATCTGGCTAATCATGGTGAGCATAAACACAATTAGAATTGGTTCATAGTGACATAAGTGGACGCTTCCCGATTCCTTTTTTTTTAGGTGCATGGTAAATACATTCATTGATGATTGCACTTGGCGCACATTGGTTTATTTCCTTAAACTAAAAAGTGAAGTTTTCAATATTTTTGTTGCTTTCAAAGCATTAGTTCAAAACCAATCCAGACATCTAATGAAGAGAGTTGCATCAATAATGGTGATGAATATGCCAATAAAAACTTAATCGAATTTTTCTTGATACATTGCATTCAAATGCAACTCAATATGCCCTACACAACAGAACAAAATGGTGTAATTGAAGTTGAACTGTTAAATATAAAGATCACACTTAAAGAAATGGCAAATTGCATGGTTCAATCTAAAAATTAAGCCCCTTATTTTTGGGCTGAAGCAATCAATTCTGCTAATTATATTTTGAACTGTACTCCTACTAAGGTAGTAATGGATGTAACTCCAGAAGAAACCTGGCCTAAAATCAAGCCTAATGTAAGTCATTTCAAAGTGTTTGGCTGTGAAACTTGGTCTGATATTCCAGATGAAAAGCATACAATGCAGCATGAAAGTGAGCAAATCTTTATTGGCTGTTTTAAAGATTTTAAAACCTATAGGCTATTTGTACTTAAAACTTCAAAGGTTATCTTTAGTGAGTTGTTCAATTTGATGAACTCTCCTTGGCCAGCGTTCCTACATGTTCTTTTTGCCTCTTTTCACTTATACTTAGTATTAAGATGATGAGCATGCACTGGAGCCTCCAACTCTTCATCCTCAAGCTTAGTCTTATGATATCACACCTCCTATTGCTCCTCTTTTGAAATAGGTCCTTTAGAAGACAAGGGAAATCGACGATACGTCAGTGGGTGATCCTGTTGATTCTGGTAGGACTTGCTCTTAGTTTTGTCCAGTTGGTTCTACTCTTATCACCAAGCACATCAAGATTCAACATTCTTAGAATTATAAAGAAGCAAGTAGTCTACATGAATGGGAAGAAGCTATGAAATGAGAAATGCACTAAATAAATAATAAAAAGTGACACTTGGGATCTTATTCCTCTCCTTGATTGTTGCAAAATTGTTGGCTGCAAATGGGTCTAGACTCTAAAGTACTAGGTTTTAACAGATTAAAGCTTGGACAAACTTAAAGCGCACCTTGTTGCCAAAGGTTTCTCTTAGGTTGAAGGTATTGATTACTCAGAAACATTTGCCCATATTGCAAAGATCGATTCAATTTGGCTTGTTCTTTCACTTGCAGCTTTGCAAGGTTGTGAAGTGCATCAGATGGATGTCAAAAGTGTTTTTCTACATGTGGACTTAAATGAATAAATTTACATGGAGTGACCTCTAGGTTTTGCTTAGGATGACTCCTCCCTTGTTTGCGGCTTCAGGAAGTCACTTTATGGTCTCAACTCTCAAGTAAGCTCCTTGAGATTGGTATGAAAAGATGGACAGTTTCCTTCTTAGTTTCAATTTTTGTAGGTGTCAATCCAATCACAATGTCTGCACTAGAAGTGTAAAGTGTTGTCGTAAATGTAACTTCGGAAGATATTAATTTGTATTTTATATTGATATTATTATTGTATTTTACTTGTACCTCCGACGGAGATGTTTTTCCTCCATTTGGGGATGTCATTATTATGTTTGGTCATGCTAGGTCATTGAGGTAAAACCTCCATTGTAAGTCGGGGCAATAACACCCCAAAGAATGAATGTAAAATATATTATTGAGTCTCCCTAGGACAGGTCGGCCCAGTCAAGTTAGTCAAGCTGACCTAATTAGGAATTAGGCTGCCCAAACATAAAGTATAAATAGAGAGCTTGCTCTCTCATTTGGACACACCTGTCACTCACTCAAGTTCGCATAAGCAAGAGAGAGAAGACAAGTTCACTGAGGAGAAAGAAGAGAGAGCTGCAGAAGACTTCCTATTTTCGGGTTTTCCATTTTGTGATATTGTATTAGTGATGAATCTATCTTTGAGGAAGTTGCAGGGTTTTCTCTTTTATGGTTTCCCCGAGGAAAACTATTGTGTCTATTGTGTTTTGTTGTGCTTGTTATTCTTTCAGTTAAAGAACCTAGTTAAATTGAATTAAAGTGCAAACTCTAACATGGTTTCAGAGCTAACTTGAAAAGAAGGCATTGTGCAGCAGCGGGAAACTAGGGCTTCCTAGTTCAAGGTCTTCTCTCCATAGATCATTTGAAAAAGAGGGCTAGGCTAACTCGCCCTAGGAGGGTGCATCTTTTGGAGGCAGCAAAATCAAATTCCGAGAATTTTCATTTTTGGCCCTGTCACTATTGTCGGGAGGAAACTAGGGCATCAGGTTTTTAGGGTTTTTTCTCCATCAATTTGGAAAAAGGAGTACATTGGACAACTCGCCTCGAGGAGGCACAACTTCCTGTCCAATCAGAAGTTCAAAATTCCAAGTTTGAAAAATTAGGGTTTCTCTAACAAACCCTAGGCCAGCGAGCTCCAGAACTAGGTTGGGCATCTCAAATTGGTAAGACCTAAATCTCTGCTATTTCAATTTGAGGTTCTCATTTCAAAATGACTCACCACACCAAGCTTGAGGGAGATAACAACTTCCGAGCATGGAAGTATAGGATTGCTCTTGTCCTTGAAGAAAATGATTTGGACAAATATGTTAGTGAGGAGGTTCCAGCACTAGAGGGAGATGAGGCTAAGGCTATCCACAAGAAGAACTTGGTCAAGGCCAAGAGAATTATTGCAAACTCCATTAAAGATCATCTCAGCTCCCATGTGTCATCCTTGAAGACACCCAAGGAGATGTTCGATGCTTTGACAAAATTATTCGAAGGTAAGAACATCAATAGGAAGATGACATTAAGGAACCAGCTCAAGAATGCGAAGATCCTAAACTCAGAGACCATGCAATCCTACTTCACAAGGGTCTCTCAAATCAAGGAACAACTTGAAGCAGTTGAAGAAAAGATAGAAGGAGAGATCGTTATGACCACCTTGAATGGTCTCCCAAGATCATGGGATTCATTCATTCAAGTAATATGTGCCAGAAAGTAGTTGATCACTTTCAGCAGACTATGGGAAGAATGCACTCAAGAAGAAGCTCGGCTAATAGCAAGAGAAGAAAAGATGGGAGCAAATGATGATCAAGCTTTCACAGTTCACGCTAGAAGAAATCACAACAAGAGAGAGGACCACCATCACAACAAGAGGGAGAACCACCATCACAGAAGACAAAGGAGACCGAGAAGAGATCTATCCAGTGTTAGATGTTACACATGCGATGAGAAGGGACACTACTCCAGAGATTGTCCTAGAAACAAAGGTTCCTCCAACAAGAAGAGACATCATGCTCACACCGCTGAAGATGATGAACCAACAAGAAAAAGAACCAGAGAAGAAAGAGACGATTCTTCAAGCGATGAAGAATATGTCCTAATATCAACACTCACAGGCACCATCACACACGGGAGCAATGATTGGCTTGTAGATAGTGGAGCATCCAAGCACATGACGGGATACAAAAAATCCTTCGTTAATCTATCTGGGCAGGAGTCACTTCACAAGGTGAAACTTGGGGATGATTATCAATATCCCATCAAAGGAAGTGAATCTTTAGTCCTATATGTTCCAGGACTAAAGAAGTATCTTCTCTCCATCTCGGCACTAGATGCTAAAGGAATGAGGGTTGCATTTGTCGATGGCCAAGTCCTAATGTGGCCAAAAGGAAAGACAATAGATGACACAATAGTAATTGGAGAGCAAGAGGGAGGCTTCTACAAATTGAAGGGACAACCTAGACAAGCATTGGTTCATGATTCCATGGAACCAAGTGAACTATGGCACATAAGGCTTGCACATGTGCACTATAGAGCACTACCTATTGTAAGCAAAGCAGTTTCAAGACTACCAGAAATCAAGAAAAAAATGAAAGCATGTGCAAGGGATGTGCGCAAGGAAAGAATGTAAAGAAGGCATTTCCCAGCAGTGAAAGCAAAGCAAAAGGAATATTGGAGATAGTCCACTCAGATGTATGCGGTCGCATGTCATCCAGCTCACTAAGCGGGTATGTATATTATGTTTCTTTTGTAGATGACTTTTCCCGTAAGACTTGGATTTATTTCTTGAAAAGTAAAGCTGAGGTATTTAGCAAGTTCAAGGAATTCAAAGCCTTGATCGAGAATCACACTGAGAAAAAGATCAAGACCCTTCGATTGGATAATGGTGGAGAATTCACTTTGGAAGAATTCAAGAACCTATGCAGAGAATCTGGGATTAAGAAGGAGTTGAGCACTCCTTACAATCCTCAATAGAATGGCGTTGCAGAACGAAAGAACAGAACGATAATGGAAGCAACAAAAGCAATGCTACATGCCTAGGATCTTCCGATGCACTTATGGGCAGAAGCAACAAGAAAAACTGTGTATGTACAGAACCGTACACCTCATCGAGTATTAAACAACAAGACTCCCGAAGAAGCTTTCTTAGGTGAGAAACTCGAAGTCAGCCATCTCAGGATATTTGGCTGCCCAGTGTACATACACATCTCGAAGGAAAAGAGAACCAAGCTAGATCCTTCAGGAAAGAAAGGAATATTCGTGGGATACAATGACACTTCAAAAGCCTATCGAATATACTTCCCATGATTCAAGAAGATTGACATCAGTAGAGACGTAACATTTGACGAAGACTCAGCATACAACAAATCAAGAAAACTACCTATTGAAGAGATTGAAGAACATGAAAAAACCAGATTCAGAGACACGGCGATGGAAGAAGCGATTCCAAAAGACCATGAAGACCGCGACATGGTAGAACTATAAGAACCTGTAGATCCACCTCGTGAGAAGAACTCCCATAAGAGAAGACCAGCATGGGTACGAGAAGCAATACAAGATGCAGAGAAGTATGGCACTCCAGAGGGGATGCACAGAGAAAGCAAGATACCTAGACCATACTCCAGCTATGTGGCCCTGCTATGTGACATCATTGATAAAGAACCTTCCAACTATGAAGAAGCAGCAAAGAAGAAAGAATGGAAGGATGCCATGATCAAGGAGTATCAGTCGATTATGAAGAATGATGTCTGGGAGATAGTTCCGAGACCAGAAGGGAAGTCTGTTGTGACTTCGAAATGGATCTACAAGATCAAGCATGTTGCAGATGGTAGCATTGAAAAACACAAGGCAAGGTTTGTGGCATGTGGCTTCTCCCAGAAGGAAGGCATAGACTACGAGGAGACATTTGCACCTGTAGCGAGATACACTTCCATCAGATCTATACTTGCATTGGCTGCAGTAATGAAATGGAAGGTACACCAGATGGACGTCAAGACAACATTCTTGAATGGTGTAGTAGAAGAGGAAGTGTACGTGGAGCAGCCACTGGGATTTCAGACACGTGACATACAAACTAATGTGTGCAAATTGAAGAAAGCCTTGTACGGATTGAAACAGGCACCCAGGACATGGTACAGAAGGATGGACAACTTCCTGATGAGCTTAGGCTTTACCAAAAGTAAAGCGGATTCCAACCTTTACTTCAAGGTTGAATTCATAAGACCAGTGATACTTTTGCTATATGTAGATGACCTGTTTCTGACAGGTGAGGATGAACTCATTGCAGATGCAAAGAGGAGGCTTGCCGCAGAATTCGAGATGAAGGACCTGGGGATGATGCATTATTTCTTAGGCATGGAAGTGTGGCAGAGTGCGGATGGAATCTTCCTTGGTCAAGGAAAGTATGCAGTGGAGATTCTGAAGAGGTTCGGAATGATGGACTGCAAGGCAATGGCCACACCAATGGCATTGAACTTGAAGCTACTGTGTGATGCTTCATCAGAGACAGTTGATGCCACGATGTATCGGAAGATGATTGGTTCGTTGATGTACCTGACGAACACAAGACTAGACATATGCTTTGTTGTGAACACCCTGAGCCAGTTCCTGACGGATCCGAGACATGTTCACTTGATTGTTGCAAAGCATATATTGAGGTACCTGAAGGGTACACTTGACTATGGGCTCAAGTATGAGGCGAATCAGAAGATTAACCTGCATGGTTATGTTGATTCGGATTGGGCAGGCAGTGCCACAGATAGGAAGAGTGCTTCAATATGCTGCTTCAGTATGGGATCCAGTATGATTTCCTAGTTTAGTAGGAAGCAGTCATGCGTGGCGCTGAGTACAGCCAAAGCAGAGTATGTTGCAGCTTGTTCGGCTAGTTGTGAGGCAATATGGCTTCGGAAGCTACTGTCAGATTTGTTTGATCTTGAGTTAGAGGCGACTTGTATATTCTGTGACAACCAGAGATGCGTAAAGTTGTCTGAGAACCCGGTGTTCCACAACAAGTCGAAGCATATTGAGATCAAGTATCACTATATACGGGATATGGTGCAGGAGCAGTGAAGCTCCAGTATGTGGCGACAGACGATCAGATAGTTGATGTGTCGACCGAGCCGTTATCCAAAGTGAAGTTCGAGTACTTCAGAAAGAGGCTTGGTGTTATCCAAATCGAGGTTCCTCGAAAGAGGGAGCGATGAGACCAGAAGACGCAGATGCACTAGAGCTACTTCTGCATGCTGGAAGATGCAGGTGGTCCTTGGGATGTAATGCACCTAGGGTGCTCCGGGTTGTACTCCCATGCTGGAGAAGATGTAGAGCTGGTTCTCGCATGGTGGAAGACGCAGGTGGTCCTTGGGACGTAATGTACCTGAGGTGCTCTTGGATGTACTCCCATGCTGGAGACGCTGAGAGGTCCACCGGTCACAAAGGCACTTTATTGGCGCCTAGGTTGGTTCTCACATTGTGGAAGACGCAAGTTGTCCTTGGGACGTAATGCACCTGGGGTGCTCCTGGCTGTGCTCCCATGTTGGTCGACACTTGCTGACCGTTGAGAGACGTAATGCACCTGGGGTGCTCTTGGGCTGTACTCACTGGATGGGAGATGCAGGTGGTATGTTGGACATGAAGTGTGCATCTGGGCTATGCTCCGTGTATGATGATGAGATGATCTGGATACGATGAGATGATAGTAGGAGACGTAGGTGATTGCTGTGGCAATGTAATATGTGGTCCTGGGTTGTACCTACTTGATGGCTTGCTCGCAGAGATGATGAAGACCTACATGAGAGCTAGGCCTACATCCAACATGAAAAAAGTCTAGCTCTATAGAACTTCTTATGACGGATAGATTTGAGAGATGTCACTAGTCAATGATCGACAAAATGAGGATTACGACAGCAGCGGCGATGATGATCCAGTGTTGATGATGATGATCCAGTATTGATGATGATGTTCCAGCATTGATGATGATCCAGCGATGATGACGGTGTCCAGAATATGTGTCCAAAATGATGATGACTGTGGAAAGAGAATACCTTCCTAGTTAAGGAGTGTTGTTGTAAATGTAACTTCGGAAGATGTTAATTTGTATTTTATATTGATATTATTATTCTATTTTACTTGTACCTCCGACGGAGATATTTTTCCTCCATTCGGGGATGTCATTATTATGTTTGGTCATGCTAGGTCATTGGTAAAACCTCCATTGTAAGTCAGGGCAATAGCACCCCAAAGAATGAATGTAAAATATATTATTGAGTCTCCCTAGGACAGGTCGGCCCAATCAAGTTAGTCAAGCCGACCTAATTAGGAATTAGGTCACCCAAACATAAAGTATAAATAGAGAGCTTGCTCTCTCATTTGGACACACCTCTCACTCAATCAAGTTCGCATAAACAAGAGAGAGAAGACAAGTTTGCTGAGGAGAAAGAAGAGAGAGCTGCAGACGACTTCCTATTTTTGGGTTTTCCATTTTGTGATATTGTATTAGTGACGAATCTATCTTTGAGGATGTTGCGGGGTTTTCTTCTTTATGGTTTCCCCGAGGAAAACTATTGTGTCTATTGTGTTTTGCTGTGCTTGTTATTCTTTCAGTTAAAGATCCTAGTTAAATTGAATTAAAGTGCAAACTCTAACATAAAGGGTGACCTCCTGATGCTTGTTCTTTATTTCGATGACCTACTTATCACCAGGAGTAATCACCATTAGATCAACCATGTGCAATCTAGTCTTATGACCCAGTTTGAGATATCTTACTTAGGCCGCCTTCATTATTTCCTTGGTCTACAAATCCAACAATGCAAAAAGGGGATCTATGTTTCCCAACCTAAGTATTGTCTTAACCTTCTTCACTAGTTTCACATGGAAGACTGCAAGTCTGCCCCTACACCTTTCCAGTCAGGTGTCAAACTTTCTGCTAAGTGTTAAAATCCTAAGGCTGATTCTACTTTGTATAGACGGTAGGAAGTCTTTTATATTTCTCCCGTACTGAATTAGATCATTCCTTTGTTGTTTGGAAGGCAGTAAAGAGTATTCTTTGCTACATCTGGGGTACTTATCAGCTTGTAATTGCGTACACTAGACGGGCTCTTCTTCATTTTTGAGATGTACAAATTCAGATTGGGCAGGTACTGTTGATGATTAGAAATCTACTTCTGGTTATACTTTCAACCTTGGTTTGGGTCCTATCACTTGGTCCAACAAAAAGCAGCATGCAATCTCTCTTTCTTCTATAGAGGAAGAGCACAGATGCACTGTCATTGTCTGTTGAGAAGTTTTTTGGATTTGACAATTGCTCACCAATTTTAATTTTCCCAAAAATCGAATTACGACTCTTTGGAGCTCCTTCATGATCAAGTTCTTGGCTTGTGATTTTGTTGTTTAAAAGATCAGGTTGTAGATATTTTCACCAAGCCACTCACTGAAGCCATGTTCCTTCATCTTCTATCCTTGCTAGGAGTGAAGGGAGTTGTCTTAATGGGGGGATAACATGTGAATCTTCCTTTCTTCCCCTCGACTCCAAGTGAATCTTAATGGGGGATGTTGGTGCATAATTATGTGTGCACATTATTTCATTATTTTTGCACATCTAATTAATAATTACAAACAATAAACAACTTTATAATTATCAAAATAAAACTTTGGAGTTATCAAGATAAGATTGACATTAGTTCAGGTAACTTAACTTGATCTATCCATGCATTAATGGATCCCAAGTTCAAGTAAGCTTGGAGTATCTTTCTATTTTTGGTATAACTAGTTGAGTTATAACTTATGGCTTAGTGAACTGAAAATAAACAAGCAGATAGCTTGTAATTGTAAACAGATACTCCATAAAAAAGGACCTAGGTCCTCATTGCATATAGTTGATTGAGAAATAAATGAGCTTTCTCCTTTGCTCCATGGACATTTCCCTTTCAAGGGTTTGCCAAGTATATTCTATGTCATTTGAGAGTTTGCTGTTCTGCTATGATCCTGTGATCTGTGCAATTTCAAACAGCAGATACATTCTAGGAATGCCGGAGTTGCTTGGAAGACTCAAGGTTATTCAAAATAAGATTGTCAAAAATAAAATAATCTGCAGGATGAATTGGGAAAATTGCTAGAAAATGCACAATGGATAGGACTAAAAAGATCCATTAGATTCTAAAGTTAAAAACAAAAAAATAGACAATTGTCTTGTAAAAATAAACTGTACTTTTTTATTACAACAAAACGGTTGTGTTGATGTTTGGCAGAATTAGTGATATAAATTTATAATTACAAGCAATGCAGAACGAAATATAGTCAATGGTTACACCCTTAGGACAGAAGATCCTTATAATGTTGCTTTTTCATTCTGATGTGATGCATTAATTAATCATAATAGAGTACTTCTGTTTAGACTGGCATCTGGGGGTGTCTTAGATTTGTAAACTTAAGGGAAATACAAATATTCTTGTAAGTAGTGTATTGTAATATTTTTTGTAGTTCATCCAATGCCTTCATCCAGCTTATTCTGTGGCTGATAGTGCTTTCTAACACTTATTTTTTATTCTTACAATTAAAGTTTCTAATCTGAAGTTTCCAATTCGCATAGATATCGACTTAATTTCGATGAAGTTTCTAATTTTTTTCAGCGGAAAAATCTCCTTCCTGCTATTCCGAAGGAATCAACGAAAGTTTGAAATACAATCCTTACAATAGGGCTCAACAAGAGCATCATGTCACTTACAAGAATTGAACCTGGGTGGGGAGGGCAACAATCTTTCTTCCCAACCACCCAAGCTACAACCAATGGACGATGAAGTTTCTAATTGGTACAAATATCTATAAATAATCCATTACTAAAATGGGGATGCCTACTTTTGTGTTGGCTTAGGCACAACCTCAATTGAGGATTTTATGACAGCTTTGAGTGATAAGATGCCTAATAATTCTTCTCCACTTGTGTCCGCGTGCTTTCTTTCTCTAAGCAGCATATATGAATTGTGAACAGCTAATGCAGATAATTTAATGCAGTTATTTATGTATCAAATGTAGCATCATGTTAATTCCTCCCCTCTGAGAAAATTTATGGATTTTTTGTATCAAACAAGCTGAATTGTGAACAGCTAATGCAGATAATTTAATGCAGTTATTTATGTATCAAATGTAGCATCATGTTAATTCCTCCCCTCTGAGAAAATTTATGGATTTTTTGTATCAAACAAGCTCGTGTTTCATGATACTCTCATTTATGAATAATGGTTTTGTGCCTTACGAGACTGTTCATTTCGGCACAGGATCGCAACTTGAAACTCATCTTTTGAGCCAATAACCTGTGTTGATCATTAACTTTATAATTGTTTCAAAAAGTGGTTTTGGAATTTGAGTTGAAGTCTTAATAAGTGATTTGCTGTTGGGGCACATCTTGAAATTCCTTGACCTAAACCAGACATAGATGTTCAAGATAGTATTCCCAGAAATTACCTGCAGCAGTTGCTGGGCAAATTTCCTTTTGCTTCGACCAATGAAGAGGATCCAACTCAAAGTAAATTTGGAGGCAGTGATCTTAGTGATGGCGAGTATGCCATACATGAGCAGGACAGCGACGATGATGATTATGATTGATCTGAATCTTTATTGTACAGTGCATTAATAATTTTAAGTGCAATGAGCCAGATCCTTTTCTTGAAATATAGTTGTTTTTCTTAAATTTATATGTATATAGAGTTTTATAGGTGTATAGTGTAAATTTATTTTTGTGTGAATAGTGCAGAGTAAATGTAGTATATGTCATCATTACATCTTTAGATGTGAGCTGAAGGACAGCGATCTTCCAAGATCATGATGTCTCTTTAATTTGCCTTTTGATGTTGGGTGGGGTTCAATACCTTGATTCTTTGAGTCGCATGACAGGAGTTTCTACTGTTGTGAACAACTTGACATGATCTTTGGATATTTTTCAAATTTTGGTAGGAGAGAAGCTTTTCCATATGCCGTGAAATTCTAGACTTGATACAATTTTGAAGATTCTTTTATTGATAAATGCTTAGGTATGGCTACACGGTTTTACGGTTATGGTTGACTAGTTCTGTAATACTTAATATGCCTAATATAAACGCTTCTGCTGTGTTGATCACATTAAGACCTGTAAAAGATTGTGGTAGAATAATTGTACATTTAGGGTAAATGTATTGTTATGTATTTCTTTTTTCTCAGCTTTCAATATTTCCTTGCCCTTTAGCAAATTGTTGAAACAAGAAGAGAATACTATTTCTGACTCTTTTGTCTGAGATTCCCACTAAAGGTAGAACTCAATTAGTATTTTGCATGGTTAACCTATGGCATTTAATATCCCCTACCGAATTCTAATGGGTAGAATTTTTCAGAGAGAGTATTGCTTAAGATTGTTATAGAGTTTTCATATAATTATTTTTCAGAATAACCATTACCATCTAGGCAGTGATATAAAATTAAACAATTTTCAGTCTGTCGTGTTGTCATGGTAACGTTGGGAGTCACTTGGTAGTTGTTCTGTCACTGTTTTTAGGAACATTATTTGGGCAATCTTTTTCAAGAATATTTCCCAAAAGGAAAAACTCTTAAAGTTGTTTTACATTAAGATATGAAAATATATTTTTGGCATAATTTTAACTCATGCTTTAAGCCACAAGGGTTAGCTCAAGTGGTCATGAGCTAGACATCAAATCTTTCCCCTGGAGTTGGGTAGCCACGGGTTCAAACCTCTAGAATGAGTGTTGATGGTTTACTCCATTTATCATCCATGGATTGCGGGGGAGTACTCAGAGGGTTTTCCATAAATTTTCCCTTGGGATTTTTTTAAACTCATGCTTGTTACCAATTTTATATTGCTGAGTTGGGGAGTTATAACTTGGATATTATCTTGAGTAAGTGGAATGACATTGAGGTGTTTCAAGTTGTGGAATCATACCAAATGTCTTGTTTTTGCTTTCATTCTTGTCATTTGGATCACATGAATTGAGATTGCAGCCACAAAAATTTTAACCTCTATTTTCATCTTGCTATGCCATGTCATGTTTTAAATTTGAGATATGTTTCAAGTTGCTTACAATGAAGATTGCATTTTAATTTAAAATATTGAATGGATATTGTATTTTAAAATTTTCTAAAATTTTAAAAATACATGTTTCCGTATTATGAGATGTCTACTATATTTTAATCGTACTATATTTTTTTTATTTACGTATTGAATCAAATTCGAATTCGTATTCGTACTTGAATATTGCTACTATGATATAATGTAAGATTTTCCTGTCAACACATGCAGAACAATTTTAATTGTAGTACCCATTAAACCCATTATGATTTTGTCCTAGTAAACTCACAAGAAGAAAGATCTTAAACAATCTCATAGGCCCATTCCTACCATCCAAACAGTGACAAAGTACTACCAAGCTAGTGGAGAAAAGACTACCTATGCTACATGTATATCTTTCTTCCAAGTAGAAGCCTTGTTGGATCTGTTTTTCAAGGGAAGAGGAGGATGTAAGAGTTGAGCTCAAACTAAGCACAATAATATAAATTTCAAAGTGACCTCGCAAATCTCTCATATTCTCTCTAGTGCTTAATCACCAACATTGACCATGTAATAGTGTGAACTTTTTTAATACTAATGGCCATTAAAGTAATAGCCTATACAAGGCAGGAAAGAGAATAACCTGGAAGCTTGTTCCATTGTAGAAAATTGCCATTCCAAGGTTTTGAAGTAGCAAACCTTAATCACTAGATAGACTTGCCATAAATGCAGGTGGAATCTTGAGGTTTTAGGTAGGAAATCTGTTACATAAAATTGTAGGGCATGGATTTATTCTTTGGTGCTTAAGGTTTGCCTTCAAAAGCTACCCTTACCATAGCTTTTATATTGTATGAGCTCGTGATTGTGTAAGAAAATTGCAACTGATGACTGAAGGAGCTACCATCGTAGATAGACGCCACCCTAAGGGAGTTGCCATTTTGTGAGATAATATTAAAGGAATCTCGTGGAAGCTTATGGAAATATAAATATAATGTAAGAGTTGTGATCATCATACTGTATGAGCCCATGACCCTGTGCAACAATTCGGATTAATGATTGAAGACACCACTAGTAAATATTGTGAACACCATAATGGAGCCATCATTTTGTGAAAAGAGGAATAGAGGAATTGTGTGGAATCTTATGCCCATACTGCGAAAACATAAGAGTACTTGTGATTTAGATTTTTTGAATTGACAAAGCAATGCCTTTCTTTTGAATAAATTCCATGACTACCAAAGGTTTGATGAAATTTCGAAACCAACCTTCCACAAACTAGATCAAGCATTAGAATTTTGCCCAAATTTAAATGATTTTGACTCTGCAACAAGCAAAAGCAAAAGGAATTGGTCCGTGTTGCGTCAACTATGTTTTTGACAAAATGCTTGTACCAGATCCAATGTCCATACACCTCAAAGCCAACGAGACATTGGCAATCCACAACTCATTTTGTGAGGTTTGGCTTTCGTTATCATTGTTGGTGTTGCTATGATACCTATAGACATGGATTTGTTGGCAGAATTAAGGTAAGGGAAGATGGTTGCAATGGACTCCTTGTGGGGGGATTTTACTATTTATTGCCAATAGCTCTATGCCATGCCTAGAATAAGAGGTAATGGTTTTCAAGGATTTTCCAAGCCATGGGAGTTCAAGGGTCTTTGAGCAAACAATACGTGGTTTGGCACAACAATGGAAATTCCAACAACGATTTGCTCGACAAAAGAAACTCTACTATTTCAAGTAGTTGGCTATTAAGCATTAATATGCCACATTCTATAGGCATATCTTTTCACACATTTTTGCTTCAAAGTATTATGCATTCCAAAATATTGAGGCCCATCTTTGTTGCTATTGGGCCTCTTTTTTTATGAGATGATGTCATGATCGTGTGACATATGCCATTCTCCTACTGCTATGCCATGTCAAATGATATATTATGTTATGTTGTACTTTATATCATTGTTGCTGCAATATATGTATTGATTATTTGATGAGTATGGTTAGTAGTACCACTCATAGGTTGATGAGTGTGACAGTTCGTATTTCTTTTATATAGTTGGAGATTTAATCAATTGTTTGTTTATTAAAAAAAATTAATTGTAGTAAAAATGATTTTTTTTACAATATACATGTATATATGGTATTCATTTAACATGCAAATATAACATTTAGAAGTTAAATTGCCATTCCATCATTCATAATACAATACTTGCTTTAAAAAAATTTCTTTTATTTATCTTTTAAAACAATAGTACGTGTGTTCTAGTACTTAACTCATTCTTGGCTTGTCTTGGCATCGTAAAGATTGCCATGGGAGAACTAGTGCAATGCCTTATCAGACAAGAGGCACTATACTGGATCTTGTCCAGTGGTCTTCACCCAGGTAAAGTACTATATCAGATCTCGTCCAACATTCTTCACCCAAACATAGCCCCGGCAAGGCATTTTTCCTCATCACTGGCTTCTCCCAATATCTTTCCTTGATGCCCTAGACATTAGCATCCTTTCCAAATAAATAACAAATGAAAGGTGTATAACGAAAAGTAATGACCTTTTCCCATTACCCTTCACTATTTACAAAATTACAAAGATAATTCACTTTTAAACTTTATTTTGACATATATCATTTTCTTTTCTTTTCACTCGTTTTTTTCAAATCTCTTTTATTTTTCGTTTATTTATAAATTATCACACAGGAAAATTGGTCTATAACATTCTCCCTTGCTTGAATTGATGATGTTCTCATCATCCTTGACTCCGTCTACATCAAAAATTCAGTATGAGATACTTGAAAAAAAGGATTAAATATCTTGTAAAAATATTCATTTTTTTTCAAACATCATCATGAAAATCGTAGATCAACAAACATCCGTAAAGTAGTATGAGATTGAACAAAAACATAATTTCAACAAGTTATATTCCAAATATGAATACTAGTGGTATCAATCACTATATGCCTCTTATTTTGAATGTTGCCAACTTGTAATCACTTATAATACTTTGATATAATTTTCTTTTATAAGTTTTTTTTTAATTATATATCTTATATCTTGGTGAATATACACTTTACCTAAATTTCATAAGATTTCACTTCATATCATACACCATGTATTAAGCTATTAAGCAAAAAACACATGCTTAATTATTGATAATTATTTGTATATTTTAAATAAAACAATCACATATAATATATCATTACAATTACATACAAATTTCAAAATATGAGCATTCCACCCTTTACCATAATATGGTACTACCCTCATCACATCATTATTTACTGTAGCATGACTAGAATATAATATTCTATCGTTTACCTAGATCCATTTCTTTTTAGGCTCTGAGCATAGCCACAAACATGGACTCAACAATTAATAACAACATAATCATGTTATTAATTCCTTGATATAAATGTGTCCATCGTCACACAATTATCATAATGAAATGCGTCAAACCATAAATACAAAGAGTCAATAAGTAATTGGAAAACATTCACCCAAGATTGAGTACTAAGGTGAAACCCATTTTTAAATACCAAATGTATTTAACTTTCCACAATATCTCCATCACTCATTCATTCCACTATTTAAAACACCTCTCTTAGATATTCTTTTAGTTAGGCTAAGATAGATTTTTCACAACCAATATACATTAGAAAATCTAGCAAGATGTGGCATAATATTAGCATAATTCTCATGACTTTCACACACACACACACACATATTTAACATTATATTCACACAAATCTCAACCATTCTACCTCTTCCAAAGGTGAGAGTGCTTTGCTCCTTTATAAAAAAAATGATGAATAGAGGATAATAATTAGAGACTAATTGAATAGATAAATAAATCATCTCCTAACCATTAAAGACACCATCTGCATCTTTCTTAATAGATTTAATACAAGTGTTTTATTGCTTGAAATATAGTAATAAAAATATCTTCAATAAATACTGTACTTTTACTTTTAATAATAAAGCGCTATTGGATCCATTATTGCACTACATAACTTAAATTTAAACCCATTACTCTAGATAAACCAATCACATGACTCCATATTTCTAACGAATGATTTCAAATTGGAATCAAATTGGAATTTCTCTATAATTTTGACAGTCTAGAAGTTGGAAAATCGATTCATATTCACAATTGGAAAATAATTAGCTCACAACTGGAAACTAAGGACTTAAACCATATATTTAGGTCATGACTGATATCTACATGGTATAATTGGGGATTAAGACAACTTAATCATCTCTTCAAGCATAAATTGAGGATCTATATGTCACAACTATCTATCTATCTATCTATGTATATATAAACAATTACCTTAGTTTTAGGTTCAACGTGATATTTAGAGTGATACTCATTGATTTTTTAATATAAATTGTTTTCTTACATTGTTGACTATATATTAGTTGTCTTACTTTATTAGTAGACTTGAAACATGCATAGAGTATTGATATTGTTATTGACCATGAAATAAGACTATTGAAAGTAAGCTTGACTATTTTGAGATTACATCACTAAATGCAAATCATTGTCACTTCCACTACTATTGATTCACATAACCCAAAATTTACACCTTCCTCTTCTGCTATGCATACATAGGAAAGAGAGCTTGGTCCTTTTAA
This sequence comes from Larix kaempferi, assembly GCA_027924585.1. NCBI lineage: Eukaryota > Viridiplantae > Streptophyta > Pinopsida > Pinales > Pinaceae > Larix > Larix kaempferi. The sequence goes on along the minus strand of BSBM01000816.1, from coordinate 716,540 downwards.
CTAATAAAAACTTAACCATAATACTATGTTGCATATATCCATACATTAGAATCTCTAAATAATTATCTTGACCCATGAAATCACATGTAATTGTTATGTAATAAATCATAAACACTTTCAATATATGAACTCATATTTAAGTTATTCAAGATGATTCTTTGAATGATGGATATGTTTTTTTAAATGATAGACTTATATAGAGTAGTAAAAATGTGTGTGTGTGTATATATATATATAATTTTGCCACATAATTTACCTATCCTTGGAGATACTCTAACCTTCCTAACATGTTAACTCATCATAATTATGATGGTTTAGGATTACTTATCTTAAATCTCCTAATACATTTTTTTAAAGAAAACCAAATGATTCCTTACCTTTTTAAATGTGATAAACCAAAGTTGATCTTAAAAAACACTCAAAATTAAAAATAAAAATAAAATAAAAAATGTAAATAATTGTCTTATCTATTCACTATTTTTATTGAATATGTAAATCATTATCTTTTTAACTTTAATCTTTACACCAAAGTAAAATGGTATATATGGAATTCCATAAAAAATGTAAATAATTGTCTTATCTATTCATTATTTTTATTGAATATGTAAATCCTTATCTTTTTTTACTTTAATCTTTACACCAAAGTAAAATGGTATATGGAATTCCATAAAAAATGTAAATAAATGTCTTATCTATTCATTATTTTTATTGAATATGTAAATCTTTATAATCTTTACACCAAAGTAAAATGGTATATGAAATTCCATAAAAAAAATGTAAATAATTGTCTTATCTATTCAATAAAAAATTGAATATGTAAATCCTTATCTTTTTAACTTTAATATTTACACCAAAGTAAAATGGTATATAGAATTCCATAAAGCCTTATAATTAGGACATAACCTAGTTTCTATTATTACATTTTCATAAATTTTGATTTATCCAAGAAGAAAAGATTGAGAATAATTAGCGAAGAAATGTTTACTTACATTTACATTTGATACTTAAGCATCATCATAGGCTAAAACCATGGGAAAATACGAGGGGTTTCCCAAAACCATGTGTTAGTAAACCACTAACACTAAATCAATTATTTACCAAGGTTATCCTTTATCACTTTTTAACATACTCAAGATTAACCATAACACACTCCAATCACAATGTTTTAAGGTAGTTGTAAAATTCTACCCATAACTCGTTCTTTTTTTTTCTTTATTCATCCACTTCAATTGTACAATTAATTAAATGTAGCTCGTTTTATTCAGATTGAGAAATCTGACGATTAGTACATGTATATATGGCATTCATTTAACATGCAAATATAACATTTAGAAGTTAAATTGCCATTCTATCATTCATAATCTAATATTTGCCTTAAAAATATTTCTTTTAAAACATTTTTTATTTTCTTATGTACCATTAAACCAGGGTGATTCTTGGTCTTTGCAAAGACTTTTGCCCCCTTCTTGGTGTGGTATTGGCCATCCACAAATCATTTTGCGAGGTTTGGCTTCTGTTATCATTGTTGGTGTTGCTATGATACCTATATACATGGCTTTCTTGGAAGAATTGAGGCAAGGAAGATGGTTGCAATGGACTCTTTGTGGGGGTTTTACTATTTATTGCCAATAGCTCTTTGACAGGTTTGGAATAAGAGGTAATGGTTTTCAAGGTTTTTCCAAGCCATGGGAGTTCAAGGGTCTTTGAGCAAGCAATACATGATTTGGAACAACAATGGAAATGCTAGCAAGGATTGGCTCAATAAAAGAAACTCTATTATTTCAAGTAGTTGTATATTAAGCATTGTTATGCCACATTCTATAGGCATATTTTTGCTTTAGACTATTATGCATTCCAAGTATTTATTGGGCCTCCTTTTTTATGATATGATGTGATGTGATGATCATGTGATATATGCCATTCTCCAATTGTATTCCATGTCAGATGATATATTATGTGACGTTGTACTTTATATTATTGTTGTTGCATTAGAGGTATTGATTATTTGATGAGTATGGTTAGTAGTAACACCCATAGGTTGACGAGGGTAGTATAATTTTTATTTGCTTATGTATCATCAAACTAAGGTGATTCTTGGTCTTTGCAAAGACTTTTCCCCCCTTCTTTGGGTCCACCTTTGGCCACTTACAAATCATCCATCATCACCTCATATATTGGTTTGCATCCTTTGGATAAATATTTATAGATTGACTCTTGACCTTCCCTTTGTAATCTCTTCACCATGAAGGCCTCCATATTCTCTTCTTTTGTCTCAGACATGCTTGTGTTGTGATGATTGCTATGATTGTTAAGGAGGATTCCATGTAAATCTCTAGGGTTAAATAGTTATCAAGCAAAAAGAGTTTCCATTGAGTAATGCTTCTCCCTAGACTTGAAACATGGAAGGTTATTCCCCTACAATGCATCAAAAAGGGAATTAGAATAGCTCCCAGTCCAAGACTCCTTGTACCAGAAATTGGTATAAAAGAAAAATCTTCACTAAATCAAAAGAAGACCAAGAAAAATTGCAAAAAATCAAGTAATTCAAAGAAGAAAGAAGCAAGTCTTATTTGCATGTGCCTCCAAATAAAATAAAGGCCTAGGTATCTGAAAGAAAAGTACAACAAAAAAGGAGTCCAAGAAAAATCAAAGAAGACAAGTCCAAGAAGGATCTAGCAAAACAAAAATTAAAATGGGGGGGGGGGTCTGATTGCCAAGGTTAAAGGAGAAGTACCTCATTACACAACACCCATTTGTGAGACACTTTCCTTATTGTTTTCCCTATTGGCGAAGATCATCGAGTTTTTCCTTATCCTTCATCGTGAGTCAATTGATCACCTTTGACTAAAATCTTACTTGTCTATCCTAGTCTAATCCATCTTTAATCCACCTCGAAGAAGGAAATTGTCTTTGTGAATGCTTAAATTCTATCACGGTATTGGTTAATTTGTAAATCATCTTTCTCAATAACATGTTTGAAGATATTTGTGGTGTTGGTATATTATCATGTTTATCATGACTAACTATATGATGACTCACCTTGATGATCATTTGCATCTATATGTACTTGTCCATGTGGAAACTCTTTTCCACTGGTCCACCAGGGACACCTTTGATCATAGTACAACTTCATTTAATTGGTATTGAGATGCCATCAATACTTCTTTGGAGTTATTGTATTTAGTGCTAGTTTTTTCAGTGTTGTATAATGGCCAAGAGGGGCCTATTGCATATCTTTGGTTGTACATGGGGTCCAATGATTCTAAACACATATTTGGATACGAGGTTTGTCCACTTACTCAAGTATATGACATTATATTGGGCATTACTACCTCAGATTAGTCTATTCCAGAAAGGTGGTGGCCCTTAGCGTTTCACAGTCCCAATTTTCATGGATGTGCATGGGATTGATATAATCAGTATTTACTAGATCTACTGATAGATTTGGATACCCATTTGTCTCTACTTTCACCTCCCATGGTTGCATGTCAGAACACTCTTCTAGTTTGGTTAGATATTTCGAGGTCATTCAGTGCAATGTTAGTGAGCAGCCTGAAAACTTCATCGACGTGCATGGAAACAATCCATCCTCCTACACAACAAATTGGCATTTTTGGGCACCCATTTGCCCCTTCTATCCATCCTAACTCTCAAATGGCCAAGCATTGTTCTCTTTCAGTGATTTCCAATGACATGAGGTTTTATAGGCTTATTTCAGAGAGGTGGCATATTAATACATGGCAACGCTAAGGTTTTTATTTAAAAAATTCCTAAGTTGGTTCTAATTTGTCATTGAGGAGAAAAAGTGCAGTTAATGTTCTAATTCTTCATTGAGATGCACTTTATTATTTTTGCTTGGGAAATACTACATTTACTACTTTTTCGTAAGGAGGTCAATTTTCCTAAGTAGCTCTTGGGCACACATGTGGAGACATTTTTGGTGATGTGGCACCTTGGCTCATATTTTTAGGCTTACTGGGATCATTTATCTTATATCTCACATTGAGATTAAATCCCAACCATCCATTACTACTGTTCACATGGATCAATCCCTTTCGTGGATGGATCGTGTGGCTTCAACGACTTGCTCAATAACTACATTTTGACCAAGCATTTGTCTAAGGAAAACAACCCATGGTATTAGAACACGATTTCAGTTCATCTCATGGTTTTGGAGAAGACCCATGGGATATTTGATCATTATTTACAAGTCAAAGAGTGAATTTTCCTCACTAAGGCAAAATGACTTGACTTGTTGGCATAACTATTTGTGTGAGAGGTGTAATCTAGAACATTGTTCTAACACCTAACCTCTTGAGATCATCACTCATTTGTAACTAATTTTTTGACCATAGCTTGAGCCAATTCACCCTCTTAAGCTATAAAAGAGAGGCTCATGCCCATTTGTAAGGATCGAATTCTCTTGGAATAAAAATATTTTGCTGGAATTTTTCTCTAGTGATTCTTAGACTCTAGTGTTGGTGCATGTGTTGCTAGCTTGTCTCATTGGTGAAGGAGGATATTCACAAGGGTCTTAGGTAATCCTTGGTATTTTATTTTGTAGTAAGTAAATTAAGTAGATGATTGCTACAACCTCATTTCTTATGAATGAATCTATATTTGGTAGGGAGTTAGGGGGTGGGAGGGAGGTAAGGGTTTGTTTTGTTTTTTTAATTTTTTTATATAGTTTAGAATTTTATTTTTAATTTTTAATTTGTTTTGAAATATAATTTTTTTAATATAGTTTCTTTTCAATTTAAATTTTTTTATAGTTTTAAATTTTGATATTGTTTTAAATTTTAAATTTATTTATTTATTTATTTTAAATTTGGTATTTTAAGTTGTTTTTTTCAAAATCTTGATTAAATTTTCTTCTAATTTAAAAGAAAAATTTGTTTAATTTAAAATAATTTTAGAAAAAAATTATAAAAAAATGAATTGATTTTTTTTTAATTTTTATTCAAACATGTTCAAGATTTTTAAGTTTTTTTAAATGTTAATTTTTCGTTATTAAATTTGTATTTTTTTTAAATTTGTATTTTATTTTGATTTTTTTACAATTTTATTTATTTTTTAAATTTTTTGTTTTATAAATTTTCTTGTAAAGTTGTAATTTTTTAAATTTGGTTTTTGAATTGTTTTAATAAATTTTGTAGTTTTGAATTTCACATTTTTTAATTCTAGGAGATCCACTTCCAATCCGAGGGTCAATTAGGGTTTCGATTACAACAATACCACCTATGGTTCATTTTTCGGTTGTTTTTTGGTGTTTTTGATGCAAAAATAAGAATTGTTATGGCTAGAGTTCTCGTTCTTTATGTATAGTTATTTTTTTAGAGTTTACTACATTTCCTCTTTCTCCCTTGTGCGCCCAAATATCATAACTTCTACATTTTATGGTTTAATATACGGTTTTATTATGAATAATATCATAAATTATTTTATTTTATATGAAAAGAGTGGTGAAATAATTTCTTGAATAATTTGTGTTTAACTCAGTGCTAGATTTATAGTGTTACTAAGAGATTTAATAAATATAATTTTAAATTATGATACAATGATATAATAATGCCATCCGATAGCATTAGTTTTCAATTTAGGGCTTGAGTTTAAGGTTTTTGTAAACAACAATAATGATTGTTTTGGTCCATGTCTATATTTTTAACCACAAAAAAAGAGTGGTGCTACTGGTAGCACCACTTTTCGATTTGGGGTTGTTTTTTGGTGTTTTTTTATGCAAAGAAATGAGTTTTTATGGCTAGAGTTCTCATTTTGAATATAAATTTTTCGTCAAGTTGTATAACTTGTTCAAAGTTGGAGTGAAAATCAATTGTTACATTTACCTAGCAAAGGAGGGGGATTACTTACCTCCACTCTCCCTTGAAGACCACTCAACTCTCTTTTGTGATTTGATAATGACTCCATTGCCCAACACTTATTCCCATTTAAGGCACTAGATCTCTATTTTAGTAGTTTCATTTGTCTTTCAAGTTGTTCTTCGATTTTGTTTACACTAATCAAATTCTATTTTTTTCAAGTGCTTGGATATGCTCATCAAAGAAACTCTTAGGGTAGCCATTTTCTCCCCCTCCTTAGCTCAAGTTCTCTAATATTAAAGAGCTGAAATTTTAACTCACTACAAGATCTAATAAACCAACAAACTCACTTTAAATTCTTGTAGTATTTAGATCTTAAATTCTGGTTTTGGTTAAATGATTCAAATACCTAGCAAATAGGATTCTCTTCAGTTATTCCTGATTGATCTATATGGATCAATCCGACAAAAAATATTTGGATATATGTAATATTTCACTTTTTGAGTGATAGAGGAGACTCTATTTGAGTCAATCTATGGCTGAGCAAGGAAAACCTACGTCAAGGAAACCTTTTGAATAAGTTTGGGATTGCTTCTGAAGGGTAAGAATTTGGAGCACGCGGAGCCGTATTAGTATCTTCATGGAAAGAGGAGAATGGTAGACTAACCGATCTTTCCATCTGATTGCCCTTCTCCGACCCTTCCTGTCCAACTCGAGGGGACAACTAATGCGTTCCACTCCTCAAATAAGGGCGGGTATATGGTCGGTCTGCGACCCCTGTGGGTTACACCAAGTCTAAAACCAAGTGGATCTCTTAAATTTTAGTTCCTATTAGTTTTAAATTGTTGTTATATTAAGTCATTTCAGAGCTTAAAGTCACAACAAACTTTTGTTGTTGATTAGCTCTTGTTAATAGTACTAGCATTGTGTATTTAGTTGTTAATTCACAAAATTGATACTTAGATGCATGTTTGCTATTGTTAGTCATTATTTCAACTTGTCAACATTATGAATTTAGTGATTAGATTAACCAAGTTCTTGTGGTTGTAATTCATATTTTACAAGTTGATATAGTTTATGGCATAAAATTTTGTTAGTTTCAATCATTTTACTCTCATATAGCCATTCACTTCACTTATAAAATCTTGCTACTGGTTACTATAACTTGCTAATGATGCTATGATTAAATGATCCACATGTAATAAGTTTTATTGATGCAATATATTGTCTTAGTAGTAATTCGCTCCTCTATAAATCTCCTTCATTTTATGAGTTGTTACTCAATTCTATCTTTAAATGTGGATAATTCATTAACATAATGATACATGGATGATAGCATACCAGGGTCTTGATTTATTATTGTCTTATCTTGCATAAATTGTAAATGGAATGACTTATATCAATGCTTATATGATACATTGCTAAAGACCAATCATATTTTTCTAATGCTTAGATTTTATTTCACTTGTGTATCATGCTTTTGCTTTCTTGGTATCTATTTCATCCACATCCTTGAATTGTAAATTAGAGTGTGACTTGATCTCATTACTTTACCTTAGCTAGAAACCTTTATCAAAAGGGTAGTTAGATTATTATCTCAGGTTAACCAAACCCTTGTAAATGACCTTGGAGAAAGTCTGGTTAAGGTCTCTCCCTTGGTTTGTCTAGGCTTGCTCGTTTGTAGGATTAGGAAACCTAAAAGAAGGGTTTCCTTTGTTAGTGACACATTGGGGAGAAATTTGTGTCGGGTTAGTGGCTAATTTATTTCCAATTAGTTGGTTACTAGGTTGTGCATAAACATTTTTGGTGTCATTGTTGGGGAGGCATGGATTTCCCAGTTGAATATTATGACAAACCTTATTGGTGGACATTTTCTTCACCCGACGACTCCACACAAAGACTTCAATAAGGAACAAACTATTAGACATAGATAAAACTTGAGGAGTCCTAATACAATAATAATTTACTCAAGAACTCACAAGAAGAACAAAGTTACTTCTAGCAAGACTATCCCAATGGCACATACTAGTCCTTGTGCTAATGCGAATCGGCTTAGAGCCTTTAGGGGTGGTAGAAACCTTAGAAATCGTTTTGGATTCACATCTATAGTGGGGTGTCTAAATTTTGTTCTTGATACATCCCATAAGAGGTTGCCTATTTTTATTGGGGACAATGCCATCTATGCTATAGAACACATAAATAAGTTTTGGAAGGTTATGAATGAACTTGGTGTTGTGCATGGGGATGTTTTCATAAAACTCTTTGCTACTAGCCTAGAAGGAAACACCCATATGTGGTATAAGAATCTGAGAACACAAAGTATCACATGGTATGACATATTTGAGGAGAAATGTTTGGAAGAGTGGGGAGCGAAACTTGATAATAAATTAATATTAAACCAACTTTATGAAATCGGGAAGAAAGATAATGACATTATCCAAGAATTTAATCAAATATTTGATAAGATTCTTGAGAAAATTCTTGAAGATATCAAATCCAAGGATCTTTCCATCCTATAACGTTCCCATACGTTACATTACCTAAAAATGCACTCAATTTTTTTTTAAGAGCATGTATATAAATCAATGTGAATCATGAACACCCATGTAGATGCATCATAGGCACCAAGGTCAATCTATGCTCCACAAAGTCATAAATACTTGCTTTAAGGAAACTTAGCATGAACTACCATAGATCAATATGATTTTAACTTGTTTTTAACCATAATTATATGTTTGGGTAACAAAATCGAACCTTTTCGAAATATTAACCATCATTACACATTGCCACCTACGGTCTATAACTGCTTCGCATTCATTGAGACCCCCATACTAAGACTCCTATATACCCATTTCATAGATCTCGCATACATAGTTTTATCTTACTTACGTAAGTATAAGCACATGGGTGTCTTATCCCCTTTAAATTACTCTAGAAACATAGACTCTCTCATGTTATACAAATTATAGGCCTATTATCCAATTCAGTGAAGAAAAATGTTATAATTTATTTGCAACCGAGTCTAAAGGAATTATTCTAATCCCTTAGAACCTTTAGAATTAATATCCAAATGCATCAACCTTCTTTTCAACATACAAAGGCTAAAAGTATGACTAAATGCATAATTTTCCATTGAGCTCATCCTAAGAAAGCGCAACTTCCCGTGGAAGCAAATTTTCATTCTAAAAAAATTTCAACTTTGACCTAATTACTGCAGGAGGTCAAGAATTAGGGTTTTCTGTTTTTCACAGATCAGGAAGAAAAGGAGGCTAATTCAACTCGCCTTGGAAGGGAAAATTCATCTCTGGAAGCATTTTCCCAAGAATCCAAAGTTCATTTTTAACCTAGCTTTTGCTAGGGTTTTTGATCTAGGTTCTAGTTTTGCTTCTCTGTCAAGATGTCAAGCATCAAGGTTGAAGATAGGATTGATGGACCTTAAAATTTCCATTCATGGAATTCTAGAGTTCTCATTTCTCTAGAAGAAAATGACCTTTTAAATTTTGTTGTGAAAGGAGTACCAGAACCTGAAGAAGAAGCAGAAAAGACTCAGTGGAAGAAGAGTGATGCCAAGACAAGAAGGATCCTAATAGATTCAATAAAGGATCATTTGATTCCTCAAATTTATCAGAAGAAGACAACCAAGGAAATGTTTGACACCTTGAAGAAATTGTTTGAGAACACAAATGTCAATAGGGCCCTTGCCCTGAGACAACAAAACTCAAATGCCAAGATGTCCAGATCTAATTCTATTGCATCATATTTCATGAAGATCACAGAGATCAAGGATCAATTGGGCACTATTGGTGAAATTATTGCAGAAATAAAATTAGTCATGATGACTCTGAATGGCCTCCCTCAATCTTGAGAACCATTCATTCAAAGCATGACTAGAAGATCTAAGTACCCAATTTTGAACGATTGTGGGAAGATTGTACATAAGAAGAGACCAAACTTGTGGGTAGAGGCAATGATCGTGCCTCTCATGAAGAAAATCAAGCTCTCACTACTCACACCAAGAAAAGAGGAAAGAAGACCTTTGGTAGTCCTTTGGTAGTAAAGACAAAGGTGAAAGATCAAGTCTAACCCCAGAATAACGGAAGAAGACAGATCTTTCACAAATCCAATGCTTCAATTGCAGAAAGTTCAACGACTACAAGAATCAATGTAGATCAAAGAAGAGAAAGGAACATGCCTCTACAGCCTATGTTGATGAATAAAATCCACCAAAGAAGTCAAGGAATGTAGAAGATAATGACCGTCAAAAGGAGTATTTCTTTTAGTACACCAATGATTGCATTATATCTAGATGAGGATATTGTCATTACTGTTGTATGAAGTTCCAGGTTGCAGTTAGCTTCCACGAAATAAGACAACGATCTAAGGAATCCAGTGATCCCTGTAAGGAGGCAGAGATCTAGAGGGATCCCACACAAAACAATGAAAGATAAGTATTTGGATTTGGATTATCATTTGTCATTATTTCTCTTGTAAACCAGATCTGAATGTTCATAACAGTTGTATGCAAAATTGCAAATCCACGTTCTTAGAATCAGGAAGTGTGTTATGCATGTTTATATGACTGAAATTGACTAACAGTAGGCTCATATTGCGCATGTTATGTATGCATTGAGTAAGCAGCCTGTAGTGCTGCACAACATTCCATGAACCCTAGATGGAACTAGTCTAGGATGAAACCTATTTGCTAACATACTGGAGTAGTGCACGCTCCTGACAATATGTTCTAGTGGAGATGGAAGGAATTTGGATAGTCACCGAGTATGTTTGGAATATGGATGAATGTTGTGATGAAGCATTGGCTAAAATGATTACATGACTGTGTGATCCATTGTCATTGCATTATGATTTTATTTTTCGTGATTATGGAATGTTGCTAACCACTTGACAAAATATGACTTGTAGAGAAACACCATATGCTATGGCCTACAAGAGAAGGACAATGGGACTTGTTCTGAAGAAAAATTGACGGATGTTAGTCAACCAAACTAAGATCCCATTAATACTCAATATTTGAGACGGAGCAGGATGCTCAGAAATGGCTCTCAAGATCATATAACAAGATGGCTTCCATGACAGAGGGAGAAGCTACACTGGATATGATGACTATTCAACAGTAACAATAGGTATATGTGGATCTAGTACATTCAGTCATATATGGACCCATAATCCACGGTTCCAGGAGATCTCATATAAATTATAACGACGGGTCTCTCTTTACTACAGATGTTCATCCTTCCGGTGAACATAAGGAGTTGCAGTTAGCAGTAGCAGATAAGTTATCCGAATTTCATCAGTATGCTACCTAAGATGTGGGGACTACATGAATAGTAGTTGGATTCCACTTGAACATTGCTTGTTCCTGAGTGGAGAATTAGCATGCTCTATGAAAAGGACCACTCACTTGAACTCAAAGGAGGTGTATTATACATCTAGTTAGAGCAGTGCCTCCAGATTCAACATGTACAAATGACACAGGTTGCCGGTGATGATTCCTTGATCGTGATGCTATATACTAGTGATTAGTTCCCCACCGAGACTAGATGAGATATCCATCAGTCAGAGGGAGTACAAAGTTGAGAGAATTGAGATGATGGACCATAAGTTCATGGCTACACAAATTTGAAGAAGCTGAGTATGATTCTGATTCATATTTGGTAACAATTGATTGAATCTGTGATATACTTATACTCTCATGAGGAGATGTGCTTATTTTCTCTATGAGAGATGATGTTTAGGATGCAGTTTAAGTTGACATCAGGAATGACACCCCATACATACTGATGTACTACCCAGTGAGAAGCTATAGAGAGAGAGTATGATGCATAGTTGCAGAGGGAATATGCAACAGAGAACCAGAGGGAGTCTAGATTTCCATCTCAAGTAGACTCACTTGATGAGACATTAATGGATGAGCAATAGTGTCCAATAGTACAACTATGCTCTAGTGACAAGGGAGCAAAAGATTCCATCACAAAGGGAGCAGTTGCAGCATGTGGAGACAAAGTACCACTATATTAGAGACATGGTATAGAGAGGAGTAGTTCAAATCCTATCTATTCCAACTAATGATCAAATTATCGACATTCTCTCCAAGTCTATTTCTAGAGTGAAGTTTGCATACTTCTGTGAAAGACTTGGAGTATTGAAGAATGCTTCCCTCAGTGAGAGGGAGTGCTCTTATTCCAGTTAGGAAAAGCGATCCTATGTAGACTGAGAAGAGATCAATCAAGTTAGGACATGTGGTCATGTGTATACTGAGAAGATCCCAGTCTAGTTAGGATAGGTGGTCCTATGTAGACCGAGAAGAGATTAGTCTAGTTAGGACATGTGGTCCTGTGTAGACCGAGAAGAGCTCAGTCTAGTTGGGAATGGTGGTCATTTGTATACCAAGAAGAGATCAATCCAGTTAGGACAGGCAGTCCTATGTAGACCGAGAAGAGCTCAGTTCAGTTAGGACAAGTGGTCCTGTGTAGACCGAGAAGACCTCATTCCAGTTAGGACAGGTGGTCCTGTGTAGACCAAGAAGAGCTCAATCCAGTTAGGACAGGTGGTCCTGTTTAGACCGAGAAGAGCTCATTCCAGTGAGGAAAGATGGTCCCGTGTAGACTGAGATGAGATTATTCTAGTGAGGGCAGGCAGTCCTGTGTAGACCGAGATAAGTTATGTGTGAACTAGTGTTCCTGTGAGGAACATTCTCTTGTGTGGAGAGGACTCTTATGTAGAGTATACTTATATCCCCATGTGGGATGTTGTCCTATATGGACTATGTTTACCTTTCTTATGATGACGATATGGATGAGCCGATCAGATGATTATCAGATGTGTTTCAGTGTGATTATACCTCTCTAGCTAAGAGGGAGTGTTGTTGATGTAGCTAGGTGAGGTACCCTCACTAGGCAAGCCGACCTGCAAAAGAAACAAAGAATAAAATGTATTTTATTATTACAAAATGACAAGTAAAGTAAAGAAGACAAGTTGGCTCAGTTGGGAAAATCACCCAAAAGTAATGTACAAATAAAGGAGTTTCCCTCCTCATTTGTCACTCACCTCAAGCAAGTTTTCTCAAGCAAAGGGAAGTTCCATTTTGGGTTTTAGAAGAAATTTTGGAGTTGTTTTCTTTAGCATCTATTCTTCTTATGATTTTATCTTTTTTGTACTGAATCTTTGAGTAAGAAAGGTTTGTTGGGTTTTTCCCGAGTTTGGGTTTTACCAGGATAAACTATTGTGTCTCTAATGTTTCTATGCATAGTTATTCTTTCAGTGATCCTATATTGTTTCTAAGTTGAAAGAGATTAAAATTATACTTCTATAATTAAAAATATAACATTCTTCAACACTTATTGTTTATCAACAAGGCTCAACTAGCCATAAGGAGGTATCAATTGAGGGCTTTTAGCCATAATGATCTATTAAGAGAAATGCTTCTTCCACTAGAACAACCTCAACAAGTGATGAATGACAACGTTCACATTCCTTTGGAAAACAAGGCAGATAAGATCAATTCATTAGATTCCTAGGAGTTCATGGTTGGACAATTTGTAATCCAATGGAGTCATGACCAAAAATTTAACTAGTGTAAAAAAATATCACAAAGGAGAAGGATGAAGATAGAGGAAAGCATCTAGTAGTTCACCAATACCACAATGTAGATTTGGATGGTTTCCAAGATAAGGAGTGTATTAATGAGAGCATTGATATAAGACAATTTACCTACCAAGACCCTATCATGGTTTTCAATCAAGTCTATCGATATATGACCAAGTTACATAATCAGCTTTGGGTAAGCCCTTTCTTGATTGATAGGATTGATGGTGATGCTTATTACCTAGTATCAACAAATGGTTTTCAATTTGACATGCATATGTTTGCAGACTTTCTAAAGAATTACATACCGGATATCCCCTAACATTTAATCATTTATGGCTAGTGTAATTGCCAATTTTGTGCTTTTGTTTTCCTAGTTTAGAAAAGTTTGATCATTTCATAATTTATGTTAATTTCCATGTCATTAGTATAGATTATACTTACTTAATTTGAGCATTTCCTTTCTGCAATAGTTTACTTTTATTTATTGAATACTAATAAATGGTTCGTGAGGAAGGTATGGTGTTGGTGTATGTACTTCATTTACTGCTATTGTACCATAGATGTTGAAGTTATTGTGTCCTCTCTCCCTTAGAGAAGTTGTCCCCCATGGAGCCACATGTTATGCCACATTCTCTAGGCATACTTTTTCACACACATTTTTGCTTCGAAGTATTATGCATTCCAGAGTATTGAGTCTCATATCTCCTGCAATTTGGCCTCCTTTTTGAAGAGATGATGTGATGATGATGTGATATATGCCATTATCCTACTGCTATTCCATGTCATGATGATATATTATAGGATGTTGTACTTTGTATTATTGTTGTTGCATTAGATGTATTGATTATTTGATGAGTAGGTTTGTAGTACCACCCATAAGTTGATGAGGGTAGTATATTTTAGATTTACTTATGTACCATCGAACCAGGGTGATTCTTGGTCTTTGCACAGAATTTTTCCCCCTTATTTGGGTCCACCTTTGGCCACCTACACATCATCCATCACCACCTCATACATTGGTTTGCATACTTTGGCTATAGATTGACAGATTAACTCTTAACCTTCTCTTTGTGGTCCATTCACCATGAAGGCCTCCCTATTCTCCTCTATGTCTCAAGCATGCTTGTGTTGTTACGATTTCTATGATGGTTCAAGAGGCTTCCTTGCAAATCCATGGGCTTAGTTGGTTATCAAGTATAAATAGTTTCCATTGAATAATGCTTCTCCATAGACCTGAAACATGAAAGGTTATTCCCTTACAATGCCTCAAAAATGGCATTTGAAGACAACTCCCAGTCCAAGAATCCTTGTACCCTAAGTTGGTGTAAAAGAAAAATCTTCACCGGATAAAAAAAAGACCAAGAAAAAATGCAAAAAATCAAGCAATTCAAAGAAGAAAGAAGCAATTCTTACTTGCATGTGCCTCAAAATAAAATAAAGGCCCAGGTATCCAAAAGAAAAGTACAAGAAGAAAAGAGTCTAATAAAAATCAAAGAGGACAAGTCCAAGAAGAAGCTAGCAAAGAAAAAACTAAAAGGTGGGGGGGGGGAGTTTGAATGTCAAGGTTAAAGGAGTAGTACCTCATTACACTACAAGCTGTTGTGAGACACTTTCCCTATTGGTGAAGATCACATATTTTTCCCTTTTCCTTCATCTTGAGTCAATAAATCACCTTTGACCAAAACCACACTTGTTTAGCCTAGTCTAATCCATTTTTAATCCACCTCAAAGAATAAAATTGTCTTTGTGAATGCTTAGATGTTATCATGTGAATGGTTAATTTGTAAATCATATTTCTCAAAAACCTATTTGAAGATATTTGTGGTGTTTGTATATTATCATTTTCATCATGACTAAATATATGACGACTCACCTTGATGATCATTTGCATCTATATGTACTTGTCCATGAGGACACCCTTTGTTGCTGGTCCACTAGGGACACAATCGATCATATTACAACTTCATTTCATTGCTACTGAGATGTCAATAGGACTTTTTCAGATTTATTGTATTCAGTGCTAGTTTTTCAGTGTTGTATAGTGGCCAAGAGGGCCCTATTTCAAATCTTTGGTTGTACATGGGGTCCATTGATTATGATAACATATTTGGATACCCATTTGTCCACTTAATTATATTTTATCAGATTGGTCACTACTGCCTCAAGTTAGTCTATTCCAAAAAGGTGGTGGGCCTTTCCCTAGTGTTCTAGAGTCCTAATTTTCATGGATTTGCATATGATTGATATATTCGGTCTTTCCCAAATCTGTTGATAGATTTGGACACCCATTTGGCTCTACTTTCACATCCCATGGTTGTATGTTAGAACACTCCTCCAGTTTGGTCAAATATACATGGGTCATTCAGTGTAGTGTCATCGAGTAGCCTAAAAACTTGACCAAAGTGCATGGAAACAATACAAACTCCTCTACAATGAATTGGATTTTTTGGGAACCCATTTGTCCCTTCTATCCATTTATTCTCTTAGATGGCCAAGCATTGTCCTCTTTCAATGATTTACAACCAAAAGGAATTTTTATAGGCTTATTTCAGAGAGGTGGTAGATTATTACATGGCACCATTAAGGATAAAAAGGTGCACTTTATGTTCTAATTATTCATTGAGATGCACTTTAGTATTTTTTCTTGGAAAATACTACATTTACTACTTTTTCCCAAGGAGCTCGATTTTCCTAAGTGGCACTTGGGCACACATGTGGGAACATTTTTGGTGATGTAGCACCTTGGCACATATGTTGAGGCTTATTGGGATCATGTATCATCTATCTCACATAAATATTAGATATCAACCATCCATTACTTCACATGGATCAATCTCTCTCATGCATGGATCATGTGGCTCCAATGACTTGCTCCATAACTACATTTTGACCAAGAATTTGTCCAAGGAAAAAAACCCATGGTATTAGCACACCATTTCAACTCATCTCATGTTTTTTATACATGATTTTGAGAATACCCATGGTATTAAGATATTTTACAAGTCAAAGAGTGAATTCTCCCCACTAAGGCAAAACAACTTGGCTTGTTGGAATAATTACTTCTGTGAGAGGTGTAATATAGACCATTGATCTAACATCTCATCTCTTGAGATCATCACATATTGAGCCAATTCGTCCTCTTGAGCTATAAAAGAGAAGCCTGTGCTCATTTGTAAGGGTCGAATTCTCTTGGAATAAAAATACTCTACTAGAATTTTGCTCTAGTGATTCTTAGGCTCTAGTGTTGGTGCATGTGTTTCTAGCTTGTCTCATTGGTGGAAGGAGGCTCTTCACAAGGGTCTTAAGTAACTCTTGGTATTTTGGTTTTCATTAAGTAAATTAAGTAAATGATTGTTGCAAACTCATTTATTATGAATGAATCTCTATTTGCTTGATTAGATCAACCTCTTTTCAATTTATAGTAGATTCAATCACTTAAAGCATTTACTAAATTTTGGTGGGTGATAGTTTAGGAAATAGATTGCTTTGCCTCTTGATCGTTTTTAGGAATACATCAAAGTTGGAGTGAAAAATCAATTGTTACATTTGGATAGAAAACAAGAGTGTTTCTTGCATCCACCTTCCATCGAAGACCACTCGAACATCTTTTGTGATTTGATAATTACTCCATTGCCCAACATTTGTTTCTCTTTAAGGCTTATATATCTATAGTTTTATTTGTCTTTCAAGTTGTTTTTCCATTTTTTTTACATTCACTAATCAAATTCCAAAAAATTTAGGTGCTTGGATCTCCTCATCAAAGAAACTCCTAGGGGAGCGATCCCCCCTAATACATTTCAAATATGGAAGTTACAACAAACTTTTATTGTTGATTATCTCTTGTTAGCAATACTAGCATTGTCTGTTTAGATGTTAATTCACAAAATTGATACTTAGATGCATGCTTACTATTGTTAGCCATCGGTTCAGCTTGTCAATATTCTGAATATAGTGACTAGATCAACCATGTACTTGTGGTTATAATTCATATTTTACAAGTTGATCTAGTTTATGGCATAGCATTTTGTTACTTTTTAGTCATTTTTCTCTCATATAGCCATTCACTTCACTTAGAAAATCTTGCTAATGATTAGTATAACTTTCTAATGGTGCTATGATTAAATGATCCACATGAAATCAGTTTTATTGATGAAATATCTTGGCTTAGTAGCAATTCGCTCCTCTATAAATATCCTTCATTTTGTGAGTTGTTACTAAATTATATCCGCACATGTGGATAATTCATTAACATAATGATTCATGGATGATAGGATACTAGGAGCTTGATTTATCATTGTCTTATCTTGCTTAAATTTTAAATGCCATGACTTATATCAATGCTTACATGATACATTGCTAAAGACAAATCGCAGTTTGTTAATGCTTAGATTTTATTTCACTTGTGTATCATGCTTTTCCTTTAATGGTATCTATTTCATCCACATCCTTTAATTGTAAGTTAGAGCATGTCTTCATCTCATTACTTTACCTTAGTTAGGAACCTCTATAAAAAAAGTAGCTAGATTATTATCTTAGTTTAACCAAACCCTTGTAGTTCACATTGGAGAAAGTCTAGCTAGGGTCTCTCCCTTGGTTAGTCTAGGATTTCTCATTTGTAGGCTTAGGAAACCTAAAAGAGGGGTTTCCTCCATTTGTGACATGTTGGGGGGGAATTCCATAGTTGTGTCGGGTTAGTGGCTGATTTCTTGCCAATCAGTTCGCTACTAGGTTGTGCATAAACAAGCATTATGGGATTCATTATGAGCCCCCTTATAATTATGCATCAAATATCTTGGGGAAGGATCCTTTCACTTATAGATGTAAACGAAATTGAGGTTTAGATGGCCAGCCTTGATCCTTTAATGCCCTCTCCAAGGATGATTTTTTGTATATATTAAAGGGGATCCCTTTTCACTATCGCCGAACTCCCCTCCACAAATTAAGGAGTTTGCTATAGATTTTTCCTTAGATAATTGTAATGACAATGGTTGATCGCTTAAAGGTCACAATCATCCCCCCTTTTTTTCACAATGGATGCCTATTGAGTAAGCTCTCTATAAATGGTATGATGATTACAGGGTCCCCAAGGTTAGATGGTTGAGCTTGCATGGGGGCTTGACAAGGGGTTCATTTGTGTAGTGTTGGTAAAGAAGGAAGCTACACAAGCAATTGTTTTGAATGGTGTATGGACGATTATGGGATTCCTAGCTTATGTGGAACCTTGATACGAAACTTCAGCTTGGAGTACATGTATCAACATAAATATCCTTCATGGATGGAGTTTCCTTGCATTCCTTAGCATTTTTAGAGCATGCATAGAGTTGATTATATAACCCTTTGGTTAGGATTGTAAGTGATAAGCAGGGTACCCACAACCTTCAGGCTAATGCTTGTGTGCATTGAGGTGGACCTTTTAAGACAAATTTTGTGTGAGATCCACTTCTCGTTCAATGTACAAGTCATCTTCAAAAGGTCATGTATGTAAACATCCCTAATTGTTGTTTTTGTTTCTGAGCTACTCATTTTGTTAAAGATTGTCCTTTAAACAAGTCATATGGCGCTTCAAATCCTCACAACCCTACCATTGGACTCATTGTGTCCTTGATCCTTCTACAAAGCAATCCGATGATTCTTAGGGGTTGCAAGTTCAACAAAAATGGTGGTCACAAAAATAGCGAACAATGATTGCAATTCAATAGTTGCCATTAGGTAAAAAATGTGTCTTGAACAAGTGGGGCCAAAATAGAGGCTTTGTTAAGGGGCACTTAGGTGACAATAAGCATAATGTTCATGTCTAAGGGGGTGCCACTTAGGATGGTCTATGTTTAGGTATAGGGGATGCTACTATAGGTATTTTTAAAGTTCCTTGCCTAGAGCCTCTCACTATTTATATAGCAATGCAAGACTCTCCTCCTTCCAACATGATGCCTCCTTCCTTTTCTAGGGTGTTTTGCTTGGTGAGTTCCCCCCGACCAAGGAGATATTTCTTTTCCATTCATTTGTATTCCTCAAGTAGGGACTTGACTTGAGTTACCCATGAAACTAAAATTCTTGGATTGGAATTGGGGGAGTATTTGGGGATGATAAGTGGGTTATTGTTGGCGTTGCACATACCATGGCTAATCTTCATTTGGGTGTGCCCCTTTAGGAAAAAGTTACTAGGTTTATGTTGTGTTTACTCATGAATAATTTGATTGACAAATATTTTTCTACATATAACTAAGAAGGTAAAGGGGGGGTGTAATATACTTAAACCCATACATTTAGAGAAAATATAGCAAAACACAAGATAAAATAGGTAAAATAGATAGCAATGTTCATTTTCTTGTTTAGGGGGGACAACCTCCAAGAGAAAAGCTCCAAATACAATGACAATTCTTGACTCACATTACATAACTTACTAATCTATATATAGTGTTTCAATAGCCAAAGTCCTGACTACTCGTGGTCCCTCTATTAATGAGGGTCAACCACCTAGAGGCCTTTATTCAATAAGGAAGGCCCTCTTACATTAAGACACTACCCACTAACTAAATAATGGGCCTTATGGCCTTGTACATTGATAAAGTAGAGGGGTTAGGGTAGGACCCTAACATGCCCTCCCCCTTAAAAAGTAGCCTCATCCTCAAGGTTGGAGATGGGAAACTGTTGTAAAAGGGCTAATAGTTCCAAACTAGGATCTTTAGGCTGCATATCCTTCCACTGGGGTAGAAATTCCTAGATTGTGCACTAGTGTAGTTGACGCTCTCGTGTGGCTAAAATGCCAAACCAATTGTGGGATGAAACCAAATGTAGTGCATTAAGTTCTGGTAATGGAGTTTGAACTCAACAATTTTGACCCACACCCTTCAAACAAAACACATGAAATACTGGTTAGATTTTGGACTATGCTTGGAGTGCAAATTTTTAAGCCACCTATCCCATGCCTTGAACAATATGATATGGGCCATAAAAATTTCATGCAGGGGTGTTGGATAGCTAGTGAATGTTGAGATATTCCTTAAGTTTCTTAATGAGTTGATATGTGGTAACATTGGTGAACCATTATTGTTGTGCTTTTTCTACCCATTCTTGGTGAAATATGAGGATCCCTCTTTCTCATATTTCCTTGAAAAAGCATCTTCCACAACATTATATTTTCCCTTTTTGTCGATGATATCACAATCATATCCAAACATATTGATGATCCATTTATGTTTCTATGGGGATGACAACCTTTGTTCCAAAAAATACTTCAACTTGCGATGATCTATCTGGAAACACTATCCTAAGAGTTATTGCCATCATGTGCCAATTGCAAGTAGAATGGTCATCATTTCTTCCTTGTAGGTAAACTTTTCCAAATCCCTATTACCCCACTTATTGCTGGTGAATTCTAAGGGTCATCCATATTGCATTAAGATTGCACCAAAACCTTTTCTAAAATAATCAATTTCCAATACAAAGGTCTTAGTAAAATTGGGCATGACTAAGACCATAGTGGTGCACATGACATAATTTAAAACTGCAAAGGATTTTTCTATTGCTTTGTTCCATGCAAAGGCACAAAAATAAAGACACGTCCTCCCATTCCCTTCTTTCTTTAAAACCATGATAATTGGGGATGAATATGGGCTAGTGCCGGGAAGAATGTCTCTCGCCTCCAGTAGCTTGAGAGTGATCCTTCCAATTTAATTATTTTGTGCAAATAGCTTCCTATGTAGGTGTATATTTGGTGGTTGAATGCTCAGAATCAAGGGTATATCATGATTATGATCACCTCTATATAGGGGTAAACCCTTTGATGTCTCAAACATTTGTAGATGTTTGTCCAAAACCTTTTGTAAGTCAGGATGGATTTTGGTGTGGTGTTGTGTAGAGTCTATATGGCATGGAAGTGAGCAATAATTCCATAATGGCTTTTCTACAATAATTTTTTGGTCCGATCAGAACCTATGAGTTTAAGGGAGCTTGCCTTGATCCCTTTGAGGGTGTGAGTATGAGAGGCCTAAATAAAGCTCAAGTATAATTTGTTGAATTCCATGATAACTGGACCCAATGTGCATAGCCATTTCCTCCCTAAAACTATATCAAAACCACCCATATCTATGGCCAACATATTAGTTTTAAGATGATAACCACCCAACCAGAGCTTTACATTTTCAGAATCCCCCCACTTCATCATCCCTCTATTATCTATCATAATTTGAAAGTTGGGAACCGGTTAAACATAACAATGGAGTCCTTCAATCACTCACTAGTGAATAAAATTGTGGGTATTGCTACTGTCAATAAAGATTACCAGTTTGTGGTGCTTGATGTAACCCAAAATTTTTACAGCTTGCGGGGATGAAATAATGAACGAAGCATGAAGAGATATGAGTGGTTCTTCTTGATGAAATTCAGTTTCCACTTCTTGCATGGGAGAAGTTTGGTCAACAATCTCGAAATTGGGCATATCTTCCATAATGATGTCTTTATAATGGGTAGGAGTAGTCACATCAATTTGAAATGACTTTTGTTGTTTGCATTTATGATCCAAAGCATACTTCTCATCACAAGTATAGAGTCCCCATCTTTGTCGGTTTACCATTTCTACTGGATAAAACCATTATACTTTCAAGGGAGGAGAAGGAATTTTTCTTGAGAAATTGACCTTTGTAGGGTGTGAATGGGGAATGAAAGATGGTTTGTTGGTTTTTGCATTGATTTTTGTCTCTACTTCTAGATCCCTTTGAGATGCCTCCAACTAGGGAACATGATGTTGCATTTTGAATTATTCTTGAATCACTTCCCCGAGGACACTGATGAAACATTCTTGAAAATAATTTGTTAAGTTCTATGTACGAATAGATAATTGATTAAAGGATGAGATAAAGTATATGACTATGCCTATTTGGCATAACTTGGTGAGGGGCTGAGGTGCCCTTAGGTTTTTTCTTCCACTC
The DNA here is from genome assembly GCA_027924585.1 of Larix kaempferi. Lineage (NCBI taxonomy): Eukaryota > Viridiplantae > Streptophyta > Pinopsida > Pinales > Pinaceae > Larix > Larix kaempferi. The sequence goes on along the minus strand of BSBM01000816.1, from coordinate 694,192 downwards.
CCACCATTTCCATATTTTTGGATCTAAATACAAGACCCCAACCCTAAGTTTCATCATATCATTAGTAATGTCATTAAGGGCGCAATAGTGTTCCATCTAGTTGACCTTGATGGGATAGAACCATCAAACTTTTTCAAGTCTACTTTAGGAAATTAGTTAAATGTTGTATTATCTATGGAGTGTGGGTTATGGTTGTGAGAAATCAAAGGGGATTGTTGGTGGCTAAATAGTCCCAAGTAATATTTTCCTTGTTGGTGTGGCTCACAATGTCGTGTATTCCAAGGGTCTTCTTTTGACATGCCATGATATTCGAATCGATCGAGGGAATCATTTATCCTTTTCAGCTTATGATCTGGCTTATCATCCAACTTCTGATCTAGGGTGCATACTTCCTCCTGAAGTTGTTGCATCTTTTTCATATATCGATCATCATTTCCATAGATTTTTTCCTGAATATTCTTGTATTGTTGTTCTAGGGCCTCATACCTTGAGGAATTAGATCACGTGTTCATGTTTTCTTTGGTTTTGAAAGGTGGTCTATAGGGATAAATATCATCCATCGTGGGATTTTTAGGTGGGAGCAAGGTTTATAGGGTCATGGATATTAGGGAGTGTTGGGTACTATAACTCTCTAATATATGTGTGAGGTCCAACAATAGTATCTGATCCAATATTTTAGGGCACTAACTAAGGAGGCTTGACCGTTCCCTTATCCATACTACTCAAATACCCATATAATAGAGAGTGATATCCCTGAGCGTCTTTCTTGGTGTACTATAGGAACAAGATGATCAATTAGTTTTATCTAAATTTGGTTCTAGTTATATCTAGGGGACTTTTGATATACCTAAGGATACGTGGAAGTGAAATTCCATATATAGGTGTTGTCTAATGTAGGGTACCAAAAGAGGTTGTAAGGGTGCAAAATAATGTGTCCGTTAAGTACCACTTGTATTTTCTGCATGTATGCTTCCCCAACTACAGGTTTACCCATTGAATGAAAATTATATGTGTTATATAAAGACGTCGGAATAAGTCTCTAAAAAATAAATTAAAAATTGAGTTTGATAACCCCAAAAAGAGCTCCATAATCAATGAAAAATAACTTACATTTAAAGGTAGGGTTTGAGGAAAAAATTTTGAAATAAGCGCAACTCCTTGTAAAACCCTGATTTGGAGATGGTCTTGCAAGCTTACCTTGAAGCTTTGGTAACTCTGAAATTTATGCACCTTTGAATTTGAAATTTTGGTATGTAGAATCCTGATATGACTACTCTGTAATGCCATATGTTTTACTAAATTTTGACCTGCCAAGAAAATATTAAAATAATTTTCCCAAAACTTGTTGATTTTGGCCTTCTCAAAAAAGCAAACTTGTACATCCTGCCACACGTCCAATTTTTCATATCCCAATATGAAATTTTTACCAAGAATTATTTGGTCCATTTTTTTTCCATTACAACTGGTGGCACTCAATTTGGATTCATATGAAAGTAGATATAACCATTTTACCTAGAAAAGGTCCTATTTAGGGCTAGTCACAAACCCTAACTTACACATGGCTTCTTTCCGAATGTATAGCGACCCAAAAACTAAAATTTTGGCCCAAGATACTTCTTTATATCCTCATAGTAACTTGAAAATTTCAGACTTTGAAACTTCACCCAAAAAATTTTGGAGCAAAAATGCCAAGTTGAATCGTTTGAAAGAGACAAACCTTCTAGATTAGTAACAAACCCTAACTTACATAGAGTGTATCTCTGGAATTATAGTGAAACAGAGGTTGAAATTTTGACACAAATTACTTCTGTATGTTCTTTATGTACCCCAAAATTTCAAACCCCGAAATGTAGTAGAAAAAAGATTGGAGCAAAAATTCCAAGATAATTCGTTTGAAAGAGCCAAAACCTAGTATTAAAATTTCTCCTTTTCGGCCCAATAAATATCTCTAATGCCTCTTGTAATATACTTAAACCCATCAATTCAGAGAATATAAAAATACACAAGAGAGACTATATAAAATAAATAGCTATGTGCACTTGCCTCTTCAAGTGCGCAACCTCCAAAAGCAAAGCTCCAACTACAATGACAATTCTTGACTCACATTTCATAACTTACTAATCTATGTATAGTGCTTCAATAGCCAAAGGCTTGACTACTTGTGGCCCTACTATTAATGAGGTTCAACTACATAGGATCCTTTATTCAATAAGGAAGACCCGTTTACATTAAGGAACTACCCACTAACTAACAAATGGGACTTATGGCCGTGTACATTGATAAAGTGGGGGGTTAGGTTAGGACTCTAATAAGGGGCTATTTATATTGTTGTTTCATTGTTTGTCTTGCATATTCTTGAAAGAGAAGTGTACCCAATGTCTCATGGTTTGTAGATCACTGTGATGCTATCAGGGAAGGTGTGGGGTTCTATTTGGTTTATTTCCACAATGATCCCATTGGCCACAACTACTTGTGGCATTCATGGTTGGCACAACATTTTCCACATGTTGAGTGGGTCAATGGGGGATATTTTATAAAGGTTGAGTGGGATGGTGATTGCATTGGAAGATGTGATACAAGTATCTATGGTGATGTGTGGCATGCGTGTGTTGATTGTAAAAGAATGCTTGGTGCCTTAGATATTGTTTGGGGTAAGAAGAAATATTGCATCTTCGTGGAGATACATGTGGTCTAATCAGCAATGTGGTAGTCATTGCATGCAAGCTTGATTGGATAGGTTTCATGCCAATTCGTATGTTGCCACTTTTTATTTTATTAGCGAATGTTCAGTGCACATTGACTTGATTATTACTAGGTTTGATTACTTCCACTTCTCTACTTGGATGCACATTGGTAACATTTGTACCTATAAAGCTCAATCTTTTAAAATTCATGTCTCTTTGGTTGAATCTGTCGACTGTAGGATTGTGATTGCATGGCTATGGTTTTTGGTTTCCACCCCCACTAGGGAGAGTGGTTGGATTTCTTGGTGGGATGTAATGACTCTTTTCACAATGAAGTTCCTTCAAGGCTAGGGCATGATTGTTGCTTGAATCATGAAGGGTCATGTCACCCATGTCCATACTCACCTCCAAGGTGCATGCCAACAATTGGAGTTGGACCTCTTTACTTAGTAGTGTTAACAAGATGTTGGTGACATAAAATTGTAGATAGAAGGGTTTTAAGGGGGTGTGTGCATTGGATTGTTGAGGGCAATGGACCTACCCAATTTCATTACATTTAAAACAAACAAATTTGAGTGGATCTTTGCTTTACGAGACCTTAGTGGTAACCTTATAGAAGAGGAGGTGGAGATTCCATAGAGCTTTAGAGATCATTTTTAGAATGCTTTCATTTATGTAGGCTCCGACCCTTTATGAGGCATTGCCATGGAGGATTTTTGACAAGTTCTCCTATGTGAGTTGAGGCCTTTGAAAGAGCCTTTTCTCTCAAGAGACTACATTGGATGAATTGGTGTTCTTCGTGAAGGATATCAATGATGAGAAATCCCTCGATCTTGACAGAGTCCTTGTCAAATTTTATAAATATAAGTGGCATGTGGTGGGCCTTATTTTATGTGAAAGATGTGTCATGAAAGTGTCAAGGGGGGTGTTATTGGGAAGTTGGTTGATGTTGGGATCATGAAACTCATTCCTAAAGGTGTTAAACACGATTTGGTGGGTGTTTGGTGACGCATTACCTTATATAATGTTTCCTATAAAATACTTACTAAAGCCCTTGCCTTAGTTGTTGGTGGCTAGGATTGTTTTTATGGATAAAACATGTTTCATAAAGGGAATATTTATTTTAGATAATATTATCATTCCTTGGAAAGGTCCCGAGTGGGCTCGTGAGTTTGAGAAAACGTTTCTTCTTCTAAAGATTGAATTTACTATAGCTTATGATAGAGTTGAGTGGGACTTCATCTTCAACATGTTGTGTTTGCTGGGATTTGGCTTTGTATCATCGATTTGTAGCATCACCCATCGCATGAGCTTCTACTTGTGTTAGTGTGAAAAATATGCTTTCGGTGCATATTGTTACAAAACAATATAAATCATTGAATCATGAAACCCTATATAGGGTTGAGTCACATAACTAAATACAAAGGAAGATACACAATAAAACAATATGATATTATACTAAATACTATGAGTGTTTAGTACAAAGATGTACCTTGAAAGCCAATAATCATTTTTAACTTAAGTCACTAAGATGACTTTATTACAAAGATATACCTTAGATTCTAACACTCCTTTTAAGGTTTTATAGTACTGAAAACAAAACTTACTAAAGGAAAACACATATTGACTAAACAAAATATTAGAATTAAATAAAACCAAATGTTCTTCATAAGCTTCTTCCCTGAAAAGAATGTTTGTACCATGGAAGTTACACCATGTTGCTTTGTAGCTCTTATAAAGGTGTATCTCCCAAGTTGAATTCTTGAGTTCTCATATTCCACCTCCCCAAACTCTCGAATTATGACTTGAATTATTCAACAACCATCCATGTTGAGCTACATCCACAGTGCTCCATCAAGTTGTCTAATGACCCGTGTAAGAGTATAATTCCTAAGACCATCAAATTCTCAAACTATCTAGGCAATTATCCATGCCGAGACTTATCTACATTAGATCGCTTCACGCCTTTAAAGGGAGAGATTCTTAAAATGAAACAAAGTGTCATTTATTCAATAAGATCATAACCATTGTCAATGTCTGGTGGAGCTTCAACAATGGCTACATTAACTACATGTGGTTTTCCTTTGGGATTTCCCTTGAGAACATCATTGACTGAAAATCTATAGTTCCAAGTTGTGTGACCCATTTTCTTGCAAAAATACATTCCATTTCCCCTTGTCTTTTGTCAATTTACTACAATTGTTTATCAAGTATAATGCAATCTCAAGGTGATGATCACCCTCTGTATCACCAACAATGGTTATTTTTTCTTCAACTAAGAGAGCAACAACCATATCTTCTATAGTTTGAGAAGGCATTTCGTTGAGAGTAAAAATGAAAATGCCAAATTTATAAGGCAAAGTGTTTAAAATAATGGCTTTGATATCCTCTTCATCTACCATATCCTTGACTTATGCTAGTTGTTTGAGGAGAGATCTCATTTTGTTTATATGTCTAAACACAGTGACTTCACGAAGGCATTTCGTTTAGAGTAAAAATGAAAATGCCAAATTTATAAGGCAACATGTTTAAAATAATGGCTTTGATATCCTCTTCATCTACTGTATCCTTGACTTATGCTAGTTGTTTGAGGAGAGATCTCATTTTGTTTAAATGTCTAGACATAGTGACTTGACCATATATCTTAAATATGAATAATTATAGCTTCAAAGAAAATTTTGTGGTCACCACTTTTGCTCCAACCATGAATTCAGATTATTCCAGATTTCTTTTCATGATTTTTCTAAGTCTATATGTTGCAGTGGAAAATATGAGATATCAAATTCAATAATTGCTTTGGCTTGTGATCTCTACAATGCCATTCTAATATCTATTTGAATATGATAGAGATGGTTGAATTGCTTTTACTATTCCCCACAAGTTTTTATTCATATATTTTTACTTTCTAGGTGTAGAAATCATGACCAAAATATTTTTCTAATGAGATTTCCATTGAAAATCTCATAGTGATCACATAGAGATAGCGGTGTGTGACAACAACAAATTGTTGGACAACCAATAGGAGACCGTCAAGAAAACTTTTGTTTGTACTCAACCCCCTTTGAAACTAGAAATTAAATGAAACAACTAGAATAGTTCAGAATATACTTGAAAGGCCTCTCAACTTGGATGGAAACAACGAAGGCTCAAACAGTTGCATTGGTGGTTACTACAATAACGATGGCTCAAACATTTGCATTGGCGGCTCCTTTGAACGGTGGCTACAGCAACAACAAATCGAATGGTGGCTGGTTGGGGCCAAGGAAACAACAGCTCCGACCCCTTGCACTGATGAACAAGCGATCTCTACTCGCAGGATGTGGCTTCTCCATAGTTCAGAAGCTTGATTAAGAATACCTGTTCAAAAAATAAAATGTTGGCTACATGCAAACATGGACTCTCTATCTTGGCGACGGTGACTATATATTCGATGTAAAAAAATGATCACTGAGCTTTAAATCGCACGTAGGGGATTCTAAAAAGAGAAGCGTTGTTTCTTTGGGCGTCGGATTGTCTATTACCTCCATAATAATTCTAGGGTCATCATTAGTAAATCGATATGACATTAGAATGAGAATTAGGTATAATATAACTTCCTGTTTGCCTTCTTTTTTGAATTAATCTCCTCAACTCTAAAGTTTAAGGTTTTTCCTTTTCTAGTCAATGTTTTAAAAACTGACCAACTTGGAATCGAAACCAGTTGAGTTGGCCGGTTTAACCCTTATCAATTTCGAATTGGTATAAAACTTGGCCTAGAGGCCTGTTTGGTGTCGAACCGGCTGAGTTAGACCTTGACTAGGCCAGTTTGGCACCAAATTGACCTCAAACTGACCAGTTCCACATTAAATCTACCGAGTTAATCCAATAATGCCCAGGGTGCACGCATGGAGGCTAGACACATATGTTTATATTTTTAAATGACCAGTTTTGTACTAGTGACATTGAAGTCAATAATATTGAATGGTAATGTTAAATTCTTAAAGTGAAAGTGACATTCTCCATATCTTTCATTTTCTATCATTTTACTTAAATTTTTTACATTACCATTAATTGTTTCAGGATGTTTGAGAGTGGTTCCAACCTCATCAAACTTCATATGCAAAAAGTAGAATTTTATATCCCATTCAAAATTCAACAAACTTAATAGTTTTCAGGATTTTAGGATTGCAATGTTTCCACTGGATTCTATCATGTATGAGGGTAAGTGATTGGAATTAAAGCACATCAATTCTCTATGTGCCTTAATGTCGGTGGTGTTGATGCATGATGGTTGAAGTTGATTGAACTCCTCTATCATGACCTTAATAATGTTGATGTTTCTCTAGGTTGCAACATCGGGCAACATTCTACAGACGTTCTCCTAGAGAGGTCACGCGAATTGACCAATGGTTGGTAGAGGATGCCCCCGGCGTAGCCTCGATTAGTCATGAGAAGTGACTAAGAGTAAATAAGGCTCGAGATGCTTAATCCGAGAAGGAGTGCTCCAAGAAGGAGACTAGAGGTCACATTGCATACTCTAAGGAGTGCTCCGAGAAGGAGTGAACTATTCTATATTAGAGTGAGTTGACTTGTTTATTTGATAGGGGATTTCATCCTCTTGAGAAATATACAAAGTTTAATCTAATGTTGAATTTGACATTGGCTCTAAGAAGTGTCTAGAACTTCTTAGAGTGGGGTCAAATCAACATTAGAGCTCTATGGTTGAATAGACGTGCATGTGAGGAGATGAACATCAACAAGGATAAATTTTCTATGATGAAGAAATAACCAAGAAGTCAAGTCAACCATTGAAGAAGTCCCATGTAGCATTAAAAAAGTCCCAGAAGAAAGATTGAAGACAAATAGCAAGTTGGATCCGAAGATAAATAAAAGATGAAGATCAAAACTAGCAAGTAGGCCGCAACAGCAAGACAAGTCGACCCCACTATGGAAAAATTCAAGTGAACCGGAGAATATAAATAAAGTGTTCCGGCAATCTATTTTCACATCATCACAACATCTTCTTTTCTCTCTCCACTTGTACGTACCTCCAAACAAGGCCTAGAAAAGGCAGGGAGCATAATTTTTGGGTTCTCTCATCCTCTCCAAAATTCCGCTACCCTTGTTAGGGTTTCTTGTGAAAGGGGGTGAACCTCTCATCTACTAGGGTTCATCTTCATGAATGGTATTGTACTTGAGTTGGATTGTTTTCTTCTAAGAAAATTTGGCTGGGTTTTCTCCCTATTGGGTTTCTAGGGTAAATTTTGTGTGTCTCTTGTGCATGGTTATCTTTTAGTGATTCTTGTTTTATTTCCACTACAAGTAAAAGTTGAAATTTTTGGTGTATAATTATGCAATGATAAAAATGGGATGATAATCATTAGGACATAATTATCAAGATCTGAAAATTGTATTGCTAAGTTAAAAATTCAACATGGTATCCAGGCAGTATTGAAAGAAGCCATTGTCAGTAATTGTTTCTGCCCTAAATTTGGAAACTAGGGATTCCAAGTTTGCACACTTTCAACCTCAGTTTTGGCTCGATCTTAGTGTCTTGGAGGTCGCCTAAGGTTGGCACATCTATCTTTTTTTTTCCTCGAAAAAAAAATCAGAATTTTATTTTTCAAAAAGAGTACAAAAAATACATTTATAGATATATGCAGGGCATATATTCATTCTGAATATGTCTTTTGCTTGCAAAAAGATTACAAAATATATTCAAAATTTAAGACTCTGTCAAAGTTCGAGTCCTTTTCCTTATAGACTTCTTCAAAAGTTGTCTTGTTGATATTCATCACAGATTGGATGTTTAATATAGGCCGCACTTAGTACACTGTTATGATAATACTGAACAAAATATTTGGATTACATCCCCTTCTTCACACATTTGTTGATTTAAAATGGTCTGATATGGGACTCTTTGATTCTACACTATATGAACCATTCTTATAACATTCTTGCAATACCAAGAAATTATGTTAATAATGTCGATATCTTGTAGACAGTCATGCAAAATTTTAATAATCCTTTCAACGCTTTATGCAAACTTTTGTTGCATCACCTGCTTCCATAAAATGCCTATGGAAGTATGGAAGAACTGATCCCCCCTCTACTCAATTATTTTAAGCTTCCCTTTATCCATCTGAAGCCCTTCTTTATATAAGGAGTCCGCAATTCTCTTCCACTCCATGTAGACACGAAGACATGAAAAAGAGGTAAGATTTTGAATAAGTTCTTATATCTCTTCCAGTAGTGGGATAAGACGGACGTTTGAAAAACGATGTGTTTGTTTCACCCAGTTAATGACCAGCATGGAATCACCAAACAATTCAAGATTTTGGCAACCCTTCTCGACTGCAAATAGAAGTTTTTAAGGAAAATAATTCTGCATAATTATTGGACCCTCACCAAAGCCCATAGATAATTTGAAGGATTGGGTTTCAGAAAGAAAGAGTACAACACTGCCCCCACACTGTGAGTGATACTGTTGGGTTGCCCCGTCAAATAAATCCCAAGGAATGGATTTGTTAATAACTTCCTCTCTAGACATTTGATTCGGTGCCTCACCTCGCCCTTGCGGCAAGAAAGATAGAATGTTTATGTTGTTCGTGGAAACCATTTTAGGAACACAATTTTTCTCTTGAAAATTTTATTTGTTTCTTGCAATCCACAATCCACAACAAATGATCAAAGGGAGGGCGAGAAATAGCTGATGCAAAGAGATAGACAGCCAAGCTTGAAGCAACCCTTCAACTAAGAGTCCATTCTATTTGGCTTATGTTCCTAATAAATTCGAACACTGTATCAATACTTGTTTCACAAAGGCATACTGGGTAAATAGATGAGAAATAGAGTCCTCAACTGATTTACAGAGTGTACACCAATTCATTCCTTCAAAACATCTTTTTTGTAGAATGTCCCAAGTTGGGACTTTATTCTCTAAAGCACACCACATCAACATGTGAGACTTTCATGGGAACTTGAATTTCCACCCTTTCTTCCACCACCATTTTGGATCTCTATTGACAGTGTCCGAATTGAGTTGGATATATCCCATCTTTGGTGTGTAATTGCCCAATGGATCCGGGTCCAATATTAATTCATCTTCCATATCTCTGATTCTAACATGTCCATCTCCGAGAGCTTCATGAAAATTTTCCACATGTCTTCTTCTTTATTTTCCAGCCCCAATGAGTGGGAAAACATCCATCCCTATTGCCATAAATATGTGGTTCTCGAATTTGCCACTTGATTTAAGGTATAATTGCCAATATCATGCAGCTTGTTCAACATGGGTGGTGGGAAAAAATGTCTTCCTCTGCATCCCATCCATGGGTTCATTCCTATTTGAACCTAATTGCCCTTACCTATCCACCACGTCAACCCTCTACCAATGAGGTCAAAGGATTTAACCATGGCCCGCCACATGATTGATTTATTTGTCCTTTTGTTTGTATTTCTTATCCAATCCAATATGGAATTTGGGGCTATGAAATTTTGGGAGACCGTAATCAAAGTATTTGAGTAGTGAGGAGCCTCCATCTGCACTTGGAAGCAATAACTTTGAGAATAGAAAAGTATTCTTGAGACTCCAACCCCTCGAAAGATTTTGGAGTAGCAATTATCTCCCATTTGACCCATGGCATAACTAATGGTCCTTATTGCTACTCCATAGGAACCGGAAACACAACCTCTTGGTCAACTCCAAAATCCCTTTTGGAATCCATGCCAATGACATCCAATAAACTGGGATAGCTTCAAGAGTTGATTTTACCAAAACCAATCTACCAAACCTTGAAAACCATTTGAAACTCCAAATATGGATTCGCTTTTCAATTTTGGTAATCAACCACATCCAATCCCACTTATGATAGTTGTTTGGTTTTAGGTGGAAACCCAAATATTTTAAACCTTCATCCAAATTGTTCTTTGCTTCATCAAGCTTGTCTAAGTACTTGGATTTCTCTACTACACCAGTGGGCTCAACTGCAGAGCCATTCACCACTCTGGAAAGGCTCTTCGACTTCAAGAAGATGTCCATCTTTGCCTTCCATTCGAAGTAGATGAATGAATTCAACTTGAGATCCATGATACTGCAAAATTCGAAGTTGAAGAGAGGATAGTCCTGCAAAACAAATGAGAATTGTGAAATGGAGATCTGTTGCAATTCGAATTGAACACTGCCTTAGGACACTGAGCACATGTGACTAAGTCCTTCACACCTGGCTAGACCTCACTGTATTTCTCCAGTGAATTCAAGGAAATAGCACTAGGATTTGCTGTGGAAACTCAGAGGCTTCTGGTGCTCAATGAAAGACAGTTGCTCAAGGAATTGTTGCAACTGCTACAACTGCTACTGCTGCAATTCAAATAGCTGTTGTTAGCTCTGATACCATGTGATATTTTAGGATTAGGATCACTCAGATGTAGCATACCTCACTAAAAACTCACTCAAGAAGTGTAGAAAGAAGAAGAAGAAATGTTGATTCAATAATCACTCATACACAAGAAATGACAAAAACTGTTGTATCATATATCAGCTGTAAGATGGCACTCTGAATAGTGAATAATAACTTAATACAATCAATAGAATTCAAATGCCTCCTAAGTTCATTCGGATCATCCTCATTGTGTAGCTTGGACAACATTGGAGACATCATCCAATCAGTGGCAATAGTCACAAATAGTCAAAAGTCAGTCAAATGAGTCTAACTGAGTCTAACTGAGCCATGTGAGCACAAATCAAGGGATGGAGACACCAAGGACGGCGCATGAGGCTGTCAGAAGGTTAAGTGGCACTCCAAAATAGACAACTGGGAGCTACAGGCAGTTAAATTGAGCAATAAATGAAAGAAATGGTCAATCAATGCTCTAAATAACTGTTAAACTCCTGGTAGGTGAGCTAAGGCGCATATGTCATCCAGGTGAGGAAAACAAGGTGCATCAGGTAGGTAGGAGGTCTACTAGGGGATGAAGACAGTCTCTAGGGAGTTGAAAATAGGCTCTAGGTGTTGGGGAGACCACCATACTGATGACTGGATGCATGTAGATGCATGCATGATCACTGGATGCATGCAGAATGCATGCATGCATGCAAAATATAAAAAATGATGGTGATAATATTCCAACACCCTCCCGCAAGCTATACTATGAGGTAGTGACTTAAAACTGAAAAGGAGGGCCCTGGTGACTAAGACCAAAGGTCACCCCTTACAACAATCTAAATAATAAATGAGGAAAGAGGGAAAACCTAGTGGGAAGAAATCCCTCCCTCAAAATAGACTGAAGGATGCTAATGTAGCATGGCATTAGTCACCCCAAGAAGAGATCTAAGGTAAGTCAACCTATTCACTAAGAATGTCTTAGTGAATATATCTGCAATCTGCTCTTTCGTCGAAAGGTCGAGTAGTGAGATGGTCTGATCATGCACCAATCCTCGGATGTAATGCATGTGTATCTCAATGTGTTTGGTTGTCTGTCTCATAACTGAATCTATAGAAATCCTGATAGCACTCTGATTGTCACAATATATGATTGGTGGAGCACTGAATCGAATCCCAAACTCTGACAAGATGCCCCGCAACCAGATGCACTGTGTGGATGCATTGACTGCACCTCTATACTCGGCCTCTACTGAAGAAAGAGCTAAAGCAGTCTTCTTTTTGCTTGACCAACAGATAGGTCCAGATCCAATCATGAAAATAAAACCAGATGTTGAATTTCGATCTGAGTTGTCTCCAGCCCAATCTGAGTCAGTATAGCCAACAAGGTTCAGAGGAGACCCAATTGCATAGTGAATACCATAGGTCTTTGTCCCTTGCAAGTAATGCAAGAGACTCTTTGTTTCCTTCCAGTGAAGCTCATGAGGCTCCTTCATGAATCTAGAGACATCACTGATTGCATAGGAAATACCAGGTTGAGTGTGTGTAAGAAACAATAGACTCCCAATCAACTGACGATACAGTGTACTATCCACCGGAGGTGTGGAAGAACCATCCTCAAGGATGATCCCTGAAAGAAAAGGAGATGTTGCTGGTTTGCATTCGCTCATATGGAACCTGTCAAGTAGATCTGAAACATACTTGGACTGTGCAACCTTGATTCCTGAATCACTCCGACTGACTTCAAGACCAAGAAATTGTCTCAACAATCCAAGATCTGACATGGAGAAGGAGTTATGCAAAGTTGTTTTTATAGATCTGATGCATGAAGTGTTGCTCCCTATAATCAATAGATCATCAACACATAGAACAATCAGAAGTAGAGAGTCACCTTCATGTCTCATATAGACATTCGAATCATATTTGCATCTCAAGAAATTTTGTGACAGAAGGAAGGAGTCCTTCTTTGCATACCAAGCTCGGGTAGCTTGCTTGAGTCCATACAAGGACTTCCTCAATCTGCATACCAGTGAAGAATCTTCAACATACCCCTCAAGTTTCTTCATGTAGATCTCCTCCTCTATATCTGCATGAAGGAAATCACTCTTGACATCCATGTAGTGCACTTCCCAGTGCTTGGATGCAGCAAGAGAAAGAACAAGACAGATGGAATCCATCTTAGCAATAAGAGTGAATGTCTCTGAGTAGTCAATCCCATGGACTTGGGAGTAACCCTTTGCAACCAGTCGAGCCTTGTATTTGCTAGTGACTCCATGAGAGTCCATCTTAGTTCTATAAACCCACTTGCATTGAACAAGCTTTCTCCTAGGAGGGAGAGAAACAAGATCCCAAGTTTCGTTTCTTTGAAGAGACTCATACTCTTCATCCATAGTTTCTACCCATCTTGGATCTTGGTAGGCTTCAAAGAATGTCTTTGGATCTGATTCAATCATAAGAAAGCATCTCTCAACTAGAAATGGATATGTGTGAGAGAGAAGATCAGATTTGGTTGTTCTTGAAGATGATGGATCTCCAACAAGATCACTAGTGGATGCAACAGTAGTGGTGTCCCATTTTGAAATAGGAGTTCGAACCTTAGGTGCTAGATCTTCAAGTTCTTGTGGATCTGGATCTAGCATTCGCTCTACCTTCTGAATCTTCTTTTTCTCAACCTTCTTTGCTGCATCTTTTCCATTCAAGAAACCTTTGTAGGTGCCTTGGGAAAACTTGATCTTGGGAAGCCCTTCAACCATCTCTTTTGTGTGCATGTCTTGCAATTATTGATAGCTGAGATGCCCAAATATTTCATGCCACAATCTACTCTCTTCATTTGCATGAGTGTGAAGAGCAGTTTTCTTTGAGAGAGGTAAGAAGTGTGATAACTCATACAATTTCAACTTATGATTTGCAACTCCTTTTGCAATGGTAGATCCTGATACCATGTCTTGAATTTCAACCTCATTAGGAGAGAAGATCACCCTCTTGGGCTCTCTAGTATGGGTCATCTGATATACTGAAAGTAGATTAGCAGTGAGAGTGGGGACATAGAGCACATTAGAGAAGTACCCATGATCAAGTTTGATTGTTCCTATCCCTTCAGAAGAGACCTCAGAATCATTCCCCAACATGATGGATGGTCCAACAGTAGATTTGAAACCAGTGAAGATATCAATGGAGGAATACATGTGTCTTGATGCTCCAGAATCTATGATGAAGGAGGAATGCGATGATGCTCCTTAATGAGAGCATGGAATCTCTCTTTGTCCTCAGATCCAGATGGTTCACTCTCTTTCTTTCTAGCACATGCAGGTACTGGAAGATTATTGTTTTCAAGAAGTGAAGTTATTAGATATATGGTCTTCTTCATACATGAGCTCTCAGGGTGATATCCTCGGTTACAGTATGTGCACTTGGATTTTCCCTTTTGAGATTTTTTGTCCTTCTTAGGATTCGAAGGCCCATCTGACTAGTTTGGAGCCTCCTTCTGCTTATGATCATTCAACTTTCTATCAGAAATTTTTTGTTTCCCTTTTCCATTCGCTCTTCTCATCTCAGTGGTTGCAATATATGAATCCAACTTGGTTTTTATCACTCCCATATGCACTAGATTCTCCTCCTCAAGTGTGAGAGATTGGATGAAGTCTTCAAGCGAAGGGAAATTCCATTTTGGACTGGACAAATTTGTTGACTGGAAGGTCAAAACAAACACTGAATAATCAGGGCCTAGCTTCAACAGAATGGCAAGGATGAGTTGTTTGTCTTCCTTCTCAATCCCACACCTCTTCAATTGTGAAATCAAGTTCTTGAATTTGTTGAGAAACTCAGTGATAGTTTCGAAACTGCTTGGGCTCATGGAGAGGAGCTCATTTTATAAATTATGACCCTTCAAGTCATCCTTCTGGCCAAGAAGAGATTCGAGCTTGTCCCAAACCTCCTTTGGAGTCTTCAGATCAGTAACATGAAAGTGTAGGTCTTCAGAAATGCTAAGTAGCAACAGTCCTACTGCTTCATCAAGCTTGTGTAAGTACTTGGATTTCTGTACTGCACCAATGGGCTCAACTACAGAGCCATTCACCACTCTGGAAAGGCTTTTCGACTTCAAGAAGATGTCCATATTTGCCTTCCATTCGAAGTAGTTGAATGAATTCAACTTGAGATCCATGATACTGCAGAATTCGAAGTTGGAGAGAGGATAGTCCTGCAAAACAAATGAGAATTATGAAATGGAGATCTACTGCAATTCGAATTGAACACCGCCTTAGGACACTGAGCACATGTGACTAATTCCTTCACACCTGGCTAGACCTCACTGGATTGCTCCAGTGAATTCAAGGAAATAACACCAGGATTTGTTGTGGAAACTCAGAGGCTTCTGGTGCTCAATGAAAGACAATTGCTCAAGGAATTGCTGCAACTGATGCAATTCAAATAGCTATTGTCAGCTCTGATACCATGTGATATTTTAGGATTAGGATCACTTAGCTGTAGCAGATCTCACTAAAAACTCACTCAAGAAGTGCAGAAAGAAGAAGAAGAAATGTTGATTCAATAATCACTCATACACAAGAAATGACAAAAATTGTTGTATCATACATCAACTGTAAGCTGGCACTCTGAATAGTGAATAATAACTGAATACAATCAATTGAATTTGAATGCCTCCTAAGGTCATTCGAATCATCCTCAGTGTGTATCTTGGAGAACATTGGAGACGTCATCCAATTAGTGGTAGTAGTCACAAATAGTCAAAATTCAGTCAAATGAGTCTAACTAAGTCTAACTGAGCCATGTGAGCACAAATCAGGGGATGGAGACTCCAAGGAGGGCGCATGAGGTTGTTAGAAGGTCAAGTGGCACTCCAAAATAGACAACTGGGAGCTATGGGAAATTAAACTGAGCAATAAATGCAAGAAATGGTCAATCAATGCTCTAACTAACTAGTAAACTCCTGGTAGGTGAGATAAGGCGCATATGTCAGCCAGGTGAGGAAAACAAGGAGCATCAGGTAGGTAGGAGGGATACCGAGGGCTGAAGACAGGCTCTAGGGAGCTAAAAATAGGCTCTAGGTGCTGGGGAGACCACCATACTGATGACTGGATGCATGCAGAATGCATGCATGCATGCAAAATATAAAAAATGATGGTGATAATATTCCAACAGAACAGACATATGCATTGTTCAAATCTTTGAAGGATTTCATAGTTTACATATTGCATTCACACATAATTGCTTATGTTCCAACTACTGCTGTAAAATATATTCTCACTCAACTAGACCCTGAAGGAAAAAGAGCTAAGTGGATTGCAGTATTATTGGAGTATGATCTAGAAATCAAACCTACAAAGCTAATTAAAGGACAAGGTTTGGAAAAGTTGATGACAGAAACAAATTATGATTTTTTGGATATGAATTTCATTTCTAATCTTTCAATTGAAACAATCCCAAATTTACCAATGCTCAAATATTTTTCTTTATCTCCTTGGTATAGTGATATTATCTATGTTTTACAGAACCTACAAGCACCTCCTGGACTAAGCAAAACTAGATCAAGATCTGTGAAATTAAAGGCATCAAAATTTTGTATTTTAAATGAATATATGTATTGGAAAGATCCAGGAGGGATTTTGTTGAATTGTTTACTGGAAAATGAAGCACAACAAGTCATCAAAGAGTTTCATCAAGGAGTATGTGGAGGTCACCATTCATGGAAAGCAATAGTCAACAAAATTTTGAGAGCAACTTTTTATTGGCCAACTATTTTTTTTTATGCGTATAAAGAAATTTCAATTTGTCATGAGTGTCATATTTTTTATGGAAAGAGAAAACTTTTTCCTTTAGCATTAAATCCAATAGAAGCGCCTTTTCAACAATGGGGATTTGACTTTATTGGAGAAATTAACCCAAATTCTTTTGGTCAACACAAGTGGATCTTGACTGCCACATATTATTTCATGAAATGGATTGAAGCCATACCTACCAGGAATGCAATAGATACAGTTATCATTAATTTCATAGAAGAAAATATTCTCTCAAGGTTTGGATGTCCTAAAAGAATAGTGACAGATAATGCACAGGCTTTTAAATAAAAAAATATGATTAATTTTTGTCATAAATATCATATTGATTTGAATCATTCAACTGCTTATTATCCTCAAGGGAATGGATTAGCAGAATATTCCAACAAAAGTTTGGTACGAATTATAAAAAAGTTGTTGGAGGAGAACAAAAGAGCATGGCATACCAAACTTAAATATGCATTATGGGCATATAGAATAAGTACAAAAAGGGCTATTGGGACATCACCATTTGAGTTGGTTTATGGAACAAAATTAATTTTTCCAATTTCATCAGGTCTACCAATCATGAAATTACTACAGGAGGTGGTAGAAGAACCGAATAATATATAGAGAAGTTAAATCATATGATAGAATTGCACCAAATGAGGGAAAGAGCATATGACAAAGTTCAAGTACACTAGGAGAAAATGAAAAAGACATTTGACAGGAATATCAAAGAAAGAAATTTCCAGAATGATGATTTGGTTTTGAAATGGGATGCTAGAAATGAAGAGAATCATGGAAATTTTGAAAATTTGTGGAAAGTCCCATATGTTATCATTGCTTACCAGGGGGATAATACTTTCATTTTACAAAATCAGAATGGAGAGTTCATTGGAGGAGGTCCTGTAAATGGAAGGTTCCTCAAACATTATCTTTCTTAAGAGAAAAATAGAAAGGTAATTTGTACATAAAAATGTATATATGTTATTGTTTTCTAATCATTTTTGTATATATAAGATGCTAAAATAAAATATTGAAAAAGAAAAAATGGCTAAGGTACTGGTCTACGAAGGTTCTTTGCTACCTCACTGGGAGGATAACATCCCTAGTTGGAGCCAATTGTTGGAACAATTATTTTGGGGGCTTTTGTTGAAAAGTTTGTGAATGATGTGAGAAAAGTAATGAAACCGTATAACTTGTTTCCACATGACCAAGAGTTTATGAAAAAGATGCGGAAGGAGGGAGGCGCCAAATCCCAAAGAAAAACATTCCATATGACCATCGAAGATGTTAGAGTGGAGCTAAAATGATTAATGAACTAACTTGGCAACATTGTGTGAAGTAATCAATGGTCCATATCGAAGCAGAGATTAAGATTAATGGTGGAGATAAGTTTCGCTGGAAGAAAAGGCAGGATATATAACACAATCCGAAATTTCCGAAATAACCGTTGAAACACAGTTAAAAGAGGAAAATATCAACGGTCGTTGATCATTTGGCAAGTAGATCGATGGCTTATATTGGTTTCTCATCACCAACATGCACACAAAAGTGGAATGGTGAGCGGTTGTGAAATTGTAAACCACCATCCACATGCCAACATCAGAATATTTCGTAAGTTGGGAGGGTGGTAAAGGAAACCGCCTTCCACCGTTGCAAAACCATATTTGGAGGGTATAAAGGGCCAAGCGCACGTTAAAAGGTGACATTTTTCACTTAACATCGAATGACTGGGACGTGTTGCATGCAATGAGAAGATGACATGATACACTTTTTTTCCAGCTCATCCGTTGCCATGTAGGTTTTTCAAAAACTCGTGTGGTTATTTCAGGAAATCTTCATAATGGAAAGCCACAGTGAAGTAGGATTTCAGAGTGATGAATTCATAAAATTAGAAGAAGTTTTAGAGGATAGGGATGGAGATATATATGACACCATTATGACCAGAAATTCGATTATAGAGATAAAGAACAAGCTGGAGGATTTGCAGAAACAAAATATAGATGTACATAATGCTCATAAGTCCAATTTTATTCACTTATGCCCCGAACAAACCCTAGGTTTTCCCGACTTCATTTCCAAGTATGCAAAAAATTACTCCCAAACCGAAAGAGTCGTTATGAATTCGTCAAGAACTAAAATTTTATGTCCTATTATTTCATCAGTTGTCCAGAAGTTGTTAGAAATACCATCATCATTTTCCCAAAACTTAGAGGACTTTACTGAAGAGAATTTGGTCAGCTTGTACACATAATCCACCCCTAAAAGCAAGCAGGATTTCCTGTCAAATAGCCTTAAACCAGATATTGCAGTTGATAACACACTTTTCCCATTGGACATTCCATTTTCAATGAAGATACACAACTTGTTTTGTTATTAATCTATCAGTTTCTGGGGCTTGATAATGACCTAGTGGTCACTGAAGTTCAATTAGGTCTGCTTTTTAAGTTGAGTTCAAATTTAACAGAGTTTGAGTCCAGTCATATCCCATGTATTAAGTTTGATGAATTCTTGGCTGAGAATATTCATTATCAATTAGTGAATTTCCACACTACAAAACATTTTAGATTCCAATCATATTTGATGAAAATGTTTATGTTTTCAAGTGAAGGAAACTTACATTTTCCAGAAGTGGTTTTTTCAGCTACAGTTGAAAATAATATGTTCAATTTTATGAACCTGGTGTTATCAGAGATATATAGGGTAATTTTTGAAGAAAAGTTGCCAAGAGTATTGCCATAAATGAAAAACCTGTTACAGTTTAGTCCAAAAAAAGCAATGGGTGATTGGTTCTTATTAAAACAACACAGATTTATCACGCTCTATGGTTTTGTAAAAGAACCATATGTTTTACCAGCATTCTTGACACCGAGGGTATTCGCCTTAGAATTCATCAAGCATAAATTGATAGTTGAGAATCATCACTTTTTAACTTTCAAAAAAGCTTTAGATATGAAATTCCCATGGAAAGTCGGTCCTTTTATCATAAAAAACAGAAGTGCTCTTTCATTTTTAGAGAAAGAGTTACAAATGATGAATTTCAAAAAAGCTATTGCTATCAATTATGATCCACGCCATATCATCTCAGATAGGAGGCAACAAAACAAGACCAGAGCTTTCGATCATCAAGAGGTTAAAGGATTAGCTAGAAAAGCTAATATGCTACAATATGAATCTGATATAGATGTCTCTAAAAGTTCACAATCCAATCCTTCAGTATTAGCAATTTCTTCAAATGAGTTAGTACCTACCCCTAGTAAAATTGAAATTGCCAACAAGAGAACTTTTTCTGAGACCACTGATATGGAAGTGGAGGAACAAGGAGGAATCAAGAGACTGAAATTAAGTCAATAAAAGGAAATAATTATGCTAGACAATGAAAAGGGGAAGGAAAAAGAGAATTTTGAAGGACCAAATGTTTAGTTGTTTGATTACAGGTTTGATGAAGTGAAGGCCACAGGTTCAACTGATAAATATCAATCCAAAGATGAGTTATATGTCAAATATGGATAGGATAAACAAGTTGCGTCAGAGAAAAATAACAAATTGTTTTCCAAAGTTACAAATATATCAGATTCAGAAATCACTTTGATGATTGCCAGAGATACTACAAAAAAATACCTTAAATTTAGCTATATCTTCAAATGAAAAGGTTACAGAAATGAAAATAAATCTGCAGAAGATACCAATCCTAGACAAAATCCATTCGCATAGGCAAACTAGAGAAGTAATTTATACAGATTTAATGAAAGCCACCTTGAAGATTGCAAAATTTCAAAACACAGAGAATAGGTTGGAGATCCAACTGAGATAAGAGAAAACTGAGAATAAGGCTTATCAGTAGCAGATTAAAAAGCTACAGGTTGATTTGGTAGAAAGAAATGATGAGCCAAATAAGGTTCAAAAAACCAAGAAGCTTCTAAGCGAAAAAGAAAATATCATCCAGTTGCTTAAAAAGAAACTCAAAATTCCAGCAACCTAGTTGATTCAAGCATCTGAATTGACATTTTTAAAGCAAGAGAGAGAATCCCTGTCACAAGAGTTAGATGACTAAAGCGAAGCTACTTAAATTTGAATAAAAGGAAGTAAGTTGGGAAAAAGATAAGTTAAATATCAAGACTCAAGTTGAAGATTTGGAGAAAAAATTAGCAAGTGCAGTACAGGAAAAACAAGGAACGGGGCAAGAAAGTGAGGAAACAAATACAAACGGATTGATTCAAGCCATGTCTCAAGTGAGCTTGAAAGAAGTAGAAATCAAAGAATTGAAGGAAGAAAATCAGAGATTAAATGAAGAAAACCAGAAGAAAGAGCTAGAAAATAAAAATAAAGAGCTACTTGATAAGAATCAAAAGTTAATATCTCGGGTTACATGATAGCTTCCTTTACAAGGTGCAAATCATTTAATTTGGGATTCAATAATAAATGAAGCTGGCAAATTCAAGCCATTTTTAAATTTTATGAAGACTAAAGAAACAGTAGCAAATGAGAGTGTGAAGAGATGTACAACCATGAGGGAAACTTTAGATAAGAAGCCAAAGGAAACAGCTCAGAATACAATTAATTTTCTTAATACCCTGACAGACAAAGATCTAAAAGAATTGGCAATAAAATATAGGATAGCAGTAATAAATTGGGCCAGAAGAGTCCTTGGGAAGCATTGTCATGTTGAAAATGTCCAGGCCAAAGCACATCAAATGAAACAACAGGTTGAGACATTCAAGAATTCATTTGCAGATTTGAGTTAGAAAGGAATTCATTCCTTTTGGGATGAAGAGAATAAATTGATCTCCCAGAATGAATATAAAAATTTGTTGTTTGAAATCAAGATGAATCATCAAAAGTTTGAAGATATGACCCATGTTTTAACAGGAAAAATTGTATTAGAAAAGCTTGCAGGTGACTTTGAAATTTTAAACCAGTTGGTGATGATAGGAGAAAAGTTGCCTCCAATATATTTTGTAGATCATGTGGAGATGAAGGTTTTGGTGAAAGAGATGACCACCTATGAAATCCCTTCCTCGAAGTAGTGGAAAACAATAGAAAAAATGGCAAAATGAAGTATAATTTGCACACTTGAAGACTCTTGTCCAAACAAGATATTTGTACCAGAAGCTGCAGTTGATTAAAAGACACAAGAATGTTATGTTTTGAAATATGAAATATACATTTTGACATAAATAGTATGTAATAAGTAGTTAGAGTTTCGTATTTTTAGAAATAGGCAATTAGGTTTTGGCTCAAGAAGCCTTTTTCATGTATAAATACACATTTTGGAAATGTAATCAAGGTTGGAAACTATGAAAGAGACACTTATTTTGTATCGATCTTCTTCAAGAATTAATAGAAATTTCCTGCAGATTTAGAGCACACTTTCCAAAGCAAAGATTCATGTGTTATTTATTTACAGTCTGTGATTTTCTCCCTCTCATGTGATTTGTCATTCATGTAATCTCTTTTCCATTATGTTTTTCTTCATGCTTAGATGAGATTTTATTTAGGTTAGAATTCATGTTATCATGCTCTAATCTATTGGAGCTAAGTATTCATAATTTTTCTTCTAAAGTTGGTGTTGGATTCATCTGCAATCGGTGCCCAATGTTAATGGATTGTTTATTTTTCTTCGATTATCATCTACAAAACAAGAAATTGACTATGAAACAATGACTACATTTCCTTTGTGAAAATTCATATTGTTCAAACTCTGTTTAGCTTTACAAGATTTCTGATTTTGACTCCATGCCCAATGGTATCCTTGTGTTTCAGCCTTTTACAATATTAAAGCATAATCATTTTGATATATCTCTGGCCATCGTATTTATTTTTTAGAGAGCCCTCTCTGGTAGGAAAAAGCCAGTTTTCCTCCTAAAGATTGGTTTGAAATAGTTACATTGGAACTATCCTTCCACAACCAAGGGAGAAATTCTGAGTGATAACACCATCATCCAATCAGCCTTGTGGGATTCAACTGTGGGTTTCAACGCCATATCCATCAAGTGGTCCAAACACCATGTGTATGGGTTCCCATGCAACATGCCATCATGCTTGTGGGTCCCAAGGGCCAAGATACCATGTGCAAAACATAACCATCAATTCTTCATGGTCCAAGCTCCACATCTCCATGGGATTCATACAAAAGTGTCTTCATGCCACATCAATGTCCAAGAGGCATGTCAAGGGTATCAAGGCACAATGTTAAGGTCCTCCATACACCTTATATGAGCCACATCATACACAAATGACCACAGAATGGGTCATTTGTAAAACCAAGTACGCATCATTTGTAAATGGGCTCTAATGCCCAAGCTTACACATGCTGAGGGTACCTTCATCATGCAAACCTATCCATCAAGCTTGTCCACTGAAAGGGACATTAGTGGCATCAATGATGACTAAAAGGGCCACTGCAAGTCCATGTTGGCATCAATGAAAACTCAATAAAAAATCTCCCCCTTTTTCATTGATGACAACAACTCATGCTCCCCCTAAGAGCATGATCCTCCTTTCATCTTCATCTCTCCCCCTTTGGAATCAATGGAAAAGGGTGACCACAAATCTGCATTTCTCACAGTTGATTGCTAGTTGCTTTCCCTATCAACATGCATAACTATCTATATGTAACCACGATCCAAGGACCTGTATTGCTTCTTTAAAGAGCCATTAGTTGCTCTTTCTCACCCTTGAGTCACTCCCATGAACTCAAGGTACTCCAAGGTCTTTGAGAGACCTCAATGTGGGATTGCCACATGGAATCCATCTTCTCTGCAATGCTCAATCTCTCCCAGGTGCAACTGTTCAATATTCTTCACCCATACCTATTTCTTGGAACTTCTCTTAACATTTTCTCCTTCATCATTATTTATCTTCCTTGGTTCACTAGCTTTCCTTGCTGAGCTGAATGATACACTTCTCATAGATCGTCTCCATGTATTACAACAGTCTTGAGCTTTGTGCCCAAGACCACTGCAGTTGTAGCATCTCATTGTACGACAATATGCAACAATATGACCCACATGGTTGCAAGTCCAACATCTAATTGTATTCTTGGGATTCCCAACACTTCTTCTTGCATAGAATCTGCAATCCAATGCCCCGTGACCAAAATCATTACATGAGTAACAATAACCATTGAAATTGTTTTCATACCTAGGTTTTTGGTTCCATCTTGGAGTTGTCTCTTTTCTGAGTTTGCTTTGAGTGGGACCAACTTCTTGATGTCTTCCTGATATTCTAAAGTATTTTTTGTCTTGTGCAGATACATGAGGAGCAGCTTTACTTTCAACTTTTGAGAATGAAGGGCTTGCTTCAGAAGTCTTAGGAGTCCATGTGAAAAATTCAGTTTTTTCTGCTTCCTTGTTGTAGCCAAGCCCATATTTGTCAAATGAATATCTTTGACAATCCAAGATGACTGAACTATTGTTGAACTTCACATGAGCGTTTGAATTTTCAATCTTCTTTCTCAGATCAAGAACTTCCATTGCAAGCTTCTAGTTTGTCTTCTCTTTTTCTTCTAAATGATTCTTCAAGATTTCTTCTATTCTTTTGGCTTCCTCCAACTGAGTCTTCAAATCGATATTAGTGTTTCTTGTCTCGTCAAACTCTTTCAGGTCTTTACTAGTGTCGTCTTGTTCTTTTGCTAATTTGGTGTTCAGTCTTTCAACTTCATCCCTTTTGTCTTCTAACCGATCTTGCAACACAACTTCATTGTGCTTAAGTTTCGTGAGTAGCTCTTTTAGTGCCAAGGTCTGCTGTTGGTACTTATCTAAAGAGTCCAAAGTTCTCTTCTTAAACCTCGTGAAGTCATATTGGTTTAGACTAACAACATTCATGAACCAATCAGCTTTGAGATCAATATTCAAGAAGTTGTGTGTTATTTCATTTGTTGCTTTCCACAAGTCTTTTTCATAATCTGCAAGAAATTTTTCAATTTCATCAAATATAGAGTTACTACAATAAGAAGAGTCCATAACTTCACTGGAATCCAATTCTTCCTTTCCTACTTGCTTCACATCTTTAGAGGGCTTGAATTTTGTTTCCTGATGTGCCTTTTCAGTATCTTGTCTTCCCTTTTGGTACTCACTTTCCAGCTTGAACCATAGGTCTTTGGCTGAAGTGCATTCCTGTACACTTTCCTTGATGGATCTTGGAATTCCATCCATGAGGAACTTCAAGGAGGTGGTGTTGTCATTATTAGCTTCTTTCTGCGCAGCTGACTTGGCCTTCTTATTGGATGGAACAGGTGGATTGATCACAATCTCCCAAACACCAAACTTCTTTAAGTAGGCTTTCATCTTGCTTCTCGAACCAAAAGAATATTTCACATAAAATACCAGAACATCATTACTAGGGGACTCTGCTATTGCATCCATTGTGTGTCCACATATCTCCTTCAAGCTGACAAAGATTGTGGTGAAGTCCCGCTCTGATACCAATTGTTGGACACAATGGTCACACTGAGAGGGGGGTGAATCAATGTGTAAGCAATTAAACCCCTTTTTCCCTTCTACAAGTTAAGCAAAGTCTATCAAGGTATTATGCTATAGAGTACATCATCATTATTTGTCAACTAAATCAACAATGGATCATAAGCATACCATCAACATAAAATCACATCATCAAATGACACAACAATATATGTATGATAAGCTTTATTTATGTTTTATGTGATATACAATGGAAGACTACAATCTTCGCGATTAAATCAGCACCAACTGATACAAAAAGCACCAACTCTCAATCCAAGGCCCAACCTGGTCTTCTCAGCTCCAACTAATAAAGGGTTGAGGAATCCAATCCCCAAGGTTGCAAGACTCAGCTTGCAAGGAAGAAACAATCTGTCAAATAATCGACATATCACTATCCTACTATCACTGCCAATCTGATCTTCCAAGTTACCTGTCACTCTGCTACCACTAATCTAGTCAATTATCAATGCTATCACTGCTCTTGTCAATTCAATGCATGTCATTCTCAGTCTTCATCCTGGAAGTGAATCCTATTCCATGAATAGAATTCATATATATATTGAACATATCCCGATACTACTGCTTTTGCTCGAAAAATTGCCTCTGCACCTAACAAATCTGCATATGGATCTAGACCTCGATCTGGACAAAGCAGTAACTAACAGGCTTTCAAACGAGCTCTGTTGCCATATTATTGCCTATGTTGCTGGGGAAACCCCTAAGGATTTTATATAAAAAAGCGCTCTCCAAATAATAATAACTGTTATAGAGGCAAGAGACATCTCTATGATTTTAGCACGCACTTAAGAGTTCTTATAAAACCCACTTTATATCTTTGTTGTTTCAATGTACCTATTTAATTGGTGTTCCGTCGTCGACTCGTCTCTACTCCTTATATGAGACATCTCTATGATTTTAGCACGCACTTAAGAGTTCTTATAAAACCCACTTTATATCTTTGTTGTTTCAATGTACCTATTTAATTGGTGTTCCGTCGTCTCTACTCCTTATATGAGACATCTCTATGATTTTAGCACGCACTTAAGAGTTCTTATAAAACCCACTTTATATCTTTGTTGTTTCAATCTTTCTATTTAATTGGTATTCCGTCGTCTCTACTCCTTATCCATCCCCGATCCAATCCGAGTCTTCAGTCATCAAAGTTGTCACTGTCTAGATAGTTGTGCAATTAAGTTGTCACTATCACCAATCATTTGTCAAAGCATGGCCGTCACTATCATCAAGTCAAAGTTGTCAAGTCAAGCTATCAATAAGCTGCAACTATCAGTACAATTCAGCTCTGGAAGCACACGATAGTTGATCTTATAGATGCTCCATGATATAAGAGGACTGTTTGCTTGCTGTAGATGTCCATCGATGGATATAGAATGATGACTAGAATGTGACTTTTGCTGATATGGAAATGGTGGCTCTTCAACAGACTATATGAGGTCCCTCTTTTGACTGTAGATGACATCTAATATTCAGAACGCCTCCAAACTTTGGCAGCTCAATTTGCAAGGTAAATATAGTCTTCAATGAAATGTATATGTTTCCTCAGCTACTCGCTTAGCGTTTCACCACAATAGGTTGATCACTTCATACAAATATTTAATTAGACAAAATAATGATAAATTGGGTCGTTGTCCTTTAAAAGTCTGTAGCATCAATTCTTATACAAATAGTCTCCTTTCTAACTTTATTAGCAACAGATTGGACCAATGAACTTGCTTGTAAGACTACCCTCTTCAATCTCAACATTAGATATAGCAATAACTTGAAAGTAACATGATAAGAAAGAAAAACTGACAACCTGGATTTTCATAAAGGAGATGCTACACTATATTTTCATGCTTCCTTCGAGTATTATTTATGCTCAATCAACTAGTTATCTAGTGCAATTAAGCCCAAATCATAGAAACATAAGCATAGTCTGCATACCTTTAGCAGCTTCAAAACTTGATCTAAATACCTGAGAATAGTCTTATACTTGATTGAAATCAGAGCTTCATTGGTTGTGCACTGTAGTTGCCTTTGTGGTTAAAAATCAGAGCTTCAAGAGCACTGGCTACCCCTTTTAACCTTTGATCTCAATCTTCAGGCTTTATCATATGTCAAGATTTCTTTGCATCAGCTACTACTTGATCATCTATTGATCTACACCTGTGGATGTCTTGTATAAACCATGATGTACTGCGGCTGTCACTGAGTTCAGATACACTTCAAAGCTCACTGATGCTCTGCTAGTATACTACGGCTGCCTCAGAACTCCAAATTTCAGAGCTCAAATTCTTTTCTTTTCATACTGCAGCTACAGCCTACCATAGTCCTCTTTCAACCCGATTTTCTCAGCTGATACTGTGGGTGCCAAAAAAAAATCAAACTCCCGCTCCTTCGCTGCTGCAGTCCTTCAGTACACAAGTTTTGTCTTCAATCAACTGCTGTCAAAATGAGTTCTACTGCAACCCTAAAAATATCCTTTTTATCCTGCATAAGCCTCAGTAAGTACCACCTAAAATCAGAGCTTAACTTCCTTGTTAAGCCTATGGCTGGATCAGACTGATCTGAATTTCAGAGCTACTTCAAAACCTTCGAAAATCAGAGCTTAATTTCCTTTAAACATGCTTTTGAATGAGTGGAAGACGCTATATATATATATATATATATAGTGTTCAACGTGGAAGGCTTTACTGGGCCCACCTGCTATGTATATAAATATATTTTATACACCATTTTTGTATTTATTTATTGAGATGACTTTGCCAAAGTTATTTTAAATTAGTATCATTTTGAATTGACTGGGACGACTTGTTGAAAGGGTTGATGTAAGGTTCTTTTTAGAGTGGGCTCGTCTGCGGGGGATACACTCTCTTGTTACTTTTGGAGACTCTAAGACAGTTATCTCCTGGGCAAAGGGTAGAGCCCGCCTCAATGTTGCTGGCCTGACTCATTGGCTGGAAGCGGCGAGGAAGCTCATTCTGGAATTTGAACATATCCATTTTGAACATATTTATAGGGAGGTAAATCAGGAGGCTGATATGCTTTCCAAACGAGCTCTCCATTCTCAGGCTGGAACCATCATGTGGCAGGAATGGCGGGATGATACACTTTTTGCTCATGGGTCCCATTTGCTTCACTGGACATGATGATGTGTCACTTTTATGCTTATCCATATTTTGTTTTCATTCTGATGTAGGCGATATATATTATTTTCATTTGACTCCTTGTATATATGTGCAGATCTTTGATATATCATGCGTCCAACCCCTTGTTGGACTATCTATTACCTATTATTATATTTGCGGCAGACTATTGCAGCTGTGGTTGTTTGGTAGCAGCTGTCTTTCCTTTTTGGGACTCGCTCCGGGGTATATGTGCCGGCTGGAGTTTGTTATTTTTTGACTTTACTTACAGGTTTTGTTTCAATATATGTGGGGATCTATATGCTTTCTGTGGCTGTGATATGAGATCATGATTGATCTTTTGGATACCTCACTATCTGGATAGATTATGGGATATAGCATGGATTTGATATTTTTAGACACTTGCACTCTGGCTTTTAAAAACCGGTTTGTCCCGGGGTTATATTGATCATATTGTATAATGTGAATTTGTGGTTGACAATTGGACATATTTTACTATTTCGCATATTAATAGTAAGTTATATTTTCGTGTGGAAAAAAAAAGGTTCTTTTTAGAGTCTTTTATGGAGCCGACTTGCTATATATATGAATTATATATTTTCCTTTTAAAAAAGTTTATTTCATCAATTCATCAAAGGCTTCATGGAACATAAGTAAAGGATTCAAGCATTATGTATATCAGTAAGGCAAGAGGGCATTTAACCACATCATCAAATCATGGGTTCCAAAATCCAAGGGCTTCATATCAAGCACGTGACCATTAAACCACCAAGTGTGTGTGCCTTGAACCATATTCAAGGGCTCCATGACCCCATCAAGCCACAACAAGATGTATGTGGGTTCCAAGACCCAGAATCTATGTACAAAGATACCATCAACAAGGGCTTCATCATTAACACATCCAAGGGTTTCAAGAGCCATACTCCCACATGGCATGACCAAGTGGAATCCACTTCAATCTCCACCAAGGGCTTCATCAAGAGCTCCATCATCATGCAATATGGTCCAAGTTACCACAAGAAATGGCACAATCATCCAATCAGCCTTGTGTTGGAATATATTAATTATATTCCTTGGAAGGTAATAATGTCTTTGTATTATGTCAGAATTTATCCACAATCTTATGTAACAGAGTAATACATTATATCCCATATTCATTATGGTAAAGTATTCTCTTATTATCCATTATTTTATAAAGAGATGTTATTATGGAGAATTATATTATCCCACATGCAATATGTGAGATTAATTCCTCCACATCTCTTGGTATATAATAGGGTCAAGGGAGTCACATCACAACATCACATAATACTATTACAACACATTGTATTGTGCTCACAAGCTCTCTGCTATATTGTATTGGGGTTATTTGTAGTTGCTCTCTTGTAATATTGAAGGAGATTTTTGGAGATAATAGAAGACAACCTTCCCATGGACGTAGCCCAATTGGGTGACCACGTATATATGGTGTATTCTTTTCCTTGTTTTATTTCTGTTCTTATTTATGTTAATATGTTATTGATCGCTAAGATAGGTAAGCTAGTTTAGTTATATCTATAGTTCTAACATGGTATTAGAGCTGGTTGCTATGATCTAGCACCTTCTATAGCTTTCAATCAATAAATATTATCATCTATGCATTGTTTATTCTTGTAGATTTGCTTTCTATCTGGTATCCATTAGGATTCTCTTTAGATCTGGGCATGTTTCTCCAGTTTTTTACTTCTAACCCTAACTTTGTTGTGTAGTTTTTGCAGAATTTTTTCAAGGGATTCTTGATTTTTTTTTGTAGATCTATATGTTTTTTGGCTTCTCCTCAAGGAGATCTATCTTCCAGTTATCAGATCAGTTTTTTTCGTCCAATTTTGGTAGACTTTTTGCAGGTTTCCGTTAGTAGCTTAATTGACACTGTTTTCGGCCTAAAAATGGACATTCACGACTTTTGCTTCGCAGACAGCGCGGGTAACCACAACTTTCCCTACTGCGAACCTACGAGTATACTACAGACCCGCGACTTCCAATGTACAGACCTACGTGTGCTATGGCATACTCGCACCTTCTCTACTGAGGACTTGCGCTTACTTCAGGATACTCGCTACCCTCCTGTGCAGAGACCCATGAGTGCTTCGGCATAATCGCAACTTAACTGTACAGAAACCCGCGAATATCAGATCAGAACCGCGGCATTTGATTTTACAGACCCGCGCACTTGCAGCTGGCTCTACTGTAAAACCACGAGTAACCATGACTATTGTCGTGCAAAACCCGCAATTATCAGTTTTTTATTCACGAGTTTACTGTGGCAGACCCGTGAGTGACTTTTTTTGGCACTTTTTCAAAAGGGCTATAAGAAAAGCTTCTCTTTTTTTTACTGTGTTTCTTCAGAACTGCACGGTAAAGTGTATCAGTTTTCTGTTATTCACTTTTTTCTCTTGTCATTTCTAGCATTTGGGTTTCTTGTCAATATTTCTATAATTATGTCTTCAGAGGTAGCTTTTGTTCCTGAACTTGTTGGTCCTAATTATATTGCATGGAAAAGAAAAATGATTGATGTTCTCAGGAGTAAGAATCTATGGAGGATTGTTAATGGTGAACACCAAAAACCTGTTGATGCTAAAGATGTGGATATATGGGAAGATAAATATGATCAAGCAATAGGGCTCATTGGTCAAACGGTTACAAATAGTCTTCAGGTAAGTATTGAGAGAGAAGACAACCCGGTTGAGGTATGAAAAATTCTTGCTTCCTTATTTGATAAATCTGATGATGTTTCTGCTTAATACCTTGAAAGGAATATTTTTGAGCTAGATCCTACTAACTTTGAAAGAGTAGAATTATATCTTGCTGAAGTGAAAAATTTAAATGAAAAATTAAATAATCGTGGTAAAGATTACAAGAAGACAGACACTGCACTTATAATTCTTGTAGAACAAAAAATGTCATCTTGTTTTGATAGGGTCATGATGTCGGGATCGTGATAGCCAACAATACCATCTTCAACACAGATACAGAGTCTGCTCATTCTCTGTCGAATCGCTATGAACCTTGTAATCCCACGAATGAGCTCTTGCTACTTCAACTACGATATAGAGTTAGAGCCGTCATTCTCAGGTTGAAGAATAAGATGAGATCTCAGCCCTTCAACCTCTATCAACGCTATAACCCGACTGGCATCGATGTTTACACACAGTTAACCCTGAATTTGATAATAATACTTTGATTGTTCGACATAATGAGACTTGACCCTTCGATTTCCAAGATCTCTATGGGAATACGTTAATGCATCAAACAAATTCAAGATTCCCTGTATATAAACCCTGTTTTCTCTAATTATTTGAATGAGGTTCCCTTCACACCATCGTAGTTCTAATTCAATAGAACAAGAAATTACCTATGTCAATCAGTAATGACTGGTCCGCAAACAAATACCATCCACTCCAACTACAAGAAAATACACTCAACGCATATATTTTCAACCATTCACAGAATCTACTGGCAATTTCATAAATTCATCATGTATTCCATATTAATTAGCTATACAGAGAACATCCCTATGGCTTCAATCAAGCTCTCACTCTTCACCTGAGCTTAGAACCCCCTCATACCTCTAACACTCTGTTCCTCTTAATTCGAATTACAATAGCGACCTCTAACCACTAACCACTAACCAACTCTCCTCCACAAATAGAGGAATTTACTATTTTTAGAGAAAACTAACTCCTACTAACTAGCAACAAATTGACTAGATGGCTCAATCTCCTCGTAGGGAGATTTATATAGCCATCTATTCCTACATCAACTCCAAAATTGACAAGGATACTAACTGTCTACATAATTGAGCTTAATAAAATATTTAATAAACTATTTCTCCAAATCATTAGAACTACATGTCTCTTTCTCAGGCCACAACATGTGATCAATGCATCACATTGCTGGCTCTACCTTGATGCTCTTGCATCAGACTCCCAAGGTACGAAAATTATGACCTCCAGGTCATATGCATCCAATGCCCAATCACCTGGTTTCCAAACCTTGTATTGCAACTCTCCACTACCTTCACTTTAATCACATTTCATTCCTGCTCTCAATGTACCAGGCTTCCACACTTTATGTTGCAATCCTCTATTGTATTCTCTTAGCACTTCCTCTTCAGTTAATGAATTGAAACAATTCATCTCTTTATTTTTCATACTGCACATTCTCTTGGAGTGTCTTTGCATAACTCTCCACAACTCATCAAGTTCTCTATCCAACTCCATTTTTTTGCTTTTAAGCTGCTGACTTCCTTCTGCCATCCTTACATCCTTAATGTACTTGAGGACATCTCCCTCTACAACAAGCATTTGTTGTCCCTGAACTTCAATTTTACTCCCATACTTAGACTCCTTCAGCAAATATTTCATCAGTTCAACTTTCCTTTGACAACTTTCACATTCTTCATCATAATGCCAATCATAGCATTCTACTTCCTTTCTACCTTCTTCTTCTACCTCAGCAATACTGTATTGCTTAAAATTAGACACCTTCTCTGCTTCATTTACTAATTCAAGTTGGAGAGCATACTCCACAACTCCATTTTCTTCACTGCCCCACAAAACAATTTTCTGTTCATCTTCACCATACTACAAACATAACATAATTTCTTCACTATGAGACATTAGAGCCTCATCTCTTTCTATTTCAGCTTGTAAAGTTTCCATCACATCTACTCTGCTCTGTTTTATTGAGAATTTAATGTTCTTGACAGCCTTCTTTTTAGATTTGTCATCTATGATAACTTCCTCATTTCCACTCAATTCCAATTGTACAGTCTGAATACTCATTCTCTGGTTTTCTAGCCTATTCTCCAAAAGGATTAACTCATACCACAAATCTACCATCTCTCTTGAAACTTCTCCCATAACTCCTGCACAATCTTCATCATTTTCTTTCTCTGCATTAAATATTAACCAAATTTATTTGTCTTGATTGCCTTCAAGACTAACACCCTTCAATAACTGGTTGTCATCTACAAAATATTCTATAGCAACCTTTTCTAGCTGCTCTTCTTTGGCCTCAAACTTCAATGGATGTCCAATACCTTCATAATTTACTACAACTGTGTTTAACAACTACCCTTCTTCCCGCATCATAAGATTATTTGAATCTTCTTGCATCCTTTGTAAAGCTTGAGCTTTGATTTTCTCATCTTCTGTGACAACATAAAATAGTTGTCCTGCTTCAACATATCCTTCATTCACACACAAAACATTAGTTTTAAAATCATGAGATTCTAAGATATCTCTAGATGGTCTCACCATCAATTCTTTTAGCTAGCTTCCATTCTCAGAATACCTCATCAAGTTCTTCTTGAATTCTACATCCACTTCATCAGATTTCCTAAGAAAAATTTTTGCTTCATGTTCACATGAACAAAATTCTTCCTACGTCATCAATCCTTGCTCAAGCTCAGCTTTCTTGAGCTCTCTATCTTTTCTCAAAACTAATGACTGTAATCTGTGCTTCTGCTGCAATGTGAACCATTGCAGTATCTTTCTCTTCATCGCCCATCCATAATATTTATATTCATTACTCTCTTGAATCAACTTCTCTAGTTTACTAAATCTTTCTTTGAATTCAACAAACTCTTTGTCATACTGATTTTGACTTGTCTTCTGAATGTCCTTCAGCTAAACATCTTTCTTCACTTGATTGTAGTCCTTCTCTGTATTCCTTTCATGACTGTGAACAGTCATCTTCCTTCCTAACTTCTTGACAGTGTCAAAAGACTGCCAGTCATAATCGGAGTTTGTACAACCTGCAAACATACAATAGTCATTAGTTTCAAAACCATAAGGCTCCATAGCCTCTTTTGTTGTCTCAAACATCATCTCTCTCAACCGGTTTTCATCCTTCCAAGAATCCATGAAACCATTAGTTAGTCTCATGTTTGCATCCTCATCACTACTATTACAAAGAATAGACCCTTGCTCAAATTCACATAAGTAAACCTCTTCCTCAGCACACATCCTATGCTGCAACTCAGATCTTCTGAGTTCTTTTCCTAACTGAACTTGTGTGTCATAGTGTCATATCTCAGCCTGCTCTATAACTGGCTCCACTTGATTCTTTTCTTCTGAAGAACCCAGCCATACCTTTGGTCCTCCATATTTCTCTACACAAATTCTCTCATCACCTCCAGCTGCACTTTCATTTCAGCTAATTCCCTATCAAGCTTATCCTGACTTGATCTTCTATGACCCTTTTCTGCACCTTTACTATGACTATCAACAACCACTGTCTTCTTTCCTACATGAACTCTTCTTTGTTCATTATGTACCCCAAACAATCCATCACTACAAGATGACTACATCAACTTGTCTATAGATACCACACCAAGCTTTTCCCTGCTTAGTCTTCTACTAGCATCTCTGTTAATTTCTTTCTTCTAATTGTGACTCCTCCTTGAATCTTTAAGATAACCATCAGCGGTCATCTCTTCTCCTTCCCTCTGTGGAATCATCCTATTCCACTAGTGAGCTGCAACAACCTCTTCTATCTTTGAAACAAGTGTAGTACTTGTCCCTAGTCCCAAGTCATCTCTTGGTGACTCTTCTTCTTCTTGGTTCTTCATACAAAACCTCCTCTTGAGCACTCCTGCTCTTCAGCTTACAAAGCTACTAGGTAGTTTCTTTACACTACTCACCTTCCTTAGAGAACTACAGTTAGTCCCCCTTCTCCAGCAATACACTCTGTTGTCTAGGTTCATTCACAATCTTCCTTCACTCTGGTTTATCCACTAAGGATTCCTTCATGCCTTCAGTTTAACAGATTCATTGCCATCCATCCATCTTCTCTTGGTTTGACCTGCATATAGTTAATCTCTTCACACAAAAACCAATGAATCTCAAAACTCTTAACTCTTACCTCTTACCAGTATATGCCTCAACACATATCACTGTTGCAATTTCCTTCCGCTTTTCTTTAGCCAAGAACACTTGCTTTGCAGATTAGTCCTTCAAAAAATCATATTCTACTCCTCCCCCAAGGTAGAAAATCTTCCATGCAAAATCTAAAAGCTATGCACCTTCATACACTAATCCTGCGATATACCATTCATCATATAACAGTTTCAAAATTTCAAAAACACATTACCTCAAACAAATCCTCCAACCTTGCGATGCTGGAATTTCTAAATCTTTCATCCTCAAGGATTCCTGGTGAGCTACAACCTTAGCCTCTATAGTAAGAGAGTTTCTTGCACCTCGCCACTATACCTCACCAAAATCCCTCCTGAGCTTGGTCTCTTGGTATCTACTAGTTCCTTTCTTTTTGACCCCTTTGAGTAATTAATACTCCTTCTCTAGGCTTCCCTCTTGCAGTCATACTTCTTCCAACTATTACTAACCTAATGCTTTATCCATCTAGGACACAACAGCTCTAGACCTTCACCTTTTATTCAATCTGGTTACTTAGCCAACCATCTCTTCATTCATCATTCTCTTAGAGACTTTTCTGTCTATCTTCAACCAGCTTTATTCTGCTTTTCTTAATGCAGAAACCCTCCTTGGCCTTTTATCTTCAAAACTTCATCTCAAGACCATTATCAGGTCTCCAACCAACTCATACAACTCTACGTTGCCTCCAATCCTTCAAATTTCAAATCTGGTTTCTCTGCAACCTCCAAACACTTTTGCTGCTTCAGCACTCCTCAAAGGAGCGTACCTGCTCTGATACCAAAATTGATGTCGGGATCATGATGGCTAACAATACCATCTTCAACACAGATACAGAGTCTGCTCATTCTCTGTCGAATCGCTATGAACCTTGTAATCCCACGAATGAGCTCTTGCTACTTCAACCGCGATATAGAGTTAGAGCCATCATTCTGAGGTTGAACAATAAGACGAGATCTCAGCCCTTCAACCTCTATCAACGCTGTAACCCGACTGGCATCGATTTTTACACATAGTTAACCCTGAATTTGACAATAATACTTTGATTGTTCGATAGAATGAGACTTGACCCTTCGGTTTCCAAGATCTCTATGGGAATACGTTAATGCATCAAACAAATTCGAGATTCCATGTATATAAACCTTGTTTTCTCTCATTATTTGTATGAGGTTCCCTTCACACCGTCGTAGCTCTAATTCAATAAAACAAGAAATTACCTTTGTCAATCAGTAATGACTGGTCTGCAAACGAATACCATCCACTCCAACTACAGGAAAATACACTCAACACATATATTTTCAACCATTCACAGAATCTACTAGAAATTTCAGAAATTCATCATGTATTCCATATTAATTAGTTGTACAGAGAACCGCCTTGTGGCTTCAATCAAGCTCTCACTGTTGACCTTAGCTCAGAACCCCCTCATACCTCTAACGCTCTGTTCCTCTTCATTCGAATTACAATAGCGACCTCTAACCACTAACCAATTCTCCTCCACAAATAGAGGAATTTACTATTTTTAGAAAAAACTAACTCCTACTAACTAGCAACAAACTGACTAGATGGCTCAGTCTCCTCGCAGGGAGATTTAGATAGCCATCTATTCCTACATCAACTCCAAAATTGACAATGATACTAACTATCTACATAATTGATATTAATAAAACATTTAATAAACTATTTCTCCAAACCCTTAGAACTACATGTCTCTTTCTCAGGCCACAACATGTGATCAATGCATCACATTGCTGGCTCTACCTTGATCCTCCTGCATCAGTTTGTCCAAACTAGGAATAGGGCTCTTGAATTGTCTTAAAACACCACGAAACCTACTTTTGATGATTTTTGTAAAGGATTGATAAATTAGCAAGAAAGGTTGATTGTTTCAGGACAAGTATCACCTAATAAGGCTCTTATGGCACATAATAAGAATCCTAAGAAAAGTTTTAATAATGTTAAAGGTTCTAGTTCACACACTTCAAATCTTACTAATAAATTTGGTAATGCTTCTCATGCACATCATGAAAATAGTAAGAAGAAGAATGTGATCCTTGTAAGCATTGTGGTAAAACTAACCATCCTGAAAAGAATTGCTTTAAAGCGAAACTTTTACTGGCTAAGGCTAAAAAGAAAGGTTCTGATGAATCACAAGTAGCTTTATGTGCATCTGTTGTTTCATCTAGTTCTTCTTCTAATGTGGAATGTATAATGGATTCTGGTGCTTTTAAACATAATATTGACTGGTAATGCTTCTTTATTTACATCTTATGGCAATAATAAAAACACATATCAGAAAGTATCTATAGGTGATGGTAAACAACTTCCGTAATTGGTTTCGATACTGTTAATGTTGCTAATGGTCAATTGGAAGATGTTTTTCATGTTGAACACATGCTCATCAACTTGCTTTATATTTATCGTGCATGTCAAAAATGATATAAATTTGAAGCTTGTCCTGATAAATATGTTCTTAAAGATATCAATCAAAACTTTAAAGTAGTTTCTTCTGGTCCTGTTGATCATAATGCTGGTTATATATTTCAACTTGGTTCAGGTCTGATTTCTTGGTCCAACAAGAAGGTGAAGACTCTTTCTTTATCGTCGTGTGAAGCAGAGTATAGAGCAGCCAAAGAAGCAGCTAAAGAAATAGTTTGGTTACGGCATGTTCTCACTGAGCTTGGTATGCTTCCGAAATCGTCCACTATGTTGAAATGTGATAATCAAGCTGCAATTCAGCTTGCTTATAATCTGGTATATCACTCCAAGACAAAGCATCTCGATCTTGATGCTCATTACATTCAAGGTCTCATCGCAGATGGTATTATTTATCTTGACTATTGTCCTACCGAGCAGCAGGCAGCCAATATCTTCACCAAATCCTTAACAACAGTGAAGTATGTACATCTTCGTTCTTTACTTGGGATGAGGGAAGTTGTCATCAAGGGGGAGCAGTAATGACTCCTTCCTTCTTTAGTTTTAGTGAGGGATTTTCTCCCAACAATTATTAAGGGGGAGTGTTGGAATATCATTTATTATATTCCTTCAAAGGTAATAATGTTTTTGTATTATGTTGGAATTTATCCACAATCTTATGTAAAAGAGTAATACATTATATCCCATATTCATTATGGTAAAGTATTCTCTTATTATCCATTAGTATATAAAGATATGTTATTATGGAGAATTATATTATCCCACATGCAATATGTGTGAGTAATTCCTCCACATATCTTGGTATATAATAGGGTCAAGGGAGTCACCTCACAACATCATGTGATACTATTACAACACATTGTATTGTGCTCACAAGCTCTCTGCTATATTGTATTGGGGTTATTTGTAGTTGCTCTCTTGTAAGATTGAAGGAGATTTATGGAGATAATAGAAGACAACCTTCCCATGGGCGTAGCCCAATTGGATGAACCATGTATAGCTGGTGTATTCTTTTCCTTGTTCTCTTTCTATTCTTATTTATGTTGATATGTTATTGTTTGCTAAGAGAGGTAAGCTAGTTTAGTTAGATCTATAGTTCTGACACCTTGTGGGATTCAACTATGGGTTTCAATGCCATATCCATCAAGTGTTCCAAAAACCATGTGTATGGTTTCCCATGCAACATGCCATCATGTATGTGGATTCCAAGGGACAAGATACCCTGTGCAAAACATAACCATCAAGTCTTCATGGTCCAAGCTCCACATCTCCATGAGCTTCATACAAAAATCATCTTCATGCCACATCAATGTCCAAGAGGCATGTCAAGGGTATCAAGGCACAATGTCAAGGTCCTCCATACACCTATGAGCCACATCATACACAAATGACCACAAATGGGTCATTTGTACAACCAGGTACACATTATCTGTAAATGGGCTCTAATGCCCAAGCTTCCACATGCTAAGGGTACCTTCATCATGCAAACCTGTCCATCAAGCTTGTCCACTGCAAGGGACATTAGTGGCATCAATGATGACTGAAAGGGCCATTGCAAGATGATGTTGGCATCAATGACAACTCAATCAACATGTTCATATGTCTATGATACTATTTATCATTTTGACTATTTTTTTCTTTTAAATGTATTTTTTTCCAAATTTTAACCAATATAGCACAAAAGCATCAAAATTAATGCTGAAGTATTTCACACATTATGCAACACACACTGATATACAAAGTGGAGGTGTAGCTATCCATGTGTGTTTTGATTGAAGTCAATATGTGTATGCATACACTTTATCATTCTAGCTAGATTAAAAAATAATATTTATTCCAAATTTAACCAATACAATACAAGAACATTAATTCAAGGGTGGGTCGCGAAGGTGAGGATGAGGATGTGTGCTTTTCTAAAGTGGTTCACACAATATTCAATTTCAATAATGGAAAAAAGACACTTGTAAATAGAAATAAAATTAAATTTCTTAATAAATTGGTTCACACGTTATAAAAAATTCCAACAATTATAAAACAAACACTTATAAATAGGAAAATTAATAATACCTGTTACCACCTAAAGTTGCACTTTAGTTGGACTTCAGTGAGATGTCAGTATTGCACAACTAATTGTGTTCTTTCAGAGTTCAAAAGTTCCAAGTTTGGCCTGTTCAGGGCCCCTTTTTTTAATTTTTGTAGTGCATGACCATGCCCCACGGGGTTTGTAATAAAGGGTGCTAGCATGGTGGTCTTTGAGTGACTTGGTTCCCTAGGACTTGACAACCAAAGAAGGTATTCCAAGGAGTTTTTTCCCTTGTCGATTATGCTTTGCCTTTAGCCGAGTATAATCAATGAGTTTTTCTCCTGCACCTCCAAAGTTGGAATGCCCAAAGTGGTGGTTAGGCCTTAGGGGGTTATTAGAGTCCATTTTGTAACGTTTATAAACATGCTAGACACTAAAATTTTATCGTTTGGTCATGTACTAGGTCCCCCAGAAGTTTCAGTCAATTCCGAGAAAAATAATTTTTTCACATTTTAAGCCATTTTTTAATGGTTTAAATGAAAACATTCAAGGCGTGATAAAAGTGTGATCCGGAGTCGGAATTTGGTGCAAGGATGCTCGTTTTTAATCTCATATCATCCTATTTATCCTAGTACCCGGTCTTCCTATATTTCGGGCGATCAAAACGCCCCGTGGAGCAGTTTTTCCTATCAAAGCTACACAGTGACACTTTAATGCTAAAAATGCATCAAAATGAACCATGGTAAAAAATTAAAAAATATAAAAAATGGTATTTGACACATGCCAAATGACATGGCATTAGTTCATATAAGGTGGGGGACTATGCTAAGGGATAAAGCATATGTTAAAGATTGAATTAAAAATCAAACGTGAGTGTTTCATTTCCATGCTACGCATTTCCTTCACGTGGGGCAACTTCTTTGTATAGCCATGTTTGATTGGTTGAGGATAAATGCAAAGAGGTGGGCGCCTACCTCTTATGAGGTGGTGTGACCCACATGTTTTGGTTTCTAATCAAAACAACTAAAGCTCCAATCGAACGCCCCACTATTCCAATGCAGCAAGAAGCATCATGTTCGCCCTCTCCTCACGTGGGCCGGATTTTCTCCACACGACATCTTTGATTGGCTTGAGGATAAGTTAGGAGTTGGGGCGGATACCTCATGGTGAGGTGGCACAACCCACTTGGTTTAAATTCTATTTACAACACCAACCAGAACTCATCACCCCACCATCCACGAAAGCATGGAAACATAAACTTCACCACTCGATTTCCTCCTTTCATGAGTTGTTTTCAAACTCGGCATCTTTCGCTTTCGAATTGATTTTCTCTGATGAGGAGGCGCATATCCATTGGCTGTGAGTTGCCTTTCTCTACAAACTAGGAGCTCACCCTCCTTATGTTTTTTAGCCCTAGCTGGCTTACAGTTTGCTATAAATTAAGGAGCCGAGGTCCATTGTAACCATCTGAAGGTGGAACTTATGCTCATGTATTGTAATATTTTGCTGAGTTTAATAAAAAAGGATTTGGAGGCTAGTTTGGTGATTTTATTTGGTTGGATATCCATGCTTGTTACATTTGAGGTAAACTGTATTATGTTTCTGTTGATGCCTCGAAATTCGCAGCACCAGCAGTTAGGGATTCTCCCAGATAAGCAAGCCCAATTAGATCGCTCACCGTTTGGTGTGGAGAATCCGTCCAGTTAATGGCCCGGCTACCGTATTTAAAGTTTGGTT
The DNA here is from genome assembly GCA_027924585.1 of Larix kaempferi. Classification (NCBI taxonomy): domain Eukaryota; kingdom Viridiplantae; phylum Streptophyta; class Pinopsida; order Pinales; family Pinaceae; genus Larix; species Larix kaempferi. The sequence goes on along the minus strand of BSBM01000816.1, from coordinate 652,632 downwards.
TTACCGGTTGCAGCCCGGTCCACCGTTTATGTATTTTTATTTAAATATGAGATGCAGGGGCTCTAACTACATGCACATAATCTAATCTAATCTATCTGATCTATCTAAACTATCTAAACTATCCCTGCAGGGAGAAAATCTAAATTAAGAGTAATAAACCGGAAATGCACATAAAGGTCCCACAGATAGTTGTTCGACATAATAAGCACATTTACAGCAGAAAGAAAAGATACCAAAGATAACTATGATATAATTAAATCATTCTATAACTCATTAAGCACATCAACATTTACACAGGAAAAAAATCATTCACAAACATGAATTAATTCAAGACAGTTTAGAACAATCTCATAGTATGCATATGAATGTATGAAGAATTAGTTTCACATGACATTCCACATATTCCAAGCAAAATATCTATGCTAGCTTTCCCCAAGCAATAGATCCTTCTTTATTAAGCAGAAAAATAGTTCTCATACAAAATAGTCCAGCTCTATTGTACCTGCCAAAAGTCTAATCTCTCTATTCTCTTCCTCTATTTATAACTTTTACAAAAATGTCTTATAGTGCCTCTTCACATGCCCTAACCCTAAGATTCCCAAAATTTTGTCTTCTTGTGCATACATCAGAAAATACAAAAGATATTTACAAATATTAGTTTCCAGCTGGCTTTTCCAAATCAAAGATGTATTTAGTCCACATGCCAATTTCTTTTGAAATGACGTTACTTTGTACAGGGTCCATCATTTTTAAAGAGATCTCATGGTTACAAAAATCTACTTCTATACCTTTTACTCCTGCTGTCGTTGCCTGGTAGCTGTCCTCTAGAAAGTAGGCATGAATGGAAGCTTGTCCAATGAACTGATGAAGGTATTCTCCTGTTAGTATGTCTAGCTTCTTTATGTAGTTCAGATCTGAGCTCAACTCGTTCTGCAATTCTGACAAGCGTTGGTCTCTTTCAGGGAAATCTTCCATGGTCAAAGGTATAACCAACTGACACTTCTCGTGGATTTCACGGATTTTCAGGTAGAAGCCGGTACACTGCTTGATGGTTTTCGGGATCCTATTATTTATTTGTAGACTAGACTTTCTACAGAAATTGATGAGACCTGAATACAACTGTAAATCCGCCATGGTCTTGTGAGGTAGGTGCTTAGGGAATCCTGATTTCCCTTCTCTCCATTCAATTTGCTTCCTAATCTCTTCCATGGTGCATACAAACTTCCTTCCGAGTCTCAGAGCTTCAGCATCGATTTCCTTCATCCTTGAAATCATCACCTTCATCTTGCAGACTTCTTCGGTGATAAGTTCTTGTGACTGATAAATTTTCTTCTGAATGTCACATACCTGTTCATGAAAAGGAGTTAAGTCTTGCTTCATGTTGTTTGCAAGTTCTAGTTGTTATGTCATAAGCTCCTTTTCCTTTTCCAACTCCCCTACTTCAGCTTTTAGTTATTCAACATGTTGGTTGGAAGCTGACTCACTTGATTCTATCTAAGTAGACTAAGCTTCAAGGTCATTCTTCTCACCTTCTAATATCATTAACTGTACATTTAATGCCTCCTTTTCTTCATCTAAGCTATGGTACTCGTTCATTATTCTTTCTTGCTCTGATAGAAGTGTGTCATATTTCCTTTTCCATTCCACCCCTTCTGCTCGTTGCTTCACCAGATTAGATTTTAATTTGCGCACTTTCGGTTTTCTTTGCTCAATATCATTCATCAGTTTGTTAACATTATCTTCACTTGCTTGGGAAACAACTACGTTGAAAAATGCTATAAACTTTGGGATCCCTGTTTGTACCCTCCAGGACGGTGCTTTCTTGAACAGTGACGAAGTCTGGTTGGGAGCTTATTTTCATTCTCTTTTCTGTCTTCCTTACGATAGCTTTTATCTTACTGTCGAAGACAATTGTGTCCAATTGGGCCACAGTGTGCTCCTTCGACAGGGTAAATGGTGTGAGCCCGAGCTCAGCCAAAGGGAAGTGGCCTCCTAAGAGTATTTCATTAGATACTTGGGCTGGATCTATGTCCATGTTCTGCATGCTTGGACTTCCCATTTCCACAACCTTCTTGGACTTCTCTTCTTCCTCTTCTTTCTTCTGTTGTTCAACTACTTCATTTTCTTCCCTTTCTCTTATTTGTTGCAGCTTCTCGACTTCTTCTTTTCTGATTCTTTGAGCCTCTTCTTTCTGCAGTCTGTCGAACTATTCCCTCTGAACCCTTTCAGCTTATTCTTTCGGCCTCTTCTTTCTGGACCTTTTCAGTCTCTTCTTTTAGCCTTTGTTTTGCCTCTTCTTTCTAGACCTTCTCAGTCTCCTCTTTTAACCTCTGTAATTATGCCTGCTTGGCAGCAGTGCTGGAACTAGATCCGCTTTTGGGACGAAAGCGTTTGTTGAGCTCATTCATATTGCTATCTCTTCTGAATATTTCCTCATCTTTGTCCCAGTAGTTAGCATAATCAAAATGTACTTTGATCGTTGCACAATGTTCAGCCACCTTTCCTTGGCTATCATTCCTTGTGAAACTCTTTTCACCAAAATGGAATGCTTCCAAATCTTGGACAAAGCTTTCGGCCGTCTTAACCTTATAGAATGTGTATGCTCCGATGCAAAATGGAAGAGGAGGAAAAGAAGCCTTCCTTTGATCATGCAGGATTTTTCCCATTCCATTGATGAAAACCTGCCTCACTACTTCCTTGTGGACAACAAAATTGATCACATACTTGGGTAGAAGAGATGGAGCTCAAGAGCCTCCATACATCTTGATGTATGTGCCTTCCTGCGAGAAGTAGTAATCTCCAAACTCTTCTATGGCTGCCATGGCGCTTTCAGATAAGTAGTTTGGTTCCTTGTTGAAGATCAACTCATACAAAGGCATGCTAAATTCCTCACATATGAGATTATAGTGACCTGTATACTTATGAGCATACAAGATCTGATAAGAAACATAGATTGGAGAATCAGACAAATTCCAGATGCACCCCAAATTAGGGAAAGGATGCCTTGATAATATACAATCGACAAGGTATGATGACATGTAAAATTTTGCCTTCTTCTAGATCAAACTTCCCTTCGCAGTCGCTATTGTTGATGACAGACTGTCTGAGATGATGTCTACCCGGTTAAAGACTGTACCATAGAAAGCCACTTAGTGAATCAGGGTTATCCAATTTAATTTGTAGACAATCCCATCTGCCTTGCCAAAAATCCTGCTTAGCATCAGGGCTATGATCCTAAAGGGGGGCCTCAGGCTTTGACATTCATATTCTCCGCTTTCTTTCTTCCTCAACTGTTTTCCTGTTATTAACAGTTTCTTAGCATACTCGAGAGTGTCCATGTTAAGATTTTTAAGCCAATCTTCAATCAGCAGGACCTGGGCGCGTGGTAATGTGTACGCCGCTGCTATGTGGGACAGATGGAATGGTGCAAAAGATTCTCCTTTGCTATCAGACAAGATCCTTGATGTGGCATCGTCCTGTGATAGAATCCACTCAATGACTTCCGAGCAAGGAAAAAGCTCTGGGCATGTGTCTGCTTTAGCAATGCCAGACTTTCGGATGTTTTGATATAAGAACATCTCTTCAAGAACTCCACCAAGGACATCCTAGTCTCAAATCATCTGATATAGTTCCCCCCATTTGAATTCAGGGAGAATCCTTGTCACTGATTTGGTATCCTCATACTCAGTCTCTACCTTGGTCTCCAATATGATCTCGACATCTGACCTCGACTCAACTGCCTTGGATTTCCTCATGGCTACCTTCTTAAGCATTTTTCAAATTCTGATAAAATAAAGCTATGTATAAGCACAAATCCAACAAAATTTCATCAAACATTTTATTTCATATTAAGAGGTATGTAGGGTTGAACAAAAACACCATTATTATGCTTGTTAAGTTTTATGCTTTGTTTTATGAATGTGCAGGTGGGCCAACAGACATATGTAACATAATCCAAATAACCTTCTCAACTATTTTAACCAAAAGAAACACAACTAGTTGCTAACTCAAATTCTGAATGCAAAACCAGTAATTGAAAGAGTTAGCTTGAGGGAGTATATAACATGCGTTGATTAAGTTCATTTCCCGAAACAAGGCGCGTGTGGTAGTGCTTATAGACGCATGCCAGTTAGTCTCGTTGAGAAAGGAACTAGGACTTGAGTTTGTGGAATGACAAGAAAACCAACATGGGTCTACTCCGGTATCATGGCTGCAGGGATTCACTGCGTGCAATGGGTAGCATGTGTAACACCAACTGCTAAAACAAAAACACTAGGACGTCTGCAACAAGTTCGTTGAAAAGATTTGGCGTGAGCTCAAGCGAGGCAGGGTGACGAGCGAGGTAGGGAAAATGTGAGTGGGTAAAGTTTAAACCCCCCTCTACTAACAGGAAAACTAAAACCCAACTAGCTTACCCCTTCGCGCGTTAGGATGGCGTGGACCAACCGATGGTAAGGAGGGATTAGCAGCATGAACAACCTTCTCCTAACTACCAATCAAAAAAGGAAAGAAAAAAGGAAAGGGACAATCTACCTGTCAAACATTGACTGGATGTAAATCCTCGACGGAGTTGGGATGCCCGGTGCTCTATGAGTGCTGGAGACAATAAAACACTCGAACGACATTCTTTTTTGCAAAGTTAAAATATTAAAAAAGAACCCTAACCCCTATATATAACCTTTTGCAAAGTAGAGCAATAAATTCCGAGAGGACAAAGTTGGTGGCAAAATAAAAATGTTGTTAGTGTGGTGGGGCCCAACGCCGTTTTGGTGCCACAATCAATTCAAACTTCGCTACCACTAAAGGTATGTCGCCGACGGTTTCAACAGAACTCGTCAAGTTGATGGGACACATATCGGCAAGACTTGTCAAGTCCCCATGAGACACATCGGAGAAGGAAATTAAACCATGTCGATGACGGCTTCTCGGTGAGCTTTCCCGATGTTACCGCCTGATATTTCTTTCTTTGCTCGTGACCATTTTTGGCGGTTAATTCTGAGTTCCACCGACCGTTGCGTCAAACCGATTCCTTCTCCCTTTTCGATGCATCTTAGCAACTGTCGGCGATTGTTTTGGCGAAGATATTCCAGTTTTCCAAAAAAGGTCACGGCGTTCAACTTTCTACGCCGACTTGGAGAAAATTATAAGTGCCAAAGAAACCAAAAGAAAACGCTTCGATCCTTTCGGCGGAGTTGACTGAATCCCGCAGACCGTTTCGGCTTGACTTGGTGAGTTCCGCTGAAACACAAAAACTCGAAAGACTAAGTCAATAGACATGACCCTCTCGGTGGACAAAACCGAGTCCCGCCGACCATTTCGGCTCGACTGGGTGAGTCACGCCGAAACTTAAAAACATGCAAAATTTACAAAACAACGTCGACCATTTCGGATCAACTAGCTGAGTTTCACTGACCATTTCGGTGCAAAAAGTTGATTTTTACTTAGTGAGAAAAACTTTCCTCGCTTTGACTCTTTGGAAAAAACCAAGTTTGAAGGCAGTTTTACTAGAAAGACTTAAACTTCTAAAAACTCTCTTAAGAGAAAAGGAGAGGCCCCAATATTTCTAAAAAATTTGGGGATCAGGTTGTAGCAACAACAGTTGGCGATTCGCTGGTGAACACAGATCTCTGAAAAATATCTTTCCAAGGTCAGAAACTTACATGTTATTTACCCATCTGTAACATGGTGCCTTTACAGTCCAGATTCTGCAAAGGGGAGTAACCACTTTTATCATATTGGCCTTTGGGCAATAAAGGAAACTTTGAATCAGACTTCTTCACCACTCTCCTAAGGCCAAAACGTGGAGTTCATTTTAAATCCATCTTTCGGATGCCCGCTAAATAGGACTCCACAAGATTGTAACAAAATCCCATAGACGCATTCGTTTGTTCCTCATTCCCATGCTATCAACATTTCTTTAGATGCTTTCTTTATTGATGAATTTTGTCGTCTGAGTCTTCCATGATAACTTTCTTCAATCTTCAACATTTGACTTAGGCTCTTCCATCCATAATGTCCTTTTGTGTGAGCAAGATATTTATTTGATTTTCATGCTCACGAACGTTGAAGAACCTTGCTAGTCTGACCACAAGGGAAACTTTCTTGATTGGATGTCTTTGCTTTCTCAACCATGCTTTAATAGAGGTGAGATTTTATGGAAAATAAACTCTTTGATACAAGCTCTTTTGGCTTTTGATTTGCAGCATGGGATCATTTTAAATACCATACATCTGTTAGACCTGCTTCCTCTCTGTGGATCCATCATAGTGAACTACCTAAGACAGTCATTAATGTGAGAGTGAATGGATCCCCAAGATAGTAATACAAAAATGATAAGTCTCCGTTATTTAATAGGGATTATCGTGACCCAAATATGAAACTGAAGAGGATCCTCCCTTTTCTAAAACTAATCAGCAAAAGGCAATGTCACATAGAGAAACTTTCTTTTATAAGTAGATTCTGCCCTTTCAGGAGATGCCTTTGAGATTGCTCAGAGCAATATCTTTCCATGTACCAAGAAGTTGAGCTGGGAATTATTTGAAACAAATAAAGAAATCAAACCACAAGCAAACAAATGAATCAAATGAAAGTAATCAAAACAAAACAGACTACTCTAAACAAAAAATAGAAAACTAGAATTAACGCAAAAAACAAAGTTTATTTTATGTAGAAAAGTGCTCCTAAACCTAAGTGAAATATTGCTTCAGAGCAAGGCCGTTGACAGGAAGATTTTCTTCATCCCCTTGTAAATCTTTCAGTTTGTATGTCGACGAACCAAGCTTGTCGAAAATTTGGTAAGGGCCAAGCTATAATTGTTGAAATTTTGTGTGATTTCCCTTATCGTCATGTGGGTGATCCCACTTCTTAACTAAGTCACCTACTTCAAAACTCTTTTTTCCAGACTTTCGTTTAGCAAAACACCTCTTTACAATATCTTAGTGTTGGTGGAATCTATCTTTGGCCTTATGTCGTGATTCTTCAAGCTTCAGCAGGGTATCGATTCTCGACTGTAGGATTTTGCTGCTGGAACCTCGAGAGGCTTGGGCTAGTTGTAAGGATGGGAGTAGTATATTAGGCGAGAGTATGGCTTCTTTCCTATAGACTAGCATGTAAGGGGAAACTCCTAAGGCATTCTTTGGAGTAACCCTATCTTCCCATAAAGCATTTGGAAGGTCTGCATGCCAATTTCTCTGATTCTCAATAACAGTTTGCTTAAGGATTCAGATGATATTTTTATTTGTGGATTCAGCTATTCCATTTCCTTGGGGATAATAATTCGCTGAATAATGCAATTTAATTCCTCTTTCATAAACAAATGCATTTAATTTTACAGATGAAAATTAAGTTGCATTATAAAAAACTAAAGAAATTGAAACCCCAAACCTAGTTATGATATTCTCTTGTAGGAACTTGATGACTACGTCTTCGTTCACTTTACGTAGCAGAATAGCTTCTGTCCACCGGGTGAAATAATCCATAGTTGTGAGGGTATATCGGTGTTTCATCGAAGAGTTCGGATTTATCTCTCCAATAACATCTATGCCCCATTTCTCGAATGGTTCGGAGATAATAACTGGCTGCAATAGTCCTGCTTCTTTTGGAAATCTACCAGCACTTCTTTGACACACATCACATTTCCTGGCATGGGAATGGGAATCTTTAAAAAGAGTAGGCCAATAGTATCCTTCCCTCAGTATTTTATGGCCAATAGTATCTCCAGAATAATGTCCCCCGAAAGGGCCATCGTGTAATTCTTTGACTACCTTCTCTGCATATTCCTTCTCAAGACATCTGAGAAATATCCCATCATAGTTTTTCCTGAAAAGCACTCCATCGATTATTTGATAGGACGTTGATTTCAATCGGAGTGCCATTCTCTGCTTAGGACTCCAGTTTTTTGGTAGATATCCTTGTTGCAAATAGTGCACTAGGTCCCTATACCAAGACTCGGGAGCAGTGAAAATCATAATTCTAGACAGAGGGACGAAGATCGAGCAAGGAGAACAGATGTTGAACCAGAAGTGGGCATAGAGAAAGGTTTAGAAGAGGCTTGTAATTCTACATAGAGGGACAAAGGTCAAGCAAGGATGGCATATGTTGAATTAGATGTGGGTTGTACACCCATAACAACTTATCCATGTAATTTACGTGAGGAGCTTCCATGGACATACCTCAGTAAGATTCAATTCAACTTCATTTTCCCACTCGTGCTCTTCACTGACTAGATTTTCGGTGAGTAACTTACACAATCTTTGACCTTTAATGATGGTAGCTGGTTTAAATTCCAGATCATATTCTTGAAGAGTAGTTATCTATTTTCCTCTCCTTTCACCCAATTCTTTTTGCAAAAACAACGATCTGATAGCGGGGTGAGGTACTATAACTTTTGTTCTATTTTTTAAGATATACGGCCTGAATTGTTTTACCGCTTTAAAAAATGCATACGCTTGATTATCCACATCTGGGTAATTCAGTCCAGCCCCTTCCAAACCAGTGCTCATGAAATATATTGGGTATTCGTCTCCTAATTCTCCTTTCTGGTTGAGCACTGCTACGAAAGAGTTATCCGAAGCAAAGGTGTACATGATAAAATCTTTCTCAAAATATGGACTCCTTAAAAAATGGGTGTTGGCTATGGTAGTTTTAATGTCCTTAAACGCAATCTTCTCTATGTTAGTCCATTTAAATTGCACACTCTACTTCACTATTTGCTACAAAGGTTTAACAATCTGAGCGAAATCAAGCACAAACCTTCGAACAAAATTTATCGTTCCCATAAATGATTGCATTGATTTTTTGTTATGAAGCATGGGAATATGGCTTATAGCTTGCACACTCTCTTTATCTATTGAGATTCCCTTCTTCGAGATGATGTGACCTAGAATTTTACCTTCAAGAACAACAAAGACACTCTTCTTAGGGTTTAAAGATATACCATATTTCCTGCAGCGGTTGAAAATTTGTTTTAGGTGGAGAACATGGTCTTCCCTTTTCTTGGAAAAAACAGTCACATTATCTAAATAAATGACCACGCAGTGCCAACCAAACCTTAGAATGAAATGTCCATGGCCCTCTGAAATGTAGCTCCAGCATTTATTAGGACGAATGGAATTCTTCGATACGCAAATGTTCCCCATTTCATACGGAAAGTGGTCTTGATTCAGTCTTCTTCCACTACTAATACCTAATTGTATCCAGAAAATCCATCTAGCATGGAGAATAGCTCTGATCCTGATACCATTTGTAAAATTTGCTCCATTGGTGGCACAGGGTAGTTGTCTTTATCAGATGCTCTGTTCAAATTCTGAAAGTCTACACACAATCTTATCTCTCCTGACTTCTTCCACATGGGGACTAAATTAGCCACCCACTCAAAATGTCGAACTTTAAAGATGATCTTAGCATCTAACAATTTTTTAACTCTTTCTGTATTAATGGTTCGAGTGTTGGATGCATCCTTCATAACTATTGCTGAAATGGTTTCACGCCTAGCTTCATGGGTATGACATGTTGTATGATACGCATGTCATACATCTTCAAATCTTCATAAGTCCATGCAAAAACATCTTTGTATTACTGGAAAAGTTGGATGAACTTACACCTGTTGCCTGGTGAACAACATTTACCCAGATTAACGAATTTGGGCTCAGCTTCTGTACCCAAGTTTACTAACTCATGCTGCATTGAGGAGCTGTTAGTCTTGACATTGTTTGTCCTCCTTAATTTTTTCTGTAGATAAAAAAGTCCTTCAAGAATCCTTACTCCTTTTGGCATAAAGTTCTTTTTAGTCGCATCCTTGTTCTGCAAATCCAGATTGTGTTGATCTTCATCGATTATATATTCTTGGAAGGCATCTTCATTTGTTAAGAAACTGATAATCTGATCATCATCATCAAACACTCTTAGATTTGTAATGTTATCAAGTACGGATGGCCTGAAAATCAATTCAATAGAGCATTTGTTATTTGTTGGTACTAATCTGGAAGCAGAAGTAGCCAATAAATCAGCTGCAACATTCTGTAATCTAGGAACAACATTAATATTGAAAGCATCGAAATGTGAAATTAAATTCCAGACTTCAGATTGATATCCTTTTAAGTGTGGCGATAGACAATGAATTGTATTTCTCACCTGTCTGACAACTATTTCAGAATCACCAGATACTTTTAAGTATTTGATATTCAAACTAATATCGTTCTTCAAACCTTGAACTAGAGCTTCATATTTTGTTGTGTTATTCGTGCATTCAAGCTCTAGCCTACAAGATAGAAAATATTTGTTTCCTTCAGGATCAATCAGAACACAACCAGCTCCAGATCCTTCTTGTGTTTTAGAACCATCAAAGTATGAAACCCAACATTTATTTTATGTTTTAACTAAGTTAGCATTGTCACCTAAGTCAGTAACTAATTATACTATGTTACAGTCAATATCATCAGTCCGTGAAAATTGAAGGAGATCGAACTGTTTGTCTGAGTCATGGCTAGCATCTCCTAATTGATAATTTCTCGGTTCAATTTCTAAAAAAAATTCCCCAATACAGACGACGAAAAATTTACAGGTTCATTCTTTTCTTCCAACTAAGTCACATTTTGTTTCATATGAGGCTCTCTCAGTATTTTGATTTGATTCTGTCTATTTTGGTATGGCAACCACAAGTGGGACCAATATGTTGCAAAATAACCGTTCAGTTTCGTAGACCAGTCCCTGCTCAATATTAAACCATAAGCTTCAGGTATATCTACCACCATGATATCTACAAATTGACACACTCTTGGGTCAACAGACAGCCTAATAAGTACATCTTTCATTTCTCCAATGACTTTAACAGCAAACCTATCTAACTGTATGATCTGAGAAGGAGATGGTATTGGTTGTCCATTAATTTTCTTGCAGATTGATAGTGGCATAACATTTGAGGAAGATACGGAATCTACCAAGCAATTGTGCACGTTATGATTAAAAATTTCAAAGCTTAATAGGAAAGGAGGGGTCTGAGATTTTGATTTTCCACCGATACTAGCTTCATTTATCTCAGTGTCTGCTTCAATGGTTTCTACTATACTGCTCGATTGTGGGTCAAAAGCTTCTAACAATTTATTTCTATGTTGGGGGAGATTACATAATTCAAATAAAGAAATGTTTGCTTTATTCTTCTTGATATATTCAACAATGTCATATCCCATGTTATATTCTTCTGGGATTTTCCCATTATTCCCTGTTATGCTCACTGTGATCTTTGCCTTTTCATTAATTACTGGGCTTGTTTCTTTACCACCACTGGATTTACCCTAGGTTGTGGTTGAGTGACCTTATGTTCTTTTTTGGCAATTCTTTCGCAATCTTTGATTTAGGAACAAATGGGCTTTGATCAACAACCGGACCTTTACTCCTAGTAGTGATATTCACTGATGAAACTTGGATTTCTTCCACATGAGCTTCTTCAGTCAATCCTAGCATGGGCACCCAATCCCATAATACCATCGTAGTGTCTGGAGTGAGCTCTTCCTGCTCGAATGTTTGATCTTCTTGGGGGTCTTCTTGGTCCGTTATTTGTGTATTTAACAATTGATTCATGACCAAGCTCATTGAATTTATCCATTGCGGGCAGCTTTTTTCAGAATGTTTCTTGATGAAAAGTGCAGAAATGTTCCATGCCAACTTTGTTTAGATTCAGTACATCAGATTTGTTTATAGGGGGAAGGGGTTTTCCACTTTCTTCCCTTTTCTTGTAGAAGGGTTTGAATGGTTTTCTAGACGTACTAGCTACCTTATCCTATTCCAAATCTACAATTTTATTGGACAATTGTTGTATCATCTTGACCACATTTTCTAATTCGGTTGATGATTCTTCCTTAGGTCTAGATAATAACAGAGGCTTCTTGCTGGTTGTTGGTTTTACTTCCAAATCAACTAAGTGTTTAACAATACTATCTGCCTCAGCTTCTACTTTCTTGGCTTCTTCATAGTTTTCTATTAGTGTAGCCTTAACCACTCTTTTAACAAACATGGCTATGGGTGGATCCAATGCTGTAGTATATTATAGTATTCTATCAAGGATTCCTCAGTGGGTTTTGCTGCAGCACTAAAATTATTCAACAGGGTAGTAAATCTCTTATTAAACTCTTGTACATTTTCTTTCTTTTCCATCTTCATAGATAACAACTCCTTCATGAGTGTGGCAATGGTCTTTTCATTTCCAAATTTACTTAAAAAACATTTCTCGAAACCGTCCCAATATGCTATTGAATTATCCTGCAAACTAAAGTACCAAGAACATGCCTTAGGTTCAAATGTGTAGGGAAAAAGTATGCAAACTACATCCTCATGCTCTACATTTAGGAGATTCAGAGCCAAATAGAAACTCTTAAGTTGATCTTCGGCAGAAATTCCTTTTCCAGGATCATACTTAGGTACCACCCTTTCTGGATGTTTGGGCAGATCATGTAAAGGTGCAACTAAATTAAGTGGCCCTCTAGCTCTCCACGCAGGTACAACCATAATTTGTGGTGGGAATTATGGTCGTGATCATGGTGGAGTATGAGGATCTTCCTGAGTTGGAGGAGTTTCGGTTCTTATATGATCAAAGGGCTCTATAATTTATTGCAAAGACAGATCTAATAATTCTTCCAAATTTTCAACAAGTACTGAATCTCTAGTGTTCTGTGTTTCTCTTCTCGGATCTCGCCGTATGGGTAATAAAGGAATTACGTTTAACCCTCCAAGTCTCCTTACATAAGCACGCGTATGTCTTATAAAGTGATCTACTTCTTCAAAGGGGACAACGTATAATAGTTCTTGATGTTCACCTCCAGAATTGGGGTTTTCTTGATCTTGTGATTCCAAAACAAAGTCTTCTGGGATAACTATTTCAAGTGGGTCTTCAAAGGAATTTATTCTAACAAATGGGTTTCCTCTTCCAGCCATGCATTGGCGGCCCTCCTTCTAGAGCCAAAAACTATTGATGCCTTGAAATTCGCAGCACCAGCAGTTAGGGATTCTCCCCGGTAATCAAGCCTAATTAGATCGCTCACCGTTTGGTGTGGGGAATCCGTCCGGTTAATGTCCAGGCTACTGTATTTAAAGTTTGGTTTTACCGGTTGCGGCCCGATCCACCATTTATGTATTTTTATTTAAAGATGATATGAAAGTGCTCTAACTACATTCACGTAATCTAATCTGATCTATCTGATCTATCTGATCTATCTAAACTATCTAAACTATCACTGCAGGGAGAAAATAAGAATTAAGAGTAATAAACCGGAAATGCACATAAACGTCTCACAGATAGTTGTTTCAACATAATAAGCACATTTACAACAGAAAGAAAAGATACCAAAGATAACTCTAATATAATTAAAGCATTCTATTACTCATTAAGCACATCAACATTTACACAAGAAATAAAATCATTCACAACCATGAATTAATTCAAGACAGTTTAGAACAATCTCACAGTATGCATATGAATGTATGAAGAATTAGTTCCACATGACATTCCACATATTCCAGTCAAAATCTCTGTGCTAGCTTTCCCCAGGCAATAGATCCTTCTTTATTAAGCAGAAAAATAGTTCTCATACAAAATAGTCCAGCTCTATTGTACCTGCCAAAAGTCCATTCTCTCTATTCTCTTCCTCTATTTATAACTTTTACAAAAATTTCTTTTAGTGCCTCTTCACATGCCCTAACCCTAATATTCCCAAAATTTTGTCTTCTAGTCCATACATCAGAAAATACAAAAGATATTTACAAATATTAGTTTCCAGCTAGCTTTTCCAAATTAGAGATGTATTTAGTCCACATGCCAGTTTCTTTTGAAATGACATTACTTTGTATAGGGGGCATCATTTTTAAAGAGATCTCATGGTTACACAAATGTGGTTCTATACTTTTTACTCCTGCTGCCGTTGCCTGGTAGTTGTCCTCTAGAAAGTAGGCATGAATGGAAGCTTGTCCAATGAACTGATGAAGTTCTTCTCCTGTTAGTATGTCTAGCTTCTTTATGTAGTTCAGATCTGAGCTCAACTCATTCTTCAATTCTAACAAGCGTTGGTCTCTGTCAGGGAAATATTCCATGGTCGGAGGTATAACCAACTGACAGTTCTCTGGGATTTCATGGATTTTCAGGTAGAAGCCAGTACACTGCTCGATGGTTTTCGGGATCCTATTATTTATTCGTAGACCAGAATTTCTACAGAACTCAATGAGACCTGAATCCAGCTGTAAATCCACCACGGTCTTATGAGGTAGGTGCCCAGGGAATCCTGATTTCTCTTCTCTCCATTCAATTTGCTTCCTAATCTCTTCCATGGTGCGTACAAACTTCCTTCTAAGTCTTATAGCTTCAGCATCGATTTCCTTCATCCTTGAAATCATCACCTTCATCTTGCAGACTTATTAGGTGATAAGTTCTTGTGACTGATAAATTTTCTTCTGAATGTCACATGCCTGTTCATGAAAAGGAGTTAAGTCTTGCTTCCTCCTGTTTGCAAGTTCTAGTTGTTCTGTCATAAGCTCTTTTTCCTTTTCCAACTCCTCTACTTCAACTTTTAGTTCTTCAACCTGTTGGTTGGAAGCTGACTCGCCTGATTCTAGCTGAGTGGCCCGAGCTTCAAGGTCATTCTTCTCACCTTCTAATATCATTAATTGTACAGTTAATGCCTCCTTTTCTTCATCTAAGCTCTAGTACTCGTTCATTATTCTCTCTTTCTCTGATAGAAGTGTGTCATGTTTCCTTTTCCATTCCACCCCTTCTGCTCATTCCTTCACCAGATTAGCTTTTAATTTTCGCACTTTCTATTTGCTTTGCTCAATATCATTCTTCAGTTTGTTAACAGTATCTTCACTTGATTGGGAAGAAACTACGTTGACGGATGCTATAAACTTTGGGATTCATGTGTGTACCCTCCAAGATGGTGCTTTCCTGAACAGTGACGATGTCTGGTTGGGAGATTATTTTCATTCTCTTTTATGTCTTCCTTACGATAGCTTTTCTCTTACGGTCGAAAACGATTGTGTCCAATTGGGCCACAGTGTGCTCCTTCGACGGGGTAAATGGTGTGAGCCCAAGCTTAGCCAAAGGGAAGTGGCCTCCTGTGAGTATTTCATTAGATACTTGGGGTGGATCTATGTCCATGTTCTGCGTACTTGGACTTCCCATTTCCATAGCCTTCTTGGACTTCTCTTCTTCCTCTTCTTTCTTCTGTTGTTCACTTGCTTCCTTTTCTGCCCTTTCTCTTATTTCTTGCAGCTTCTTCTTTTCTGATTCTTTCAGCCTCTTCTTTCTGCAGTCTATCGGCCTGTTCCCTCTGAACCCTTTCAGCTTCTTCTCTTTGAATCCTGTCGGCCTCTTCTTTCTGGGCCTTTTTAGTCTCTTCTTTTAGCCTTTTTTCTGCCTCTTCTTTCTAGACCTTTTCAATCTCCTCTTTTAACCTCTGTAATTCTGCTTGCTTAGCAGCTTTGGCAGTAGTGCTGGAACAAGCTCCGCTTTTGGGACAAAAGCGTTTGTTGAGCTCAGTCATATTGCTAGCTCTTCTGAATATTTACTCATCTTTGTCCTAGTAGTTAGCATAATCACAGTGTAATTTGACCGTTGCACAATGTTCAGCCACCTTGCCTTGGCTATCATTCCTTGCGAAACTCTTTTCACCAAAATGGAATGCTTCCAAATCTTGGACAAAGCTTTCGATCGTCTTATCCTTAGAGAATTTGTACGCTCCGATGAAAAATGGAAGAGGCGGAAAAGAATCCTTCTTTTGATCATGCAGGATTTTTCCCCTTCCATTGATGAAAACCTGCCTCACTACTTCCTTGTGGACAACAAAATCGGTCGCATACTTGGGCAGAAGAGACGGAGCTCAGGAGCCTCCATACATCCTGATGTATGTGCCTTCATGCGATAAGTAGTAATCTCCAAACTCTTCTATGACTGCCATGGCGCTTTTAGATAAGCAGTTTGGTTCCTTGTTGAAGATCAACTCGTACAGAGGAATGATAAATTCCTCACATATGAGCTTATAGTGACCTGTATACTTATGAGCATACAAGATCTGATAAGAAACATAGATTGGAGAATCAAACGAATTCTATATGCACCCCAAATTAGGGAAAGGATGCCTTGATAATATACAATCGACAAGGTATGAAGACATGTAAAATTTTTCCTTCTTCTAGGTCAAACTTCCCTTCGCAACCGCTATTGTTGATGACAGACTGTCTGAGATGATGTCTTCCCAGTTAAAGACCATGCCATAGAAATCCACTTAGTGAATCAGGGGTATCCAATTTAATTTGTAGACAGTCCTGTCTGCCCTGCCAAAAATCTTGCTTAGCATCAGGGCTATGATCCTAAAGGGGGGTCTTAGGCTTTGACATTCATATTCTCCACTTTATTTCTTCCTCAACTTTTTTCCTGTTATTAACAGTTTCTTAGCATACTCGAGAGTGTCCATGTTAAGATTTTTAATCCAGTCTTAAGTCAGCAGGACTCGAGCGTGCAATAATTTGTATGCCGTTGCTACGTGGGACAGATGGAATGATGCAAAAGATTCTCCTTTGTTGTCGAACAGGATCCTTGATGTGGCATTGTCTTGTGATAGAATCCCCCCAATGACTTCCGATCAAGGAAAAATATATGGGCATGTGGCTACTTTAGCAATGCCAGACTTCCGGATGTTTTGATATAAGAACATCTCTTCAAGAACTACACCAGGGACATCCTGGTCTCGGATCATCTGATATAGTTCCCCCCATTTGAATTCAGGGAGAATCCTTGTCACTGATTTAGTATCCTCGTATACAGTCTCTACCTTGGTCTCCAATATGATCTCGACATCTGACCCCGACTTAGCTGCCTTGGATTTCCTCTTGGCTACCTTCTTAGGCATTTTTCAAATTCTGATAAAATAAAGCCATATATAAGCAAAAATCCAACAAAATTTCATCAAACATTTTATTTCATATTAAGAGGTATGCAAGGTTGAACAAAAACACCATTATTATGCTTGTTAAGTTTTGTGCTTTGTTTTATGAATGTGTAGGTGGGCCAACAGACATATGTAACATAATCCAAATAACCTTCTCAACTATTTTAACCAAAAGAAACACAACTAGCTGCTAACTCAAATTCTGAATGCAAAACCAGTAATTGAAAGAGTTAGCTTAAGGGATTATATAAAATGTGTTGATTAAGTTCATTTCCCGAAACAAGGCGCGTGTGGTAGTGCTTATGGACGCAGGCCGGTTAGTCTCGTTGAGAAAGGAACTAGGACTTAAGTTTGCGCAATGACAAGAAAACCAACATGGGTCTACTCCAGTATCATGGCTGTAGGGATTCACCGCGTGCAATGGGTAATATGTGTAACACCAACTGCTAAAAAAAAAACACAGTACGTCCACAATAGGGTCGTTGAAAAGGTTCGGTGTGAGTTCGAATGGGGTAGGGTGACATGCAAGGTAGGGGAAATGTGAGTGGGTAAAGTTTAAACCCCCCTCTACTGACAGGAAAACTAAAACCCAACTAGCTTAACTCTTTGCGGGTTAGGATGGTGTGGACCAACTGGCGGTAAGGAGGGATTAGCAGCATGAACAACCTTCTCCTAACTACCAATCAAAAAATGAAATAAAAAAGGAAAGGGACGGTGTTCCTGTCAAACACTGACTGGATGCAAAGCCTCAATTGAGTTGGGATGCTCAGTGCTCTGTGAGTGGTGGAGACGATAAAATACTCGAACGACGTTCTTTTTTGCAAAGTTAAAATAATAAAAAAGAACCCTAACCCCTATATATAACCTTTTGCAAAATAGAGCAATAAATTCCGAGAGGACAAGTTTGGTGGCAAAATAAAAACATTGTTAGTAGCGCCGTTTCGGCGCCACAATCAATTCAAGCTTTGCCGCCACTAAAGGTATGTCGCCGACAGTTTCGGCAGAAATCGTCAAGTCGATTCGACACATATCGATAGGACTTGTCAAGTCCCCGCGAGACACATCGACGAAGGAAATTAAACCATACCGATGTCGGCTTCTCGACGAGCTTTCCTAGCATTACCGCGTGATAGTTCTTTCTTTTCCTATGACCGTTTCGGTGGTTAATTCCGAGTTTCGTCGACCATTGCGTTGAATCAATTCCTTCTCCTCTTTCGGTGCATGTTAGCAACTATCGGCGATCGTTTGGGCGAAGATATTCCAGTTTTTCGAAAAAGGTCGTAGCATTCAACTTTCTACGCCGACTTGGAGAAAATTCTAAGTGCTAAAGAAACCAAAAGAAAATGCTTCGATCCTTTCGGCGGAGTTGACCGGAACCTGTCGACCGTTTCGGCTTGACTTGTCGAGTTCCACCGAAACAAAAAAAATCGAAAGACTAATTCAATAGATGCGACCCTCTTGGCAGATAAAACCGAGTCCCGCCAACTGTTTCTACTTGACTGGGTGAGTCACGCCAAAATAGAAAAACGTACGAAACTTACAAAACAATGCCGACTGTTTTGGATCAGTTGGTTGAGTTTTGCCACCGTTTCGGCACAAAAAGTTGAGTTTTACTTAGTGAGAAAAAATTTCCTCGCTATGACTCTTTGGAAAAAACCAAGTTTGAAGGCAATTTTACTAGAAAGACTTAAACTTCTAAAAAATATCTTAAGAGAAAAGGAGGGGCCCCAAGATTTCCAAAAAAATTTGGGATCAGGTTGTAGCAACAACAGTTTCATAACTAGTATTGTTGGGATTGTATGTCTTGTGAAGTTGAGCTCTCTTCTTAAATATTTGTAAGTAATACTTTATAGTTTGCTTACTCATGTTGATAATACCAGGATGCTAAGAGTAGTGTGATTTCTTGTTTGAATTCATTACTTCATTGCTTCCTGTTCATTATTTACACATATGTTCTTATCCCCTTGCTAGTTCTTTGCAGTTGTTTACAGATAGCCTAAGCTGAAGAAGTCCACGAACATGTTAGATCGTATCTTCATTCAGTAAATTCGAACACAGTCTTGGTCCTACCGGTGCATCAGGGAGCTTGAATCGATTTCCCTTTATTCAAAACACTCATTCCCCAAGGGTTCCATTCCTTTGATCCAAACTTCTTCAACTATCTTCGGTTATTGTTACTCATTTAGATCATAGTTCTTTCAAAGCATAAATATTTAAATCTAGATCTAATTACACAAGTTTTCCTTTTCAAGCTTGTTTTATCATAAAATCTACAGTTCTTGATAGGAAAAATTTATTCTGGTTGAATAGTATATTTGGCTAATTTAAGAGCTTGCTATTGGCTTCCCCAAAAGAGCAAGCCAAGATCCCAAGAAACGAACTTTCTAGTTTGTTTTCTTGGTTCATTTTTATTTTCTTTTCATTATTAGTTTTCATAGTTTTCTTTTGGCCATATTTTGCAAGTGTGGCCAAATAAATTTCTGAGTGTTTTTGGCCATTACATGACAAAAAGAGCTTGATGGCTTTTTTGGTTTTGCATATCAGAAAATTAATTAAAAATCATTCAAAGACTCAAAAAATTGCCCCAAAACAAGTTTTTACATACTAGTTGAATTAATTTTAAATTTTGACAATTTCTAGAACACTCTTAAAGTGATCTGATTGTCATTTCTAACCAACATTAGCTCGCTGGTCTATTTTATGTTCTTAATAGGTTGGAGCTAAAAAACTCACAGGAAAGACATTTGGAAGCTCCCAGAACCATCCTGCGAATCTGTTGTTCAAGTTTTGTTTTACTTTTGCAATAATTTATAAACTGTCTTATTCCCTAAGCATAAAAGGAAAGCAGTGTTTCATCTCAAGTTTCTTGATTGTAATCGAAAGAATAAAAATAGCATAGCAGGCAATTCTAGTGTCTGACCCCAATCCCCCCAGGGGGGATTCACACTTTTTTTCACAACTTTTTTCTAATTTTTCGATTTAGATTAGCTTTATTTGAGCAGTAGCAATTAAACAACTCACTCAAGCACACAACGAACGTCCTCCAAGGACTCAGATATCATTTTGTTATATGATTATGTGCTTTATTCAAAAACTACTACTGTTCTTAAAATTTGATTCTTAAAATTAACCCCTTGCTCTATCGAAGTACTCCATCACTTTGTGGTGCAAGGAAAATATATTCTTGGGTTGTAGCTTAGTTAATCATCCACTCACACATTTTAATAAAACGAACCAACACCCCAAACCCAAAGTATGCTCTTGACCATTGCAGCTTAGTCGGAACAGTTGGCTCAATCAGAAATGGGTGCAAGGTACTTAGTTTAATCGGACAATCCAATCTCATCTTTCTTAGCGTATTCGAGAGGTTGCATGGGTGTATACTGTAGAGTCAGCAGGTTACTTTAAGAAGGTTCATCCTCGCCTGGTTGGACACTCGGTTAAGCTGCTAAAGCACTTAGTCCAAAGAGCTAGATTTGGTTGGGCCAAACCAACAATTTTACTCATTCCCTAATCCACTCATTTAATAATCGTAAAATTTACCAACCAAGACACTACAATGCTTTCACTGAGACCACGGAAGCAACCCTTGCAAGCACTCCATTTTCATCGACACTGGTCTTTAATATTTCTTGTTTAAGTTAAATTCACCAATGTCATGAATTGTGTTGTATCTTAAAATATGTGGGTTTTAATTTCATATTGCAGTGATTTATGGTTTATTTTTAAGTTATTTCATCATAACTCCTAGAATAGAATTTTACTTTTGTTATAGATTAAAAGCCTTAGTTTTATTTTCATAGGGACCACCCCCCTTGGCTTTGCTAGGAGTAAGCCTAGACGAAGGAGTCGAGTAATCAGGTGACAACACTTGACTCTCACTTGCCCCCAAGGACACATCGAGTAGCTTGAAGGTTTCTTGTAGCGTTCCCTCTAGGTGTATATTAGGTAGAAAAATTTTGGCGTCGTTGCCTGGGATAAGCCTTTCTATTCCCAGGCCACGACTTTTTGTTTTCTCCTTTTTTGTTTTTTCTTTGTTTGATGAGTGTTTAGAGTAGACATTTATTCTTTCATCTGGCAACTCCAATAACCTTTTTCCTTTTTTAAAATTTCAATGTAAAAAAAAAATGTGAGAGTTTTTAATGCATATTTTTATTCTCACATGGCGACTCCATTGAAGGGATAAAACCCTTGTATCTCATAGTTTTGTTGAGAATGGTTGTGTGTAGATAACCCCATGCGACACAGTAAACTTGAAACCTCATCATTATGACAACTCCCCTAATTCAGTACAATTTGTCCTCCATGGTTATTTCATACTAACGCTTTTGACACCAATATGGATGATGAAGAGTCTGATGCTCAAATTGCTAGTGCATATCCTCCCCTCAATTTTTCATACATCCCAGGTTTTCCTAACTATCACTATGGTGAGGAGGATATACCAAGCTATTTGCCGAGGTTTTATGGAAATGGTGATCCAGTCATCCAACACATCATGCCTTTCCTTAAGGTTCAGGCTGACTTTAATGTTTTGTATGAAGATAATATGATGCATATGTTTGCAGATACTCTGGAAGGAGAAGCTTATTATTGGTTTTTTGAGGGCATTCCCAGCAAATGTATTACCTCCCTTTCATGCTTCCTTAGAAGTTTCTTAAAGTAGTGGCAGTATGATGATGACAATGTGGAAAGATTCCTTGAAAAATCCTTGGCTTACTTCTTACCCGAGATAAAATATCACATGGAAAACCTCGAGCCTCCTCGTGTCTTCATGATAGAGAACATTGAATATGTGGAGGTTCCTCTAGCCGCTCTCACTAAAGAAGAGATTATGCAGCTTATTGAAAAGAATGGTATCATTCTCCCTGGAGCACAGTTTGACTTTGAGAGAATGATCCATGATGATCCCATTGAAGAGTTTCATGAAGCATCCTTGATTGAGGACATTGTTGAGGATCCTCCTCATTTCATTTTAACAGAAAATATGGAATATTCAAAGTGTTCCCAGGTCCATTTCAATAATGATGATCATATGTGTGTTCCAAACTTACCTGAAGAGGAAGCCATTGCAAATATTAACGAAGACATTCATGATGGATCTTTAATTGAGGAGGTATTTGAGGAGTTTCCTCACATTTCCATGGTAATAAACATTGAAGATTTGGGGCTATCTTAGGATCATTTCAGAGAGGATGATGACACTTATACTTCACATCTACCTTCATAAGAAACCAATACAGAGGCTTATAGAGAAATTTATGACGAGGACCGTATTGTGTATGATAATACTCCTCTTTACTCTCCACATGGTAATGAAGTTAGGGAAAGCTTGTTCTCTTGTAAAAATTTTGAAGATGAGCCTTGTAAAGAAGTTTATTATGACCATGAGGAAGACATATATAGATAGGGACATGATACAAATAGTGAAAAATCATCCGCCTTTGCCAAAGATACCTATGATGATTATTGGACATAAATTGAGAAACCAATTTTTGGTGTATCTAGAGAAGGGAGTGTGCATTTAGAAATATTGGTAGATCTTGATATTAAAGAGGAGCATGCATGTGCTTCATGTGATCAGTCAGAACCAAACATAAGTACTAGTAATGAAGACCCGGAGGTGCTATGCATTGAAGATTCAGATGGGACTCCGTCAATTGAATGCCAGTCACAACCTTCGTCTTCACATTCAGAATTCTCTTATGATTTGGAGTAGCCTGGGGCTTATGTTACTACAGAGGTTTTTCATCCGATAGGCCCTCTAAGGCAATATGGTGGTGTGGTTGATCTACCCCATCCTACAGATTTGTACATCAGTCCTATCCAATCTTGGATAGAAGCAGCCTATGAGAGGACCTGCCAGTTGAGGAAATAGTTTGATGATATTCTGCACAGGTATGATATCACATCCAGCCCTCCCATCCTCAATATTTTCGCAGGTTTTCATTTCATGAATAAGGTATCCTTGTCTTGGCTGGTAACCAAACACAAGGCGAAAACATTTTATATTGATTAGACGTTAAAATGGTTGCATTGGATTTAGCATTTTTATCATGTTATGCTTAGAGTAGGAAATAAACTCCTCAAAGTGAGTATTTACTTTCTGCATTTCCTTTTTATTAGTTAGTTTTTTCCTTTTGAACAAAGTAACTTATGGTTCATTGGTTTCTTGCAAACACTTGTGCTACTGAAAGGTTTTCTTGTCAAGTTGAGATGTTTTTACATGTCAAAGAAACCGAAGATTCTGGTCTTCTCGTATGCTCTCCTTACCTTAAGACTAGATCAAGCACACGTCCCGCAGTTGGAGCCAGATGTTACCACCTAAAGTTGCACTTTACTTGGAATTCAATGAGATGCCAGTATTGCACAATTACTTGTGCTCTTTCAGAGTTCAGATGTTCCAAGTTTTGCCTGTTCATGGCCCTTTTTTTTAATTTTTGTAGTGCATGACCATGCCCCACGGGGTTTATAATAAAGTGTGCTAGCATGGTGGTCTTTGAGTGACTCTGTTCCCTAGGAATTGACAACCAAAGAAGGTGTTCCAAGGAGTTGTTTACCTTGTCGATTATGCTTTTCCTTTAGCCGAGTATAATTGATGTGTTTTTCTCTTGCACCTCCAAAGCTGGAATGCCCAAACTGGTGGTTAGGCCTTAGGGGATTATTAGA
The DNA here is from genome assembly GCA_027924585.1 of Larix kaempferi. Classification (NCBI taxonomy): domain Eukaryota; kingdom Viridiplantae; phylum Streptophyta; class Pinopsida; order Pinales; family Pinaceae; genus Larix; species Larix kaempferi. The sequence goes on along the minus strand of BSBM01000816.1, from coordinate 629,035 downwards.
GTCCATTTTGTAACATTTATAAACATGCTAGACGCTAAAAATTTAACGTTTGGTCATTTACTAGGTCCCCCATAAGTTTCAGTCAATTCCGAGAAAAATAATGTTTTCGCATTTTTAAGCTATTTTTTAATGGTTTAAATGAAAAAATTCTAGGGATGATAAAAGTGTGATTCAGAGTCGGAATTTGGTGCAAGGATGCTTGTTTTCAAGCTTAGAGCATCCTCTTTACCCTAGTACCTGGTCTTCCTATGTTTCGGGCGACCAAAACGTCCTGTGGAGTAGTTTTGCCAATCAGAGCTACAAAGTGACGCTTTAATGCTAAAAATACATCAAAATGAACCATGATAAAAAATGGTATTTGGCACATGCCAAATGACATGGCATTAGTTCATATAAGGTGGGTGACTATGCTAAGGGAGAAATCATATGTTAAAGATTGAATTAAAAATCAAACGTGAGTGTTTCATTTCCATGCTACGCATTTCCTTCATGTGGGTCGGCTTCTTTGTATAGCCACATTTGATTGGTTGAGGATAAATGCGAAGGGGTGGACGCATACCTCTTATGAGGTGGCGTGACCCACATGTTTTGGCTTCTAATCAAAACAACTAAAGTTCCAATAGAACACCCCACCATTCCAACGCAAAAATTCAAGGGGTGATAAAAGTGGGATCCAGAGTCGAAATTTGGTGTAGGGATGCTCGTTTTCAAGCTCAGAGCATCCTCTTTACCCTGGTATCTAGTCTTCCTATGTTTCGGGCAGCCCAAACACCTCGTGGAGCAGTTTTTCCTATCAGAGCTACAAAGTGACACTTTTATGCTAAAAATGCATCAAAATGAACCATGGTAAAAATTAAAAAATATAAAAAATGGTATTTGGCACATGCCAAATGACATGGAATTAGTTCATATAAGGTGGGTGACTATGCTAAGGGAAAAAGCATATGTTAAAGATTGAATTAAAAATCAAATGTGAGTGTTTCATTTCCATGCTATGCATTTCCTTCACGTGGGTCGGCTTCTTTGTATAGCTGTGTTTGATTGGTTGAGGATAAATGCGAAGAGGTGGACGCCTACCTCTTATGAGGTGGCGTGACCCACATGTTTTGGTTTCTAATCAAAACAACTAAAGCTCCAATTGAACGCCCCACCATTCCAATGTAGCAAGAAGCATCATGTTTGCCCTCTCCTCACGTGGGCCGGATTTTCTCCACACAGCATCTTTGATTGGCTTGAGGATAAGTTAGGAGTGGGGGCGACTACCTCATGGTGAGGTGGCACAACCCACTTGGTTTAACTTCTATTTATAGCACCAATCAGAACTCATCACCCCACCATCCACGAAAGCATGGAAACATCAACTTTACCACTCGCTTTCCTCCTTGCATGAGTTGTTTTCAAACTCAGCATCTTCCGCTTTCGAATTGATTTTCTCTGATGAGGATGCGCATCTCCATTGGCTGTGAGTTTCCTTTCTCTTCAAACTAGGAGATCACCCTCCTTAGGGTTTTGCGCCCTAACTGGCTTACCATTTGCTATAAATTAAGGAGCTGAGGTCCTTTCTAACCATCTGAAGGTGGAACCTCTGCTCGTGTATTGTAATATTTTTCTGAGTTTAATAAGAAGGATTTGGAGGCTAGTCTGGTGATTGTCTTTGGTTGGATCTTCATGCTTGTTACATTTGAGGTAAACTGTATTATGTTTCATAACTAGTATTGTTGGGATGTATGTCTTGTGAAGGGAATTTATCTTCTTAAAGATTTGTAAGTAATACTTTATAGTTTGCTTACTCATGTTGATAATACTAGGATGCTAACAGTAGTGTGATTTATTGTTTGAATTCATTACTCTGTTGCTTCCTGCTCATTATTTACACATGCTCTTATCCACTTGCTAGTTCTTTGCAGTTGTTTATAGATAGCCTAAGCTGAAGAAGTCAACGAACATATTAGATCGTATCTTCATTCAGTAAATTCGAACACAGTGTTGGTCCTATCGGTGCATCAAGGAGCTTGACTCGATTTCCCTTTCTTCAAAACACTCATTCCCCAAGAGTTCCATTTCTCTGATCCAAACTTCTTCAACTATCTTTAGTTACTGTTACTCATTTAGATCATAGTTCTTTCAAAGCATAAATATTTAAATCTAGATCTAATTACACAAGTTTTCCTTTTCAAGCATGTTTTATCATAAAATCTACAGTTCTTGATAGGAAAATTTTGTTCTGGTTGAATAATATATTTGGCTAATTTAAGAGATTGCTATTGGCTGCCCCAAAAGAGCAAGCCAAGATCCCAATAAACGAACTTTCTAGTTCATGTTCTTGGTTTATTTTTATTTGCTTTTCATTATTAGTTTTCATAGTTTTGTTTTGGGCATATTTTGCAAGTGTGACCAAATCACTTTCTAAGTGTTTTTGGCAATTACATGACAAAAAGAGTTCGCTGGTTTTTTTTTGGTTCTGCACATCAGAAAATTAATTAAAAATCATTCAAAGACTCAAAAAATTGCCCCAAAACAAGTTTTACATACTAGTTGCATTAGTTTTAAATTCTGACAAATTCTAGAACACAAGTGTTCTGATTGTCATTTCTAACCAACATTAGCTCGTTGGTCTGTTTTATGTTCTTAACAGGTTGGAGCTAAAAAACTCACAAGAAAGACATTTGGAAGCTCCCAGAACCATCCTACGAATCTGTTGTTCAAGTTTTGTTTTACTTTTGCAGTAATTTGTAAACTGTCTTGTTCCCTAAGCATAAAGGGAAAGCAGTGTTTCATCTCAAGTTTCTTGATTGTAATCGAAAGAATAAAAAGAGCATAGCAGGTGATTCCAGCGCCTAACCCCAATACCCCCAGGGGGGATTCACACTTTTTTTTTTCATTTTTCGCAATTTTTTCTAATTTTTTGATTTAGATTAGTTTTATTTGATCATTAGTAATTAAGCAACTCACTCAAGCACACAACGTCCTCCGAGGACTCATTTATCATTTTTCTATACGCTTATGTGCTTTATTCAAACAATTGCTACTATTCTTAAAATCTTATTCTTAAAATCAACCCCTTGCTCTACCGAAGTACTCAAACACTTTGTGGTGCGAGGAAAAGATATTATTGGGTTGTAGCTTAGTTAATCATCCACTCATAGATTTTAATAAAATGAACCAATACCCCAAACCCAAAGTATGCTCTTGACCACTGCAGCTTAGTCGAAACAGTTGGCTCAATCAGAAACGGGTGAAAGGTACTTAGTTTAATAGGACAATCCAATCTCATCTTTATTGGCGGATTTGGGAGGTTGCATGGGTGTATACTATAGAGTCAATAGGTTACTTTAAGAAGGTTCATCCTCGCCTGGTTGGACACTCGGTTAAGCTGCTAAAGCACTTAGCCCAAAGAGCTAGATTTGGTTGGGCCAAACCAACAATTTTACTCATTCCCTAATCCACTCATTTAATAATCTTAAAATTTACCAACCAAGACACTACAATAATTTCACCGAGACCACATAAGCAACCCTCGCAAGCACTTCATTTTCATCGGCACTGGTCTTTAATATTTCTTATTTAAGTTAAATTCACCAATGTCATGAATTGTGTTGTATCTTAAAATCTGTGGGTTTTAATTTCATATTGTAGTGATTTATGGTTTATTTTTAAGTTATTTCATCATAACTCCTAGAATAGACTTTTACTTTTGTTATAAATTAAAAGCCTTAGTTTTATTTTCATAGGGACCACCCCCCTTGGCTTCGCTAGGAACAAGCCTAGACAAAGGAATCGAGTAATCAGGTGACAACACTTGACTCTTACTTGCCCCCATGAACACACCAAGCGGCTTGAAAGTTTCCTCCCGCAGTCCCCAAATATATATTAGGCAGCAACAATACCATTAACAAATTTAATCATAATTCAACACATTGTTTACAATAACATATATTAACATTATTATACTAAACTTACAAGGAAATTCATAACCCTTAAATTTGATAAAAATATTACACTAAATAATCCTTAACTAATATGGCAAAAAACAAAATAATATAAATATCTAAAACAAAATCCTAAAAGCAACATAGTACATGCTTTACTTAAAAGTAGTCATATAATATAATTACAATATAGAACACGTTTTACTAAAAAGTAGTCATATAATATAATTACAATCCCTTTTATCGATATTTGTATTTTGGAATTTCTTCCGTCATTGTATCCATGTATCTTCAACTATTACAATAAGTATGAAAACATCACCCTTATTAAATGATAAGCTTCTCAAATTATTTCATGCATATACTAAATCCATGTCAAATCTAAGATGACCTCTAAAACAAAGTTGCTTATTATTAAAATAATTATGATTCAACTATTACAATAAGTTTGAAAACATCACCCTTATTAAATGATAAGCTTCTCAAATTATTTCATGCATATACTAAATCCATGTCAAATTTAAGATGACCTCTAAAACAAAGTTGCTTATTATTAAAATTTAGATTATGATTTATTTCATTTTGAAGTGACAAATTAAAAATTCATTCATATTATGATATAACAAGTTGCAATATATTATTATCATAAAATCATTTAACAGTGACCTCTAAAACAAAGTTGCTTATTATTAAAATCTAGATTATGATTTATTGCATTTTGAAGTGACAAATTAAAAGTTCATTCATATCATGATATAACAAGTTGCAATATATTATTATCATAAAATCATTTAACACTACCCAAGCTTTTTAATAGTTCACTCTTCACTCTTTTATTTTTACTTTTACCCAGCTCACATCATATTTACAACAAGCGCTTAAACTTGTTAGGATATTCCTATACTCCATCCTAGTCCTCCTAACTTTTCTGTCATTTTGATTTTCAGTCATGCATGCAAAATTAGGGTTTGCATGCATCCTAGTCATCAGCACCAGCACCTAGTCCTCAGCAAACTAGACCCCGGAGCTTCTTTCAGATCAGTTTCAGCTCTCCTAGAGCTTAGTGCACCCTCCTTTCACCTACTGCATGAGAAGGGCGCCTTTCTTCACCTACCAGTCCAGTTTAGTTCAGTTATCTTCAGTTCTTTCCTTGATTTAAGGATTAACTGACTCCTAACTGACCTTACCACTCTGATGGACCTCTAGTGTGACTAGACAGCCTGTTCTGACTACAGTTAGCTCCATCTGCACCCTCCACTGAGCCTCCTTCACTACATTAGTGCTTCCATGTACCAGTTACACCAACCACACTCAGTTAGACTTAGTTTGACTCTCGTTTGACCATTACTTGTGCATTGATGACTTCACTAATGAGAAGGTGGACTCCTAGTTAGGCATTGATGACTCTCCACTGATTATGGATCTGTGCATGAAGGCCAATTCGAATTCAACCTAGTGAATTCAAATCCTCATACTTAGCATTGTATATTTACTAGTTTATTATTCTGTTAATAGCAACATGTGTAATTATTCTGCCTCAATTAGAGTTTCTTTGGATCTAAGTTCTATTGCTTGTCTCTTCTTCTATTATTCCTAAATTCTTTCATTGTGAGGTTTACATCATCTCTTTGGATCTTATGTGGGCAATTTCACATGGTATCAGAGCCATTTGAAAGTATATTCTACCTCCATTCTTTAGAGTTTTTTGTAGGTATTTCGGAGTTCCAGCAGTTGCAGCAGCAGATTCAGCAATTTCTATTTGCACTTGTTCCAGCAGTCAAAGATGAGCAATTCGAATGCTTCTTCTTCTTCTTCTCTTTCTCCCATGATTCTCACTCCCTTCAATTACTTCGAATGGAAGAGTGAGATGAAGATTCACTTGATGCACAAAGGGCTTGAAAGATTGGTTTATGAAAGAGATGCCACACCACATATAGCTAAAGAAAGAATCCAGCATCTAAACAAATTGGATGAAGCCTTTGGATTCATATGCCTTCATATGTCCAAGGATCTATTGTTCCATGCTGAAGGATTGAAGTCTCCAAAAGAGTTATGGGCCAAATTGGAGAGTCTTTTTGGCAAACAAGATGGGTTAAGAGGTTACACTCTTGAAAATGAATTGGTTGCCCTACAACCTAGCAATTTCGAGAGCATTCAATCATTCTTCTCAAAGTTTAAAAATTTGGTTGTACAATGCAAGCATTATGGCATCACTAAGAGTGATGAGAAATTGGTGCTCTCCATTCTGAGCAAACTTGGATCTCAATTCTCTGTCTTTGTATCTACTTTCCACTCTGGGCGAATGTCAATCCCTGGATGGAAGTTTCCTACCTTAGAAGCCTTCACTCAAGCCCTCATTCAAGAAGAGGACAAATTGTTTCAAATGGATGCCATCAAAACCTCCAAAGATCTAGCTCTTTTAGCTAGTGAATCAAGTGGAGCGAATGCAAAAGGGAGGCAAAAGGACAAAGGCAAGAAACATTCAAGATCCAAGAATGACAAACCAAAGATACCAAATTGTTCCTGCTGCAAGAGAGGAAACCATCCTGAAAGTGCTTGCATGCACAAGAAGATTGATCTTCTAACCAAGCTTCTTGAACAAAACCAAATTGTTGTTCCAAAAGAAGCAAAGATGTCTGATTCTGGAAGTGGATCTGATGATTGTCATGCATTGATGGCTGGATTTTCAAAGACAAAAGCCCTCCTCATAGATTCTAGAGCCTCCAACCACATGATTGCATCTGAAGAATCCTTCTCCTCTTTGGATCTCCAAGATGGCCTACCATTCACATGGGAGACAACTCTCAGATTTCTGCCAAAGGATTGGGAACAATTCATATGGAGCATGGTAAGTTCAAAAATGTCTTATTTGTTCCTTCTCTTACAGCTAATTTGTTGTCAGTTTATCAAATGACTCATACAGGATCACCAAAGCAAGTTATTTTTGGTCCAAACATAGTAGAGATTACAGAAATATCCACTGGAAAGGTTATAGCGAATGGGATTGCTAATCATGCCTCAAAGGCATATGAGTTCTCACACTTCATGTCTTTCTCTCCAACTATTCCTTCAGATTCTGATGAAGATCACAATGACTCTTCTTCTTCTAATGAAGAAGAAGATCAAGAATTTGATGTTGAGATTATGGTTCAAGAAGATTTAGATCCAGAACCAACACCTATTCTCAGTCCAGATTCAAGGTCAATATGGGCTCACACAAACCTTGCTACTACTGAGAACACAGTTGATGACTTATATGATCACAGAACTACTAGACTTCAGCATCATGCCAACCTTGCATTATGCCATCCACCTCTCTATGAGAGATGCAACATGATGATGGGGTTCTCTCTTCCATCTTTTGGGAAGACTCCTCATGTTCCATTCGCTCCAGATACAGAAAGAGTTCCTGAAATACTTGCTTCATTCTCCACACAGTGGGAGACCTTCCTACAGGGGATCAGCTTGCCAAGTCTTTTACAAAAGTTTTCACTGATGAAAGCTTCTTTCTTTTCTGCATAGTATGATGGTTCCTTGAGTTATTTACTGTTCTTTTGAGGGGGGGTATTTTTCCCATGAGGTTTTCCCCATTTCCTCAGTTTATGGACAGTTCTTTATTTTTTTTATCATTTCATTGATTGTATGGGTGACCTTTGGTCCTAGTTACCAGGGCCCAGGATGGATTAAGGGGGGGTGTTAGGATATTCCTATACTCCATCCTAGTCCTCCTAACTTTTCTGTCATTTTGATTTTCAGTCATGCATGCAAAATTAGGGTTTGCATGCATCCTAGTCATCGGCACCAAAACCTAGTCCTCAGCAAACTAGCCCCCGGAGCTTCTTTCAGATCAGTTTCAGCTTTCCTAGAGCTTAGTGCGCCCTCCTTTCACCTACTGCATGAGAAGGGCGCCTTTCTTCACCTACCAGTCCAATTTAGTTCAATTATCTTCAGTTATTTCCTTGATTTAAGGATTAACTGACTCCTAACTGACCTTACCACTCCGATGGACCTCCAGTGTGACTAGACAGCCTATTCTGACTCCAGTTAGCTCCATCTGCACCCTCCACTGAGCCTCCTTCACTACATTAGTGCTTCCATGTACCAGTTACACCAACCACACTCAATTAGACTTAGTTTGACTCTCAGTTGACCTTTACTTGTGCATTGGTGACTTTATTGATGAGAAGGTGGACTCCTAGTTAGGCATTGATGACTCTCCACTGATTATGGATCTGTGCATGAAGGCCAATTCGAATTCAACCTAGTGAATTCGAATCCTCATACTCAGCATTGTATATTTACCAGTTTATTATTCTGTTAATAGCAACATGTGTAATTATTCTACCTCAATCAGAGTTTCTTTGGATCTAAGTTCTAGTGCTTGTCTCTTCTTCTATTATTCCTAAATTCTTTCATTGTGAGGTTTACATCATCTTTTTGGATCTTATGTGGGCAATTTTACAAAACTTACTTCATGCTTCAAATCATCACAAGGCTATTTATAACTTCATCTAATTTATTTGTCAAAGGAGTGTTGGGCTTTGGAATTGCCCCTTTTTTACCACACTTATTACATCATTTTTCCCTGTTACACCCTATTTCCATGAACCATATATATGCCTTTCTTCCAGATCAATCTAGAATCTTGACAAGGTATAATTTATTATTGCTTCATTTATTTAATGCCTAAGATTGTTATGGTTATGAATTCTAGCCTTTGATTTATGCTAACTTGTGTTGATTTCATTAAGTCAAGATCAAAACACAGGTGTATCAGCCACAATGCCTTGGGGAAGAATCACACGTGGTGCCAGCTGTTACTCTTCAGATTTAGTTCCTCACATTAATAGGAATAGCGCACCTTCCCATGTGGAGCTGTAACAGGACTTTGTTGAAATAGAGCATTGCTGCAACAGACAGGACATCTCCCAATTGGTTAATCCGTTGATCCATTGACTTCCAGAGTAACAACATCCTTCATCTCCAATGACCTCATTCAATACGGCTGTAACAGTTTAGTTGTAACTCCGCAGCATGAAGATCAAAGATCTTCATTGCCGCGCGAAATTAGTGGATCATGAATTGTATTTTGCATGTATAAATATGGGAAGGCTTAAGAGTCTGGGGTTGGTTAATTATAATTTTGTACAGGCTGTAACAGAGAGCTGAGACTGTGGATTACCATCTTTAATATAAAGAGCAGAGTTCTTCATATTTCTGTGTCTTAATTTGTGGTAGTTCATGGCGTCTCTGTTAGAAGGCTAGGGCCTGCCTTCTCACAGAGATTGTTGAGTTAAATAGGTAGTTTAGTTCCTTTCTTGTTGTGTGGTGTGGAATTGCATTAGGCATGATTATTGTTAGCTGCAACAAAGGGTTTATAATCGCATTCTTCTTTGGTATTTTATAATTGCATCCTGAATAGCTGCAACTGTGTGGTGTGACAGTCGACTGTGTAGGTTAGTTTAATTGATGCATGGTGTGTTAGAATTAGTTGTTACAGCCAAGCTCAGCTTCAATTCATTTCAGTCATTTATGCTCTCTAGGATTTCCAATATTCATCAAATTAGAGTTCAAGCTTATTTTTAGTTTCTGGTTGCTGTTGTATCTTTCCTGAATTCATTAGATTAGACAGATTGCAATTGAGTTATAGTAGCTACTAGATGAATCAGTTTGGTAGAGATCGAAAACTGTAGTTTGATAATTATAGGATTTAACTTCTTGCAAAAGTAATCTAGTTCATCTTTATTCTTAGATCAGTAACTACTGGGTTGATATATGTAGGAAGGTAATTGTATTTTGAATTCCTGGATGTATAAGTTAGATTAGTTTTCTTTATGGAATGAGTTTGGTTGAACAGATAGGTAGGATAGTTTATCTCCATTTTACTCAAGCAGCTACTTGAAATGTTTATGCATAGACTGTGCGTATTTCCATTGAAATAAAAGACTTCCCTGGGTTGACAATTTATATTGAGCATCCTGTGTGTTAGTTGTAATTAATTAGCATATAGGGTGACCAACATTTTGGCGCTGTTTTTAGGGATGGTAATTTATAGGCATAGATAGTAGTTGATTCCTTTAATTTCATTTTGGTCTAATTATTTACAGCATGCATGAATACAAGAAAAACAAATCGGGAACCCCCTTTGAATACTAACATTACAGGTGGAAGAGGTCGAGGTCGTAACACAGGTCTGGGAAGACAAACATTTATTGACGATATAATTGCTAAAGCTGATTCTTCTACTAGAACACCACGGACGTCTACAGAAAGAGGAAATTATGTTCCTCCCAATCTTGAGAATTCAGCATCAACTGTGGAGAACACAACAGGACCATCGACTCCCATTGCAGAAAAGAAATGTCTTGAAGACAAGGTAAGTGTTGTGGGTGCACCGGATAGAGAGGAGATTTATCATATTAACGGGACCAGAGTTACTAAAGAAGTGTGGTTGGAGACTCGCCGAGAAGCAGAGGAAAAGAGAAGGTGAGAAGAAGAAAAGAGGGAAGCAGAAGAAGCAAAAGCAAAGGAAGAACGAATAAAGAAATCCATTGAATTTTGGAATAACATGGCTAATCGAGAACATGAAGCAGAGAATGAACACCAGGAGAACCGTGAAGAGGAAGTGGAAGATAATCAACCTGGTGACACTGTGGTCACACTTGAATTCCCTATCCTCCAGACACCTGGGGAAGCTCCTATGAAAAATTTCTCACCATTAATTCTCTCGAATTTCCATGGTAAGTCTTCTTAAGATCCTGATGAATTTCTTTTTGAGTTTGACATCCTCAGTCACAGTTATGACTATACCTCCAGTGCTCAGAAGCTGAAACTATTTCCAGCCACCTTAAAAGGAAATGCTCTACACTAGTTCATGAGTCTAGGTCATGAGACCATTACTACTTAGGATAAAATGAAACAAACATTTCTTTCTAAATATCAAGAATATTGTAGAACCAGAGATAGAAAGGAAGAGTTGTTTAAAATGGTTCAGAAGGAAGAGAAGAGCTTGGAATATTTTGTAGAAAGATTGTTGTATAATTCACAAAGGTCTGGCCACACTGCGATTGGAAAAGATGTACTCAAGATTATCTTGCTACGAGGGATTAAAGAAGATTGCCATGATATGTTGAATTTGTTGGGGAAAGGGGATATCTCAAAGGAACCTTTCGAGAAGATCATTGAATTATGTCAACGGTATTCAAGGGGATCCTCTAGAACTAACAAACAGGACAAAGATCGAGATCAAGATGTCTTCACTAGGACACAGAAGTCAGCTAGTGGATGAGCCACTCGAGAAAAAATAGGCAACTTACTGGAGAATTTTAAAACTGGTATGATGAGCTCCATTTCCTCAAAGTTAGATGTTTTGAGAGAACAACAAAGGCAAGCAATAGAAGATCTTACACTCAGTGTATTATGTCCTAAATGTAGAAAAAAGCACCCACCGAAAGAATGCCCGTTGGACAAGGCAGAGATATGTAGGATATGTGAATTGGAGCATGATACCAAGGAATGTCCTTCATTACCCAAATTCAAAGCAGTCTTGCAGGCATCCACTTCAGATGTGGAACAGGTTTACTTTATTGCACAGAAGAAACCTTGGTAGCCTCGCAATCAAGGTATGAATCCAGATCCATCAATTTTCTTGAATAATATGAATGGTATGAATACAAAATTCCCTTCACATTATTCTAATAACCAATGGCATCCATCTCAGAACCCAATGCAAAATCCTAACTCTTGGACACCATGGTCACAACAGTCGAACCATCAAGCTCCTTGGAATCCCAACTGGAGAAATTCTTACCAAGGAAATAACTTTCCTCATCACCAGACTCAGTATCAACAGTACCCTCCAGTATCCTCACCAACAATATCAGCAGCCACAGTTGCAATTCCAGAACAACGCCGCACCTATGAATGCACCACTTCGACCACAACTACCTGCACAACCTAACCCAAATCCGAATAATAAAGCAGTTCGTCAATTTGAGACTGCCAACATGCCTACGTATTCCATCTCCCAAATTCCCTACAATTACGATCAAGGAGGGTAGTGGAACCCATCATCACTGAGGATGTTCCATCCCCGGGACTGAAACTGGAATGAATCAGCATTATGAGAATATGGTTAACTCAGCAATCCCCATCATTGAGGATGTTGGCATTCCTACTGAAACAGTAGCTGAAACTCAGGAAGTAACACACGATGAAGTACAGCCTACACAATCGATAAGAGAACCACCATATCCTAAACGATTGGCCCTACAGAAAACAGTGGAACAACCTCGATTCAATCTCTTAGGAGAATTGAAGAATTTGTATGTCAAAATCCCACTGTTACAAGCCCTCCATGACGTGCCCATTTATGCCAAGAATGTTAGAGATCTATGTGTCAAGAAACCAGGAAGAAAGCCTAGGGATCCTCCCACTGTCCATGTATTGGAAAAACTTTCTGAATTAATAATGGGGAAGACTCCTGTGGCAAAATATGATGACCCTGGAAATCCTACTATTACAGTTCACATAGGAAACACACAAATCCCCAACGTATTGGTAGACTTAGGCACGACTATTAATGTCATGACAATAGAAACTGTGAAGAAACTTGGGCTAACTAATCTTCAGCCAACCCCTACCATTTTAGAACTTGCTGACAGATCAATAATCAAACCTGAGGGGATCCTGGATGACCTAGTAATCTCTGTTGACTCGTGAGAATACCCTACAGACTTCTTGGTGTTACAGCCGAAGTCTCAATTGGGGGGACACCCGTTGATCCTGAGGAGACCTTGGTTGGCCACAGCGGATGCTTGTATCAGCTGTCGGTCATGATCCATGACTATCTCAGACGGGACTGAAATCAAAAGTCCGACTTTATACCCTCCATCCCGACCAAGCACAGAAGCTGAAACTCCACTTTGGGTAGATTTGGAGGAGGAAGGCGTTCAGCCAGTATTAATGATAGGGAGAGGTTTAACTTTTAAGGATGAAACAGAGGATGATACCATTAACAGTTTCATCAATGAGACCACGTCCGTCAATAAACATGTTTCCCAGATTCTTGACAGTACATTAGATGAGAAAGAACAAGAAAATCTTACTGAAGAAAATCTAGTCAGTGATGCCAGTATAATTCCAGTACTTAAAAATTTGAAAAGTGTTCCAGAAATTGAGCCAGGGAAAACACTGAACATCAATCCAAACCTCGCGCCCAATGAGCTGGAATAGCTGATCACTCTGCTAAAAAAACACAAAGGAGCTTTCGCTTGGGAATACACAGATATCAACGGTATTCCTTCTAATATGTGTACCCATCACATTTATATTAAGAGCGACTACAGGCCAGTGTGCCAACCACAACGAAGGATGAACCCGAACCTAAGGGATGTAGTGAAAGAGGAAATCCAAAAGCTTCTGGAAGCAGGGTTTATATACCCAATTTCGGACAACGAGTGGGTTTCTCCACTTGTGATTGTGCCAAAAAAGAATGGGAAATGGATAGTCTACGTGGATTACAGAGAATTGAACAAAGCAACGCAGAAAGACCACTTTCCCGTACCTTTTATCGATCAGGTCCTTGATACCTTGTCTAGGAAAAAGTATTTTTCCTTTCTGGATGGCTTTAGCGGCTATAACCAAATCCAGATTGCTCCAGAAGACCAAGACAAATCCACTTTCACCTGTCCCTGTGGCACTTTTACATACAGGGTACTTCCTTTCGGGTTATGCAATGCACCAGCCACATTTCAAAGAGCAGTGATTGGAATCTTTTCAAAGAGGGTAAATGACTGCATGAAAATTTTTATGGATGACTTTACTCCATACGGTAGTAGTTACGAAGAAGCATTGAAAAATTTAGAAAATGTTTTGAAACGTTGTGAACAAAGCCAACTCTCTTTAAGCACTGAAAAGTGTCGTATGATGATGAGCGAGGGCATAGTTCTGGGGCACTTCATCTCTTCTGATTGTATCCAGGTAGACCCATCCAAAATTAAAGTAATTGAAAATACACCAACTCCTGGAACACAAAAAGATGTACGTAGTTTCTTGGGGCATGCTAGCTATTACAGAAGATTCATAGAAAATTTTTACAAACTAGCTTCTCTTTTGTTCACCTTGTTGATGAAGGATACACAGTTTGTTTGGAATGATGCATGCCAAACAGAGTTTACTGAACTTAAGAAAAGGTTGTCTACAACACCCATCTTACGAGGGCCCAACTGGGCCCTGCCTTTTCATATCTCTTCAGATGATTCAGACACTTCCATTGAAGCAGTTTTAGGACAGCAGGAAGGTCACGCCCCATATGCAATTTATTACGTTAGCAAGAACTTATCCCCTGCTGAACTAAACTATACTGTCATAGAGAAAGAATTCCTTGGCATAGTTTATGCCATCAACAAATTTAGACACTAAATTATTGGATACTCCACTTTTGTGCACACTGATCATTTGACCATCAAGTATTTAATGAATAAACCAATCATGAATCCTAGAGTAACTAGATGGTTGTTACTGTTACAGGAATTTGATATTACAATTATTGATAGACCAGGGAAGGAAAATGTGGTTGCAATCTTTTTATCTCGACTCACTAACAATGATGACAATTTACCAATCAAAGATTCCTTCCCTGATGAACATTTGTTTGCAGTATCAGCTCATTCCCCATGGTATGCAGATATTGCTAATTTTTTGGCTGCAGGTAAGCTTCTAGCACATATGTCGAAGAGAGAAAAAAGGAAGATTATACAGCAGAGTGCTAGGTATTGCTGGATTGATGGACATCTTTTCTACACAGGACTTGACTTAGAAATCAGAAGATGTGTAAGAGAAGATGAAATTTTCAGTATTATGAAAGCTTGCCATGATGATCCCTATGGGGGACACTTTGCTAACAAATGAACAGGTCATTAAGTTTTAAGGATGGAATATTTCTGGCCTACATTGTTCAGGGATACGAAGAAGTATGTTCAGGCGTGTGATAGCTTCCAAAGAATGGGCCAGCCCAACAGACTAGATGAAATTCCTCTTCAACCACAACTTGTGGTTAAACCTTTTGACAGATAGGCTCTGGATTTCATAGGGCCTATCAACCCTCCTTCAAAACAAAAAGTTCACATCTTGGTTTGCACGGATTACATGACCAAATGGGTGGAAGTTGTAGCCTTGGTCAAAGCTAATGATCAAGCTGTAATTGATTTCCTGTATGAAGAGATTTTTACTCGGTTTGGAGTACCCAAGGAAATCGTTACAAATAGTGGACCACAGTTCGTGTCTCACAAATTGGAAGCCCTGTTACATAAGTTTCACATTCAGCACAGAATAACCTCACCATATCATCCACAGGCCAATGGCCAAGTGGAAAGTACAAATAAGGTCATCGAGGCTATTTTAATGAAAAAAACGAAAAGTCACCGTAAAGATTGGGCTGAGAGACTTCCAGAGGCATTGTGGGCCTATCGCACTACATGGCGCAACACCAATGGTTTTTCCCCATATGAATTGGTGTATGGAAAAAATGTTGTTTTCCCAATTGAATTTGAAATCAGAACTTTGAAGGCAGCTGTAGAAGCAAACCTTGATTTATCAGAAGCTCAGAGGAACCGATTGAATCAACTTAATGAATTGGATGAGAAACGCACAGCCGCAGTGCATCATACAGCTTTAATCCAACAATAGCGCTCTAAATGGCATGATAGATTTATAAGGAAGAAAGTCTTCCGAGAATGAGATTGGGCTCTGTTGTATGATTCACGGTTTAAGAGGGATTTCAAAGGAAAATTGCGTACCCGTTGGTTGGGACCTTATCAGATAGATCGAGTATTTGATAATGGAACAGTTCAATTGATCACCATTGATGAAAACAAGACATCATTATTTGCCAATGGTCATCGGCTGCGACTGTATCACAAACCGATCTCGAAGAATGCCTTCATTTCACATGTTGCAGCTGATCCAGATTATCAGTTAATGCCAGGGCAGGGAATTTTCTCAACCCCTATTAATTTTTAAAACTGCAATTTCCACGTATAATTTGTACATAAATAATTTGTTTTCTTTTTGTTATTTTATTTATTTTTCCTTTACGCTTGATCGGGTTTGTTTTGAAGAACTGTGTACAGGACTTGATTTGAGGAGCAGTGATCGTGACTGGGCCAGATGATTGTAGGCACCTTATCTTGCTTTCTTGATCGAATAAGCTCTTTGAAGAAAATGGATGATTCGTCAACCTTCAGCAGCCAGCTGAAAATTCACCTGTTACTCCATTTTGCCCAGCTGCGACTCCATACCCTGCTCATTTTTCCTCTTTCACGCAGCTATGACTCCACTACTTTTGCCCATTCTGCCAATTTTCGCAGTTGTAACTCCACTATTTCCATTAATTTCACCTTTCTCGCGCAGCTGCGACTCCGCTATTTTCATCCATTTCAAATTTTTCCAGCAGCTGTGACAACGCTATTTTTTCCATTTCACCTTTCACGCAGTTGTGACACCACCATATTTTGCCAGACTCTGCTAGTTCCTACAACTGTGACTTATCTTCACCAGCTCGTGTTAAGCTTGCTCTATAATCACCATGCACTCTTATTGATTAACATCAACTGTCCAATCGACGATAGCCAACTCATGGAGGCACATGCGTATTTTACCTAGTAATGCGACTGTGAAATGTAATGCTATGGCAGAATGACGGCTGGAGCAGTAATCTTAAAGGTACAGGTTCTAACTATAAACATGATTAGGCATCTATTGATGTCGCAAGCAATAATGGTTATATTTGTCATTTATCCATGTCATATATCCGCAGCCAATCAACTGAACCAAAACCATGTTTAAGTTGTTACCCGTACTTATGATTATGACCGTCATTCTACCCGACTTGTGCGATAATTCTGCCACGGATTTTATTTCAAAACTAACTATGCCACCTTTCCAAAAATACCCAATTCAAACTTCGACTATCCATCAACCGTGTCTGCATGTAGTCAGCTTGACGTTTGAAACTGTAACTGGTGCATGCACTAAAATATTTCGCAGAAGCTCAGCGGTATGGGTATCCCTGTGATATATGAGCCTCTAACAGTAGAATCTCTGTATAAGAACAAAGAAGTCTTTGTTATCTTTCAAGAAGTAGGGTGGACAGATTATTTTCAACACCTAAATGGTTTTCACGAGGAAACAACCCTTGAATTTGCTCAAAATCTGACGAGCACCCATTCAGAGGTTCGAGGTATATAGACAAATGTTTCAGAGGCAATCCTGGCAGAGGTAACGAGATAGCCCAGAACCGGGCAGCGTTAGTTTAGTCGGAAGCGCCATCATCTGACTACAACTAAATATTTTCTGGCAGCCGGAGAAAGTGTTCGACCACGGAGCAGAGGAACAGCATTGGAGACCCTTCCAAGTCCTTGGGACCAAGTTGCGCTCTTTCTGAAGAAATACATCACATGTGAGAGGAGGTACAGTGTTGTTTACATTTATAAATTTTTCCTCCTATCACATTTACGTCATCACCGACTGTTAAATATGCCATACTATCTTTTTAAATCTCTGCAATGCATGGCTTACTATGCTAGAGGTGCTCAACACCCCTTATCATCCCTCACAAATCATGGACTAATTGAACTATTAGTCTTACGGGCCCTTGCACAACACAATTTGACATGGGAACAATTTTTGGTTCGTCCAAGGGTACCCCGTGAATTTTCTTTAAAAATAGTGGATGAGGATTGGAGTTCCTTAAACTTAGTTGGGGGGAGGGTTGGAACACCATAAGTTTGATTAAAGGATGGAGAGGAGAGAGATATAGAAGGGGCTGAAACTGGAGCAGCTAAAACTGAAATAGCAGAAGAAGAACATCAAGCAAAAGCAATGGCTGCAAGTGGCATAGCAATTCTGAATGTTGAATCCTCCCCTGAAATAAGAAGAACTTTAATTCAAGAGGAGGGAGTCTCCCCTGTTCCTGAAGTGATAAGAGCTTCCTTGTTTCAAAGGAGAAGGAAGGGGCTAATGAGCAAGGGCCAGATGTCTAGCCCAACGAAAAAGAAAAGAATCAAAACAGTTACTACAGCAGAAGCAGGTCACTCAATCGGAGTAAATATTGTAATTCCCATCTTAAAACCTCAATCACCTGTTGATACACAAGAACCTGCTGTAGAAGAACTTCAAATAGAGAACCTTCTTTTTGAAAATGAACTGTTAAAGGAGGAGGTGCACATGCTTCGTGAAGAATTAGAAAGGTGGAAGGAAACATGCAGGAAACAAGCAAGGAAGTATGTGAATACAATGGTGGAGGCTGCAGACCAACCGGAAAATTTATCTTCTGTTCTGGGGAATTAAGGATGGAAAGAAATGATATGCCTGGAATGTGGAGATATATTTAATTTGGCAGGCCATAAAGTTACAGTGTTGGACTTAGCGGTACAAAAATATGCAGGAGTAAAACAATCAAAGGAACCATTTCTGGGATCAGTCTCATTCCTTTAAGGATATTGGATCAACCTCAACAGGATTAAAAGACTTGGGGAACAGGACGTTGTTACACAAGAACCAGCATCCTCGAGAAAGTTGTTGGAAATACAACTTAGATAGAAGATGCTGAGATTGAGATACAGGGGGGAGATATTTCATAGTAACCAACATTATTGGAGAAACTGCTGAACTCCAATACAGACTGAAGCTACTGAGGATAGGGGGATGTTGTTACACAAGAACCAGTGTTTCCAATGATTAATTGTCGAAGCTGAATTATAGACAGAGACTACCACAATATTGATGGAAGGAGAAACTGTTACGGTGAATTCACTAGTATAGAGACTCGAGTTCAATTCCTGCTCATTGGATGGCCAGCAGAACAACAAAGGGATAATTACACACTGGATAAGCAGAGAAGGAAACAATGATAGGGATGTTGGTTTGTTCTTAATGAAATCTTGGGTGTAGGTTAGGAACATGTTATCCCCTTCAATTCGTCTGCATGATATGAACGAGGATCAAATTCAGATTCGGACCAATTGGTTGTTGCATGAAGACATGCAATTGGATAGTTGGGGGGAGATGTTGGGCCCTGGAATTGCCCCTTTTTTACCACACTTATTACATCATTTTGCCCTATTACACCCTATTTCCATGAATCATATATATGTCTTTCTTCCAGATCAATCCAGAATCCTGTATAATTCATTATTGCTTCATTTATTTAATGTCTAATATTGTTATGGTTATGAATTCTAGCCTTTGATTTATGCTAACTTGTGTTGATTTCATTAAGTCAAGATCAAAACACAAGTGTATCAGCCGCAATGCCTTGGGGAAGAATCACACGTGGTGTCAGTTGTTACTCTTTAGATTTAGTTCCTCACATTAATAGAAACAACGCACCTTCCCACGTGGAGATGTAACAGGACTTCGCTGAAACAAAGCATTGTTGCAACAGACAAGACGCCTCTCAATTGGTTAATTCGTTGATCCATTGACTACCAGAGTAACAACATCCTTCATGTCCAATGGCCTCATTCAATATGGCTGTAATAGTTCAGTTGTAACTCCGCAGCATGAAGATTAGAGATCTTCATTGCTGCGTGAAATTAGTGGATCATGAATTGTATTTTGCATGTATAAATATGGGAAGGCTTTCAGAGTCTGGGGTTGGTTAATTATCATTTTGTACATGCTGTAACCGAGAGCTAAGACTGTGGATTACCATCTTTAATATAAAGAGCAGAGTTATTCATATTTATGTGTCTTAATCTGTGGTAGTTCACGGCGTTTTTGTTAGAAGGCCAGAGCCCGCCTTCTCAAAGAGATTGTCGAGTTAAATAGGTAGTTTAGTTCATTTCCTGTTGTGTGGTGTGGAATTGCATTAGGTGTGATTATTGTTAGTTGCAACAGAGGGTTTATAATCACATTCTTCTTTGGTAGTTTATAATTGCATCTTGAATAGCTGCAACTGTGAAGTGTGACAGTCGACTGTGTAGATTAGTTTAATTGATGCATGGTGTGTTAGAATTAACTGTTACAGCCAAACTCAGCTTCAATTCCTTTCAGTCATTTATTCTCTCCAAGATTTCCAATATTCATCAAATTAGAGTTCAAGCTTATTTTTAGTTTCTGGTGGTGGTTGTATCTTTCCTGAATTCATTAGATTAGACAGATTGTGATTGAGTTACAGTAGCTGCTAGATGAATCAGTTTGGTAGAGATTGAATACTGTAGTTTGATAATTATAGGATTTAACTTCTTGCAAAAGTAATCTAGTTCGTCTTTATTCTTAGATCAGTAACTGCTGGGTTGATATATGTAGGAAGGTAATTGTATTTTGAATTCCTAGATGTATAGGTTAGATTAATTTTATTTATGGAATGAGTTTGGCTGAACAGATAGGTAGAATAGTTTATCTCCATTTTACTCAATCAGCTACTTGAAATGTTTATGCATAGACTGTGCGTATTGCCATTAAAATAAAAGACTTCCCTGGATTGACAATTTATATTGAGCATCCTATGTGTTGGTTGTAATTAATTAGCATATAGGGTGACCAACAAGAAGATAAAGTGTCACAAGGCTATTTATAAAATTACTTTGTACTTCAATTTGTCACAAGGCTTCAGGTAATTTCTTATTAAACAAGATAGTGTCACAAGGCTATATATAGCTTCATCTAATTACCTATCAAACAAGATAAAAGTAGTATTAATTGATTTTAGACATCTCAATTTAAACATTATTATTAATTGACTTTAAGCATTCCCAATTTATTTATAACCTCGTTTACTTGTCTACGACTGTCAAACCAGAAAAAGTGTTATTAATTGACTCGTCTACGACTACCAAACAAGAAAAAGCATTATTAATTGACTTTAAGCATTCCCAATTCATGTGTTGTGCCCTGAATTTGATAACACAAACTCTATGTGGATCTTAATCAAAATTTCTAAATCTAAGCATCAATATAATAATTGCTTTCGACAAAGAATCCTAAATTAGGGCAACCTCATCTAATTACCCATCAAACACGATAAAATTATTGAAGGATCCTAAATTAGAACAACCTCATCTAATCTAATTGCCTATGAAACAAGATAAAATGTTATTGATAGACTTAAGCCATTCCCAATTCATGTTATATGAATTAAGTTGATTACACAACATGGACATTGATCAAAATGCCTAATTTAAGCATCATTATCATAATTGCCTTCAACAAAATATTCTAAATTAGGGCACCCACATTTTCAAAATTGATGTTGATTAATCAAACTCCTTTGGTATGATTTACATAGAAAGCACAAAACTATAATCATAATATTGGTGTTATTGTCCATTTCTTCGTATAACATAATAACATTTTTGTAAATTTTCCCTATTCTTGTATATTATGTTAGTCCATTTTTATTTAGCATTCTACTTAGCTTAGTTGCTAGAGGTGTAGATTATTGATGTAGTTGAGATCAACATTAGTGCAACCTTATGGCAATAATTGATTAGAACATCCTTAAGTACTAGTGTTATTGTTCATTTCTTTGTATAGAATAATAAGATTATTTATCCTTTTCTTGTATATCATCTTAGTCCACTCTTCTATGAACCTTAACTGGTTTTATGTTGTGGCTTTATGAGGCCAATCACATTTTTGTTTTATTTTTATATATCATTTTAGTCCGCGCTATTATGAAACTTATATTGTTTTTATGTCATGTGGCTTTCTGAACCTTAAATTTTTTATTTTTATTTTTTATTTTTTTTTTTTGCGAAAAAATCACCTTCCTGCTATTCCGAAGGAATCAAGGAAAGCTTGAAATACAATCATTACAATAGGGCTCAACAAGAGCATCATGTCACTTACAAGAATTGAACCTGGGTGAGGAGGGCAACTTTCCTCCCAACCACCCAAGCTACAACCAATGGACAACCTTAATTGGTTTTATGTTGTGGCTTTATGAGGCCAATCACATTTTTGTTTTATTTTTATATATCATCTTAGCCCACTCTACTATGAAACTTATATTGTTTTTATGTCATGTGGCTTTACAAGGTGAATCACATTTTTGTTTTATTCTTATATATCATATTAGCTATGAAACTTACATTGCTTTTATATCATGTGGCTTTACAAGGTCAATCACAATTTGATTTTGTTTTATTGTATTGAGAGGATGATTTTATAATAGATGTTCTACTCAAACAAGTTGCAAGAGGTGGAGATTATAAAAGTTGTTGAGATCATCACTAAAGCACCCTTATAGGAATATGTCAATCACAATTTGATTTTGTTTTATTGTATTGAGAGGATGATTTTATAATAGATGTTCTACTTAAACAAGTTGCAAGAGGTAGAGATTATAAAAGTTGTTGAGATCATCACTAAAGCACCCTTATAGGAATATTTAACTTGTTAGGAGTAGTCCTTGACTAAAAGCCATCACAACTATTTCGTATTGGAATGAAATCTAAGGGTTATACCATTGTGATTAAGCTTGCATTTAAAAAATTAAAAACAAAAATAATCACCACAAGGGTATCCACAAAATATTAAGACACCTCTAAGTGGCGTTAGTACCAAATTGAACAAGGATGTTATCAAGCTTGCATTTAAAGAATTAAAAACAACGATAACAACCACAACTAAGGGGTATCCACAAAACACAAATACACATCTATGTGATGTTAATACTGAACAAGGATGTTATCAAGCTTGCATTTAAAGAATTAAAAACAACGATAACAACCACAACTAAGGGGTATCCACAAAACACAAATACACATCTATGTGATGTTAATACTGAACAAGGATGTTATCAAGCTTGCATTTAAAGAATTAAAAACAACGATAACAACCACAACTAAGGGGTATCCACAAAACACAAATACACATCTATGTGATGTTAATACTAGAGTAACAACCACAACTAAGGGGTATCCCCAAAACACAAATACACATCTATATGATGTTAATACTAAAGTAAGAAAGGGTTTCCACAAAACACAAAGACACCTCTATGTGATGTTACTACCAAAATGATTACGTATACTAGGAAGCTTGCATTTAAACAATTAAAAATAAAGATAACCACAAATAAAGGGAATCGACAAAACACAAGGACACTGGTATGTGATGTTAGTACCAAAATGAGGAAGGATATTACCACAACAATCCAAAGACTTGCACCCAAAACCAACTTCCAAATTGGCAAATCTTTTATATGAATAATTCCATAAACCACCCATGGCTTACAATTTTTATTAATGTGGAAAGATTACGCACACCCCTCTTTACAAGCTGTCTCTCCAATACAAATTCTTTTCTAGAATACCGATTCTGCACTGATTCGAAGGTACCCATGCTTTCTCTTAAAAGTGAGCTAGTCGCCGTTTTTAGATTCCCTTTTGTTTCGCTGGCCTTTGCTTAAACATGTAGTTCAGCCACGCTTATTCCCCAGGAATACAGGAAATCACCTCCCATCTTCTCTAATTCTAGGCAACCCGCGTTAACGCCCTTGTATCTATGGATCTCTATTATATTCTTTGGTCGGCAAATACTAAATCGTACATAATTTAGAAGCTCCTTCCTTTATTGTTACACAAGAAATAATAATCATATTAATCTAGCCAACTCAAGGAATAATAAGGTTTGGTTATGTTAAGAAGACATCCTTCTAAGTGATGTAAGTCTAAGATCAAAGTAATTTTCCCTAGGCTAAACTTTAAATATTCTTTGCATCAACAAAAATCAAAAGATTTAGCACACACACTAGAGGAGCCTATAACCTTCCAAGCCAATTCGTCATGTATTTTGGACAGTATTTCGAACAATGGGTATCCCATTAAGTGACTAGTCGTTATCTTATCAAGCGACAAGCCGACCAAATCTGAGGAATGGTTATTTTGAAAAAAATAAGCATGCCTTTGAAGTTTGTCTGGTTAGTCTTTAATATAGCAGGAGTGATAATGTGAAGCTTGTTTGGTTAGCCATTTAATATAACAGGAGTGATAATTTTAAAAACAACACTAAACCAAAGTCTAGCGATGTTTGTTCAATCTTCCACAATCTAAAGGTGATCTAGGAAAAAGTCCATTATTAGAAGGGGATCTAGAAAATATTAGCCATGATTAGAAGGGGATAAAAAAATATAAGTAAATTTCCTATAAATTAATCATGAACTTCGCATAGTCAACAAGGGCATAGTTTCATGCCTAAAGCTTGAATAACAATGTATGCACCTACAAGGGACCTGGGGTTTAGGAACTCAATGCTAGTCTTAAGATTGAAAGGAACTATAAGGTGCGATGACCTAATTGATGTTAGCTATCCACAGCAAAACAAAATTTAACAAAATACTTTCATAACTATTCTTTAATTAATTTATGGTTATGAATCCCCATGGCAAGGAAAGCCAGATTTATAGAAGGTAACATATGACCTAAGTCGAAGAAACTTCCGAACTTCTACAACCCAAGACATGAGCATAGGATTGATGTGTGGGTTGTTTGTTGGAGGGGCTTGACCAGAGGGGTTGGAAATGCACAATTGTGTGATATCCTTAATGTTTTATGGTTTAGCTAAGTATAGGATGCCAGTGACAAATTTCCAGAATAAAAACCATCACGGAATGGTGTTTTAAGGGCAACCCTTTCCCAAAAGAAGGCTCAAAACACTGTCTAGAGCAATGATTGAGATGGAAAGATAGGAAAACCTTTTTAACAAAGACTGCTATAGGATCTTTATATGAGGGTGCATGTTAGCCAACCAATTTATACTGCAAATTGGAAATGGACTTGGACTTAGACTGGGCAGAAGTATGAACTATCCAGAGAGAATTTGATGCATTGTGTTTTACTAACACTGCAGAGGTCATAAAAAAGTGGGTTCATATTGAACTATTACTATGCCTAATTTCAGTTAATGGGGTCATGGCATGCTCAATTTATGGATAGTAAGGTGATGCTATGCCCAATTTACGGTTAGTAGGGTGATGGTGATATTCTTTAGTTTTGCAATCAGACTCAACAAGTCTAAAAACTGTGGATGGAAGTCTTTGACAAATGGGTTGAAATGAACCATATCGAGGATTTCTTGTGCAAAAAAATTTGGTCCAAGTCTTACGGAAGGTTGGCAAGGCTCCATCAAGTAAGATGGCTACTTTGCCTGACATGCAAAACAATTTTGTATGTCATCTAACAAGCCCATAGCAATCCCTACTTCGATAGATAAAGGTACTACTGGATTGTCTCTAGGAATTGATTTGAGGTGTCCATAAAGTTTAAAAGGTTAGTATTGCAAGAAAAAATGGAGTATTGGAGTGCCAATTTAATCAACTACTTGAGTCTCACTACATTTGAATAATAACTCAGACCCTGGCCAACTGATGTATTTGGGGACAGTCAAGTAAAACAATGGGTAGAGTGTAGACACATACAAGGTTAGGCTAATCTTGCTTAAGTAGCTTTTTAAACATATTGTTTTTATTACTTATGAAAATAATTGGTAATCCCCAATCTATGATCACAATTTCTTGTTTAAGTATGTCTTTAAATTTTAAACATATTGTTTTTCTTACTTACATAATTAATGGTAATCCCCAATCTAAGATAACAGTTTCAATGTTCAGGGATACCTGTAATTCAATTCAATGCATAGAAATAGGCAAGGACGGAGAAGATATTAATAGGTAATGAAGTTTCATTAAAAATGCTATTACAGAGCAAAGGAAATAGAATTTGGCAATATGAATAATACATCAATCCCATCCATGACATGTGTTTTTATCAAGAATGAAATTTGCATTGAAAAACAAAAAGAATACCATATTACATACAACATTACATAGAAAAAATATATTTACAAATAAATGAATCATCTACTAAAGAACAAATCAGAGAATGGAGAGTAGTATGTATACCTTGCAAAATACAACTGCCAATGCAACTCTTAAGTGCAGTCCCTGCTTTCTTTGTTCTAGAATCTATATAGCCAATGCAATACCAGCACAAAATAAGAGAAGTAAAGCAAAGGATGAAACCCCACTTTCACATAAGCAAATCTTGTGGTGAGCTCGAATTCACATCTCTTCCATCAAACTGTACAATATCTATATCTTTATCTGGACACTCTTTTCTCCTGATAAGCCAGGGCCATTGATAGCCACGTGCCAATCTCCTGAAGTCTTGATATTATTGATCCAATGAGTGGTGGATTCACCAAAGAAAGCCTCAAGCATCTCTTAACAGCTACGCTAACTTGTTTGTTATTCTTTTCAATGTCTGACAATTCAATTGGATGCAAAGTTGGATGCAAATATGCAGAATTTAAACTTGACAAGAAGTTCTCTATTTCCCCCTTTTGCTCATCTTCCCTGTCCTTATTTATTAGATCCTGCCAATGATGTTGATGTCAAATAAAAAAACTCGTGTTCACAATGAAAGAACATAATAATAATATCTAACAACATCGGGCTTTCACTCTGAATAATGTTCTTTCAATGTGGATTGAACATAATAATATTCTATGTAATGGGTCTTTTTATTACTATAATTTCTAAGTAATTTCATTTATCTTTTTAAGGGGGAGCAAGTTACTAACAGATAATATTTGTTGGTATGTCTATATTTCTTCTGATAAACCCCACATCTTTCAAAATCCTTTACTTCAAAAGTAGTTTCTGGGAATAACGGACTTTTTTTGAATCTTGATACTATTATTTAAATTTTACTAATTTAAAAATAAATTACTATTAATTAACTAATTCATTCACAAAAATAGGCAATGAAGTTGAGTGAAAAGACAATTCAACTTTAAATCCCAATGTATCAAAAACAATAAAAGAAATCACTAATCAGGTATGCTAAAAATTGATATCAACCTCAAAATCCAGATATCTTTACAAATATATTAACTTTTCTAAATTTTTCCCTCACTGGTATTGAATAAGCCAAGATTTATTATGTTTTTCTTTTTAGTCTTGTTACTTCTATGTTTTTGTTCTCTGTACATGAATAAAAATTTGGTCTTTTTAAAGATTTTTATTTTAGATATAGTCACAAACTTGCTTAATTTATTAACTTGTGTGCAAGCTAACATTCAAACTCAGATTGAAAGGCATGATTCTAAAAGTATACACAAGGGTTCATTTAATTAAACATAAAGAACGATATGCACAGTAACGGATATTGAGTAAAAGAGGACGCACCTCTGCAGAGTAATTCTGAAACGTATGATAGAAACGTTGCCTGCAGTATTGGTTGAAAAGGAGAGTAAACATGACTAGTGGTAACATCAGGCCTGCTGCTACAGGAACTTTCTTTATCCCAAATATTCCGAGTGCAATTATTTGCATCAGAATCAATGAAAATATGGTACTGGTATGCATAACTGGCCAATACTGCCCTTCAGTCTCAGATTTACTGCGATATACGTTCAGCATCTAGATAGTAACATTTTGTTAGAACATTTCATATGTAACTCATTAAAAGAAGATATATGTCGTTTTTAAGATCATCACTCTGATAGTATGTAATAAAATGCATTTTATTACTAAAATGCAATAGCCAACCTTCAAAGAGTACAAGCTAAGCCATACCTCAAAATAGCATTCCCTTTACCTACCTATGCGAGTAGTGCATGAGATCTAGCTCCTGCATCTAGCCTATCATGATCTTAGCCAAGCTTTAACTAGCTATAAAATCTGAAATTGAGAATTTAGGAGAACGCAATTCCACATTTTCTGCTATCCATAGATGTGAAGATTAAACCATAGAAAAGATTTGAGTAGATGAACTGGAATTCAGTTTTGCAGAAGAAGAGGGAATGATGCAGAGCCAAATGTTTGCATAATACGGTATTAATACCTTGTTAGAGATAGTGGTATCTCGCGATGTCCTCCATGATTCAGATGCCTTGCATGGAGGTACATCAGCAGTAGAGGCATTAGGATGGAGTAGAGGGTGAGATGCACTCTACTCAGTGGCATGAATCCAGCAGTGGATGCATGCGAACTTTCTGGGGTGTTTTGCCTCATGCACGCATGAGTTTTGCATGTACATCTGTTAATTAAAAATGTATGCAAAAGTGACTTTTTGCATGCATTGATATTAGGTTTTTGGTAAAACTAATTGATCAGTGAGATGATATAAGGAGGCAGAAGGTCATCGATAAAGGTTACTCATCAGGCTATCCAGAGAGAGATCAGTCAAAGAGAGGAGAGCGGATAGTGCATGCAACAGGTGACTTTCTGAGATAGAGAGGAGCAACTGCAGTAGGGAGAGTGAGGAGATCTGAGACAAATCAGTCCTCACTTGATCAGAGGCACTTGGCTGCTAGATACTGTGAGCAGAGAGAGCTCATCAGTGACGCTTAAACAGTGTTCAGAGAGAGGGTGACTTGCAGCAGTTGAGAGAGCCAACTTCCAGAACTGAGGAAGACGTAATGCACTCAGATCGAGGCCAGAGTAGTTGAGATCAACAGAGTAGGTCTTCTTCATTGTGTGAGAAGATCTGTGACGATCAGAGTTCAGATCGGTCGAAATCTGAGCTAGGACAAGTTTCCAACAGTTGGAGAGATAGCGCACTTCTACATGCAGAGCTGCAGAGGTGCATTATAATTTGAGTTGAGCAGGCTTCATTCCAAACTGAGCAGATCAGAGCAGTGGGGTACAGGAGGAGATACTACATCCTGAGACGAGCAGAGTCAGATCTTCAAAAGGTTTAGATCCAAACTGACAGTAGGGGGGCACATTTCCCAAGAGCAGTAGTTGCAGCTGCTGTAGATCTCGGGTTATTCTAACCCGTCAGGTTTGGTCATTTGTTTATGAAGAGTTGTATGTACTAAATCTATTCTTACTTTGCTCTGGGCTCGAGAAAGAAAAAAGCCTCACAGAAAGTTGGTTTTCCCCGTTTGGGGTTTCCAGGGTATATCTTGAGTTATTGTGCAATTGCTATGTATTTCATTGGTTGAAGGGTTCAGAGATGTATAGTATTTGTATCTAAGTCTTTATTGTATTTCAGACTTATAGAGATTCAAATCACTTGAGATCTCAGGGCATCCAGAGAGAGTACTGATCTCTGGATATATTAACATGGTATGAGAGCACTAGTAAGGGTTAGGGAGAGCAATCACACTCAGATCTGCGAGCATCATAACGGATCTATGTGGAAAATCAGTTGGGATTTCAGATCTGTGGAGAGAGTGACCAGATCTACCAGATCTGAAGAGCAGGGTTCAGATCTATGACAGTAGAGGTCAGACCTAATAGATCTGAGAAGTTGGATTCTAGATCTGAGATGGATCTAGTAGATCAGTGAAGATAGAGACCAGATCTACCAGATATGAAGAGCGGAGCTCAGATCTGTGGTTGTAAAGGTCAGATCTATCAAATCTGTGATTTTGGTGGATAGATCTGAGATAGATCTATCAAATCTGGCATGAGCAGAGTCCAGATCTGTGGCAGATATATCAGATCTGAAGAGTAGTGTTCAGATCTGTGAGAGCAGAGTCCAGATCTAAAGAGCAGAGTTCAGATCTGTGAGTGTAGACATCAGATCTGTGAGGATATATATCAGATCTATCAGATCTGTGAGTGCAGAACTCGGATCTGTGAGGATAGATACCAGATCTATCAGATCTGTGAGGGTAGAGTCCAGATCTGTGAGAACAAAGATCAAATTTGGGAGAGTGAACCCTAGATCTAAGAAAGAGAGGG
Source organism: Larix kaempferi (assembly GCA_027924585.1). Classification (NCBI taxonomy): domain Eukaryota; kingdom Viridiplantae; phylum Streptophyta; class Pinopsida; order Pinales; family Pinaceae; genus Larix; species Larix kaempferi. The sequence continues at coordinate 599,404 of BSBM01000816.1, read as the reverse complement.
TTAGCTTGTTCACTAAGGCACAAACCTACAGGTTGGTTTTGATTCGAAGATTTTGAATCAGCGGTGTTATTATATTTACAGATTCATGGCTTCAGGAGACTTTGTATAGGTATGCATCTAGCTATATGATGGGAATACAAGAAGTGTTCCTCAGTATTTCTGAGACAAACTTGGACTACTATGGGAGATTAGTAGTGAGGAGAGTTGATTTGATGATGTTCCAACTGGAGTCAGAAGGTCTACTAAAGATGGCAGGAGGGATCCATGTACCAGAGTAGACAAATTTACCCTCAGTATCAAGTTTGGAGGATGAGGGGTATAGTATTGTGTTCCGGGATGGACAAAGGTTTCTATATTCAGAGGGAGTGACCTTGGATGCAACCGTGAGGCATGGCATTAGACAAGGCAAGTTTTATAGGTTGTTGTTGGGCAAGCCTGTATGTGGGTCCAGGGAGATCTTGGATGCAGTTTCAGTATCAGTGACAGAGAGAGAGCGTGAGGCTTCTCTCAAGATGACACTGATAGAGGAGGAGAGAATATCTTCATATCACAATGCAGCAGATGCAGCTAAGAAGTCTTCCAGTTCAAACGGAGAAGGTGCAGCAGCAAGGGATGTGTATGATCCTGGTGGTTGCTTCTCCAAAATTACCTTCCTCGCTAAGACGGAGTATGTGGTCAGAGGGTTGGGACGAGTACCGTTGCTACTGGAGTTTGGAGAACTCCTCGAGGTGTCAAGAATCCTCCACATTCCAGGACTGAGAGTGAGTATACTCTTGATGGTAGCATTGGATGCTGTTGGTTACTCTGTTGTGTTCCAAAGAGATCTCATATTCACTTATCCAAAGGGAGTTGATTCAGTCTTGATGGGTCACAGGATTGATGGTGAGTATATGGTTCAAGGTCAGCCCACAACAGGTACATCAGGTTGGTTGAGTGAATCCTCATCAGAGCCAGAGGCTGATAGGGAGCGAGATGCTCATAGTCGTGATGATGCACAGAGGAGTGATTCCTCACATTAGATGGGTGCGTGAGATGCTCACAGGAGTGATGAGTTGCAGAGGAGTGATTCTTTTTATCAGATGGGTGAGCCTGATGCTCACAGTATTGATACAACACTAGCGGAGTGAGTCTTTTGGACTCTGATCAAATGAATGTGCATGATGTTCATATAAGTACCAGCAAGAGACTTAGCTGGTATGAGATGACAGAGATGGACTTACCTCTAGAGAGAGCTAAGTCAGTTCAGAGAGAGGGGGAGATCACCTATAGGGCAGTAGATTCGGTTAATGGAAGATTGGATGATTGGATACAACAAAGATTCAAAGGGAGTCTGGAATAGAGATCAGTGACAAAGTTAATGATTGATCAGTAGGCCTCTTCTGGAGCCACATTGTCGGAGTTGGATCAGGGTTCTACAGGTCAGAAGGCAGCAGTGATAGGCAGGACAATTGGGTCAGTATCAACAGCAGGGGACTTGTTGGATCCAGGCATCAGTGGATGGACTTCCCTCGATAAGAGGGAGTGTTAGAGATAGTGGTATCTCGGGATGTCCTCCATGATTCAGATGCCTTGCAGGGAGGTACATTAGCAGTATAGACATCAAGATGGAGTAGAGGGTGAGATGCATTGTACTCAGTGGTATGAATCCAGTAGTGGATGCATGCGGACCTTCCGGGGTGTTTTTCCTCATGCATGCATGAGATTTGCATGTACAGCTGCTAATTATAAATACATGCAAAAGTGACTTTTTGCATCCACTGATATTAGGTTTTTGGTGAACCTAATTGATCAGTGAGAAGATATAAGGAGGCAAAAGGTCATCGATAAAGCTTACTCATCAGGCTAGTCATAAAGAGATCAGTCAAAGAGAGGAGTGCGCATAGTGCATGCAGAGGGCGACTTTCTGAGATAGAGAGGAGCAGCTGTAGTAGGGAGAGTGAGAAGATCTGAGACAGATCAGTCCTCACTTGATCAGAGGTACTTGGATGCCAGATACTATGAGCAGAGATAGCTCATCGGTGAGGTTTATACAGTGTTCAGAGAGAGGGCGACTTGCAGCAGTTGAGAGGGCGCACTTATAGAGCAGAGGAAGACGTTGTGCACTCAGATCGAGGCCAAAGCAGTTGAGATCAACAGAGTAGGTCTTCTTCATTGTGTGAAGAAGATCTGTGATGATCAGAGCTCGAATCAACTGAGATATGAGCTAGGACGAGTTTTCGGCAGTTGGAGAGAGGGTGCACTTTTGCATGCAGAGCTGCAGGGGCGCATTATACTTTGAGCAAAGCAGGCTTCCATTCCAAACTGAGAAAATCAGAGCAATGGGGTATAAAAGGAGATAGTACATCCTGAGACGGGCAAAGTCAGATCTTCAGAAGGTTCAGATCCAAACTGACAACAGGAGGCACATTTCCCAAGAGCAGCAGTTGCAGCTACTGCATATCTCGAATTATTCTAACCCGTCAGGTTTGGTTATTTGTTTTTGAAGAACTGTATGTAATAAATCTATTCCTACTTTGCTCTGGGCTTGAGAAAGAAAAAAGCCTCACAGAAAGCTGGTTTTCTATGTTTGGGGTTTCCAGGGTATATCTTGAGTTATTGTGTGATTACTGTGTATTTCATTGGTTGAAGTGTTCAAAGATCTATAGTATTTGTATCTTAAGTCTTTATTGTATTTCTGACTTATAGAGATTCAAATTGCTTGAGATCTCAGGGCATCCAGAGGTAGTAGTGATCTTTGCATATATTAACTTGGTATCAGAGCCCTCGTAAGGGTCAGGGAGAGCAATCACACTCAGATCTGCGAGCATCATACCAGATCTGTAGAGACCATGCAGGCCTACTTTACAAGGCTCTCTCAGATAAAAGAACAACTTGAAGTTGTGGGAGAAGATATAGAGAATGGAGAAATAGTGATGACCACCTTGAATGGTCTTCCTAGGTCATGGGATTCCTTCATTCAAGGAATCTGTGCAAGAAGAAAGTTAATCACCTTCAGTAGGTTGTGGGAGGAGTGCTCACAGGAAGAAGCTCAAATTGTAGCGCGAGAAGAAAAGATGGGTAATGAAGACTGTTACCAACTTTTTTGTACCATAGTTGGACTTCCAACGAGCCACCATTTGATGAACATGATTTATGTTCATATCCAGTGTATCAGAAGTTCCAGTTGTTGTTCCTAGCCAATTTTGGCTAGCCAGTGCTATTTTTCAATTGAAATGACCATGGCCCCACCGAGTTTGTAATAAGTGTGATAGTAGGATTTTGAGCGGCTCGATTCCCCATGACTTGGTTATCAACTAAGGTATTCCAAGGGATTTTTTTGCCCCTGTCAATTATGCTTTGCCTATAGCCGAACAATAATCGACGAGGTTTTCTCCCGTTTCCTCCAAAGTTGGAATGCCCGATTTTGAAAATTGAGCCTTGGGGGGTTATTAGAGTCCAACTGATGTATATAATCCTACTAGACACCATGTATGTCTTAGATGGTCATTTCCTAGGGTCCTCATCCAATAAAAACACTGTCCGAAAGATTTTTACCGAATGCATTGGATGAGTTTTTATTATTTTTTTAAATTATTTTTCCAAATATTTAATTGGAAAAACGCAATTTGTAATATGTCAGTCATCCGGGGTTGGATTTCAAAGATTGGAGGCTTGATTCATAAGCCAAAAATCACACATGAACCCCCGGACTAGCTTATCCTAAATTTCGGATGTTCATTCAGCCTCATAATTAATAATTTCTCAAAAAAGTCATTTACAGAGAAATTATTAATTAAAATATTAAAAATGAATATTTTGGAGATAATCCAAATCTCTCCAAAATAATCCAAAATGAATCAAATAAAAGGTTGAATGACATGGCACAGGGCATTAAAGATGATTCCAATCAACTTCAGTGAAGTATCCAGTCACACCAAGTCAATCTCCTCAAGCAAATTCACCCTCTCCTTCAAGATTTACGATTTTGTGAAGTGGCAAGTGATTAATGGTTTGTTGAAGAGGTAATGAAAGCTAAGGTGAGCACCTCCCTCAATTGGTGGCCACCTCAATTGGTGGCCACCTCACATGGCATTAACTCATGCAATCTTGAGTTATCCCTACAAACACTCAAGTTGCCTCCTCTTCAAGCTCACGCATCCCCTTTGCTAAGCTCACTACTTACATATGACACTCAAAAATTTGTTGGGAGGAGGTTCCAAGGAGGGGGGGCGCCTTGCCTAGGTGGAGGCCACCTCCCTATACTCACTTAATGCAAACTCGAGCTAGTGTGGGATCTCAAGCTCCAAGCCTTGATTTGATTGGGAATTCGATTTTTACTCATGTGCCATTTGTCTCTCTCAAGGCAAATTCGATTTAGGTCTATTGGCTTCTAGTTTTTGTATATAATGAGGTGCTTGGCTCCTCATTCTTCATGGAGAATTTGTGCAAGTACTCTGGAGAAATTTGTAATATTGTTTGAATTTGAATAAAGCAAAAGACTTTGGAGGTCCATGTGGGAGTTCTTTGTGTGCCATGCTTCATCTTGTTTAAGGTGATACAATTCTTAGCTCATTTCTTTTGATTCTTAAGTATATGATCTTGTGATTAGAACGCTAACAATCTAGCACAATATTATTTGATCTATGCTTTTCTCTTAAGTTTTGTGGCTTTCATGTATTCTCCCAAGTACAAGAGCTTTTGTTTGGTTTATGCATTCATCCTACAAGTTCCTAAGGAGGCTTCTACTTTAAGAAATCGAGAAACAAAGGGCTTGTTTGCCTCATCCATCAAACTACAAACTTCAAAAAATCTCTTGGTTACCTTGATTACTACAAAGCGGATCTACATTTTCATAGGTTTTATCCTATTGATTTGCTTTCCAAGTAGTGCAAATATTCTCAATTTATTCACATTTCTAGATCTTGCATTATGATTGGCTAAGTAGATCAAAGTATGATACTTTGATCTACTTGTTGGGTTTAGATCTACTATTTTCTAAATCTTTAACTTTTACTAGATCTAAGATCCTAGTTTCATTTCAAACTTGTAAATCCATTATTTCTTTTTACTTGGCTTGTTACTCTTTCATTTTCCATCTTTATAAGTGCCAAATACCTCTAAGGTTTTTCCCAAAACCATCAATTTTCTTGCCAAAGTTTTGTCTTGAGAAGTACTTTGGGATTCGATCTCAATTGCCGCATTGTTTTGCATGCCACTTCTCTTTCCCCACTGTTTTTTACGTATTTCCAGCTAGTTGGAAATTTCATGAACAGTGTGAAAAAGTCATTTTTTACTCATTTTTTGCCTTGGGAAACGTGCACCAGTTTTCTCGAAAAACGTGCAAATTTTTCACTTTTTAACTTGCTGGTTTTTCTGTGTTTTTTCATTAATTTTCCATTCTGGAAATTCATTTAAAATCAGTAAAGTTTTTGAAAATTTTCCAAAATTTTATTTTTCAAATTTTTTATCATTTTTCTCGAAAAACATGCAAGTTTAAGCTCACTGGTTTTTTGCTGATTTTTGACATTTTTTTGCCAATTTCCCCAATTCTGGAGTTAGCCTAAAAATTAGAAAATTTTCAAAAAAAAATATTTTTTAATTTTTTCAACTTTTTTCTCGAAAAACATGCACTTTTAAGTTTGCTGATTTTTGGCTGATTTTTGGTAATTTTCTGCTATTTTCCAATTCTGGAAATTAGCCTAAAATCTTCAAAAAATTCTAAGTTATTTCATTGAAAAGCGTGCATTTTTCGTCATAAAAGCTGAACTTTTCTCTTCACTTCCAAGGTCTGATTTTTGGTCTTGTTTTCCTGTTTTGGGCTTTTATTTATCTCATTAGGCACTTATCATCTCATTCACTTTCATCTTTTCGAATCATAAGTTAAAATTTGGTTTCCTAACACTCTCATTAGCTTCTGTTTAGAGCTTTTACTTACAGGTGAACGAAAAGCAAAATCAAGCAAAAAAAGAGCAAGCAAAGCTAGATCCAAAAGACAAGGATCCAAGCCCAAAAAACCATTATCCTTTGTACAAACTCATAAGAGTTTTTCTATTTTCACTTAAGTTCTTTTTCAAAGTCCTTTCAAGGGTTTAAATCCCAAAGGCACTTGTACTTGTCCAATAAAAGCTTGAGTGGGGTTTTTAAGTCCCCACTTTCAACTTCCCCCTTTTGGGGAAGTTTGTTGTCTCTTTGAGTGGTTTGTTTTGATAAGCTTAGATTAGTTTTCCATTACTTACACTTAGAAATATTCTGCTAGTTTAGTTTCATTTTTGCTTTAGAACACTAATTGTTAGCTTAGATTTACTTTCCACTAATTGCTAGTTTCAATTTTGCATTGTTATTATTACTAGAGCTATCACTTGTGTTCCATACTTTTAATTTGTTTATCTATCTCTGAAAGGAACCAAAGTCTCTTGAACTTGTCATAAGACAAGTCAAGAGCACTCTTTGTCGGAGAGCATAAGCTTTGCACTTTTACTGCATTCTAGCATATAGATTAGTCAAAGTCTCTTGAACCTCTGTCAAAAGACAAGTCAAGAGCACTCTCTATCGGAGAGGTTCATCTGTGTGCTCTAATTAAAATTCGCAACTCATTACTCCCCATAATAAAATTTGAATTTATTCGTTGTTTCCTTACCGGAGTATGCTCTGACTGGCCTAAAAATCGGATTACTCAGAAACGGCATTGGACTGATTAATCTTGCAAGATTCAAACGTAATAAAATTTTCACCCCATAACCAACAAACCATCGTTATTTCAATAAATACTCAGGTAGTGGGCAAATTCCAAGTGTGGGCGCCGGGCTACCCAATCTGGACACTCGCTGGTTAAATTCTCTGAACACCTAGCTTGTGAGCCAGATAGGTCCGTCATGTCTTCAAACGGAGCCACTGAAAGTATTTCCGGTTAGGTTTTCCTAGACACCTAAAACAAGATTACATAAAATACTGTAAAATCAACAAAGAACAATTTCAAAACATTCACACAAACATTATATCGAGACTTGTATTTGCAGCATCCCAAGCACTCATTGACTCCATTTGGCATTGGTCTTCAAACTTACATGTATTACCTCCATTTGGACTATTTGTCATTCATATCTTAAGTCATTATTTTGTGGATGCTTATTTAAATTCCAAAGTCAACATATATTGTTCATCTTAAATCATTGTGTTTTGTAATTGCAATTTGGATTGCGTATTTTATTGTATCTCAAAACTCCAAAACAACACCCATCCGCATCACCAACATCATAAAAACATTTAAAACACAAGAGCCATAGAAAACTCTTTGTTGGGGACAACCCCCCTTGGCTTCATTAAGAGTTTGCCTAAACGGAGAAGCTGGGATTCAGGTGACAGTAACTGGCTCATTGCTTGCCCCCAAGGCCACACCTTCCCCACTTGTAGTGAGGGAACAGCTTTCGAAAGATTTATGCTGCTGGTGTGCATCTCGACGGACAACAAAGACCAGACTCTCACAGCACACACCAGGAAGAACAACAACAAGAGGGAGCAGCCTCATCACAAGAAGGGTAAACACCACCACCAGAATCAAAGGGAGAACTTTGGAGGATCCAAGAGAGATATTTCTCACATTCAATGTTATACTTGTGATGAGAAGGGACACTATTCCAGAGATTGTCCCAGGAACAAAAGCAGCTCCCACAAGAAGAAAAACAACAAGAAAAGACATCATGCTCACACTGCAGAGGATGATGAACCTCCAAGGAGAAGAACCAGAGAAGACAGTGAAGATTCTTCAAGTGATGAAGAATATGTATTGTAATAAAGGTAACCAGCTACAAGGGTTTCTTTAGAAAGTTCCACCTCATAAGGTGAAGCTAAAAATAACTTTCAGTATTACATGAAAGGAGTAGAAGAAGCTACTGTAGAGTTGAACTACGGAAAACAAATAAAGATCAATAATCTATGGAAGCACCTCTCAGCATTGGTTAAAGTGCACACTATCAGAGACTACAGTAGTCCCTGCAAGGAAACACACTCCAAGTAGTTCCTGCAAGGAAGCAAAGATTGAGAGGGAGTCCACCCAACAACCAAACAAAGATAAGTATTTGAATTGTCATTTCTTGTATATATGATTACTTAAATGATGTTGTTCAGTCATGGACATGCTTAAGTTCCTAGATTTAGGATGTATATTATGCATGTTAGAAAAGTTGCATTAATGAACAAGACACTACTAATATGCAAGTAATGGGTAAGTGGCCTATGGTACTGTACAACACTCCATTGCTACTTATCTAGATTGAAACCTCTTTGCTGATATGTTGGGAGTAGTGCACACTCTTAACAATGTTCTGGTAGAGATGGAAGGCATCTAGAAAGTTACGGGATATGGATAAATGTTGTATTGAAGCATTGGCTAAGATAATTGCATATGACTGTATGACCTATGTCTTTATGCGTAAGAATTTGTTCTGAAAACTATGAGATGTTTCTAATCATCCAATTGAACTTGACATTTAGGAAAGATCGTATACCATCACCTACAAGAGAGACTTGTTTCGAAGAACAAACGACGAAGACTCAACATACATCAAAAAACTACCTATTGAAGATATTGAAGAACCTAAGGCACCCAGGATCCGAGATACAGCAATGAATGAAGTAAATCCAGAAGATTATGAAGAACGCTAGATGGAAGACCCACAAGAACCTGTAGATCCACCACGTGAGAAGAATTCTCACAAGAGGAAACCAACATGGGTACGAGAAGCAATTCAAGATGCAGAGAGATATGGTGCTCCAGAAGGTATGCATAGAGAAACCAAGAGACCGAGACCATTCTCCAGTTATGTATCCCTGTTGTGCGACATCATTGACAAGGAACCTGCCAATTATGAAGAAGCAACAGAAAGGAAGGAATGGAAGGATGCCATGATCGAAGAGTACCAGTCGATCATGAAGAATGATGTCTGAGATGTGGTCCCGAGACCAGTAGGGAAATCTGTTGTGACTTCCAAGTGGATCTACAAGATCAAACATGCTGCAGATGGCAGCATAGAGAAACACAAGGCAAGATTTGTGGCATGTGGCTTCTCCCAAAAGGAAGGGATAGACTATGAGGAGACATTTGCATCTGTAGCCAGATACACTTCCATCATATCAGTACTTGCTCTGGCTGCAGTGATGAAATGGAAGGTACACCAGATGGATGTCAAGACAGCGTTCTTGAATGGTGTAGTAGAGGAGGAAGTGTATGTGGAGTAGCCACTCGATTTTGAGACGCATGACAAGGAGACTCATGTGTGCAAATTGAAGAAGGCCTTGTATGGATTGCAACAGGCACCCAAGACGTGGTACGACAAGATTGATAGCTTCCTGACTAGTTTGGGCTTTACCAAGAGTAAAGCGGATTCCAACCTTTACTACAAGGTTGAGGAAGGGAACCCAGTGATACTTCTATTTTACATAGATGACCTGTTTGTGACAGGTGAGGATGGGTTGATTGCTGACATGAAGAGGAAGCTTGCTGCTGAGTTCGAGATGAAGGACTTGGGAATGATGCACTCTTTTCTAGGCATAGAGGTGTGGCAGAGTGCGGATGGAATCTTTCTTAAACAAGGGAAGTATGCAGTAGAGATCCTGAAGAGGTTCGGGATGATGGACTGCAAGGCCATGCCCACACCTATGGCATCGAACCTGAAGCTATTGAATGATGCTTCATCAGAGTCAGTTGATGCCACAATGTATCGTCAGATGATTGGATCCTTGATGTACCTGACGAATACAAGACCAGATATTTGCTTTGTTGTGAATACATTGAGCCAATTCCTGACGGATCCGAGACATGTTCACTTGATTGCTGCAAAGCATATTCTGAGGTACCTGAAGGGTACGGTTGATTATGGGCTCAAGTTACGAATCAAAAGATTAACCTGGAGGGTTATGTTGATTCAGATTGGGCAGGCAGTGCCATTGATAGGAAGAGCACTTCAGGGTGTTGCTTTAGTATGCGATCAGGTGTGATCTCTTGGTTTAGCAGGAAGCAGTCCTGCGTCGCACTAAGTACAGCCGCAGCAAAGTATGTCGCAACTTGTTCGGCTAGTTGTGAGGTATTATGGCTAAGAAAGCTACTGTCTGATTTATTTGATCTCCAGTTGGATGCTACTTGTATATATTGCGACAACCAAAGTTGTGTGAAGTTGTCTGAGAACCCGGTGTTCCATGACAAGTCGAAGCACATCGAGATCAAGTATCACTATATCAGGGATATGGTGCAGAGAGGAGCAGTGAAGCTCCAGTATGTTGCGACAGACGAGCAGATAGCCAATGTATTGACCAAGCCGCTAGCCAAAGTGAAGTTCGAGTACTTCAGAGAGAAGCTTGGTGTACTTCAGATCGAGGTTCCTTCCAGAGAGAAGTGATGAGTCTGCAAGACGCAGATGCACACGAGCCATTCTCACATAGTGGTAGGAAAGTCCTCCTATGGTGTAGATGTAAGGGCTGATTCATTCTCACATGGTGGTAGGAAAGTCCTCCCACGGTGTAGATGTAAGGGCTGGGCCATTCCAGCATGGTGTCAAGAAAGTCCTCCCATGGCCGTTGATGTAAGAGCTGAGCCTTTCCCGAATGGTGGTAGGAAAGTCCTTCCATGTCGGTTGATGTAAGTGTTGTGTCTCACATGCTGGTAGGAAAGTCCTCGCATGTTGGTACACTGGGTCTCGTATGGTGGTAGGAAATTCCTCCCATACTGAAGACATTGTGTTGCGCATCTGGGCTGTGCTCCATGTGACGATGAGATGATCTAAAGATGATGAGGTGACAGCAGGGTACACAGGTTTTGCAGAGGCACATAATCGGTCCTGGGATGTTCCTTCAGGTTTTGCAAAGGCATAGAATCAGTCCTGGGAGATCGTGCAGGTTTTGCAGAAGCATGTAATTAGTCCTGAGATGCACCTACTTGATGGCTTGCTCGCAGAGATGATGAAGACCTACATGGAGGCTAGGCCTACATCCAACATGAAAAAGGGTTGGCTTTGTAGAACTTCCTATGACGAATAGATTGGATATTGATGGTCGAGATAGCAGCAACAGTGACGATGATGATCTAGCTTTGATGATGAACTAGTGACGGAGACTTGTGCTGATGAACTGTGTCAAGAGAATACCTTCCTAGTTAAGAGGGAGTGTTAATGTATTTGTAACTTCGGAATATATTCACTTGTATATTTTATATTGTATTCATATGTTACTATTGTACTTCCGACGGAGAGGTTTATTCCTCCGATCGAGAAAGTTATTATTGTACTTGAAGGGATATTAAACTCTCCTAGAGAGGTCGGCCCTGAGTTAAGTGGTAGGGGGTTATTAGACTCTCCTAGGAGAAGTTGGCCCAGTTAGGGTTAAAGTGAAGTGAAAGTAAAGTATAAATAGCGAGGGTGCTCCTCTCTATTTACCCATTCACTCACTCACTCATTTGCACATTAGTGAGAGAGAGGAGGAGTTCGCACAAGTGAAGAAGAGAGAAGCTGTTGGAGACCATTTCTACTTTTTGGGGTTTTGTATTATTGTTCATTCTATCTCTGAGGAAGTTGCGGGGTTTTCTCCTTTATGGTTTCCCTGAAGAAACTCTTTGTGTCTCTTGTCTCTTGTGTTTGATTTGTTGTGCATGTTATTCTCTCAGATAAGATCCTAGACAATATTGAATTAAATTGTGAAAATCTAACAAGTGTAAGGTCATTAGATATGCTTGCTAGTATTTCCTACCTTACATAGACTTGGCCCTACTTTTGCTTTGATGGCACCACCTTTCAACCTCCTTCCATTCATCCATCTCCTCCATTATCTGGTTTGATCCCAACTTTTACTTTGACTAGTGAGATTGAGGACTCCCCCCACTTAGACCTCTTTGTTGGATAGACTCCATGTTTACCTTATGTCTCAGCTCTGGAGTGTGTGGCCTATGTCACCAGGTTGTTATCTTGTAGTCCTCGAAAGCAAGTAGTCCTACAAAAAGCATCGGAACGCATAAATGCTATATCTAAATGGATGCAAAAGTCGGCCACAAACAGTGTTGCTAAACACTAAAGCAAATAAAAAATTCTTCCATAGCTAGTCAATGGCCAAGGGATGAGCACTCATCCCTTGTATGATGTAAAGTTGTTTGCCCCTACAGGGAAACAAGGTGGTAACTCCATCACACATATGGATGATGGCGGGAAATGGTGGTAAGACCGAGTCATTATTTGAGGCCCGCAAGGCTATTCAGGGCACCTGCTCTTGGAGGCTGGCTAGTGAAAGATGATTAAATGTTAGATGTGCAAAGCTGACAGTAAATTAAATGCAAAAGGTTGCTTGTTTAGAGTCTACTAGAAGCATTCCAAGCACTCTACCCATTTGTGAGGCACCACCATTCCCTAGTGTTTTCTATCCGACATATTTCTAAGTGTTTTACCTTTTTACCTCATGTTCGAGAGATCACAGTGTTGAAGTTACAAGTCCTTCCACATTATCTAGCCTTGCTTTATCACTTCACCCATCCTAGCAATTTGTTTAAGTCAGTGAGTGAGCATATGTAGGCAGCTTCATGAAAGACTTAATAGTTTCTCTCACATAGGTATATTTTATTTATTATGTGGCCATTGTTATGTATTTCATGTTTTAGTCTAGTTATTAACATAAACTTGTGAGCATTATTCATCTAACATGCATGCAGGATCTTCCAGATTATTGCTCTACCTTCAGTTTGAGTGCTTTGACTTGGTAAACACGTTTCCCGAGGCAGTGGCTGTAGTGTTCGAGATTGCTTATTTATCCTCCAGATGTATCCAATACACCATTTCCATGCTCAGTTTTCAGTTTGGGGTCATTCTGTAGCAGTTACAGTGATTATTATTATTTTTATGGCCATTTTATTATACTGGATATGGTGTTGGGCTTCAGATTCATATTTTGACGGACATATGGAGTATCTGTAGTCACTAATAGTGGATTTCATGCATTTTATTCACTTGGTGCACTTAGATGATGATTTTGAGCAAAGGAAGTGGACCTAATGATGATTTTATTCTCTAGCATGATGTACCAACAGTGTTTATTCATAAAAAATTACCATGGCTTCACTAAGAAAATCAATTTGGCTAATGTGGGTAAGGAAATGGCATGGGGATGGTTGATGATGATGAGATATGGCTCTTGATGCATGTTAGATGGATTTGCTTTATCTGGGATGGTCTCCACATGATGTTATCCTTATCCTAGAGAGAACGTCTTCTCCCTTGGGGCGCACTTGATGGTTGATCATTTATGTATATCATGTCATTATGTCGTATCTTTGTAAAAGGTTGGGTCCTAGGGTGATTTATGCCCCTAGTGACCCCCTTTTGGTGTTAGCCCATGTTATATAATGATGTTATGTTGTATTGGCCCCTCTTAGGGCATCATTGGGCAAAAGTTCGCCCCCCCTTCTTGACTTGATCATTGATCCATGTGATGTAAAAATAAAAAGATCCCCATCGTTGAAGATCTCCCTTATATCTTTTAATCTCAACAACTCATTTAAAAAGTGGTTAGGGTTTTGGTCTCTCTCGGATCTATTTAAGAGAGAGGACCCCCTCATTGAAAAGTTAACTAGGAAAGTTGTCCTCCATAATCAGATGCCTAACATGGAGGTATATTTTCAATATCGACATCAAGACGGGGTAGAGGGTGAGATGCACTCTACCAGATGGCATGAATCCAATGGTGGATGCATGCAGACCTTTCAGGGTGATTTGCCTCATGCATGCAACTTTTTGTATGCACAGTTTTTAATTAAAAAGCATGAAAAAGCGGGGTTTTTGCATGCACTCATATTAGGGTTTTGAAAACCCTAATTGATCAGTGAGTTATTATAAGGAGGCAGAAGGTCACCAAGATAGGTTACTCAGCAGTTTTCTCAGAGAGAAGATTGAGAGGAGGGTGACTTGTGCATGCAAAGTGAGCGACTTCCAGAGAGAGGGGGGCGCATCTGCAAAGAGGGACAGTGAGGGGATCTAAGATAGATTAGTCCTTACTAGATCTAAGGAATTGATCAGTCTGTATTGTGGTTGGTGAGAGCATATGAGCAGAGATAGATCAAAGGTTGAGAGTGGGCGACTTCACAAAGGAAGGGGTGCATTTCACATACAATGGGGCACATTCTACATAGTGATGTTGCATTCGTTCTCCATTGACAAAGAAGATCAGGGCAGAGGCAATTGCGAGGTGAGACTACATCCTAAGACAAGCTGAGATAGACCTTCAGAGAGATCCATATCTGAACAGACAGCAGGGGCGCATTTCCCAAGAACAGCAGTAGCTACTACTGCAAATCTGGGGATTTATACCCTTTAGGTTCGATTGTATATTCTGAGTTTTTGTATGTAACTATTCTCACCTTATATGCTCTGGGCTTGAGAAAGAAGAAAGCCCCATCAAGGTTGGTTTTCCCCATTGGGGTTTCCAGGATAAATTTGTGAGTTCATTTGTTTGATTGCTGATTATTTGGTCAAAGTTGTTAAGAGATCCATTAGTACTTTCTGTTATAAGTTTGTTTTATTTGTGATCTTCTTTGGCATAGAGAAGCAGGGTTTGTTTGACTTATAGAGACTCAAGGCCTTCGAGATCTCAGGGTTCTCAGATCGAGTAGTGACATTTGGGAGAAATTAACATGGTAGCCGAACCCTGGTAAGGGTCAGGAGGGGCAATCACACTCAGATCTGTGAGTTGTATACCAGATCTGTGTGAAGACTCAGTTGTGATATCAAATCTGCAAAGGCAAAAGATCGGATCTACTAGATCTGAAGACCAGAGCTCAAATCTATGGCCGTACAGTTCAAATCTATCAGAACTGTGCGAGCAGGTACAATTTTGTGATCGAGAGATTATGGCTACAAGGATGGGGGTTGATAAGTCTAATGATCAGGACTTGTTACTAGTGACTTGTACCTCATGCACGTCGGCACATGTGGATGAGCATTCAACAGAAGAGAATGAAAGAGAGTTGGCTCTTAACACGTTTCAATCATTGAGTGCTTCTACTACCAGTATATGGTATATAGATAGTGGGGCCTCCAACCACATGACTGGTGTTCGAGGGTACTTTACAGATCTCACTGAGGATGATTTGGATCTTGAGATTGTACTTGGAGACAACTCTATTGTCAAGGCAGTTGGACGAGGAATAGTCTCTTTTCAGAAGGAGTGTAGGGAGTATATGAAAGTACATGATGTTTTGTATGTTTCAGGGTTGAAGAAGAACTTGATATCAGTTTCCACTATAGAAAATCAAGGATTGTGGGTGATGTTGAGAGATGGAAATGTTCTAGTTCATCTGATCCAGAGATACTTCAGCAATAAGAAATGGAGTTCACAGCGAAAAACTATACAAGCTTAACTTTCAACTTCATCATGCTTTGACTCATAGCAGCCAAAGTGATAGTTGTGATTTGTGTGAGCTATGGCACAAGAGGATGGCCCACCTACATCATCCAACTCTGAAGGTTTTAAGGGAGATTGTGACAGGTGTGCCATATTTTAGCACAAAGCAAATTAACGTGTTCAAAGGATGTGCTCTTGGTAAGTATCTCGAGACAGTTTTTCCAAAAAGTGACAACAGATCTTCAAGGGCACTTGATTTGGTACATTCCGACCTTTGTGGTCCGATGTGCACTACATTATTGAAGGGTTACGAGTACTATGTATCCTTCATTGATGACTTGTCCAGGAAGACCTGGATTTATTTTCTAAAAAGTAAGCAATCAAACGAAGTCCTTGAAAAGTTTCAAGAATTCAAAGTTCTTGCGAAAACCAAATAGGAAGGAGGGTCAAAACCTTTCAATCAAATAATGGGGGAGAGTTTACCTCCAAGGAGTTCAATGAGTTTTGCATTCAGGAGGGCATTAAGAGACAGTTGACTGTTCCCTATACACCTCAGCAGAGAATGGGGGTGTAGAGAGGAAGAATAGAGCAATTGTTGGTGTAGCGAGATCTATGCTGCATGATCAAGGTATGTCATTTTTCCTTTGGGCGGAGGCGTGTAACACAGCTGTGTACATTCAAAACAAGAGTCCTCATAAAGTTTTGGGGAGCAAAACTCCAGAAGAAGCCTTCTTAGGAAAGAAACTTGAGGTTGGACATTTCAGGATTTTTGGATGTCACACGTACTCACATGCCCCTTCAGAGAAGAGGACAAAGTTGGAGCCCACAGCAGAGAGGGGAATCCTTGTTGGATATGATGAGACTTCGAAGGCCTACCGCATATACATTCCTACACTAAGGAAAACAGTTGTAAGGCGGGATGTGAAATTTGAGGAGGAACGGGCCTTCAGGAAGTCATGTGAGTTGGAGAAGGGAAAGCAGCAGATTGCCACATCCCAGGATGATACAATTCAAAGTACTTGTTATCACATCCATAGTAGATGGGATACCATGGTTGCAGATATCTGCATATTTTTGAGCTTTGCCTTTACACATTTTCAGCGAGATCAGCTATGATGATCAGTATTATTTGTGATCATTCACACATCAGAGTAGCCTTATATCAGACATGCAGTAGACCTTATGCCAAGGCTGAGCCTTAAGACCTCAGATTTGATGACTGAGATGACCTTTTATTCCATACAGATGCAGTGCAGTGGTTAGAGTTTCAGCAACAATGGTCTCAATGGTTACAGTTGGTCCAGATTTACAGATTACAGATACAGGTATATGACCCAGCAGGTATATGATGTGCATTGGTATTATTATCTTGCTATTTTGGTCATTTTGATAGCTTGACTTGGCATCTAGTGATTATGATTTGGCAGTATATTTATATAAAATGAAACTGGTTATTATTGAATATCTAAATGATTGTATTACTGACAATTAGAAGTTCTTGTTTTATAGTCATTGGTTTTCACCCTCTTAGAGTGTGGACATGATCATTCTCGCCTTTGTGGCTTGCTAGCTTAGGCATCACCATTCACTGTCTCCATCCATCTGTTGTCTTTCCTACCTTTTTGGTTGTCACCCTGACTTACACCTCAGCCTGTGATATGGAGGACTTCCCCGTTCTTGCCTCTATGTTGGATAGCATCCCTGTTAGTTTGTGTCTCGGCTTTGAGTTGGCAACAAAACGTTCCTTTGGTGAGTTGGATTTGATACCTTGATCACTCTAGTCATTTGCCCCGATGTTTGGTTTTGTTGTGGAGAGTCCCCATAGTTGCATGATTTGTGTTGACTAAAACCTGAAGCAAATAGTACTACCATCATTACATATGGAAACTATTGTTATTATGAAAGCCCATGAAAGTGCTTTGAAAACTGTGCTTATTAGCACAATGAAAGAAGGCTTTAAAATGATAAGTACCCTGGATGTGAGCTGGGATTAGTTGTGCTTATAAGCACATGCAAAATCCAAAAAGGGCCATAAAGGCCTAAAAAGTAGTAGTTAAATGTATGCTAAATCCAAAGATTGTTGGCCAAGGAAATGAAATGAAATGTAATGATTAATTCCTCACAGAGCCTACAGGTTGTGATGTGAGATGGAGCAAGGGGCAACTAATTCTAAGTGTCCCCTAGAACCTCAAGTTACAGTTAGTCGGGCACCCAGTTCACAGCGGTTCTAGAAAAGATCCTCACGGAGCTGATACAGCTTGGATGTGAGTCGTAGACATTTGCCAAGGTTGAAAAAGCACCTATCTAAACAACTTACCCATTTGTGAGACACTGCCATCCCCTGTGTATTTTTATCCAACATATGCTTGAATGTGTAATACCGTTTCCCTTATCCAAAGTATCATAGTGTTGAGTCAGTCAAGTCATTCCCCTTTGCCTAGCCTTACATCCTTAGCCTTCACCGTCTGCTAGCAAATTGATCATGTTTACAAATGAGTATATCCTTGAGGATTCTTTTTGAAAGTAAATTATTAATTAACCTATTATTATCTATTAACTACCAGTGAAATGATGCTTCATGCTTTAAAGTCTTGCTATGAAAATGATTTAAAGAGCATGTCTTAACCATTTGCACTTGCAGCAACAGGCTTCCTTAACCTGGGTCATATTTTGATCAGTTTGACCAAGGTCAACCTTGGGATCCGTGATGAGTTGGACCAGTTATGTTGTATGATGTTGATCCATGGTCCCTGATATACCTTTTGATGACTCCATATGTTGGAATCAGGTTTCAGATGATGATTGATGCACTTTTTATTGATTATTATTATTTCTAGATCATCATATTTTTATTTGTCCGGGTATGGTGGCTACAACAGATGATCTTACATCTTTTTCTTTCTGTGTCATTGTGGATCGACCTATCCAAAGTTTTCTCTGCAGGGGACCGTGTGGGTTGAAGAGGAGGACGTTTCAAGGGGACGCTATTGTGGGGAAACCCCATATCTTACCTTTGATCTTCCTTTTATCTGAGGGAGTATCATTATTGTATCTTAGTGACATAGTTGATGCTTTCTTTTTCATCTTTTCATCCTTATAGTCATTTTCATGTCGGAATGATTCTTACATAGATCTTTTCTTCCAAGAGGAGGGCGCACGTGTGACCTTGGAGAGCTAGCGATTTCACTTGGGTGGCTTGGATCTCACTCTCGATTAACACACAGGGGAAAGTTATCATTTTCCAAAGTAGCCTCAAGCTCTAGAGGAAAGATCTACAAGGTTAGTATCTTGTTTCATGCATTTTCATCCATTGGTCTCTCAAAACCTAAAAGTTAAAACCCTCATTATTTTCATTTTTCATATCTTTGGAGATCTAGCAATCACTTAGGCTTAATAATTAAAACCCACCTTAATATTAATCATAACATTCTCGATCTAAAGTTTGATGGACATCCGAGTCCATTTGCCCACGATCTAAGGCACTAGGCCTCTCCAAGGGAGGTCGCACTTTTGGGTAGGTGGCCTTTTTGCTAGATCCCAACTTGGGTTTTGCATAATCCTCATTGTTTCATTAGATCTACTCATTTGCAAACCCCCTAGTGCCATTCTTCTTTGATTTTCACCTTGTGGCCCCATTTGGACCATTTTCCTTAATTTAAGGGTGGGGCCCACTTGGATCTATTATTTTGGCATTAGATCTATCTAGATATATTAATTTAAACCCCATAAGTGACCGTATCCATCATTGGTTGAATATTTGTCATTTGATAAGCCTCTTCAACCAAGCCCTAACTCTTTGGGTCCTCTTATATATCCTAGATCTCAACCTAATCCTCTCTTGATCTTCTCCTTTGTCATCATCACATTTCCCTAGGAGGTCTTGATTGGGTTCGCTAGCCTTCATTGGCTAAGCTAGGGTCTCCCCCTTGGTCTTGCTTAGGCTTGATCTAAAGTGAAGAGTGCCTCGGTTAACTTTAGGATAACCTTTTGGGACAACTACAAGTTGTGTGATAACAGTACTGTTTCACAAAGATCGAGATCTCAAGTATTTGGGCTGAAAGGTTCTCAAATGACAGTTTCCATAGGTACAAATGCAGGTACAAGTACAGAATCTTCGGATGGTGGTCAACTAGGTTTAGTGTCTCATGTTATAGGCTCTCGAGCAACAAGGTCTACGAATACCGATACTTCAACTTCAGGTATTTAATCGCCTACATTTGATTGGGATGAGGATGAGCAGTTCACCTAATAGGAGGTTACCTCAGGGAAGAGGAAGCCCAAGTGGCTTCAAGATACCTTGAAGGAAGCTCAAACAATGGGGACTCCCAAGAAGAATGTAAGAGAAAGAAAGGTGCCACAGAGGTTTTGTAGCTATTTGGCTATGGTGAGCAGTATCAGTGAGTCAAGGCCATCTTCTTATGAGCAGGCGAGCAGACCTGGATAGATGCCATGTTGGAAGAATATGCTTCCATCAAGAAGAATGATGTTTGGGAAGTTGTACCGAGACCAGATGGGAAGTCAGTAGTGACCTCCAGGTGGCTCTACAAGATTAAGCATGTTGCAGATGGCAGCATTTAGAAATACAAAGTTAGGTTTATGGCAAGAGGTTTTTCACAGGTAGAGGGAGTTGACTATGATGAGACGTTTGCTCCAGTAGCTTGATATACCTCAATCAAGACTGTGATTTCCATTGTGGCAGAGATGGGTTGGAAGATTCACTAGATGGATGTGAAGATAGCATTTCTCAACGGACCCATAGAGGAGGACGTGTACATTGAGCATCCAGAGGGTATTGAGGTACATGAGAGAGAGTCTCATGTGTGCAGGCTAAAGAAAGCACTGTACAGTTTGAAGCAAGCTCCGAGAGCTTGGTATTCTAGGATAGATACTTACTTGTAGTAGTTGGGTTTCCAGAAGAGCGAGGCTAATCCCAATCTCTACTTTATTGTGGTAGATGGGGATCCGTTCATTCTTGTACTGTATATGGATGACTTGTTTATTACAGGAGCAGAGAAACTCATCAGTGATTGCAAGAAAGATCTTGCTTCAGCGTTCGAAATGAAAAACATAGGTTTGATGCATTACTTCTTGGGTATGGAGGTTTGGAAGGAAGATAGGCATATCTTTCTGGGTCAAGGAAAGTGTTGACATTCTGAAGAGATTTCAGATGCAGGATTGCAGGCCTCTAACTACATGTATGGCAAC
Source organism: Larix kaempferi (assembly GCA_027924585.1). Classification (NCBI taxonomy): domain Eukaryota; kingdom Viridiplantae; phylum Streptophyta; class Pinopsida; order Pinales; family Pinaceae; genus Larix; species Larix kaempferi. The sequence goes on along the minus strand of BSBM01000816.1, from coordinate 578,854 downwards.
CAACTAGAAGAAGTTGGTAGCTTCTAAGGGTGAGTTGGTTGATCCCACCAAGTACCGTCAGCTTATTGGATCCTTGATGTATCCGATCAACACTAGGCTAGATCTGAGTTTTGTTGTCAATACCTTAAGTCAATATATGGTGGAGCCCAGAGATGTGCACTGGGTGGTAGCAAAACATGTGCTAAGGTACATCAAAGGAACAATTGAATATGGACTAAACTATGTGAGGAAGGGTGGAGTGCAGTTGGTTGGCTTTTCAGATTCTTACTGGGCAAGTAGTGCAATAGAGAGGAAAAGCACCTTCGGGTGTTGTTTCAGCTTGGGTTCGACAATTCTGTCGTGGTTCAGCAGGAAACAGAAGTCAGTGGCACTGAGTTCTGCACAGGCAGAATATGGCAGCTAGTCTAGCTAGTTGCGAGGCTACCTAGCTTCGCAAGATGTTAGTGAATTTATTTGATCATCAATTGGAGCCTACTGTGATTCACTGTGACAATCAAACTTGCATAAAACTCACAGAGAATCCAGTTTTTCACGATAGGTCCAAACATATAGAGATCAGATATCACTTCATTCAAGATCATGTTCAGAGAGGGCCAATTGAGCGTTAGTATGTACCTACTGATGAGCAGGTGGCATACATTCTCATGAAGTCTCTGATGAAGAGCAAGTTTGTGTACTTCAATGAAAAGATGGGAGTGGTCCAGAACACTTTCCTAGTTAAGAGGGAGTGTTGAAAAGTTAACAAGGAAAGTTGTCCTCCATGATCAAATGCCTAGCATGGAGGTACATTTTCAATATAGGCATCAGGATGGGGTAGAGGGTGACATGCACTCTACCATATGGCATGAATCCAACAATGGATGCATGCAGACCTTTCAAGGTGATTTGCCTCATGCATGCAACTTTTTGCATGCATAGTTTTTAATTAAAAAGCATGCAAAAGCGGGATTTTTGCATGCACTCATATTAGGGTTTCAGAAACCCTAATTAATAAGTGAGGTATTATAAGGAGGCAGGTCATTGAAATAGGTTACTCAACATTTTTCTCAGAGGGACAGGAGTTTGAGAGGAGGGCGACTTGTGCATCCAAAGTGGGCGACTTCCTGAGAAAGGGGGACGCATCTGCAGAGAGGGGCAGTGAGGGGATCTAAGATAGATCAGTCCTTACTAGATCTGAGACACAGATCAGTCTTTACTGTGGTCGGTGAGAGCATCTGAGCAAAGATAGATCAGAGGTTGAGAGTGGGCAACCTCACAGAGGGAGGGGCGCATTCTACAGAGTGAGGTTGCATCCGTTCTCCATTGACAGAGCAAATCAGGGCAGAGGTGATCGAGAGGTGAGACTACATCTCGAGACAGGATGAGATAGACCTTCAAAGAGATCCATATTTGAACAGATGACAGGGGCGCATTTCCCAAGAGCAGCAATAGCTACTACTGCAGATCTAGGGCTTTATGCCCTTCAGGTTAGACCGTATATTTTGAGTTTTTGTATGTAACTATTCTCTCCTTATATGCTCTAGGCTCGAGAAAGAAGAAAGGCCCATCAAGCTTGGTTTTCCCCATTGGGGTTTCCAGGATAAATTTGTGAGTTCATTTGTGTGATTGCTTATTATTTGGTCAAAGTTGTTAAGAGATCCATTAGTGCTTTCTGTTATAACTCTGTTTTGTTTGTGGTCTTCTCTGGCATACAGAAGCAGGGTTTATTTGACTTATAGAGACTCAAGGGCATTGAGATCTCAGGGTTCCCAAATCAAGTGGTGACATCTAGGAGAAATTAACATTTTGGCTCTTTGGAAAATTGCAATAAAGAGATTTTTGCATAAGTTTTTGATCTTCTTTGTGGGATGTTCTTGTATTTTATTCGAAAGTCTATTTCTCTTAGCATTTGAGATATTGCTTGTGGATCCAAATATATTTTATGGAAGATAGTGTTTGCATGCAAGAGGGCGACTTCATTGGGGCGTTTTTATGGGATTCCCCAACTCGTTTCACTTGAAGATGTTTCGTAATCAGGGGGTTTTCAATAGCATATTTGATCTTTGATATGCTCTCTATTATTCTTTTGCATCTACAGTTCTTATTTCTTGAGCACAAAATCTTACTTGTGTAGTTTGCTTGTGCAGGGAAGAGGGGCGCACTACCTCCTTTGGGAAAATCGATTTCACTTGGGGACACTTCCAAATCATCTCAAATTGATCGAGAAGGGATAGATCGTCACTTGCAAGGCATCAACAAGATTTTCTAGGTAAGATCTACTCTAGATCTCTTGTTTTAAATTTCTAATCCATTAGTCATAGAATTTAACTGTTCAAACCCTCATTTTTAGTAACTACAAAAATTTTGGGGCTCAAACCACTTAGAAATTTAAATTTTTTACATTTGGGTATTTGCGGCGATCCCCTAGGGCATCACCCTTTCACTCCATCTACCCATCCGGATCTGGCACTGATCATTCAGGCAATTCGCCCTCCTTGGATAATAGGCCATTTTTCTGAGTTTTGTGTCTCGGCTTTGCTTGTACTCTTAGATATTGTCAAATCCTTCATCGAGCAAGTTAATTAAGGTGTTTAAAGGCTTAGATCTATTGTCAAATCACTTCTTTGGGCATTTCTCCAATTCTAGATCAAACTCCCCTAAGGTCTTGACTTGGCTATCATACACCTAACACCTTCAACCCGAATCACTTTGATAAATTACTGCAGCAAGAAATAAATCATTTGTGATCATTTTAATCCATATTAATCAATATCCCTTCCTCGTAAGCCACTCTTGCTACCTACCTTTCGGATCTAGGGTTAAACCGCTAATCACCTTATGTACTCTATTTTTATAGTTTGATCTGGTGATTTAGTTTTAGGTATTTCCTTCTAGGATAGATCACGGGCTTTCCCTTTGCTACTTGGGTTGTAGTAGCGTAAAGTGAAGAGTGTCTCGATTGGCATGACAAACGATCCATCCGGGGATCGAGACCCTCTTAGGTCACTACTTTATTTGCCTAGCTCCTCTACCATCTTGAATAAGATACACCTCAAAGGGGCAACTACAAGTTGTGTGATAACATGTCCGATGAAAGATGAACATGGAACAAATGGATCTCTCAATGGCTACTTCTTTCATTAACTCTTTGTTAAATGCACTTTTTTTGCACAGAATTGTTAGGACAGTCTTGTTATCACACAGCTTGTAGTTACCCCTGTTATCACACCATAGTAGCTGGGCTACTATTCTTGCTGAGCAGATATCTGCACTTTTCAGAGCTTTGCTTTTACAGAGATCAGTTATGATGAGCAGCATTATTTGAGATCACTTACAGATTAGAGCAGTGTATATCAGACATTGAGTTGACCTTGTGCCAAGGTTGAGCCTTGAGAGCTCAGATTTGATGATCAATATGACCTTTTGTTTCATACAGTTTCAGTTCAGTGCCCAGAGTTCCAATTGTATTGTTGCAGCAATTTTTCAGTGGTTCTAGATGATGGTTATTTATGATATACAGTGATATGACCATTAGACCTGTGATTGTTAGCATTGGACTATTATCTTGTTGTTTTAGTCATCTTCATAGCATTAACTTGGTATATAACTCATGATGTGGCAGTTTTATTTAATAAATGAAATGAATTATCTTGGTTGGATGTAAATAATGAATTGGATGTATTACTTGCACTTTAAGGTTTACTAACTATACTCATTGGTTTCATTACCCTCCTGTGAGCATGGACATGGTCTTTCCTAACAATTATGTTTGCTAGCTTAGGAATCACATTCACTTGACTCCATCCATCCATGACCTTCCTTATTTTGGATTTCACCTTGACTCGCCTTCTTGACTTTTTGATATAGAGGACTTCCCCATTTCTACCTCTATGTTGGATAGCATCCATGTTTGTTTTGTGTCTCGGCTCTGAGTTGGTGACAGAACTTGCCTTTGGTGAGTTGGATTTTATGCCTAGATCATTCTAGTCGGTTGCCCTGATGTGTGGCTTAGTGCAGAATTCCCTCTAGTCACATGAGTTGTTGTTGGCTAAAACTAGAAGCACATGTACTACTTATGGAAATTATTGGAAATCTCTTATGAAAGCCTATGGAAATTAAATTCTAGAATGTGTTTCTAAACACACGATGAATTAAAGGCCAAAGTAATGAAATGCTAAAATACCCCTCGAAGGGTCCAAAAAGGTCTAAAAGCAATGGTAAAATAAATGCTATATCTAAAGATTGTTGACCTCATAAATGTAAATATACCCCGGATGCAAGCTGTGATTAGTTGTGCTTTTAAGCGCATGTAAAATCCTAAAGGGGTCATATAGGCCATAAAGGCCATGGAAATTAAATGAATGATCCTAATGAATTTGGATCAACTTGATGTAGACATAATGCCAAGGTTGAATCAGCACTCTCTAAACAACCTATCCATTTGTGAGGCACTTCCATTCCCTTTGTTTATTTTGTCTAGCATAGTGTGTAGTTCCCCCTCTTCCCGTCCAAAGCATCACTCAGTTGAGTTTGTCAAGTCATCCCTTTTTACCTAGCCTTGTCCTTAGCCTTCACCCTTTGCTAGCAGTTAGGCCATGTCCATTGGATGAGTATGTCTTTAAAACTTTGGTGCAAGTAAGTTATAAACATCATTAAATATCTATGTATTAACTGCCACTTGATTGATGTTTATACTTTAACTGAAGCTGTGAATATGGTTAAAGGAACATATCTTAGTCATTTGTTATAATTTAGTCTTTGGTTGTATTTTGACCTAGTCAAACATAGTTTGACCATGGTCTTTCTTGGGATCCGTGATGAGATGGACCACTTGTGCTTATTCATGTTGATCTATGGTCCCACATACACCTATTGATGATTCCATATGTTGGACATATGCTCCAGATGATGACTGATGCAGTTGATCGGTTTTATTGTTATTTCTAGATCAACATATTTTACAATGTCCGGGTATGGTGGACCCTACAGATGACCCCACAGGTTATCATAAGGTGTATGAGTACTCATCTCTAGTGGATTTTGGTCTTTTGGATCCATTGAGACACGTCTTTCAGTTCCAGGCACTCCTGGGCATGATAGTAGCAGTTATCCACCTGTTGACCAGTTTGGGCATGTTGGTCCAGCAGGAGCATTGGAGGCAAGTCGTTGCCTAGGGTGCTACAGAGGAAGGGGGTGGTCCAGCCACTAGACATGATGGCACCTTCAGTTTGACAGCGCAGGCACCCTAGAGGCAATTTTGGGCACTTTCAGGGTTTTCAGGAGGATTAAAAAATGGAATAAAAAGGTCATTGAGGAATTCGATTTGGGCAATTGAGGCAAGGTTTTGGCACTTGATCTGCTCAGAGGTCATCCATGGTGTATCCCCCTTCTTCCAGATCAGTTTGCACTAGTTAGTGGGGTTCACATGGGCTACAGTAGCTCTTTTATTATACTTCTCTCTCTGATGATGGGGATAGTATTTGATCATTTGTATACTTGGACATGTCATAGACTCATATTTTATATTATTGTGCCATTGGGACATGCTACTTAAGGGGATTAATACCTCCTAGCCCCACCATGTGCTCCTAGTGACTTGTCTTGGTCTTATTGTTGTGGCACGTGTTATTAGCCACCCCCATGTATGATGTCACCCTCATTGAGCCTTTTAGGCTATGACGTCATCACTTAGTTGAATGATCCATGTCTTATATTGTATTGGCTCATCTTAGCCGTTGATTAGATTGTTATATCTTTTGATCTCAACCACTAGTTTTCAAAAGTGGTTTAGGTTTTTTTCTTCCTATCCTATAAAAGGAAGAGACCCTCTCATTGTAAAAGCACCTTTGGAGCTCTTGAAGATTGGAATAAAAATACTATTTTGTGGATCTACCTCTTTTGTCTTGATGGATTCTTTTGCAAGTTGAATATAAAATCTTGTTCTTGTGTATCATTGTGGTTCTTGGGGCTTCAAGTTGTTTTCTACAGGGAAGGCCGAATTGATGAGGAGGAGGACGATTTGAAAGAGGCTATTGTTGGGGGGACCCTCATATCTTGCTTTGGATTGATCTTTGTGACAGGGAGTATCATTATTGTGTCTTAGTGACATAGTTGATTGATGCTTTCTTTTACATCTCTTCATCATTTTCATCATTCTTTTGTTGGGCTTGTTTCTCATTAGATCTTGTCTTGCAGGAGGAGAACGATTTGGTCATCTTTTAGGGAGGATGCTTTGGCTTGGAGACTCTAGATCTCGCTCTTGAATATAAACACAAGGAGAAGGTTATCAATTTGCATGGAGACTCTAGATCTCGCTCTTGAATATAAACACAAGGAGAAGGTTATCAATTTGCAAAGTAGCCACAAGCACTAGAGGTATGTTCTACAAGGTATGTGCTTAGTCCATTCTTTCTTCTTCATTGGTCATAAAACCCTTAAAATTCAAAACCCTCTTTTTCTATTTTTTTAGATCTACTTGGATCTCGCATGCTTTTGGGGATAAAACTTAAAACCCGCCTCTATAGCATCCACGGCGATTAAGATCTATAGTTTGGTGGTGATTGGCCTTCATTTGACCCATTTCCCAAGGCATAATAGCCTCTCCAAGGGAAGTCACACTTCTTGAGGAGGGCTAGTTGGGGTAGTTCCAAGACGTGGGTAGGAGAGATTGTTGCTTCATTGAATAGATCAACCCCTAAAACCTAGCCCTAGTGCTTCACCTTATTGATTTTCACCTTGTGGGCCCCATTCCTCATTTTGAGGGTTGTGCCCCACTTGGGTCACTTGGTGATGCATTAGATCTATGGAGATCTAGCCATGGCTTGTACTTGACATTTAAAACCCACCTTGCTTATCACCTTAACTACCCTGATCTATAATTTGGTGGACAACCGACTCCATTTGGCACTTGATCTAAGGCACTAGTCATCCTTGGGGCAATTCGCACTCCTTGGGTAGGTGGCCATTTACTAGATCCCATGCTTGGGTAATGCTATTGCTTCATCAAACCTCTAGATCCATGTCATAGCATACCTTTAGTGCCATCTCTTTTCAACTTTGACCTAGTGGGCCCAGCTTGGACCATTTTCCACTTTTTAAGGAGTGGGCCCCACTTGTCTAATTTTCATGGTATTAGATCTATCTAGATCTACCTATTCAACTTCATAAGTGGCCCTTATCTTTCATTGGTTGAACCATTTGTCACTTCATAAGCCTCTTCAACCATATCCTAACTCTTTGGGTCCACTTACTCATCCTAGATCTAGATCTCATTCCATCTTGGTCTTCCTTCATTTCATCATCACATTTCCCTATGAAGCCTTGATTGCATTCGCTAGGCTTCATTGGGTAAGCTAGGGTCTCCCTCTTGATCTTGCTTAGGCTTGATCTAAAGTGAAGAGTACCTCAGTTATCGTAACACCCAGCTTGCATTGGGAACCGTGGCATCTCTTGGGTCACCTCTTTAGTTGTCCAACACCTCTACCATCCTGGATGGGATACCTTTCGAGACAACTACAAGTTGTGTGATAACAACTCCCAAAGATGATCCTATTCAGGACGGTAGAGGACGTAGGCAACTAAATAGGTGACCTAAGAGGGCCTCAATCCCTAGATGGATTGGTTATCATGCCAATCGAGGCACTCTTTGCTTTATGATATCCAAGCCCCAGATAGCAAAGGAGCAGATCTTGATCTACTCTCGACAGGAGAGATCTAACCCAATCACCAGATCAAGCTAATCAATAGGGTACGTAAGGTGAGGGGTGAAGAACCCTAGATCTAAGGGACAAAATCACTGCAGAGGCTTAGGAAAGATGAGATTCAACCTTAGATGACTTAGATACAATGACTTAGATATTAAGAATGGATCTAGGATGTAGACGCTAGGGAAAATGATCGAATCTGGCTGCCTTGGGAAACGTGAACTTAAAATAGGGGAAATGGTCCCAAGTAGTAGATCTGGGAGTGTTAGGGCTTCCTAGCACATCTAGGAGGTAGATCTGACAACATCAAAGCACACAAGCTCAGAAAACAAGGTACCAACTATCTGGAAGATAGACTAAACAAGGATGGTGCAAGCATTAGAGAGATCAATGCCTAGGAAAGGGGTAGATGGAGTCCATAGAGCAAGACGCCCTAGAGAACCCACCTGGGGCTAGGCCTAGAGGTGAAAACCCGTAAATGGTTCGCCGAAATTCCAAATAATTAAACTCAGAAATTTTTTATAAGTTTTAGCTTAGGGTTTGAAACGTAAATGACAGATGGGTAGAGTAGAGGAATAAAAATTGTACCTTGTGATGCATACCTGGATGATGAGAATGAATGCCAGAATGACGAGGACTACTCCTGCAAAGATCAAATGAAAGCTTTGATAGATCTCTTGCTCCAACGATTTTCCCTAGATCCACAAGTGCGCCCCTGTATTCCTACAAAGCCAAGGAGAAAATCAATCAGTAAACAGAAATGAAGGTAGATGCAAGCAAGAAGTAAAATATAGAGAATAATTGGTACAAAGACAAAATTACTCCCTGAATGAACCAAAATCTGAGAGCAAGAGACAAGGTGAGTCTCCCCAGCCAGTGCGCCCCTCTTCCAAATCGTCCTCTTCACCTACAAATAAAAATATGGATCCACGAATATGCAAAACATATCCACCCAGATCTTTCAATGCAATGGAAAAGTAGTTTCAATCACCATAGACAACATTCAACCCAAGATCACAAGAATTTCTCACAAAATATTTCTTTCTATTCCAATAGCCAAGAGCCAAAAGTCCCTTTTACAATGACGGGGGTCTCTCCTTTAAATAGGAATGAGAGAGACCAAAATCCTAACCACTTTCTAAACGAGTGGTTGAGATCATAAGATACATCACTAATAATCAACGGCTTAGATGAGTTGGAACAACAATACATGGATCACATAAAGAGAGGGGGATGTGTTTCCTCAATGACTCCCTAGGGGCAGGGGGGACATATGACATAAAGTGACTAGGAAACACAACATAACAACTTGTTGGGGGGGTCTAGGAGATAATATCCTCACTAGACTAATGCCCCAATTACATCAAATAAGATATACATCAACAAGTGATAAAAATCACTAGGACGTTTTGTCCCAATAATACAATATAAACCCCAAAATAATGACCTGGAGGACATGTAGACCCCACTGAAGCAATAGACTATGCCAGAAGGTGTGGGATGCATCATAATCAATCTCTGATCAAACCTCATGCCATTTCCTTTCCTCATTTTCCCAAATCGATTTCCTTAGTAGCCAATTCTTCCATTTTTTAATATTGGAATATCACCTGTAAAAGATAAAAATGCCTGTAACTCTTTACCAAATGCTCCGGGCACCAAACTGACTGCACCAAAATGTTTGGGAGTAGGATAATATGGTAATAATAAGTGGTTGGACCCTATGCTCCCTCTGTAGCGCCCTAGGAGAACCAAAATAATCACAAAAGCGCTGAACATGCCATTTTTATATGGCAATGTGCTGTAAAGTTATAAACCGGCCATATCCTCATTTGCAAATGCCTAAAACTAATAACTAAGTGTCCCAATGAACTCAAAAAGTTCAAATCAAGTAAGGATGAGTGCTCATACATCATGTGACCATAAGGAAAATCATCTGTAAGCTAAACCATGCTCGGACAATAAAAATAATGGTCTGTAAATAAAATAATAATAATAATCCATCAAACCATCACATGAAACCTCTGTCGGATGCATGCAACCATCTAATGGGCACCATAGGACCACAAATAATCAATCTCGAGCATCTTCGATCCAACTCATCCTAGATCCTGCGGTTGGCCAGGTCAAAACTGATCAAAATAATGATCCAAGACAAAACCGACTAATGCTGCAAGTGCAAATGGATAAGATATGCTCCTTTAAATATTTCAATAGCAAAACTAAAGTACAAAGTGGCATTCTATTGGCAATTAAGCAATAGACCATCAATTATAAGTCTAGATTAAAGCAACCAATTACTTAAAAGAAGACCCTCAAGTGTAAACTCATTTATGGACGTGGCCATTTTGCTAGAAATGGGTGAGGGTGAAAGAAACAAGGCTAAGCTACGGGGATGACTTTACAACCCCAACATTGTGACACTTTGGATAAAGGGAAAGGGAAGACCACCTAAGCATATGATGGACAAAAAACACACAGGGAATGGCGGTGTCTCACAAATGGAATAAGTTGTTTAGAGGAATGCCCATTCAACTTTAACAAATGTCTACAGCTCACATCCAAGCTTAAATCAAGCTCCATGAGGATCTTTTCTAGAACCACTGTGACTAGGTGCACAGTAAACCGTAACCTGAGGTTCTAGGGGACACTTAGAATTAGTTGTCCCTTACTCCATCTCACATCCCAACCCGCAGACTCCGTGAGGAAATAATCTTTACATTTCAATCATGGTCGGCAGTCTTTAGATTTGGCATTTGTTTACCCACTACTTTTTAGGCCTTTGATCCTTCGCATTTTGCATGTGCTTAAAAGCACAACTAATTGCAGCTTTCATCCAGGGTGTTTCACACTTCATTTTATAGCCCTCTTTATTTCTGCTTAAAAGCACAATTTATTTTCTTTTTTGCCATGGGCTTCCTGTTATCACATATATAGTAGCTGGGCTACCATACATTATTTTTCTGATTCCAGTACACTATTCAGCCAGTTCCCTTACATTGAGATGCTGAGATGAGCATCTATATTGGATCACTATCAGATTTTGGACAGCAGTATATATTCCCCATGCCATGACTGAGTCTCAGGACACTCAGAGAGATGACCGATGTAGCCATTATACCATTTGTACAGAGCAGTTAGTAGTGCCCAGAGTTACAGCAGCAGTTTCAGAGGACAGATGATGGTATAGGTTGATGAGCAGTCAGGTATATGATTCAGCAGGTATATCATTGTGTTATGGTTATATTGCTTTTATACTTATTCTTATAGCATGTCTTAGCACTTAGTGTCATGATCTGGCGATCATATAGATATGTGGACCTGGTTGATCTTATTATATATACTATATTGTCCCTACTCAGACTTAGAAGTTCACTATTCATACTCATTGGTCTTACCCTCCTTAGGGAGAATAGAGGTGATCATTCCACCATACCTTGGCTTGCTAGTGTCGGCTCCATTATTCAATGTCTTCATCCATCCATTGCCTACCTTTTAGTTTATCACCCTGACTTACTACTTGACTAGTGACATGGAGGACTTTTCCCCACTGTAGCCTCTATATTGGATGAGCTTCCCTGTTTATTGTGTCTCGGCTCTGAGTTGGTGACAAAACTTGCATATGGTGAGTTGGAGTTCCTTGTGAATTCCCCCTAGTCACTAAAGTTGTGTTGGCTAAACCTGAAACTTTTAGTGCTGCCATGAATACAAAGTCTGGAAAAAAAGAAATGCTATATCTTGTATGAAAAGCCCATTCATGCAATGTGTTTCTAAACACACATGAATGAAAGGCATGCCAAATGAAAATGGCCATGAAAATAAAATGTTATATCTTTTGGAAATGTAAATACCTAGGTAAACAAGCTGTCTGTGACACACCTAGAAGTGCTCAGGTAAACAAGTGCCTTAAAAACACACCTGCAGCAGAAAGCCTAAATAAATGTAAATCTATGCAATGTGTTTATAAACACACATAGACCAAGGCTATGGAAACTTCAAGCCCAAAAAGCAATGGAACTCAAATGCTATATCTAAACAATTGCTGGCCTTATTTGTATTATGGATTGTGCGCATCTGTTAAAGGCGAATAAACCCTCTTTGAACAACTCATCCATTTGTGAGACACCGCCATTCCCTGTGTTGTTGCTCATTCAGTATATACTATGGTGTGTATCCCCTTTCCCTTGCCAAAGTGTCACAAAGTTAAGTCAGTCAAGTCATCCCTTAGCCTAGCCAGTTATTTTAGCCTTCACCCTTCACTAGCAAATTGATCACAGCTATGAAGTGAGTATGATCTTGAAAGTCTAGTCTGAGTAATAATAATAATTAATGACATTATATATTTGGACTTAGATCGCCAGTAATGATTACTTTGTGTTATAATTGTTATTTGAATAAGTTGTAGAGCATGCATTAACCTTTGACACTTTGCAGCAGCTTCCAGTGATGGTCTGAGTTATATTTGGTCATGTTGACTTGGTCAAACCTAGTTTGACCAAGGTCAATTATAGGACATGAGATGGTTGGACCTTATGATGGTATGGATAGATGATATGTGGTCTATGTACATGTACATGATGATTCCATGCAGCAGCTACAGGGTTATGATGATGATTCTTGGTTTCCAGCAGTATTTGACCTTTTACAGATTATTATTATTTGCCCTGTTCCGGTATATTGGATATATATATTGATCATGCAGAGACTCATATGGTGTATGAGTACACATCTTGGATGGATTTGGACCTTCTGAGTCCAATGAGACAGTTTGTTTTCAGTTCCGGGCACTTACAGTGATGATTGAGCCTCAGTAGGCTATCCCAGTGCAGTTTTGGTCTGTCGAAGGCCCTGTCAGAGCAGATGTGATTTTTATCCGGTTGACCTAGGGCGTTGATGATGGAGGGGGTGGTCCAGCCACTTGTTTTTACCATATTACCCCCCTCCCGGACACACTGGTGCCCTCACCTTGACAGCGCAGGCACTCCAGGAGGCAGTTTGGGGCAGTTTCACGCTTCCCGAGGCATTTCAGGATTGGTAGAAATGGCTATTGAGGAAATCGATTTGGGCTACTGAGGCAATGTTATGGCATGGGATGATCAGTGATGATAGATCGAGGTCTTCCACACCTCCTCCAGCAGTTTCAGCTTCATCGGGGCCCGCATCCATCACTTATGGCACTTTCTGATGATTTCTGGGGTCTTTTGAGGCCTACGATTTGACCATGGAGGCACGATTTGGTATATTGATGATTATTTTATGATTATTGTGCTATGGGGATTGACCAAGGAGGGATAAAATTACCCCTTGGACCCACCATAAGCTTCTTATTATATTTTGTCATCATGATTTGGTGGGATTCCCCTCTTTTAGGGCGATTTTGTCCACTCATATTATATTTTATTAGTGATCCATGTATTTTATTGTTGAGCTCATCTCAACCATTGATTAGACATTTGTATCTTTTAATCTTAGCCACTCATTCAAAAAGTGGTTAGGATTTTGATGCTTCTCCTTCCTATTTAAAGGAGAGAGCTTCTCATTGTAAAGGGGACTTGTGGCTCTGGATTATTGGAATAGAAAATTATTATTGCATCTATCTCCAGTGTTGTGGTGAATGTTTTTGGTGTTCGTTCGTTGGTTCTTCCTTTGCACTGAGTTATTGAAGATCTTGCTTGCCATATCTTTTGTACCACGTTTTTGCATCTACAGGTAGAGGCCGATTTGCTTTGAGGAGGAAGTATTGGTAGGGGAAGACTCTCCATACTTCTTCTTTGGATCTCTTCATTGGTAACAGGGAATATTACTGTCCCAGGACCTTCTATTCTATGTTATCATTGCATTTTACTTGTATTTCCTCCATACTTGACCTCTCTGATTGAAATCGATTTTCTTTGGATTGACAGGTAGAGGAGGGCGCACTTGTGGGCTAGGGCATCAATTTGGCAAGCAAAATCAACAATCTCTCATTTGATCTCTGCGGGAATCTTCCTCAACATCAAGGCATCTCATTCACATCACTCAGGTATGATCTCAAGGTAATTTCTTTCCATGATCTATCCACTTGTCTAAAATATTTAAAACCCTAATTAATCAAAACCCCCATTTTTACATTTTTTTAGATCTACTAAGATCTAGTGGCTCTTTGGGTAAGATATTTAAAACCCACCTCTATGGTATCCAAGGCATCCCGGATCTATAGTTTGGTGAGGATTGGCCTCCATTTGACCCCCTTCCCAAGGCATTTAGCCTTCTCCAAGCAAGGGCTCACTTCCTAGTTTGGGTGGGTTGACCTAGATCTAGTACGTGGGTAGTTGAGATTCCACTTGATTCGTGATCTACACATCCAATAACCTACCCCCAGATCGTCACTTTTCTGATTTCTACCTTGTGGGCCCTATTCCACATTTTAAGGGATTTAATCCCCATTTTGGACCACTCGGTATCTTCAAACTCAGATCTAGTAAGATCTAGTCGTCGGATTGCCATGAAATTATAGATCCATACTCCTACTTGACTAACCTACCCGGATCTAAAGTTTGGATGTCATCGGACTTGTCTTGACCCCACTTACCCCACTTTTAGGCCTCCTTGGGTAAAGTCGCACCACCTTGGAGAAGTGAGTTGACTCACTTCTAGGACGTGGGTGCTTGAGATTTTTAAGGATTTGGAACGGGAATAATTCAAAGCCTAGGTCCAGTAGGTCACTTTGTCAAATATTGCCTTGGGGATAGCATTCCTTGTTTTAGGGGATTGTGGTCCACTTAGGTCAAACCTAGATCTAAACCTATTCATCCATCAAGACTTTAATTGTCTACTTATCTCATGCAATAGGAGTCCTTAACCACAAGTTAATCTTACTTTGACTCCATTATCCCAATTCCCAAGGCACTGGTTTCTCTCCAAGTCAATTCGACTTTCCTACATTGTTGGATTAACTTGTGGTTTGACCTTAGTGTGGTGAACTAAACCCTTGATGTCATCATGTATCATGATCAAGCTTGTCACTTGTACTAGTTAGCCCCAATTCAACCCCTAAACTACCCTACATTGGACACGGTTCCCAAGGCAGTGGATTTTCTCACATTGACTAGTACTCTAATCCCGGTCTTATCTTTAATTATTGTAAGTCACTCTCACATCAACAATGAACTAAAGCTATACTCATTGAACCCCTCACTTGTCTTGTGACTTCATCCTAAGGTCTAGGATAAACCATACACCTTACTTCACTTAGAATCAACTTGATTTGGTGTCTTGGTTTTGATCTCTCCTGTCGGGAGTAGATCAAGTCTCCCCCTTTGTTGTCTGGGCTAGATAACATAAAGTGAAGGTTGCCTCGACTGGCGTGACAACCATCTATTGGAGGTCGAGATGATCGTGGTTGCACCTTTTGAGTTGCCCTTCCCTATTGCCATCCATGAGTGGATACATCCATAGGGGTAACTACAGTTTAGGTGACAACACTTCCATTTCAGAAGATATAACAATGAATCACATAAATGCATGTAATGATGGTAGTACAATTTGCTTCAAGTTTTAGTTGACACAACTCAGGCAACTAGGGGGAATCATCCACAATCAGGACCAAACATCGGGGGGAACCAACCAGAGAAGTCAAGGCTTCAAAATCCCAATTCACCTAAGCTCAGGAACCAACACTAGCGAGTTCTCCTAGCCCAGAAGGATCAAGGCTTCAGCAAGTTTTGTTGCACAACTCAAAGCCAAGACACATAATAACAAGGAATCTATCCAACATAGAGGCATAGGTGGAGAAGTCTTCAATATCACATGCTAAAGTGTAAGTCAGGACACAACCAAATACGGATGACAACGGATGGATGAAGAAAGTAACAAATGATGCCATGACTAGCAAACCATAAAGGGGGAATGACCAAGTCCATACTACTAAGAGGGCATGACCAACGAGTATACACAAGAAATTCTAATTTCAAGCAACTGAATTACTTTCACTCTAAACAATCAATCAACAACCACATAAAGATATCGCCAGATAATAACCACTAAATACCCAATCAAGCTACTAAGATAAGTAAAAGAGCACAATATAAGTATCCAATGCACAACCATATACATGCTAGGTCATATACCTGTACAAACGATCATCTGAACCATCAGTTGTCGCTGGAACACTGCTACTGAATAACTCTGGGCATTGTCATCATAACTACTCTGTATGGAAGAAAATGGCTACCTCTATCATCAAATCTGAGGTCATGAGGCTCAGTCATGGCATAAGGATGAAAATGGATGCTCTGGGTTCACTAAAAATATGAGTGATCATAGAAAAGTTGCTCATCGACTGTTGATCTCATGCATGCCATAGAAAAAGGAATGGCTCAGAAAAGAACTAGAAACTGGTCTAAAGACATGATAAACCAGCTACTATGGAAGTGGTAACAAGTCCATCTGAATATACAATTTTAAATTTCTTGTTAAGAATGTAATTCCTATTGTATTGTTAAGAATGTACAATTCTATTTGGACTAGAGCAATTTTGTATAATTGGGACAGTATGTAATTTGTCGATCGTTTTCCTTAGCCTTTTAATATAAATCATTTAACTGCTTATATATATATATATATAGCCCATTAGTCACCTTTGACCAATTTTCCACTTGACCAACCTTGTTGACTTTTCCACCCACTTCACCCAAAGAAGAGATGGCTTTTTTAATTCTTTTGATATTGTTTAGATGGTGACCTATTTATAAAACGTTAATCTCATGCTTTCTACTAACTTATGTGATATTTTATATGCTTGAAGCTATGCAATGATTCAAATGAATCACTACTATATGCAAATATTGTAACTCTAATATGTCATCAATCTGGAGCATTTGAGATGTTAATTTGTCCTTTCAAAGGCATTAGAGGGGTCAATTCATTTATTGGACAAGTTTGTCAAATTTTGACCAAAATTGGCGTTTTGAACTTTTTGACTTGGCCAAATGGGGGTTTGACTTGGTTAACAGGACCAGCCAATAGTATGCAGTCATATCTCATCATCATTAATCATATTGAAGCTCTTGGAAGCCAATTTGATCCTTCTAAATGTGTTTTTTAGTTCATATGGACTAATAGGCATTAATTAATTAATTAATGATTTTGGCATGGTATGGATTAGTATTGGTTAGTAAAGCATCATGGACTTCATCAAAGGCAACTTCCAACTGTATTGCTCATGAATCTAACTTACAAGAAACACCCCCCCTCACATCCCCAAAGTCTAAAGCATGGAAACGCATGCATTACAGTGTGAAAACATGTTGCTATACAGATGAATGCATTTCTCGAGACATAAATGCGTTTCCAATACTGATGCAGTCCATACAACAGCGTTTCCATAAAATTATCGCCCTGCTTATAAAAAAATCCGCTTTGTGCAATAGTAATTGATAATATTAAATGGTAATAATAAATTCTTAAAGTAAAAGTGGCATTCTACTTATCTTTCGTTTTTATGTCTGTTTGAGAGTGGTTCCAACTTCATCGGACTTCATATGCAAAAAGTAGAATTTTAGATCCCATTCAGAATTCAACAAACTTAATAGTTTTCATGATTTCAGGATTTCAAGGTTTCCACTTGATTCTCAATCGTGCAAACTGCTTGAGGATTTTGGTGAGAGATCTTACTCATATAATTTACTGCATGTTTGCGTCTCTTTTCTTGGGTTTATTTCTTACTATCCATGCATCTTAATCTAATTTGTTTACTGGTTTGGTTGCAGGATTTGGAATTTCATTTTTTGACTTCCATTCACTAATACTCTTTCTCGATTTCCAGGTTGGAGAAAAGTTTGGATCTTAAGGGGTGCCTCACTTGGATTAACTTGGTAGATTGCTCAACAGCCTCACCGAGCTCAACTGTCATTTGCATTTTCAATTGCTAGGAAGGGTGAAACGTGTTGAAAGTTTTGTTGTCATTGATGTCAACAAAGGTCTTGAAGTGTCTTGATGCTTGAAGCAATAATGATGCCATTTTGGCAAAGAGTTGGAGTGTCAAAAGAAGTCCCTTGAAGGAGCCTTAAAACACTTTGAAGAAGCCCTCATCTAAATATCATATTTTGAAGAGACACAAGAAAAGCAAGTCGGCCCTATTTTACCCCAAGTAACAGCATAAAAGGTTTTAAGTTTGAAAGGGATGTTTACCCCATAAAAGAAGCTCAAATGGAAGAGCAAGTTACATAATCGGATAGCTTATTCCGAGACCTTTCCGGTGATAGGTGGCACATTTTCTAATTCCAAGTGGTTGAGGGGATATGAATGTTTCTTTATGCTCAGTCAAAGTACCAAGTCGGCCAGCCAAAGAAGTAAGGTCGGCCGCAATCTTTAAAACACATTTGACTTGTATAAATATAAGGAAAGGTGCCCTCATTTAATGGATTGATAAGGACATTTTTGAGATAGTGATCTGAGGCAGCGAATTGAATACAGACAGATGCAGATCTGAGGAAGCAGAGCAGCAGGTCAAAGACAGTCCTAAGAAGGTCGAAATGAAGAGTAAGGGCGAAATTTTGAAGAACTAAGGAAGGCGCAGATCTCTAGGAGACTCTATACTGGTTTAGCAGGCATAAAGACAATTTTGATCTATGGAAGAGTTTGAGGACTATTTTTGACTGTTTAAGCACAGAATTCAAATTATCTATATATCTTCTTATCAGTCCCTGACATGACTAATTAATACCTTCCAGTGACTCCATTTTAACAAGGGATTGTTCTGTAACATGCAATCTGAGCATTTTGTATATTCTCAACTACTAAGGTGGAAGAATGTAAGATGCATAAAGCACAAACATATGGATGAATTTACATATTTTGAGAAAAGAACTAATATTTTAGCTGTATTTATACAGGAAGTTAAAACATTTGCATATAAAGGAAATGCAATCAATCGAATAACAGAACAATGTTATATATGAACATCTAGAAAGAAGAAGACGGGAAAGTTAAAAGACAAAATAATGCATTTTCCTGTGAAATTGTGTGCTATGTTTAATGAAGGTACAGTTAATCCTTCTAAACAAATAATCCACATGATTACTATAATTTTACAGAAGTTTCCGTGTACAGCTATCCCAACAAAAGAACAATCTCGTGATTCAGGACTGTACAAAGTTGATTAAACTTAACAGACTTCAACAATTCTCCAACCACACAGAAAGAGACTGGAGGGAGCACAACATGATAGAAAGAGTTCATGCACTTAAATGATTGGTTCAAACAAACATGGTCACGATACTAAAAGGAGTATTCTGTCTTTTGCCCCTGCAAATATGCAGCAAAACTATATAAACTAAAAATAGGGTGGGGAGTGTGTCTAGATAGGAACCAGCAGTAAGATTACTTAAGAGTTTTTCTATAAGAGCTGCCATACATTTGCTGTCTGGAATGATTGTATGTCATACTCATGATAAAAATATTTCAATAAGATTACATTCTCACTAAGGGAAAGAATTTTTGGAATTTACCTGATTACGGTAGATGATGTACCCAAGTGAAAAGTATACAAGAAGAAATGGTAGAATTAAAGGTGCTACCACGGAACAACTGAAACCGAGAAGCCCAAAAAGGAGCACTTTAGGGATTTCTTGATGGTAAGGAAATGATGGCACATAGTCCGTTGAATTGCCACTCTTGGAGAAACAACGTTTATAAACATTCCAAATCAGAGAGAATAGTTGTAGGAGTTCTGATGATACACTTGCCCATCCTGATGTCAAAATATAAGTGATGAAGAAAGTTGCCTGCATCACAAAATAAAGCAAATCATTGATTACCATTTGTTTTATTGGTTCTGTTCATCCTTTACTATGTTGTAAGGAGGACAAAATAGATAATATCACCACTCATGAGGCCAGAAAGGCCCACCAGATGCAAGTTTAGAACATTATGGCACTGCAAAGGAATCCACTGAACCAGAAAAGCAAGACAGCAATTAATCTAGGACACTTGTTCGTTTGGTGGTTCACATCCCTGGATCAAGAAATTGTGCCTTTGTTTATCATCTCATGCTCTTGTGCACCTTGTTTATGATCTCACACTCGCTTATATTCATGAAGGTTTGAATGTATTAATTCATTTGTTAATATACCTTGTTTAGGACTTTTATTTCATATTTGTTTCCATGCCTCACTATCCTTTTTAGCTTCTAATATCTCTGAAAGTGGCTAAAACAAATCAAACATTGGTAGGTGTGTCAGAGATGGAAAAAGGATATAAACTGGCACAACAAGATGCTCAACAAGTTTATAGAAGCATTTGAAACACCAAGAAATCTTCACATCATTTCACTGTTGTTGTATTGCGGACAAGCAGTTATATTGAACCTCCATTCAACCAATTTAAAATAGTATCTATGGCTGATTGATACAAAGTTACTAAAGCTAAAGGTATTTTTTACCTGTCCAGGTATTGCTTTTGCAAGCTGCCTGGGTAAGTCTTTAGGGCTGGAAATGATGTTATTGAGTTGGTTGATGACCGTTCCAGATAAAACATTTACAAAGAACACATTCCAAACTGTGAAGTAGAGCATTTTGGCACATGCACTCTTTTTCTTTCCACTATATGACACCGAACCTTGGATGGCTGAAAACAACATCATTATGGGTGGAATAGCATACAGAAATAATTGGAGAATAACACTAGGAAGGTAGCCAGTGATGATTTGACTTGCAAATGTCCTGCATATGAAAAAGAACAAAAGAAACAGTGTAGCGTGTCAGAAAAAAAGAGAAGAAAAAGGATTCTCCCCCCACAGCCCCTTGTCTCGTTATTTCCAAAGATAAATAAATTTCACAGAAAGTTGGAAGCTTTCATTCAATTCATAAAAACTACAAGAGACAATTTGTTGTGTAAACCTTTAAAAACTTTGCAGTTTCTGAAACATTTTCAACATATTTTGTTTTTTGCAAATTTTAGGATAAATCAACTAGGATCAAATTAGAATGTTCAAGTCTATTGCAAAATGTCAACCACCTGAAATTTATAAACACAAATTAGAAGTTTCAAGCTTAATAATATTCTCATTCCGTGGCTACTTTTGGAATTATCTTGGTGACAACCACCAATGGGTAGTGTTACCCCTTGATATGTAAGGGTGACTCGATGATCCATGCCTCTGTGATTTTGATCACATCTATCAGATCCATTGATGGGATATATTGTTTGCCCATGGATACCTGCCAAAGACATTTCAGCTTGCCAGATCACCAGCCTTGTGCCAGAGATTGTCGCGGCCTTTGTTTCAGATGATGCCAGTGTTGTGACAGATGCTATACATATTGACACATGGGGATTGCCTTCTTCTATGTGGGATTTGACCATGAGGGGTCAAATGGTGTTGCTCTATAATGGCTCATGCACTTTTAATTGTTGTTTCATAACTAAAGATATATCGTGGCATGGCCATTGTTGTTGCGCAACCTAGCAGCCAAATGATTGCTAGGTAAATCAGCTGCTAACCTGGCAAAACTATGGGATCTCCTACCCAACGTGTCGCTACCGAAGGAAACCACAAAATTTTCCTTTATACTAACCAGCAATTACTACCTTCCACAATTACTAGTCTAGTTGGGAGTGTGTCTAGGATTAAAATGATTGAACTAGGACACACTTTGAAAAATAAGCCAACAATTTAAAATAATTTAGTATTGAAATACAAAATCCCTAGCTTGATAAAGTTCAAGATGAATCTGGGAAGGTTGGTGTATAAGTGCGTACCTACCGAGAACATTCAAATATCATGACAAGTATGAATATAAAAGTTTGAGCAATGTGTATAAAATTATTGATAAGCATTACTCCATAGACTTTGGCTTAAGACAAAAATGAATGGCATGCCACTGTAGCTCTTTGATCTACGTGCAGGGTCCAACAGTAATGCTTGGCCCAATATCTCAAAGCAATAACCAAAAAGGATCAATCGTACCCTCGGACACATTACCCGATTACTCAACCATGTGAAGAATAATCTTCCTGAATGTTGTTTTCTATGCACTACAATGACAAGACAGTCGATAGGTTGGTTTCAAGTATCCTAAGGGGATCTCCAATATACTCTAAGTACGTGGAGTACAATTCTGTGTTCAAGTCCTGTCTAATGTGTTAAATTTCATACATTCATAGCATAAAACATAAATGCATTACCAAGATCAATAGAAGTAAGACAAAGCACAAAACAACAACACAAAGTTTACCATGGGAAACCCAATAGGGAGAAAACCCAGCAACCTTCGCAGAGAGATGATAATTCTGAGATCAGAGTACAAATGAGAAAATAGAAAGTGTGGAAGTGTTTTCCACAAATAGAAACCCTAGAAATCAGCCTCCTCCTTTAGGTGATGCGAAATTCTCCTCTCCCAAGTGATGCGCCACTCTCAAGTGTAAGAATGAACAAATGAGGAGCACTAACCTCATATTTATACAAGTGCTAGAACTAGAAAATCCCTTATGGGGCCGACTTGTCTTGGGGGCAATAAAGATTTTATTTTTAATCTTTTATTAATTCCTTTTGCACCCCAAGGCCTACATTGATTCTTTCATGTGTTTACATAATTGAGTACATAAGGTTCCTCTCCCTTAGGAGGTATAAACAAGTACAATGAAAGTACAATAAAATATAATGAATAATATCTTCCGAAGTTGTACAAAATCCAACACTCCCTCTCAACGAGGAAGGTATTCTTCGGTCTTCATTAGCATCACGATCATCTGGGTTTCATCTTGTACTCTACTCTGTCTCCATCATCTCTATGGATACTGAAGGTTGTCCACACAGTCTCAGCGTATCATCTTCACCAGTCCTTCAGTGAGTCCAGGAGAATCACTCAATCCTGGATTTCAGGAGAATCTCTCAATCCTGAATATCTATGACATCCTCACCAGTCCTTCGGTGAGTCCAGGAGAATCACTCGATCCTGGATCCAGGAGAATCACTCAATCCTAGATCCAGGAGAATCACTCAATCCTGGATATCTGAGATAATCAGCTGTGCCATCTCTGCTATACAATTTGCTACCTGTCTGTCTCATCTGCCAATGGGGTCCTCCCATACCTGGCTAAGATCTCAGACGAGCAAAAGGGCACAGCCATCTACTGACTGTCCTACTCTTCTGCCTATGGGATTTCTCCCATATCTGGCTGAGTATCTGGACTGTAGAGGCACCTGTGCAACCACACGGCCAACTGCTGACTGTCCTACTCATTTGCCTATGGGATTTCTCCCATATCTGGCTGAGTAACCTGACTGCAGAGGCACCAGTGTGAACCCGACCAACTGCTGACTGTCCTACTCATCTGCTTATGAGATTTCTCCCATATCTGGCTGAGTAACTGGACTACAGAAGGCACCAGGGAAAAGCAGGGCAAGCATCTCAATGTCATCTTAGCTGTGCCATCTCTGCTATACAATTTGCTACCTGTCTGTCTCATCTGCCAATGGGGTCCTCCCATACCTGGCTAAGATCTCAGACGAGCAAAAGGGCACAGCCATCTACTGACTGTCCTACTCTTCTGCCTATGGGATTTCTCCCATATCTGGCTGAGTATCTGGACTGTAGAGGCACCTGTGCAACCACACGGCCAACTGCTGACTGTCCTACTCATCTGCCTATGGGATTTCTCCCATATCTGGCTGAGTAACCTGACTGCAGAGGCACCAGTGTGAACCCGACCAACTGCTGACTGTCCTACTCATCTGCTTATGAGATTTCTCCCATATCTGGCTGAGTAACTGGACTACAGAAGGCACCAGGGAAAAGCAGGGCAAGCATCTCAATGTCATCTTTCCCTCTCAAGGGGGGATATGTTCTCTTCGACTCCACGTCTTCCGCGAAAGTATTCGAACTTCATCCTGGGAAGAGCCTTAGTAAGAACATCTGCAGTCTGGTCGTCTGTCAATATGTGTTGTAACTCGACCGCACCTTTCTGCACCATATCACGAATGAAGTGATATCGAATCTCGATATTCTTCGACCTGTCGTGAAATACAGGATTCACTGACATCTGCACACAGCTCTGGTTATCACAATGAATCACGGTCGACTCTAGAATCTGGCCAAACAATCCTGCCAAGAGTTTACGAAGCAAAGTTGCTTCTCTTACTGCTGTGCTAGCAGCCATGTACTCGGCCTCTGTAGTACTGAGAGCTACCGAGTTCTGCTTCTTGCTGCACCAGGAAATAACTGCAGAACCCAAACTGAAGCAACATCCAGAAGTACTCCTTCGATCTGCAACACATCCAGCCCAATCTGAGTCTGTAAACCCCTGCAATATCAAGTCACCGTCTAAAGCATACTTCAATCCATATCCCACAGTGCCACGTAAGTATCTGAGCACATGTTTTGCAGCAATCTAGTGAATCTGCCTCGGTTCGCACATGAACTGACTGAGGGCATTCACAACAAAACATATATCTGGTCTGGTGTTGGTCAGATACATCAATGACCCAATCAACTGGCGATAAATGGTGGGATCAAACAAATCAGAATCTGAAGTAGAATCTCTCAACTTCTTCCAATTTGCAGTCATCGAAGTAGCCATGGACTTGCAGTCCAACATTCTGAATCTCTTCAATATATATCAATGGTGTATTTTCCTTGTCCTAGGAAAATCTCTTTCTGCCTCTGCCATACTTCTAATCCCAAGAAGTAATGCATCAATCCAAGATCTTTCATTTCAAACTCAGAGGCGAGATTCTTCTTACACCATACAATGAGTTTCTCATTTCCTGTGAGAAACAAGTCATCAACATATAATACCAAAATCAGTGGCTCATCATCTACAACCTTGTAGTAAAGGTTGGGGTCTGCATCACTCTTGGAAAATCCCAAGCTCACCAAGAATCCGTATATTCATCCATACCAAGCACGGGGTGCTTGCTTGAGGCCATACAATGCCTTTTTCAGTCTGTATACATGAGACTCCTTTCCTTGGACAATAAACCCATCTGGCTGTTCGATGTAAAATTCTTCCTCAATAACACCATTGAGAAAGATTGTCTTCACATCCATCTGATGCAACTTCCATCTCATAGCTGAAGCAATCGCGATAATGGATTTAATGGAAGTATATCGGGCCACAGGAGCAAAAGTCTCATCATAATCAACTCCCTCTTTCTGAGAGAATCCTCTGGCTACAAATCTGGCCTTGTATTTCCCATATGCTCCATGCTAAGTCTGTTGTGCCCATCTAGGTCTTTTTCGACCTACTACAACATTTCCGGGGATATCAACTGGATCAATGGAATCAATGGGTTCATCCTTTTCTGCTAACTCCGTCTTGAACTAGAGGGGGAGATGATCTCATCTTCTTTGATTCTATCACTTCATCATCGATCTCCATGTCTGATCCTCCACCTTTCCTAACAGCTAATTCTTCTTCAAAGGTCACATCCCTACTGACTTCAATCTATCTGGACCCTAGGATGTAGATTCTGTAAGTCTTTGAAGACTCACTGTATCCCACAAATGTTTCCTTCTTGCCTGAAGGTTCCAACTTGGGCACATGTATAAAGACTGGACAGCCAAATATCTGAAGGTGGCTTACTTCTGGTTTCACTTCTGTGAAAGCTTCCTCCGATGTCATCCTTCTAGGCTGAGAGTCACATTCCAGGAAGCTAGGCTGAGAGTCACATTCCAAGAAGCTTCTTGCTAAACATCAACGAGATTCATATGTCCATTGGAACAAGTCTTCTCTTGTAGGCCACATCACATGGTCTTTTCCCTACAAGTCAAATCCCGACTGATGATCAATGACATTTTATAATCAAATGAGAAAAAAAATAGTTTACACAGGCATCTTAGCTAATACTTCATCACAACAATCATGAGCATGTCTACCAAACATATCTGGGAACTATCTAGATGTTTGCCATCTCCACTAGAACATGCCATCAAGAGTGTGCACTACCCTAAGCATGCAAAAGGAGATATCATCTAGACTAGTTTCATGAGTGTTGTGTATCTCATATGCATAATATAACAATGTAAACAATATCAACTGCTCAATACATTAGATCTGCATATAAAAAGCATTTAAGACAAAAAACAGATCTATGTAAGCAAGAAAACAAAATACTTATCTCTTATTGTTTTGGTGTGTGGGCCCCCACTGCCTTTTTGTGGGAACCATAAGAGATCTATGTACTTGCATTCTGGATCTTCTAGAAGAGGAACTCCGAACGATCATCATCCCTTTGCTTCTTGAGATGATGATCCTCTTCTACATCAGCAGTTGAGGCTTCATGTTTTCGTTTACTTGAACTTCGACAGCTATTTGCGTAGTGTCCATATTTTCTGCACCTATAACAATGAACTTGAGATATGTCCTTCTTCTCCTTTTGATTTGGGCAAGGACTTGGTCTCCCATCTTGGTGCTTGTGTTTATGGAACTTCCTACCTTTTCCCTTACCCTTCATGGCATGAGAACCAAAAGCTTGGTTCTCCTCAGGTTGAGTGTCATGGCCATGGAGTCTTTGACGTGCTGCAATCCTGGTCTCCTCCTGAGAGCAATCTAACCAAAGCTTGTCAAACTTTGGTAGTTTGGATCTACCACTTATGCTTTGGATGAAGGACTTCCATGATGGTGGATGACCATTTAAAGTGTGGAGGACAAGCTCCTTATCGCCAATAAGACCTCCGCTGGTGCTGAGCTTGTCTCTGAGTTATGTGATCCTCATAAAGTATGAGGCAATGGATTCCGACTTTGCTATCTTCATATTTGAGAGTTGGTTTCTCAAAGTCATGGATACATTTAGGCTAGTGTGTTCAAACAGCTTCATAATGGTCTTGAACATTTTCCTAGCATTCTTCTTTCCTGAGATCTGAAGAACCAAATGATCTCTCACGGAATCCACAAGAATCCTTCTTGCTTTAGCATCATTCTTCCTCCATCGAGCTTTATCTTCTTCTTCGGCTTCTGGTTCGGGGACCTTCTCATTTATATATAGTAGAAGATCATTTTCTTCTAGGAGTAGAAGAACCCTTGACTTCCAGGAAATACAGTTGGACGCTCCTTCTAACCGATCTTCAACCTTCATCCCAATCATCTTGATTTACGGATCTGGATCAGAAACCCTAGCAGGAGCTAGGTCAAAAATGAAAGTTCTCGGAATTGAATTCCATCTTCACCAATGGATTAGTCTAGCCAAAAACGAAATTCCTATAGCTCTTTTTCTCCAAAATAATGGGTGAAGACTTCACAAGATGAAACCCTAATTCCGGCAAGGTTCCGACAATGGCTTCTTCTAGAATGGCTCTGATACCATGTTAAATTTCATACATTCATAGCATAAAACATAAATGCATTACCAAGATCACTAGAAGTAAGACAAAGCACAAAACAACAACACAGAGTTTACCCTGGGAAACCCAATAGGGAGAAAACCCAGCAATCTTCGTAGAGAGATGATAATTTTGAGATTGGAGTACAAATGAGAAAATAGAAAGTGTAGAAGTGTTTTCCACAAATTGAAACCCTAGAAATCAGCCTCCTCCTTTAGGTGATGCGAAATTCTCCTCTCCCAAGTGATGCGCCACTCTCAAGTGTAAGAATGAACAAATGAGGAGCACTAACCTCATATTTATACAAGCGCTGAAACTAGAAAATTCCTTATGGGGCCGACTTATCTTGGGGGCAATAAATATTTTATTTTTAATCTTTTTATTAATTCCTTTTGCACCCCAAGGCTTACATTGATTCTTTCATGTGTTTACATAATTGATTACATGAGGTTCTTCTCCCTTAGGAGGTATAAACAAGTACAATAAAATATAATGAATAATATCTTCCGAAGTTGTACAAAATCCAACCTAATGCTATACCACTTGCACAGGGTACTAAAAGGAGTTACAACAGTGGCCAACACTGCCCCCTAGTATCACTACGACACAGGCTGTGCTTAAGAACCTATTGTATTCACAATCAATAATGGATCACCAACCGCAGATTTATAGGCCTAACGACAAAACCATCTTGTTGATTATAGATGTTGAAACATGTCTTCTACCCCAAACCCACAAGAGTTCAAAATGATGCCATGTATGCCATATATTGCTCAAACATTAATATTAACAATGTCATGAAAATAGAACATCAACATCTAACTATTGCTTGAACAAGAATAAAGCAAATTTATTAAATCTAAGTGCAATATCAACCATGAAACATATTCACAATTTCATCTTGAAAGAGAAACATCATACAACTAACATGATTGGCAATTGTTTGCCCAGGTACAAATTAGTGTTGATTGTTTAAGATGTGTTACGTGAATGTCTGCTAGCAATAGTGAGCATATAGTTTCAGATGTAAAAAAAAGCAAAGATATCGATCTTGATTGATGTGAGTTACTTGATCTAAGAACTATACAATGCTAGTAATCAAGAGCATTAAGACATGCAAAGTGTGATTACATGAAACCAGATCTTAACAATAGTGAAACATGCAAAAAAATAGCTCAACAAAGGAGTGATGCGAATTAGCCTAAATGAGCCTAAGATTTGCACAATGCAAAGATCAATCACTGATTTATATTGCTGTTTACTAAATGCAGAGATGAAGTATGAACAACAATGCAAAAGAATCTATTTGAATATTAGAAAGATGGTTTGCATGCAACTAATAACTTGAAAGGAAGTGAGGTACATCACACTTTCTTCAAAAATACCAGCTGCATAAAGTACTGCTTAGATTTTGTACATTTATAGCAGTATAAATTAATTAATACTGTTCCTTCTAGTACTGCTCTGATACCATGTTAGATTTTGTACATTTATAGCAGTATAAATTAATTGCAAATGAACAATAGGATCACTAGAAGAATAACCAAGCACTGAACCAATAACTCGAGAATTTTATCCTGGGAAACCCAACAGGGAGAAAACCCAGGCTCCAGCAACCTTCGTATAGAGATAATCAATTCCGAGCACAGAGTACAGGTACAAGAGAGAGAAATGAAAATTCCTCTAAGTGAAAACTCAAAAAATCTCTTCTCCGTGCTGCAGATGCGAACTTCTCTCTTACTAGTGCAAACTTGCTTGAGTGAAGTGAATGACCAAATGAGGCAAATGTCCTCTCTATTTATACACATGAAAACTGACCTTTTTCACTAATTGGGCCAACTTGTCTTGGGGGAAAATAAAATTAATGTTTAATAAATCTTTTATTTATTTATTTTCACCCCAAGGTTTACATTGGTTCTTTCAAGGGTTTACATGATCAATTACATCAATATCTTCTCTTGTAGGAGGTACAACAATAATGTAATAAAATAAATAAGAATAGCTTCTGAAGTTGCACTATTTCCAACAGCTTCCACATGGTCTTTGGAGATGAGTCACTATGCCAAATCATCGAAAACATCCTTTTATGGATTAATTAATTAATCAAACCATACTTAGGCATTTTTAAATCACAACCTTAGGAAAAGCTCTAATTAAATGCCATTAACCCAAAATTGATGAATTCTTGTGAACCAAGAAGGGAAATTGCTTGTGATGAGTCCTTGTACCCTCTAAAGATCATATATACCAAAATCCATGCTTAAATTAGCCCATAAATGCCTTAAATGCTTTGCTCCAAATAATTAAATCTAGACTTTGGCTTTTTAAATCAAAACTTATGGAAAAGCCTTAATTAAAGCCTATTAGTCCAGAAATGACATAACCCAAGGGGACACTAATCCAAAAGGCTTCCAAAGCCAAAGTATCTGACAATTGAGAGTGGAACCTGTATTAAACCTTCTGCTTGGTCCCATTGACCAATCAAACTGCCTTGTTGACCAAGTCAAACTGCTGAAAAAGTCAAACCTAGTCAAACTATCTAACCAAATACTAGAACCACTGTAGGCATATGGAAAACATATGATGATCTCTTTGAAGTTGTAAAACTCTGTAATGATGTTGTATTACAAGTAAAAGTGCAAATTGATCCTAAATATGAGTCATCATATAGCATAGCTCGTAAACATGATTATATATACCCCATAAGTCTCTTCACAGGATTCATGAGATAAATGATTTATAAATATATCATAAGTTATAACCATAATAACATCTAAGTACTTGCAACAATTAGTTCTCCTTCGGGGTGGAGGTGAATGAACTAACCAAGGTTAGACAAGTGTAATGGTTTTCAATCAACTTAATGACTTGAGATGTGGGGCTCAGGGTGCCTTTGTAGTCTTCACCAAAGCACAGAGAATAGGGAAGTGTCTCAACAAGGGCTTTGTGTTATGAGTGTTAGCATTTGATAGCTCGGTGGCACTCCTGCATCAGGTGCCTAGGTGCAGGGGTCAATAACTTGGAGTCTCATTTATATTTTTAAAGTGACTTTATTAATGTGTTTTTATTAAAGTACCTTTTTGATGTAACTTTATGATTTAAAAGTGAGTCGCACTTTATTATGTTTCTAAAGTGACTTTAAGTCATAAAGTGTATTTTTTTTTAATATTTAGGGTAATGTGACTTTTCAAAAGGAAAATTTATTGTAAAGTTCACTTAGGAGATTTAAGTGAGTGAGAGATTAGATCCCAGCCATAGATCTCTTGGCCAAGATCTAATCTCGTCCATTGAAGTTGAAAAGTCATGAGAGTAACCCTAATAGGGTAAATAAAAGATGAATGAGACTTCATTTGGGCACATTATTCCAAAGAGAGAGTTTTTGGAGTGAGTCGATTTCCAAGAGAGGAGCTTGGTGAGAAGTGTGAGTAGCACAGCTTTCAGGAGAATGTGAAGAGTTGAGCTAAGAAAGGGAGAGAGATAGGGCATCCAAGTGGATGGGCACGAGCTCCAAGGAGTAGGGAACACATTCCAGAAGTGGGGCAGCACGCATCCCAAGGAAGAAAGGGTGGGCACACACTCCAGGGTTTGCACAGCAGTGAATGTTGTTAGTTATGCTGAGAAAGGGCACATTTCTCCAGGCTAGTGGGGTGGCATGCTTCCCAAGGCAAAGAGGCAGCATTGAAGAGACCGTACAGCAGAGAGAGAAAGAGTCTGCACACATTCCAAGGCAGATTTCTGCAGTCAGTTTGTACAGCAGTCTCCAGCATTGAAAACAAGGCAAGTTGGCACATTTTTCAAGGAGAAGTGACTGCTGTTATTTTTGTACCTACAGTGCACAGAAATCGAGGAGATTCCTATAGCAGCCACTGTGGGCATTTGACTCAGAAATCGAGGTGAAGTGCTGATTCAGAATTCTGATTTGTTCCTGTGCTTTTATTGCTGCAAGTACACTTCTGTAAATCTCTGTAATATCTCCTTTAATGCTCAATAAATTCTCTTGACTGGTTTTCCCCAGGGGTTGGGGGGGTTTTTCCAGGGTCATTGTTGACCAAAATACTGTGTCTTAATTTGTATGACAGTCTGCTGTTTTTTATGATTTTCCGCTGCTAAATGTACTTTATGAACAGTATATCAGCCATAGCACATGTCTATTTAATGCTTGGAAAACTTACATTGACTTAGTTTACCTTTGAAGGGTGATATCAGTGGTTCATGAAGTGTTTGACAAATCTGTCCATGAACTGTGTGTGAGCAGATTTCTGAGTTTTGTCATTTATTCAACAATGAGATATTCCCCACTTTGACCTTAGCAATAAGACTCCCCTTTATTCCTTTCCTTTTGATTTATCAATTTAATTTTCTTCTTGGATTTTTCTTCTTGTACTTGGGATGAGGAAACCTTAGCCTTGCTTTTACTGAAGGCATATGCAAGTAAGCCTTGCAAGCTTTTCATTTTTTTCCTTTCGATTGCTAGCTTTTGCAATTCTCTTGATATTTCTTGATTTCTTTAGGAATTGGTAAAAGTTTTTCTTCTTCACCAACATCTACTACAAGATTCTTGGACTAGGAGCTTGTCTTCAATTGCCTTTCTTGAGGCATTATAGGGGAACGACCTTCTTGTTTTGAATCTAAGGGGAAACATTGTTCAATGGTAGCTCTTTTTGTCTATTCACAACATAGCATGGGAATCTACCCGAAAGCATCCTGTACTGAGGATTCACAACAACACAAGTGGGCCCGAGACACAGGGAAAACATGGAGGCACTTGTGTTGAAGGGAATACAAAGGGGAAGATCAAGAGTTCATCAAGTTAATTTAATAACCATTAGTATGTAGAATCAAAGTGAAGTGGTGATGGATAATGAAAATGGACAATTATGAAACGAAAGAAGGGGGAATAATTGTTGTAAGACTAAGGGTCATCTTCGTCCATGTTACATAAATAAATCAAACATCCTTCACCCATGTCAACCTATGATGGATAGTACTAGCAATACTCATCAAACAATCATATGCACGATCATGTAGAAGCAGCAAAATACAACATCTAGTAGAGAATATCAACATCATAGCAGATCTTTTGGCATGGCATGGAATCATATCATAGTCATCACAACACCGATATCATCTGTAACCATACAAGTCTAGAATGCTAAAGCAAGCTAAAAGCAAAACTAAGTACTAGTATGGCCATACAATATATGACATAACACTCCTAATTTCCTTTAGATAAGTGTTTTACCTTACGAGTCAAGCGTATCCCTAGGGATTTACGTAGCTATAACACTCATTTCATGTCATTTCACATTTTTTACCTAGTCATTTTTCATGCCCTGTCATTCCACTAGCTACTTTGTTCATTTACATCATTCCCCTTTTCGTAATTGACTTTCCATAGGTTGTGTTCTAAGGTCTCTATACTACCCCCATGTACAAATGCCTAAATCAAATTAAAAGAGTCAAAGTACTTTAAGGTCGATGTAGCTAAATTATAAATGTTGTACATGTCAGCAATGCCCCTTTGCAAAGGAAGGAAGGTACCCAATGTCTCGGTTTATCAAAGATAAATCTAAAGTAAAGGGACTAAGCCATTGAAAAGGCTCACAAATACAAAAATAGGAAAAAAAGGTGCAAGGAAAGTGTAACTAAAAAAAAAGCACTCCCTTCAAAGGCACACATTCGGAAGAACAATCTAAAACCCCTAGATCTTGAAAGTTATGGGGTAGACATAACACTCAATCACATTTCTATGATGGCCAATTCACAAACACTTTCTCCCTAGCACCACATTCACTTCATCACCCTCACCTCACTTACAAACGTGTGAAATGATCCTTGTCTTAGGTGTCTAACATGTAATAAGGGATTAATTATAGTCACATCATGGTGAATCTACCTTTCTAAGGTTAGTACAATAATTAATTAAAGGTCAATGAGTTATTATAAAAGTGCACTACTAACCTTTTCATGTATATTTATTATATAATTGCTGGTATTTCTCCTAGTTATACAGCATTGGGACTCCCTAAAGCTAATGCCCTAGGACATTTGCATGGTCTAACACTTGGATTGGATTGTATTGATGATGTATAGTCTCCATGTGATGAGCACCCTCCTTGCATACACATTTGGAGGCACACATGGTATCTTTTGGCATTTTTATGGTATGTTTTTATTGGAGGGGTGTCTTGGCTTCAAGAGCACTTATCTTTTAACAAAGTACCCAGAATTATGCCTGTTATCACTCAGATTTTCCTCTGGCTGTGGGAGGAAACACTTGAGGTAACCACAAACCTACTTTAGGTTGGAATCTGGCATTTCCAACCAGAGAGGGCTCTCTCAATACTTTTACTACTGATGATAACTCAAATAAATATTTATAACTAAAAACAGAGATCAGGTCTGCAAATAATGATAGGGTTTTAAGGGATTTGTGGCTGATATGTTCAGAGAAGGACCATTGGGCATAGAGTCAGAAAATGGAGATTTTCTTTCAATTATTGGAGACAAGCAAAAAGTTTATGACAGAGGCAAGACAGGTATCATTTCACAGACAATTTTATATTTGCAGAGATGGAAGAAGAAAAAGGAGAACAATCCATTAATGTTGAGCACCAAATAAAGATGATTTCAACACACTAACTTTAGAGGAAAAGGGTATTCAATATCTAAGTCCGATGACCAGAGCATATAGCATGAATTCTGACCATATACTTTCACTGAAATATGCAGAAGATACAAAATGGAACGTAAACAAAGAAAGACACATTCACATAAAGAAGATTACAGTCTGCAAATTGACAACACGTGAATCTCTGTCACTTCTTCAAAACTTTGGCTCCAAAATATTTATTAATCTCTGAAAGTGATTTTTTTACATTCACAGTGGTCTTCTTTCTCTTGGGTCTCAACCCTTTACAAGTTTTATTTTTCTCAATATATAGACCTATCACTCAACTTCCCCCAAGATTTGATCCTTCTAGCTCTTTTCCTAAAATAGAAAACAGTTACAAAATCAAGATACATGTGTAAACTAATGTCTAACTTTTAGGAAATAGTTACATCAAAATAGGAGTTTGGATACCTCCTTCATGATCAAAAATATCAGCTATTAAAAAAGATAATGAAACATTAACACCCAATTTCCTACAAACAGAATTTTAGTTCAAACTTTAAAACTTTATATTATATGAGCAAGAAAACTACTATTCTGCAGGGAAAAGCCTCATCTCCACATGTGCAGCGTCTTTGACCATGTTCCAATCCTTTTAATGAGCAAAATTGAGCAATTTGAGCAATCCTGGACTGAACTGTGCATCTTCAGAACTTTTGTAGCATTTTCATTGTTTTTATATGGCTGGCGCTGCAAAACTGTCATCTTTAGAACTTCTATAACGTTTTCGCTGTTGATCTAGTCCTAGGTCTCTTAGCCTCCACCCTTTCTTCAGAAAAATCTGACTTTCTTCCTTTCATTTTCTTTTTACTCTTTTGACCTTCAGTACTCTCCTCGATATCTTTAACAACCCTAGGATTCTGCTCCATAAGCATCTTACCCTTGCTCTGCTCCTCACTCCTGTCTTTTTCTCCATCATGTTCTTTGCTTGAAACCCTAGGATTTGGTTTTTCTCTTGAGCTTGGAGTACTTCTCCTTGCTGAAGGAGTGCCTACCACCTCAGGATCATAACCAGCCAAGAAAAGAAATGTGTTCCAATCCCTGTTCATTTTCCTAAGCTCTTCAAGCACCAGAAATTTGATTAAGCCAAAATGAAAAATGCAGTGTTCTTCCTTCTCAGGCTTCGACTGCACCTTATCTGCCATCTTGCCTAGACTTTTGTACAAGTAAAAATGGATGTTTGAAAAAAAAATCCAGTGAAATGCAGCAACAATTTGAAGTGAAATTGATACACTGTGTCGAATCTTCCTTCACAGGTGAAAAATTTCCTGATGGAAAATAAAAGCTTCTCATATTTCTCTGACAGCCAAGCTCTGGGTATCCCATGAGTTAAATCTGCTCCCTTGTGTTCTTCTTTCAGAAACTCATCACAATTTATCAAATGAAACTTCATCACTTTGAACCATTGCTCTCCATGGCGAGGTATTTCTATAGCAGCAGCGATGGAGTCTATTGAGACTTCCATTGCGACAGGTCACACCCTGGTCTTGCTTCCATCGAAGTTAAGCACGAAATCTTTGGCAACCTACTTATGATACCCTTGCAGCTTTTCACAGAATCTAAAACAACCAATTCGCTGGAAAAATCTCTTAACTTCAGGGTTTGATTCCAGTAATTTGGCGTTCTGAGGCTCAAAACGCACGACAGCTCCTCCCTTCTTTCGCCTCTTCTACACTGGCTCAGCTTCTATGATATGTTACACGCCACGCAGCTATCAAATTTGACACCTGTAACAAGAACCACGGTTTCTATGGTATGGCTGTCACAAAGGGAAACTCGGTTTGAACATGCGCTTTTGGTGTGTTAAAATACTTAACCAACTCATGTGACCCAAGAAACGAATTTAGTGGTGATTATGAACTATGAGACACGTCACTAGGTGACTTTAAAACCATTTAAAACATAATTAACACTCCTGACCACTTCTGTAGCGACTGTAATTTGGATTTGACCCTTTTGCTGCAAAATTTTGAGAAGTTCAGCGGCGTGCCCAGTTCAAAAGTGGTCCTTGCCGCTACAGAAGTTTGAAACTTTTAGTGAAATGACAAGGAGAGAGGGTGATGGCTGGGAAAGGTTTAGTGTAGACTCAACAGGGCCTAATAAACAATTAAACACCCCATTACACCAACTTAAGCATGATCATAACTTCTTAGACTTGACTCATCATTACAAAGACATGACATTAATTTTAAAAACTATGACCAGGTGATATCCAAATATGACCAAAAACTTGACTAGACGATAACAGACTAATCCTATACCTATGAAACTTTCAAGTGCTAACAATGCCATCTCCGCACCATTATGTAGAGTGGCCACGAGATTTCCAAAAAGTGGTTATAATAGAAAATTCAATAAATATTGAGGAAGTTAGCATTCCCATAATTGTCATTTAAAGAGTCGTACCATATATTATGTTGTGCGTGCCTTTTGGAGCTTTTTCATGGAGAGCATTCATCTTATTTGAGGATGCACTCCACCTTTTGAGGCATGTTGTGCCACACTTTGTGGGGAACCCCTACAAACCTATTTTTGCAAAATTCCCAAAGATTGGGAGTCCATCTCTGCTGCTCTTGGGCTCCCCTATTATGTGAATGTGGTTATATTTTATGGATGATCAGAGGAGGATATACTATATGCCATGCCTCCCTCTTGGGCTCCCCTATGATGTGAATGTGGTTATATTTTATGGATGATCAGAGGAGGATATACTATATGCCATGCCTCCCTCTTGGGCTCCCCTATGATGTGAATGTGGTTATATTTTATGGATGATCAGAGGAGGATATACTATATGCCATGCTGTGGTGATGATGATGATGATGTATACTTTATAAAAGTTTGAACAAGAATGCTTTGTGATTGTCTGATGAGTATAGCTAGTAGTATCGAGTCTCGACCCTTAGGTTGACGAGGGTGAAAGATGTGTGGTTTATGTATTCACCAAGTCAACAAGGTTACCCTTGGTATTATTAAGAGCTCTTACCCCCTCCCTTGGATCCACCTTTGGCCTATCATCCATCCTCCATATCTCACTTCATCTTAAATTGATCTGCAACCTTTGGTAAAAACTTGACAGATGGATTCTTGACATTCCCCCTCTGTGTTTCTTTCATCAAGGAGAACGTTCTAGTTTTCCATGGTGTCTCGGGATTGATCATTTGTAGCAATGAATGCTCAGTGATTATGGGTCATCTTTATTTTCACTGTACAAGGCCCTCTCATATAGTAGGATTTGTCAAGTGAGCAATGCTCTTCCCAAGGTCTTATCCAAGGTATCCTATGTTAAAGTAAAATAATGTGGCAGTTGGAAGGGTAGGTAATCCTTGAATTAAGAGGTTAATCCTACTTGCTGTAAAAAGGCACTACCGTGGCAACTCCATCAGGGCTATGGACACTCGTTGGCAGCAGAGCTAAGGCCGTATCATTATCTAAGATCTGCAAGGCTATCCAAGGCCAGTACTTTTCAATTGTCATCCTAAGAAAATGAAATGTGATATGAAATGAATAAATCCAATGTGATGTAAATGTAAAATCTAAAAGAAATGGCAAAGTTAAAAGCAAATAATGGTAAAGGTGACTTGATAATGTCCGACCGAGAGTAACTCACTACTTCTAACTCCCTTTGTGAGACACATCCCTAGTGTTTGTCCGAATGGTGAAGAACGCAGAGTTTTCCCTTGTTCCCCCTTGTCTGGAATCCATCAGTCTTGTTTAAGCCATATAAATATCACTTGACTAACCTCAGTTGACCATAAAATTCCACCCCCATTCGAGAAAAGAGCTCTTTTTGACGCCTTGGTGTCATTTTGATTTTGGTTGATGGATAACCCATTCATCCCAAGAACCCATTTGAAGATATCTTTGTGGTTGGTATATCATCATGCCATGCATGACTAGTTATGTGATGAGTCAACGGTTGACGATTACTAGCACTTTTTTATCTGTTCACATGGACACCTAAGTTACCGGAAACATCTAAGTGGGACCCTGAAAGCGTTGTTCCCCGATTCAGATACGGAAACGGATTCGAAACGGCAGGGAAACGGCATAGATATGTTTCTAATGGAGCTGATACGGATCAGATGACGTGAAAACGAAAACGCCGAAATGTGATACGGATTAGCCAGAGTTGGATACGGATCGGCCGAAATGTGATACGGATCAGCAGGAAAGGGGTACGAATCACCCAGAAAGGGATACGGATCCGGCTTTTGAACAAAAGTCGTGATCCGGCTTTTACAGCCTGCTCTGTTTTCGATTTTTTATTGAACGGGTTCAACCCTAGTGGGCCCGCTACATACCTAAAGGCTAAAACAAATCCAATTTCAACCCTATTGTTCGCCCGTAAAGTGAAGTGAGTCTCCGTCTGGCGTCTCCCTGTCAAGATTTCGCTCGCTGTCAAAGTCACCGACCGGTTCGAGTTTAGGTTGAAGCCTAAAGGTCGTGTTCACTCTTCAGAGTTCAGACTTCAAGTCTTCAACACTGACCAGTATTCCAAACTTCTAGCTGACTGTTATCATTGGCATTCGCAACTCGCTATTGTTCCAGCCTACGTCCAGACTCCAGGTATATCCAACTTTTAATTCTTTTATTTTTCCTAGCTATTAATTCCACCATTTGCAATTTTAAACTTTACGGAACTTTTTGGCTGTAGCAGCTGTAAGTTAATTATTTATTATTATTAGCTGATTATTTAATATTATTACAAAGTTTGTAATATTCAGAGAAATTACGTGAGAATAACTGGACTGTTTACTGTACAGCTGAGAAGTTTTTAGCTTATAAAGCTTTGGATAATAGATTTCTACAGGGAATCTGTTTTTGTGAAGCCACAGTGCAACAGCAACTTCACAATTACCATTCTTTTTCTAATAAAAATGTGATTTTTTTTATGCAAAAACATATAAAATCTCAACTTCACTTTTTATTTATTAATTCAAATTGAAATGGAATGCTCTCATAAAAAACTATTTGTCAAAATCATAAAATTCATGATCCCAAAAAGGCAAAAACAGATTTGACATTAATGATTAATTTAGTCATAATATACCTATGTTATAAGGGAGAAATCAAGAACTCGGAAGGTGATATAAGGCTTAAGGTTTAAGTAGAATAAAACTTCCTAAGAGCAGTTTCCAAGCCAAAAAAACAGATTACATAAAGTACACATTACAGAGACAAAATAAGGCCAATATAATATTATTTGGGTTTCTTATGACTATTATAATATTATTTGGGTTTCTTATGACTATTATAATATTATTTGGGTTTCTTGGAAGTTGCTTTGAGAACCTTGGATGCGAGCCCTGGCCCCTAAGCCTCACCAACATAATATCCATAAAATGAATCTTTTTAAGATATGTGTGCGTGTTGCTCTATGAAGACTGCAAAGTGCACTCTGCAAACACTTGTAATATCAATGATCACTTTGTATATCTCTAAACTTGCAGGGTATAGCAGCACAGCTTACTATTCCTCTGCATCATGGAATCGTCATCTGTGAATGTTGGGGAGCAAGAAATTGAATCTGCCCCTATAGAGAAAATTGATACAAAGTCTCCTCTTTCGAAATATGTGACTGTTGTGGGGAAGATCCAAGGAGGGTGGTCATTAATATGGATTTGCAGTGAATGTCAAAAGGAATTCAAGGCATCCTACACCTCGGTGAAAGCACATTTGCTTGGGATAAAGAACACTGGTATTCAACTATGCAGCTGTCCACCTAGATCGGATGGAAAATATGGAAAGGGTTTGAGAAAAGAAAAAATAGCAAAGTATAAGAAAGAACAAGATGAGGCAGATGCTAAAGCAAATGAATCAAATGTTGCCTTTCAGTTCAAACAACCAATAAGAATGGGGGCATATTAATCAAGGACTCCATTTCCCTCTCATGAATTTGGTAGTCCTTCAAGTTCAAACTCAAAGCGGTATAATTTGGGACTGCTTGAAAAGAGTTTTAATAATGATGCTCGAGGCACAGCGGATGAAGGTATAGGCCGGTGCATTTATGCAAATGGCCTTCCTTTTAAACTTGTGCCATCTCCTTACTAGGAAGAAATGATTAGAGAAGTTAATAAAGCCCCAACAAGATATGTTGGCCCTGGTTATGAGACGATCCGCACTACATTGTTGACAGGTGAAAAGTTACGTTTGGAGGGTGTTGTTATCACCAAACTTGTAGTTTCCCCTATAGGTGGATCCGTAAGGATGGTAGATGGGATAGGAAACCAAAGAGGTGAACCAAGAGAGCCTCGACTCCCAAATGGCTGGTTGTCACGCCAATCGAGGCACTCTTCACTTGATGTTATCTAAGCCCTAGACAACAAAGGGGGAGACCCAGATCAACTCCCGACAGGAGAGATCAAACCAAGACACCAGATCAAATCAGACACAGTGAAGTACATAAGGTGTGAGGTATATTAAACCCTAGATCTCTGGATGAAGTCACGAGGTGAATTATGGGTTGGATCAAGAGGCTTATGAGATATGAAATTGATCCAATATGATTATACAAGTGACTTATAGGCTTAGTTAAGAGATCCAGGATCAAGGTACCAACAAATGATATAAAAATCCACTGCCTTGGGAACCGTGTCCAATGCAGGGAAGTTAAGCACAAGATTGGGGCTTCCTAGTACACCTTTGGATAGACTTGAAGGAAGGTATGACAATATCAAAACGCACAAGTCTCAGAAACAAAATCAAACCACAGAAAAACTGGCCAGTCCAAGAAGTGCGCAAGGGTTAGGAGATCAGTGCCTAGGGATTTGGGCCCCGTGGAGTCCTCCAACCATGAGGTCTAGGAGAACCCACCTTGGGGTTTGCCCTAAGGTGAAAAACCTAGAAAAGTTTTGCCAAAATGCCAAGTGGTTTGACCCAGAGAATTTTTAGATTATTTTTAATGAGGGTTTTGGCAGCAAAATGAAATGGCCAATCGATTGGAACCCCAAAATAAATGACAAACCTGTAGATCTTACCCGGATAGTCTTACAAATGCCTTGATATGGATGATCTATGCCTTCCCGATCAATTTGAGGTGTTTCCGGTGAATGTCCAAGTGAAAATGATTTGCCCAAGGAAGCCAATGCACGCTCTCCTCCTGCACAACAAACGTCAACAATATCAAATTTGATGCAGCAAGAAGATAAGACTAATGCCACAAAAGATAAACCAAGAAGAAATCATAGATCACAATGATAAAAACGAGCTCAATGAAGCGAGTTGAGGAAGCCCTGCAAAAACGCCCAAGTGAAGTCGCCCTCCTGTAGACAAGACAAAGTATTCCCAAAAATATATGGATCCACCACGAAATCTCAAATGCTAAGAGACAATAGACTTTACAATCAATATCTAAGAACACCACGTCAAAGAAAATCCACGAAGTCTCTGCAAATAAATCTTTATTATCAAAATTCCAAGAGCCAAAAGTCGCTTTACAATGAGAAGCTCTCTCCTTTAAATAGGAAGAAGAGATACCAAAACCCTAACCACCTTTTGAATGGATGGCTAAGATTAAAAGATGCATAAGTTCCAATCAATGGTTGAGATGAGCTCAACATAAAGTACATGGATCAACTCAAAAATATAACATATCCATGGACAAAATCGCCCTAGGAAGGGGGTCCCACTCAATGTGACTAGAAATACACGATATAACGCACATGGTGGGCCTAAGGGGTGATATCTAACCTCCCTAGTGTGTCCCCATGGCACAAACATAACAAAAGACCAACACAAGCACCAAATCGTGCTCCTCTGGGAAACTCGTGAGCCTCCAAAGGCTCAAGAAAATCATAAAATGTGTCGGAGAGATGTGTGAGGGCCCCACTAAATGATGAAACTGCTGTGGAAAGGGTGGAAGACATCACACTCATCATCAAAACAATTCCCATGCCATTTCCTTGCCTTAGTAGCCCAAATCGATTTCCTCACTAGCCATTTTAACCATTTTTTATCCTCTGTAAATCCTCTGGAAAGTATAAAAATGCATGTAACTCTCTGCCTAGTCACCTGGGGCCAAATCTAACTGCACACACATGTCCGGGAACATAGCAATGTAGTAAAAACAAGTGGCTATACTCTATATCCCCTCTATAGCTCCATAGGTGAACCAATCACATCATAGAACTGCTCTGACAA
This sequence comes from Larix kaempferi, assembly GCA_027924585.1. Lineage (NCBI taxonomy): Eukaryota > Viridiplantae > Streptophyta > Pinopsida > Pinales > Pinaceae > Larix > Larix kaempferi. The sequence continues at coordinate 537,056 of BSBM01000816.1, read as the reverse complement.
GCCATTTTTAATGGCAAATATGCACCAGAATGATAAACTGAAGAAAATACCAACTGTAACTGCCCGGAACTGAAAACCAGTTGTCTCAATGAACTCAGAGAGCCCAAATCTACCAAAGGTGTGTACTCATACACTATATGGATCTCTGCATGATCATATAATATCTCAAATATACCCAAACAGATAAAAATAATAATAATCTGTAACGATCAAATATAATAAAATGCCAGATCATCATCATAAACCTATAACCAATGCATGGAACCACCTGGTGACCTGTAATAGACCATATATCATCCATCTGCATCATCCAAGGTCTATCCACCTCATGTCCTGTAGTTGACCTTGGTCAAACTAGGTTTGACCAAGTCAACGTGACCAATAAAATGACCCAGGCTAACATCAAACTATTGCAAGTGTTAAAAAGGTTAAGACATGCTCTACAAATCATTCAAGTAGCAATATAACATATAGTAATCAATTCTCTGGCGATCTAAAACCAAATATTAAAATGGAATTCATAAAAAACTTGGCAACTACGCAAAGGAAGAATGATTGTATCTCCATTTTCGTTTGCAGATTTTCCAAGATGGTGGTTTCATTCCTTGCAATAAGTCTATTGATGCTTCCAAAGCTGCATATTCATTTTTCCAAGATGTTTGGAGTCATATTGGTGTACCACTTACCATTAGACTAGATAGTGACTCTACATCAATGTTTTAGATTATTATTATGGCTTTGACTAGAACCTCAAGACTTATACTCATTTTATAGTTGTGATCAATTTGCTAGTGGTGGGTGAAGGTTGAAAAATAATAAGGCTAGGCTAGGGGATGACCACTGACTTGACACTGTGACACTTTGGAAATGGAAAGGGGATACAGACTAAAGCATATGTTGGACAAGCAGTAACACAGGAGAGGGCAGTGTCTCACAAATGGGTAAGTTGTTTCAGAAGTGCTTATTCAACCTTGACAGATGCCTACAACTCACATCCAAGCTGATACAGCTCCGTGAGGATCTTTTCTAGAGCCGCCATGACTAGGTGCCCAACAAACCGTAACTCAAGACTCTAGGGGACACTTAGAATTAGTTGTCCCTTACTCCATCTCACATGATAACTCGCAAGCTAGTGAGGAATAAATCATTACAAGTGAGGCCAGCAATCATTAGATATAGCATTTGTTAAACCATTGCCTTTTAGGCCTTTAGTTCAATTCCATAGCCTTGATCCGTGTTTGTTAAGAAACACATTCTTGGATTTACATTTATTACGCTTTATGATCCATGTGTGTTAAGAAACACATTCTTGGATTTACATTTAGTTCACATGCCTTTCATTCACGTGTGTTAAGAAACACATTCTAGAATGGGCTTTCATTTAAGATATCGCATTTCATTTCCAGACACATTGTAATGATGGTAGCACTATATGTTTCAAGTCTAGCCAAAACAACCAAGGAAACTCAGAGCCGAGACAATATAACAAGGAAGCTCATCCAACAAAGAGGCTAGAGTGGGGGAAGGTCCTCCATGTCACTAGTCAAGTAGTAAGTCAGGGTAACAACGATAACTGGAAGGTAATGGATGGATGAAGAGAGTGAATAATGAGACCAACACTAGCAAGCCATAAGATGGTGGAAATGATCACCTCTATTCTCCTAAGGAGGGTAAAACCAATGAGTATAACCAATAACTTCTAAGTCTGAGCAAGGGCATAGATAGATAAATAATACAACCAAGTCCATATATCTATATGATCACCAAATCATGACACTAAGTGCTAAGACATGCCACAAGAATGAGTATAAAAGCAATAATAACCATAACACATGATAATACCTACTAGGTCATATACCTGTGTATAAACAATCTGAACCATCATTTGTCCACTGAGAACCTGCTGCTGCAACTCTGGGCAATACATACTGCTCTGTAAATGGCTAAATGGCTACATCGGTCATCAAACCTGAGTTTCCTGAGACTCAGTCATGGCATAGGAATATACTGTTGTCCATAATCATAATAGTGATCCAATATAGATGCTCATCTCAGCATCTCATTGTAAAGGACTGTCTGAAAAATGTACTGGAATCTGATAATAAAGATACGGTAGACCAGCTACTATATATGTGATAACAGGTGCATTGAACCCCATTCGGAATTCATGGCGCATATCAGGGGTGTCCATCATTTCTGATGGATGGAAAGATCAAAGGAATAGGCCTTTGATCAATGTGATTGCTCAAAGCCCTAAAGGGGCAATGTTTGTGAAGGCAGTGGATTGTGAGGGGCAGCAAAAAGATGCTCAATTCATTGTTGACATCTTGATTGAAGCAATTGAATTTGTGGGGGCAAAAAACGTTGTTCAGGTCATAACAGACAATGCAACAATGTGCAGAGCAGCGGGCCTAATTGTTGAAGGCAAATATCAACACATCTTTTGGACCCCTTGTGTTGTTCATTCATTGAACCTAATGTTGAGTAAGATGGGGACTCAAATTGAGTGGAAGCGACTTATTTTTGAAGAGGCAAAGGAAATACAAGCCTTCATCACAAACCACCACATGTCCCAAGGCATTTACAAGGAATTTGCCAAGTTGGAGCTTCTTAAGATACCAAAAATTTAAAGTTTAAAGTTTAAACTTGTAAAGTTTGATTCATAAATGTTAGGAGCTTAGGACTCTAAATTTTGATTTATTGAAATCTTGTCACTTGCAGGTTGCAGACTCGTTTCGGCTCTCACATCATAGTCTTGACGAGGCTTATGCACGTTAAAGAAGCCTTACAGTCAATGGTATGCAGTTCTCTTTGGAATCAATGGAGGCAATCCCAGGCTGAAAGAGCACATGTAGTGAAGAGGTTGGTTGTTGATGATGAATGGTGGGATATATGGTGGAGTAGCTCTTGGCATTTACTAAGCCAATTGTGGATTTGCTACGCATGTTTGACACAGATGGGCCCAGTTTGGGAGAGGTGTACGAGGGCATTGACTCCATGATAGAGAAGATAAGAGTGGTCATCAATGCCAAGGAGCATGACCTAGATGAAGTCTTTTACATAGAAGTAAAAGACATATTAACAAAAAGGTGGAACAAGATGACCACTTCATTGCACCTTTTGGCCTATGCAGTGAATCCTAAATATTGTTCTGCAGAGTTGCTAAATGATTCAGAAAGAATTGCACCAAACAACGACCTAGAAGTCTCCCAAGGGTTTAAGAAAGCTTTTCGAAAGCTATCTGTAGATCCTGATATTGCATATCAGATTTGTGAAGAGTTTTCACATTTTGTGGGATCTGAGGGGTTTGGGTGCAGGTAATGATCCTTTATCATCTTAAGATTCAAGAATCAAGATCAATGTTATTTCATATTGGTTTCTTAGATCATTTCATATTTGTTTAAGATCTGAGGGTTTGAAACTTTGAGGTTTGAAAATTGGATTCAGATATTGAGACTATGTAGGAGAAGACTAGACTAAGTCCAATTAATTGGTGGAACTTCCATGGTGGGGAAATTCCAAATATCCAAAAATTGGCCATCAAGATCTTGTCACAAGTTGCTAGTTCCTCATCAACAGAGAGGAACTGGAACACATATGGCTTCATCCATTCAGTGAAGCGAAACAGATTGGGCTCCAAGAAGGTTGAGGAACTTGTTTGTGTCCATTCCAAACCTTCGCCTTTTGTCACATAAGAAGGATGAATACAAATCAGGGCCCACCAAGCTATGGGATCTAGAACCAGAGTTACCTGACTTGGATATGACATTGAATGCCATGTCTCATATGAATCCATTTGATGAGGGGGCACCATCAAGTGGACATGGAAGCAATGCTCCCGCTTCTACTTCTAGAGGTAGTGAAAGTGCTAGTGTTGATGTTGATCTTCGTCATATGCACAAGGACATTTTTTATGATATGTAAATGTAATTTATAATTATGTTTTGAACTTTTGAACAATGAAGTATGAACACTGAACAATGAATATCATAATATGATAGTAGGTTGCCACTTAATTTGTTTTGTAATTTGTATATTTGACTTATGTTGATGATGATGATTATGTAATATGTTAATATGTAGTTTTAAAGTTTAATTTGAAATTTAAATGATGAATGTCAAATTTTAGTTAGATTTTAAATATATATAGATATATAGATATATAGATACATCGTTTCCCTGCCATATCGTATCCAGATTTTTTGAAAATTTGTTGTATCCGTGTCCCCCCGTATCCGTATCCATTTTAGTGCAACTTAGATGGACACCCTTTGCTGTCGATCCATCAAGAACATATGACACAGATATACATCATTTATTTATTATATCGGAAGTTGTCAGCCATATCCAATGCAAGTCTTCAATGCTTCTAGGTGGTCAAATGGGTGATATGCTATAACTTGAGTTATACTTCGTATATTTCTATTCCAGGAACACTTTTGGATACCCATTTGGCACTTCATCTAGACAAGTGCCATCAGATTGATCACTACTATTGATTTTTGTACCTAGGAAGTATTTTCCCTAGTGACTTTTGCCTAAGTCACTTAAAGGGGGAAAAGTGACCCTTGCATTAAATGACTTGTAAAAAGCATTTAATATGACTTTATGGCTTAAAGTCACTTTTTGATAAATTTAAGTGGGTGAGTGAATTTAATATTGATGAGATTTAATTAAGAGCATTTAATCTCATCCATTGGATCTCATCTAATCTCAACCGTTGGATTGAGTGAACCCTAGAGTTTAGTCAAAAAGGGCAAGGGAGGCAAAAAGTTTCCATTCTTGTGAAGAGAAGAGAGTGGAGAGAAGAGAGAGCAAGAGAGCAGGGCACAATTTTCGAGGAGGGTTTCTAGCACGATTTTTGAGGCAGCTTGAAGTGCATTGAATGCACAGTACGGATTTCTAAATAGCAAATTTATTACAACAGCCATACAATACGGATTCTGGGCACGAGTTTCGAGAAGTAGCACGCATTTCAAGGCAATAAATCAGGCACAGAAACCAAGACAGTCAACATAGAAACCGAGGTTATACTCAGCACAGTTTTCGAGAAAGATTTCAAGCACATTTTTCGAGGGCCGTACGGACTGTACTTTCTGCACATTTTTTGAGGTTCAGTTTCTGCACTGTTCTCAAGGCAGCAAGCATAGAAAACATGATTCTGTGTTAAAACATAAATTCTGTATATGGCACAGAAATCGAGCAGACACAGAAATCCAGAAGAGGCACAGAAATCGAGAAGAGGCACAGAAATCGAGAAATGGGCACAGAAATCAAGGAAGCTTATGGGTGCATTTATTGTGGTGGAGATAAGTTGTATTTTCTACTGTAATTGTTGTTCTATATTTTGCTGAAGAAATAAATCTCTCTCTCTAACTAGTTTTCCCCGTGGGGGTTTTTCCAGGGCTATTGGCCAAAAATCCTTATGTCTGAAAATTTTCTGTGTGCATTTATTTTATTTTCTGCTGAAAGATTTGAGTTGCAGCAGTGTTTTAAATTGTTTGAAAATATTTTTATAATTTCCTGCCATCCAAAACTGAGCTGAAACATTAAACTAAAAATATCGACATTAAATCCAGCAAGTTGAAAACTCAAAAAAATCTACATGGTATCAGAGCTTGGGGGCAAAAAACATTAAAATTTGCAGACATTCAGAAATTTCCAGATCTGAGTATTTTCTTCCGTTAGTGAACAACACCTTGTTGGGTTGACAAAGATGGCTACAGGACTTAGGTTGGAGGATAGGCTAGATGGGACAGGAAACTTTGTGCCATGGAAGGCTAGGATTTTGTTGATCTTAGAGGAAAATGAACTATGGGAGGAAGTAGTAAGAAACACTACAGCAAACCCTGTTCAGATTCCCGCTGCTACAGATGCAGCAGCATTATCAGCCTTCAACAAGAAGGACTGTAAAGCTAGAAGAATAATTCTTGATGCAGTTAAAGACCATATCATTCCTCACATTTCAGGTAAAGCTAGGGCACATTTGATGTGGAGTGCTTTAACCAATTTATACGAGAGTACCAATGAGAACCAGAAGATGGCTCTCAAGGAGAAACTGAAAAGTATAAAGATGAATGGTGGAGAGAGAGTGACATCTTACCTTACCAGGATATCTGCAGTTAGAGATGAGCTAGCAGCAGTTGGGGAGGTGGTCACTGCTACTGAGCTTGTGTGTACAGCAGTGAATGGGGCTTCCAAGCCCTGGGGTGCATTTGTGCAGGCTATAGTGGGCAGAGAGAACTTACCTTCGTGGGAGAGACTGTGGGATGATTTTGTGCAGGAGGAGACCAGGAGAGGTCTTGTACAGGGCAGTTCTTCACAGGGTAGGGAAGATGAGGAGAATGTGGCTTTGACAACAAAGGGGAAGAAGAAGAAGAAGGGTCCCAAGCAGGGTGGGGCCAAGCAGCAACAGCAGCAGGGTGGGAAGAAGGACTTGAGTAAAATCAAGTGTTATGGTTGTCATATATTTGGGCACTATGCTTCACAGTGTCCAAGCAAGAAGAAGAAGAGACAGCAGACTGCAGCTTCAGCGGAGGTTGATGACTTCGGAGATAGATTTCAGAGAGAGTTTTCTCTGTGTGCTGGACAGATTGAGAGAGAGAGAGAGCCTCTTTAGTTACCAGCACTGATGTGGATATGGAGATGGAGTATTCCTTATTGATAGGCCATCAGATGAGTGCATCCACCACTGGCACTTGGTATATTGACAGCGGAGCTTCGAGCCACATGACAGGTGCTCAAGAGATGTTCTCCGAGCTTTCATAGACAGGTACAGATGTGGAGGTTGTACTAGGCGATGACACCTTTGTTAGAGCAGTTGGTTGGGGGAACATTACATTTCAGAGGGAGTCTATGAGTCCTATGACTCTAAGGGATGTGTTATTTGTCCCTGGGCTGAAGAAGAACATTGTATCAGTTTCCACCATTGAGGACAGGGGTCTTGGGGTTTGTTTCTTGGATGGGCGAGTGCAGGTATTCCCCAAGACTACAGGATTATCTACCTCCATGGACATTGGGGTTAGATGTGGAAAACTATACAAGCTCTTGTTTCAGTCGCAGCACGCTCTGGCACACAGCAGCAACAGTGAGCTTTGTGAGCTATGGCATCAGAGGATGGCCCACTTGCATCACCCAGCTTTGAGATTGTTGAGGAGCATGGTTACAGGGTTACCCGAGTTCAGCATAGAGCAGAGTGATGTTTGCAGGGGGTGTGCTTTGGGAAAGTACACCAAGACTGCTTTTCCAAGCAGTGACAGCAGAGCAGCAGGAGTACTTGATTTGATCCATACTGATATTTGTGGTCTTATGTCATCAGTTTCTTTCACTAGATTTGAGTACTATATCTCTTTCATTGATGACTACTCCAGGAAGACCTGGATCTACTTCTTGAGGAGCAAGAAGTCACCCTTAGTATTGAGAGTCTTCCAAGGGTCCAAAGCCCTTGTGGAGAATCAGACAGGGAGGAGGATTCGGATGTTGAGATCGGACAATAGGGGTGAGTATATTGTTATCACCAAACTTGTAGTTGTCCCTCGAGATGGATCCAAGATGGATGGCAGAGGGGATGGGAAACCAAAGAGGTGCAACCAAGATAGCCTCGACTCCCAATGGATGGTTGTCACGCCAATCGAGGCAATCTTCACTTTATGTTATCTAGCCCAAGACAACAAAGGGGGAGACCCAGATCTACTCCCGATAGGAGAGATCAGACCAAGACACCAGATCAAATCAAGTATGGATGAAGTACGTAAGGTGTATGGTAAACCTTAGATCTATGGATGAAGTCACAAGATGAGTAATGGGTTGGATCAAAAGGTTAAAGCAATGTAGATTTGGTCCGACTTGATTATGTGAGTGACTTATGAGATTTAAAACCAGATCTAAGATCAGAGTACTAGTCAAAGATGAGAAAATCCACTACCTTGGGAACCGTGTCCAATGCAGGGTAGTTAAGGACCAAATTGGGGCTAACCAGTACCAAAGATAAGCTTGATGAGTGGATATGACAATGTCTAGGTGTTCAAGCAGTAAGACAAAAAGACCAAACCACAAGCAAACTCAACAAACCAGAAAAGTCGTGAGGGCTTGGAGAAGGATCAGTGCCTTGGAAAATGGGCCAAATGGAGTCGGATGTCCACCAAACTATAGATCAGGGATGTTGAGGTGTAAAGCTAGGTGGGTCTTGAAGAGTAGGATCATCCAATGGCTAGATCTCAGTAGATCTGAGATTGAAATGCATCACCAAGTGACCCAAGTGGGGCTCAACCCTCAAAATGAGGAATGGGACCCACAAGGCAGAAATCAACAAGGTGAAGCACTAGGGGTAGGTTATCAACTGTGGAGATTAAGGATCAAGTGGGATCTCACCTACCTAGGTGCTAGATCTAGCAAAACTCACCTATCAAAGAAGTGCGACCTCACTTGGAGAGGCTATTTTGCCTTGGGAAATCGGTCAGATGAAGGGCAATCCACACCAAACTATAGATCAGAATTGTCGTGGATGCTATAGAGGTGGGTTTTAAATTTTTTACCCAAAAGCCAAGTAGATTTTAGTAAATTTGAGAAAATGTAAAATGAGGGTTTTAACTTATGAGGGTTTTCAATTACTTAGACAAATGGATAGATCATGGAATGAGAAATTTACCTTGAGATCATACCTGAGTGATGGGTGAGGTTGCCTTGTTGTTGAGGAAGATTCCCACAGAGATCAAATGGGAGATCTTTGATTTGCCTTGCTTGAATTGATGCCTGTGTTCCACACGTGCGCCCTCCTCTACTTGTCAAACCAAGGAAAGTCGATTCAATCAGAATGATCAAGCATGGAGGAAATACACGTATAACTGAATGATAACATGAAATAGAAGGTACAAGACAGTAATACTCCCTGTTACCGACGAAGCAACCCAAAGAAGAAGCAGGGAGGGTCCTCCCCTACCAATGCATCCTCCTTGAACCAATTCGACCTCCACCTGTAGATGACAAAATCATGGAACAAAATCAATAGCAAGATAAATCTCCAATAACCCAGTGCAAAGGAAGAACCAAGGAACGAACTCTAGAAGCATTCACCACAACACAACAGATAGATGCAATAGTATTTTTCTATTCCAATAATCCAGAGCCAAAAGTCCTTTTTACAATGAGAAGCTCTCTCCTTTAAATAGGATGGAGAGAGGCCATAATCCTAACCACTTTTTGAATGAGTGGCTAAGATTAAAAGATCAAATGATCTAATCAATGGTTGAGATGAGCTCAACAATACAATACATGGATCACTAATAAAATAATACATCGATGGACCAAATTGCCCTAGGAGAGGGGGTCCCACCAAAAGTGAATGATAAAACATAAGATCTAGCTCACAGTGGGTCCAAGGGATAATTTCTAACACCCTTGGTCAATCCCCATGGCACAATATCCAAAAATAAATAAGCTAGACACCAAATCGTGCCTCTCTGGGAATGTTGTGAGCCTTAGGAGGCTCCAGAAATCAATATAAAATGCCATAAGTGATGGGTGTGGGTCCCACTGGAAGCTGAAACTGCTAGAGAAGGTGTGGAAGACATCCAACTCATCATCACAAATCATCCCATGCCATAACTTTGCCTCAGTAGCCCAAATCGAATCCTTCAGTAGCCATTTTCACCATTTTTGGACTGCCTCGGGAAATGTGAACATGCCCAAACTGCCTCCTGGAGTGCCTGCGCTGTCAAGGTGAGGCCACCAGGCTCTCTGGGAGGGGGGTAATATGGTAATATCAAGTGGCTGGACCACCCCCTCCATGCACAGCGCCCTAGGTGAACTCATCAACTCTCTGCTCTGCTCTGACAGGGCCTCTGATAGGCCAAAACTGCACTAGGATAGCCAACTGAGGCTAGACATCACTGTAACTGCCTGGAACTGAAAACAGACTGTCCCATTGGACTCAGAAGGTCCAAATCCATCAAAGATGTGTACTGATACACCATATAGACCTCCGCATGGTCAAAAATAAATACTCATCATATCCGGCAGACCAAATAATAATAATCTGTAAAAGTGCTGAAAAGCACAAATCATCATCATAAGCCTGAAACCACTGCATAGAACCACCATGGTGACCTGAACCAGACAATGTATCATATCTCCATATCATCTGAGGTCTGCCACCTCATGTCCTGTGGTTGACTTTTGGTCAAACTGGGTTTGACCAAGTCAACATGACCAAAATATAACTCAAACTGTCATCAAACTGCTACAAGGTGTCAGAGGCTAAAACATGGTTTACAATCCATTCAAATATATAAGGTCATTAATTATTATTTATAACTCAGACTAGACTTTCAAAACCATACTCACTTCATAGTTGTGATCAATTTGCTAGTGAAGGGTGAAGGCTAAAATAAAAATGGCTAGGCCAAGGGATGACTTATTGACCTAACACTGTGACACTTTGGATATGGAAAAGGGAATACACACCATAGCATATAGTGGACAAGCAATAACACAGGGAATGGCGATGTCTCACAAATGGGTAAGTTGTTCAAAGAGTGTTTATTCACCTTGGCAGATGCTCACAATCCATAATACAAATTAGGCCCGCAATCTTTTTGATATAGAGTTTAAGTTCCATTGCCTTTTGGGCCTATAGTTTCCATAGCCTTTGACCTATGTGTGTTTATAAACACATTGCATAGATTTACATTTTACATAAGGCTTCTTGCTGCAGGTGTGCTTTTAAGGCACTTGTTTACCTGAGCACTTCCAAGTGTGTTTTTTAGACATCTTGTTTACCTGGGTATTTACATTTCACAATAGATATAACATTTGATATTTCTTTGCTAGTTTCATTTGGCTTTTCACAATAGATATAACATTTCCTTTTTTCATAATTTGTATTCATGGCAGCACTATCTGTTTCAGGTTTAGCCAACAAAATCTTTAGTGACTAGGGGGACTTCGTGTCAATGCCAAACATCGGGACAACCGACCAGAATGATTAGGCCTACAATCCAACTCACCAAAGGTAAGTTTTGTCACCAACTTAGAGCCGAGACACAAAAAACAAGGAAGCTTATCCAATACAGAGGCTACAGCGGGGAAAGGTCCTCCATGCCACTAGTCAAGTAGTAAGTCAAGGTAAACAACAAACTGGATAGGTAATGGATGGATGAAGATAGTGAATAATGAGACCAACACTAGCAAGCCACAGTATGGTGGGAATGATCACCTCTAATCTCCCTAAGGAGGGTAAAACCGATGAGTATAGGTCAAGAACTTCTTAATCTGAGTAGGGACAATAATATATATATAAAAGTACAACCAGGTCCACATATCTATATGATCGCCAGATCATGATACTGAATGCTAAGACATGCTACAAGAATGAATATTAAAGCAATATAACCATAACACCAAAGTATACCTGCTGAGTCATATACCTGAATGCACAATACCTGAACCATCATCTGTCCTCTGAAACTATTGCTGTAACTCTAGGCACTACTAACTGCTCTGTAATAATGGCTAAATGGCTACATCGGTCATCTCTCTGAGTGTCCTGAGACTCAGTCATGGCATGGGGAACATAAAACTGTTGTCCATATAATAACATGATCCATAATAGATGCTCATCTCGGCATCTCAATGCAAGGGAACTGGCTAAATAGTGTATTGGATTTAGAAAAATAATGTATGGTAGCCCGGTTACTATATATGTGATAACATATACCTCCAAGGAGTTTGATGAGTTTTGCACACAGGAGGGTATACAGAGACAGCTGACAGTTCCCTACACTCCTGAGCAAAATGGAGTAGCAGAGAGGAAGAACAGGTCGATTGTGGGAGCAACAAAAGCAATGCTTCATGATCAGAGTTTACCATTCTTTCTTTGGGCAAAGGCATGCAGTACTGCAGTTTATCTGCAGAACAGGAGTCCCCATCGTGCCTTGGGGAGGAAGACTCCTGAGGAGATGTTCACAGGCAAGAAGCCTGAGGTTGGCCATTTTCGCATATTTGGCAGCTTGACTTACTCTCATGTCCCTTCTGAGAAGAGGAAAAAGCTTGATCCCACTGCAGAGAGATGCATCTTTCTGGGATACAATGAGACTTCGAAGGCTTACCGGATTTACCTTCCTGGCCAGAAGAAGGTTGTTGTGAGGCGGGAAGTGAAGTTTGATGAGGAGAGAGCCTTCAGGAAGTCCAAAGAGTTAGAGCATGGGGAGCCACTGGCTTCCACACCTCAGGTGACTCGGGCTTCTTCAGTACAGATCTCAGGTCCATAGGTTTCCGGAGTGACTGGATCACAGGCTATAGGCACAGGTTCTACAGGTTCAGTGGTTCAAGTGACAGGTACTTCAGGGACAGGTTCAGGTTCTGGTTCTCAGGTTACAGGTTCTTTAGGGACTAGTTCATCAGTCACTAGTCCTCGGGGTCTTGGACCATCTGCTACTGGGAGTTCTTCAGATGAGGATAGACCAGTATGGGAGGAGCCTTCAAGGAAGAGGAAGCCTAAATGGATTCGTGATACCATGGAGGAGGCAGAGGCATTTTGTAGGCCCCAGGAGGAGGTCAGGACAGTAGTGATGCCGGATAGATTGGGTATGGCTCCTGTTGCGAGTCTTCGTGATTTAGAGCCTTCCACATTTGAGGAGGCCTCTCAGCATCAGGTTTGGAGAGATGCCATGATGGAAGAGTACCATTCCATCATGAAGAATGATGCATGGGAGATAGTACCGAGACCAGAGGGGAAGTCTGTTGTGACTTCCAAGCGGATCTACAAGGTGAAGCATGTTGCGGATGGCAGTGTGGAGAAGTACAAGGCAGTTTGTGGCATGGGAGTTTTCACAGGTTGAGGGAGTTGATTATGATGAGACCTTTGCGCCAGTTGCTCGTTATTCCTCCATCAGAGCAGTGATGTCTATAGCAGCAGAGATGGGTTGGAAGATCCACCAGATGGATGTGAAGACCGCATTTCTCAATGGTCTTCTGCAGGAGGAGGTTTACTTAGAGCAGCCACAAGGATTTGAGATTCATGGGAGAGATTCTCATGTGTGCAGGCTAAGGAAAGCCTTGTATGGACTGAAGCAAGCTCCTAGAGCTTGGTACTCCAGGATTGATGCGTATTTTACATCATTGGGTTTTCAGAAGAGTGAGGCTGATCCCAACCTTTACTACATTGTGGTTAGTGGAGATCCTCTCATTCTTTTGTTATATGTTGATGACTTGTTTATCACTGGAGAGGAGCGTCTCATTGCACATTGCAAGAGAGACCTTGTTACAGAGTATGAGATGACTGACATTGGGTTGATGCATTATTATCTGGGGATGGAGGTTTGGCAGGACCCTGGTCATATTTTCCTGGGACAGGGGAAGTATGCAGTTGATATTCTGAGATTTCGGATGGAGGATTGCAGGCCGATGTCCACACCTATGATCACCAACTGGAAGCAGCTTCATGCTTCTGAGGGTAAGTTGGTGGATCCTACACTCTACCGTCAGCTCATTGGGTCGTTGATGTATCTGGTCAACACCAGGCCAGACTTGTGTTTTGCGGTGAACACTCTTAGCCAGTTCATGGTGGAGGCGAGGAGTGTACACAGGACTGCCGCAAAACATGTGCTGAGATACCTTGCAGGTACAGTGGACTATGGTTTGGACTACAGGGGTTCGGGTGGAGTCAGTTTGGTTGGTTTCACAGATTCAGACTGGGCAGGCAGTGTGAGGGATCGGAAGAGCACTTCCGGTTGTTGTTTCAGTTTGGGCTCGGCAGCAGTGTCGTGGTTCAGTCGGAAACAGAAGTCCGTTGCGTTGAGTTCTGCCAAGGCTGAGTATATGGCAGGCAGTCAGGCTACTTGCGAGGCACTGTGGCTTCGTAAGTTGTTGGTAGACTTGTTTGATCAGGAGCTTAGACCTACGGTGATTTACTGTGACAATCAGAGTTGCATCCAGCTCTCTAAGAATCCAATTTTCCATGACAGGTCCAAGCACATAGAGATCATGTACCATTTCATCCGTGACTACGTTCAGAGAGGAGCTGTGGAGTTGCAGTATATTTCCACTAATGAGCAGGTAGCAGATATCCTGACAAAATCTTTGGGGAGGGGCAAGTTTGTCTTCTTCAGAGACAAGTTGGGAGTGGTGTAGAATACCTTCCTCGATAAGAGGGAGTGTTGATTTTTGTACCTAGGAAGTATTTTCCCTGGTGACTTTTGCCTAAGTCACTTAAAGGGGGGAAAAGTGACCCTTGCATTAAATGACTTCTGAAAAGCATTTAATATGACTTTATAACTTAAAGTCACTTTTTGATAAATTTAAGTGGATGAGTGAATTTAATATTCATGAAATTTAATTGAGAGCATTTAATCTCATCCATTGGATCTCATCTAATCTCAAGAGTTTAGTCAAAAAGGGCAAGGGAGGCAAAAAGTTTCCATTCTTGTGAAGAGAAGAGAGTGGAGAGAAGAGAGAGCAAGAGAGCAGGGCATGATTTTCAAGGAGGGTTTCCAGCACGATTTTCGAAGCAGCTTGTAGTGCATTGAATGCACAGTACGGATTTCTAGACAGCAAATTTATTACAGCAGCCGTACAGTACAGATTCTGGGCACGAGTTTCGAGGAGATTTCTGGGCATGAGTTTCGAGGAGCAGCATGCATTTTGAGGCAGTAAATCAAGCACAGAAACCGAGACAGTCAGCACAGAAACCGAGGTTATACTCAGCACAGTTTTCGAGAAAGATTTCAGGCACATTTTTCGAGGGCCATACAGTCTGTACGGACTGTACTTTCTGCACATTTTTCGAGGTTCAGTTTCTGTGGTGTTTTCGAGGCAGCAGGCACAGAAAACGTGATTCTGTGTTAAAACAGAAATTCTGTATTTGGCACAGAAATCAAGCAGAGGCACAGAAATCGAGAAATAGGCACAGAAATCGAGGAAGCTTCTGGGTGCATTTATTGCGGTGGAGATAAGTTGTATTTTCTACTGTAATTACTGTTCTATATTTTGCTGAAGAAATAAATCTCTCTCTCTCTCTCTAACTGGTTTTCCCCGTGGTGGTTTTTCCAGGGCTATTGGCCAAAAATCCTTGTGTCTAAAAATTTCCTCTGTGTGCATTTATTTTATTTTCTGCTGAAAGATTTGAGTTGCAGCAGTGTTTTAAATTGTCTGAAAATATTGTTATAATTTCCAGCCATCCAAAACTGAGCTGAAACATTAAACTGAAAATATCGACATTAAAACCAGCAAGCTGAAAACTCAGAAAAATCTACAACTACTGCCACATATCAGTTAGCTTGAAGATGAGGGTTAGAGATGTCACAACACTAGTGGATGATGCTCTATCTTTGGCTAGGCATATCAAGTTATTATCAACGACCTTGGACCATCTGGTGCTGCTGGATAAATCTCTGACCACTGATCTATAGTGCAACTACAGATCCCCTCTAAGGACAACTGATCAACATTTACTTGGTAACACACCCCTTGTCCATCAAAAATTCTAGCAATGTGATCTTGCAAGCTCGATCCTTGTGACAAAAAATCACAAGTCTTGTGATGAAAATCACAAGTGTAAGCCTCATGCAATATGAGGTATAACACACCTATAACATAGATCAAAAGAATTTACCATATCAATTCAAGGGTAGATCTTTCATGAAAATCTCTCACTCTTAAAAAGAATAATATAAACACAATTCACATATTAACTACATAAAGAATATCCCTAATAATCTTACAATCACAATGCAAATAAGAACTTCAGCCCTTGCATCACTGAAACACTTCTTGTAACAGTTCCATTTAAAGCTAGAAGTTCAACATTTTACCTCAAACTACACTATAAAAGAGCACCTCTGCCCAAAAATAAAATCCTTGAAGTTCAGAAAATATCGATCCAAAAGATCTCAACACCCCAACTTACAAGCACAAAGTGAAAAATAAATAGAATAAATAGCTAGTCAATAGGGTCTTCATTAATGGATGAGGCTAGCATAGTGTTAAGTCATCCACTAGGGATCTATTTTCATTACGGTCTATCCCACAAGAATGTGATAATGTCAAAAAGGGATGAGGCCAGGTACAAGTTCCCACTCAATTTGGCAAAATAGATACACTCAAATTACAACAAAGCAAAAGGAAATCCGTGTTATGAGGACCAAGGAATGTTGCTCAAAGCAACTTCCAAAAAAATTAATTAGAAATAATATTACACGAATCCATTAAAATAATAAAATTTACAATATTGAAAGTCAAAAAATACAAAAGATCACATAAAATAAAAACATTCCCAAACTTATAAAATGGTACAAGATTGGAACCTGACTTCAAAGTGTAGGGAAAACAATGCGAATTAATTCTGTAGAATGGAAAAAAAGGTATCAAAGATTTACAAACTCGTAGGATAAGAGATTTGAAACCCTGGTTGTCAAAGTACAGAACTAACAAAATAAATGCACATATGAAAAAGAAAAATTTACAAGATGGAATAAATAATTTAGGAAGCATAGGAGATTGGAACCCCTAACCTAAAAGTACTACGAATTGGAACACACCATCAATGACTCCAAAACCTTATTATACTACACGACCATGCATAAATAAACAAATACATCAAAAACTTCATATTAAATAGCAATATACTTGGCTTGCTCTAAATCTTCTTCCCCGCAAAATTCATTAACAAAATAAATACAGAAAGGTGTGTTACCACCTAGATATGCCTGAAGTCCTGGGCGCTAGAGTTAGAGGAGGATGGTTTTGTGACTTTGTCTTTGATGGATGATCTTGCTTTGTAGGGACATCTCTACATATTTTGATGCCTATTTTCCCATTGGAGAACATTTTTTGAGGCATTTCACATATCTCTAGGTGGA
This sequence comes from Larix kaempferi, assembly GCA_027924585.1. Classification (NCBI taxonomy): domain Eukaryota; kingdom Viridiplantae; phylum Streptophyta; class Pinopsida; order Pinales; family Pinaceae; genus Larix; species Larix kaempferi. The sequence goes on along the minus strand of BSBM01000816.1, from coordinate 520,203 downwards.
GTTTGCATATTTGGAGAGATTTCACACATTGAAGCTTTTAGGTAGAGCACCTTCCATATGTGGACACGTGGCATTCAAAACCCCATCTACAATATCAAGCACATGTTTCTAGGAGGAGCACCCATCATTCGAGGAAGGTGGTGGTATGTTGTGACCATATGTATTGATTAATGAGCATACTTAGGAGGGTATTCAAGATCAAGCCTATTGTTGCACATATACCTAGGACGCCCCATCTAAAAATATACTTTAATGATTGAAATGGTCAAAGGGAGGAATACTACAAGAGACATGGCACTGCAGGTTTATACGTAGTTTAATTAATGAGTGCACACTCACTACTTACACATTCTTCAAGTGCACGCCATACTTAGACATTTGATTTGGTCAATGGTTAAAATAGAAAAAGCCTTGGAATATGCAAAGGCATTTGGAACTTTTCCTCAAATTAATGATTTAACAAATACTTCACATCCTAGGAGCTCATTGATCATTCCAACTTCATGGATTTCATTGATATTTGGACTCTAAATTATGGATACCTGTCATATGCCTATGAAAATCATTCTTACCCTTATGATAATGCCTCCCAACCACTTGTGGCAGGATTGAAGTGGAATGAATGAACTTAAAACTGACATCAAGTTTTTATGCAGAGAAGTAAATTTGGACAAACAACAATGCTTTTATTATTACTTACGTTCTCAGCACTTTTCGCAGGAATGGAAAATATCGCTGTAATTTGTCCAACTGTGAAAGACCCTGTACAAATGTGACAGGAATAAAGAATGAAAGTGTAAGGCTAACAGATCCCAAAAGAATCATAATTCTACGGAACCATAGCTGTCTAGGAGCTATAGAAAGGTTTGACCAATAAACATCCCTTGGTTCTGGTGCCAGCTCTGTCACCCACAACATGGGATTGGATGACTGCCGAACCTGTGCAGCAACTGCTGCACCATATCGTGACTTAAAGGAAACAAAGGAAGCTGGAAGTTCCTGCAGACAGACAAATATGAATGTTAAATAATCTATTAATAATGCATAATCTTCAGAAAAAAAATTTGTCACCAAGTAGTGGTACACTGTACACTGTATAAACTCGGGCTTTCCCACAAACTATTATTTATTTAAATTTACACATTTGATTATATGCATGTATTTTCTTAAATGATTTATGATTTTTTAAACAAAATATGACTAACAGAAAACATAGATTTTTATTAGGATAGCATTTTGATTGTGTTACTCCTGACACTACATGATGAATCACTTCCATTTTGGTTTCTTGTTCAATAGTACAGTACAGACAGACTTCATCTTATGGATTGATCATTTTTGGTACTCGGGTCATTATGGATGCACACACTTTTCCTAGCATCACACTAGCTCAGCTTGACCTGACTTACTGCCTCAACAACATGGTGTGCAGTGTCTAGAGGAAGGTGTTTTGGTGCAAAGTGATTGGTTTTTGCCCATAGAGTTTGCAGAATTATAGTGTTGCATTGATTCATTGCACCGGAGTTTCTGTTCTGATATTAAGTATTTTGATGGTAGTTTAGTGATGGTGTCTAGGTGATGTGTTGAGGATGCACATATTGCATAGCAGATGATTCCTTCAGCATATCTATGCATTTTGGTTTGAGGTAGCACATGTATACTGTTGGTTACTCATATGGATAAAGCTCTTGAAATTATTGACCACCTTTTTGCTTGATTCCACCATGGTTTTGGGTTTGTTACGCCGCAGATTCTCTATAGCGCACCCTAACAGATGTGCCAAAGAGGGGGGTCTTTTTGCCATCGTAAAAGACCAAGTTGGGGCTTCTTTATGTAAAAATGCTGGTCTAGTGGGGCTCAAGACCCTTAGTCATGGTCATGGCAACTCCTCTTGGTCCTCATTTCAAAGAATGCTAGTCCTGTGGCGCAGCTGGCTACACCTTGATGGGTGGTAATTCCCTCATCATCTCAGGCATTTATGCCCTGCGTGGGTATCCGGTACACTTTGGGATGAATCCATTAGCACACATGGCTTAGTAGCCCCTAGTCACACTTAAGGTTTTATGTTTTGTAGAGGTGATTGGACTTGTAAGAGTTGTCATGCTTGCTTTAGCACACCTCATTCATAACCCCTTGGACATTATCTTGTTATATTACTCCTCCCTCTTGGTCACCTTGGTCAGAAAGAAGAAAATCGTCCACCTCAAAAGCAAGCTTTTGGAGGTCGTACCAACCTAAGAAGGAGGGCGTTGAGAGAAAAAGACACGTGTTGTGGTTAGATGGGGCATGACATCCTCCATCCAAAGCTCAACACTTCATCTCATGGTTCAGTAGGAAGCAGACGAGTGTGGCACTCAGTAAAGCCGAATCAGAGTACATAGCAACTTGTTTAGCTAGTTGCGAAGCAGTGTGGCTTTGGAAGTTACTTGCAGGATTGTTTGATCTCGAGTTAGAGGCGACTTGTATGTTCTACGACAACCAAAGTTGTGTGAAGTTGTCCAAGAACCCATTGTTTCATGACAAGTCGAAGCACATCAAGATCAGGTACCACTATATCAAGGATATGGTGCAAAGAGGAGTAGTGAGGCTACAGTATGTGGCAACAGACGAGCAGATAGCCGATGTGTTGACCAAGCCTCTATCGAGAGTGAAGCATGAGTACTTCAAGGAAAAGCTTGGAGTTGTCCAGATCGATGATCCTCGAAAGAGGGAGGGATGAGCAACATAGCAAGTGTGAGATGCAGGTAGTCATGTAGTGACGTAATTTGTCTCCTAAGAAGGTCTCCACTTGACGTGATGTGGTAATGGGTGGTCAATTCGGTGATGTAATGAGGGCTCCCAGACTACACTCACGAGGATGCAGTAGGCAGTCACGTTGGTGACGTATTTGAGTCTTCTGACTGCTAGTGCTATGTTGGGCATACACGACATGTGCAAAGATGCAAGTGGTCACTGGGTGACGTAATTCGTGGTCCTGGGTTGTTCTCCACATGATGTGATGTGATAGCAGGGAGTCACTTGGTGACGTAATTTGTGCTCCTAGGCTACACTCACGAGGTTCGTGTTGTTGAGATGTGCAAAGATGCAAGTGGCCACTGGGTGATGTAATTCGTGGTCCTTGGCTGGTCTCCACATGATGAGATGTGACATGCTAGCAGGTAGTCACTTCGGTGATGTAATTTGGCCTCCTGGGCTACACTCACGTGATGATCTGGACGTGTAGTGTGGTAACGCAGGTGGTCGTTGTGGCGACATAATGTGGGCTCATGGGATGGACCCACTTAATGGCTTACTCATATAAAACTTCTAGTGATGTATAGATTCGAGAGAGATGTCACAAGTCAATGGTCAGAGTACAAAGTTGCAGCAGCAGTGATAATGATGATTATCATGACGACGATGAAGATAATGATGGTGATGATGACGACGATGAAGACAATGATGACGAAGATGATCGTGCCGGAAGAATACCTTCCTTGTTAAGAGGGAGTGTTGAAGAATGTAACTTCGCAAGATATTCTTATTGTACTTCCTTCGGGGAATATTCATATTGTAATTGATTATGTAAAAACCCTAAAAGAAATCAAGTAAAAGAGACAAGTCAGCTCCACAGAAATGAGTGGGTAAATTGCCCCAAACAATGGACAGTCTACCTCAAACAATGGGCAAAACTGCCCCAGTCAAATCGGCCCAGTTAGGTAAAAAGGTCATTTTGTGACTAGTACAAATAGAGTGGCGCCTAGCTCATTTGGTACATCTCTCACTCAAGCAAGTTCACATGAGTAGAGAGAGGAGCAAGTTCGCTTGGGAGAAAGAGTAGCTGCATTGAAGACATCTTATCTTAGGTTTTCTATCTTATCTTATTCTCGGGATCTTTGTGTGAAAGAGTTTTTTCTCTTGATTGACATTGTACTTGCGACGAATCTATACTGAAGAAATTTTGCTGGGTTTTTCCTGTGAGAGGGTTTTCCCGGAATAAAACTGTGTACTCTTGTTTATGCTGTGCTTGTCTATCTTTCAGTGATCCTATTGCATATGGTTATTGTGATAATATATAAATTGTTTGAAGATCTAATATAACCATCTATAGAGTATTAAGATTCTAACAAGAACAGGTATATATAAGATTATAATGGGCATTGCACAATGCAAAGTGCAAATTGCAAACCTATACTAGATCTTGCAAGCAGCAAAACAAAAAAATAGAAGCATAAATTGCTTTACATACAAAGGAATTTGCATATGTTAGATTGGAGTAAATATCCACTCCACAATTCCTTGGTTGATAGCAATGAAAAGTAGAACCACAGATTTCTCCTTGCTTGCTAGACTGAAAATGGTCACAGCATCCCTAGAGGTAAAACCCCTAACTCACATTTGCAAAATGAATCCAAAAAAATCTCAAATCCGGCTTTGTATTGCATGTTTGACAAATAGGGTGATAAATTCTGTCTACTTGCGATAATCACTGAATTTATCATGATAAATTCACTTAATGGAAAAATATAGTGATATTTACCAGCAATAATATCGCCTAGCCTGGAAACCAATGATATATCGTCTTACCGACGATATATCGCTGATAAGTGCAACACTGATCTAAACTGGTAACAACAATTCATGTTGGAATTGTTAAGTAGTGAAAATAATTTCTTCTTGCTTGCCATCTCATAAGCCAAGAGCATCTATTTTCTAGCATTTGTTTGTAAGGAATAAGGTTGGAATTATATGTTATTTGGTATCCATTTAAATTGATCCATCTGTAGATAATGATATCCTACACCACTTGTTTCACTCACATTAATTTTCAGCAAAGGAATTTGCTATTCGATTATTACAAATGATTATATTTCCCTTTCTTATCTCAAGATGCTATGATAGTGAATTGCTTCTTTGCGAGTCTCTAGACTCTAGTACATCATCCAACCATTAAAATGTAAATTCTAGATCTGAAATAATTTAAAGATAAAATCATACATTTCAGATTTGTAATATTCAGCCCTATTTTCTATTTATTTCTCTCATTCTTTGGCTGAAAATTTAAAAAAAATATCAAATCTGAAAATTATACCAGAAATTTACCATCATTCTATTACAAATTTGAACCGCCTTTAACTCACATAATATATGTTCATAAGACTGCTGTCCATAGCCTTTTCAATCTGGAAATGACACTACAATTATATCATAAAACAAGATACGTGACTAGTCAATTTAACTATCTTATTTCCTTAACCATTAGTAAGACTATCACTTGTAGGGAAGCCTCCCTTGGCTGCAAAGATTGTCATCCTAAAGCAGAAAAGGGATCAGTGAGGTGACATTGGCCTCCCTCTTAGTTCCTCTTATCTCCCACTTAGTGAATTAGGGCTTTTCCACAAAGGGTGTGAGACTAAATTGTAACAAGGTGCACTAGTCTATGCTAACGGGGTTACTAGGGATGTCATCCATGAATGTGGGGAAACATCCCTTGGGTTTCCCGAGAGGTTTTTCTTGGAAAAAATACACACACAATATAGTGGTTTCATCATTTCCTAAAATTTTGAAAGTGGCCTTTCCAAAATCTTACCCGTCCTGGAATTAATAGTTGTTTCCACATTTTAGATCACTTAGCTTATAAATGATGGTTACCTACTTATGTGAAAATGCATTCTACTTTCACATAGTTATTCAAAGAAAGATTTGTGTTGGTTTTATAGTGCTTTGCCTAGATATGTGGATGTGCAAGAAGTTGAACAAGTGATCCATGTATAACCAGAAAATTATTAGACAGATATCCAGGGATATCTTGTTGAATGGTCTAAAAGTCTTTTAGAAAATGAAACATAGGTAAGCAGCAGCTCATATTGAGGTCAAAGAGCTTTCCAAAGGATGAGAAATTTTACAACTTGGGTAATTGTGACATAAAGAAAACAATAAATACCCATGAAACTACTTGGTGAATTTCTTTAATTATGTCTTTCTTAGTAAATACCAAATGCCAATTATCTTTATAAATTTATAAAGTAATCCCTCAAGTAGCCATGGATTTTTATGATGCCAAATATTAATCTCTACAACAATACTTGCAATCCCTAGAAACAAAAATGCCCTACTCACAAATTGTGGATTTGCAAGACATAGATTAGATCTACCACATAATTTATGTATTTTTATGAGAGAAGGAATGAGCACATTAATCAATCCATCTGTCAGTTTCATCAAAGAGCCATTGCACAATGTTGTAGCAAAACAAGCAAAATGGATGACTGAGAGAAATGGACATTTTCTTATACATAAATTTTGTTTTGAAACATCTAATTCATCTGTCATCCAAAATGTAGTATGTGTAGGAAAGAACAAGAGGAATGATGTGGAACATGGTCAATGTGATGCCATATTTTAATAGACTGTTCTTAAGGAGCCTCAGAATAATGACAGTTTTCAAAAAAACAAACTCTTTTGACATAGAAGTCTCAAGTTAAAAGCACACACTCTATTTGACAAGAGCAATAGATTATAAATGCAATTTCTATATAAGGAAACATTTGAATAACTATAAAATGTTAGTGACATACCTGATTTATAAGGACAATACTTTAAAAAAGGAAAAAGGAAAATTGTGTACCTTTGCTTCTTCAAAATATTCTGAATGGCCATGCCTAGCCTTACGCTCGACATTCTCAAGCTTCTTTGTGTATAGATTCACAGGATCTATCTTTGAACAACAAAGACAAAGAGACCCTTCCCTTTGAGACTGTCCTTGACAGAGATGATTATGTTTCAAGTGCACAATCTTTTTATACAGTTTTTCTGCATCTTGCTGACACAATACATAACATCAGATAAATATTGTACTTCATAAATAGATAAGATGTACATGTATCACTTGAAATAAAGTATATATAACAATCGGCAATTCACAAGCATGGATCTATGAATAAGATGATTAAAATATTTTTTAATTTAAGGAGCACCAAGGATCAAATCTATAAGCTCACAATTAAATATTGCATACATATGCAGAAGAGTTCATCAGTACTGATCGCTATCCAACCATCTACTATTTCACATACTTTATCGCTAAAAAGTATAGGTAATTAATCCATACTTGTTACGGGCAACAGATTAGCAGGGATTTTAAGCTCACGGTTTGGTTTTTTAACATTGATTTGGCCGAATTTGTGTTGCAAAATATGTTTTCAGATGACTAGTTGACCATATGACATAGGTAAAATGCAATCCTTGTGTTTTATTCAATAGACCTATTTTGTTTATCGCATTATAGTTTAGATTATGAAAAACGTTTTTTCTTAAAGTCACTGTAAAGTTTTGCATACACATCTCTCAACTTACTCATATGCATGCCCATTAGCCAATACACATCTAATAAGACAGTTTCAAATCCATGCCGGTTAGAGTGAGGGTGAGTATTGTTAAAGTTAGTGCAGCCGCGAGACCCCTTCTCAGAGAGGATGGTACCCTAGTCAGTTAACTAGGGTTCCTGGTCAAGTTAACCAGGCAAAGTAAAGAGTAAGACCCTGGAAGGTACCCAAGGGCCACCAGCTGTCTCATGGGGTTCTTGGTCGGGAACCAAGCAGGTTGATGCCATGGAAAAGTCCCTAGCATGTGGCTAGGGCCCCTACTTGTCTCTAGGGTATTCTAGTCTGGGACCAGACAGTTTCTTGGTCACGAGGACCAAGCAGGTCCTGCAGGTTGAGACAGAGACCTCCTAGTCCACGATTAGGTAGATTCTTGGTCACGAGGACCAAGTAGTTCCTCCAGTGACATCCCTGGTCAGTTAACTAGGTGTATCTTGGTCAGTGGACCAAGATGATGATGTGTGATGTCCTCTTCTCCTAGGTCTTCGAGATGGTTGAGCTAGATGGTCTTCTCAAGGGGATGGCCACCCCTTGATGGAGCCACTAGCATTTGATTTGACCTAAGGAGTAGTCTAGAGGACCACATGATCACATCATCCAGTGTGGACCCTTCCTTATACAGTGATGATGAACTTTCAGGTTATTTGGAACATTTGTACATTTGAGAGAGAGATGACTGGTTGTACCTTCCCCATCTTGGTTCATTTACTTTTGGTCCTTACACCTTGTTGATTATTGGTCTTGTGGTACCTTGTCTTTGACTTGTGGTTAGTAGGGTCATCTACCCACCTTGAGTCGTTTTGAATAGTACCTTCTTGATGTTTTTGGTCCTATGGGTACTATGGTTGTTTGTCCACTTTGTGGTATACCCTTGGTCCTAGGGGTTATGGGCCATGTACCCACACTTATCTTATGTTGGGTCATGTGTTGGTCCTTGTACCCTCACCTAACTAATTAAATGACCCTAGTACCCACCTAATGTCACCCTACTAATGTTTTATGTTATTAAATGTGACTTTATTGTTTTGAGTCTTGACCATAATGTGTTGGTACCCACTTAAGTCATTTTATTTATATTTTATATTTTATAACTTGTGACTTTTATTTTTTATGGTACCTGTTATCACATATATAGTAGTCGGGCTACCATACACTATTTTTCAGATTCCAGTACACTTTTCAGCCAATTCTCTTACATTGAGATGTTGAGATGAGCATCTATTATGGATCATGATTATATAATGGACAGCAGTTTTGTTCCCCATGCCATGACTGAGTTTCAGGACACTCAGAGAGATGATCGATGTAGCCATTTAGCCATTTATACAGAGCAGTCAGTATTGCCCAGAGTTACAACAGCAGTTTCAGAGGACAGATGTTGGTTCGGATTATGTGCATTCAGGTATATGACTCAACAGATATATTCTGGTGTTATGGTTATATTGCTTTTATATTCATTCTTGTAGCATGTCTTAGCATTTAGTATCATGATCTGGCGATCATATAGATATGTGGACTTGGTTGTAGTTTTATATATATTATATTGTCCCCACTCAGAAGTTCACTATCCATACTCATTGGTTTTACCCTCCCTAGGGAGAATAGAGGTGATCATTCCCACCATACTTTGGCTTGCTAGTGTTGGTCTCATTATTCACTGTCTTCACCCATCCATTACCTCCCAATTTGTTCATCACCCTGACTTACTACTTGACTAGTGACATGGAGGACCTTCCCCCACTTTAGCCTATGTGTTGGATGAGCTTCCTTGCTTCTTGTGTCTCGGCTCTAAGTTGGTGACAGAACTTACCTTTGGTGAGTTGGATTGTAGTCCTAAATCATTTTGGTCGGTTGTCCCGATGTTTGGCATTGGTACGAAGTCCCCCTAGTCACTTAAGATGTGTTGGCTAAAACTAAAAGCTCATGTACTACTTGTGGAAAATTATGTAAATTCGCCCATGGAAATTGTAAACTCTATAATGTGTTTCTCAACACACGTGAGTAAAGGGCAAGAGCAATGAAACGCTATAAATACTCCTTGAAGAGTTTAAGAAAGGTCTAAAAAAAGCAATGGTTCTTAAATTCTATATCTAAAAGATTGTTGACCTTATGTATATGTATAAATATGCCCTGGATGCAAGCTGCAATTAGTTGTGCTTCTTAGCACACCTGAGATCCGAAGGTTTATGTAGGCCAAAAAGGCCATGAAGTGAAATCAATGGATCCTAATGAACTTGGATCATCTTTTATAAAAGTAGGCATGGTGCCTAAGTTGAATAAGCACTCTTTGAACAACTTAACCATCTGTGAGACACTGCCATCCCCCGTGTTACTGTGTGTCTAACATATGTTAGAGTGTGTATCCCCTTTCTATTTTCAAAGTGTCACACTGTCAAGTTCGTAGTCAACCCTTAGCCCAGCCTTTTAAATTTTAGCCCTCACCCTTCACTAGCAAATTGATCACAACTGTGAAGTGAGTATGGTCTAGAAAGTCTGGTCTGAGTAATAATAATAATTAAGGACCTTATATATTTGGTTTTAGATCGCCAGTAATTGATTACTTCTTGTTATAATTGTTATTTGAATGAATTGTAGAGCATGCTTTGACCTTTGACACTTGCAGCAGCTTTGATGATAGCCTGAGTTATATTATTGGTCATTTTGACTTAGTCAAACCTAGTTTGACCAAAGTCAAGCACAGGACATGAGGTGGCAGACCTCAGATGGTACTGAGATATGTTATATGGTCTGGTACAAGTCACCAGGTAGTTCTATGCAGTGGTTTCAAACTTATGATGATGATTTGTGCACTTTTACAGATTATTATTATTTGGTTTGTCGAGTATGTTGGATATTTTATATGATCATGCAGAGATCTATATGGTGTATGAGTACACATCATAGATGGATTTTGGGCTCTCTGAGTCCAATGAGACAGTCTGTTTTCGATACCGGGCAGTTACAGTGATTTTTAGCCTCAGTTGGCTATCCTAGTGCACATTTGGCTTGTCAGATGGCCTGTCAGAGTAGGGGTGAGATTTGATTGGTTCACCTAGGGCATTGTGCATGGAGGGGGTGGTCCAGCCACTTGTTATTACCATATTACCCCACTCCCAGAGAGCCTGGTGGGCTCACCTTGACAGCACAGGCACTCCAGTAGGCAGTTTGGGCGGTTTCACACTTCCCGAGGTAGTTAAAAAAATGGTAAAAATGGCTACTGAAGGATTAGATTTGGGCTACTGAGGCAAGGGATTGGCATGGGATGATGTTTGATGATGAGTGGGATGTCTTCCACACCTTCTCCAGCAGTTTCAGCTTTTAGTGGGTCCTACACTCATCACTCCGACATTTTTTGTGGATTTCTGGAGCCTCCTAAGGCTCATGACTTTTCCAGAGAGGCACGAGTTGGTGCTTAGATTATTATTTTGATGATATTGTGCCATGGGGATTGACCAAGGGTGTTAGAAATTACCCCTTGGACCCACCATGAGCTAGATCTTATATTTTATCATTGATATTTGGTGGGACCCCCTCTCCTAGGGCGATTCGGTCCATTGATGTATTATTTTATTATTGATCCATGTACTTTTAAGTTGAGCTCATCTCAACCATTGATTAGATCACTTTGATCTTTTAATCTTAGCCATCCATTCAAAAAGGTGGTTAGGGTTTTAATGTCTCTCCATCCTATTTAAAGGAGAGAGCTCCTCATTGTAAAGGGACTTTTGGCTCTGAATTATTGGAATAGAAAATTATTATTGCATCTACTTGTTGTGTTGTGGTGAATGCTTTTGGAGTTCGACTGTTTGTTCTTCCTTTGCACTAGGTTATTGGAGATTATCTTGCTATCTCTTGTTCCATGTATTTTTCATCTACAGGTGGAGGCCGATTTGCTTCAAGGAGGTCGCATTAGTAGGGGAGACTCTCCCTGCCTCTTCTTTGGGGTCTCTTCGTCGGTAACAGGGAGTATTATTGTCTTAGTACCTTCTACTTCATGTTGCTATTGCTATTTGCTTGTATTTCCTCCATTCTTGATCTCATTGATTGAATCGATTTTCCTTGGTTTGACAGGAAGAGGAGGGCGCACATGTGGACTAGGGCATCACATCAAGGCAAGAAAAATCAAAGATCTCCCATTTGATCTCTGCGGGAACATTCCTCAACAACATGGCAACCTCATCCATCACTCAGGTATGATCTCAAGGTAAGTTTCTCATTCCATTGATCTATCCATTTGTCTAAGTCATTCAAACCCTCATTTAAAATTAATCAAAATTCTAAGAAAAATTCTATTGATCAAATCCCTTGGTCAATTGGCAAATCCTTTCTGGGTATTGTAGATCGGGCATATTGTGAAGTGGGTTCTCAAAAACGTCTTGATTGGGTGACTACATAGGCCCAAACCCCAAGGCACTGATCTCTCCAAGCCCTCACGACTTTCCTGGGTTGTCCAATTTCCCTGTGGGTTGATCCCTGTTTGGTTGCTTGCACAATTAGACATTGTCATATCCCTTCATCAAGCACAGCTAGAAATCCCTAACTGTCAGATCTACGTTTTGGGACACTTTCCCTGTTTTAAGGGTCACGTTACCCAAGGTAGTTGATTTTGACCATTTTGAACTAGCTTTGAATCATGGAATCATACATAATTATAGAATCACTGTGCGTTATCTTTCCTTATCATATCACACATTTCCTAAGCCTCCACAGTGGTCCTAACTCCTCAATTCTAGGGTTCCATACCTGTCACCCTACATACTTCATCTGATTGATTTGATCTGGTGATTGGGTTGATCTCTCCTATCGGGAGTAGATCTGGGTCTCCCCCATGCTATATTGGCTTTGATAGCAAAAGCGAAGAGTGCCTTGGTTGGCGTGACAACCATCCTTTTGGGAACTAAGGCTCTCTTGGCTTACCACTTTAGTTGCCTGTCCCCTCTACCATCCACCTTAGATCCATCTGCAGGGGCAACTACAAGATTGGTAATAACATTTTGGCGTCGTTTCGTGCAACTTAGGCTAGTAGTCTTTTGCAAGATCCCATATGTGGGTAATGCCTCTTTCATCTTGAAATCATAGATCCATTCTTTGCATACCCCTCAGTACCATTTTCACCTTTAACTTGACCTTGTGGGCCCCATTTGAACCATTTTCCACATTTTAAGGAGTGGGCCCCACTTGTGTAATTTTCATGGTACTAGATCTCCTTAGATCTATCTAAACCTCATAAGTGGCCCTAGTCATTCATTGGTTGAAACACTTCTCACCCCTTGAGCCTCTTCAACCACACTTCAACCCTTGGGACCACTTAACTTTCATAGATCCAACTCACCATTGGTTTTTGTGATTCAACTTACACATTTCCCTAGGAACCTTTGGGTTAGCTAGTCTTCATTGATTGGCTAGGGTCTCCCCCTTGATCTTGATTAGTCTTGATCTAAAGTGAAGAGTGCCTTGGTTATTGTGACACCCAGTTTGCATTGGGAACCGTGGCATCTCTTGGGTCACCTCTTTATTTGTCCATCTCCTCTACCATCCTGGATGGGATACCTTTAGGGACAACTACAAGTTGTGTGATAACAGGACCTACCTTTGAAATTTGAATTGTTGATTATATCTTACAACTCTCTGGTAATGAATATAATGCTCTGTTTCATGTTGTGGTTGATGTTATTTGCTGGAGTTTGTTGATGGCAAATGATGACAATGTTATAAGTTATAGCTGCTAGATGATTGATGTTATATGTGTACTAAATGGTTGATGATTTACTAATCATCATTAATCCAATAGTTAGATCCATGTTTTCATGTTTTCTACAACTAATTTGGCATTCTACATTTTTTTAATATATATGCATGAAAATATATTAAAATATGCATTATATAAAAAACATTCCCAAAACGGAAGCTTTTGAAATTTTTGCTTTTCGCTCGCGCTCCCAACAGGCATGGTCTAGTATATGCATAACTAGGACTCAGGAGTACCCCCCCTAAAGAACCCTAAAACATTGATTCTAGCTATATAGATCTGCCGCCACTGTGATTTCTGTATGTATTTACAGCATGGAATCATGGATTACTTTCATTTTGCACTCATTTCCAGCCCTCATAAAGCCTCATATCAACCCCATATGCCCTTGGAGATTTTGGCACTAGTCTTAGACTCTTAACCTCATCAACAACCACGAATTAATTAAATCAAATCAAATTAAAGCTCTGTTTTGCTAAGATAATTTCCAGCTCACCTTGAACCTTATTGACCTACATTTTCGCAAATCCTATTAGGAATACCCCCCTTGTACCAGAAGAGAGCCAGTCAAAAGAGAGAGGAGGGATGTGTCCTGACAGTGGCACCCTCTTGAATTCCTATAAGCTTGTACCCGATATTTGGGCTTTATATCTTAAGTGCAAGATTTATCAGTAGCATCCAACTATACACGATTTCTTTAGAAAGGCAATACATTCCATGATTAATGGTTCCACATCATTGAAAATATTTGCATCATATTCAAAATAAATCTCGTTAATAAGAAATAAGCATTGTACAACAGGAATAATTATGTTTGAAACATATCTACTTTTAATCTTATTTCAAGAGGTTGTGACTTAGATTAAAATGACAGCCTAATTGCCAACTTCCCAATTCTTCACGCCTTCTTCAAAGACTTAGTCCTACTATATATTTTGTAAATGTTCAGCCCAACTCTCAAAGTACCTTACTGTGGCCCTTAAAAGCAATTACTATCAAAGGAAGAGAAAAAACAATGCCATCACCAGTGTGTTTGCTCACGAATCACATGTGATTTTGGGGACAAAAGAACTGTAAGGCAATATTCAAATGACACTTTCAAATAAAATTATCGCTTGCCTGAAAATATATACTAATTAAAAGTAGAGCACAAGCTCAAAGAAATGCTCACCATAAGTGCCTGCACTCTGCCAGTTCGATAAATCATTTGATGTGAATGATAAGTCAAAGGATGGTACCGAGTGAAAAAGAGCTCTACGGTCTCACTCAAGCTATGCTCATGTGTCAATGGGATGCCGCGAACGAGAATGGTGAAGTGCTTAGACTGAGGCTGAGATGCTTCCAAAATGGCCAGCCTCCTTGCAGCAATACCTTTGTACTCCTGCAAGAAGCAGTGAGATTAGAATGTCTTTATCTGCAAATAATTTATTCATAAGGGTTTCCTTTTACCCAATCCCATGAGATGCACAAACATTCTTGCAGCAATAGCTTGATACCCAATTTTAGTACCATATACCAACATATGGCCTCCCATGATAATATTTTCATTAACAGGTTCCTAGCACTACTACCATCACTCATTTTACAATGGCTATGCAATAAATTTTACATATGAACCAGCACCTTTACAGAATAAGTTGACACACCAACGTAATATTCTGCCTCCCCAATGAGGCATAAGAGATTTAGAAGCATTTTATAAAAATGTGGGAAAGTGATGTAAAAGGAGAATAGTTTTATCAGACTATATTAAGTCATATTAAATCTTATACAAACTGAAATGAAGATATCATTCAGGCAGAGATTAACCATAAGTGCAAAACCAACATAAAAGCTTGTACTAGGGGTTCTAAACACTTACAAAGTAAAGTAGACAACAAGTAGCACAGGAAATAAGATACAAAGCAAAGAAGTGTGCCCAAAGCCTGCAACAAAAAGCGCCAAGTAAGAAACCATGGCCTGATATCTCATCTTATCCAGACATATCATCTCTTATTATCATAAAAAACATGGATGAAAATTCAAAAAAAACTAGTAAAATGCAAATTCTGTAGTTTGTTGCAAACAATGACAAAAAGAAAATCCTAGCAGAATAAAAATAAAGTCGAATAAAAATAAAGTCAATTGGTCCAAAAAAGCCATGGTGTCCATCTGTTTTCTCCTCAGCCTACCTATTTTGCAAACCATGGGTCCATGACAGCATGTATAGATAAGTACCGATTCAGATATTAACACTAACAAGAGAGGCTTACATGTGTGATAGTGCTTGTACTTGTTATCACACAACTTGTAGTTGCCCCTAGAGGTATCCCATCCGGGACGGTAGAGGAGATAGGCAACTAAAGAGGTGACCCAAGAGATGCCACGGTTCCCAATGGAATGTGGGAGTCACGTCAACCGAGGCACTCTTCGCTTTAGGTCAAGGTGTAACTAGACCAAGGGGGAGACCCTATACCCCAATCACAGTTGATTGGACCCAAACAAAGGTTTCTAAGGGTAGGTAAATGATGAGTTACGGAAACCAATGCAAGGCTAAGTGGACCTAAGAGTTAAGGAATGGTTGATGGTGGTGTAATGGATAGTTAGTGTTTCAACCTATGTATGGTTTAGGCCACATGATGGGGTATGATTACTAGGTATAGTACCATGTGTTTGCACAAGTGGGTCTAGTTTCTTGGGAAGTGTGAAATGGTTCTAGATAGACCCACAAGGTGAAGTTAAGTGTGAGGATGGTACTATAGGTTAGATCTAGGCTAGATCTATAAGTTGGAGTTGGTTCTAGGATTACCCAAGTACTAGATCTAGGGTTTGACACTAATCCCAAGGAGCGCGCCTTGCTTGGAGAAGGACTAGTGCCTTGTTGGATGGGCTAATGGAGTCAAGAAGGATGTCAAAGTGTAGATCGGGACACCTAGAAGCCAAGTCAAGTGGATTGGGTGAGATCCAATGGTTGGATCTTACTAGATCTAGGTTTTTAAAAGATGACCAAAAGTGGACCACAATCCCTTAAAACAAGGAATGCAATCCCCAAGGCGGATCTTGACGAAAGGACAGTATAGACCTAGGTTTCAAGGCATGGGCATTCCAAATCCACGAAAATCTCACACACCCACTTCCTAGAAATGGACCAACTCAAAAAATCAAGGGGGTGCGATTTGCTCAAGGAGGGTCCAAAAATGGGTTTTGGTGGACCAAATCAAGTCCAATGGCCACCAAAATGTAGATCCGGGATGTTAGTACCCCGATCTATGTTCCTTCAAAATTTCAAGTGAATCCAATGGCTAGATCTTAGTAGATCTAAGTTTTAAGATGCCAAGAAGATCAAAAGGGGGTTTCAACCCCTTAAAACATGGAGAGATGTCCACAAGGTAGTTTTCACCAAAGTAAAGATATGGGTATAGGTTATCAAATGTCTAGATGTCAAATCAAGTGGGATCTCACCTACCCATGTGCTAGATCTAACCCAACAAGCTTCTCTTAGGAAAATCGATTTAAGTTCAAGAAGGCTTTTTGCATTGAAAAGTGTGTCAATTTTTAGCCAATCACCACCAAACTATAGATCCAACTAGGGGTGGATCTTATAGAGGTGGGTTTTCAATATCTTTTCAATTACAAGGCTAGATCCAAGTAGATCTAAAAAAATACCAAAAACAAGGGTTTTAATTTGATTAGGGTTTTTGTGATCTAGAAATTATGGAAGATTCAAGGAAGAGAAGATCATACCTCTTGGAACATACCTGGATGAAGAGATGAATGCTAGTTGAGACGAGGATTACTTTGCCAAAGATCAAATGCAGAATTGGTGAAGCCCTCTTGCCAAATCGATTTTTCCAAGCCACATGTGATTCCTTCTAACCTGTCAAGCCAAGGAGCAAAGCATCAATTAGTTTAACAAATTGAAGGTAGATGCAAGCAAGAGAGAGAAAAACATAGAATAGTTGACACAAAGGCAAAACTACTCCCTGTCAAACCCAAAACGACTTCTTCCAAGCTTGAAGGGCAAGCCTCCCCACCAATTCGCACTTGTCAAAATCGCCCTCTTAACCTGCAAATAAAGTATGGCAAATATGCAAGATAGATACAATAGATCCTCCAGTGCAATGGACAATAGCATTTACAATCGAAACAACCAACATCCACTCCAATCCAAGCATGTACTCCAAAAGATAGAAATTTTATTCCAAGAGTCAAGAGCCAAAAATCTCTAGATGAATTTTACAATGAGAGGCTCCCTCCTTAAATAGGATGGGGAGAGAGTACAATCATAACCACTTTTTACATGAGTGGCTAAGATTAAAAGATCTCAAGATCTAATCAATGGCTAACAATAAATCATAACCATATATCACATGGATCACCCATATAATGATAGCGCCCCCACTAAAAAGTACAATAAGGGGGTGACGTCATCCACAAGAGAAAATATAAGCATCAAAATCCACCTCATGGTGACTAGGACATGAAAATATAAGCTCATGGTGGGGCTAGGAGGTTTTAATCCTTACTAGCTCATCCCCAAGGCACAATAAAAATAATAAAATATGTCCAATATAATATAAATGATCAAAACTATCCTCAGAATCCATGACAGTCAAGCAATAAATGTCCTCCTGTGATCAATTTGGGCATACCCACATGGTGAAAACTGGCTGGAAGGTAGTGATGCCACCCTGGAAGACCTCTGTGAAAACCAAATGCCAAAACCTTGCCTCAATTGCCCAAATCGATTTCCTCAGTGACCACTTTATCCCATTTTTTAACTGCCTCGGGAACTGTGAAAGTGCCAAAACTGCCCCCTAGGGTGCTAGCGCTGTCCATCTGAGCCCACCAGGCTCTCCGGGAGGGGGGATAAATGGTAATAACAAGTGGCTGGACCACCCCCTCCATCATCAGCGCCCTAGGTGAACTGGCCTCTCGGGGCCCCTGCTGCTCAGGCTGGGAAATAGCCCCAAATCTGGTCAACAAGTGTAAAACTGCATCAATCACTGTCAGAAGTGCCCGGAACTGAAAGATAAGTGTCTCAATGGATCCAGAAGACCCAAATCCACTAGGAATGAGTACTCATACATCATGGGTTGCCCTAATGGGCCAGCTGTAGGGTCCACCATATATGGACAATGTATAATCTGCTGATCTGAAATAATAATAAACCTGCTGAACTGGATCAAACATCATCTGCATCATATGTCCATCATATGATATCATCATCAAACATGTGGGCTCATAAATCATCATCAATAATCATCATACATGGTCCATATCATCACGGATCCCAAGAATATATATAATCAAGGATAAATCACATCAGTAGACTAAGACAATGCTTCTCTAATCATTCCCACAGCTAAGCTCAAAGTATAAATTCCATTCAGTGGCATTAATCAAGTTAACATATTCCGTGGTTATATAAAATTACTTGCACAATAGTTCAAATGACAAACTCACCCATTGGACATGGTCAAACTGCTAGTGAAGGATGAAGGCTAGGAGCAAGGTTGGGCCAAGGGTGTGACTTGTCTAACTTAACTCAAAAATACTTTGGACTGGGAAAAAGGGGGAAGCTACAAACTCTGTGCTGGACAAAAGAACACGGGGAATGGCTGTGCCTCACAAATGGATAAGTTGTTTAGAGAGTGCTTATTCAACTTAGGCATCATGTCTACATCAAGTTGATCCAGGTTCATTAGGATCATTCAATTTTATTTCCATGGCCTTTTTGGCCTACATAACCCTTCGGATTTCAGATGTGCTGAGAAGCACAACTAGTTGCAGCTTGCATCCAGGGCATGTTTTTCACATATTTATAAGGTCAGCAATTGTTTAGATATGACTTTTAAGAACCATTGCTTTTTGGACCTTTCTTATACTCTTCGAGGAGTATTTTTAGCTTTTCATTGCTCTTGCCCTTTTTTGTTTCCATGGGCGAATTTTTTTAGTTTCCATAGGTAGAACATGAGCTTTCAGTTTTAGCCAACAACATCTCAAGTGACTAGGGGGAGTTCGAGCCAATGCCAAACATCGGGACAACCGACCAGAATGATTTAGGCCTACAATCCAACTCACCAAAGGCAAGTTCTGTCACCAACTCAGAGCCGAGACACTGAATAAACAGGGATGCGGTCCAAACACAGAGGTAGAAAAATGGGGAAGTCCTCGGTATCAGAAAGTCAAATGAGACAAGTCAGGGTTTAAAGTCAAACAGGAAGGTCATGTATGGATGGAGACAAGTGAATATGGAGCCTACACTAGCAGACAACTGGTGTCGGGGAAAGACCATGTCTATGTAAGGTGAAATACCAGTAAGTTTTGTTAAATGACCTAAAAGTGCAAGCAATTGTCCATTTTATGATTTACAGTTCATTTTAAATAGTATGCCACATCAGGAATAATATACCAAGCACATGCCATGATCATGACTAAATCAACAAGATAATAATCCACAGTCAGTGAGAACATATCCATAGATCATACAACATCATCATAATAATCATCATCATGCATCATCTGAAACACTGCTGAAATACATCTCTAGGCACTGAACTGAAACTGTAATGGGATAAGTGGTCACATCAGTCATCAAATCCGAACTCTCAAGGCTCAGCCTTGACACAAGGTCATAAAATCTGAATAATGTACTGCTCTGATCATGAGTGATCCAAAATATATAGCCATGCTCTGGAATAAAGGAAGCTCTGGAATGTGCAGATATCTGCTGTACAAGAATAGTAGCCCTGCTACTATGGTGTGATAACAGTACTCAACTTGTTTGGATACCTTGGTTAGGAGCTTGAGCTTGATCTTGCAATATTGCATTGGTGGATCTAACTAGTCATTTTATTCAAAATGTGGCTTTAGGTGTTTGCTAGAATGATTTTCATCATTGGCATCCTAATGGTACACTACATGTCTTATGATGCATGATTCATATTGTTGACTAGTAAATGGTTAAACACCAAATAATTCTAAATCTTAAGAAAAGCGTCGTCTTCTCCACAAACACCTGAAGCAAATC
Source organism: Larix kaempferi (assembly GCA_027924585.1). Classification (NCBI taxonomy): domain Eukaryota; kingdom Viridiplantae; phylum Streptophyta; class Pinopsida; order Pinales; family Pinaceae; genus Larix; species Larix kaempferi. Next base: position 500,081 of record BSBM01000816.1, on the reverse strand, counting down.
CACACAATAATAATTTGAATTTCTTGTGGTTAATAATGATATGATGACATCTTGAAGTTTATGACATATGTTGCAAGTACTTTTCTTATATGAAGATATTGATATATGATTAGACGATGCTACTTTGAAATCCATAATATCTTGTGCTCCTGATCTCACATACCTTGAATCTTAGGGATTTGTCTTATACTGCTATCATAATCGTTTTATATCTTGCAAATGCAACATTGCGGATGACACTATATGGTTCATGATATATATTTCTTTGTGTTATCTTCTTGATATGGTGTAATCTTACTAGTGATCATCGGGATATATCAGTTGGGATCTTGTTATTGGGTAGAAGATGTGTTTCGGCGTCTATAAAGATATCGGCAAAGATCTGTCGTTTTGCATTTAAACCTACGGCTGGGGAACGATACCTGTTTGAAAACAGTTGGTTCAATAGCTTTATGATGAAAGTGCAAATGGTTGTTTTGGGCTAGTTGGACCCCATGTTGGCCACCATTGTTACTCTCTCTGGTACCCCACGCGAGTAGTATTGCATTAGACAGTCTTTGATCATGGAATTCGACCCCAGGTACCATCGAGTATATTGAGGACCCCCTTAGGAATCTTGAAACCTGCCTATCTCAAGCCTGGGCTTTGGGGGAAATGAAATTGCTACTCAATTTTATAGTTATGAATCTCGTTCATTGATGTATATGTTCTACATGGTTATATAGTTAACTGTAGAATGCTTTGTTTATTTCATGATGAATGTGCTTTTGTTTCGCATGCAAATGATGTTATCATGAAGATTATAGTTAATGGTATACTTGCTTAAACATTAATAATCTTAGCTCACCCTAACTAGTGGGTGCATCTCTATCCAGTTCTACTAGTAGTGGAATATATACTGATTAAAAGTGCATTGAGGTGATAGTGGGTGCATCTCTTGCCTGACATTCCACCTTTGTTTACCCATAGGGCACCTCTTCAAAAGTCAATGCGAAGTGTATACTTGAAGTTGTCCTAGGATAGCCTCAAGCAAAATCTTGGCCAGGGTCTCCCCCTTGGATAGTCTACACTCGTTTACTGTTGGATCTATGAAGCCTAAAGTGACGATTATGAAAATAATTTGAATTTTCGTCGTAATTCCAACGAAAGATGGGAAAGAAATAATTATGATGTCGAATGTTCAACGTTTTTCCCAAAAAATTTAGGAATTCCGACAAAAAATAGCAATGAAATTTTAGCAAAACGTCCGAACTTTCGTCGAAAAAATGGCCCAAGAAGTTGTCCTAGGATAGCCTCAAGCAAAATCTTGGCCAGGATCTCCCCCTTGGGTAGTCTAGATTTGTTCATTGTTGGGTCTAGAAGCCTAAAGTGACGACTTTCCTATCGATAGTAACACGTTGGGTAGAAAATTCATAGTTGTGTCAGGTTAGCAGCCGATCAGCTTGTTTGAAGACATTTTACTGTTGGAGTAATCTATACCTTTACTTCTTGAAGGTGTTAATAATCCAACCTTTGGAGAGGCACTTAGAATAAGTTTTTCAATTTGATGAAGGGCTGCCACATCTATTTCAGAGCCTTATTGCATTTGACGTTGTATTGAGTTAGCATGATCTGGAACATGCTATTTATCTCATAATTTTGTACTTACTGCCATGTATATGACGTAATGTCATTTTGCAGCCATGTTATTGTAAAGATTCTAGCATGGATTAGCCTCATGGTGCATCCCTATTTTATTTCATCACCAAACACAAGGGAAGAGTTCATGGCCTTGAAACGTTGCTAGGATGATTGCATTTCTTATTTGATTTCACCTAACATATGCATTTTTCTAAGAGTTGAATAGGGTAGGATAAATAAGCTCAACACATGTGAGCATTAGTTTATTTTTGGCATTTTAAAGCCAGAACTTTTGAGCTCTAGTTGATGAACATAAATCTATAATAAGTATATGGTGTTTAGGGATGTAAAATGAACCATCTTGCCACATGGTCTTGCTACCTCTTACTTCTTTATGAGCCTCCTTCACAGATACAAACAAGATTCAAAGGTTCTCATACACTCTTCCATGAGAGCACATCACCAAGTTGGAGCCAAGTGTTACCCATCATATTGCATATGGGTAACTTTCGTGATTTTTATCACAAGATATGATTAATATTTTCATGTACTTGAGTGGAAAGTCTATTTTTCTTATCAATGGGGTGATTGCTTGTGATTTCAAAAATATTTTAGAAGAGATAGTGTTTGCATGCAGGAGGGTGACTTCACTTAGGCGTTTTTGTGTGCTTTCACTTGAGGACGTGGCATAACAAGGGGGTTTTCAATAGCATCTTTCGATCTTTGACATGCTTTCTATTTCTTTTGCATCTATAGTTTCTTCTTCTTGTCCATCAAATCTTACTTCGGTATTTTGATTGTGCAGGGAGAGGGGTGCACTACCTCCATTGGGCAAATTGATTTCACTAAGACCCATCCAATTCGCTCTAAATTGATCAAGAAGGGATAGATCATCATTTGCAAGGCATCTGCGAGATTTTTCGGGTAAGATTTACTCTATATCTCTTGTTTAAATTTCTATTCCATTAATCACAAAAATCAACTATTTAAACCCTCATTTTAGTAACTAGAAAAATTCTGGGGCTCACACCACTTACAAAATCAAAATTTTGGCACTTGGATATTTGCGGTCATCTGAACAAACCCCAAGATCCTCCTAGGTGTCTTGGTTAGACTCCATTTGCCCATCTAAACCAGGCACTGGCTCTTTAGGCAATTCGCCCCCCCTTCGCTTGAAGCTTGTTTTTCTATTTTGTGTTGTCTTTTTGCTTGTGATAATTAAACATTGTCAGATCTATCATCCAAGCAATCAATTGAAGTGTTAGCAAGCTTAATTACTAGGTCTAGTCTTTATCTCAAGTAATTTCATAATCTCCACTTCAAATCCCCCCAGGGTATAAGCTTGATCATTTTGCATCTAGCACTTCTAGCCCAGATCAATTTAATTAATCAATATAGTAAGAAATAAACTATTTGGGATCATTTCAACCCATATTAATCACTATCCCTCCCCTAAGCCTCTCATGCTATCTATCTCTTGGATCTAGGATTTATAGGCAAGATCTGCTCGTTCCATCTTCTCATAACTTTCATGGAGTTCTTGCCTTTCTACTAGTCTCCTTAGGGTAGCAAGGGTCTCCCCCTTTGCTATCCAATGGCATAAAGTGACAAGAATCCCTTTCGATGTGACAACAATCTCATTTAGTGGTGATTAGGATCCTTGAAGTGTCACCACTTTAGTTGTCCCTTCCTCTACCATCCTGAATAGGATCATCTCTAGTGGGAACTATAACCCGAGTGATAACAGCACCTTTATTATGAATAACAGATGGTAGGCAATACAAATAACTATGGCTGCTATAGCAGCTAGCAAAACAAACCCAACAAGAACCAGGAAGTGATGCCAAACCAAAAGATGAAGCCCAAGTGAAGATCTTGAATGGATCCTCCTCCTCGTCTAGCTAGGGTGGATATGTTGCACCATCGAAACCAAACCAACAGTGGAAGGGTTTTTCCAAACCCTAACAAAAACTCTAGGATAACCCCTAGACGACCAGAAGAAATCAATGTCAAATCAAGATGTCCATAATGGATGAATCCCTTCCCTTTTATCTTCTTTTTGAGTCCCATACCATGGGCAATACCATGGGACACCCAATAACATGGAACACCTAATACCATGGGTCATCCAATACCATCCACTAAAATATCCCCTTTTTAATTAAATGACACATTAATATTATAACAACTTTAGGCCTAAGTGTCATCCAATAACACCCTAGAATAAACACCTAGAAAGGGACATTACAGACCTCCCTTCCCAAGATTGCTTGTCCTCAAGCAATGATTCCACAACTTGTCGCTCCTCCAAAGGAACTGTTATCACATACATAGTAGCTGGGCTACCATGTTGTCAGAGCATATATCTACACATTTTTGAGATTTGCCTTTACACTTATTCAGTGAGATCAGCTATGATGAGAAACATTATTTATGATCACTCACAAAATCAGAGCAACTTTGTATCAGATAGTTAGTAGACCTTATGCCAAGGCTGAGCCTTGAGACCTCAGATTTGATGACCAATGTGGCCTTTATTCCATACAGTTGCAGTGCAGTTCTTCAATATTTCAAATACAGTGTTCTCAGTGGTTATAGTTGGTTCAGATTACAAATATTGATTGATGACCCAGTATATATATGAGGTGCATTGACGTTATTACCTTGTTGTTTAGGTCATTTTTACTAGCATTGACTTGGTATAAAGTAATTATGATCTGGCAGTGTATTAAAATTGAAATGAAATTGGTTATGGATTATATGTATTGGTTGTACTACTGACATTTGGAAACTCTTGTTTATACTTGTTGGTCCTTACCTTCTTAAGAATGTGAACATGATCATTTAGTGTCTTTCTGACCTGCTAGCTTAGGCACCATCTTCACTTGTCTCCACCCATCCATTTGTCATTTCCCCATATATTGGTCTTCACCCTGACTTGCACCTTGACTTGTGATATGGAGGATCTCCCTGCTTTTGCCTCTGTGTTGGACTTGCATCCATGTTTATATCGTGTCTCGGCTCTGAGTTGGCAACAAAACTTGCCCTTGGTGAGTTGGACTCTATGCCTTTATCAGTCTAGTCGGTTGCCCCGATGTTTGGTTTAGATTGTGGAAGTCCCCCTAGTTGTTTGAGTTGTGTTGGCTAAAACTTGAAGCAAAATTGTACTACATATGGAAACTATTGTTATATCTTGTACAGCCCAATGAAAGGGGCTATGAAATTGAAATGAAATTGAATGTTATGAAATGTAAATGCACCCCGGATGTAAGTTGGGATTAGTTGTGCTTATAAGCACATGCAAAATCCCAGAGGGGTCATATTAGGCTTAAAAAGCAATGGATAAATGTATGCTAAATCTAAAGATTGTTGGCCGTGAAATGAAATGAAATGAAAGGTCCTAAAAAGCAGTGGCTAAATGTATGCTAAATCTAAAGACTGCTGACCTTATGTGAAACTTTCCTCACTGAGCCCACGGGTGGTGATGTGAGATGGAGCAAGGGACAGCTGATTCTAAGTGTCCCCTAGAACCTCAAGTTACGGTTATTCGGGCACCTAGTTCATAGCGATTCTAGTAGTAGACAATTTTGTGCCAAGGTTGAATAAGCACTTCTTTGAACAACTTATCCATTTGTGAGACAACGCATTCCTTATGTAATTCTTGTCCAACACATGCTTAAGTCTGTAACACCATGTCCTTCATCCAAAGTATCACAGTGTCATGTCAGTCAAGTCATCCCATTTAGCCTAGCCCTGTGTATTTAGCCTTCACCCTATGCTAGCAATTTGATCATGTTTACAAACAAGTATATTCTTGAGATTCTTCTTGGAAGTGGATTATATAACTAACCTACTTACTATTTATTAACTGCCAGTGAAATAATACTTAATACTTTAGAGTCTAGCTATGAAAATGATCTAGAGAGCATGTCTTAACTATTTGCACTTGCAGCAGTTTGCCTTCTTAGCTAAGGTCATATTTTGATCAATTTGACCGGTCAAACATAGTTTGACCAAGGTCAACCATGGGATTCGTGATGAGATGGACCACTTTATGTATGATGTTGATATATGGTCTTCTATATAGCCCTTTTGATGATTCCATATGATGGACACAGGCTTCAGATGATGATTGATGCAGTTTGTCATGTTTATTATTATTTCCAAATCATCATATTTTTACACTTTTCGGGTATGGTGGACCCTACAGATGATCCTACAGCCTACAGGTTATCATGAGGTGTATGAGTACTCATCTCTAGTGGATAAGGGTTTTCTAGATCCATTGAGACACTTATCTATCAGTTTCAGGCACTCCTGGGCATGTTATGAGCAGTTTTCCACCTGTAGACCAAATTGGCCATGTTGATGTGGCTTGTCCAACCAGAGCCTTGGAGGCTAGTCGTTGCCTAGGTCGTTAGAGGGGAAGGGGGTGGACCAGCCACTTGTTATTACCATATTACCCCCCTTCCGGACATGATGGCACACTCAGTTTGACAGCACAGGCACCTAAAAGTCAGTTATGGGCAGTATCAGGGTTTTCAGGAGGATTAAAAAATGGAATAAAAAGGTCACGGAGGAATTCGATTTGGGAAATTGAGGCAAGGTTTTGGCATGAGGTCTTCTTTGAGGTCATCCATGGTGTATCCCACTCCTTCCAGATCAGTTTGCAGCAGTCAGTGGGATCCACATAGTCAGCAGGATGTCTTTTGATGTATATCCCTCTCAGATTTGGGGGGACAGGATTTGATCATTTGTGTACTTGGACATGTCATTGAGTCTCATGTTATATTATTGTGCCATAGGGTGATGCTAATGAAGGGGAATAATACCTCCTAGCCCCACCATGTGCTTCTAGTCACTTGTCCTAGTCATCTTATGTGAGAGACACTTGTATTAGTCTCCCCTACCTATGATGTCATCCCCCATAGGGGCTTTTTAGCCATGACATCATCACTTTAGTGAGTAATCCATGTCTTATGTTGTATTGGCTCATCTTAGCCATTAATTATATTGTTGTATCTTTTGATCTCAACCACTCATTTCAAAAGCGATTTAGGGTTTTGGTCTTCCTCATCCTATTTAAGGAGGAGACCCCCCTATTGTAAAGGCACCTTTGGAGCTCTTCAAACTTGGAATAAAAATACTATTTTGTGGATCTACTTCTCTTGTATTGATGGATTCTTTTGCAAGTTGAATATACAATCTTTTTTCTGTGTATCATTGTGGATCTTGGGGTTCCAAGACGTTTTTCTACAGGGAGGCGATTTGGTGAAGAGGAGGACGATTTGGAGGAGAGTTATTGTGGGGAAACCCCATATCTTGCCTTGGATTGGGCTTTTGTCTCAGGGAGTATCATTATTGTATCTTAGTGACATAGTTGATGCTTTCTCTTTCATCTTTTCATCATTTTCATCATTCTTTTGCTTGGTTTGTTTCTCATTGATCTTGTCTTGCAGGAGGAGGGTGAATTGGTCACCTTAGGAGGAGGACGATTTCACTTGTGCTCTTGGATCTCACTCTTGAATATACACATAGGGGAAAGGTTATCAATTTGCAAAGTGGCCACAAGCTTTTGAGGTATGTTCTACAAGGTATGTATCTAGTTCCATCCATCTTTTCTCCATTGGTCATATAAACCCTAAAATCAAAACCCTTGCATTTTTTTTTCAAATCTATGGATATCTAGCAATCACTTGGGCTTAATAATTAAAACCCACCTTGGTAATCATCTTAATTATCCTGATCTATAATTTGGTGGACATCCGACTCCATTTGCCCCTTCATCTAAGGCACTAGTCCTCCTTGAGGCAAGTCGCACTCCTGGGGTTAGTGGTCTTTTGCTGGATCCCACATGTGGGTATTGCCTATTCTTCATTGATCCATTATATCCACTCATTTGCAAACCCCCTAGTGCCATCTCATCTTGATTTTGACCTTGCGGGCCCCATTTGGACCAATTTCCTTATTTTAAGGGTGGGCCCCACTTGGATCTATTACTTGGACAATAGATCTATCCAGATCTACTACTCTTAATACATAAGTGATCCTATCTTACACTTGGTTGAACACTTGTCACTTCCTAAGCCTCTTCAACCAAGCCCTAACCACTTTGGGTCCACTTATCCATCCTAGATCTAGATCTTGTTTCATCTTGGTCTCCTTATCTTTCATCATCACATTTCCCTAGGAAGCTTTGATTCCATTCACTAGCCTTCATTGGCTAAGCTAGGGTCTCCCCCTTGATCTTGCTTAGGCTTGATCTAAAGTGAAGAGTGCCTCGGTTAACGTGACACCCATCTTGCATTGGGAACCATGGTTTCTCTTGGGTCACCTCTTTAGTTGTCTACACCTCTACTGTCCTGGATGGGATACCTTTAGAGACAACTAGGAAGCTTTGATTCCATTCACTAGCCTTCATTGGCTAAGCTAGGGTCTCCCCCTTGATCTTGCTTAGGCTTGATCTAAAGTGAAGAGTGCCTCGGTTAACGTGACACCCACCTTGCATTGGGAACCATGGTTTCTCTTGGGTCACCTCTTTAGTTGTCTACACCTCTACTGTCCTGGATGGGATACCTTTAGAGACAACTAGAAGTTGTGTGATAACAGGAACCGATCTTAAAATGAAAATGATACCAAGGTCCCAAACCAGCCGAGAAGAGGAGAAGCATCCTTTACTCGATACGTGATCTAGCAAGGTACTTCCATAGGCTCTCACCCCTATGTCAGCTACTAAAATCCCCAGATCCCAAGCAAATCTCAAACAGAGACCATCATGCTAACGTTGTGCCACTATAATCTTAACTATCAAATCGTCGTGCCCCATCTGCATCCTCCTCTCCTCGAACTCCAAGTTGCGATGCTTCTAAGAGCTATCTCAAATCCACCTGTCCATGGTAAAATCACCAGGGTCCCACACTAGCCTGTAAGATGTGACATATTCTCCACCCCTAGCGTTGATCTGCTAGGAGCTAACACAACTGCCCCTAATGAGCCAAGCAATCATAAGTTGCACAAACTCAGACAACTCCTCGATCCTAGGAAACATCAAGTCAATGCCATGCTCAATGACTTTGTCAAGAGGTCTCCTTGGAGGAAACACTCCTAAGCTCCATTGTTCACCACTGTGTGTCCGTATACCCTTCTGTATACTAATATATGCAATTATAACCTCCTGTGCCATCGAGTATCCATTTAGCTTTGTCTCCTTGGTTTTGCAAGAAAAGAGGGACGCACTTGTGGACTAGGGCAAAAACGCATAAGCAAGAGAAACTACATCTCCTTTCATTTGATCTGTGTGGAAGTAATCCTCGTCATAATCGGCATCCATCTTCATTATCTAGGTACGCTCAAGAGGTACGTATTTTTCTCCTTTAAAATATCCATTTATCTTCTAGATCTCAAAACCCTCAAAATTGAAACCCTCATTTTTCTATTTTTCAAATCTAGAGAGATCTAGCAATCACTTGGGCTTAATAATTAAAACCCACCTCTATATTAATCATATCATTCCCGATCTAAAGTTTGGTGGACATCCGACTCCATTTACCCCCCGATCTAAGGCACTGGGCCCTCCAAGGGAGATCGCACTTTTGGGTAGGTGGCCTTTTTGCTAGATCCCAACTTGGGTTTTGCTTGATCTTCATTATTTCATTAGATCGACTCATTTGCAAACCCCCTAGTGCCATTCTACTTTGATTTTCACCTTGTGGGCCCCATTTGGACCATTTTCCATATTTTAAGGGTGGGCCCCCACTTGGATCTATTTTATTGACATTAGATCCATCTAGATCTACTTATTTAAACCGATAAGTGGCCTTTATCTTTCATTGGTTGAACATTTTCCCTTTCTTAAGCCTCTTCAACCAAGCCCTAACTCTTTCGCTCCACTTACCTATCCTAGATCTAGATCTAATCTTCTCTTGATCTTCTCATTTTCATCATCACATTTCCCTAGGAGGTCTTGAGTAGGTTCGCTAGCCCTCATTGGCTAAGCTAGGGTCTCCCCCTTGGTCTTGCTTAGGCATGATCTAAAGTGAAGAGTGTCTCGGTTAGTGTGACACCCAATTGCACTGGGAACCGTGGCATCTCTTGGGTCACCTCTTTAGTTGTCCAACACCTCTACCATCCTGGATAGGATAACCTTTTGGGGCAACTACAAGTTGTGTGATAACATTTTTGGCATTGTTGTCGGGGAGGTAGAGGCTTACCTCAGGTGTCTGCGAGTATCCATGCGTAATTCATATCTTATCGCATCTAGTCTTGTAAATTAGATGGTTATCATTTATATTCCTAAATTATTCATAACCATCCATTTTCACTCATATATCCCTACTTATTCACGACATATCTTTTGGTAGAAAAGAACCTAAGTCTACATGGAGACTCCTAATCGTGACTCCGCTAAGGAACGACCTCATAGACATCCTTACGATTTTAGAAGTAGGGCTAATTTAAATCAATCAGAAGGAACCCCGCTTGTTTATCATAGAAGAGATCCCAAAGTCCAATCATCTAATTTCATTTGGAAAATCGTTAATTCCGATTCTCCAAATCGTTTTGTGGGATCCCCTTCAACCAATTCGCTTCCTCCTTCATCTCCGTCTCATAATTTAAATCCAGCAAATCAAATGGCTAGAACAACTCAAACTCATCCAAGAAACAATCCTCAAACCAATCCGCCTGTCGTTCGTAGATTTGAGAACAAGGCCAAAGCTTCACCTTTAGACTTTTCCCAAATCCCTGGTTCACCCCATGATATGCTTGACAAATACTTTGAAAAGATCCCTAAGTTTAATGGGAATTGTGCGACCTCCATTGAGGACCACATTGAAAATGTCTCGGCACACATGGAAGCTTATGGGGCAGAAGAAGAAGATGTTTACATGAGGGGTTTGTTCGCATCCTTGGAGGGTGATGCTCGTAAATGGTTTGACCGTTTGCCTACATCATCAGTCACAGGATACAATGACTTCGCAAAAAAACTTAAGCATGAATGGTCAGTCAAGCAAGATGGACGTTTTCTTTTAAACCAACTTTTGAAGTAAAGAAGAAAGAGAATGAGTTTGTCCATGAATTCAACCTCCGTTTGACAAGATAGTGGCCAATATCCCTGATCATATTAGGCCTAAAGAACAATCTGTGTTGATTCACTACCTCAATTCATTTCAATTCATTTGAAGGTTACCTAGGCTACCATCTCAAAGACAAAGACCCTAAAGATTTAAAAGTTGCTCAAGGAAATGCTAGAAGGGCTGAAGCAAATGTTGCCTCTATGGGGAAGCAAAATTTCTTTGATTCAATTAGTGCTTTGTCCTCTAGATATGAGCCCAAAGCCAAGAAGGGAAAAGAACCAGTGAAAGATCCCAACGATATGACGGAGAGTATGCAAGGAATGATGAAAAACGTGACTCTCCTGAATAGGGATCTAGCTAAAAGTAAAGAGTCGTAAAGGTATAGGCAACCTTATGGCCCAAAACCTTACTGGAACCCTCAAAAGAGGCCTAATAATGAGAATGATAGAAGAAACCCTGTGAGCCAAGCGTCTCCGGAACCTCCTGGAATTAACTGGTCAGAAGAGCAAAAGGAGGATGATCCTAAATATCCCACTCATAGTGCAGATACCTAGGATTCTCCAAAGAACATTAATTGGATCGATAACTTAGATTTTGATAAGGACTTTGGAAGAATTTTGATTAATCAAGAAGAAGAGTCTGAATAAAGTCCTAGCTCTAGTTTTCCCATTTATGCCACTGAACAGCCTCAAAGTAGTGGCCAAGCTCCTATTAGGATTTATTAGAGAAGAAATGATGGCCAAAAGCCTACCCCTTTCATTGAAAGAAAGAATAGTGAGTTGCCTAGCCCAGTGAGTGAGCCAATTCCTCTCTTGGAGTATGACTTAGACATTAATATCAAGAAGGAATTGGATAAAGTTATGCACAACATCACACTCATTGAACTTATGAAAATCCCATCCATTAAAGAGAAAGTAGTGAAATTTTTCGAGAGTATCCTTGAAGCTACCACTAGCCATGATGAAGATCAACTTCTTCCAGACTTGGCACCTAGTGCTATGGTTGAAGAAGAAGAGGATCCTCCCATCATTATCCAGACAGCACTGTACGAAAGGAAGAATGGTGGCCACCAACCATTTTATCTTACACTTCACATAGGTTACATCCTTATTCATAACGGTATGCTAGATTCTGGAGCTTCCATGAATGTCATGCCTTTGCAAGTCATGGAAGCCATGGGGTTGAAAATAACTAGGCCTTATGGGAATGTGTGTGGAATTGACTCAAGACCAGTTCAAGTTTTTGGTTTAATTAAGAACTTGAGGGCTGACTTGTTTTCATGCCCTGATATATCCATGCTAATGGACATAGTAGTTATAGATTTACCTCCAGTCTACGAAATGCTTCTGTGTAGGAAGTGGTCTGCTGGACTAGGGGGACATCTTCAAATGGACTTATCATACGCTACTATTCCCAACTCGGATGGGTCTTTGGTAAGGATATATCGAGAGCCATTTTACGATGGTCATCTTGAAAGTTATGAGGATGGTGTAAGGAACACTTATGGTGAGGGAGAATTATTGCCCGAGGGCATCTTTTTGGTCATGGGTAGCCATAGTGAGGATCATAGTACAGGAAGAGAAGAGAGTTCGAGATGATAGTTCTTCTGAGGAAGAAAGGGATAAAGCTATTTTTGCTAGAGAGATAAATCTTGAATTGCATTGTGGAGAAGTGTCAAAAGAAATTCAAGCTTTAAACCAACTTAGTGATGTGGAGCCACAACATGAGCCCATCATTGAAACGAACAACTCTAAGACAGATTTAGATCAGATACAGAGGGGTGAGCGTATACCTAGAACGGTTACTAAATGGCTTGCATCGGTTGACCTAAATAGGGAAAGAGAAAGACAAGGGCTTGATCACATCATTCCTTGGACAAATAACATTGAAGGAACACATCCTTCCCCTGATTTGGGAAGTGATGAAGAACCAAATGAATATCATTTTTCTGATATTCCCGATCATTTACCCCATATGTCCCTGGAAGATGGTGTCTTAAGGCAGGTGGGGGGGACATGTGACCCAGTGACCCACCCATAGGAACCCCGGACACCAGCCTCAGGGCTACAAGCCCTTTAATGAGGCAGCCAGCAATGCCACTATGCCACAGTACTCCTAAGAGAGGGACCAAAGTGTCTGGCCATAACCTCCACTCAGAAAAATGATGGACAACACCCCTCTTGGTCTGAAAAAAATGACCCTCTCTCCCTGGGGACACATCTAAAGGTGCATTGGTACTGGTACCATGTAACACCCACAAACCATACTTTTATTACATTTTTGCTTTTCCCAAATAAACCATTAAAAAATGGATTGATTCTACGGGAAAAAAATATTTTTCCAAAACTTAAAAAAAAAACCTAGGGGGACCTAGCACATGTTCATACAACTCTAAAATAGTATCTGACATAAGAATATGCATTGACACATGAACTTTCACAACCTCCTAAGGCCTAACCACCAAGACGAGCATTCCAGCTTTGGAGGAGCAGGAAAAAAACTCAAAAATTACACTTTGCTAAAACGAAAAGCATAATTAACAAGGGAAAAAACTCCTTGGAATACCCGGATTGATTGCTAAGTCCTATGAAGCCAAGCTCTTTACGTAAAGCCATCATGCTAGCACACTTTATTACAAACCCCTTGGGGCATGAACATATGAAAAAATTAAGAAGGGGGGCCCTGAAAGCCCTAATTGAATATCCGAACACTAAAAAATGCACAAGTATTTGTGCATACTTTGGCAGCTCACTTGAAAGTCTAACTGTGTGCAACTCAGTTGGTAACACTCACCACTATCCTCCTCGTCGGGAAGTACCTCTATATAGTGTACCTTACCCTTGCCATTGCACCTGTGGCCTGACTCCCATGGTCCTTTGCAGACGCAGCACCTGTACGTTTCATACCACTCTGGATGTTTGATGGTGCAAATTTCGTTGAATGATGTGGCTACGCGGAATGGCTCACTATGGGCCATATACTCCTTTATACAATTTGTAATCTCCTCATCTCGCTCTCTTGCTTCATTATCCTCTACATTGTTCTGACTATTCACCATAGCCACAATGTCCTCCACACAAGATAGGCATACAATTTTTTCCCAAAAAAAAAAACCGAAATAACTCCTCATTGATTTTCCCCTCAAGCTAGCAGGAAAACCGACTCTTATACCACTGTAATGTCCTAGACTCAGATGGGCACAAATTATATGAATTTGACAAACAGATAACAATTTTACATTGATTTATAACTTTCACAAACAATTTGCATTCTCATCAACATTTCGTCAAAGACAATGGGAACATTCAAGAACACATAAAAATGGAGAAATATTGTTGGCACCTTTATTATGAATAATAGATGGTAGGCAATACAAATAACTGTGGCTGCTATAGCAGCTAGCAAAACACACCCAACAAGAACCTGAAAGTGATGCCAAACCAAAAGATGAAGCCAAGTTGTTGACCACCAAAACCGACTAGGTGGACAACAATGTACCATGCACATGTTACATCTGCCTTGAAGATGAGAAAGAAGTACTTAATGATTTATTCAAGCGAGGCAACTCCTTTTCTTATCTTCTCTCCATGAAATTTCCGCACCGCTGAGGGGGATTTTTTAAGGATATGTCAGCATAAGGTTCAATTTTTGTGTAACTTAGTCACCTAAGACTTTATCATTAGGGAATTGCTTTGATGGAGTTGGAACATCATTGCACTTGGCATCTGCAAGTCACAAGAGGTAAGTACCATTGTTTTTCTTGGGTTATTCATTTATTCCATCTGTCTACAAATACTGCTTCTACAAACCCTAAGCTATCAAAACTTATAAAAATTCTCTGGGTTTGATTCCTTGGTTTACTGGCAAACCATTTCTGGGTTTTTATCTTAAGGTCAAACCTCGGGTGGGTTCTCAAGGGCGTCATGCTTTGAGGACTCCATCTACCCCTTTCCCTAGGCACTGATCTTTAACCCTTGCGCCCTCCTTGCTTAGCCTGTCTGTCGAGTTGTTAAACCGCTGTCTATTGAGCTTGTGTGCCTTGATACTGTCAGATCTACTTGCAAGCTGTGCTAGAAATCCTTAACTCTTCAAATCTACTGCTTAGGACCATTTTCCTTGATTTAAGGTTCACGTTTCCCAAGGCAGGTGAATTTGATCTTTTTCCCTAGCACTTAAGTCTTGGATTCACTCTTAATCTGAAAGTCACTCTATTTAATCATTCAATGTCTAATCTTATCTTTCCTAAGCCTCCACAGTGACCTTGTTTCCTTAAATCTAGGGTTCTTCACCCTTCACCTTACATACCCTATCTACATAGCTTGATCTGGTGTTTGGGTTAGATCTCTCCTATCGAGAGTAGATCAGGTCTCCCCCTTTACTATTTGTGGCTTGGATAGTATAAAGTGAAGAGTGCCTCGATTGGCGTGACAACCAGTCCATCTTGGGGATCGAGGCCCTCTTGGTTCACCTCTTTCGTTGTCCGTCCCCTCTACCGTCCTGTATAGGATCATCTATTGGGGCAACTACAAGTTGTGTGATAACAGGTCCGACCATAACCACCTCTCAAAAATTACTGATAATACCCCCATCATGGTCCTGAAAAAAAATACGACCCCTCTCCTTGTGCAAACATCTGAATGTGCATTGGTACTGGTACCACGAAACGCTTGGGCTTCAGAAAGTTGGAAATTATGGTGGGGTGCACAAAGCTTAGGATTTTGGAAAAAATCAACATACGAAGCCACCCTCAATCACCTAGAAAGCCCTAAAGAACAAGGTAAAAACACAAACAAATTACAAAAGGTGGAATTGGTTTCTTTAATTAAGTTCTCAACGGCAAATGGTAACACAAATAAATAAGATTATGTGCTTTAACTAAAAGAACAATTCAAAACAAATGCATAAAAGTAACAACACAACCCTACTACAAGATTGCTCTTAGAAAAGCCAAAAAATTCAAAGAACTAAAATAAAACATAGAAGAACTTGTTTGATATATTAGCATAGAGGTTGGAAGCAACCATAGATACAAATAAACTAGAGGTTGCCTTGCCAATCTCTAGCCTACAGTAATGGAAGTGTTGTCAAGTCCATACAAATGGAAGAAGGATGCAAGAAGTGCTACTGAAACTTGCAAGCAAAATTCAATATGTAAAATAATAGTCTCCAACACTCCAGAAGCATTAGACAAGCCTCCAAATGCTGGCAGTCTAAGTGTGAGATAAGGAAGGGATCAGACTCCAAGTCTATCCCTTGCGTAGTATACTAACTCCCTCTCTGAACCATGCACTCCACTAGTAAACTTAGTCATAAACCATGCACTCATGCATGCACAACTCGACTAGTGACAACTTGACTAGTGACAAATCAAATTAAGGCATGCGAACTCATGCATACAAATCCAAGGCCTGCAAACACTCTCTATGCATGCAGATATCCATTTTATAATTTCCAATATCTAAGGGATTAATGCAAAACAGAGTTATGCAAATTAGTCTTGGTATTAACTTGAATCTTCCCAATATAACAACTCACATGCATGCACATGCAAAGTAGTGAACTTGAACCTCCAAATGGAGCAAAGATAGCTTAGGAAACCAATTCATTGCACCTAGGTCCTAGATTGTCATAAATAACACATCATAAATAAACCATCATGAACACTCTAGTATCTCTATATTTAGCTACCATGTGTCCAAATGTAAGCAACTGCCACCTGTTGATAATCATCTTTCAAATCTGACCACACATCCTCCACCCAAATCAAAACCCAACAACAAATCCAACACCGCATACCAAAATCATGACACTACCCCTCTACCTACTAAAAATAGACCTACCAAAAATAGCACTTCCACCTCCTTAAAAATAGGAGTCTCAAAATGTCAAGATAACAACAATGTAAACACTTACTATAAGTAGTGTTACAGCTCAGATTAGCACCCTTGATCAAAGTCACGGATCCAGGTGTTATGAGCGCAGGGGAGAAGCTAGCACCCAATGTCACAACAGCCCAACTTATCAACACTTTAGGTTAACTCCTAAAACCAAGGGAGAGTCCCTGATATTGGTGAATGATATCTGCAATCACTCCAAAAACACAAAGTACCCTTCACAAGCAACTTCTTGGCCAAGACCGATGCCTTCTTGGCTAAGACCCGTGCCTTATGGAGTCAAAACAATGAAACATATAATGACACTAGGTGAGAAGGAGGAGTTGCAACAGTCTATTATGAATTTCAAGATAGATAACTTCAATATCTTACTACTGTTATGAAATTACAAAGTCAATAACACTTCAAAAAATGGATGAAAACCAACCAAAACAATGCCAACTTACCATATAATATGTACCTTAAGGGTGAGGGCAACTAACATGCCTCAAGAGAGTGAAAGGAAGCCCTAAACCAGATCTGAAAGTGCTTAACCAAATCTGGTTTTAAGCCTGTTATCACATACATAGTATAGTTGGGCTACCATGTCAGCAAAGCAGATATCTACACTGTTTCGAGCTTTGCCTTTGCACATTTTCAGTGAGATCAGCTATGATGAGCAGCATTATTTATGATCACTCACACATCAGAGCATCTTTCTATCAGACATTTAGTAGACCTTATGCCAAGGTTGAGCCTTGAGACCTCAGATTTGAATCTTGATGACCGATATGACATTTTGTTCCATACAGATACAGGGCAATGTTCAGTGTTTCAGATGCAGTATTCTCAGTGGTTGTAGTTGGTTCAGATTACAGATGTTGATATATGACCCAATATATATATGTATGATGTGCATTGATGTTATTACCTTGTTGTTTAGGTCATTTTGATAGCGTTGACTTGGTATATAGTAATTATGATCCGGCAGTGTATTAATTTTGAAATGAAATTGGTTGTTATGGATTATTTGCATGATTGTATTACTGACATTTTGAAACTCTTGTTTTATACTTGTTGGTCTTTACCTTCCTATGAATGCGAACATGATCATTTATCATCCATTTTGACTTGGTAGCCTAGGCACCATTTCCACTTGTCTCCATCCATCCATTTGTCCTTCCCCATTTATTGATCTTCACCTTGACTTGTGATATGGAGGACCTCCCCGCTTCTGCCTCTGTGTTGGACATGCATCCATGTTTATTTTGTGTCTCGGCTCTGAGTTGGCAACAAAACTTGCCTTTGGTGAGTTGGATTCTATGCCTTTATCACTCTAGTCGGTTGCCCCGATGTGTGGTTTTGATTGCAGAAGTCCCCCTAGTTGCTTGAGTTGTGTTGACTAAAACCTAAAGCAAATTGTACTACATTTGGAAATTATTGTTATATCTTGTACATCCCAATGAAAAGGGCTATGAAATGAAAATGAAATTCAATGCTGTGAAATGTAAATGCACCCCGGATGAAAGTTCTGATTAGTTGTGCTTATAAGCACATGCAAAATCCCAGAGGGGTCATATTAGGCCTAAAAAGCAATGGATAAATGTATGCTAAATCTAAAGATTGTTGGCCATGAAATTATGTGAAATGAAAGGTCCTAAAAAGCAGTGGTTAAATGTATGCCAAATCTAAAGACTGTTGACCTTATGTGAAACTTTCTTCATTGAGCCTGCGAGTTATGATATGAGATGGAGCAAGGGATAGCTAATTCTAAGTGTCCCCTAGAACCTCAAGATACGGTTAGCCTGACACCTAGTTCATGGAGGTTCTAGCAGTAGACATTTTTTCCAAGGTTGAATAAGCACTTCTTTGAACATCTTATCCATTTGTCAGACATCACCATTCCTTGTGTACTCCTTGTCCAACACATGCTTAAGTGTGTAACACCATGTCCCTCATTCAAAGTATCACAGTGTCAAGTCAGTCAAGTCATCCCTATTCAGCCTAGCCTTGCATCCTTAGCCTTCACCCTTTGCTAGCAATTTGATCATGTTTACAAACAAGTATATTCTTGAGATTCTTTTTGAAAGTAAGTTATTTAACTAACCAATTATTACTTATTAACTGCCAGTGAAATGATGCTTAATAATCTAGAGTCTTGCTATGAAAATGATTTAGAGAGCATGTCTTAACAATTTGCACTTGCAGTAGCATGGCTTCTTTAGCCAGGGTTATATTTTGATCAGTTTGACCGGTCAAACTTAGTTTGACCTAGGTCAACCTTGGGACCTTGGGATCCGTGATGAGATGTACCAGTTTTATTATATGATGTTGATCTATGGTCCTGTGTATACCTCTTGATGATTCCATATGATGGGCACAGATTTCAGATGATGATTGATGCAGTTTTTCATGATTATTATTATTTCCAGATCATCATATTTTCACTTGTCCGGGTATGGTGGACCCTACAGATGATCTTACAGGTTGCCATGAGGTGTATGAGTACTCATCTCTAGTGGATTTGAGTCTTTTGGATCCATCGAGACACTTATCTTTCAGTTTCAGGAATTCTCGGGCATGTTTTAAGCAGTCTTCCACCTGTTGTTCCACCTGTTGACCAGTTTGGCCATGTTGATGTGGCCTGTTCAGCAAGAGCATTGGAGGCTATTCGTTGCCTAGGGCGCTACAGAGGGAGGGGGTGGTCCAGCCACTTATTTTTACCATATTACCCCCCTTTCGGACATGATGGCACAAGCAGTTTCACAGCACAAGCACCTGACAGTGAGCTATGGGCAGTTTTATGGTTTTTCGGGAGAAGTAAAAATGGAATAAAAAGGTCATAAAGGAATTCGATTTGGGCAATTGAGACAAGGTTTTGGCATGAGGTATGCTCTGAGGTCTGCTCTATGGTGTATCCCACTCCTTCCAAATTAGTTTGCAGCAGTCAGTGGGGTCCAAACAGTCATCAAGATGTGTTTTGATGTATTCTTCTCTAAGTTGAGGGGGTCAGGATTTGATCATTTGTGTACTTGGACATGTCATTGAGTCTCATGTTATATTATTGTGCCATGGAGTGATACTAGTGAAAGAGAATAATACCTCCTAGCCCCACCATGTGTTCCTAGTCACTTGTCCTAGTCATCTTATGTGGCACACTTGTATTTTAGACACCCTTATGTTGTGCGCCATCCCCCCTAAGGCGTCTTAGTCATGTACGTCCTCCCTTTGGTGAGTGATCCATGTCATATCTTGTACTGGCTCATCTTAGCCGTTGATTATATTTTTGTATCTTTTGATCTCAACCACTAGTTTTTCAAAAGTGGTTTAGGGTTTTGGTCTCCCTCATCCTATTTAAGGAAGAGACCCCCTATTGTAAAGGCACCTTTGGAGCTCTTCAAACTTGGAATAAAAATACTATTTTGTAGATCTTCTTCTCTTGTCTTGATGGATTCTTTTGCAAGTTGAATATACAATCTTTTCTCTGTGTATCATTTGTGGATCTTGGGGCTTCAAACGTTTTTTCTACAGGGAGGCAGAATTGGTGAAGAGGAGGACGATTTTGAGGGAGGCTATTGTGGGGAAACCCCATATCTTTCCTTGGATTGGCCTTTTGTCTCAGGGACTATCATTATTGTATCTTAGTGACATAGTTGATGCTTTCTCTTTCATCTTTTCATCATTGTTTCCATTCTTTTGCTAGATTGATTCTCATTTAGATCTTTCCTTGCAGGAGGAGGGCGAATTGGTCAACTTGAAGGGAGGACGATTTCACTTGGAGCTTTGGATCTCACTCTTGAATATACACACAGGGGGGAAATTATCAATTTGCAAAGTGGCCACAAGCTTTTGAGGTATGTTCTACAAGGTATGTATCTAGTTCCATCCATTTTTATCCATTGGTCAATAAAACCCTAAAGTCAAAACCCTTGCATTTTTATTTTTCAGATCTATGGAGATCTAGCAATCACTTGGGCTTAATAATTAAAACCCACCTTAATAATCATCTTAACTATCCCGATCTAAAGTTTGGTGGACATCCGACTCCATTTGCCCCCCGATCTAAGGCACTAGTCCTCTCTTGAGGAAGTCGCACTCCTTGGGTAAGTGGTCTTTTGCTAGATCCCACACGTGGGTATTGCTAATCTCTTCTCAAATCCATAGATCCATGCTATAGCATACCCCCTAATGCCATTTTCTCTTGATTTTGACCTTGTGGGCCCCATGTGGACCATTTTCCACTTTTTAAGGGTGGGCCCCACTTGGGTACTCTTTCTTGGCATTAGATCTATCTTGATCTACTATTCTTAATCCATAAGTGACCTTATCTTGTACTTGGTTGAACATTTGCCATTTCCCTAAGCCTCTTCAACCAAGCCCTAACCATCTTGGGTCCACTTGTCATCCTAGATCTAGATCTCGTTTCATCTTGGTCTCCTACTCTTTCATCATCACATTTCCCTAGGAGGTCTAGATTGTGTTCGCTAGCCTTCATTGGCTAAGCTAGGGTCTCCCCCTTGATCTTCCTTAGGCTTGATCTAAAGTGAACGTGACACCCAGCTTGCATTGGGAACCGTGGCATCTCTTGGGTCACCTCTTTAGTTGTCTACACCTCTACTGTCCTAGATAGGATACCTTTAGAGACAACTACAAGTTGTGTGATAACAAAGCCCTAACCAACCCTCAAATAGGTGATGGGAGTGCTTAAAAATTTCCAGCAAATGTCCAACTGCCCAAGGGTCAACCTTGGGCCTTTTCCTTGCTTTTTAGGCCTTCAAAGCTTGTTGATTTGATTGATGTACATTTTGTACCTACTATAACAGATCTGAAAAATGCCCTAGATGACACAAAACACAATATAATTCTCAATCCAACCACAGGAAAGGGACACCCTTGAGTATCCACTAGGAAACCTACTAGGGCACACTTTTTCAACAAAGCACAATTCCAAAATTCACGATATTTTTATTCTAAGAACCAATAAACAACTTGAAAAACTCTATCTAGGGTTATGTTTTCGAAGACATGAGAACGCAATAACGCAACACAATATTATTATTAGATAGTACAATGCCAAAAAACATTGAGGGTCCTCGCTCTTATAAAGAGTCTGAGTGACCAAAACCCTAACCCTAATATGTAAATCCTAAGATGCCTAAAAACCGAACTTTTGACCTAAGCCACTAAAGTGACTTTATTACATGTGTAGCCTTATATCTTAAACACCCCCCATAAGGCGTACATTGCTAAAAGATAACAAACTGAAATCAAATACATATACTTGAATGAAAACACATAAACCGAAAGCTAAACATCATAAAACATCTATTGGAAGCTTCTTTGAACAAGTTCCTAAACCAAGTTGAGCTACATCGTAACCCTCGTAAAGGTGTAGTTCCTGAGTTGAATTCCCAAGTCCTTGGATTCCACTTCCCCGAACTCTCGAATCACGGATCTCCCGTACTCAATTACTGAACAGCAATCCACATGCATGTTGCGTAACCTTACTAGTATACTGCAATCTGCATGCATGGCTCAACCAACGAGAGAATAATCCTTAGATCCACAACTCCCAAACTATCTGGACAACAATCCATACTACGCTATTAACGGATCCCTTCCTATCTTCAAAGCATTGGCTTCTTAAAATGCAGAAATCTAATTTTCTTCTTGAAGGCAAACACGAAGGGCAATATCAAGTGGTTCTTCTTTGATAAACCTGACAGCACGAGCTGTGTGACCCATCATGTTGCAGCGTGTCATCTTTGTAGATCTCGAACTAAAACCCTCTTCAACAGTAGGCCCTGTATCGATATTATTGGCATTACGAGAGATATTCCATTTTCCTTTGATCAGATCCGTAGGTGAAGGCTGGATCTCTTGGACTATTCCCCAATGCATCTAGATTTTCACTTTCCACGTGTGAAAATTGAAACTAAATTTGAAACCTTTATGAATTTCCATTGTTAAAAAATAACTACTGCTACAAATAACAATAAAACTGTTGGAAATTACTACTGCATACTATTGTACGGACTATACGAATGGACACAATTTATGGGCACTACATATGATGTATCATACGACATTGTGCAGATCGTACGGACAATGTAACGACTGAGAGAGAAGGAGAAATGCGGATCGTACAAACTCTGTATGCATGCATTCGTGCAGAAAAAAGAAATGACTGCTGATAAAAAAACGTGCAGGAGGCTACTTCAAAAAACGATATCATAATTGGCAAAATAAATCAATAGTGGTGTCTTCTAAATCATGGCTCAATTCGTAAGTATGGCGGTTGGACATGCTACGACGGTTCCTTTTTCTTTACTCCAGCAGTTGGCGGTTTTAATTCAGCAGCAATTTCTCTATAGCATTGATCGCTTACCCAACGACTCAATCGAATGACAGCTCAGACTTTCGTGTTCTTTGGCGGCTCAAATTGATGGAGGACGACTCCAATATGGTGGCTTCTCTACTAAATCACAACCGCTATTTAAATTGCCAACAATGGCAACTAGAATGCGCATGTATATTACATAGGCTCTTAAACTCATAATATAATATACCACGATGTAGACTGCTAGAGATACAAGCACGATTTCATGACTGGCGGCTTAATACAATAATAGGGATGGTGACAGCAAATAGTGATGGTGGCGGCTCAAAACTTATAGATTGACGGCTATGTAAATCCGATTCGAGGGTTCCTTCAGTCTTTGGCAACAGTGTTCTTCAAAGGGACATGGGTATAGCATTAATTGACTGAAGTAGCGACTCCATACAAGCAACAAACCTGATTTTCCTGCCCTGATACCATATTTTGAGAACCAATAAAGAACCCGAGAAACCCTAGATAGGGTTACGTTGTCGAAGACATGAGAGCTCAATAGCACACAACACAATATTATTATTAAACAACACGATGCCATATGGTTACATTGTCAAAGGCATGAGAGGTCAATAACACAACACAATATTATTATTAGACAGTAGGTTGCCACAATACATTGAGAGTCCTCGCTCTTATAAAAGTCTGAATGACCAAAACCCTAACCCTAAAACACATAAAAACCTAACTTTTGACCTAAGTCACTTTATTACATGTGTAGCCTTATATCTTAACAATTTTTTGAGATATGAATTTTTTATATTTTTAAGGTTTTTCCAAATATTATATTTTTAATTTTTTTGTAATATATACAACAGAAATTTAATAAAAATGTTGAAGAAAAGAAGGGGTTAGACCTTAATCCTTAACCCTAGGGCAATAAGAGATCAAGGTTAATGTCCCTTCTCAATTTGACTATTCAAGATTTACGAATTAGGGCAAAGACTACTAACCCTAGATAGGTCAAAGTAGCCTTATCCTAATTAGAGCAAACAATGAATTCCAAGGCCCCACTATGGAGAGCTCCTTCAAGAGGAAAATATCTTCAAACAAGATTGACAAAATATCTTCAAACAAGATTGACATGATGCAAGCAAAACCCTAACTTTTCCTTGCTTAAGGTGCACAAGAGCATCAAACAAGAAAATTAAAAGATCTTACCAACATCCACCAAGAAAAGAGCAAGAGAGAGTTCTTAGGTCTTCCCTTGGCCTTGAGTTCTAACAACCATTCAATGGATCAACCTTGAGAGATAGCAAAACCCTAAAAATTTCATCATCCAACCTTCATCACAAGAAAATTATGCCAAAGAGAGTGGTGTGCATGCCTTAGAAGCTCCAATAGACAAAGAGAAAAAAGTAAAAAGATCATATTTGAACCCTTGTCTTGTTACAAATGAGAGGGAGTTGCTCTTTATTTATATGGAGCAACCTAGCCTCTTCAACTTTAGAGCCTACCATACTAAAAGATAAAATAATTCAAAATTAGGGTTTGTCACCCACAAGTCGGGGACTAAACCACCAAACGACATAAAATAACAATAAAATGATACAAATGAATTCAACCAAGTGGAATGTTGAGCCTAAAGGAGGAGATGCCCCAACTAACCCCAACAATGTGCTTGTCCCTCAACGCCCTTTTTAGCAAGGTAAGGCCTTCTTCAAAGGATGATGTCATCATCACTTTTGCACATGGAGACCAAGAGGAGGGGTGATACATCAAAAGAGAAGGTCCAAGTGGGCATAAATGAGGTGTGCTAAAGCAGGTATGACAACCCTTACAAGCACAATCACCTCTACATAGCATAAACACAAGTGTGACTAGGAGACCCTAAGCCATTTGTCCAAATGGGTCCATCCCAAGAAGCACCGAAGCACCCACCAAGGGCACAAATGCTCATCATGATGGGGGACTTCTGTCCATCAAGGGGTAGTCAACAAAGCCACAAGGTCAATACTCCTTGAAATGGGAACCAAGTGAACCTGCCATGACTAAACCAAGGGTCTTGTGCCCCGCTATACCAACACTTTCACATAAGAAAGCCTAGACTTGACCTTTTACAATGGCAAACAACCCCCTCACTTTGGTACATTCTGAAAGGCACGCAATAGACAATCTGGGGCGTAACAAGTAGCACATCTAAAAACAGGCACTACTAAAAATAGCAACTGCTCATGTCAATAAAAATAGTCTAATTGGATTCATCTTCATGCAAAGAACCCGAATATGTGCTCTGATTCAACATGCAAGCATTGTAACCCTAACTACTAAAAATAACAATTCCAAGAAACACCTTGCATGTCGCTTGAATTGAACCCATTGAGATTATGAACTCACAAGGACCAAGAATATGTAGCTAACTCAAACATGTGGACCCCTAAAACTCGACTACTAGAAATTAGGAGAATTGTTAAAAATAACAAGTCCTCGTTGTAATGTACCTATGAGGATAATATGGGCTACCTAGGGAGATACCCAAGGGAGATAATGAATGTAATGTGGCCATAACCATGGAATAGACCCACTTAGTAGTTGGTGGGTAATAAATAGACCCACTAGGTAGTTAAAGGAAATGAATATAATAATCAGGGATTTTTGGCATAGATGATAGTTGGCATAAAACCCTATGAATACTCATGAGAAAGTATAGATATATGAGTAAAATTGTATTGAGATATGTTGGATATTTAGTATTATATTAGATAAGATAAGATAGATAATTTTATTAATGTCCAATAGATGACCACAAATAGGTCAATGGGACCACTAAGCACAAAGTGTTAAAACACTAAGGAAGTGCACATGTACTCCTATGAACATCAAAAACAGATCTAAACCCTATGAACTCAAAAAAAGAACTGAGAACATTGCAACAAAATGAAAACCACTAAGAATGGCTTGTGGAGTGAATCCTTCCATACGGAGTATTTGATGTTGTTACCCTACCTTAAGGGTCCTCTCTATATTCTTGTGTTGTGTATTGTGGAAATGCATTCGTGATTATTCTCAAGTGTTTATTTTTTATCTTTTATTTATAATGGTTCACTACAAGCGGGGATCTAATACTGATTCTGTAGAAGGCATTAAAATATGTGAAACCTCGTATGTAGCTATAAATCGACCAACAGGATGAAATCAAGCTAGAACTTAACCCTCCAATTGCGTAAACAATCTGGGGGTTAACAGTTACAAAAGTGGCATTTTATAATCATTGGAATATAATAACCAAGGATTAAAACATCATTCCAACATTATGGGCTTATTTACAACATCTCATGTACATAGAACCTAACAACATAATAAATATCATGGTTAGGTATACAACAAGATTGCCTTCAAGTTCTAACATAGAAGGGAAATCTGTAATGAGAATAAATATGACATAAATCCAATCTCAATCACTTGTTAAAGAATCACAGAAAACAAAACTAGCACCTAACCTTTTAGATCCGGGTGGAACATTTGCTATGGCGAACAAATCTAGTGATATAGAAGAAAGACGAGAAATATCTTTGTGCTCTTTTGCAAAGTAGTTCATTGGAAGGACAACAGCAATGCATAGAGTAGCTGAGATTGCAAATATCCGTATACTGTGCAAGAGAAGAGTAAAATATGATTAGATCTAGAATGAATAAGAATTTGAAAAACAATCATATGATTACAAAAAATTAGAGTAATGAACTTAACTCAATCAACATATTAAATGAGATGGGAAATCAAAGACTATTATAAAATATCAAACAAATATGACCTTCAATTGTTAATTGCATTTCCCATTTCACATTTTGGATAAAGGAGAAAAAATGAAATAAAATTTCAACTACAACTATAGTCTAAACTTCCAAACATCATTTATCTATATCAGAAATTTATTCATAGTCATAACAAATCATTTCAACAAAGTTCCATGGTTTTCTTTTCATTGAAGGCAAGTTGTGTTATGGCTCTATAAATCAAATTCAATAAATGGAGGACAACACTATTACAAAGAGAAAGTACATCTCAATTAAGGGGGTTGACCTACATTTAATGTAGATTGCCACATTGTCATTATTGCAAGGTCAACCTCTACTTATTACAAGTTTCCCAACACATCATTGGGCCAACCTATCAGATAACGTACACAGATTATTGTATAGCAAAGCACCATAAGTGACACACAATGACACCATATGCAACACACTAGTGACCCACATAAGTGATGCACCTTAAGCGACCCAGATTAGTAACCCATTCATGCATCATCAGTGATGCACACACATTAGTGAACCACTCATGCATCATAAGCAACACACTTAAGTGATGCACCATAAGCAACACCATGGCCCCAAGAATCATTGCCTAGGACGAGGAACGATACTTAGTGTTGCAAATATCAAAACAGCCACCATTTCCTACTTGTAGACCGACAATTACCTATGTAGGGCTTGTGCCATGCCCTGAGACCTTGTGCATTTCCCATGACTCATAAGTAAATGTTATTACCTAAGACCCTGGCTATAAACCTTCAAAAATGACCTAGGAGCCTCAAAATAGCCATCGTATCTGACAAGCATGCCAAGTATTCCCTATGCATGGATTGGGTAGCAACCTCAAGCCCTATGCATGGCCATGAGCACTGGAGACAAATGTTATGGCCTAAGACCACAGTGTTCAACTCATGACAACTATTCCTAGTTTGCTAAACCTCTACAAGGTCACCATGTACCATTCCTGAGCTAAATATTCCCTATTCAAGGCATGTGTGATGTCTTGGGCCTCTATGATAGTCTAGGGCACTGTGCATGGCCCATGAGAGTTGTTGTCACATCCATAGTAGCACAGGCTACCATGATTTGCAGACCAATTTTGAGCATATTCCTGAGCCAATCCTATGATATCATATGCACGAGATCAGTAGCAGATGAGCATTTTGATGATGATTACTCTTATATTCTGTGGGCCCGGAGCATGTGCACAATCAGTTTCATGTCAAGACTGAGCTCCATGACCCCAGGTCGGTGACTGAGTTGGCCATTTTTCACCTTGACAAATCAGAGATGATGATAGTGCCCCATGATGCACACAATAGCAGTGTTCCAATGTCTTTCAGATGTTTACAAATACAACTACAGGTATATGACCCAACAAGAATATGGTTATTATACTTGGATGTTTATTTTGCTCATTTACTTATCTTAGTAGTTGGACTTGGTATATAGTGGCTATGCATCGGTCATCTTTTATCTTGCTTTGCATTGATGATTTAGAGTAGAAGTGATTAATTTGCTTTGAGTGAGAGGTTCTTGTGTATACTCATTGGTCATTCCCTTGTCATAGTATGGACTTGGTCATTCTCCATAGGTCTTTGCTAGTCATGGCTTCTCCTATTCACTATCCCCATCCACCTGTTATCTTTCGCTTTTTATTTGATCCCAACTTGCACTTTGACTAGTGAGATTGAGGACCTTCCCCCACTTATGCCTCTGTGTTGGATAGACTCCATGTTGTTATTTTTTTAGTGCAGCTGCGAGACCCATTCTCAGAGAGAATGGTACCCTAGTCAGTTAACTAGGGTTCCTGGTCAAGTTAACCAGGCAGAGTAATGTGTAAGACCCTAGAAGGTACCCTAGGGCCCCCAGCTGTCTCCTGGGGTTCTTGGTCAAGGACCAAGCAGGTTGATGCCATGGCAAAGTCCCTAGCATGTGGCTAGGGCCCCTATTTGTCTCCAGGGTATTCTGGTCTAGAACCAGACGGTTTCTTGGTCATGATGACCAAGCAGATCCTACAGGTTGAGACAGAGACTTCCTAGGTCCTGCAGATGGTTGATCAACATTCAGCCTAGGACTGAATGCTCAGCTTGAGGCTGAGGACCATTCTCTGGGAGAATGGAGATCCTGGTCATGGACCAGATGGTTGATCAACATGTCCCAGTCTAGGACTGAGGTTCAGCCTTGAGCTGAAAGCCATTCATTGAGAATGGAAGATATTGTTGTCCCCTCTCCTAATCGGTTATTGCTAGGTTGCTTCTCAAGGGACTGGCCACCCCTTGACGATGTCCCTAGTATCTAACTCTTAGGAGCAGTATTAAGGACAAAAGGATTGTACCATCCGTTTGGATCTTCTCCCTTATACAGTGATGAAAATATATATAAGTATCTTAAGAGAGAGAAAAGTCTTTGGTCTTGTTGGTTCTATTTGATTGCTTGTCCACTTTGATCTTATGGTTGTTGACCCATGGTCCTATTCTTACTTGGTCCTAGCACTCTCAATTGTGTGCACCTTTGACTATGATGACTCCTACTTTATGGGGTATTTTTACCTAAGGGTTTATTAAAGACCATTGGACCATGTATTATTATGTTTTGTTATAGGGCCTTGTCCCACTTATGTTTTTGGTCTATTTACTTTATGTTGGACCTTTGATTTTTCACTTTATGATAAATTCATTAAATATTTATTTTAGTCTTATTAATAAAATCTTTATGATTTTATTAATAAAGACTTTGTGATTTTATTAATAAAGTTTTATTATTATTTATTTGTCCATTTAAGTCTTATCCTATTAATACATTGGACCATTGGTACTTTATCCTTTGACCTCTCTTTTCTTATTATTTTATTTATTTTTATTTTATTCCTATTCTAACCTAAGGTTGTTAACTCTCAATCTACATAAACCTTACAAAACTTATGTTATCATATCTTACGGTGAGCTCACACTTCACTTTTCGTTTTGTTTCTCTCGGGTAATATTTTCGGGTCTGCTCCTATTTGGATTTCACGACTGTCTCTCTCTTCACGGCTTTATCCTCACGAATCTCTCTTCACGGCTTTATCCTCATGGATCTCTCTTCACAGCTTTATCCTCACGGATCTCTCTTCACGGCTTTATCTTTACGGGTTTCTCTCACGACTTCTCTATTTTTGCTGTAGCAATTGATTCCGGTTGTAGCATGTGATTCTCTCACGGCTTTTCTATTTTTGCTGTAGCATTTGATTCCGGCTGTAGCTTGTGACTGTCTCACGGCTTTTCTATTTTTGCTGTAGCATTTGATTCCGGTTGTAGCTTGTGACTGTCTCACGGCTTTACTATTTTGCTGTAGCATTTGATTCCGGTTGTAGCTTGTGGTTGTCTCACGGCTTCTCTATTTTTGCTGTAGCATGTGACTGTCTCACGGCTTCTCTATTTTTGATGTAGCATTTGATTGTCTCTATTCTGGCTGTAGCATGTGACTGTCTCACGGTTTCTCTATTTTGGCTGTAGCATTTGATTGACTCACAGTTTCTCTATTCTGGCTGTAGCATTTGATTGACTCACATTTTTTCTATTCTAGCTGTAGCATTCAGCAGTCTCACGGTTTCTCTATCTCACGACCAGCTCCTGCACTGGTTGAATTTCTCATCACTAAAATTGAACTCTGTGTAAATTCATGTGAGTGAGTGTTTTCTTACGTGCTTGACCTTTGTAGTCTGCAGCACCTGTGTGTCTTTCTTACTACTGTCATTTTCTTATTAATTGAAGAACTTGAGGTCTGTTTTATTCTACCTGAACCTTCTCTCTCTTAAGGTACGTATATGGTTTAACTAGTTTGACTTGTCCTTTCAGTGACAAGATCAAACTCAGAACTATCTGAGTATAAGTTGGATCCAAATGGTTGTTTTAATTCTTTAATGCAGTACATGTTTATTTTACTATAGTTCATTTATTTTATTTTTCTGAACTTAGCATTTGATGATTCTCGAGGACCAACATTAATGCAGTGACTAAATGGAGCATTAAGTAGAAAGAGATGAAAATTATGTTTTAAATCAGTTTAAATTTAAATTAAGCAGTACAATTGTTTACATGTTCTTGTATCAAGGTTGTTATATGTGATAAAACGTACATAACCTGTAATTTTAACATGGTATCAGAGCCTTAGGGTGTAGCTAACTCTGTTTTGCAGCCAACAGAAACTACATCGATCCGAAAACAAGACCTCTATTTCACAGAAGCTTACTTGGCAGGTTGACTGTAAGGGTTTGAAATGGCCTCTAACTCTGTAAAGGCAGAAGATAGGCTTGAAGGAGCCTCCAACTTTAATGCATGGAAGGCCAAGGTCTTAAATATTTTGGAGGAAAATGATTTGGATGAATTGGTCACTAATGTTGTGGAAGAACCCACAACAGCTCAAGGAAGAGCAACATTTAAGAAGAAGCAAGCTAAAACAAAGAGGGTGATTTTTGACTCAGTCAAAGATAATTTGATGCCTATAATAGCTCCTCTAAGGACAGCCAAGGAATGTTTTGATGCCCTAGCTAATCTCTATGAAAAGAAGGCACCTACTCAAAAGAGGGTCTTGAAAAGCAGCTCCGTTCATTAAAGATGGAGGATAAAGAAACAGTTGCCTCTTTCTTCTCAAAGATTGCTCAGTTAAAAGATCAACTCATGGAAATTGGAGTTGAAGTAGATGATGATGATCTTGTGCAAACAGCTGTAAATGGCCTCCCTACATCTTGGGAGACATTCCTTTCAGCAGTGAATGGAAGAGAAACTCAACCAAGCTTTGATAGATTATGGCATGATTGCCTAGAAGAAGAAGGCAGAATCCAGAGTAGGTCTGGACGTCAAACTGAAAAGAACATTGCTCTTACTGCCAAAACAAGGAGAGAAAGAAGTTTCCCTCAGCACCAGAACAAGGGTAAGAGACCTCAAGGTAATCACTCTCATAAGTCAAAAGTAAGATGTTTTAAATGTAACAAGCTCGGTCATTATGCCAACGTTTGTAGAAATCCTCCTAAGAAGAATTGGCATAAAGGGAAGCACCATGCTTCAACTGCTATAGAAGAAGAAGAGCCTCAACAAAAGAAATCTAAAGTTGAGACCAAAGAAAAAGATCAAAAAGAGTACTACCTTATTTCAGCGCTCTCAAGTTCCATCTCCAACTCATCAGACTCATGGTGGATTGACAGTGGGGCCACCAAGCATATGACTGGATACAAACAGGCACTTGTAGGTTACAAGGCCAAGAAGTTTAATGCAAAAGTGGAGATGGAAAACAGAAGTACCCTTGAAATAAAAGGAGTTGGTTCAACAGCCTTAAAACTCGATTCAGGTACATTAATTCATGTTGAAGAAATTTTTTATGTTCCTGGTTTAAAGAGGAATGTTCTTTCAGTGGCAATTTTAGAAGACAAAGGGTTCTCTATAGCCTTCACAGAAGGAAAAGCTTTAGTATGGACTAAAGGTGGAAATATGAGCTCAGCTTTTGAAATTGGTGACCGTGAAGGAGACCTTTACAAGGTTTCAGGACATGTTGTTAAAGCTCTAGTGAATAACCCTTGTCAAGTTTCAGAGATCAAGAGGGAGTCTTACAATGTCTCGAACATAGAAGTCCATGAGACTTCTCATTCAGAGAAACAGAGGGAGAAGGCCAAGAAGCCTTCAGTTGATCTCACTAAGGAACCTTTTGTGGGGTTTCAAGGTTGCTCCAATGAGAGCCATGTCACAGATTCAAGTTCAACCAAAAATGTGGAGTTAACCAAACTTCAAGTTTGGAACAATGTTTTTCAGTTGAAAATGGATAATGATATATGGAAAGTGATTCTCAGACAACAAGGAAAGTCAAATATAACTTCCATTTGGAACTTTAAGATCAAAGTGTTTGCTGACATTCAGAGTTCTTTGAAGCTCTCAGAAATTCCTGTATTCTATGACAGGTTGTTTCACCATGACAAGGACATGGTGCAGTTGTCAGTTATGTGGACTAAGCCTCTGTCCTTGACAAGCTTAGCGTTGCTGAGAATGCCTCTCTTGCTAAGAGGGAGTGTTATTTTTTTAGTGCAGCTGCGAGACCCATTCTCAGAGAGAATGGTACCCTAGTCAGTTAACTAGGGTTCCTGGTCAAGTTAACCAGGCAGAGTAATGTGTAAGACCCTAGAAGGTACCCTAGGGCCCCCAGCTGTCTCCTGGGGTTCTTGGTCAAGGACCAAGCAGGTTGATGCCATGGCAAAGTTCCTAGCATGTGGCTAGGGCCCCTATTTGTCTCCAGGGTATTCTGGTCTAGAACCAAACGGTTTCTTGGTCATGATGACCAAGCAGATCCTGCAGGTTGAGACAGAGACTTCCTAGGTCCTACAGATGGTTGATCAACATTCAGCCTAGGACTGAATGCTCAGCTTGAGGCTGAGGACCATTCTCTGGGAGAATGGAGATCCTGGTCATGGACTAGATGGTTGATCAACATGTCCCAGTCTAGGACTGAGGTTCAGCCTTGAGCTGAAAGCCATTCATTGAGAATGGAAGATATTGTTGTCCCCTCTCCTAATCGGTTATTGCTAGGTTGCTTCTCAAGGGACTGGCCACCCCTTGACGATGTCCCTAGTATCTAACTCTTAGGAGCAGTATTAAGGACAAAAGGATTGTACCATCCGTTTGGATCTTCTCCCTTATACAGTGATGAAAATATATATAAGTATCTTAAGAGAGAGAAAAGTCTTTGGTCTTGTTGGTTCTATTTGATTGCTTGTCCACTTTGATCTTATGGTTGTTGACCCATGGTCCTATTCTTACTTGGTCCTAGCACTCTCAATTGTGTGCACCTTTGACTATGATGACTCCTACTTTATGGAGTATTTTTACCTAAGGGTTTATTAAAGACCATTGGACCATGTATTATTATGTTTTGTTATAGGGCCTTGTCCCACTTATGTTTTTGGTCTATTTACTTTATGTTGGACCTTTGATTTTTCACTTTATGATAAATTCATTAAATATTTATTTTAGTCTTATTAATAAAATCTTTATGATTTTATTAATAAAGACTTTGTGATTTTATTAATAGAGTTTTATTATTATTTATTTGTCCATTTAAGTCTTATCCTATTAATACATTGGACCATTGGTACTTTAT
The DNA here is from genome assembly GCA_027924585.1 of Larix kaempferi. Taxonomy (NCBI): domain Eukaryota; kingdom Viridiplantae; phylum Streptophyta; class Pinopsida; order Pinales; family Pinaceae; genus Larix; species Larix kaempferi. The sequence goes on along the minus strand of BSBM01000816.1, from coordinate 466,249 downwards.
CCTTTGACCTCTCTTTTCTTATTATTTTATTTATTTTATTTTATTCCTATTCTAACCTAAGGTTGTTAACTCTCAATCTATATAAACCTTACAAAACTTATGTTATCATATCTTACGATGAGCTCACACTTCACTTTTCGTTTTGGTTCTCTCGGGTAATATTTTCGGGTCTGCTCCTATTTGGATTTCACGACTGTCTCTCTCTTCACGGCTTTATCCTCACGGATCTCTCGTCACGGCTTTATCCTCACGGTTCTCTCTTCACGGCTTTATCTTCACAGGTTTCTCTCACGACTTCTCTATTTTTGCTGTAGCAATTGATTCCAGTTGTAGCATGTGATTCTCTCACGGCTTTTCTATTTTTGCTGTAGCATTTGATTCCGGCTGTAGCTTGTGACTGTCTCACGGCTTCTCTATTTTTGTTGTAGCATTTGATTCCGGCTATAGCTTGTGACTGTCTCACGGCTTTACTATTTTGCTGTAGCATTTGATTCCGGCTGTAGCTTGTGACTGTCTCACGGCTTCTCTATTTTTGCTGTAGCATGTGACTGTCTCACGGCTTCTCTATTTTTGCTGTAGCATTTGATTGTCTCTATTCTGGCTGTATCATGTGACTGTCTCACGGTTTCTCTATTTTGGCTGTAGCATTTGATTGACTCACAGTTTCTCTATTCTGGCTGTAGCATTTGATTGACTCACAGTTTTTCTATTCTGGCTGTAGCATTCAGCAGTCTCACGGTTTCTCTATCTCACGACCAGCTCCTTCACTGGTTGAATTTCTCATCACTATAATTGAACTCTGTGTAAATTCATGTGAGTGAGTGTTTTCTTACGTGCTTGACCTTTGTAGTTTGCAGCACCTGTGTGTCTTTCTTACTACTGTCATTTTCTTATTAATTGAAGAACTTGAGGTCTGTTTTATTCTACCTGAACCTTCTCTCTCTTAAGGTACGTATATGGTTTAACTAGTTTGACTTGTCCTTTCAGTGACAAGATCAAACTCAGAACTATCTGAGTATAAGTTGGATCCAAATGGTTGTTTTAATTCTTTAATGCAATACATGTTTATTTTACTATAGTTCATTTATTTATTTTTTCTGAACTTAGCATTTGATGATTCTCGAGGACCAACATTAATGCAGTGACTAAATGGAGCATTAAGTTGAAAGAGATGAAAATTATGTTTTAAATCAGTTTAAATTTAAATTAAGCAGTACAATTGTTTACATGTTCTTGTATCAAGGTTGTTATATGTGATAAAACGTACATAACCTGTAATTTTAACACATGTTTACCTGTGTCTCGGCTCTGGAGTGTGTGGCCTAGTACCTTCTAGTCTGCTTGTATGATGCCAAGTAGATCAGTTGTGTGGCTAGTGTCACCGGAATGTTTTCCCTTAGTCCTCGAAAACAAGTACTCTTGCAAAAGCATCGGATCGCATAAACGCTCAATCTAAATGGATGCAAAAGGTCAACAACAAAAGTGTTTTTAAACACTAAAGCAAATAAATAAATAAAATCTTGCGTAGCTAGTCAGTGGCCAAGGGACAAACACTCATCCCTTGTATGATGTAAAGTCGTTTGCCCCTATAGGGAAACAGGGTGGTAACTCCATGACACCTATGGATGGTGGCGGGCAATGGTGGTAAGACTGAGTCATTATCTGAGGCCGACAAGGCTATTCAGGGCACCTGCTCTTGGAGGCTGGCTAGTGAAAGTTGATCGTAATAATTAAATGTTAAATGTTAAATTTGAAATGTGCAAAAGTTGATAGTAAGTCAAATGTAAAAAGATTGCTTGTCTAGAGTCTATTGGAAGCCTTCTAAGCACTCTACCCATTTGTGAGGCACCGCCATTCCCTAGTGTCTTCCATCCGGCATATGTATGAGTGGTTTCCCCTTTCCCTCATGTCCGAGAGATCACAGTGTTGAGGTTGTCAAGTCAAATCCCCTTATCCTAGCCTTGTTTCATCCACTTTCACCCATAGCTAGCAAAATGGTCAAGTCTGTAAATGAGTATACACTTGAGGCTTTTATTTGGAGTGATTTATTACTTTGAATCTAGATTTACTGTTGAAATTTTTATTCATGGTCGCCATTATAGTGCCACTTAATGCTTTAGTCTTGCTACTAATATAAATAAGGGAGCATATTTCATCCATTTGTACATGCAGGATCAGTTGTTTTCAGTTTGGGTCATTATTTTGATCATTTATGACCTGGTCAAACCAGTTTGACCAAGTCAACAGTAGTTTCCGGGATGAGTTTGGCTGACAGAGTTCGATTTTGGTTATTCATGGCCCTTTGATGTTCATTAGATGGTTTCATGCTCTAGACATTGATTTTCCAGGGTGGCTTGCATTAGTTTTATTGTTATCAGCATTTACAGGCCATATTTTTATTCTTCGAGCATGGATGGACTTACAGATGTATTTATTGGTGGACATATGGTGTATGAGTACTCATTCATTGTGGATTTGGACATTCTGAGTCCATTGGTGCACTTAGATCTCAGTTTTGAGCACAAGCACTTGATGATATGGCCAGTTTATCTTCCAACAGCAGAGTACCATGGAAAAATAGCATTAAAAAAGGTGAAAATGGCTCACAAGGAAATCAATTGGGCTTAATGGGGCAAGGAAATGGCATGAAATTTGTTTTGGGACTATTATTGATGCTCTGGACACCTTCTGGCATGGTCTTCATCACTTGTTGGGGTCCACACAATTTTATATCTCTCCTTGGGGGCGTCATCTTCCATAGAGGGGGCGCACTTCTTAGTTGTACTTTGATGATCACATGTTATATCTTATGTTGATGTACTAGGGGGTGTTAGTGGAGTGATATTTGTACCTCCTAGCACCCCTCTCTTATGTTATTATGATACTCTAGACACCTTCCGACATGGTCTTCATCGCTTGTTGGGGGCCACACAATTTTATATCTCTCCTTGGGGGCATCATCTTCCATAGAGGGGACGCACTTCTTAGTTGTACCTTGATGATCAAATGTTATATCTTATGTTGATGTACTAGGGGGTGCTAGTGGAGTGATATTTGTACCTCTCTTATGTTATTATGATGTACCTTGTCATATCTTATGTCATACACACCCCCTAGGCGTCATTGAGGGATGTGCATTCCCCTCCTTGAGTGATCTCATGTATATTATCCAGCACTATCTTGATGTATTATCTTTTGATCCTAGCCCTCCATACTTTTGGGTTTAGGGTTTTTGTATTGTGAGGATCTATTTATTCGATCTCTCACTCATTTGTAAAGGACTTTTGGCTCTTGGAACTTTGGTAATAAAGGAAAAAAATTTAAGATCTCTTGCAAAATCTTTGATGAATGTTCTTGTACATGATTGGAATGCCTCTTTCTTAGACATTTAAGCAAAATCGTTGTGGTTTTAAGACAAAAATTGTGGAGGCCGAATTGTTTTATGCAGGGTGCGATTGGTTGAGGACGTCATTGTGAGGGATCTCAATCTCTCCTTCTTGCAAATCGTTTCATCTCAGGGAGTATCCAATTGTGATGTAGTCCATTGATTTATTTTCTTGACATGTCTTCCATTTATTCTCTCTTATTCCTGTAGATCAAATCTAACATCTGTTGTTTGTGTTTTGCAGGGAGAAGGGGGCGCACTTCCACTACTTGGGCAAATCGATCCAGCTTGAACCCTCTAGATCTAACTCGAAATTGTAAATAGGTGAAAGGATCATCAATGTACTTGGCGGCCGCAAGATTTAAAAGTAAGATCTTTGAATTTTTCTATTGTTTCAAATTTCTATTCCTTTAATCATTCAAATTTCAAAGTTTAAAACCCTCATCTCTTAGATCTAGGAGATCGGATGATTTTCTTGGCTGGTCATTCAAAACCCAAGTTGGAAATAATTACAAACCCCTAGAGACCAAGTTTGAACCAAAACCAACTCCATTTTCCCTAGATCTAGCATTGGTCCTCCTTGGGGCAATTCGCCCTCCTTGGGGATTTGATCATTTACTCCGATCTACAATTTGGGTGTTGCTCGATTGTTCTTCAAAGCTTATTAGATCTAACCCCATGCAACAAATCTAAGTGCCTTTTTACCCCTAAACCCCCCCACCCCCATTTTGACCATCTTAGATTTTATTGCCTAAACCTTAGGTGGATCTATTTGGGTATTTTTCATTGGCACTAGATCTATCTAGATCTACTTCATAAACCCGTAGTATACTGATAAGTCTTTGAGGTTGAGCATTTCTCCTATCTCTAAACCCTCTCAATCGGTCCCTAACTCCTCTATCCCACATCCATTTGCTAGATCTAGATCAATCAACTCAAGATTTCATTGCTTTGTCTCATCCATATCATTTAGTGTGTCTTGCGTCGGTTCATTAACCCTCATTGGTTGGCTAGGGTCTCCCCCTTGATCTTTCTCCTAGCTTGATCTAAAGTTACAAGAGCCCGTTCGGTGTGACAACCATTAAATCAAGTGGTGAACAAGGCCCTTAAGAGTGTCACAAGTTTAGCTGCCCACCTCTATCGTCCCGGATAGGATACCTGTAGTGGCAGCTACAATCTTTGTGATAACAAGACCTAAAGGCAATTGGTAGGCATAATACCTTGTATTTTGACCTCAAACCATCCTTAGGACCTATTATGCCAAATTCTGTCGACATACTTTTTTAACTTATATTTGCTTCTGCAAATGATATATCCCAGGCTATTGTGGTACATTTCTATTATTTGTGGGGCCTTCTATATGATTCCAATGATGTGATGATCAAGTATATATGCCATTTTCTATTGCTATATCATGACAGATGATGTATAACGATGATATCTTATTGGATGTTGTACTTCATACTTCTATTTCTACATGATGTATTTGATTGTTTGATGGGTATAGGTAGTAGTACCAATCATAGGTTGACAAGGGCGAAGGGGTTTTGATTTACTTACATACAATGAACCTAAATGACTCTTAGTTTTTACAAGGATTATTGCCCCCTTCTTCGGATTCCATGTATGACCACTCCATTTCATCCACATCATTTCATATTCTGGTCTGCATCCTAAGGGTTTGACTTTGAACATGATAAGATTGACTCTTACTCTCCCCCTCTATAACTCTTTCACTATGTGTACCTCCATGTTTTCCCTATGTCTTCGGCTTGTTGTGTTGTGGTGAATCCTCAGTACAAGACGCTTTTGGGTAGAACCTCATGGTCGGTTGTCAATAGTCAAGAAGAACTACAAGTAGAGAATCCTAATGTAGAAGGTTCCTGGGTATGCTCCCCGTGGTTGACTGTCATTGTGATGTCCCTTTCCAAGTGATTAATCTAGGTGGATATTTGATGTCACTCGGGCCTAAACTATTTTAATTTTTTTAAAGTGACATTTTGGACAGTATGTAGCGTTTCATGGTATTTCCCATCGTATGGGGTTTCAGAAGAAGATTAAACAGGAGACAACACCTCAGAGGGGGGGATGTTGATTTGATATTGATTTCTTGTGACCCTCTTGGGGACCTAGAGTTTTCGTTGCGGTTTGGCAAAACCCCTCCATTCTCGTTTGGTTTTGGTAGTGAAATATATACCCTATCTAAACCATTGACCTATCCAACATTCATTGAGCCACCGGAGTTTATCTTACAATTACTCTTCATTACTTAGTTTCATTTCTAGAGGAGTCTAAATTCAGAATGGATCATGGTACTTGAAGAATCCTCCGAATTGAGAAGGAGGAGTTTGACGGCTTCTTAGGGACAATTCGAATCAAGCCATTTGGGGGACGAGCTCTTGAGGAAGGTAAGCCTAGGAGGGAGGTTGATCCCTTGTGAAGGGATCGTGATCATTGGAGTGGAAGCAAGAAGGGAAAACGGAGCCGAGGAAGAGGTTGATTCCCTTGGAGACCATCACTGCAGGAAGAGACCGTGAGGCGCAAAGAGAAGACCGTAAGGAGGGGGTCGTCCCATTTGGAAGTTGTAGCGGCAAGAGGGGGCCGAGAGGAGTAACGAGAGAGGGCCTATCCATTGAGGTTGAGCATTGTGAAGAGAAGAGGCCAAATAGGAGAAGGGGTCGTCCCCTAAGTCCGAATTGACAAAGAAGGAGACTACAGGCTTGGAGAAGATACATGGACCCATTGCGAGAAGAGGAATCCATCTACAGAGTTGGGGAAAAGTCTAAAAATCAATTCGTGCAAACTACAGCACATTTGTAGCGGCCAAATTATATTCTAAGGAGACCTCATTCATCCAAGGAGGGGCAACAGTGATTATTGGCATCATTCTCAGGTTTCTTATTGTTCTTAGTTCAACATAGCATAGTTGCTATAGCAATCGTTAGATTGTTGTGTTGTACCACCTACTAGCCATAATAAAATTGTTGAATGTTTTCTCCTATATTGAGCATATTTGGAATGGTCACAATGTGTTTGACAAAATGTCTAGTAGAATGCCATTTACTTGAAGAAAGTTATGAATCAATGTAAGGCAAATGTTTGATAAAAGCACTCAATCAACAACTCAACTAGCAGTAGCCACAAACAACACTACCTTTCTTGCCTAGTACAGTGGGGACATTACATTGGTATTAAAGCCAGGTTATCTTGCCAACCTATAAATGCATGAGTAATTGATGGTGCGGGGTAAGGGTGGAGTACCCCTCACAAGGACAGATTCTTCAGAAGAAGAGAGGGATATGGGTGATAGACGAGAACCTACAGAGGATAGAATGCCTCAGATACTGGCCGACTTGGTCAAGGGGAAAAATGAAACAAGGAATGCATTGATCAGTTTGCATCAACAAAGTCGTGAGGTGTTCAAGAAGTTGTTGGAGCCACACAAGAATTCAGTTGATACAAGACATGTGGGATCTAGTAGATCACACGAAGGTGGCAGGGATCATGCAGAGGGTAGTAATACCCACATGCCAACACGAGTTTCTCCACAGTCAGGAAGCAGGAGGACCCAAAGGCCATTATTTCCGAAATTCCTAGAGGAGCAGCCTCAAGGAATACAGGAGTAGCAGGTTGACGTGGACATGTGCCTCAGGGACTATGAGGCACTACCATATGCTAGGCCGTTGTCTCATTTGCCGATTACTACAACGCAAACACAGGGGACAGGCTTAGGAAAGAAGCATCTCAGTACTAGCATAACTATGACTTGATGCGGAGGGTGGGGCTATTGACTGTCCCACTTTTTTATGGTTCTGCTCGAAGCACAGCCAGAGCTTGGATAAATATGTTAGACATTTACTTCCAACTTAACCCAATGACGGAGACAGAGGCAATTAAATTTCCCATGGTGCACTTGGAGGGAGGAGCTAATGAGTGGTGGTACCATGGGCTAGTGACATTGGGACATGTTAGTATCACATCTTACACAGATTTCACCCAGAGGTTGATAGACCAGTTCAACAAAAAGGATCCTGAGATCCACTTCAAAGAGTTATCCCTGTTGAGACAAATGAGTACATCTACAACCTACATTACTAAGTTCCAAAGGATGGCAGACATGGTGACCGATATTTTTGAGCAGAGTTTGGTGATGTTGTTTACAGAGGGGTTGACTGAGCCATTGAGGGGTTGGGTGAAGGCCTTTAGGCCTACAACATTATGGGATGCTATTATGAGGGCCCAGGACATGGAGGATGTTGTGTCCAAGATGGCACCAGCAAAACCCTTTGTTCAGCAAAAGTGTAAGGAGACGAACCCTCCCCAGAGGCCATGGACGGGGAAGGACAGGATGGACGAAGAAACTCGGAAAGAGTTGAGGAGGATGAGGCTTTGCTACGATTGCAAAGAGCCTTGGGAGCCAGGTCATAGGTGCATGGGAAAGGGCAAGGTGCACTACATAGAGGTATTTTCGGATGACGAGGATAGTGGTGGGGATGATCCACTTAGCATACAAGAGAGTGACCCGTGCAAGAAAGGGCCACCGCACCTTGAGACTACAGAGGACGCACAGTTACAGGATGATGTCAAAAGGATAACCATTGCCACACTTTTAGGAGTTCCCCAATACTATACTTTTAGGGTTAGGGGCATTTTGCAAGGGTAGAGAGTTAAAGCACTGATTGATGGTGGGGCTACCCACAACTTCATAGATGCAGCACTTGTCTCTAGGAGGCACATTCCCACAGAATAATTTGAAGGATTTTACGTAGTGGTAGCAGATGGGTACAACATGACTTTACTCGGAGGATTGGAGAGTTGAGTATGATGATGGGCCACTATACATTGATCGATGACTTCTATATAGTGGATTTGGCAGATACCAATAATGTATTGGGAGTCCAGTTGTTGTATTCACTCAAAGACTTCAAAATGAATTATCAGCTCATCGGGATGGAGTTCTTGGACAAAGGGGGTCAACAAGTTGTTCTAAGAGGCATGGAGACAGGTGTCCCCAAGATCGTGTCTAGCAGACGCATGGAGGCCATTGATAGACAAGGAGACATAGGCATGCTCAAGGATACAGGTTCAAGCAGCATCAGTAGAGTGATGGATACAGTAGCACATACGAGACACAAGAGGGTACAGGAGGATGTTGTCGTGTGCAATAGAATATGGGGATCAATAGTGGCACATGGTGATGTCCAATGGAGTTTTGGAGCGTTTTCCTCAAGGAGACCTCCTGACAGAGATCTCGAGCATATCCTTGAGTTTAGTTTACTTAGGATCGGTGAGTGGATGGGTAAGCCTCAAAGAGCAGTAGATCCCTCGATGATCTATCTTTATCTGGGATATCATCAGATGAGGGTTAGGGAGCAAGATGCTCACAGGCCTGCTTCCAAACTTCATTATGGGTTCTAGGTCATGCCCTTGGGGTTGACCAACACACTAGCTACTTTCCAGTCGCACATGCAATTGCTGAGATATCTATTGTTGTTATATAACAAGACTTGGGAGGTTCACCTGAGTCAGTTGGATGAGACTAGTGACATTATGGCCACAACGGAGGTCTTCCACTTGGACCATGGTATTGGTGCACAGAGTGCATGGCAGGAGATCTAGGGTATATTAGATCAATTCACTGGGATTACAGTCGATGAAGTAGGGGATGGCATCATCTCCTATAGGGATCGCACATGTTTTGACACTGAATCCTCACTTCAGGAGAGGATCATGAGGGCTAGGCAGGATTCACACTTGGCAGGACATGCTCGGTAATTGCATGACTTTGAGGTACCATAGGTGGCGGAACTATTCTCCAGGGAGGTGCTTCGACCCCATGGGTTACTTGGGCACATTGAAAGTGATGGGGTTACGAGATTTCTCGATGCAGTTTGCCAGGGGCCAAGCATATTAGCAGGATTAGAGTCGTTTCCTGGAACTTGGATTCCACCAAAGGATTGCATACCAGGGGCTTGGCTTAGTGGGACTCCGATGATTATCAACAAGGCACAACAACAATCAGCAAGAGTTGGGTTTTGTGGACCCCCTACATGGTGGTGGGATCCAAGCATTCATCCGAGCGATAGATTGCTTCAGATTGGAGAGATGATCGCCATAGTTGTGTCAATGATTGGTCCACTATATTTTTGGGATGTCAGTGGAGGATATATTGAGATTTCTTCTATATGGCAGGACAGACTTCCAATGCTCGAGATCAAGTGTGACAGTGGATTTGCAGGACTTGACTTCACCTGGGTGCTTAGGCAAGCCATTATTCATAGCGGTAGGTTCAGCCTTTATAGATATTTCAGCTGGATTCCAGAGGAGGAGGATGCTGACAAGGCATGACAATCGAATGGTTATGATCAAAGTGGCGCAGCGTCGGCATGGTAGTCCCTTTTTGAGATTAGCTTGGGACCCTGGGATTTCAATATGGGTCAGTACAGCAACTAACACAGAGGCGAAAGCCAGTTTTTGCTCTGAGGAGATCGGGTTCCTAGTAGAGCATTTCGATGAGGGGTTGATCGAGTTGTCGTCATATCAGATTGCTCTACTTATCGACAGTATTTAGGAGTATTCCTATGTCAATATTCTGTTGGACCTTGTATCGAACGGGGGATGCTTCACTCCTTTCCAATTGGTTTGGGACCCTAGTATCATTTTCAGTTTCAGTATGATTCAATTGATGGAGTAACTGGTTGTAGTGGCATTGCTCAAGGACAAGCAATATCGAGAAGGGAGGACTATGATGTCCCTTTCCAGGTGATTAGTCCAAGTGTATATTTGATGTCACTCAGGCTTAAACTTTTTTTTTAAAGTGACATTCAGGATGGTATGGGGTGTTTCATGGTATTGCATATGGAATGGGGTTACAAAAGAAGATTAAAGAGGAGGCAACACCTCAGAGGCGGGGATGTTGATTTGATACTGATTTCTTATGACCGTCTGGGGGACCCAAAGTTTTCGATGGGGCTTGGCAAAACCCCTCCATTCTCATTTGGTTTTGGTAGTGAAAAAACTACCCTAGCTAAACCAATGACCTATCCAAGATTCATTGAGCCATCGGGGTTTATCTTGCAATTAATCTTCATTACTTCCCTTCATTTTCAGAGGAATCTAAATTCACCTTCCTTCCGGATCCTGGTACTTGAAGAATCTGCCAGAATTGAGAAGTAGGAGGCCGATGGCTCCTTAGGGATAATTGACATTAGGCCATTTGGGGGCCAAACTCTTGAGGAGGGCCAGTGATCCAAGAGAATCTTTCTGATCGATCCAAAATAAATTTCTTAAATGCTGAAACGAAGGGCACCATGGGGTAGAGCTTGTCGAGAGCTTTCCAGCGACGCTTGATTCATCTCAATCGAACTCTGTATGACAATATATGATCTTCTAAATTTTTGTTCAAACAGGCAAAAAGGGAAAAGGGGGTGCGACATGGCACTCTCACAGTATGCCACGTGGCATGTACAATGTTGACGTGGCAACACCATGAGGCGCCACATGGCAGGCAATGTGCTGAGTTGGCAAGTTGTACATCCGAGTTGGCAGACAAGTGGATTCACCTAGCAGAGACATGTGGCAAGGAGATTGTACTGTGGTTGCACAGGTGGACCAATCAGGAGCTACCACATGGCAATCTGATTGATCTGTTTTGGTTTCATCTACCCAAAATATATGCGAGCAGGCAGGATCGAACCCCGAACCTCTTGAATGCTAATACAACATCTTACCAATGGATCCACGGATGTTCCTAATTATGCATTGTAAACACCTTCTATTTAAAGTTTTAAATGTTTCAATGGTGTGTTAAAAGAGATCGAGGGCTAAACCCCAATCCCATGGCACATTTCGTTATACATTTGAAACCACACCCAAAGTCCGCGACAGTGTATGTTATGCCATATCAAAAGTCCATGGGTAATGTTGGTTATATATAATATATGGTGGTTGGCTGTTAATAAAAGCGCGGAGCCAAGGGTTTGACCCCGACTCTCCTACGTAACAATGCGCATGTGTTACCACCACACCACCGCTCGACGATTGGACGTGGAATGGTACAATATATTTTTAAATTGCAATTGGATTTCCCTCCCAAAAAGGGAGCGCCCTCTACGAGATTGAAACCATGGCATATTGGCTGCCACGAAACAAAGTTTAGAGTACAGAGTTCGAGACAAAGTTCATACGCACGATTCTCGAGGTGCACTATACAGAATTTTGTAGGGTTGTTGTCTTGATTTGTGTGCCAGGGGTCCCTATGTAATTGGACAAAATATAGGTGAGTTTATACTCATTTTTATCAACATTTCAAGGATTCCAGTGGCAGTCTCTATTTCTGCATCTCTAAACAAGGCAGTCTCTATTTCTGCATCTAAACAACAGATTTGGAAGATGACTTTAGAATTCATTGTAAACTCAGCATTTGAAGATTAATGGATCGATCTCACATTGGAAGTGGACCAAGAGATGTAGCCCATTCAAGGTGAACTCCATTATCAATCTTCTTCTCAACTTCATGGTTTGCTTCTCTTTGTTTTGTTTCACTCAGTAATTTGAGCTCTCATTAAGCTTGTTTATTAAGCCTTTAAAGTTAACTATTTAAGTTCATTCACATGCAATTCAAGTGTTATTTTCAGATCATGTTTGGTATCAAAGCAGGTATAACCAAGGAATTGCAAGTATGAATGTTAACCAAGCTCAAGTTTAAGCGTGGTGAAGGGTTTCTTGAAGATCAAAATCCCGAGATTGGAACAAGGCATAGAAGAAAGGAAATGGCATCACCAGAAGAAGAGAATCCTTTTGATATTGATAAGGCTTGGAAATGAAGACCATGGTGGAAGAAATGTACGAGGATAGAAAGAAATCCAAGGAAGAAAGTACAATGAAAGCAATTGGTAAAGGTAAAGGAGTAGGAAGTGGTGGTGACCCTCTGGAAAGTCCGGTTGTCACATCCATAGTAACCGGGCTACCATGATTGCAAACCAGTTCTGAGTATTTTTCCGAGCCAGTCCTTTGCATGTTTTGCACGAGATCAGCAAATGATGAGCAGCATATTTATGATCACTCTCATGTATTCAGTGGATCCAGAGCTTATATATTTCACAGTCTCATGCCAGGACTGAGCCTCATGACCCCAGGTCGATGACTGAGTTAGCCATTCTTCTATCATCTAGAGGAGATTGATGACAGTGCCTATGATTTAGTCAGATGCAATGCTTCAGTATGATTCAGATGTTCAGATCAGAGACTCAGGTATATGATCCAACAGGTGTATGGTTTGTGCATTTGGACTGTTGATGTGCTCCTTTCTTTATCTTGGTAGTTTTGACTGGGTATATGATGGTTGTTTACTGGCGATATTCTATATTGTTCTTACTGTGTTGTTTAGAGTAGAGGTGATTCAGTTACTATGAGTAGGAGCTTCTTGTGTATACTTATTGATCATGCCCTTTTTCTTATAAGTATGGACTTAGTCATTCCCTTGGTAGGGCTTTTGCTAGTCATGGCATCATCAGCCACTTTCCCATCCATCTATTATCTTCTAGTCTCGATTTGATCCCGACTTACACCTTAACTAGTGATCTCGAGGAATTCTCCCACCTAGACCTCTTTGTTGGATAGACTCCATGTTTACTTTGTGTCTCGGCTCTGGCAATGAAGGGAGGTACCATAACATTGTCATCAAATGATCAACCTAGAATAGGAGCTTTTAGTATTGGAGAGGTAGGGAGCGCCTCGGGAGCGTGCTCCCAAAACTGGGAGCGTTTTGGGAGCAAGCTTCCGAAGGAAGCGAGCTTCGGGAGCAGAAGCGAGCTTCGGGAGCGGGAGCGAGGGGGTGGGGGGCGCTCCCACGCAACATAGGGCGATACCATACTCCAAGTGTTGACGGCTAGGTTAAAATGCACAGATTGGACCTCAAACAAAACATGTACAATAGACCAAGTTTCTTCAAGGTCACGGCTAGGTCAAAATCAGATGTCAACTGGGAGATCAAACTTCAATCAAGCTTCACCAATCACATTGAAGGTAGCAGCAGCAAGATCAACCTTAAACAAATATCAAAAAACCAGATCTGAGATGAAGCCGGTAGGTGACCTTAAAGCAATTGATCAAGCAACAGATAATCCCCTAACCCTTGACGTCAAGCGGGATAGAAGACAGAGCTGAGATGTGACGTTTATGAATATATCAAAATGAGAAACAAAGGATCTCTATAAATAGGATAATAGATCTTCTAGAAAGATCATTAAATTATCTTTTAAATATGTTAGGGTTCCACATAATTAGGAGGGTACCATTTAGTTAGGACAAAATAAAAGTCACGAGATATATAAATATAAAAAAGTGACTTAGGTGGGTACCAACACATTATGGTCAAAACAATAAAGTCACATTTAATAACATAAAATAAAGTAGAGTGCCTTAGGTGGGTACTAGGGTCATACAATTAAATAGGTGACGATACTATGACCAATCAATATGGTACAAGTCAAAACCATACAAACAAGAGTGGGTAGCTTGACCCATAGCCCCTAGGACCAAAGGGTAATTCAAGTAATTTAAGTAACTGTTTACACTAGCTTAAGAATCATGAGAACATATTAGGGTAATTCAAGGGTTAGGGTAACTAAGAGTCATGCCCTATGACTCTTGGGCGTCATCCTTAGGTTATAAACAGGCCATTCTCTCCTCTTCCAAGGTATGCTTGGATTATTTCTCATTCTCTTTTCTTGGTGGAAGGTGAGCGTCTCAAGCTTCAAGGGTTGTAGTGCATCACGTGTACCTCTAGCAAACCAAAGTGCTCCACAAGCTAGGATCCTAAATACGATACTTTCCATGTAACATTAGTATAAGATAGAAGAGGCTGCAGAGCACTTATAAAGTCAAGAGTGTAATACTCTGCATGTAGCATTAGTAAGAGGCCACATGGCACCCATGAGGAGAGTTCTTCTCTTTATTTAAAGATCCACATCTTCCATGTGCATTAATTCAAAGTTCAGTCCTCTTTAGCGTCTTGTTGAGCAAGTTTAGAATTCTATCAGGTCCATTATAAAAGTTCTATCCAGTCCTTTTCTCTTGCTCCATCTTTGATTGTATCCCCAAAGCTATGGAAAAAGCAATTTCATAGCAACGAGGTTTAAGCTACCAAATTAAAAGAAGGGCTGAGATTACAAAAGCCCTTCATATTAGATCGCTTTGGGAACCACCTTTGGATGCCAAGGCCATATTTGCATGGTCCTCACTGCATGATGGACCTTCTTGTTGGTCAGCACCTATGTCACTCAGGCCTGGCTCTTTCATCTTGTGCATTTTATGGAAAAAGAGAATCCCTATTTTCCAGCTCTGCAATATGGCCAAGGCAGCATAGGATTGGGCTCTGAGTCTGTCTTGACAATTCCCTCAATCTTAGCTCTCTTGGAAAACCACTCTACTTACTGAAAAACAAATCTGCACAAATGATGTTGAGGCAGCCTGGGATCTGCTCAGGGTTGAAATTCATTTTCATTTGTGGAACACCTATAATAAAATCAAGTTCAATTGTGAAAAGAAGGAACAAATATCTGTCTGAACCAACAGAGTTGATATAGTGGTTGATCTGCCTATGCAGATTCAAGCTCAGGTTGAAAAGTGATCAAGCACCTACGGCAGGTTTCTGAATATTGGGGCAGGGCTCCATATACAATGAACCAGGTGTTTCTAGAGCACTCCCAATCCAGATCTCGTGCACTTTTTAGGTGTCACATCAAGGTTTGGGCCATCACTGGCCTTGTCATCAAACTGGTAATCAAGTTCACGAGCAGCAAGAGCAAATGCATAGCTGGTGCCACAGCTATGCATAGGACAAAACCTTAGTTTGTGCTTGAATCTCTGAACAAGTACAATTCAGCACCTTCAGCCATCCAAGTAATACAGTTCAATAAGCTAGAATTTGCCTAAGCATTCAAGGGATAAAGCTTTCATGTATATTGGAAGTACAACAAATAAAAATACCATGTCGCTAATGGAGTGTGTGTCTTTATATATATAGAGATAGATAGATAGATAGATGGTATTTTCATGATCTAATACATATTGGCTGAATTTGTTAGAATGGTTCAAAATCATGAGAAGCTCCAAATAAAATAGATTCGAGATTGAAAAGAAGCATGCCAAAAGAAACCCTTAGTTGTGCTCGCATCACTTGACCAGCATAATCGGGTATCCTCAGACAGCCAGATTGCAGACCCAATAACATACTTAAACTAGGGGTCAAAAAACACTGAAGGGGCCTTGAATTGGAAATTTTGACTTAAATTAGCAGCTAAAATATTTTCACAGTCAACAAGAATGGTAAACGAAACCAAGATAATAACATAAGTGTATTCTGCCATAGCTGGGGTAAATAACGATAAGTGAAAATTTACCTGAAAACAAAAATCCTGAGGAAGACCACAGCATCTAAGCCAGCTACTTCCAGAATATCCTCTTCCGATGCTTCCCATGCCTCCTTAATCCAACTAGCCGATGGTACTAGCCTCTCTAAACTAAAAGAATTTTTCTTCCTATGTTGTTCTTCTGCAATCTTACCAGGCAAATAAACATTAAAATTGACGGGCTGTTTTCTCAAGATGGAATACAGACAGAAAAATAATATGCATATGCCTATGTTAACACCCGCAGAAGTCAACAGAGCTGCAATATTCATGGCTTCTCAAGGTATTTAAATATTCCTTTCCTCCGTCAAATAATTTCTGGGAGGACTTCTGCAGAATTTCCTCAAAATAAAGTCAACCACAAAGATGGCATCTATGGATCTTTGCAATACTCTGTTATATTTAGAATTGACCTGCAAAACCAGGAAAGAAGGATTAATATAAGCCTATGAGCCAATTCAACCAGATATTGAAAATTTATCTAGAAATATCTATAAATAATGACTCAGCAGACTACAGTATCTACAGATATATGCAACAATGGGAGTTCACTAATAGGATAATATGGAAGCAAGCTTCAACAGGAAAGACCCAGATTCTACAATCCAACATAGGCGCCACGTACTTTGTAGACATTATCTCAATCAACAAATAGGTCCTCCTATAATGTATATCTACCACGCCTATAATATCCATAGACAAAATCACTGTTCCTTTTCCCTTGCCATTTTCACGATTTTGCTTCCATAACTCTGAAAAACTATTGTTGGATAGTCTTATTTACAATGGTTTCTATTTTAGCCAGGCCGTCTTCTTTCGGATGTTGGCTAATTTTCAGGTAAAATAGCTGAAATGAAAAATAGTGTGTGTGTTTCTGATCATATCAAACAAATTCAGTAGTTAAAAGGTTAAATATAAAATTAATTGTTCGATCTTTTTGGCATCCAATAATAAGGCCAGAGAAGCCTCGATACCTAAATTGCATCAGTTCTTGATTCGAGCATGCTACACTGTGACTAGAAAACCCATTTTAACAAAACTCGACAAAAAGTTTATTACAAATACGAATAACCGTTTTAAAATCAGACTGAAATACCAGAAGGTCGGTCAATTTTAACAGTATGTTCAATTCTTGAAAAATGAAATTGTCTTTGCTTCCGATACTCCGCGCAAGTGAAAGAAAGATACAAAGAAACCGCTTAATTCGTTTTTATCGTGCTTTCGTTAGCAAAATTGGCTACATTCTCCAGATTCAAGCACTATTCACGAACACATTTAAACCGTTGCTCCCATTGCTTTCCCAGAAAAACAAAATTTAAAATTAAAACAGTTTCTGCAACTGACCTAGAATGCCAGATACACGCTTTCAGCTATTTTTAAGCTCCATCAGAATGCATATTATTTGAAAAAGCTGCACGGACACCAAAACAGCGTACGCAAATCAACCTCGCATCCTTTCGTTACCGAATGTACCAAACTGGACGAAATTTAACCAGATTCTTTGTATTTAGCCCTTTTTGGAAAAATACATGCAGCCTGGGAAACGAACGTCTGCTAATAAACGCAGAATACTGAAATTTTCAAAGTTAACACTCAGTTGCCATATTTAAGCATTCTCATACCCGGTACTGTGCCGATGCTTCTGAAAATTTGCACAAGCATCAAATAGATTCAGACAACTCCGTCTACGGTGCTCCCTTTGGCTAATTCGAGCTGCAAACCCGACCTTTAAAGGTATTTCAGCAATAAATTATTTGTTGCATAAGTTTTGTTCGTCCATGGCCGGGAGTTTCTAGGGCGTTCGGTTGAAAAGAAATTAAAAGTACTGTCGCTTGATGTCTAGTTTGAACTTTTATGCCGTCAAGTTTTGGTTTTCAGCAATAAATGATTTGTTGCCATAAGCTATGATCGTCCATGGCCGGGAGTTTCGAGGGCGTTCAGTTACAAAGAAGTTAAAGTGCCGTCGCTTGACGTCTAGTTTGAACCTTTATCCCGTCAGGTTTTGGTTTTCATAAACCCCGTTAACTATCATAATTATCCTCGTCACATTTCAGGACAGCGGGGATTTATTTGAGAAAGCACGCTATAATCTGCGCGGCGCGCGAAAATAAGCAGAATCCACGCAATCTGATCACGTGGCAGAAAATCTTCGCTGTTAACTGGTACGTGGTAATATATATTAAGAGAGGCTAAAGATAGCCCAAGTACAATATTTGGTAAATTTTAATAGTAAGCTTCGCTTTATCCTTAGGTTGCGCTCACATCACGTTTCTGTGAGGAAGCTTACACGTGATCAGAGTTGTTAAAGCTATTCGTGTAGCTTACACCTTACACCTGCAGCATTTTATTAATTTAAAAAACATAAGATATATTCTGTCAATTTTAAAAGAGTTGTCCGTGTAAGTAAAGATCTAAACACTTTACGCTGAGACTCGACCGACCATGTCCTCTTGCGATGTCAATGTCTCCTTGGCCCCCTTTTGAAATTTTAGTTGTCGCCTGCTTATGAGGTAAGCATTATCATATTGTTAGATTGTGATCAGGAAAATATTTGATATGAAATGAAATCACATTTTATATTTGTTTGGTATAGGACAACGATGAGAGATTTCAAACTTCATTGACAAAAAATATGTTTTTCTTTTTTATATATTTTAAAACTAGTATTTGACCTTTGAGGGGTAAAAATGAACGTCGGTAGGAAAAGAGGAAAGTTAGAAGGAACAAAAACATAGGTGAAGGATATTGGTAGGAAAAGAGCAAAGTTGATAACAATCTCACATTACAAAGACATAGATACTCAACCCATAACAAAAAATAATGTTAAGTTCATCAACACAGTGAGCCAACTACAATTGTTTTTCTCACAATCCCTGTAGTAGTAATCTCAACACTATAGATTACTACTATATTTGGAATATATAAGCAATTTGAAAAAAATATTTCTGCAATAATATTAATGAAAACAATAATTATAATAGCTCCTAAACTGCACAAACTATTTGTGAACCAAAGTTTGCTTTCATGCGATGTGTTGTAGCAATAAATTTAGGAATCTCCATATACAAGTATAGGTATAGAACTCTTTCATGGACCAGCTCTTGATAGTTCCACAATCTAAATTGTAAATAAATCTTCGTTATGCTTGCTTCAAGAATGGAAGATACAGTGGGAAACCCAAATATGTTTCTTTCTTCTCATTGAAGATTTCAAGTCCACAATAAAAACTTTACATCCTTCTCAACCATGTAAAGGCGAACAAACATGTCATTACATTAACTAATCTTCTAAAAATTACTAATAAACCTAGGAAAGTAACTGGTTATCAATGACTCTCACCGCATCAAGGATTCACACATCTTCTGACAATATAGATAGTTCACAACAAAGCACAATAAAAATGCAGACTTACAACACTATACGAGTGGTGAATCTTCGTTATGACCATTATTGTCGCCAGAGGCATGTTGGAGTGCAGATTTAAGACAAGAAATTAAGTTAGACTTTTCGGTTCCTACAGTGCCTTTAATGACCATTTTTAGTGGGGGAGGGCTTGTAGCATTTGTGGAGTGTGTGAGGACAATATCAAAGGCCATGCATTGTGTGGGAGACAACGAGGCAGGAGAATAGGAAGATGAAGAGATGTCTGGCTGTATTTGGGAGAACAATCAAGTGAGGTCAATGAATGATATAGCTGTTGCATGCATGTGTGAAGGAATATGGTTTTCTGTCCAATTGTGTTATTTGTCAAAGTCACGATGCCCAAGCATGTCAAGGTCATCGATGTAGAGGTTGTTTCCAGGGCAGAGTTGAGAAAGGATTTCCCATTCATCCATGGTAGGGGGTAAGGGAAAGTGGTTTGGATCAAAAGGAGAGGCATCAGACGAAGGTGTATTGGGGGCTTCTATCAAACGATCAACATGCCATGTAGCGTATGTGTCTTTAATGCGAAGCCAATTAGAAGTTATGGAAAATACTGTGGATCCAATGTCATCGGGGAGGGTGTGAAAGGTTTTGTATAGGAGGAGCTCACTCCAGCAGAATGAAACAAAGGAATCTGTAGTAAAGGGTGGAATGGTAGTGAAGCGAAGAAAGACACGGACAATTTTGGGAGGGTAGATTGGTTTCCATTGGGAGTGCTTTCTACGAGGAGAGAACGACCAAGAACGTGCAACTTCAAGAAGGGTAAGGTGCTCGAGTGCAAGGGGTCGCTGCATGTATGCAAAAATGAAGGTGGGTGTTGGCGGGGTGTCAGGAGAGTCATTGGAAACAAGTCGAAAAACGATTTGGCTAACATTCAAGGATACAAATGAGCGACTGCAAAGGGAAAGAGGGAGTTTTTGGAGCATGTGGAAAGTCTCTTGTGCACCAATGTCACGATCTACAACAGTTTATGATAGGAATCATCTAATTGGTTGAATGATGCGGCTATCATTTGGAGTTGCATGTGCAAGACGAGAAAGAATTGAATGGTAGATTTCTGATTTGGGCTTTGCCTTTGTTGCATATTTTGAAATGTATTTGAGGACAGCATGTCTAGAGAGAACAGGTTGGCAATCAACATTAGCTCTCCAAATTGAGAGCATGGCAGGGTTGTGAATGTTTAGGAGGGCATCGTTCCTTGCGGGGTTATATGTTTTGTGGCCATTTGCATCAATGAACAAAGAAGAAGTAGGTTGTAGATCAAAGGGGAAGCTGTGGCGACATTGAAGAGATGATCCTTTTTTCCGGAGGCAAGAAGATTCTGAACATGTTGTGTGCCTTTGAACACAATTAACAAGGTCTTCATAATCAACCAAGTGGTTAGCTCCAAGTATGGAATGTGATCCAATGATGCATGGATCATTTGTAGTAGAGGGTTGGAAGCATGGGGTAGTAGAATAGTTGGGTCAAAAATTCCATGCAGTAACATATTTGTTAAAGTATTTTTTAGCATCTTAGACCTTGGTAGCATCTGCTCAATCTAACGTGTCCATATTGGGTGCATTTTCAAGCCATAAGAATCCATGTATATGCGTAGAGCCCCTATGTTTCCATTCATACCTACATGGAAATTATAAATATTAGGAAGGTACATTTGAGGTTTTGAATATAGGCAACTTTGATGAGAATATGAGAATATGAATATCATGAAATAAATAGTTAAAATATAACGGTAGCTAAATTGATGAGATAAGAGGACACCAAAATCGTTGTCGAAAATCTCTTCATTGTAATAAAAATATATTTTGAGTGAATTAAATTTTATTATGTTTCCGATGACTTAAATTTAGACAATACTTATTATCTCAAATGACTTCATTTTAAGTGAGTTTATTTTTATTAAGTTTCCCATTTTTAAGTGTATTTAAACATTTAACAAGCTTTTATGTAAAAGTAAATTAAAATAATAAAATTTAAATTCAAAATTATAATTGGTTAATTCTTTAAAAGAAATAATAAATAGTTTTTTTTTCTAAATAAAATTACTAAATATTATCATTTTTTCCTAAAAAAAAAAACACCCAAAGACGAGAGTCATACCAACAAAACTCTTCAAAATGAAATATAACCTATAACTTTATGGTTGATCCCTCATGTTCATAAAGAGTATATAATTATCTCCTATTTGTAGTAAAAAATGATATATTATTAAATCAATCAATTTTCTATTAATTAAAACTAAAACTCTTCAAAATGAAATATAACCTATAACTTTATGGTTGATCCCTCATGTTCATAAAGAGTATAACTATCTCCTATTTATAGTAAAAAATGTTATATTATTAAGTCAATCAATTTTCTATTAATTAAAACTTAAATTCTTATATGAATCAATTTCTTAATAGTTAAAATTTAAATTCTTAATATTACAGAATCCAAATTGAACAAAGTACAATGAGGGAGGAAGACTCTACTGCTTGCTTGTGAATAGGAGGGGAACTACTCCTAAATTGAACAAAGTACCATGAGGATTATGTGGAGGAAGTCTCCACTGCTTGTGAATAGGAGAGGAACTACTCCTAAAAATTATTTTAGTATAGGAAGTGTTTATAAAAATCTTTAACAACTATATAAAAATAATTCCCTAATCACTAGGCCATAAAAATAATTCCCCAATTACTTAGATACATTTGTAAATATTTTACATATAACATGTTAAATTTCATATGGGATTGTATGATCATTTAATAAATAGACGTATGAGTATATGATCATTCAATAAATAGACGTATGCTTTTGTTGATGGACACCAACATGGACAAGCTCTAGGAATATCTACAACATACAAAATTTATTGGAGATGTGGCGATTACAATTATAACAACAACCATTAGGTGACAATGTCCCCGACACGAAATTCCCAAAAACAGATAATTGTTGGCTTAGATGTAGGTGAACAATTGCAACAAGTAAATATTTCATAACAACACTAAACCAAAAGGCAGTGTTGTATCTCGCAATGGAAATTATTTGGCAATAGATCATAGAGTCAAATTGGCTTGACAAATACAACATAGATAGTTCTTTTGATTTAGAATAGTTTGATGATTTCCATACGACACTTGAACTCAATTAGAAATATTAAACAATGTTGGGAACATGTAATCAACATTCTTTGTTCAAGATTAGCAACATCACTTCTTTAAATCCCATTTGTTTTTTCCTTGTATTAAATCGGTACAATGTCACTAGAAGGAAAACGAAAACGAAATGAATATTAAAAACAGTTTCTGAAGAAAACAAATGACTTGGAACATGAATATAGAAACAAATATATTGAGTCCACAACAATGTTGGAGAGTTGTTACCTCAAATTTCAGAATCTCACCTAGAAACAAATATATTGAGTCCACAACAATGTTGGAGAGTTGTTATGGTATTCCTCAAATTTCAGAATCTCACCTTCGAATCGTTGAGCATGATCCACCATGTTTTTCCTTCTCCTTGTTGGCTGCTTTGGATCATCCAAAAGTTGGTATGTGATGCCATTGTCCATGGACTTAGTAGAAGGATGAGGAGCAGGCAATGGACCTAAACATATGCACATTTTCTAAGCAAAAGAATACTTCTTATTTGTATTTTCTAAGCAGCAAAGGAAGTTGAAAAGGAATTGAGCAATTTCTCCCCGTGCTCCAAAGTAATGAAATTGCTTAAAGTGATGTAAAAGATCTATGTAATGTCTGCAAAGCACAAAGAACAAAAGAACAAAGGGATAATTTATAATTAAGCTAGATATTTTTAAAGTTGCAAAGCACAAAGAACAAAAGAACAAAGGGATAATTTATAATTAAGCTAGATATTTCTAAAGTTGTTGCTATCTCCTTCCATCTTTACTTTTTGATAACATATACATCATTCATTTCCCGTAATTAACAAAACAAAGAGAAGAATTCAACATAAGAAAAGCTCACATTATAAATATCAATTAACATATATGGATAGAAAACACACTCTTTCAACAACACTTCAAAATAGATATAAGTAATTTATACACAAGTTACTATAACTTAATTTAAATGAAGCTATTCTACATAAGAAATATTAGCACAATCTTAAAGCTATTTAGAATCTAAATATCCTAAAATAAAAGTGTAGTTAATCCTAATCTATTACAAAAGGAGTAACATGTCCAATATATTAATGCAATGTTCACATTACAAAGCTATATGATCAATTATCAAAGAACATTATAAAATCACAACTTCAACTAAATAGAACATTTTTTTTGAATGAAAACTAAATAAAACATTATAAAAATACAAACTTTTATCTGTATTAATAAAATAAAAGCAAATATAAAAAATAAAACTTTATCTATATTAATAAAAATCTTATTAATTCCTTTACGTGATCAAATTAAAGTACTTATCAAATTAAACTTTTTAAATTATTTATATTAAATTATATTAAATATTAATTAGTTTATTACCATTTCATTTACCTTTTAAATAGTTACAATGACATATATGAAATAGGCTACTGTATGAAAAATATGTCACCGCAACTATTTCTGTCCATTAGACGTTACACTTTCAATAGAAGGGATATTATATTGCCACGGGTCAATCGTGAAGACTCCATCTCATCAAAATATGTGGAAATGTTTGCCAATATTGAAGTCTCAAAGATGATAATGATGAAGTTAAATGTGCCATCATATCCGAGTATACAAGTGAAGATAAGGAACTTCCAGATCGCTGGTTGTTGCTCATATGAATTTGTTCTTACTATTCTATTTGTCAGTTAGTTAACTGCTACAAGAAGACTCAGAAAAGATGCCAGAATTTGTTCTATTTTCCAGAGGTCGTTGCCAGAAGTTATTCAATGCTTCCACGAGACCAAATAGCATCAAGTTTGCTGCCACACAAACATTTAGAGCTGCGATTACACCAAAACACAGTCGAGTTTTGAAATTTAAATACAGAGTATTCACCGAAATTGCAGTAGACGAGTTACAGGGAATTACAAGTTTATTTATCTTGATTAGAATCGGCTATCATATTGCAGAAGGACATGGTGAAGATGGTTACTACCGCCATGGTATTATTTCCATCATATCGTCCACAAAGGGGGAAATTTATCGTTTATTTTTTTCCAGTATTCTCTCTTTCACGATAAATTTCTTAGTTAATTTCCTTTGTATATTCAATATGCAGAAAACATATATTGTTGCAGTGACATATATTTCATACAGTAGCGCTAACATACATTTCATAGTATAAATATGACAGAAAAGGTATTTTATTATGGAGAAATCAAAATCGAAAAGGTATTATAATTTGCCACTTCCAAGATCTGCCGCGTGGACAACCATGCAGCGAATTTCCAAGATACTGTATCTTTATTTAAACACAAATATTCAACAACTTTTGGATCTAATCCTCTTCGGCTATATCTGCCTGGCTGCCATGGGAGTCAGAAAATGCGCCTGTGCACCCCAAACACATCCTGGTTCTTTCAAATGCAGCCTCCACAGGACGCCGCGGCCGACAAATTCCTCTACATTTGACCATGACTACATGGCTTGGGAGCAGAAAATGCAAATTTGCCAAATTGGCAGGCCGAGGATAGCAATAAAGTCCAACGCCGACCATGGAGAAGTTGCGTGGAGAGCCCTTTCACTGTGCATTCAATCTACGAGCTCTAATCGAAAACACAGAAAGAATTTTCAGAGAATACCCAGCAAATTGAGCAAAGTGACCGTGGCTTCCCAAGAAGAAGGCTGAGCCGATTGGATTTTATGATACTGCTAGTCCAGATTGCAAGTATGGATGGGTTTAACTTTATATATAGTTTTTTTAGATTTTAGTTTTGTAAATCTAATTGTAGTTCAGAGAATATTAAGATACCAATGTTCCTTTTCGGTAGGTATGTTGGCTCAGAAACAATAGAGCTTAGTATATGTATCTAAAGAGATATATCCCTGGCATTCCTGTGTATCGGTTATTCTCATTTCCAGCTTGCTGATTTATTTAATTAGGGTTTATGACAGTCAGCTTCAAAAGAAAATGTTTAATTTATGGGATCTAATATTTTGGCCTTCAAGTTAAGCTTTTATCTGTGGTTTACATGGGATCCGAATTTTCTCTAAAAGTGGTGATCCCTGCATCTGCAAAATTTGATTCCTTGAACTTCATAGCAATGGGTCTTTATCTTTGTTTCCGGAACAGAAAGCAGATATCTCTGTTTCAATAGGAAGGATCTGAAGCTGTGCTGGGGTTTCACTTTTTTACATTCTCTGCACAAGTTTTTTTATTACATTCTCTGCACAAGTTTTTTTATTACAGCTTTGGGCTCTTTCTCCCGTACCAGTTTTTTTATTACATTCTCTGCACAAGTTTTTTTATTACAGCTTTGGGCTCTTTCTCCCGTACCAGAACCAGATTCTTCTTCTTGACCTTCTTCTAATCTCATCATTTCTATTGCCGGTGGATTCAGCGCCAACCTCTAAACTTTGAAGTCGCAGCCTAGCAAGCCTGGTACAGATGGCTACCAGGGGCTGCCAAAAACGTCGCAGCAACATGAAGCTCCTGCTATGGCATGATTCAAGATGCTCGGGCTGCGTCTGCTGCACTGTGGGTAGTGAACAGAAACAAAGAAACAAAGTCCGCGGTGCACTGTGCGTAGTGAACAGAAACAAAAAGAAATAAAGTCCGCGGTGCCGATTTGATGTTCAAACTTGAAACTTCACCGACTCGAAAAACACGTAACGTAGCATGCATGAAATTGACGGATAATTAAAAGGACACCGGGAAAAAGTTGGCTGGACAAAGCACATCCACTTGGCAGCATTTCATTCGCTCTATGAGCGAGGAATCTAACCCACGTGGAGGTTATCTTTCTCCTTGGTGAAACGGCGTAAATATGAGAAAGTGTTCTTCAAGTGAATTGAATTATGGAATAATGGACATGTAGGATGTGTAAAAAATATACCATCAAACTTCCTTCTTAAGATGAGTTATATTCCTTCTTTGATGGTACAGGGATTAATGGATATTTATTATGGAATAATGGACATGTAGGATGGGTAAAAAATATATCATCAAACTTCCTTCTTAAGATGAGGTTATATTCCTTCTTTGATGGTGCAGGGATTAATGGATATTGTGGTGCGGGCATGGTCCTGGAAATTAAAGAGAAACATTCTATTAGATCATGGATGAAGGTTGGATGTGAAACAAATACACAAGTTGAATTAACTGCTCTATGGGGATTGCTTTGGATTGCTAAGAAGAGGGGTATATTGGAACTGCAGATTATGGGGGATTCTAATGTTATTGTAGATTGGATGAATGGACTCTCTTCAATCCAGAATATATGGTTGGAGCAATGGATGAACGGGGTTTTGGATCTGGTCAAACAATTTGCAAGCATCTATTTCAATCATGTTTATCGTATTTTTAATCAAGAAGCTGATAGACTTTCTAAGCGTGCAATTGGCTGTATCGATGGTCAAATGTTTATGAATAATTTTATGAGGATTGCCTCATTGATTATGGATCACTTTATGTTTTATTATCGGTTCAGGTCTTGGTTTTTGAACGCTCAGGGTTATATGTAGGTCTATCTTTTGTTGATTTTTGGCCTTTAGACTTTATGTATGGTCATATGCAAAATTGTTGGTGCAGTGGGAGTTTTTGTTGGTTTGTATGATTCATCCATTCTGACCAGATGACATTCTCATTGTTTGCCACAAATGGATGTTTTAACGTAACTTTGATTCCAGTAATAACAAGTTACATTTTTTTTCCTTTGAAAAAAAGAGATGAAGTTAAACTCACTTAACTATTATGTTGACAACATATTGAATATCAGATTGACTTATGTTAGTGAGTTATTCTCATTTAGGGTTAAAATCCCATTACACAAGGGTTATGATAGCTTTAACTTGCTTTGTGGGAGAACTTTGGGATAACTTTAGTTACATGGAAATCACAAACATCTTGGAAAGGTTGGACAATGATGGGGCTAAGAGCATGAATTAGATACACAACCCTTATGTAGATCCACTATCTTAGTACTTAACACGCAACCATTACGCTAGCAGCATATTAGCTACCAAACAAACTTATGTCGATATGTTACATGTTTAAGGTTGAAAGCTTATTATATAGGGGCTATGATAGCTTTCACTTGCTCTAGGGGAGCGTTATAGTTACATGCAAATTGTAGGCATCTTAGAAAGGTTGAACAAGGAAAGAGCATGAGTCAAGTGTGCAACTCTTATGCAAATCCATTGTCTCGGTACATTATATCGATATAACTATTTGGATTCTATATACATTGATTGTGTTTCTATGAGGCTAGAAACACCCCCATTAAATAAAAAAGCCCGAGTGTTATCTCAATTGGCTGAATCATCTACCAAAGGCATGTTGCCAACAGGTGGGCCATAGGTGATAGGTTCAAATTTGAGTGGGTCCCTCAAGGTTACCAATTGTTATTATGGTAGGTTGTTGAGCCTCCCTCCATCTGGATATTATGAGAAAGAGGGGGGGGATCCCATGAGGTTTTCCTAGGAAAAGAAGGAGATCGTCAAACTAATGGAGCAAGTGTTATTGAAGACCTCATTCTCACATAATAGACACATAAAATGAGGTAAGAAGCAAATCGTCAAACTAGTGGGGTATTGGCAACCAAAGATATTGTCCTTGGTCCCTTATGGAAACCATAGACTTGGATCAGGTGAAGATCTTTTATGTTTCAATTGACAATTCCAAGAAACAACACATTCATTGGGATGGTTATTGAAAAGATTAAAGACTTCATATCATGCTTGTTGTAGCTACAATATTTTGCATCCAATGGTATGAAGGCTAATGCAACAACAATCCATAAAAGCACATCTTAGGGTCTACTTGTTATGGTCATTATAACTACTTATGTCGGGAAGATTCTAGGTACAATTATTGTTGAAGTACCCCTCAAAGCGCTTTTTTATGATGCAATGACCATTGGATATCAATAAACACCAAAGGATTAGTGGAGTTAATTATCCCTGACATTGGAAAGGATAAGAAGCTAAAACCCAATTTTCATAAAAAAAATAATTAGCATGAATGAACAAACTTGAATAACCCATTGTATAATATTGTATTTAGCTTTGTCTAACTTTTTACTCGTCATGGAGATCTTACATGATCGTGATGGTTCACAAAGCTATTAAAAACAACCTCCCCTCCTTCTGGAACTGCAACCATTCGCAACAAGACCAAATAGTGGTTTCTTTCAAGGCATATGAGTCATTGAGGAACATGACGAGGATCTACAGCATTATGAACTCGAAGAGGAATATCATGGTCATACTACCCTTCCATAACTACTAACACATGGACAACATCCTAAGATTTTGTTAGGAATATTTGAAGAAGTGGAGTTGTGATTGCCAATGGACATGTATTGATAGTGTTATGACCAATGTGTTAGGATGCAACAATTATAGTGTCCATATTTCAACCTTAGATGTGGTATCTCAACAATAATAACCAATGCTTGCCATGAGCTATTCCTTCCTTTACACATATATCAATGGAAATGTCAATATTATTTTACACAAGGCCATGTGTTATGATGAGAGAGGACAATGAATCTTTGTAAACTACTAATAATTTACGTTGACAAGTTTCGTTGCAACAATTGATTTTAAGAAAGACAACAATATTTACAAAACACCTTCGACATAATAATTTCATGAATAAATTCCCATATGTAAAAGAAGTGTATTAAGGGAAGGTATGATGCATGTTCCTCAAGCCACAGGTGGCAAGGTAGAGGCATTGTGATGGAAGGAAGGATGAGGGAGGTTACCTTAGCTTGCCCCCTCCATTCATCAAATAGTCTACCATTTAATCCACTAGCAGCATGCATGATGGTTTTGCATGGATAAAGGAATGATAACTCCAAGCAGTGTGTTTCAAAAATGAATATTGAGAGATCATATGTAAAGGTTTCACAAGAAAGGTATGTCTTTGACTTCCATGGCTTAAATAGTTTAATGGTTGTTCCTTTTGCTACTCTTGGAAATATCAATAACTCAATTTGTTTATGTTGGAGCAATGCTGAGCTCGAATTTACTAGAACCCCTTCAAGAGCCATATTATTATGCAGGCAGGCCTCTGCTTGTGAGAGAAGTAAGGGAGGGGGTTCATCCACAGTGAAAGAGGCTAGTATATGAGTAAGGTTTTATAGTGAAAGGAGGAAGGTCGTGGTTTTGTTTACACAAGGATGTCGACCTTTTCTATCCTAGGCTAAAGGCTTCAAATATAAGATAGGTTCTGGAAGAATTTGGAGGGGATTCAAGGTTCATTGCAATCCTCTGCTCGAAGTGTTGGGGGAGAACATAATCAGTTACCAAGCATGAATGGCCAGAAAATTGAAAGGAATTCGACAATGGGGGAAAGCAAAACGAGGCTAGTTAGATGATGCAAGCCACAGTTTTTTAAAAACCCCAGCAAAAAAATCTTCCAATAAGCCAAAAGTAGAAATGGAGGCCAAGGAAGCTACTTCGAGGTATCACAACAGGTTTCCACCTAACAATAAGGCAAATGTATAATGATTTGAGAAGAATGTAAAGGAGAGTCGAGGCAATACATCATATGAGGGCATCGATGTTGAACTCATGAAATGGATATTGGACATAGGTTTTTCTCGTAGTTAGGACATAAAGTCTCTTAAGCAATTTGACATGAACTTATTGATCTTAATTCGCTGGCTTAAGCTCACATTTAGGAATTGGGATTCTGGTTCATGTCCCAAGTAATTAAAAATCAAACAATTCAACTAAAAGCCAATTTTAATAAATTGGATTTCCTAAATCACAAATACAAGGCATTAGTCAAGGCA
This sequence comes from Larix kaempferi, assembly GCA_027924585.1. Classification (NCBI taxonomy): domain Eukaryota; kingdom Viridiplantae; phylum Streptophyta; class Pinopsida; order Pinales; family Pinaceae; genus Larix; species Larix kaempferi. The sequence continues at coordinate 436,126 of BSBM01000816.1, read as the reverse complement.
CATTAAGATATAGAAGCAGTAAGGAAAAAACATAATCAATAGGACCAGTCCCTAGTCATAGGGGCCCTTGTAGATACCAACCCAACCCTCATATATGTGGACTCAACTTCTGAAACTAAATACCAGGTGCCACACTATTTGATCTTAGTGGCCTTTTTATTTTTTGTTTGTGCCACATATCAAGAGAATATCCTTTGTTTTGAAATTTACTTGGGCGGGCACTGTGGACTCCCAAAGGGGGCCCGGGGGCGGAGCTCCGCTCCTCATTTGTTGGACATTATATGCTCAAGGTGTCTTGTTTCAACTAGGTTGCATGTGCGTTTGTTATGCATTGTTCACCTACGACCTGGGAGGGAAAGATATGATGCTATATACAATATTATGCTTGTTTCCAAGGCCTCTGGTCCTTACACCGTACCTATAAGTGGATATAAATATAGATCCGCCTCTTTTACCTCTTTTTTTGGTGTTTCTGGTGGTGGTTAACCGGGAAATGTTGGTCCTCGATAAATGGGCTATAGGACTAGATCTTCAATAGCAGAGGAAGAATGACTCACCTTCATTCTTCTCTTCGAGTGAGGAAGGGAGCTTAGGAAAAGCTACATATACGTATATAATATAATAAGGGTCCTAACCCAAGAGCGAAAGTAACTATATGTTGGTTATCAATTTTTTGAACTTAGAAACAATGCATATAATTATTAAATAGTTATAATCGAATCTCTTAAGCTATATATATAATTATTATATGGTTATAATCAAATATCTTAAGATAGATAATTGCATAGAAATTATGATATTTATCCTAAATAAACTAATTAAATATTTGATAGTTAGTTTAAAAATATAAAAAAAAAATTATGTTACTATATACATAATTAACCTTACCAAAACCATACGAATAAAAAACTATGTGTTGCTCTTAATAGATAGTCTTAGGAATGCATATGGTTTTGCCAAGCCTTTACAAATGAGGCCAAACAATATGTTCTCGGTGCTTTTAAATTTTGACAAAATAAAAAGTGCTTTTTTTTAAGAGTCGGCGCGAGCACATAGGCTCAAGCGCCTCAAGAGCATTGGTCGTGGGGTCGAACCGATGTTGGGACGGTCAAAGCCGACCGCCCCATCCACCCCGCCTACAACAGGAGCCCCAAAACATCAAGTGCTTGAACAAAATAAATACCATCGAGAAAAGGTGTTTTAAAGATTCTCACTTTAAAGAAAAATACACTTCACCGTCATAACAAAAGAAGATTGTCTCGCTTTAAAGAATACACTTGTCACCGTCACAACAAAATACAATGTGACATTTGAAAAAAAAAAGTATATCCACTCACAAGGTCACATTCTAGGACTTTTCACAATGGATTATGGGGGCGTATTACATCTGCTAATTTCGTTGTTTTAATCAATGGAAGTTACTATTTTTTCCCTTTACACGTCGTCAAAAGAAAAGCCTCGAAGATTATGTAGAAATATTTTTATATAACTTGCAAATTACTATTTTTTTCCCTTTACACGTCGTCAAAATGAAACCCTCGAAGATTATGTAGAAATATTTTTATATAACTTGCAAAGATCTAGACAAAATAATTTGGATAGAAAAACAAAAAGAACAATTTTTATTCGTGGTTTTTTTTCCATTGAAAAATATAACTTACTATTAATACCGCAAAATAGTAAATAGTTCCAATTACATCAAAGTAACAGGGAAAACTGATCCCAGCATGTTTTCAGAGTGGTACATATCACAGGCAAGAAAACAGCCCAAATCACACAGACTGAAAGTTCCAAAAACTAGGCCACAATCATACGAGGCTCATACATTCGCCAAAACAGTGCATCTACACATGGCAGCGGGTCTGCCCAAAGTAAACAAACAGCATAGTAAATAGTACCGTGACCCCATGGGTCAAGGGACCAAGGATCCGTCACAGAAGACATACATAAACAAGATAAATAGTGCCGCATAAACTGAAGATCATAAGACCAACAAGTAGTTGGTGGAATAAAGTCTATGAACCTGCAAAATAGATATATGCATAATATAAATCATACATCCGCTAAAAATACCAAAAAATACCATAAACAAAAAGGCCGATCCATAGGTATCAGGACCAATGCAAGTCTATCGAGCCCCGAGAGATATTAAGATCCCCGTGCCATTCCTCCCACAAGATGATCCCCACCATAGTATTCAAAGCCATCTTGGAGAGATGGTTAGCCTCCATATTCACCTCTCGGAAAATAGGAGAAAAATGAATAAGCTCGAACTCGTTGATATACTTTCTGACTACAGCCAACCAGTGCGTAAGAAGCATCACATTGATTGGGGAGCCGCCCTTTGCCCAAGAAATGATGGATGAAGAGTCACATTGTTTGATTCGTGCAAAGTGTAAAAGGAGCCAAAGAGCAAATAATTCATTGCAGGTGTTTGTACCAATCCCCAAATTAAGATGGATGCGAAAGAAAACAGTGTTGGTAAAGTGCAAAACCACAGCAGCCCCACTAACACCCGGGCCCCCAACCACAACACCATCAAAGAACCCACAGGGGTATACCAATACTGGAGGAGCCACCCAACATCCAGGTCTTTTATTGCTCAAAATAAGTCGACCACCGGGAGGATCAGATAGAGTAATGTATTCATTATAAGTAGCAATAGTCCGGCTGCAAATCCAATCCAGGTGAGGAATGGAACCCTCAAAGATTAGCCTATTACGGGCCTTCCAAATTTCCCACAACATAAAGCATGGAAGTTCTGCCCAAGAATGTGAGTCCCGAAACCACGATCCTAGACAGTCGATCAGTGTAGATGATCGCCATATAACATGGATACCAAGGGTAGATGCAACTAAAATCCTGAGGTCTTGTATGAACGAGCAGGATGAGAATAGGTGGGCAACCGATTCCGTTTGTAAGTAACATAATGGACACCAACTAGGGCCACTGAAACCACGGTGGCATAGATTATCCCATGTGAGGATTTTATTACTCAAAGCCAGCCAAATGAAACATTTGATTTTCAGAGGTAGAGCAAGTTTCCAAATGGTGTGGTGCCACCATATATTCTCTGGCCGTTTATCAGCAAATAACGAAACATATGCTAGCTTCGTAGTAACCACACCGTGTGCCACATCCCACGACCACACCAATCGATCCGGAGTCTCAGATAAATGAATATTGGACTGACAAAGATGCCGGATATACTCAGTCCATTCAATCCCCAAAATGCCACCAATTCCTAGCTGAGCAGCAGTGATCCACCTGTTACCCCCATCACCATTAAAACCAGACGCATGAGCAAGTGTGAAGAGCCCCCTGGCCCGTAGATGAGCCAATAACTCAGGAGACAAATGGTATGAAGTGGATCCCCCCAGTACAGGATCAATACCGAGTCTGATTTCTCGGCCATCTCCAGGTTTCCATGAGAGCCACTGTGCAATGATAGTGAAAGAACTCAAGAGTCCATTCCATATATTTGAGGCACCAATGGCTGATGGTTGACCTTTACGAATCCAGTTCGCAACCGGAGAATGTTTCAGATATTTAGCCTGAATGATCTTGCCCCAAACTGAGTTGACAAATAAGGCCCGCCATAAGCTCTTTGCATGAAGGGCCATTACGAAAAGGTCCAAATTTTTGACATTCCAACCCCCCAAAGCACAGGGTTGAGCCAATGATGTCCATTTAATCAGGTGAAATTTGTCCTTCTCCACCCCACCAGACCATAAGAATCTGAAAAATTTCCTTCGTATAAGGCGCATAATGGGCTTTGGTGTTTTGTAGAGAGAAAACCAGTATACCCCCAAGTTCTGAAGAACCGCTTTAGCCAGCGTAAGTCTACCACCCATGGATAGATACCGCAAACTCCAATGTCCAATACGAGAATCAAAACACTTGATAAGCCAAGACCAATCATTCAACCTGTAGTTTGAAGGTTTGACAAAGTAACCAAGGTACTTCGTGCCATATGACAACTCTTTGAACTCCAAAGGTAGTAGCAGGTGGATCGACCGTTCCACATTTTCCTCCAAAGAGTGCTTCAAGAAAAAAGATTTAACCAAACTAATGAGCATACCTGTTACAGAGCAAAAGAAATCTAGAATTTTCTTATAATGTAACCATTCTGCCAGAATGCCCAGACCAAAGAGCATTACATCATCCACAAAAAGTGTGTGTGTAACAAATATACCAGCAGATACCTTGATACCCACAATAGAGCCCTCACATTTTGCTTTATGGATGGTGAGGCTCAAACCCTCAATAACCAAGAGGAACAAAAGGGGCGAGAGAGGACAGCCCTGTCTGAGGCCCCTGGATGCCTTAAAGAATTCTGTCGGCTGGCCATTTATAAGAACAACAAAGTTAACTGAAGTGACACAAGCCATGATCCACTTCATCACCTTCCATGGTAGGCCAATTTGTATGAGGATCAATCTGAGAAGAGTCCAGTCTACCCGGTCATATGCTTTCACTAAGTCCAGTTGGAGAATGAGAGCATCAAGTTTCTTTTGATTAATGCTGTGAAAGACCTCCTGTGCCACACCCACCGCATCAAGTATCTTCCGACCCTCCAAAAAACCATATTGTTCCATGGAAATGTGCCTCGAAAGGATCGGCTTGATGCGCATAGCAATAATCTTGGATATAATCTTGTAGACTAAATTACACAAGGCAATGGGTAAAAAATCATTAAAATTCTCAGGATGAGATGATTTAGGAACTAGTGCCAGATAGGTAGAATTTAGTGCCCCAGAGACCAGCCCCATGGTCCTAGATTCGTCCACAGCATCCCTGAGGTCCTCCCCCATAATATCAAAAAAGTGGTAGAAAAGTTCCACCGACCACCCATTAGGGCCAGGAGATTTATCCTTAGCAAAACCTCGTAGGGTATTTTGTACCTCCATTAAAGATATGGCCTAAAAAATATTGTCCCCCTCCATGTCATTGAACATCCGAGGGTATTCCTTGATGATCTTAAATTGTTCCAGCAAAGATGTATTTTTTGGATCACAATAATAGTCCTGATAGTGATGGGTTGCCTCAGACATCAGTTCCTTATCTCCTCTAATCCGCCGACCAGCATGATCATTAAGATCCCAAATATTGTTCTGTATTCTGCGGGAATCTGCAAAGCGGTGAAAGAACTTTGTATTCAAATCACCAGCTTTGAGCCAAATTGCTCGACTTTTTAATCACTAGGTTTCTTCATGGATGAGAAGGATTTTCAATTTCCTTTCCTCCAAAACTGTAAGTCTAGCACGATCCATGAGAGATATCCCATTCCTCAAAGATTGGTCCATCAAAATACCAATTTCCTTTTCCACCTCTATGAGTTCCGAAGCCATCTCGACTTTTTTGGATCTTTCCCACTTAATAGTGAAGTCTTTTAATGATTTTAATTTCACGGCCAGCTTATCCATTGCAGATATCTCCCCTGAAACATCTAAATTCAACCAGTGTGTTCTCACACCCGCATCATAATCCTGATCAGATAACCATACGGAGTTGAATTTAAAGGGGTAATGATAATGTGTTACATCGTTGTCAAATTGCAGAACAATGGGGAGATGGTCACTAATATGTATCTGTTGAATCCATGACCTATAATTATGGAAAGAGTTTAATAGAGACGCTAATATCAGAAAGCGATCAATGCGTTTGGAAATCAGATTTCCATCCTTTCTGCCATTAGACCATGTTGGAGCCAAAGGTCACGGTTCCACATCAATCAGAGAATATGTAGAAAAGAGATTCCTGAAATATGTCCCAAGGGGATCCCTTCTGGCCGCCTGGCCCCAAATTTCCTCAGCCCCCCATGAAAAATTCAAATCACCTGCAAGTATCAAATTTTCCAGCTCCAATAAGTGCCCCGAGCATGCAAGATTCAAGAATGCCTCCCTATCACAATAGGGACCATAACAATTCACAATGTTTATGTCTTTTTCCAAGCCTCTAATGTTGCCAGACAGAAGTATTCCCAGAGTAATATTAAAAGGATTTAACCTCAGAACCCCAGGGTTCCAAGCCGCCAGGAGTCCACCAGAAAGACCCACAGCATCAATCGTGCACATCAACCAGCCTGGCTTAATTTTGTTAAAGAAAGTACGTTCCTTCTCCCCACTTACCATCATTTCTTGTAGGAAGATTAAATCAGGATTAATAATATGAAGAACTCTCTTGAGGGCTAATTGTTTGGGCAGACCCCCCACACCCCTGATGTTTAAAGAGAAAAAGATCATTATCGACCCCTGGAAAGGGATTTGATTCCTCTAAGAGCCCTGGTATCAGGTGAGATGGGAGTGCCCATATTATAGCTAGCGTCATTCCCCCCAAGTGGAATGACCTTCTTATTCTTCCTGGCACTTCGCGTCTTTAATGGAGAGAAATCCGAAGCCAGTCCACCCAGACGTGCTCCCTTCGTGATGCATTGTTCACCCAGAGTTGACAATATGTCAGCAGGAGATGGATTGACCGCAACCCCTAGGCCCGATATCGGATCCAAGAGTCCCGAGGTAACACCCTCCAGTATTGTGTCCGGGCAACTCTCGTCCACAACCCGATTTTTGAAAAAAACGGGAATTGGAGATTTTTTAACCATTTCTGAGTATGAGGGGATGTGTAAAACCCTATCCTGGAGATCCAACCCACAAATCGGCAATGGTCGAGGGAGAAGAGTATCTGACGGAGGCTCCAAAGAGCGTGATTCATTCATCCCTCCCACATTAGGATCAGTATCAATCAACGGCGCCTCGGATCCCGAGGATAACAAAATGGTAGGGACAGGGGAATGAGGGATGTTGATGTAGGCCGACGCAACAGGGGAAGAGTCCGTCGGAATCTCTTGAGTTTCCCCTGTCTCAGGAAGAGGATCATCAGATGTATGTGACTCATTCACGGATGGAACAAGGGGATCTTTCTCAGAACCAGAGGAATAAGACAACATTGGTGAAACCCGACCCATATAGTTCCCATTGTTACCATTATTTAGCTCCAAAGCATTTATAAATTTGATATCCAACTCATTCAATGAATGATAAAGGGATGGGTCGTTTGATTCCAACTTACCCAGTAAAAACAAGGCCGGAGCATTCAGAATCGTAACTCTATTTGAAAAGCCATCAAGTCCGCCAGTCGCATCCAGCTCTTTATCACTGCCATCCTTTGAAGACCCGAAAGGATCCACCCCCACCTGGCGCCCAGAAGAAGACCCCCCTTTGCACTGTCTCCACAAATGACCAACTTGTTTGCAATTTGAATAGCAGAAGGGGATGCCCTAGTAATCGATTGCCAAGTCTAGTTTGCGCCCACGCCAATTAATGTGGAGGACATCAATGAGCCCCATCGTAATATCCACTTCAACCAAAATCCGCCCCATTCGACGGTCAAAACCAAACAAGTGTTCCTCCTCCACATGTAGAAAGCGTCCAAGACTGTTACCAATGGCTTCAAAAGCCCCCCGGTTCCAAAGAGCAAGTGGGAGATTGGGGATGAGAACCCACAAATGGCGCATACGCACAGAAGCCGTGTCTGGGTCGAAGTCCATATGCCATTTCTGCAGCATCAGATTGCCTGCCCCGTAAAGGCATAGCTTATTTAAGATAGTGGAACAATGAGTTTCCTGCTCAAATTTGAAGCCAAACCATCCGCGGGCCAATGCAAAAACTTGGGGTGTATAACCCACGATGGGTTTCCAATTTTGAGTAACCCAACCCACGATATCCTTTCGATTCATGGAAAAATATGAAAACTTACCATCTAAAACAGTCATGTTGTATTCCATGAGCTCCTCAAGGCTGATGTCCCTTCCCATTGTAAGCCAAACCTCCCCAGGTCGGTAGCAATACTTCTCCTTCAATCTTCGTGCAGACCTAGAAGAAACCGGAGGTTTTTCCCCTTGTTCATGGCGAGGCAGGGCCCTAACACTGTCAACAGAAGGATCCAAGCCAGATGTGGACTTTGGAACTCCAGACAGTGACAGGTGTCCCTTCTTTGACGCCTGTTTGGCATGTGGAGACTTATGCTGACTACCCGAAACAAGTGGTCGTTTTCCATTTAGCATCTCTTTGAAGAAAGAGTCCGGTTTAAATAAACCCACCTCCTCAATTCTATAATCAGAGGCGACCAGATTGTTGTCTGCCGAGATCTGTGTTACCGACATGTTTTCTCCCATCCTTGCAGAGAGATTGACGATATCCGGACGTAGACGGGTAAATATTGGCGAAACCGAGAGTGAAACCCCAGTTATACCCAGGACCAACAACAACTGACAGATGAATATACCCAAATCACCCTCCGATGAAAACTCAAGTGGTCTTGCCGGTCTCCAGAGATTTAAAATAGTAAAAAAACGTTGTCCAGGCGTGGACGAGCAAACAAGATGTCGATTATTAGTAGGTGGACACCGGGGAACAATACCTGAGTTAAAACCGAACACCACAAGTTATGAACAAATAAGGTGCCGATTAAAAGCAAGTAGACATCGGAAAAACAATTCCCCAGTTAAAACTGGACTCCACAATTTACCATATGAAACCCTATAATAACCAACCCAAAAACTATAGGGTTAAAAATGAACTTACTGTTAACCAGAACCTGTAAACTGCCGCCCTCATAAAGCATATTCTATGCTAGTCCTGGGTATACTGCGTAAAACCCTACCTCTACGTAAAACCCTACCACTGTGTCGACCAAACCCTACCGCCATCGCCTCTCTCTCACCCTCAATTTTTTTTTTTCGTGGTTTAAAACAAGAATGTGTGGACATCCTGAACCTTATGGGGAAGGGCGACATTTTGAAAATTGACTTTGTTGTTATTTGTGATCTTTGCAGGCGATATTCGAGAGGTGCAATGAAATTAGTGAAAGGCATTCGAGAGGAGATACCACGAGCTACGAGATCAGCCATGGGTTGCGTTAGGGATGCCCGCTATTTCCACCCCTCTTTCTTTGTGTCATTGAGGGATTGAGATGTTTAATACTCACGACAAAACGGAAGGGAAGATTAGTGGACTCAAAGTCACATCCACTAAGTACATTACCCAACTACTATTTGTAGATGATGTTCTTATATTTGGTATAGCAATTTTTTTCGGAATGGTGGCACTATAAAAACATATTGGACTGTTTTTGCTCGGCGTCCAGCATGGATATCAACGCTCCAAAATCCTGCATGTACCATCATCAAGCAGAAGAAGCTTTCACTAGACAGGTCTGCTCTCTTCTTCCTTATGATGTACAGGATTTAGGCAATGAGCTTAAATATTTGGGCTATTTTATAAAACCAAATCAATACTTTGTATCTGACTAGTCGTAGCTAATTCAGAAAGCTAAGAAAAATATAATATCTTGGATCAATAGAAAATTGTCTTTAGGTGACAAGCTCACTTTACTCAATTCGGTTCTCAGTAATATTTCGATTTATGAGCTTACATTGGCAAAAGTCCCAGCCTCCATTCTGAAACAGTTGAGACAACTCTTCTTTAACTTCCTTTGGAAGAATTCTCAGTCCAACTCGCGTAATCATATGATGGCTTGGGTTTCATTAGCTTGCCCAAATCATTGGGAGGATGGGGAATCCAGAATATTTAATGGGTTAATTCAACATTACATGTGAAATCCTGTGGCATGGACTGACAGACTCGGGCTTGTGGGGGTGATTATCAGGAGTAAGTACCTCAAGAACCAAACTGTCATTGATTGGATCATAATGATAAACAAGAAATCTCCCCAGTCTTCACATATCTGGTCTGGATTACTCAACTCCTTTCCTTTCCTTATCAGATGGATTGCTTGGCAGGTCAAGGATGGATTTCAAGTTCGACTGGGTGTTGACCACTTCATTGGAGATAATAATCATTCAACTATATCATCATCTACCATTCAGGATTTACATGCTCATGGGATTTTCTTTCTCAATCACGCTCAAAATCCTGCCACCGGGGACCTTCAAACAAATTATTGGTACTCGGCTGCAGATTTAAGTCTCTCTTCAAGGGAAGTAGTTGAATGGGATATATACGTAGCTTGCCTCAGTCATGTGGGATTTCGCCTTCAGGAGGAATTAGATCAGTTGGTGTGGGATGGTGATTTGGTGACTGGGATGGTGAACACTAATAAGGCCTACATGGCTCTGGTTTCCATTTATAATCATCGACAGGTTCAGTGGTGGACTCAGGTCCTTAGCAGTGGCTAGTCCCTACAAAGATATGTGGATTTATCTGGTTGTCCATAGGGGAGGGATGCCAGTAGTTGAATGGGGTACCAGTAGTGGAGATAGAAGTGATGTTGGCTAACGTCAATTTTGGAAATACTTGGTACCATTTATTGTTTATACAAGTACTTTTTTTTTTTCCATGTGGTTCACTAATCGGCTTAGCTGACCGCTACATCCACGAAATAATTTCCGATGGACCCGCCCCGAAGGGGTTTCCACCCTGCGGCCGCTGCGTGCCTAACCCCAAGAGAGTCGATGAGAATGGATCCTGTGACCTCGCATGCTGGGAGGCCTAACTTCCGAGAACACATCCAATCGAGCTAACTCTTGGGGCTTGTTTATAAAAGTACTTTATGTACAAGTAAATGTCAATATTTTCATGTTTTTAAAATTACTCAAGAAAAAACTTTCTTCTACATTTTGAAATAAAATGAATATTTGAAATCAGAAATTTCATTTTAAGTCACATCCACTTTAAGTCACATCCACTTTAAGTCACATCAATGTTCACCCATTGGTCCCAAGCAAAAATACACTATGGTGACATTAGGACTAGACAACTTGGAACTTTGTGGCTGACATGGCATCCATTTGGATTTGTCACACCTCAAGACTAATATGGTTAGATAGAGAACACACCAAAGTGTATGTCATAAAAATTTGGAGGAAAAACAAGCTCGAGAACATGAATAATTAAGTTACATAAAAAGAGGTAAAAAAAATGCTCACTTACTGGCATCCCTCCCCTACATAACAGAATCCTGACGGGGGGAAATTATATGAGATGGGGCGGGATGGGCCCTACTGGCTGTCCACTTTGTTATAAAGATGCATAAACTGTTGATCGTCTTTTGGCAAATTGCCTGGTTACTATACAGCTTTGGGACGAAATCATTGACAGAATTGAGATTACAGGCAGTTGGTCCAATAGTTCATTGGAGAAGAATCTCTTACAGTGGTATAAAATTTGTTACAGCACCTTGCCCTTTCCATTATATTTCCTTTAGGGCATCTGGAGATATAGGAACACTACCCTTTTCGAAGGTATTTACCACTCTATGGAGAGTGCATATATATTAATCTCAAGCCATTGCATAATGCTTAAAAGGACTCCTCTTAGTTGAGTTACTCCCCCAAAGACCCATCCTATCCTATCTGACCTGTCTTCCATGGGGTTCTTTGATGGGGTAGAACAGGGTGGCCGATGCAGTGTTGGTTTCATATATATTTATCTAGAGATCAGTTCTTCGAGGCTAGCATGGGTTGTGGTATTGGAAGCAATACTCGTGCCGAGTTACTTGCACTATGGGGCATCCTTAGATTGGAATTACTAAAAGAAATTACTATTGCATAGATTTTGGAGACTCTTCAGTTATTATTGATTGGATTACAGGTAGAAGAAATCTACAAGTCACTATTTTGGAACACTGAAAATCTCGCATTCAGGAATTTTAACACTTGTCCTCGTCTACTTGCTATAGTCATATTGCGAGATCATACAACCAGAAAGTTGGTCGTCTCTCATTCTTGGGATTATCTCTGGAAGAAGGTTGGGTACAAATTAGAAGTTTTCACAACTCACTGCGCATAGAAGACAACACAGTCCGGTTTTACTAGGCTATATTTAACATAGCCATTTTGTATATTTTGTATGCAATTTATACACTTTCTCGATAGTGATAAAGGCAAGAATAGTATATGAAACAACGGTCTTAGATATAAAACAAAAAGGCAATTTTATTATTATTGTATAAGTCTGGTTTACTTGGTATTTACAGATTCTCATAGTAAATGTATGCATCTCAGAATAGTCTCTAGACTTACAAAACATATTTAATATCCCTGGGATAGGATCCACTTGTAGTTTCTTTGATTCAACCCATGAATAGCAAGAAACTTTTTTTTTTTTCTTTCGAAAAAAAGAGAGAGGATGAGTATGACTATCGGCTGACGTACAAAAGCAATGCCAATTTTACTAGTGACTTCTCTTTTATTTAAAAAAAATCTTGAATGCAAATATATTAATATTAATAATAAATAGCATACCTTAGAAGCGGGGAAATGAAACGCCGAATAAAACTTCTATATGTTGTAAAAATAAGATAAAGTTATGTGTATGATTTCCAGAGTCCTTTCTCAAACACTTTCAATTGCTTCCTCTTTATTTTGCTTGAATGATGAGCCTTTTTTGTTTGTTCATAAGCTAGATTCATTTAATGATCTGTTCCAACTAAATTTCCACTAAACACAAGGTTTTAACAACTTGCTAGTAAACACAACATAGGATTCATGTATGCTAAATCCTAACAGTAACACAAATATCAATTGGACTGATAAAGGGCCTTGAAGATTGCCTTAAATGGTACTTACAAGAATTAGCTCAAAATTAAAAACATTAGTGAAATCTCCTCGATAACTGAGACCAATCCCTTTAAAGAATATTATACAGTGATAGTGACCAAATAAGTATTGATATTGACCAAATAAGTATTGGTCGAATTTGTACCCCTATGTTCCTTCAACTATGGTCTATAACAAGAATCAGACAAGGAAGCTTCCTATGCACTACGTATATATAAATTTACAATTTCCAACATTCTTTCTATATACATAATTAGCTTTACAGGCTTCCGACGAATCAAATGCACAAACACTCCACATCTGTTTGGCTAAAAAAATATTGACAGGAATAGCTCGTTTTGCAAAGTTCATTGATTCAAGTTGATGTCGTAATGGGTAAGAAAATTCCATGCTCACAACGATCTGGTTTATGATGGCACATGACAAAAGGATGTACAGAAGCATCTAGATCAACAAGAGCAGTGTCCCCTGCCTGATAGTTATCTGCTAGAAATGCTTTACTCATGACATCCTCTACCAAATGTACAAGTGCTCTTTTTAGAGGCCTTGCACCATAACTGCAATCATAAACTTGTTGACACATGAGGTTCAACACGGCCTCTAACACTTCTAAACCAACTTCATGTCTAGATACTCACTCTCTAGTCCTGTTCAACATCAAACCAAGTATCTCACGTACCTGTGTGCAATAATACAATTAAATTTATAAGATAAATAAATAAAGGTCAGACTAAGAAGGTTCCATGAGAGAACAATGGTCAAACAATGCCACTACACATACAACAAAGTGGAAGGCACACAAATTTCTTTCATTCTTAAGTGCTTGCTTAATTCCATCATATGAGATTATCAATTGCTTTTGATCTCTTTTTTACTGTGACTGCTAAAAGGAATCAAATGTGTCAGACGAATGTTTTAAGAGATTATTGTAGGATCACTTGCATATGTGAGAAAAAGAAGAAGAATCCAGCATGATGCATCTTTTACATCTTCTTGTTGTTGCCTGTGACTCCTATTATATTTTTTTGCCATTGCCCTGCACCACTAATTTGAAATGAACATAGTGTTTTTTGAAATAGTTATGGAGGAAAACGTTGAATTTTGAATTTGAATGTGGAAGGGACAACCCCATCGCATTTACAATTTGCACTTATTTGCCAACTCAAGCGCCCCTCGTGATCTGATGGCAAATCTATCTATCAATCACTACAACAAATCCAGTAGAGTACATGTTGGCACAAGAATTTGTTAGTGAGTTGTTAACATTAGCAAGCCAGAGACGGATTACACATCAAAATATTCGTTGTCGATTACAACTCAAAACAAGCAATCCTCCATCTATGATTAGGTAATGGGTAGTGGGGACAATTATTATTGTTTATTGGTGATCTACAAACTTTTACTTATAGTAAATACTTTATCCATATTTCCTATACTTTATCCATATTTCCTTATGTTTGAAGAAGACAAACTTTTATCCAATCCAAAGCAATTTGAATTCTTACTTCAAGACCGTCTTCATGCTTATTGAATAGGAAAATTCCTTATACCATAGATTAAAAAAAAAAGGTGAAATAAGCAACATAGTTGCTTAGTACGTGCCTCTTATGTAAAAGATAATGTAAAGTAAATTAATACCTACATTTTTTTACACATTTTAGTATATTAATTATGTTTAATTTAAAAACTCAAAATAATGATCAAATATCAAAAATATAATTCCAAAAGTTTTTAGAATTCCTCTTAAATCTTAGTTGTTAACAAATAACAAAATAATTATAAAAAATGTTATTACATATAAAATAAAAGAGTACGAAGAAAGTATTTTAATCAAAAGTATGTATTAGAGTTTTTAACAAAAAGTATATATTGAATAAATAATGGTAGTAGTTTATCCTAAATTTATAGCTAATATAATTCATGGTTGAAAGAAATTATAATAACATAATTAGTTAGTATTTTTCTTTTATATATAAATAGTATTAAATAAACTGACATCTATTTTTCTTAAAATATCTTAGTATTTTAAAAACTAAAATAATTATTTGGGCTGGCAGGAGCGGGTGGAGTTATATATGACTCTGAGGGGAATAAGCAGAAGGAGTATGCCTGGGGAATTGGCAGAAAGACTAACAACGGTGAGGAATGGCTAGCCTTAATCAAAGGATTATAGATAGCAAGAAATATTGGCATTGAGGAAATGATTGTCTTTGGTGACTCTCTAATGGTCACAAGAGAAGCTAGGAACTTGACGAAGAATCGTAAGAATCCGTCTGCTAAAATGTACTACCTCCTTAGGTGCATTGTTAATGAATTCAAAGCAATAAACTTCCTTCATGTGTTGAGAGAAAATAATCAACATGCGGATGTTATGGAAAACAAAGGAGCTGGTTTAAATGGTGGTGTATTAGTCAATGATCAAAATGTTTATGAAAGAAACTGGATTCCTTAACACAAAGTCCCATATTGAAAGACTCGCCGGCTCTCGAAATCCTTGGATCAATGAGGATGGCCATTCTCATGTTGGAACTGGCGTTCAAAACTTTTTTTCCACTGCTGCAATTCAGAATTTAATACTTAGTCGGGGTGTATTAAGGATCAATAACTACTATGAGCAACATTCTTGGATTCCCCCCCACGCAACATTAATTGAAAGGGGGTGGGATTCACGCATGAGAGAGATGGTCTCCATGCATGGGAACTTCTTGGCGGGCATCAGGGCTTGTGCCGGTATTAATTCTCATGCTTGGAGAGGCAAGCACATTATCTTTGGAATCGATTGGTATTTGGAGAGAAGGCACCTGCGTAGGATTGATAGCATAATGGGATACTACTCCTCTGCTCTTTCCACACCCCTGGATGGTGTTTCGGCTCCTCCCTTGTTCCAGTGTTCGCGATGCGGGAAGCCTCTATCAAACCACAACTGGGATACGATGAAGATTCACCCTGCGAGAGAAGACCTCCTAGAGCATGCCCAGAAAGATACCCTCTATGATCCTTGTCATTTTGATCTCCTGGGAATGGACAAGAATCTATTTTCTTCATCGGCAAAGGGTGAATGCGGAAGATATAACTCACATCAGGCGTTCGACAGACAATGCTTCAGCGATGAGGTTAATAATCACATCAAAGAACTAGAAGATCAGGTTCTTCTTCTCCGAAGTGAGAATCTGGAAATAAAGAGGGCTATCACTCGCCCCTTTTCCTTATCCCAAGCCACACATTCAGAGGTCAGAGTTAGCAGTAGCCAGATGAATGGGAGGGTTGTCAATCTGGAAGACAATGTTGATAATGTTACTTCCTGTATTGCCAATTTGGACTCTAATATGGATAATGTCAATAGAAAGGTCTTCGATTTGGATGGAAAAATGGATGCCATGAGAGCATAAATTGGGCAAAACTTCTTGGAACTGAAATCAAGCAGCGACATGGTGACAGGAGGAAAGGCGGCTGGAAACATTCTCAAGTAAAAGGAGCTCAGTCGTCATCCATAGTTTTTATGATCCCCAGTACCTTTGAATGTTGGTTTTTGTTATGGTTTCCCACTGGATAAGTCTTATAGCATCTTCTCGTCTAAATTTAGGAGCGGTTTTGTGTCAATTAGTTATAAACGGTTGTAAATCAGCAGTCCTTCCGGACAGTAGGATAAGTCATTTTCTGCATAAATGTTTTGTTTTTGCCTCCTCCTCCTCAGACAGTTTGTAAGAAGATATAGTCTTCATAGATTAGGAAAGTTTCATGATAGTTACAGAATTGTAAAGGACGAACAAGCAGTTTTGGACGCAGTCCTACTATGGGAATAGTCCTTCCCCATATCTATGTAATTTTGTTCTTTTTTATAATCAAAAGCTCCTAAGTCGTTTCTGTTAAAAAAAAAACTAAAATAATTATCAATGTATAATTAAAAAAATAAATTTACTTTCATTTCTTAGTTATTACCAAATTCTAAAATAATTCTAAAAATATGTTTTATTATATATTAAACAATTGAATATGAAATAAGATTGTTGTAATTCTTAAATCAGAATAATTTAAAGTAAATTTAAAATTTTATTTCTTAATTTTTAAAGTTTTATTTACTATATCGCTTAGTCTAAAAGTTCTACAATTTTAAACGGAAAAAATTGATTTTTTGGCACGATTTTGAAAAAATCCGACTGAAAAATTTATAAATACTGGCTACAAATTTCAACTCTAAAATTTTGGGTGCCCCAAGGGTTTTTGATGGTGTTGAATCCATTTCTACAATCAAAATAACAATTAAAACACCATTAAATTCAAATTTTGCAAAATAAAAAACACCAGATTCCGGTGAAAACCTGTCTGGGCAAAATCGTCAAATTTTTAGACAACTCCTTTACTATATTACATATTACGGGAGTCCCCACATGCTCGGGAGGCTTTCTTATACCCAAAACTATTTGTTTCCTCTCGGTCAAACATATTGCAGAGGTACATCACGTCCACACGTGATGGAAAGCATTACCTTTGCCATAAAACAGATCCCGAAAACAATCTTAATTATTACTTTTGATTAGTGGTGGTAATAAATACATAGTACATTTGGTGCATTCAAGAATGTTTTTAATTGATTTTTTATATATGATAATTTTGTTGCACACCAAATGAAATTAATCAAATCATTAAAATAAACCAATAACAAAACAAAAAATTGTATTTTAAAAAATAATATATATTTAGAAAAAAAATGTAAACTAATTAAGATCAGTGACTTTTGATTCACTTCCAATCATTCTTTATATATGTAATTATAGTAGATTCGGTATGGAAGAAAACTGGAATAACACTAGCGATGTGAGTCGTCTTCCATTAATTATTTATATATGTAATTATGCAAGTGGATTTTGATCTTGAAATGATCACTTCACTAGATATCTTTCTTAGGCGAGAACCATTCTTTAGATATGTAAATATGCTAGATTCGGTAAATCCAAATGATTGTTATTTAACCTGCCTTAATTTTTTTTATCTACTTTAATTATAATTTAACTCTTTTAAATTTAAACAGAAAATATTGCATATTCTTGAAACTTAACCATAATAACTTTTCAAAAATGACAAAATTACCTATCATACTATTATACCTACTAAAACTATGATATTATATAAACATACTTGATTAAACTAAAATGAAATATTATTAATCATTTACTATTAAAATCTATATATAATTATTAGTTTTCATTGTTTATACGGTATTATCTTAGAAAAGAAGATCAACTAATGGCTAGAAATGGAAGGTAAGTGGGCTGAAGGCCAAGCATGTTTTAGAAGAAATCATTCAACCACATACCACCTCATTACACTTAGGATCATTGCAGAGGAATGTCGTAATAATAAATCTGACCTTTTTTGTTGCTTTGTGGACTTTAGGAAAACTTTTGATACAGTGCCTAGAAATAACCTATGGAATAGGCTAAAGGAGCTTAATGTTCCTTTTGAGTTGAGAGTTGTCACGATAAGGTTATACGAAAAGGTCATCGCCAAATTTAAGAATAATGAGGGCTGTTCAATGGATATAAACTGCAATATTGGAGTTAAGCAAGGTTTCCCCCTCTCCCCTACCCTTTTTGGCATTTACATCGATAAACTAGAAAGATGTTTAGAAGAAGCGGGTTGTGCCTGCACGATCTTAGCTAGGATAGTTATCATCCTTCTTCTTTATGCTGATGATATTGTTCTTATGGCAAGGTGTCCCTTTGATCTCGATAAACAATTAAGAATTCTCAAATATTTATGCTCTAACATGGGTATGACTGTTAACACCGACAAGACAAATGTTATGATTATAAAATCTAAGAAAGACACGTACGCAAATTTTATTTATGATAACAGTAAACTGGAGGAAGTGACTTCTTACAAATATCTTGGAATTGATATTCATCCAAGCTCAATTGGAACCATAACATTGAGAAAAATGATTAATGGAGGATGGAAAGCTTATTTTGGTCTTGAAAATAATTGTAAATCAGCTAACCTGGTCATGTGGGATAAAAAGAAATTCCTCTTTGAAACTCTTGCTATCCCTGTTATCTTATACGGTTGTGAAGTATGGGGGCGCAATTACGTTTCTACAGAATCTTGGAGAAATATTGAGCAAATCCAGAAGCAGTTTATAACTTATAACCTCGAAATTAAAAGCAATACGCCTTATCATATTCTCCTCATAGAAGTGGGTCTTTCCCCCATCGAGAGCATGGCTATGACTAGGTACCTGATGTACAAGCACAAGATAAATAACATGGGAAACGAGAGACTTCCTAAAATTGCTTTAAATTCAAGTCAAAACCAATTACGTCTTAAGCGGAGTTGGTGTAAAGATACGATGGCTTGGTTAGACCATTGGGGCATTGATGAAAAAGACACTTTACAGAATATAGATAATGTCAAAAATAGTATTACCTTTAAGTTTAAAGAGAAATTGTGGTGCGAGGAAAATTCAGCAGTTAAGAGAAAACTAAGATATTATGAGGAGGTCATTAACCCTAATTTGGAAGATCAGAAATATCTCTCGATAGTAACTAGTTCTCGAAGAAGAAAATTAATATAGCCAAGATTAGAACATACTCCCATGAGCTTCATAGCGAAACAGGGCGTTGGTCTATTCCCAAAACTCCGTGGGCGGAAAGGGTTTGCCATCTTTGTGAGTCTACGAGCGTTGATGATGAAAATTGCTTTCTCTTAGAGTGCCCTGCTTACACCCACATTAGATATGAGTTTCATAGTATTTGCTACAATACAAACCTTGCTAACCTCCTAACTTGCCAAAACTATAGTGAGCTTGGAAAGCTTCTTACCAAGTTTTTTGAGCATAGGAACACAAGTTTAAAGCAAACCAAGTAATAACCTTCTTAAGGTCTGATAGACCAAAGTTGGTCTCAGTGGATGCTAATCATCATCATCATCATCATTAATTAATCATACTTGTTTTGATTTAATTTAATCTAGAAAATTATTTATGAGTGGCTGTAGCGGGATGGTGTTGCTGACTTGTTCTACATGGATTGGAAGACATTTTACCTCTATCTGTAATGAGCTTAGGTTTAGAGATGGCAGGTAATTCCTCTTTAAACACATCCTGAAAACAATCTTAGTTATTACGTTTGATCAGTGGTGGTAATAAATACATAGTAGAGTTGGTGCTTTCAAGAATATTTTAAGTTTTAATTTTTAAATTAAAATGACAGAAATATCACATCCAAAGTTAAAGAGAACAAGACACTTGGCAATGTTAGACTTTGTTAAATAATTTTATTTTAAAACTACTTAATTATATCATATCAATGATATTAATTTATAGGACACTTAGCATTTTGATGTATTTTTTATTGTTTATTTTTTTTAACTATTTACTTATATAATATCAATGATATTAATTATAGGACACTTGGTATTTTGATGTATTTTTTATTGTTTATTGTTTTTAATTTAATTTATAGGACACTTGGTATTTTGATGTATTTTTTATTGTTTATTATTTTTAATTGATTTTTTTATATCTGATAATTTTATTGTACAAATGAACTGGGTTGGCAGGTGCCGGGGGAGTCCTTATGGACTCCGACGGAAACAAAGTGAAAGATTTTGCTTGGGGAATTGGCAGGAGAACTAATAATGAAGCATAATGGCTAGTTGTGATAAAAGGTATGGATGTCGCGAGGAGCGATGATGTTAAGGATCTAGTGGTCTTTGGAGATTCTATGTTGGTGATTAGGGAAGCTAGGGCTTTAGTCAAACATCGTCAAAAACCAGTCTCTTCGATGCATCATCACTTCATTTTCTTGGCCAAGGAATTTCACTCCATATCCTTCCTTCACATTTTTAGGCATAACAATCAGAATGCCGACACTATGGCTAACATAGGTGCAGGTCTGAATTGTGGTCTTTCTATTATCAACGATCTCTTAAATGTGGACATTTGGGTGCCTTAAAGTTTTTTCTCTTGTCCCTCTTGAAACCTATGATATTCCACCCTTATTTCTCCAGCCCCATCCTAATGCGGATCTCATTAATTTCCCAAATCTTCATGGGACCCCATCGCTCCTTTCAAACGTCCCCTCGCCTGCACCGACGGCCACCCCTGGCAGACTCCACCTGTCCCGCATGCGGGAGATCAATGCGGACGATCCCCAAGGCTTTGAGAGGTTATTTCATGCAGGAAGGTGGCGCTCTTTGCATCCTACGAATTTCTCTGCGAAATTGCTCCTTGCTCATCGTTCCTCTTTGTGAAATTCCCTTCTGCGAAGTTCATAGAAACCTGTTGTTTTGGTTAGCCATGGAGGAAAGCAAACAATTCCCTCCTACTCTGCATTGTAGAAAATGTAGGAAGAACGTCCAAGGGCAATCCGGGGGGGCTGGCACGAAATGTTACCTCTCTGATATCTTTCAGGGTCATTGCAATGGCGGCAACGAGCCTTCTAGGGATGGCGTGACAAAGATGGCTTGCCATAGTCACTCCAAAGCTGAGGTTCCTGGTAGCGGCGAAGATGGGTACCCCTCGACGCTGGACAAGGCCTGGGCATTAGGGGCCCTGTGCAACATTCTGGCTTTGGTTTTGATTTTGGTAACAGGAACTGGAATCTCCTCACAACTCTTGATTCTGGGTTTCTTTTGCCCCCCTTTGAAGTTGGTATTGGTGCACCTCAGCAGCTGTTTCGTGGTAGTCCAAGTGAAATGGGATGTAACAAGAACTGGAAGCATGCTGTGGGCGAAAATGGGGGTCTGGTCAATCTGGATTCTCCTCGTGGGCAGGGAATCCCTTCCCCTGAACTCCACACACAAATTCTGGACCTGGAAGCCCAAGTTCGTTGGCTCAGGGGTGACCTCACGGATATGAAGAAAGCAATTTCTCATCTTGCTACCTTTGTGCAAATCTCCAACTCCGAAGTCCGGATTAACAATGGTAAGATGAAGGATTACTTTGATAAGTTAATTGGCAAGTTTGATACTTTCTACAATTGTCTTAGAATAGTGGAAGGCAAAGTTGATTGCATAAGGACCAATAGTGGAAGCAGCCCCTCCGTCATCCTGAATATCGACGATGAAAATGCAGGTGCAACATCAGGAAGCAAGGACAAAAATGCTCGAACTCATCATGTCAACTGAATTTCTTTCCGTCTCTTCTTCACTGTGTTTGGGCAACTCCTTTTTGGTCTGGTTATTGCACTATTTGTTATATGTATTACTTTTGTTGTCTTCTATTAGGGAAGTTCGTCAATATTTTCAGTTGTAATAGGCATAAGGCCATTTTTGAATATCAAAGACTGGTATGTGAAGAGCCTGTCTCAACAGCTCTGGTTTTTTGGGATCAGTCTCCCCTACACTATGTATTATGTTCTCCCTTTTTAATATAAAGTTCGTTAACTATTTATGTAAAAAAAAAAATTATTGTACAAATGAAATTTATAAATCATTAAAATAAACCAATAACAAAACAAAAAATATATTTTAAAAAATAAAAAAAAATATTTTAATTTAAAAAAAAATTAATATATAATTTTAAAAAGACTTAATTAAAACTTAAAAAAATGTAAACAGTGAAAGCTATTTGAATACCAAATGATTGTTATGTAACTTGCCAAAAACATATATAATAAAAAAAGTATTCATACATCAATTCTAGCTTAATTTACTATATTGTTGTTATGAATCTCGCATCATTTAAATTTATAACATTTTAATCTTAAATCATTAATTAATTATTATTAATCTAAATCTGAATTAATATTATTGTTATGTTATTCAATTATTATTATGAGTTATCTCTAAACTTTTCATAACTCAATTATTATTGACTATGAGGATAGTCAATATTGGTGGTACACAAATTTTTAATGATCTTGTATATATATAAATATATTAACAAAAAGATTGCACGCATTCTCTTTCACGCATTAAGGTCCGAATTATCCCTCCTTGTTGCTGGTTGCTAGTGCTGGTTGATCGCTATTGCTTGCCCGAGAAAGCATCGCATGAGGTTCCGTTACCCTCGCCCGTAAGAATAAATGATATGGCAGTGATATATAGGCTTCGATCAGCTACACATTATGCCTTTCAGTTCCCAATCCTCCACCACATTATGTTGTATTGTGTTAGGAAGTTTGGCGGAAAATACAATACGTGTCTAGGTTGTGGAGACAAGGTGGCATCTTAGGTGCCTCATTCATGGATTATAAGCCCACGAACTCAGAGCGGTTCAGCCCAACAACTGGCTGCAATAGATGCAGCACGAGATACCCAGCCCAGTGAAAAAAAAACTTTAAAAAACTTTTTTTTTTATAACAAAAACGCTTAATTTTTATTTATTTTTATTGAAAGGGAGAACACGGCTGGGCTAATGCCAATCAACCCATCTTACACAATCTAAATAGTTTACCAAACAAAGAACTTTTAATCCTGCTAGCACAATACTCATGGAGCTGCCATCTTACGGGATGGGGGACCATTGAGGAGGTTCATCATTCAGAATCAAGTCAGCTTGGGCTAGAAGACAACCCACATTGGCCATAGTATCAGCTTCCTGGTTAAGACCCCGGAGAATGTGGAAGTAGGAGGCAGAGTTGAAATTTTGCAACAGCTTCCGAACCCTTTGCAAGGTCTTATTGAGCGTTGCATTATTGAAATGATTTTCATTGTTTAAAATTTTTATTAGGATTTCCGAATCTCCAAAAATTTGAATATCTTGGTCTCCATTCCCCTGAGCTATCTGACAAGCTTTAAGCAGTCCTAATATTTCAGCCTGGTTATTTGTACTCTGCCCTAAACCGCAGCTGAAGCTGCCCATAAAGTGCCCTTCCGGGGCATAGAAAACCCCTCCTGCTCCAGCTATCCCCGGGTTTCCTTTCGCTGCTCCATCAAAAAAAATTGTGGCTTTACCTTTATTCCTCCACCACTAATGAAATTCAGAATCATTATACCGAAGCCGCCATTCAGGATTACTGGTTGGACAAGCAGAAGTTTTATTCCTAGTCCGCAGCACTGGAACACCAATCCAGCTATTCTCTGCCGGAAGAAGCAAGTTATCTTTGTTAAATGGACGGTTTTCCACCGTTTCCAACATCAATGCTTTGGTTTTCGCAACTACAAGTGCAGGGGTGCACAAATTATTTTGGAAGATGCCCTCGTTCCTGGCTAACCACACTTCCCAGCATAGAAATTTTGGGAGTGCCATCCAATTTTTTTTTTGTAAGCTGCATAGAAAGATTTTATTATCGTACAAAAAAGAGTACAATCATCAGGAGAAGCTGAATATGGCATTCTGGTGCTACTCTCCGTCATCCTCAATATCGACGACGAAAATGCAGGTGCAACATTAGGAAGCAAGGACAAAAATGCTCGAACTCATCATGTCAATTGAATCTCTCTTTGTCTCTTCTTCACTGTGTCTGGGCAGCTCCTTTTTGGTCTGGTTATTGCACTACTTGTTATATGTATTACTTCCGTTGTCTTCTATTAGGGCAATTCGTCAATATTTTCAGTTGTAATAGGCATAAGGCCATTTTTGAATATCAGAGATTGGTATGTGAAGAGCCTATCTCAATAGCTTTAGTTTTTTGGGATCAGTCTCCCCTACACTATGTATTCTGTTCTCCCTTTTTAATATAAAGCTCGTTAACTGTTTATGTAAAAAAAATAAAAATTATTGTACAAATAAAATTAATAAATCATTAAAATAAACCAATAACAAAACATTTTTTTTTTAAATAAAAAATATATTTTAATTTAAAAAAAAAAATTTAACATATAATTTTAAAAATACTTAATTAAAACTTTAAAAAAATGTAAACAGTGAAAGCTATTTGAATACCAAATGATTGTTATGTAACTTGCCAAAAACATATATAATAAAAAAAATATTCATACATCAATTCTAACTTAATTTATTATATTGTTGTTATGAATCTCGCATCATTTAAATTTATAACATTTTAATCTTAAATCATTAATTAATTACTATTTGTTAAAAATCTAAATCTAAATTAATATTATTATTATGTTATTCAATTATTAGCCCCTGCCAAGGCAGGGATATACTTTCCGTTGGAAAGTCAAAGGCCTTTCACTTGTATTAGTTTGTAATTTTTTTGCAATTCATAATGTTTTAATAAAAAAGTATTAATTTCAGGGGAGGTAGGTGCGGGAGGGATCATTTTCGATCCTGGTGGAAATAGAGTTGTTGATTTCTCCTGGGGATTAGGTATTAGTACAAACAATGAAGCTGAATGGCTAGCAATGTATCATTCTCTTGAAATCGCCTCCACCATAAACATGGAGAAGCTTCAGGTTTTTGGTGATTCTAGCTATGTAATTCAAGCTATGCGGAATGGCATCATCAATAAAGGGCCTAAGAGACAAAGAATTCAAAGAAGAATCAAGCACCTTGCTCCTCGGTGACATTCAATACTTCCACGTGCTTAGAGGTCTGAACAATACAACAGATAAGTTGGCAAACGAAGGAGCTTCAATGAAGAAAGGGAAAATTAGGCACAACAATGTAATAGAGCATTGCTTCATCCCTTAACAAGCTTTGAATATGGGTCTTATACTTTTCTCAAGGCCTACAAAGGGTCGTCTTCTACCCCATAATGGACATCATGTTGTTCACTCTATTGCCTTGGCTTGGTCGATACGTTACCCCCCATGTGCCCCCCACATGGGCTTTGCAGTTCTCATGTGTGAGCATTTAAGGCTCCTCTCCCACAATTTGACTCCATTACAAAGAATGGACCGCTCCATACCTTCTGCATTAGTCCCAGCTCTTGAACATCTAAGCATCTCTGCCTCGGGTGTTGATTCCTCGACGCTTGAAGAAGGAAGTGCTCTCATCTCTCAGCCACTCGTTTCTCTCAACAACATGGAAGGGGTTAGGCAGGCAATCGCCACACTTAGTCAGCTGTCCTCAGAAATTAAAACTTATCTGTGCAGAACGTATTCTGTGGTCTGCACCAGCGTGCGTCAAATTGAAGATTTGTCTGTAGAAAATAAATGCATACACTCCTGGCTTTCCTGTTTGGAGTCCCGTATGGAGGATATGGATAGAAACATCATTGAACTTCTTGGAAAAGTTGATAACATTAAGGAAGACATATCAGTCTTTGCTAGCAAATCTCATTGCAGCCATGTGCAGGACGCTCCCTACGTTAATCAAGAGATGCTGGATGCAGCCTCTGTCCAGTAGCAGAATTACGGCTAATGACTCCTCATCAATGGTTATTTGGCCTACTATCACAGGTTTCCTTTAAATTTCAACTTCTAAATGTTTTTTTGCCTTCTATTATGTAACCAATATGTAAGGGTTTATCCCAATGACAGGAATAGAATTTATAGGAAGATAAGAAGCAAAGGCTTTAGTGAAAAAAATCCCATCAAACTTTGCAATTTCCCCCCTTCAGATGCAGAATGCTGGCTCTTTATTTTGTAATGCATGGCTGTGCACAACCTTTTATCTATACAATATTTTCCTCTGTTTCTGTTAAAAAGAAAAAGAAAAAAGTATTAATTTGATTTTTTAGAAAATAAAAATTATTTATTTTAATTTCTGAAAAATGAATTTTTGATTTTTTGATTGGTGAAGGACATGTCTGAAAAGACATAAATCCTTGCAGGAGATGGCTTTATTTTTGGAATTTAAAATGAATTTAAAATAATTTAAAATTAAAAAATTACAGAATTTTACACCTGTCCTGGAATTTAAATAGAAATTTTAATAATAATAATTTTATATCAATTATTACATAATTTGTTTTGGTTTACAATGTAATAAAAATAAAACTAATAAAAAAACTTTGGTTAAATCGATTTCCTGCGTTGGTTATTGGATCGCATGCCTACTGGTAGTGCGGGAATTCTCCTCAGACCTGCTCGTGGTGGCCGCGTGTTTGGGCATTATGCTGGACATTAAGTTTGAAGGCATGTAGTACTGATCTTTTTTCTGTGCCCTAGCTAGGTGATATGTGGGAAGTGTACTGTGTGAGAGCTGTATTGAAGCGATGAGCTCTCATGTTCTAACCGTGACCTGTAAGATGACTCCCTTCTACTATGCCGGACGGGAGCTGTAATGAGGGTTTTCCGGCGAATTAAGTTTTCGCGCATTTGGCTAATTATTGAAGCAGCGATGGCGTTTAATGCGAGTTTCTGCTGTGTGTGCTGGAGAGTTTGTTATTTAAAGGGGATTGGTAGTTATCTTGTTGTTCTTCTTTGTTGGTTTCGTTGTCGGTTGCCTGGTGTGAATGGTGGTTTGCGGGGACAAGTTTCTGTAGGAGAAGCTGAAATTTGTTGCGATTTGGGCAAATACGTTGTTCAGCGTTGTTCCAGCAGTGGTGAGGCATTGTCCAGGTATGCGCATGTTCAATTGCTTGAGGCTTAAAATTCCTAACCTTTGGCAAATTCGTTTCCTGTATTCACGCCCAGAAACCCTTGCGTCTGTTGCATGTGGCTGAGTTTTTGCTATTGCGGGCTTCGGAAAAGCTCAAACGTACTCAGAATTCGCTTTTATTACTAGGGCATTGCTTAAGCTTGGTGGTAGATGCTGTCAAATTGGCTTAAAAATCCCTATCTTCGGCAAATTCGTTTATATTCTGTCCGCACTTCCTGTATTCATGCCCAACAACCTTGGCTTGACTTCTATTGTGCCTGGTCTGAGGTGGATTGTTAAAAAATAGACGGCCTATATTTCCATCGGTCGCAGAAACCCTTGCCTCTGCCGCATGTGGCTGGATTTTTCCTGTTGCGGGTGTTGGAAAAGCTCAAACATACCCAGAATTGGCTTTTATTACTACCGTGGCTTACTTTTTTTAGAAACTGGTCTTTTGAGTTGAGGTTTAGCCATGTTTTTTAGTCTGTTATGCAGGGAGTGAGAGAGCAGTAACATTTTCTTTCCCATTGCCTTTTTTTTTTTTATTCGCCTATTTGTTAGACTCTGTATGTAGACATACTTTGTTCTTTGCATTGTAATAAGTAAGTGTCAATACCTATATCTCATTTCGATTTAGGTATATTCTGTCTAAAATGTCATTGCCTGAACCATTTCCTAA
Organism: Larix kaempferi; assembly: GCA_027924585.1. Taxonomy (NCBI): domain Eukaryota; kingdom Viridiplantae; phylum Streptophyta; class Pinopsida; order Pinales; family Pinaceae; genus Larix; species Larix kaempferi. The sequence continues at coordinate 408,493 of BSBM01000816.1, read as the reverse complement.
GACATATTCTTTTCCCACCGCCTTGTTTGTTTTTATGGGCCTCTTTGTTAGAGTCTGTATGTAGACATACTTTGTTTCTGTCATAAGTCGGTGTCAATACCTATATCTCATTTTGATTTAGGTATATTCTGTCTAAAATGTCATTGCCTGAACCATTTCCTGAGACATGGACCCAAATGCTCTGCAGAATGAAATGATTGTTTCTGTCATAAGTCGGTGTCAATACCTATATCTCATGTCAATTTAGGTATATTCTGTCTAAAATGTCATTGCCTGAACTATTTCCTAAGACATATTCTCATTCTCTTGCGTTAGGATTTATTAGTCATCAACGATCAACAATTATAATTTTTGGCTTTTATTACTACTGTGGCTAACTTTTTTTAGAAACTGGTCTTTCGAGCTGAGGTTTAGCCATGTTTTTTAGTCTGTTACGCAGGGAGTGAGAGAGAAGTAACATTTTCTTTCCCATTGCCTTCTTTTTTTTTATTCGCCTCTTTGTTAGACTCTGTATGTAGACATACTTTGTTCTCTGCATTGTAATAAGTCGGTGTCAATACCTATATCTCATTTCGTGAACTGTTTCCTAAGACATATTCTCATTCTCTTGCGTTAGGATTTATTAGTCATCAACGATCAACAATTATAATTTTTGGCTTTTATTACTACCGTGGATTACTTTTTTTAGAAACTGGCCTTTCGAGCTGAGGTTTAGCCATGTTTTTTAGTCTGTTACGCAGGGAGTGAGAGAGAAGTAACATTTTCTTTCCCATTGCCTTTTTTTTTTATTCGCCTCTTTGTTAGACTCTGTATGTAGACATACCTTGTTCTCTGCATTGTAATAAGTCGATGTCAATGCCTATATCTCATTTCGATTTAGGTATATTCTGTCTAAAATGTCATTGCCTGAACCATTTCCTAAGACATATTCTTTTCCCATTGCCTTGTTTGTTTTTATGGGCCTCTCTGTTAGAGTATGTATGTAGACATTTTTCGTTTCTGTTATAAGTCAGTGTCAATACCTATATCTCATTTTGATTTAGGTATATTCTGTCTAAAATGTCATTGCCTAAACCATTTCCTAAGACATGGACCCAAATGCTCTGCAGAATGAAACAGTTCAATGCAATATCGTTTATGGAATTAGATTTCAATGCTCTTTGATTAAAGTCTATTGTTCTTCTCTATGTAATGCATCATTTGCCAATGTTCTATGTTTGTCCATAGGTTCTTGTATTGTATATTTTGCTTTTACTAAAGTTGTAGTGGGTTTTTCCTTCTTTCTATTGATATGTGTTGTCCTATAGGACTTGAATTGATGTTCATATCAAGGAACATGGAAAAAAGAGAAATTGACACTGGAAACATTGGAGCAATTGCTGCTAGTAGTTGTCCCGTTGACCTTCATACTGTGTTACAAGCAAATGGGTTGTCTCGCCTTGACAACTTTGTTTATGTTGTTGGTGATTGTCTTTTTGACTCTTTCCATATTTTCTTAAACTATAAGTACACACCACTTGAGTTACGAGAGGGGACAATTGCATTCTTTTGGGAATGCTTGGTGGCAAAGGATCCAGATGCAATATCATCTTACAAGAATGAATTGAACACATTTTCTTTGATGGAAATGCACAACGTCGATGATTAGATGATTTATCTAGCTCGGATGTCAAGATCTGCATCGTTGTCTTTACCAGGAGAAGAACGAGGCCTATGGGGTGACATATTTTGCATAAAATGGCTTTCAAAGTGGCTTGCAATGCCAATACATGTGTGGTCAAAGACACAAAAGATGTGTTATCTGTATTTCAATTCAAGTTTTGACAAAGATACTTTTGACATATTGTTCCACAATGAGAATCCACTCAATGGCCATTTTGAACCTTTGGTACGAAAGCAATATCTTCGTCAATGCTATTCCGAGTCGTCACATTCAAACTTTGGATCACCACAACAAGTAGAACACTCATTAACTGGATGTCCATTGCCTCCTTCTAAAATCATGGGTGTAGAAGACAGGCCAAGGTCTTTATGCAAATTGAAAAAATTCATTAGATCTAATGTTGTTGAGCACGATGATGAATTGGTAAAAGACTCAAAGCTGTGCAAAAAAAGATTGCGTGAATTGGATCTTGGCTTTGTTAAAGAAAACAAGAGCATATTGCTATCAGAGATGGACGTGCCAAACAAGAAATTGCGAAACATGGAGAATGAAAATGCAAAAGAAGTTCATGGTCAACAGTCCACTCTGACAAATATTGCTTCTAGCCAATGTAATGACATAAGAATGGTCGACAAACGCCTCCCTCTTCGTCAAATCAAGAGATTGCTTAGAGCCAAGGGTTGCATGCAAATTGTGACTAGAAAAACTGGCACATGTTTACACAAAAAAAGGCTGAATAAAGCAAAATGCGCAATTGAGAAATCTAGCAATTTGTTGAAGATGCATTTTGAGAAAAGATCTTTGAATCAATCAAAGAAAAGAAGAAATTGTAAGAAAGAGAAAAATGAATCTACATTTTGTTCTCTTGCTGAGAAAGAATACCATCGTCAAATTCAAGACACACCGATTTATGATTGTGCAATATGCAATCGTACTTGGTTTAGAAAAGATGTAGTTCAACAGACTTTGTCTCAAATAAATGAATCTGTGGTTGAGACAAATGAAATCAATAAAGAATTTTGGACTGAAAACACTAGTCATATTGATTGGGTTTGCAAGAGCTGTGAGAGAGCACTTTCTCTTGTCCAGGTTCCAAAATTTGCAGTCCCAGAATGCATTAGGCGAAATAAACGAATACGCAAGGTGCAAAAGTTGCAAGAACTTGAAGAAAGGCTTGTAGCATTGAGAATCCCTTTTTTGCAAATTAGAGAGCTTGGGCATAAGTACAAGAAACCACAGTTAGGCTTGACAGGAGGTGTCATCAATGTTCCGACTGACACATCGCGTGTGCAACATGCTTTCCCACGTGACATCAAAGAAACTGACACAATAGTAGTGGCAATAAAGAAACGTTTACAATACAAGAGTGCATATGTTGTTGGCCGAGTACGTGTCCATGTTGTGATGAAGGCGATGAAGCGTTTGTGTGACACTCCACTTTATAGAATGGAGAAAGCTATAATGAATGATGCCTGGCAAGAGAAGTTCCGCCAAGAGACACTTGCATCGACAAGTGATAGCGATCTTGAAAACACTGGTAATGATGATGAAATTGAAGAGGATCCTATAACAAAAACACTTTTGCATGGTTTCACTAATTCCTATAGTATTTATGATCTCGATGGTTATCAGATAAACATTGCTCCAGGTGAGGGCTACTTGCCATTGGGAATTTTCAAGGACAAATATTCTGAAGAAATGAGCTTCCTTGTGCTTTTCTATGGACAAAAAAGACCTGATGATATCACCCAGAACTTCAGTTATCAAATTAATTGTCAATGGGAGATTCTATACAAGGACCATGACTTTGCTTATCATACAACAAATCTTTTCTACAAAGGAGTACGCATTATTCTGAACCAGGTTCTCCGTTGCATGTGGATAAGAATACGGAAAGGCCAATTAAAGGGAAGAAAATTGCCAGGAAGAGATGTGAAAAAAAAAACCCAATTTGGATCGAATACTAAAATCCAACATTGGCTACATGGATTTGCAAACAATTCGAACATCACCAGACTATCATCAACATCTACGGAAAAACTTATGTGCAATGATACGTCAGTTGGGCCCACCAACTTTCTTTGTGACATTTAGTAGTGCAGAACATTGTTGGGAACCGTTGGTAAAAGCATTGAAACAAATTAGACAGTTGAATACTATGTCTTGTGTTGACAAGATAGATGGTGATGACATTGCATGCTTGGTTAGAAATGACCCAGTAACTTGTGTTCGCTATTCCAAAAATAGAATGAACGCTTTGCGCCATCTTATTTGCAATGATCACAAATACTATGGTGAGATTGCAGACCACTTTTTTGTGACAGAATTCCAGAATAGAGGAAGCCAACATGATCATGGCTTGCTATGGATTAAGGATGCACCAATATATGGAAAAAATGGCAATTCTGAAATAGAGAATTTTGTGGACAAGTACATTTCTTCTGATTCCACAATGCTTACAGAAGAATTAAAAAAATTCCATAGACACCATCACACGAGGGCTTGCAGGAAACAAAGGAATGTACAATGTCGATTCAACTTCCCAATTCCGCCAATGAGAAGAACAACAATCCTTGAACCAATGAAAGCTGAAAATGAAGCTATCAAAGAAGATGCAAAACGCATATTTGACACTTTGCAATCTGCTGTATATGATGACACATTCACATTTGATGCTTTCTTGGATAACTTGCAATTGACAAAAGACTCATACATTCATGCAATTCAGTGTAGTCTCACTAGAACAATGCTTTTGTTGCAAAGGAGACCATCAGACATTTGGACAAATAGCTTTGCTCGACATGTTCCAACATTATGGGAAGCGAATACAGATTGCCAATTTGTTCTTGATGCATATGCTGCAACAACATATTGTAGTTCTTACATGACAAAGCTAGATAAAACAATAACTTCTACATTTAAGCATATACGAAATGAACAACAGAGGAGAGATGCAAATGTCTGTGAAACAATTGGCAGGCTTGGAAAAGCTTTGTTGAATTTGCAACAAATGTCTGCACAACAAGCTGTTTACATTGTGCTTTCCCTGCCATTGAACACTTCATATAGGAAGTGTGTCTTTATAAACACTTCTCCAAAAGAACATAGAGCTTTAATATTAAAAAGAACGAAACTATTGCAACAAGAAACTGATGACTCAGAAGACATATTTTGTGCTTCAATAATTGATCACTATTTGCAGCGTCCAGAGTCAATTGAAGACATTTGCTTAGCAGAATTTGCTTCTAGCTATACAAAAAAGGGAAAGAAACGAAGGAAATATGCCAAAGCATGTGTCATACGAAGTGTGCGATACAGTGAGAATAGAGATGCCGAGAACTTCTACAGGGAGCAACTTATGCTATATGTACCTTATCGAACTGATGAAAGTACTTTGATGCAAGAATTTGAAAATTGGAAAGATGCCTACTTAGGAATGCAAGCAACAATACGCCAAAATGGACGAGAGTTCACATACAAAATGAATTTAGCATGGGGGAATCTTGATGATGCCACAAGTAAACTGGAAAATCGTGAAGAACAACTATTTAATGTGCATGTCGTTGAAGAACAAGAAAGGTTGGACAAAACAAATTCACATTCTAAAGACACATGTTATGAGCAATATGACATAGCTTCTGATGTTTCTCATTTTCAAAATACAAAAAGGATACAAAGCTCAATGGATAGACCTTATCAAATTGTTAAGCAACCAAATATTTTGAATAACGTGGAATTCAATAACATGAGAAGACAGTTAAACACAGAACAAGCAAGAATAGTGCGTGATATCTTGACCAAAAAAAAGAACAACCTAGGTGAACCATTGTATCTTTTCCTCCCTGGAGGTGCTGGAACTGGAAAAAAATTTGTTGCAAGGGCTATCTTCCAATCACTTGTTCGCTTGTACACCAACACTGAAGAACATGACCCTACGGAACTTAAAGGAATAATTGGCTCTTACACAGGCAAAGCAGCTTTCAATGCAGGCGGTGTGACTTTGCATTCTGCCTTTTCCATGCCATTCAACAAATCAGAGTACATTCCTTTAAGTAGTGAGAAACTTGATACTTTCACAAAGCACTATCACGGATTACATGTACTTCTCATTGATGAAGCATCTCTTATAGGTGCAACATTCTTATATCAACTTGACAAACGGCTACGCCAAATAAAGTATACTCCTGTTTCATACTTTGGAGGCATTGACATTATTTTTGTGGGTGATCTTTATCAAGCACAACCAATCAAAGACTCTTGGATTTTTGAGGAGCCTATCATCAACAAGGAAAGAGTGCCATACAATTTTTGGCAAGAAAAAGTCAAATTCTATGAGTTACACACGACAATGCGTCAAACAGATACAACTTTTGTTGCAATCTTGAACAGAATGAGAACAAATGAACAATATCATGAAGACATAGAATATATCAACTCTCATTGTTGGCGAGATCCACCACTAGATCCTTTACTTCCATATCTGTTCTACAAGAATACACAATTTCATTTTCATAATGAAAAAATGCTCGAACTAGTACATGAAGATCTCATAACTCTTGAAGCCATTGATCAACATGAAAACAATCAAATGGGATTTAGGCATTATGACAAAACTATTACTTTGCCTATGAAAATCTTGATCAAGCAAAATGTGTTAGTTGAGCTCTATGCTGGCAACTATAACATAGAGGATGGGATTGTAAATGGTGCAGATGGTATACTAAAGGCATATGCACAAAAATCAAAAGAGCTAGATGTAGTTTGGATAGAATTTGCAGAACGGAACATTGGGGGTTTGCAAAGGAGAAAATTCCATGAACTTTATTCTGAAGACATTCCAACAAATTGGACACCAATATTGCGTGTTGCAAAACCACTGCCAAATAGCAAAAGACAATCTAGACTAATTGTCAGAAAGCAATTTCCAATACAAATGGCATGTGCTAGAACAATACATAGAGCTCAGGGTCTTACATTAGATAGACTTGCATTTGATCCAACTGGAATAGCAACACATGGACTAGTATACACAGCACTATCACGTGTGAGAACAATTGATTCACTGTTTCTTGTCAATAGACTATAGGAAAAGAATTTTCGTGTTACAAAGAAAGTGACAAATGAAATGACACATTTATTGGGTAGTGCCACATGGAAACTAGATCATTTTGACTGGTTCCCATCAAGTGCATCTACATTGTCAATTGCAACTTTGAACACACGTAGCTTGCAAGCACATGTTTATGACATCGTGCAAGATAAAGATCTCATGGGAAATATGGTGATTTGCTTTCAAGAAACACGAACAAACACTCCACCAGCAGATAATGGATTTGCTCATTTCCATCTCAACTCTGCATACTTTGTCCATGGTGTCCTATCATGCATACAAAAGGAAATTGATGTCATAAGCACTAAATCATTTGGCAACCAGAAAGTGGAAGTTGTCATGTCAGATTTCTATGCTCTTCAACCGGTTTGTCTAATCAATGTATATGCTGCTCCATTTGCATGTGTCTCAAAAGTCATTGAGACGCTTGTATTAGCAAAGAGTCACTCTATACATAAGGAAAGTGTTATTATAATCATCGGTGACTTCAACATTGACATTAATGTGAACAACCATAGAAGCAGACAACTGTTGGAGTACATGCAGTCAGAAGAGCTACACGAGATAACACATTGTCACATACCAAAGACAAAAACTGTCATTGACCATATTTGGACAAATTTTCCTCCTATGCATTGTAGCATAAGTACACTTGATGCATATTGGACTGATCATGATGCAGTCTATGCACTTTTACAATTTTGCTAGACCTTTGTTTAATATGCATATATCTGTTTGTTGACATCTTATATTATTCATAGTACTATACAAGAAATAATATGGCATAATACATTTGAGAATCTGATTAGCATTTTCCACATGGAGCTATGCAAATGTTTTGATCATTGCTGGCATCCCTCTTCTAAACTGGTGCGTTATACTATCAATACTATTGTGCAAATGATGCAGCTGCTTGAAAACATACTTTTGCTGTTCTATTGCAAAGGGTAGCCGATATAGATTTTTTCCCATGTTTAGTAATCATTGCTACAATGTTCTGGAGATGGACTTGATTTTAGATGAGATGCAAGGATCAAAGGCAATTTTCCCTTCGAGTGCTGCTACTAAAGCTGACATTGAAACTGAACAAACAGAGTGCTGTGCTTCTGCCCAAAAACGATTAGCTTTAATCATTTTTTTTCTTGAACATTTTTAAGTGTTGTCATTCATATTTCATAATGCTTTTGCCCTTTGTATATATGCTCTCTTAACGAAATTCTGTTTGCTTACAACGAACAATGCAAATTCTGTTTTTGCTGTTGGTGAAGCTGCTAGCTTCCATCTGGACAGTGAAAACACACCTAAACAAATAAGGTATTGTGCTTTTATGCAACAATGTTACCTTCAATAAACTGTTCGATTATTTTTTTTTAACATTTTTATGCATCTTACAGATTCCTTCTGTCATTCAGCATATAGATATGTTATAGTTAGATTCTTTATTGACTTGAAACCAATAGTGCACAATCTGTTCCAACATCTGCTTGACATGCTGAATTGCATGAAGAAAGCTAGGATACACTTCAACAAACAGACTGTTATGTTTTTTCACCAAAAAGACTAGCTTCAACCAATTGTTCTCACAAACTTTTTCAAACATTTTGATTTTCCTATATGCTGTGTCAACAAAATTACTTTTCGCATATGGGAAGAATACTGCACATTCTGTTTATGCTGGAAATGTTAAGTTGCATGTTGATAGTCAAAATAGAGATAACTTGCACTACTTAGCTTTTTAATACAATCATATTTCAGACTGCTTTTTCCATTTTCTATATGTCTTGTTTAACCAAATCCTTGTTGCTTGTGACCAACAGTGCAAATTCTGTTTTTGCTAGCACTGAAGCTCCTGATTTACATGGTAACAGTGAAAATACAGCTCAACAAATTCGGTTGTGTGCTTTTCCGAGCAAGCTTGAGTTGAATCAATTGCTCTATTGACTTTAGTTAACCATTCTATGAACATTTCACAGTGCTTTTGCCATCCACTATATACAATAAATATGTTATATTCAGACTCTTTCTCATGGAATTTCTAAAGATTTTGATTTCGCTATTTTGCATGTATATGCTCTGTTAACGAAATTCTCTTTGCTTGCAATGAACAGTGCAAATTCTGTTTTTGCTATTGCTGAAGCTGCTAGCTTCCATCTGGACAGTGAAAGTACACCTAAATAAATAAGGTATTGTGCTTTTATGCAACAATGTTACCTTCAATAAACAGTTCCATTATTTTATTTAAACATTTTGTTGCATATTACAGATTGCTTCTGTCATTCACCATATAGATATGTTATAGTTAGATTCTTTATTGACTTCAAACCAATACTGCATAATCTGTTCCAACTTCTGCTGGACATGCTGAATTGCATTACTTATGTTTTTAATACAATCATATTTCAAATTGCTTTTTCCATTTTCTATATGTCTTGTTTAACCAAATCCTTGTTGCTTGCGACCAACAGTGCAAATTCTACTTTTGCTAACACTGAAGCTCCTGATTTACATCGAAACAGTGAAAATACAGCTCAACAAATTCGGTAGTGTGCTTTCTCCAAGAAGATTGAGTTGAATCAACTGTTCTATTGACTTTAGTTAAACATTCTAGGAACATTTCATAGTGCTTTTTCCATCCACGATATATAATATATATGTTATATTCAGATTCTTGCTCATGGAATTTTTAAAGATTTTGACTTTCCTATTTCACATGTTAACAAACTTCTTTTTTCCTTAAAATGAACAGTGCATATCCTGCTTCTGCCTATGCTGCAGATCCTGAGTTGCACACTGACAATCAAGATAGGGAGAAGCGGTATTGTTCTTTCTAATATAACTATTTGAAACATGTTTCGAGATCTCAATTATGCAATGCCTACTTTGCATCCCATTTCTTCTAGTTTTCTTATTTCTTTCACAATTGATCTTTGCAGTCTTAAGCCTACTGCACAATCACCATGTTCAGTAATTGACTTCTCACAACAAAGTTACACAAATGTGTTTGAGGGGGACATCTTGTCTGTGTACGGGCCAGGCTGTAGCAAGGATCCACATTCACCCTGCAAGGCACAGTTGATACACGCTAATTTGGTTGACAAATATGGCCAGCTAACCATCACCGTGAATATTGGTAACAATCTCATACTAGTGTATCGGCCTCAGTTTCAAGTTGGCTCAAGTGTTCGAATAGTAGACTTTCTGCTCAAACGAAAAACAACATATGAGAGAGGAGACTCAAAATACTATTTGCAAATCACTCCAAATACCAGTGTTGAGATCATAGCTACAGTTTGCAAAGAAAGAATCCTAGCGCCAAATGTCAATATTCAGGGTTTGGTGGAATCAAAAAATGCTTATACTGTCGACAATGTTGCTGCAATTGTCACAAGATGTGAAGAAATTAGAAAGCAGTTCCTCTTATACATAAAGGATGGAGAACAATGGACAACACTGCAATAGTAAGCATTGTTTGTTTTTCCTGTCTGTGTTGTTCTTTCATTATTTTGAAAGAACTCAGCGCCTGATACATATCTATTCACCATTCTTACTGCAGCTACAGCTAAATGAAGGCTTCAAAAATTGTTTTTTGGAAACACAAGCAAAACTAGCTACTCAATGCATTCCAATGCTATTGTTCAAGAACATTGTTCGACATGGACCTAGGGGATCATGCACTCTACGTTCTGGAATGTCAACTTACATTGAGGTGCTAAACGCTGAATGTGCAAAAGAACAGTTACAGCTTCTTGTGCGCCTAAACATCCAGGTATGTATCCATATTTTCTAACAATCAATGAACTACTTCTTGAAAACAATATCCTGCTCTCACTGGGTCAGTGATAGCCTCACATTGAAATAGGAAATTACAATAACATATTTCATGTTGCAGGTTCAAGGTGTTCCGAGAGCAAAGAATACATATGCACGACCTTTTGTACCTTTCTGTAGCAACTGTCACCAGCAGGTGACAGGAACATGCCTTGATCACAATGGTTTGTGCTTTTGTGCAAATTGCCAAGCAAATTCAACATTTAGATATGAGTATTGTTTGCAATGTATACTTCAGAAAGACAACATAGACGTTGACTGTGTTTTGAGAAAACCACTACTTGAGCAGACTTTCCCAGCACTTTCTGGAATTAGTTATCAGGAATACAGAGCAGAAATTTCGTTAACTTTACGGTTGCTACGTACATTTGAAAGAAAGGGATATTTCTCAGTGACTATGGACAACATACTGACAGAAATTCGACTGCAGGACTAGGATGGACACTGGAGAAATTCAACAGAATGCACTAAGAAATATGTCCAATTTTTTGCTCTCTAAATAAAAGCCAAATTCGATTGCCACTGAAGTGTTTTTTGTTTTTTTGTGTGCCTATCAGCTGAACTTATTTGAAAATGCATGTGCACTTAGCTGATGGTAACTGTATCTATTTTTGTGTCTTCGTATATACGAATACCTTGCAGTACATAAAGCAAGATGCATAGCAAAGAAACGGATATTTCCTAGCAGTACTCTACAGGATTCTCCAAGAAATCTGGCTGCAGCAGTTGTTTGACTATTCAGAGTTGCATACACAATGCTAGGAAATGCCAAGTGCATTTTGATCTATATGCAATCAGCAAATAGCATCATCATAGCTGATTGACTCCTACAACTCAAAGAAATCTGGCTGCAGCTATTGTTTGGCTATACAGAGTTGCATACACAATGCTAAGAAATCTCAACTGCATTTTGATCTATATGCAATCAACAAATAGTATCACTGTCAAGCTGTTTTTTGGGTGCAGCTACTGAGCAATTTCTTTTACAATTAAGCATCATAGCTGATTGACTATTACAAAATGTGTTAGGTCTTTCTGCAAATATGTATATGTATCTGGATACAACTTATGATATAAATATATATCCAATTTGCAAATGATATTGCTATTGCCTGCCATGTTTATTTTTTGGAAAAAAATTTGCTTGCACCTTTAACATCAGCTTCCTATTTCTTTCAACATCAAAGATTTATGTTTTTTTACTAATGGACATAATATCATGTGCACAGACAAACAACCAACGTTACATTGTTTTCACTACACATATTGTTTTTTGTTCTCGAAGGCTAGATAACTAATTTGAAACAACATTGTTTGATGCTTACACTAAATTGCAAAGAAAAAACCTTATAATTTACTTCGCCACTTAGCGTCATGCTTATTCAAGCTTATTTTGTGATAATATATAATTCAAACTTTCTAGATCTCTATCCTAATAATGAAACGTTCTCTGAGCAAAACACTTTTTAAACTCTTCTTAAACATGCATAAAAGCCAGCATCTCCACATCATAGATTGATAGTACATTGCCCTTATTAGTTAACTTCAAGCTTTCAAAGAAATGTGGCCATTAATTTTGCATGGGTGATGCAGTTTTGTACTTCTTCTTTGCATTTTTAAAGTGATCTGTTTATAGAGCTTGCATTGGTTCATTTGAAATTTTGAGAAGTTAATAAATTTACAATTTAGATTTAATTTTGGAGTGTACCTATGCTTAGACTTCACATCCAGCTATAAAGCGATGTGAGATCTATGGACACAAGCACAAGCTTGAACATCGTAACCTTTTCTGTTATGTTGAAAGGAATTATCTATTTCATGTGTCCATTGGAACTAGTCCCTTTTCAGATCCAAGAGACTTCCAAATGCAATGTGCCAACAAATAATTCCTTGAATACCAAGTACAACAAGTTCACTCTTTGCAAACCCACAATTTTATTTTCTTCAAATAAACAAATGAGACACAAGAGTTCTAAAGCAATTTCCAAATAATGCAGTGCTTGACCAAAATGAAATTTCCCAAATAATGCTTGAAATTTAGTTCATTGTATTGTAGAATTGATTACTGTATTGGTTAGACCAAAATATTTCATGCAAAAATTAGAACAATCCAATCAAATCTTGTAAACACTTTTTTCCCATATAATTTTTCTAGTAATCCATTTATACACGGGATGTGGAATCTATTTTTATCAGTTCTCTTGTTGAATTCCTTGCAGTCATCTTGCATAAGAAAAGAACTGTTGGTCATCCTTATAAACAAGACACATGAAACGAAAATGGGATTTTTTTAAGGACTATATGACTTGTATTGATTATTTATTGCATTGTTATTTTTCTCATGTCTTTAAATAACTTTGGATACATGGATAAACATTGACAACAATGGACCTTTGCTCCAATTCAATGATGTGTCATTGGCTGCTGGCATCCCATGAAGTATATCTTGTAAGACATATGAAAACATAACGTTTTTTAAATGAATTTGTTTGTGGAAATAAACTATTTTTTCACCGAGTTTCGTCCCTCTAATTTTCGTAAATTGTTTCGATAGGTAGGGAATTCAAATGAATGATTAGACATCGATCTCCAATTTTATTTTCACAACATTGATAACCAGTGACAGTCAAAATGCTTCATTGATGCGAAATTTAACTATACATATTTGTAACCACAAGGCTCAAATTATGATTGTCAATTGTGCCGAGTCGACAGACCCCAAAAACCTACATCCATCCTTCTTCAGAGATCAAAAAGCATTTCAATTGGGACCCCAGTTCGCATGGAAATGCATTTTTCATTGAAAGACTAGTTGTTCAACTTCACTTTCTTCTCTGTATAAAATCTAATATTGTATCAATATCAATATAAATTTGGATCTTTCCAAACTAAATATTTAATTCCTTGAAAAATGTACTCAAACTTATGACCATAAGTCCTTTTCAAGGTGTGTGCTTTATCAACCTACTCAAGACCTATATTAAATTCAGCTATAAAGCGATGTGAAGTCTATGAGTACAAGTGCAAACTTGAACATTATCAGCTTAGTCATGACAAAGTTTAATGAATATCCGACTTTGGTGGCCATTTAGAGCCTCATTGTTTATGTATTCTGTTTCAGAAGTTTAATTTTATGTATATTAAATCTTCAACTTCTATCTTGATGCAATTTTACTTATTTACACTCTTGCATGCAATATAAATTAAGGAACTTACAAATCTGGTCTCTAATTGTTTCCATTTTTGCATCTACATTGATGTGTGTATATATGATATTAAAATTTAATTTTTAATTTTTAATTTTTCTATTTGACCCAGTCTTAGCTTCTGCTCTAATTAGAGTCCAAGTCTGATAACTTTGCATGGCAATAACTCGGTTTTTATAAAATAAGAGAACATAAACTTCAAACAAAAATAAGGAACATATACTTGACAATCAGTCAACAAACTTGGAAACAATTTCATTGTTTTTCACATACTTTAATGCAAATAATTGAAATCAACGTTAAACTTCCGAAAAAGCGAGACCTTTTAGTGAACTAGCGGCGAAAATCTTGAGACTTTTTGTCCGCAATCGCGCAGAAAGTTAGATACCTGTTACTGAGACTATCGAAGGTTTTGACTGAATTTTTCCGCAACGGCGGGGAAACATCCGCACATCTGCCGCAAAGAGTATTTTGTGCAACTTAAGCTTTTCTTCGGTTTACTTTTTTCCTTACTCATTTTTCTAAGCTGCACCGCGGAAGTTCTGAACCAATCTTTCCGAAATAGCGGAAGAAATGATCAAATCCATCGCTACAAAACTCGCCTTAAACTTGCGAAAAAGTAAAACCTTGTAGTGAACTAATGGCGGAAATCTTGAGGCTTTTTGTCCGCAATCGCGGTGGTAGTAAGATAAGTGCTTCTGAGAATGCGGAACATTTTCACTAAATTTCTCTGCAACAGCGGGGAAACATCCGCAGGTCTACCGCAAATTGTGCAAACTCTCCCGTGCCCAAAGAGTTAAGAATTTTTCCCAGAAGCATCGGAGAAACTGGCCAAAGTTTTCCGCAATAGCGGAAGAATTTCGCTAATTGTTGCGCAATGGCGGATGAACTTAACTCACCACACAGTGGAGAAACTTACGAAATTTCCTCCGCAAATTTCCTCTGAGTTAATACAATATACCTGCAAGTGCATCTAGAAGTGTAGATTTTCTAGATCCTGAAGGACCCATCAGAACCATTAGGTTTCCAGGCTCTGCATATGCTGTCAAGCCGTGAAGTACAGTCTGAGTTTCACCATTGCTAATAGAAAAGTGTCATAGAGCTCTTGCCATGTAAGCCACGCCGACACGTTTCCAATGTTATTTGTGTCTGTCGTTTCCTTCCACAACGTTTTGCTAAGTGGACTCAGACCCCCAGCAACGTGAGGGGCTTTGTTTATGCGACCTTCAATCTCCAGAACTCTGTGACCATTGCGAGTATCCGCCATTTTAGACAACACAGGAAGCCTTTCAGATCCTCTATCACAACAAAACTTCTGTTTTAGACCTGAAAGAAAAACCTCGTGATTCCCCAAATACAGAATGCAGTTATCAACTTATAACCCCAAGGCACACATTGCACATCAGTGGAAAAGAGACATAGTGATGTAAGAAAAAACAGGGAATATAGAGAAGAGCAAGAAGTGTATGAGAAGAAACTGATTACTAGGGCAGGTGAGGTAGCTCAAAGGAATGAATTAGGCAACTCAAAGGATAAAGTGGCATTCAAATTTTATGACTGTACTATTCTTTAGACATTGTTCCAACCGTATTGAATGGAACCCCTCTCTACTTTTAAATTGACAAGGAAGGCTGGCCTCGTGACTACTGTTGCAATGCAAGGAAAACCCGCCACCCAATTTAATTCATGGGAAAAACCCACCAGCCCATTTCATTCATTGGAAAAACCCACCAGCCAATTCAGTTCATGGGAGAAGTCAGTCATGTATTGTTTTTTGCCTTCACTGCCTCACCTGCTACACATTTTTGACGCCAATATCCATTATAATACCAATAATTTGTTCTCACGATCTATAAAATATCTACGATCTTCAGGTCATAAACTACAGGAAAGCTGCAAACAAGTGTCAATTTTTAAGTCTCTTTCCGCCCATATAAATCCATCTAACCCGAACAGGAATTAATGAAACAGATGGGAATCCGTGAAGAATTAATAGTAGACCTATGAAAACCTTGCCAACCACTCCAAGCGCGTCCACGTTCCGGAATTACATCACCTTTCCACGTAACCCTAAAATCTGCCTCTGGTTGCTTCGATTAAGAATTATTCTTTTCTTGGGATTTTAAGATATTCTCACTTCATTGCTACTGAGACTATCCATTCTGCTCTGCCAAACCATTCTTTTAATGCACCGATAACACTATCGTTTCACAATAAATAGCGAAACTCCGTCTTCATTTCCATAATTCCATTCTCCTCTATCTCCGTGGCCTCGGCCATTAAATTGGTAGCTAAAATTGCCCAAGGTTCTCCAACTTCGGAGCATCGGCCATTAAATTAACAGCTATACAATTGCCAAAAGTGTTCAAATCTGCATGAATCACCACTATAATTAGGCCTAATTTTCTTAATAAAAAGCCAATTAATCGACTTTAGCTACCGAAATTTTGGTGGGCCTTAACGTGACACGAGTCAGAGTAATCGACTTTAGTTATCAAAATTATTGTGTCTTCACGTGACACGAAATAAATAATAATAATAATAAATAAATAACTTACAAGAAAATTGGTCAAATTTAACGTTATTTTTAAAAGTTTTATTCATTGTACACCAACTAAATGTTAAAATAATCAACTAAAATTTCAAAGTAATGCATGGCAATAACTCCGTTTTCATAAAATCTGAGAACATAAACTTAAAAAAAAATAAGGAACATATACTTGACAATCAGTCAACAAACTTAGCAAAAACTTCACTGTTTTTCAGATACTTTAATGCAAATAATTGAAATCAACGTTAAACATTGGAAAAAGCGAGACCTTTCAGTGAACCAGCGGCGAAAATCTTGAGACTTTTTGTCCGCAATCGGGCAGAAAGTTAGATACTTGTTGCTGAGACTATCGAACGTTTTGATTGAAATATTCCGCAACGGTAGGGAGACATCCGCACATCTGCCGCAAAGACTATTTTGTGCAACTTAAGCTTTTCTTCGGTTTATTCTTTGCCTTACTCATTTTTCTAAGCCACACCGCGGAAGTTCTGAAGCAATCTTTCCGAAACAATGGAAGAAATGATCAAATCCGTCGCCACAAAACTCACCTTAAACTTCTGAAAAAGCAAAACCTTGTAGTGAACTGACGGCGGAAATCTTCAGATTTTTTGTTCGCGATCGCGGAGGAAGTAAGATAAGTGCTTCTGAGAATGCGGAACATTTTCACTAAATTTCTCCGCAATAGCGGGAAAACATCCACAGGTCTGTCGCAAATTGTGCAAACTCTCCCGTGCGCAAAGAGTTAAGAATTTTTCCCTGAAGCATCGGAGAAAGTTAGTTACCTGTTGCTGAGACTATCGAACGTTTTGACTGAAATTTTCTGCAACGGCGGGGAAACATCCGCAAATCTGTTGCAAAGACTATTTTGTGCAACTTAAGCTTTTCTTCCGTTTACTTTTTGCCTTACTCATTTTTCTAAGTCGCACCGCGGAAGTTTTGAAGCAATCTTTTCGAAACAGCGGAAGAAATGATCAAATCCGTCGCCGCAAAACTCTTCGCAACAACGGGGAAACATCCGCAAGTCTACCGCAAATTGTGCAAACTCTCTCGTGCTCAAAGAGTTAAGAATTTTTCCCTGAACAATCAGAGAAACTGGCCAAAGTTTTTCACAATAGCGGAATAATTTCTCTAATGGTTCCGCAACTGCGGATGGACTTAACTCACCACACAGCGGAGAAACTTACGAAATTTCATTCGCAAATGCGAATAGACCTACTTAAATCCTTCCGATACGCATTTCCACACTTTTCAAATGGATAAACTCAAATAACTTCTCTGAATTACCGGCCCATCTCAGTGATCTCTTTCGCAACTGCGGAGCACCTGACCTTGTTCTCCCGTTTTCGACGGTCGCATTTAATACGAAAAGTTTTGATTTGAATTTGTCCGTATGCCTTCATTAGTGTCGTTTTAATTTCGCACCTACCCTATTAATGGTTCGCGCGTGCAAAATCCTTTATATGGGGTATGAACCCCGTTAGAGTTTTGACAATTTCTATTCACTGGAAGGCTTGCTCCGTTTCCAACGAGTTTCGACGCACTTGCTCCAACATTACCAGCTCCGTTGCAGCAATCGCTAGTTCCGTTCTAACAGGTTAGTACATCACAGATCCTCGTACGCTCAATCTTTACAAGTTGTATATCTCAAGCCTTTGATGTGCGTGGCTTACAAGTTTCAGAGGTTTGCATCTTAATAGGTTTATATGCATTTTTATAGCTACATATGTAATCTTGAATATAAAAACTCTGATACTATTTATAAAAGGATAAAATATCTTAGGAAACTGAGAGTTCTACGGTAAAACAAGGTTACATATGTCATGTAATAAGCATACCTTCGAGTCAATGTTGTGCAACATGGCTGTAGTTGAGACAACGGATACTACCTGGAGCACTTTATTGTTGAGGACCTCAACTTATACGCAGGAGAAACTTATTTAGTGTTGATAAAACAAATTCTCCGTCCATGTTGTGTCCCTCGATGTCTCTGGAAGGCCCGCTTTAGAATGATATTGCTTCCACCAAATCTAAATATTTTCATAAAATTCTTATGGGCAGATGTATTTGAATCAATTTGTTGTGTGCTCTGCTAGAGCGGACGGTCGTCTAACTCCCCATGAAAGCAGGTATATTTTAATTCCATGTTTATTTTAAACTTGTTGTTCTTACCAGCCGAATCCATCATCTCAACGGAACCATCATATTCAATTTTGAATGTGGAGAGCTTCTCAGAAGAATTATTGTAAATTTGATTTTGGAGCCTCTACGTTTTCGCTGAAACCGAACTATCAAATCTATCAATGCCCTAACGACTTTAATATCAAAAACATTGTGTCACACATTTCTCAGAAAAAGTTATCGGGCAGTGAGTTCCATTGATTTTAAAACTGTGAGGACAAAGTTAAAAAAAATTGGTCATTTTCGTTTTACAAACTCGCCAAAGTTTTCCGCAATAGCAGAAGAATGTGGGCAACGATTCCACAACCGCGGATAGAATCTAAATTCTTTCTCGATGGCCGACTTCTTTTTTAAATATTGGAACTCACCATACGTGGGAAGAACTTACCAAATTCCCTCCGCACCTCCGAACGGACTTGTCTAAATTCTTCCGATACACGTTTTTACTCTTTTCAAACGGATAAACTAAGATCTTCTGAAACTGCAATGGATACTTATGTCATAGTTTCTGTCATTTAAATTTTTGGATTTTCCATTGTGGTCGATAATTAACACTTTGTTTGACCTGGTTTTAGTTGGAGTATAATTAACACTTTGTTCAAACATTTGTTTTTGTTGTTTCTACAAGTGATTGAAATCACCCGAAAAGTATTTAAATGTAGGACAAAGCATCGGAGACAGGGTCCTGAATTACTCTAGCAATGCGTATGCTAAAGGTTTTTGATACTCACCTATTATCTGTTAAGCTTTCCAGTCAAGGTTTAGCAATTCTGCATTGATAGCTAGGAATTTGGCTATCCCCGTCATGAATAATCCTATTCCCATGTCTCTTGTAGTCCTTCTAGGTCTACCTATATGTAAATGACATGAATTGGAGAGACAAGAAGATTTATTTGCATGGACTCATGGAATGCAGTGAGAATCCAGATCCATCTTCATTGGCATTAACTTCTAAAACTACAAGGGATGCTTCTGTCATTCATCCAAAGTTCATGGATGTACGTCATCCACTCCATTATCAAATTTGAAACCCATCTCCCTAGTTTCCTTCCATGAAATATTGACATTAGTTTGGTCAAAGCTTGTGAAGCCCATCTCTTTCATTCTTCCATTATTCCAACGCTTTGTACAGGATGCAAATACAGAGTGTGAACATATATACTGTCAATGTCCCTCCTTGTGAAATTATGAGCAACAATAGAAAACTGTAAAGGGATGCTACTCTGTCTAGATTGAGCTGTAGAAGAAGGTATGCGACCATAGAGTAGCAATTTCGAGCTTCCAATTCCTTTTCTAGCTAGCTACAGTGAGAATTGGGGAGCTAAGTATGAAGATATATTTAGGGCTGTAATATTCTCGACTAGTTCGGCAGCAATGGTGTGTGTGTTTAGCGATCTTTAGGTATATTCTGTCTAAGCTGTCATTGCCTTATCTGCTTTCTAAGATATATTGCCATTCTCTTGCTTTAGGATTTATTAGTCATCAACGATCAACAATTATAACTTTTCCTCCATCTAGAATGCGTGGGAATTTATAATATAGTCGCATGAAACTTTATGGTGAGCATGTGAGCATACATGAAGATTGATGTAAATGGGTGTCTATGACAGATTTATATTGACAGGAAACATTGTGTATTGCAAAAAAAAAATTGTAGCTGGGAGTTGCAGCACTAAAACCTTGATAATCAACACATTTAATAGTGCAGAAATGCTTGGAGTGTTGGATAAGTGAATTAAATCATTCATTCATATTGGTCAATGGGCAGGTGTCGATATGTCTAGGGTTTATGTCATCATAGGAATACGTTGAGGCAAATTAATGGATTTTTACTATTTCCCTACCTTTCTTTGGGACAAGATGTTCGAAAGTGCACTAGCCATTGGCGCTACAATGAGGGAAATTGTCAAACCTTTAAATTTTAAGTCTATGATTATGTTTCACAAATGGGCCTTAAAACTATTATCTTAAAACTATTTCCCATAATGTGCCTTTGATAATCATTTCTTACTCAGTAGGTTAAGTTTTAAGATAGTGTAAGTGTCGGAGCCTGGAAAGAAATGTCAATTAGATAACTTGTTCATCTGTTTTCTGCCATTGGCAATATTACTTTTTTTCCTTGGTTTTGCTTTATAACAAGTTACTATCATGTCAAACCCATGCCATAAACATGACTCTGTTAGTTTCAGGAATCCATTGCTTATTTTGAAAAGCACAGGATTATTAAAAGACGTATGAAATGAACGTTTGAAAGATTGTTCATTGAAAAAATCATAACCATTTGAAATTCATAAAAGTTTTCCATTAGCATTTGAATATTACCACCATGAATAACATTCTAGTTTTGATTACTGATATTGTGTCATATGTTCTTATCCATGCACTAACTACTGTATACCGATTATTGAACAGGAGATTCAAAATGCCTAAGGGTGTTAAAAGAAAGGCAAAGACAACTAATAACAACGCAAGAATGGAAAATAGATTCCAAGATACAACATGCACCACAGGCGTACCTCCAGAAATAAAATGGGGAGACGTTTACCGCATGGTAAGAGATCAGGATTTCCCTGAGGCCCTTATCGAAGAAGAATGCCTATACCAGAACATTAGGAATTCCTGTATATCCAAAGCATCTACACGTCCAGAGCTCTTCCCATGTTCAGAAGTAATTGGATGGATTTTGCAGCATGCAAATGCTGAGACTAGAGTTCTAACAGACAGCAAAGGAATAGCATTTGCTTCATTCCACCCATCTTATATCTCAACAGCTTACAAGTTGCCCAAGCCTCAACAACGGCTTGATGATGCATGGCTAGAAGCGGTCAAGATGGACAACCTGGAGATGGCTAAGAGACTGCTGATTGCAGGCAAACAGATCAGGAAAAAGGATAGTGAAGAGTATGAAGTTCAGAACCTGATACCCCCTTTCAGACTAATCGCTCTCATGCTAAGCAGAATCTTCGGAAGGCCTGATGGCACAATGTTTATGCTCCAATGGATACCTATCATACACTATGTGGCATTCCAAGGGACAATCTTCAACTGGGCTGATATCCTCTCAGACAGCCTGGCATCAGCCATAATCACTGCACAAGAAGGATTAGTAGGAAGAAACGCTGAGTATTATATGGGATCTTACTTGATAGATTGCATTGTGGCAAAATGCCCCTTTCCTAGGCTGGGATGCATATGGAACTCACTTGACAACTCAGTGTTCATCGCCTACAAAATTTTTTGGGCTCAGCATTACAAAAGGCATTACAAACTCGTTTGTGAAGAATTCATCATGCCTTTATATGAGTTAATGTTCAACAAAGAACCCAACTGCCTATCTAAGAATGCTATGCAAGTTTTAGAGAAATATGGTGATTTTTATTTTTCGCCAGAAGGTACCTATATAAGAATGTACGGAGGTTCCAAAACCCCGTATATCCTACATAGGTATCCTACAGATTATATAGTCCATAAAGAAATGGTGAGACAAGTATTCATTGATGGAATTGGTAATGCTTTGTACAAGGCAAAGAAGGCCTCCTTCCCACCTTTACCATTTTATGTTGGCGCTTACAAATTTTCAAAAATAGCAACAGCAGAAGAATTTGTTACTGAACTGAAAAGCTTCCATTTTGGGGAAAGAATTTTCCATAGAAATGATCAACAAGGTAAAGCTGCAGAGCATTGCAAGGAAATTGGTACCCCCTTTGAATACACTCACTTTTATGATAGAGACGAGGAACCATATAGAGGAATTAGCAATTTGTCTGGGCTCCAAACTTGTCAACTTGGTAAAGGAGGAGCTGCCTCGAGCTCTAATGTTATTGCAAAACTAGATCAGCAACAAGAAAAGAGTGCCTTGAAAACTGTTGAGTCTCTCTCTAAAGAAGGACAAAGGTCCAAAGAGAAAGCTAAAAAAATTCAAGAGAAAGCTGAAAAGAACATCAAAGCAAAAGAAGATAAAATTTTGGAAGAAAAGACCTTAAAAGACCAAGCACATGAAGCTGAAGCTATCAGGGTTCAAGAAGTAGAGAAAACCAGATTGGCAAGAATCGCCAAGCAGGAAGAAGAGGAAAAACTAAGAAGAGAGCAGGAGGAAGAAGCACTAAGAAAAACAGAAGAAGAAAAAAAGCAAGAAAAGCATACTAGTCCTCAAAGCCCAAATATTCAAGAGCTTGATATCAATGTCTCCATTGAGGGGCTTCCACTGGTGGCCTTCACACCATCAAGGGGCAGTACGGTATCTACATGGGATAGATTTTCCTTTAACAGGAAAAGGAAATCTATCATCAAAGAAACAATTACTAGTGTCAAAAGGCCTTTTAAACCTGATATAGTCACCAGGCATGAAATCACCATCATGCAGGGGACTCAGAACGATCCTAAGCTCATGGCATCAATCTCTGTAACATCTGTTATGGCAACAATAGATAATGTAAATATTTTGGGAGACGAATTGAAACAGGAAAAAGAGAAAACTCGGCAATTACAGGAGGCTTTGGTTAAAGAAAATAATTACACAAATTTGATGATTGAGAAAAATGATGTTCTCATGACTTAGAGAGAGAGCTTAAATATAGAACTTCAACAACTGGAGGCTGATAGGAGAGCCCTAGCAATGCAAGCAAGAGCACTAGAAATAGTGAAAGGAGAACTTGAGGATAAAAACTTAAAGCTAGAAGAAGGAAGAGAATCGCTGGAACTACAATTGCAACAAGCTACCAGTAAGATAGTAGATATGCATCCCTTTCATGAGCAATCTTGTGAGTTAACAAGAGCAATCTACGGTGTACAACAACTTATAACAGAAGAGATTTGCAAGCTTAAGACAATCAGGGCTAAAATTGTAGAGATTGCCAGAGAAGCCACCAGATGCAAGAGAAAGTACATGCGAATTATTGATGATATCCAGAAACAGATGCAGTGGAGAGAAGGGAAGTTCGGTTTCCCAGCAAATCTTTTGTTTAAATCCATATCTGGATTCAATTCAGATATACGCCTTTTAGGTTTTTGCAAAGAATATGGAATAAAGTTGAGCGACATGTCCGCTGCTACCATTGAACAATGCAACAACTTGTACCTTCGGATGCAGATGACCCAAGAAAAATGCTTAATGAAGATGCCGCAGACTATAGAGGACTTTCCAGAGAGCTCACTACGTTTAGCTGAGCTAAAGGATGGGTTAGATGCAGAAATAGAGTACATCAGGAAAGTGGATACATTGACCGTTCAAGATCTCGACCACTGGATTGGTCAGGCCACTGTTCACAAATACATCTTAGAAGAAAGTCTCCGGGTCGCTAAGATAGAACTTTTGAATATTGAAGAAGATCTCACCAAGCATGAAGTCTCACTAAAGACAATGCTTCCTCTTTCTGCCAACAATGCCATTAAGGAAACTATTGCTTGGGAAAACCACATAGAGAAGGCAAGCAGGGCATCAACATTGAACCAAATTCCAGCCTCAGAAAATGCTCCAGCAGTTGCAGTAACTCAAGTCTTAGTGCAAACACACACAGCTTCAGAAACACCTGAATTAACGCATGCGCCAACCACATGATAACTCACATTTGCTCACATCTGTTTATTAAAGTCAGCATGTGTCCTTGATTTTGTTTTATGTATACTATTAAGACATTAAAAAGGCATTTGGATTTTAACTCCCGTTCCTTTTTTGTAAACTTGATTTGCATATTTACCCCTTTTATAAAATTAGCGCTACAAGACAAATTAAAAGAATCTGAGCAGTTAGGATATGGGTAGCAGGTCTTGCAGCATTTTGTAAAGCTATATATCGCTAACTAGAACTAGAAAGAACAGACTTTTGACAAGTGGAAGAATTTATTTTGATGTATGAGAACTACTTCAGCTATAGTGATGAACAAACGATTTTTGCCTCTGAACTGATGAATGTTTGTCAAACTATTTTAGCAATTTTCATATGCATGAGCGAGATCTTCCTGACGTATGTGAATTACTTCGATGTCGTGAATGATTTCATGTCCTTTGCAAAACTCTTGTATCTTATGAGTAATCGAACACTGTTTCTAAAATCAGAATTATCTTTGATATCACTTACATTCAACTGAAAATGCATTTGTTGATTTAATGCACCTTCTGAGCTCTTAACTTAGCTAATTGCTTGACCCTTATCAAATTTCATTAGTATACTTAGGGCTCTATGCCTTCTTGTTATATTATTTCTTCTAACTAACCACCAACCACCAACTAGACCATATTCCATTATTAAAAGCCACACTACAATAATTACCCCGATTGGGTACACATTGCATAGTTGATTCCATTTTGGGTACTCATTACACCATTTATTCCTCTTAGGCACCTTCCTACGTATCCCATAGTTCAATTACAATTGAATAAAGTCATCTTGAAACAATTTCATTGTGTCATCCACTACCATGCTCAATTCATCAACATTACCTAAAATACCACTTGGTAGGGGTTTAGCTACACCGCAGCTATTTCCCTTGTTATTATGAGTTATCTCTAAACTTTTCATAACTCAATTATTATTGACTATGAGGATAGTCAATATTGGTGGTACACAAATTTTTAATGAGATTGTATATACATAAATATATTAACAAAAAGATTGCACACATTCTCTTTCATGCATTAAGGTCCGAATTATCCCTCCTTGTTGCTGGTTGCTGGTGCTGGTTGATCACTATTGCTTGCCCGAGAAAGCATCGCATGAGGTTCCGTTACCCTCATCCGCAAGAATAAATGATATGGCAGTGATATATAGGCTTCGATCAGCTACACATTATGTCTTTCAGTTCCCAATCCTCCACCACATTATGTTGTATTGTGTTAGGAAGTTTGGCGAAAAATACAATACGTGTCTAGGCTGTGGAGACAAGGTGTCATCTTAGGTGCCTCATTCATGGATTATAAGCCCACGAACTCAGAGTGGTTCAGCCCAACAACTGGCTGCAATAGATGTAGCACGAGATACCCAGCCCAGTGAAAAAAAACTTTAAAATACTTTTTTTTTATAACAAAAACGCTTATATTTTATTTTTTTTATTGAAAGGGAGAACATGGCTGGGCTAATGCCAATCAACTCATCTTACACAATCCAAATAGTTTACCAAATAGAGAACTCTTAATCCTTCTATTACAATACTCATGGAGTTGCCATCTTATGGGATGGGGGACCATTGAGGAGGTTCAACATTCAGAATCAAGTCAGCTTGGGCTAGAAGACAACCCACATTGGCCATAGTATCAGCTTCTTGGTTAAGACCTTGGAGAATGTGGAAGTAGGAGGCAGAGTTGAAATTTTGCAACAGCTTCCGAACCCTTTGCAAGGTCTTATTGAGCGCTGCATTATTGAAATGATCTTCATTGTTTAAATTTTTTATTGGGATTTCCGAATCTCCAAAAATTTGAATATCTTGGTCTCCATTCCCCTGAGCTATCTGACAAGCTTTGAGCAGTCCTAATATTTCAGCCTGGTTATTTGTACTCTGCCCTAAACCCCATCTGAAGCTGCCCATAAAGTGCCCTTCCGGGGCATAGAAAACCCCTCCTGCTCCAGCTATCCCCGGGTTTCCTTTCGCTGCTCGATCAAAAAAAAATTGTGGCTTTACCTTTATTCTTCCACCACCGATGAAATTCAGAATCATTATACCGAAGCCGCCATTCAGGATTGCTGGTTGGACGGGAAAAATTTTTATTCCTCGTCCGCAGCACCGGAACACCAATCCAGCTATTCTCTGCCGGAAGAAGCAAGTTATCTTTGTTAAATGGACGGTTTTCCACCGTTTCCAACATCAATGCTTTGGTTTTCGCAACTACAAGTGCGGGGGTGCACAAATTATTTTGGAAGATGCCCTCGTTCCTGGCTAACCACACTTCCCAGCATAGAAATTTTGGGAGTGCCATCCAATTTTTTTTTTTTTTGTAAGCTGCATAGAAAGATTATATTATAGTACAAAAAAGAGTACAATCATCGGGAGAAGCTGAATATGGCATTCTGGTGCTACTCTTAGTGCCCATATTACAGAGAAGTACTTTAAGAAAAACCTAGAGTAGTAAACTAATTAACCACCGATCATGAAAAGACAGAAATAGAGTGAGACTCTGCAACACATATAAACAAAAATAAAAACCCTGACAAGCCTGTTCAAGAGCTGGCTTCCGTTCCTTTGGAGTCTTGGATATCAACATAAATGGGATAGTGGTTGAAGAAATCATCTGTCCATTGTTGTTCTGGGAGCTTGACGGGCAGGAGTTCCACTTTGCGTGGGACAATTTCTTCAGTTCCGTCTTTACGAGTGCGTTTATACTGTGTGACTGAGATTGTGGATGGAACCGGAAAGGAGGTCCCAGGAGACACTCCTTGCACCACAACCACCGCAGGAGAGTCCGGGGCAGAGGCATGTTCAGGAACAGGAGCTGCCATGGAGTCATGAAGAGAGCTACCGGTCGCCTGCGTTGTTTCCTGAGAGCCAGTGCCTTTTTTGAGAGCAATGCTCTCCTTTCCGAAACCTGCAGCAGGACCTTCTGGTCCAAAACCAATGGGATGAGCCGGCTGAGGAAACAACGAGTAGAGATGGCGATTTGTGAGATTGGCTTCTAGCACCACAAGAATCCCATCCAGATGAGCCATGATGGACCTGGTGTCCATGATGGACATATTGGCCAAATTCCAATGGGTCAGCATTTCTTCTACCAGCGTGCCAATCAGGTTCTTGAGCAACCAGTAGTGATTCACTTGAGTGCCCGGGCTGCCAAATGCAAGGATTTCAGCCACATTTCGCGATTCCCAGTCATCCACCAAGCGCCAGACCGACATCGAAACATTATCCTTGTACCCAATGTTTGCAGGGATTTCCTTTTCGGCCGACGCAGATTTTCCAGTGCTTTGTGTGGAGCCACGCCTGGAAGTGCCCCTTGTGTGCTTCATGGCTGTGTTGGATAATTTGCAGGAGCATTGCACAGGGGCCGAGATTTCTGCAGAAGACACGGGCGGTGAAAACCGGAAGTGTGGAATGAACGCAGGAGGATGAATAGGGCTCTTCATATCCCGGAGGTGGTGTCTGGGAGGGAGGAGCTTCACACGGGACAGAGTAATGGTGAAGTGAAACCAGCAGGGGTTAGAGGACATAGGGAACCGATCCGGCATTAATGCCACCCACCAAGCCATGTGAGCAAAGTCAGTTTGAGCGTGTGAAACGACCAGCTAGGAGGGGATAATGATTAGCATTTAAGCGTCGTCTCGAATGGAGGCCAGCCTAGGAGTTGGAGCTGGGGGAGTTGGCGTGTCTAGGTGGCTGCCCTGTTCTTCACACGTAGCCGAAACCCACTTTTGCATGCAAGCTCTGTCATCACATACGGGGTGGTGTGGTGGCGTCATCTCTGTTGGCGTGATGGCCAAGGATGGTGTAGTGTGATCACCCGCATCCGGGAGTGCCATCCAAATTTTTGCCCATAATGATTTTCTCTTTTAAAATACTTTTTAGCCCAAGACCTATTATCTTCTTTTCATGTCTTGCTTCATCGAATAATTTCATAAAATATAACCAAAAACTTGGAAGTTGGCCCCTGAACTTTTTTTTTTCAAGGTTAGTCGGCCCCGTCAAAGAGAGAAATCATCAGAGTCAATTACACACAAACCGTGTTAAATAAGCCCCAGAAAACCATGTTTAACAAATATTAAGATGTTGAATGTACCAACAAATAAAAATAAGAATGATGAATGATTAAATAGACACACGTAGCCCAAATATTTGAGCAAGTATACACAAGTTATTGATACCAAGGACACGCATACAATGACGAAGGTGATGAAGGAAGTGAATAGGGTTTAAAATAAGACCAAGCCTTCAACGAAGTACCTGGCTCGACAGCTTCTGCCCGAAGGCCACCGACACTTGGTCTCTGACGCCCTATAGTGCACCGCCTCCTTCCTCTACCTCTACGAATGAGTCTGCCATATGACCGTTAGCTATAAATCTGTGCAATGCTCATACAAAGAGTTGCGTGCGTTATTTATACGTACCTGGAAATGTTCATACATTTTTAATGACAGGGGGTGGCTCCTCATAGGCCGTCGACAGACGACGAAGCGACCATAGGAACTGATGCCTTAAATAACGCCTTCGACGTAATAATAATAACAACCATGTTTTCAAAATAATATGGTAACCTAACAACCAACCGTTATTAGGAAGTATGGTTGACTAGATATTCTAATTCAATATTATTAAAGAGGTAAGGGGTTAAATTATAGGGCGCAGACATAGTCTAGATCATGATATTTTCATGTAGTTCCAAAAGGGAGTTTGAAAATCTATTAGGAATCCTGGATCTATTTTCTATAGCTACAGGTATGGTATATAATGTTGGGAAATCAATGTTATCCTTCTTAAATTTGGCTCAGGAAGAGGAAGAGTGGATCTACACCTAGTTTGACTTCACAAAGGTGGATATTCACACGGGGTTACAATACTTAGGCTTTGTAAGAGGTGTTCCTTTTTTTATGGTGCAAAAACCATAAAACAATTCACAACTCTAAAGATTTAATCCTTATCATGAAGAGATTTAATCATTTTCAACACTTGAAGTATGGATCTATCTTAATACTATCTACCATTAACTCCTCATTTCTTTACTTATTGATTTAGAACTAAGTTGGTGCAATACTATCTCTTAAGCATTGAGAATGATTAAATACTTTTACTTCCATCTTAATCCACATTTTGTTAAGAATCTAAATGATCAAATCGATCAAGGTATTAACTTTTTTGATGGTGGAAAGCTTGTTAATCAATTTTAACTCTAGATCTATCAAATGTAAGTCCATATAAGTAAGGATTAAGATGTTATGCACCTTCAAAAAGTTAACACCTCAATAAATTGAGAGATATAATCCTTCTTTACACTGAGTTAAAAATTTAACATTATGCTTATTTATGAGCGATATTTATATTTTATATTTCATAGTAAAAGGCACCTCTAAAGACCATTAATCCAAATTCAATTTTTTATTGTATCAAATTTTCCAATTTTTTAAAAAAATCTCAAAACAATGCAACTCATAAATTTGATTTGTTTTTGGAACTCAGTTAAAACAAAATCATTTTTTTTATAGATTCCCCAATAAAGAAAAATAAAAATGCAAATATCATATACTCACGTATTCTTCACTTATAGATATAGAAACAACTCTATTGACATATGGTTTAGATAATGTTATTTTGTAATTACTTCCTCATATGCATACTTTCCAGCTGTAGGCATACTTCCTCATATGCCACTCCCTAGCTGAGTGCTATGAAAGATAATGGTTATATATAAGAGAATATTAAAACCTGTGCATAATATGGCCAAGATCCACACAGTATTTCCAACTAAGTCGTGAAGTAATGGAAAACGGGGTATATTCAAAAATAGTTGAAACGATACATAACATAACTATATGCAAGCAACATAGGAAGATATGGGAGAACCATAGAACTTGAAACACTTAATATCAATGCATCAAAACATACAATTGCAAAAGCATGCCAAAGGATTTTCCAAGGGTTGAGTGTTCATCAATAAAGCATATCAAAACATGCATTAGAGATCTCTCTAGGTGAAGCATTCATCATCAAACTTCCCTTAATTGATTGGGCATTCTTTATAAAGTGTCTTCCTATTTAACACCAAATGTAATGAGCATGCTACATATCACTTCCAACAAGGTTCAAGTTTTTCTGATCTAGGAATAATCCTTGCTATGGAAATTACTTGTTGCCACGTCATCATTTCCAGTGTCCGCAATTGCCTCTTCAGCTGTTCGTTAATCTCCAAAATGAAATTTACCTAAGAGGTCTATGGAATTTAGATTAGTAGACCATTTTTGTTATGACCCATGCTTCATTGTTTCATGGATCTACTAGTTGTAATCCTTTTAAAATTGCCCCAATTCTAGTAGTTGTTTAAGGGGTTAAAAATTGGTGCAAATACAACCATTCCCCACCACTTTGAACAATCATAAAGCAATCATAATGGAGAGATGGAGACTCAATGCCTCAAATGAGGTACCCTTGTTGCAGGCCACAACACTTATGTTGGAAAACCTGCTATTGGTTTCCTTCGATACATACATGGTTTGCAGCCAGTTAAATGAGTCCAACAACCAATAAATATGATTTTTACAACATGTTTCAACAATCATCACATATATGGAAAGTCTAGAAATGATGTTTGGAAATGAATCTCAAGTGATTGTAGAGGATTTAGTGAGTAACAACTCATTTTCAGTGCACGTTAGTGGATTGGGATCAAGTCAATGTAGACTTTATTATAGTGTGCATATAGAAGTTAGAATCATAGCTATAAACCATCATGTGAATAGCCTAAAATTGATGGTTCCATTTCCCCAATCTGTTGCTACAACTACCTACAAACATGAACCACATTGCAACTCCTTTTCTCTTCATTGATACTTCATATTTTCCCATTCTCCTTTATTGGTGTGACTGTTGTTCATGCTGAGATGGGACAAAAAATGCAAGTGGTGACCATCTATAATATCAAAGCCCACGTTTACTGTTGGAAATGATCCTTAGGCATGCTACCATCTACATGGATATATGAATGACTTACCACACCAATAGTAGGAGGTGCTTTCATCTCCTCAAGAATTAGATTTGCAGTTTCATGCATGTAGTGTTTAGCTTTTCTAGGTGAGGCTTAAAAATAGCTTGGATTTTCATTGGAGGAATCAAATATAACCTACAAGCAGAGCATAATAAATTCTAGTAAGTCTAATCCATAAAATATTACAGATTAATCACATGCTTGTGAACATATGTTGAAACTACAGAGATTATCTGCCTATTGAATTGTGTATTTTCCCATCAAAAGATAAATCTGATTAACCAAAGTTAACAACTTATCTATATCATTAAGGGCATTCAGTGAAGTTGAAAATGATGCATAAGAAGATAATCCCGCTACAAATACCATATTACATTCTTATTGCAACAATTTGTTGCATAAAAAAGTGTGCCTGAACAAAAATTCCAAGGTTTATTATAGGGCTGTTCCAATTTTGTGGAAAATTTTCAACCCTAACAAAAGCCTCACTTTATTATATTTTCTTCAGGGGTAAAGGCACTTTAAAATTCAACTATTCCAAATTATTATTCGAAAGTATTCAATGGAAAATAAATCCTCACCATCCTACTTGCCTTCTACTCTTCAGAAGGATAATCTCCTCCAAAACTTGGCACTTAAGGAATAATTTGGATTGTCTACAAAAGTTTAGATGTTTCTCCAACATTTAAATAGTCAATATTCCATAACTTCTTATGAATTTCATTTTCTAATTCCCTTTTTCCATGAATTTGGCTTGCTAATTGTATAAGATTGTAAACATAGAGTCCATATGTAGATACGACCAAGATGAAAATCCATTCTGAAATGCACTAGAGAATAACAAAGGGATTCACCTTGCTTGGATTTATCATCTACATAATATGAACATAACTTGTAGGAAGTAAAGTTATGAAGGTTGGAATTGAACACTTTTAGGTTTATAATCACAAAGAAACATTGCAATACTATGTTTATGGACATTATAGTCAATAGGATCAATATCTAATTATAATCATATTTCCATAGAAAACAAAGCATATGCTGTCCAATTTACTTTGCAAACATTGGGTTGTACAAAGGGTCTTTCCCATTCTTGACAAAATGTAGGAACAACAATGATAAGAATATTTCCCATGTTTCTTGTATACGATTAGACTTTGGCAATGTTATTAAGGAGGAAGATACTTTGGTTTAAACATTCAACATTGTGAATTTTAAAAATGCAATATGCTTCCATCCTTCAACTAAAATTTTTATGAAAAGGGTTGAGAATCATCCTCTCTATTATTTCACATATGGATGAATAGATCGCAACCTATTTCTAAAATAAAAATATCATTATAAATTAATTGATCAAAGATCAACCTGGCATTTAACCTACTTGTCACATCAACATAGCATGCATTTGATATTTTCCTTTTGTCTACCATATTTTATTTAAAATTTAGAAAAAATCATTTTGAATTTATAGCATTGTAGATATTAAATCCTAGGTTCTATCAAGCGCCGAGAGGGATCAAATCTCCCGAGGTGCAAACCTCTCCTTGAATAGCTCCTTGAGTGCAATACCTGGGCCACCTAATCCTAAGCTCTAAAGTCTCTAGTTTAAGTCTCATATTTACTTTTTACTTTGTATTATTCTTTTTTGTTTATGGCCGACATAATATTTATTACTTTTTAGTTTGTATTATTATTTTTTGTTTACTTTGTATTATTTTCTCACTGGACAAACACTCTAAAGTTTCATATTTACTTTTTACTTTGTATTAAAAGTAAAAAGTAAAGTCTCTAGTTTAAGTCTCATGTTTACTTTTTACTTTGTATTATTCTTTTTTGTTTATGACCGACATAATATTTACCACCTAATCCTAAACTCTAAAGTCGCTAGTTTAAGTCTCATATTTACTTTTTACTTTGTATTATTCTTTTTTGTTTATGGCCGACATAATATTTATTACTTTGTATTATTCTTTTTTTGTTTACTTTGTATTATTTTGTTACTCGACAAACTCGACAAACACTCGACTCACAAGATCTCCCCCATACTGAGCTGTAGAGCGCCTCTCGGCGCAATAATTAATATTGCGAAATTAAATTGAAGTAAAAATATTAATTTTATATTAGAGAAAATAATTTTAATAATTCAAAATTAGATTGAATTTCCATAATGGTAAAAAAATGTTAAAAATACTAAAGCAATCACCTTTTTCAAACACTTAAATACTCGATATAAAAAATATTTCAAATAAAAAAGAAATTTCAATACCATGATTTTGTGTATCGAACCTTGTGTAATTTGGAATTGATGTTTCGGGGTTGCATTGGTTCCTACTATAAAGCATAAGAAAGGATGATGATAAGTTTGCTTCCAACCATTTGGATCCCATGCTTCATGGGTGCCTAGTTGTCTATTATCAACTATGTTATTATTTATTTTGTATATTCAACTATCTATTTGAATCGTGTGCCTCGAGAGTGCTTGGTTGCTTACTATCATGTACAAGAAGGTTAGAGGATTTGTGCTAAATATGTATGTTGGCACAAGAAAGTAGATAACTGGTTTTGAGTGGGGAAATGTTGTTTATGAGAATCCAGATGCAATTTCTAGCCTATGGGTTCACCAAAACATATAAACTTGGGATCTCCATTTGAAAATTCCCCTTCCCTCTCTCTCTCTCTCTTGGGATCTCCAATTATTTAATCTATATCTGCTAGGTCTAGTCAAAGCACCAATTTCTAAAGTTGAACTATGCATAGATGGGGAACAACACCAGACTTTCTCTAAGGAAGTACTTTTTGCAGAGGGTTATTTAAGATATATTTGTTAATCCTAGTCAAAGAACTAGTGTCTAAATTTGAACTATGCATAGATGGTGAACAATACTAAACTTACTGAGAAGGATATCAAACCAACTTTGAAAAACCTTCTTTGATAAGTTGTCTAAAAAATTGGTAAAATCACATTTGCCATAAGAGGAAAATGACACAATGTTG
Organism: Larix kaempferi; assembly: GCA_027924585.1. Taxonomy (NCBI): domain Eukaryota; kingdom Viridiplantae; phylum Streptophyta; class Pinopsida; order Pinales; family Pinaceae; genus Larix; species Larix kaempferi. The sequence goes on along the minus strand of BSBM01000816.1, from coordinate 374,348 downwards.
ATAAGAAACAACTTTGAATGCTCTCATGTAGAATCTGTCCTCCCTTCAAGGTACACACAGGGAGACTAATGGGATGTAATTGTTCAACCTCCTTTCTTGGAAGGTAATTTAGAGAGCTCTAGTCACCTTAGCAAAATCCTAAGCTGTTAGACCATGATAATGGGAAATTCATGAAAGATCAATATGTACCTCCCAAACTACTACAACAATTTCGGTGTGCTTAATAATCATGGAGTTGATGTTTTAAACTCTAAGTTTCACCAGCTCAAAGTAATATATCCTTTGTAGTCCAAAAGAAGCAATCGAACTTGGCCAGAATAGATTGCATGTGACACAATTATTGATATGGGTGAATGGATAGGATCTCAAAAGAATAGATAATACAAGTTACTTAGAAAAATACAAGCCTATCAAATTGAAGTAGTTGGCTACATAAAAAACTTAATGAATTCATAATCAAGAAACACAATGAGAACTAGAACACATGATGTTCCAAAGGCCAACAGTATATGAGAGCAATAAACCAATTCATTCTTTCATCCAAATATGAACACACTTTCTCCACTTTCGTAAACAAATAGGTTCCAATTGAGAAGAGAAGAAAGGAACATAACCAATAAAAGACAATAAACACACAAAAAGAAAAGAAAATCAAACTGAAATGTAGCATGCATATTGACCCAATTCGTTAGAAATTTGAAGCAACTCCTTCTCTCTTCTACACATATAATCGAACAACTCGAGGGCGTATAGGTGATACACTTGAGCTTATACCTTGAACCCACAATTTTGTGTAAACCTTAACCCCAGATCGAATTTGCAATTTCTGTCGAGATTTTTAAACTCGTTTTGTGATCTTGCAAGGAATCGTGTGACATTTAGAGTGAGATCCACAATAAAACAAATAATTAATATTTATTGTTTAAATAAATATCTTATTTATGTGAGAATTTAGATTGCCTAGATCTAGATTCAATAAGACAACTTCACTTGGAATATTTCTGAGAATATGAGAAGAAGAATAGAGAAGATATCTTGAGAAAAACTCATTGTATATTATTCATTAATATGTTTACAATATATAATAAATCCTCAAGAGAGAAAAAAGAATGCCTTGAAGGCAATTTGTAAAGCACAAAAAGGAAGGCTTAATAAAAGCTAGAAAAACCCCTAGGTGTCAAAAGCACTTTCCAAATCAGTCTAAAGGATCACTAATTAGATAAATATGGTATGGAAGCTAATGAGTGATGAAAATGGAATGTGATGATGGCTTTTGGAGTGAAGAAAGAGGTCGAGGTTGAATTGGCCAAGTGGAAACAGTTTCGAAGTCAAACTAGCTTTACCTTATCCACTAGAAAGCAAAAAAAGCAGGATAAAGCTACCTAAAGTAGGAAGGCGCCTTTATAATACAGGGATAGAATAAAATCAGACAGAATCTCAAGAAATATTATCCAGAATCTATCCAAATTGTCCTAGTGTCTCAGGATGGCATTTTTTCCACTAAAAGACAAAACCAGGGCAAATTACCTACTCAACATTTAGGAAATTAATAAAAAATGATTAATAAATTATATCCCAAGTCTAAAGTGGTATGGATGAGTTTTTAATACTCCAACACCCCCACTTAAGCCTGATTGTATGTGGTAAATATCATAAATATAGGGTCCAAGCAACAAGGCTTATGGTCACCCCAATACAAAAATTTATTAGTCCATGTAAAACGAGGAAACGGGGAAAACCTCACGGGAACAAAACCCTCCCTAAAAAATGGACATGTCAGAATGTCTTCATACTATCTTGTTCTTCATTTGGATGAGTCGAATGAACTTCTTCTGAGTAACATACTTGGTGAAGAGGTTGTGGATGCCATGATCATGCATCAATGCATCAATGTAGTGTAGCCAAAAACCATGTGTAGAGGCCCTGTGAAACTCATCATCTAATGATGGAGGAACATCATATGAATGCTTCTTTTTGTTAAAACATACATTATCTGATATGGATACATAGTCAATGATGGAAAAGAGATATGTGCAAAATCCTTCCCAAAGAGCATCAATGGATTCAACATGATCAATTTCTTGTGCAGCTGTAATATGATGAATCAAACCTTGTACCTTCTTCTCAAACCGATGTATAACCTTTATGATATTTTAAAGGAGCTCATGAAGCTCTGAAATAACTGTTAGTTTTTCAGAATTTACTTCAATTTGATCTAGGATCTTAACTGAGAGAACAACATGTACAACATATCTACAACATATCAATCATGGACACAATAATGCAAGCACACAAGAGACACAGAGTTTACTTGGGGAAAACCATAAAGGTGAAAAACCCCAATAACTTCCTCAGAGATAGATAGAACAATGATACAACCCAAGCATAAGAGATAGACATCTCCTAGCAGCAACTTCTCCTCCTCCACAAGTGCGCCAGTCTCCAAAGAGTGTGTGTGTGAATAGAATGATGAAATAGAGTGCCTCCCGCACTCTATTTATACTTGACTTGACTTGCCTAATAAACTTTACTAGGTCAGCCTCAACTTAACCACATAACACAATGCTCACTGGGCCAACACCCAATAGGGTGGTCTAATAACCCTTTGACCCACATGGCCGACCCCCAATAGGGTGGTCTAATAACCCTTTGACCCACATGGCCGACCCCCAATAGGGTGGTCTAATAACCCTTTGACCCACATGACTTATACAGGGCCGACCCCAACAAGGTGGTCTAATAACCCATCAAGTATAAGTTACGACACTTACAATATAAATGACGACACTTCCGTATAGAGGAATAATAACATCTCTATAGGAATACAAACACTTTCATATAGAGGAATAATACCATCTCTATAGGAGTACAATATGCATATATGAAATACATTCTGAAGTTACATATACATCAACAATAACAGAATATGAGTCATATGGAGCAAAAAAACAACAAAGGTGTAGTGTCTCCATGATCGGATATGGTTTTATTAGGAAAAGAGTGAGCAACTAGATCACCCTATTAGTTGAGCGAGTCTGGAGGATTTGAGGACTTGAAATTTGAACCATGAGTGATGGGATCGGGTCCATACGTGTGGAAAAATAGTCCAATGATGACCAAAGACATGGATTTCCAACCAATGAAATATATGGCATACATAAGAACAACAGAGACAAGTGACACAATGTAGGAAACCATGGAATTGTGTGGTTTCTTAATTGGAGAACTTGGGGGTTGTAGGGTCTTTTGTGCATCCAATGGTTGAGAAAATGGCGTGGAAGGTGTCATGACCTACATATCAGATTGTATATCATCTTCAAAATCAGTATATGAAATATTTGAATGGAGGTGGAAGGACATTTCAGAAGACAAGTCAGAAACTAGTGAAAAATGATTAGGTTTGGGAGAAGACTTTGGTGAACTAATTGGATATTGCACCAAGGAAGAGGTGAATGTTTCGAATTCTGATGTATCAGAATGCGAATCAAAACTAGAGATATTAGAAAGAGTTTTGGATCTATCACTCAAAGCATAAAGATGATTACCTTTGTGAGTAGCTTGGAGACATTGTTCTTGTTCTACAGAAAGATTGCCTTGTTCTTTTCTTGCAAAATAACGAACATCAATATTATGTTCTTCAAGCATCTTGGTCATGATGTCCAATTTCTTCCTGAAACAAGATTACTCAGAATGGGTACCTTTGCATCAATAAGAACACTTGGATTTCTCTTTCTTGTTCTTCATCTTTTCGGCTTTGGAATCTTCATCAGAGTCATCTTCATCTGACAACATCTTTTCTTTTCCTTTGGATTTGACATTCTTGGAACTCTTTGCACCACGAGAAGCAAGTGCAAGGTCCTTGGAGGGTATTAGATCCCCTGTTTGAATAGCTTGTCCTTCTCCTTAGTGAGCAAGTCTATGAATGCATCCAAGGTTGGCATCTTCCAATCGGGAACTACAAGTTTTGCAGCATGAAATGTAGACACAAACAAGGAGTATTCAGGACTCAGTTTTGACATAATGGTAAGGATTAGCTGCTCATCCTTCTTATCTATGCCACACTGCTTGAGTTCAAGCACTAGGTTCTTGAATCTTGATATGAATTATTCCATTCAATTGAAATTGCTTGGACTAAGTGAGATCAACTCAATTTCCAATAGATGACATCTGAGCCCATCTTGCTTTCCAAAGAGAGACTCTAGCTTTGTCCATACTTGATTTGGAGTGGTTAGAGTATCAATATGGAATAGAAGATTTGGAGAAACAAAGAGACAAATCAAACCATAATATTCATCAATCCTATTGAACCATTTAGTTTTTAGTGCAACAATTGTTGTCTCAGTTTCAAGCCCCATAGTGACTCTATAAAGTCCTTTACTTCGAAGCTGGATGATCATATGCGCCTTCCAGTCAACGTAGTTGAAGGGGGTGAGAATCACAACTTTATCTTGATTTTGATCCATGATGGTGTGCTCCCGGTGATGGAAATATCCTGCAAAAAAACACTCTGGAAATTTCTATGAATCAAACTAGCTCTGATACCATGTGAGAATAGATTGCCTAGATCTAGATTCAATAAGACAACTTCATTTGGAATATTTTTGAGAATATGAGAAGAAGAATAGAGAAGATATCTTGAGAAAAAATCACTGTATATTATTCATTAATACGTTTACAATATATAATACATCCTCAAGAGAGAAAATAGAATGCCTTGAATGCAAGTTTTCAAGCAGAAAAAGGAAGGCTTACTAAAAGCTAGAAAAACCCCCTAGGTGTCAAAAGCACTTTCCAAATGAGGCTAAAGGTTCACGAATTAGATAAATATGGTATGGAATCTAATGATTAATGAAAATGGAATGTGATGATGGATTTTGGAGAGAAGAAAGACGTGGAGGTCGAATTGGCCAAGTGGAGACAGTTTCCAAGTCAAACTAGCTTTACCTTATCCACTAGAAAGCAGAAAAAACAGGATAAAGCTGTATAAAGCAGGAAGGCGCCTTTCTAATATAGGAATAGAATAAAATCAGATAGAATCTCAGGAAATATTATCCATAATCTATCCAAATTCGCCCTAGTGACTTAGGATGGCATGTGGTCCACTAAAAGACAAAACTAGGCCAAATTACCTAGTCAACACTTAGGAAATTAATAAAAAATGATTACTAAATTATATCCTAAGTCTAAAGTGGTATGAATGGGTTTTTAATACTCCAACAATTGCATATGACAAAACCCACAAAGGGAGTTAATCCCAAAAGAATTGCTTAAAATAATGGATAATCCTAGTCAGGTGGGGTCGAAGGAAAGTCTCTCTGCTAGAACCAATCCCAAATAGTACTCTAAAACATTAATAAAGGTAAAACCTAAACAAGTTTTAATCTTGCAACGAAAACTGTTCATGTCTCATAAAACAATTGTAAGCTTATGTAGAATGGAACACTTAGAGAAATCCCTCTATGAAGTAATATAACCTAATTGTAATTATTCCCTTGTTTATAGACTAGCACTGTGTCGACTTCATTGCACCTTCATTAAACCTGCATCACAAGAAAAAAAGGACGAGTTGTGAAACATTTTTGTTTATTGACAGAAGAAGTATGAAAGGGAACCTGTTGTAATATTAACTTAACAAACCCTCAGCTCAAGAACGATAAATTTACCTATGTGTAGCCAAATTCACTCCATTGAAGTTCAACGGAAATGCCATTAACATTTCAACTCATCGAACTAAATCCCTCAGTAATGAGAAACAACTCTCTCTGAAGCAAATGAGTTACAGTAGGAGTCAAAAATGGAAATGTGCCTTGGGAACCAAAAACAGTAACACCTAAAAGAAGTCGAGTAACAATACAGGAGGAAATCCAAGCCAAGGGTTAAATCCTAGAGCTCAACACACTCAAAACCTCCAGTCAAGTTTAATGTAAATATGAATTGCATTACCATTTTTACCATTCACCACCGAACTTGAGGAAAAGGTATTGTGTTACCTCTCAGCATTTAAAATGCAATACGTATGGATGGTCACTTCGCTAGTACATATGAAACCACGAACAATCTAAAAATTGCGTGAAAATGACAAGCCACCTCATCTGCGATGACCAAGATGTGCGAAGGGACAAGGAAACCCAGATTTGCAGAGAAGACAAAATCGACGGCTGCTTCACTAGGTCATGTGTCGTTGATCTATTTGACCAACGAATGAGGAATCTGTTACAATGGGCAGGGATAGTTTCTTGTTGAATGAATGCCTCCGGCGTAATAATTAACAAGGTGTTGAAAAACACTACCATTTTAAGTAACATTATTTATAATTGATAATTCAAAAAATGTATTATTTTTTATATTAATTATTTATAGAAAATGTTACAGATTTTACATGGGTGTTGATTATAGTTATTAGAACTTTAATTATGTCATTTTTTAAAATCATGTGTTGAAGTAAACTTTAGATCATTCCTCAATAATGTATTCATGAGTCAATAAGAAAGGAATTATTAATAATAATAACTGCATCGAGAGTATCTAGGTGCTCTACATCTCAATATGGGGATATGTTGTCACACAAAGTCAACAACAAACAAAATAAAAATAAAACTATTGGGCAACATATGTAGGCTCAATTTTAAATTTTATGTAAAAGTTAAAATAATTTCTACACAGCAACTAAAAAAATAAAACTAGTATAGATCCGTCTAAAACAAGTATCCAGAGGGATCAATTTTTCAAGGTATAATTTTTTTCTTGATCTGTAAAAATTTTAAGATAAAAAAAATTACACCCCTCTCAGCGGTTCTTGGTGCTTGACAAATCTGTGTTTTAGATGGATCTATGATCATAAATAATAAAAATAAAAATATTTGTTGGTCCTCTTTTGATAACCATGAGTGAATGATTGAAGACTTTAATTTTTTTAATTATTATTATTTTAAACATTAAATTAATAAAAAATAATTCCAATTTAAAAAAAAAACTTGAAACAAAACTTAAATAATTCTTTTTATTTATATAAAATTGATTTAATTAGGTTTATATATTACATTATTGTTCTTTTAAGTTTATAGATACAAGTTTAGGAATACTATTCCACTTAATCTATTCAAATGTGTGTGTGTGTGTGTCCATTGGACGTAGCTTGGGTGGATGGGAGGTATGTCGATCATCCTCCCCACCCAGGTTCAATCCTTGTAAGTGACATGTTGTATCCCTTAATGGGTATATATGATGCTCTTATTGAGCCACCTTCATAGCAACAATATCCGGCCTTCCTACCTGGGGGTTTTCTTGTGGATGTAGTGAGCACCGATATTCTTCGGTGCCGTGAACCCTATATATATAAAAATTTCATGATTGAATAACTAAGCTCATGGTTGATGTTTAAATGATGATATGGTACGCTTAGTGTTTCCAAGGTATATACAATATGTTATGCCCTATTGGAACATAATTAATGAGAAACATGGCAATATGATAGTCGTTTGATGAACATCGCAATCTGATATAACCGTTGATGAAGATAGTAATTTGACATAAGTTAACCAAGATCAATGTCACAATGGACATAATCTCTTAAATTATTGTTGTTGAAACACCACAATATGACATAATCAAACATTTCACTACAACAAAATAATTTATCAATGTCGCAATGTGACATAATCATTAGCTCAAGTAGCAATGCAATTTAACCATTTATGAATGTCGCAATGTCATACATCCGTTGGGAAACATAGAAATTTCACATAACTCCACCAAGATGAATGTTGCAATACAACATAACGTGTTATATTATTAATTTTTATATGTCCCAATATGACATAACTTAATGTCACAATACAACTACGCATTGATGAATGTCATAGTGCAACATAACCATTAATAAACTTATGAATGCAACATAACAATTGATGAACACCAAAATGGGAAATAAGTATGTATCTACACAACAACTCAACATAAGTCAAACAAGATGAACAATAAATATTTTTTAATATTGACTTAGTCGGAGTTAACCATTACTTATGCATCAACCTTGATGTTCAACTCATGTCACTTTATGTTTAACCATTTTTTTGAGAAAAATAAACGCATAATAGTTGTAATTAATAATGCGACAAAATCATTGATTGAGAAACATTGTAATTTGGCATTACCATTTTTAAGCATCGCATTCTGATATAATCATTGACTACTAATGTAGTAATGCAATTTAACTATTGATGAACGTCATAATGTAATATAACCATTGGTGAACATAGTAATGTTAGGATATTTCAATACTCTATCCTTGTCCTACCTAGCATTATTTATTTTTCCTAGTTGTTGATGATGTCATTTTCCCCCTAGTGGTGTGCAGAGGTCATCCAGGATCCATCTACCACATTCTAAGCCCTACATGCATAATTTTAGGACCACTTCAGTCAGTTCCCTATTTTATAGGAACCTACTGAGTGTTCCAGTGCAGTCCACCTGAGTTATCTGACTCTTGTGGGGTGTTAGAGATCCGCATGCCACTGATTGTGGCCTCATTCGCCCTTTTCTTACTGGCATGCATGACAGACTCGCTATTGCGCCCTCCTTAGTCAGTTAACTGAGTTTAGGTTCAGTTTAGTTGACTTTGAGTCTTTCGAAGCACTCCAATGGCGATAATCCCTATGCTATACCAACAGAGGTTCGAATTATCCTGTGTGATTCGAATTCTTTCCATTGTATTATCATTGTTAATTATATTGATAATTGAGTAGTGTGATATTATTCTTCTCATATCTTAGTTCTGCTGCATTATTATTCTTCTACTATTTTTTACTGCAGTTTTCACTCTTCTTCAAATTTTCTGCTCATTCTTTCTTTGTGATGTATCCTCAGCTCTTTAGATCTGTTGTGACATAGAATTTCACATGGTATCATATCCATGGAGCGAATAGGTTGAGCAGCTGCTTTTGGTAATGCACCATAAGCCTCTGGATTTCCACAACAAATCCTAGTGCCATTGCATTGAATTCATTGGAGAAATCCAATGAGGTCTAGCAAGGTGTGAAGGATCCGAATAAAAGTGCCTATTGTCCTAAAGCAGTGCTCAGTAGTAGTATACCTCCATTATTGATATTTTTTTTGCAGGTTATTCGAAGTTTTTTTAGTGCAGTAGTAGTTGTAGCAGTTTTTTGCAGTTGCAACAGTTTCTACAGTTGCAACAGTTATGCTGCAATAGTAGTAATAAATATTTTCCATTATTTTTGTAGGTATTCTACAACATCTTCCATGAATTTGAAAGCAATTCCTCCTCTCTCTCCATTCAACTATGATGAGTGGAAACCAAATATGATAGCATATCTGAAGAGACATGGTCTTTTTGATATGTGTATTGGTGTTATGAGAGATTTTGCTTCCTATGAAGAAGAGAATGATTGGCTAAATGAATGTGATAGATCCTTTGGAGCAATGTGTATTGCTATGTCTCCTAGTATGCGTTGCCTCATCGATACTGTTGAATATCCAAGTGATCTATGGGCCCAACTGGACAAATCATTTGGCAAGCATAATGAAGAGATTTGTGCAAATTATTTGGAGAACAAGCCTAGTGATACCTCCTTAAGTGTTCTCTCTAATTATGTCTCGGCCTTAATCATATCTCATGATGAAGTTATTCAAGATGAAGAAGAAGTTTTAGATTCAACACTCATGTTCTCAATGTCTTCTATTTCGAATTCTGGGCAAGATAAGCTAGTTCATACTCTAGAATCTGAAGAGGTTCTTAAATCCTCTCTTTCACATGAGTCTACTGGTGTGCAGAATGATGACCTATTAAATGATTTCGAGGTTAAATCGGAGTTTGGATGTGATACATTCACCCTCCTTGATCACATGCTTCCTATGAACTTCTATTTGATCATTGGAACATGCTCTCAGAGTTTCTTTGAAGATGGAGGACACTACCATTCGCTTGGGTTCAAGTCTCAGGCATATTTTGGTGATTTTGGTTTTGATCTCACCTCTGCTAGTTCAAAGGAGATCACAAGAAACCATCTATCAATTATTGGAGTTGATTTGAAGTCCAAGCCACCACCATCATGTCATAGTGCATTTGGTTATGATCTCACCTATGTTGGTTCAAAGGAGATATCAAAGAACTATCTACACATTCCTGGAGTTGATCCTACCTCAACTGGTTTGAATCATAGGTTCCAGGATGATCTTCGTATTTTTGGATTTGTTCTCACCATGTTCGGTCTGAAGAGCAAGTTCAGAAAGCCTCCATATTCGCTTGCATCTACTGAAGGAGAATACAAACACATGTTTTTGGAGCATGATCCACTTCTTCCCAAGAGGAAGATACCTTCATACATATGATCAAGCATCACACCTACTTGAGTTTGGAGCAATTAATATTTTGGTGTGTTTCAGTCCAATTTGAGGGGGGGGTTTTCCCATGAGGTTTTCCCATTTCCTTGGTTCATGGACTGTTCTTTATTTTTTATCATTTATTTGATTGTATGAGTGACCTTTGGTCTTAGTAACCAGGGCCCATGATGCAAAAGTATGGATTAAGGGGGGCTGTTAGGATATTTAAATACTCCATCCTTGTGCTACCTAGAATTGTTTATTTTTCCTAGTTGTTGATCATGTCATTTCCCCCCTAGTGGTGTGCAGATGTCATCTAGGATCCATCTACCACCTTCTAATCCCTACATGCATCATTTTAGGACCACTTCAGTCAATTCCCTATTTTATAGGAACCTACTGAGTGTTCCAGTGCAGTCCACCTGAGTTATCTGACTCTTGCGGGGGTTTAGAGCTCCGCATGCCACTGATTGTGGACTCATGCACCCTTTTCTAACTGACATGCATGACAGACTCACTATTGCACCCTCTTTAGTCATTTAATTGATTGTGACTAAAGTTAACTAAGTTTAGGTTCAGTTCAATTTACTTTGAGTCTTCTGGAGCACTCTAGTGGTGATAATCCCGATGCTAGACCAACTAAGGTTCGAATTCTTCTTTGTGATTTGAATTGTCTCCATTGTATTATCATTGTTCATTCTACTGATAATTGAGTAGTGTGATATTATTCTGCTCCTATCTGAGTTCTACTGCATTATTATTCTTCTGCTCTTTTTTACTGCAGTCTTCACTCTTCTTCAAATTTTCTGCTCATTCTTTCTTTGTGAGGTATCCTCAACTCTTTAGGTCTGCTATGACATAGAATTTCACAAGTAATTCCACATAAATCCACTAAAATGAGCATTGTAAAGTGACATAGTGTTTGATATTATTACTATTTAAATATCCCAATATGACATAAACAAGCATCACAATGCAACTAATGATTGATGAATGTTGCAATTTGACATAACCATTAACAATACATTATAATAATAAAATTCCCTAATATGACATAACTGAATGTCGCAATGTGAGTAACCATTGTTGAATGCCATGATGTGACATAATCATTAATTGAGGAACATTTTAATGTGGCATAACCATTTAAGAGCATTGAATACACGATAACAAGTGATGAATGTTACAATGCAGCATAATTAGTGAGGAATGTCACAATGTGAAATAATTGATGAAAGACATCATAACGCTCCATAACCCTTAATGAATGTCATAATGCCACATAACCATTGGGGAACATAACAATTCAATATAAGTCAAAGAAGATGAGTGTTGCAATGTGACATAACCATTGACTAACGTTGCACAAATGGCCAACCAAAGTTAACCATGGTCAAACCATAGTAAAAAATATAATCAAACATAGTCAGCCATGGCCAAAATTAGTCGGCCTTAGTCATCAATGGTCAAACATAATCAACTATGGTTAACCATGGTCAAATGTAACCACTCATGACTATCCATAGTTAACCATGGTCAACTAAAGTCAATTGCAAAAACCCCTAGTCTAACAGTGGTTTACCATTGTGATCAACCATAATAAAACATGGTTAATGGTATTCAAACATGGTCACACACAATTAAACGCGACCAACCAAAGTAAGGCATTGTCAATGAAATTCAACCATATTCAAATGTGATCAACCATGGTCAACCATGTTTAGTTAATGTCAACCATAGTCAAACACGGTCATCCCTAGTGAAACATATGGTCATCCCTAGTAAAACATATTTAAGCCATAAGAAGCATGGTTTACCAAAGTCTACCATGGTCAAAATTAATGAACCATGGTCAACATAGTCACCCATATTCAAACATAGCTATACATGGTCAAACTTGGTCATTGATGATTAATCATGGCTAATAATCATTTGTCATCGATATCCAACTATGGTAAAACATAGTTAATGATGGTCAACCATGGTTCACTAAAGTCAACCATTGTAAACCCTACTTTAACCATGGTTGACCATATTGAACCACAACCACATATAGTCAATGATAATCAAATATAGTTAACCACTTTCATATAAGCATTTATGGAAAACAAAATAAAACTTGGTCATGGGTCAACCATCGTTAAATTTAGAAAACCATGGGCAACCTTGGTCAAACATTATCAACCACGATCATATATGGCTAAACAAATTAAACCATGGTTAATGAAAGTTAATCATGGTAATCCTTGGTTTAACCCTTGTTACCCTTGGTTGACCATACTCAACGATAATAAACCATAAAGAAACATGGTTAGTGATAGTCTAACATGGTCACACATAATCAAACATGGCCAATCATGGTCATCCAAAGTCAACCAAAATCAATTGTAGTCAAACATGATCAACAATAGTTAGTCATATTTATTAAATTCAACCATAGTTGACTATAATAAACTAAGGTCAACTATATTCAAGCATGTTTAATTATACTCAACCATATTCAAACATGATAATCCTTGTTAAAACATGGCTAACCATAGTCAAATATTATCAACAATAATCTACCACATTCAACCATGGTTGAACATAGTGAAATATGGTCAAACATGTTCAACCATTGTCAAACATGGTCAACAATAGTCAAACATAATCAAATATCACCACCCTTTCTTAATTACGCTGATAGGCGTTTATATTTTACAATTTAGGGTGGACGAGGAAGGGTAATCTTTCTAGATTGCGGGAAGATGAGACAAGTGTACTGTCAAGATTTATTTTATGGGCGTCCTTCCCAATTCGATATATATATATATATATGTTATGCAACAAATTTGCAAAAAGAGCAAAAATAGATCAGAAAGAGTACTCCATGACTTTAATGAAGAAAATAGATGAGTATCAAGCCTCTTCGAGAATGTCTCCTTCCTATATATAGGAGACTAAGAGGTACAATTCCAACTAACTAACCCAAAATGACATAACTAATATAACTATACTAATGATAATAACAACTAATGGACCAAGCCGACATTATAACTAATATAATGTGACCCATATAAGGGTAAATTTGCCCAAATTTAGGGCTTAACATACCCCTCCCCTTCAAAAAAGTGTTTTCCTCAACACTTGGTCAGTTGTGGATGCTTTTGTATGAAGGACTCATCTTCTGATGTCGAATCTTCAATTGGTAAGTTCTTCCACTTGATGAGGTATTCCATAATAGCCCGATTCCGTAGCTGCTTGGTACTTGTGTCAGTGATTTGTTCAGGTTCCAATATGAATTTTCCTTCTTCATCAAGTTCCGGTAGGATTGTTTGAATGTGAATCTTGTCTCCAATTACCTTCTTTAAGCAAGAAACATGGAAAACTAGATGTACCCTTGAAGATGAAGGGAGCTCCAATTTGTATGCCATACTACCAATCTTCTACAACACTTTATAAGGACAATAGCATTTGGGTGCTAATTTATTGTCCTTATTTAGTTGCTTGAGGGACATATGTTTGTAAGGTTGTAGCGTTAGAAATAACCAATCCCCTTCTTCAAAACTTCTTTCATTGCGATGTTGATTTGCTTGTTGTTTCATCCTGTTTTTTGACATAGGCAGGTTGCCTTTTAGTATTTGGAGAACTTTTTGTTGGTGCTCTATGTGATCTTCCACAACTTGAACTTTAGATTTTTCTTTTAAGGGAGATGTGATAGATGGAGGTTGGTACCCATAAAGTGACATGAATGGAAGCATTTTTTATGATGTATGGAAGGAAGTATTGTACCACCATTCTACCAAGGATAACCATTTCACCCATTGTGTTTGTTTATCAAATGCAAAGCAACAAATATAGCCTTCCAAACATTTGTTCACTATTTCAGTTTTCCCTTCAGATTGAGGATGATAAGATGAATTGTGAGTCAACTGGGTACCCAAACAAGAAAATAATTCAGTCCAAAATTTACCAGTGAAAATTGGATCTCTATCACTTACAATAATCTTCGAGTTTCCATGTAACTTTTGAATTGTATCCATGAAGGCGAAAGCTACTGTACTTTCATTAAATGGGTGATAAAATGCACAAAAGTGTGCATACTTTGTGAGTCTATCAATAACCACCATAATAACATTCTTCCCTTCTGAATTGGGTATCCTTGTGATAAAATCCATTGAGACTTCCTCCCAGCGCTAGAAAGGTATCTCCAAAGGTTGTAAAAGACCTAGGGTATTAACTGTTTCAACCTTATTTTGTTGGAAAACCAAACATTGTGCCATGAAATTTTGAACATTAGATTTAAGACCTTCCCAAAAAAATCCCTTCTTGACCCTGTGGTAGGTTTTCAAGAATCCTAAGTACCCACCTATAGGAGAGGCGTGTAATTCCAAAAGGACCTTTTGTTTGAGTTGGGATTTCTTGCATAGATATAAGCGGTCCTTATACCATAGTGAATCATTTTCCATGAAAAAATATTTGACACAATGGGATCCTTCTATAGCTTTTGTATGAGCATCCACACATATATGTCATTTTTCCGTTCTTCCCTTGTTGCTACCACCCAATCGGGTTGTATAATGGAAATCGCACAAAGTACTGCCCAAACATCCTCATCTTTTATGGAGAGTGCATCTGCCACCACATTTTGTTTCTCTTTTTTATAGATGATTTCAAAGTCATATCCCAACATCTCAGTTACCCATTTTTGTTACTCTTCTGATGCAAGGGGGTGTCCTTCTTGCATTAGAAAAACACCAATACAATTTCCCGAGGCATCACATTCCACAATAAAGGTTTTTGTGAAGTCTGGTGTGGCCAAAACAAGAGATTTGCACATTGCCTCTTTAAGTTCTTCAAAATCTTGAGTTTCTCATGGAGTCCAAGAAAATGCTTCTTTATTCAATAATGATGTTAGAGGTGTTGTTATTCTTCCATAGTCTCGAACAAACTTGTGGTAGTACCCTGTCAACCCTAAGAATCCTAGAATATTATTCAAGGTTTTGGGAATCGTCCAATCCATCATGGATTTAATTTTGTCAGGGTCTAACTTGACACCTTCATTAGATACGATATGACCCAGATATTCTACCTCCTTTACCCCAAAGGAACACTTAGAAGGTTTTGCATATAGTTGTTGCTCCTTTAGTAGTTGTAGCACCCTGTCAACATGTTGAACATGTTCTTCCCAAGACTTGCTATAGATAAGCATATCATCAAAAAATACTAGCAGACATTTTCTAAGGAAGGGCTTGAAAATGGAATTCATCAAAGCTTGAAATGTGGAAGGTGCATTCATGAGACCAGATGGCATGACCAGAAACTCATAATGACCTTCATGTGTTTTGAATGTCGTTTTTGGTATGTCCTCATCCTTCATTCTAATTTGATGATACCCAGAATGAAGATCCAACTTTGTGAAGAAAACTGCTCCGTGTAATTCATCTAACAATTCATCAATGACAGGAATGGGAAACTTATCTTTAATGGTGATCTTGTTGGTCTCTCTATAATCTGTGTCACCTCCCCACTGACCCCCTTAGGCCACGGGAGACCCTGATACATTTTTTTTCTTCCTAATCCGACTGAATACACCCACACAGTCAGAATAGCTCGGATCCACAATCCGCAAATGCAAATACGCAATTAGCAATTGCGGATGTGGAAGTGAGAAACTTCACAACCGAAACTTACCTTTCCGCAATCCGTAATCCGCAATGGCGGATCCACAATCCGCAACCGGATGCGGAAGTGCAAAACTTCATAACTGAAAACTTACCTTTCCGCAATCCACAATCCGCAAGAGCGGATCCACAATCCGCAACGGCGGATCCGCAATCCGCAATCTGTGGATGTAGAAGTGCTGATAGCCAAATTTCAACCTCCCAAAAGGTCACTTCCGCAATTGCGAATGCGGAAGTCCAAAACGTAACTTCGACTTCTACATTTCCGCAATCTGCAATCCGCATTGCGGATGCAGGCATGAGGAACCATACCCCTGCAATGGTAACTTCCCACAAAACGTCTGAGGGGCATAACTTCCTCATCCTTGGTCCAAATGAGACAAGGTCAGTATCGTTGGAAATATCTTGGAGAGATCTATCTAGTGGTAAAATCCCTGCCCCATATGAGCAATCATACCATGCTCAATTTCCCACTGAAATTCTCGTCCATAACTTCACTTAAAAGCCTTAATCCTTCTTCCTGCCATGATCTTCCCTTCCACCTGGCCCACAAAGGGGTTCTGAAACAATCCAGGGCATTTCCCAAGGATCATATTTGGTCATACAACTCATTCACAGGGTCAGTCAATCGTATTATAACATGTAAAATGCATAAAGATTGATCTAACAAATACATCTACCACATGCAAGACTTTTTTTGTTTTTGTTGGCAAAGTGGTGGAACCTCCTTGACTAGCAAGTTTGCCTTTGGCTAAGTTACCACGAACCAGGGGCATCTAAGCCGTCAAAATCACTCGGGGATCGCACCCGGCCTGAACCGCACCAACCCTTAACATGGTTGGATTTTTTGGTATCCACGAGATTAGAATCGACGACCTTTCCACTTAGGAGGTGTCTTAACCATACCCCGCCACCAACTGTTCTACATCTCACGAATTACCACATGCAAGAATTATGATGCATTAAACTCATGCAATACCATGATATACATACAACAATGAACTCAGCCCTTTACTCAGGCCTACACATGATTTCTTACCAATCAAATTCATATAAACATACATTTCACAATTCCACATTTGAACATAAGCAACAATTTCATAACAATGAAACATCGTCATTTAACATAACAAGAAGTACTTATCTTTCAATTGAAGCTGCCAAGCAACTGACTAAGTGAGAGCAACATTCCACCCAACCTTAGATCTCTATCCAGCCTGTACTCTTTCAGCCGAGAGATCACCCGCGAGTTGGGCTATGTATCCACTAAGGAGGGCTATCAGGTTCTCTCACGGTCAAGGTTCCATCCCAATGCTAAGCCAATATGTAGTTGGGTTTATCAAGCATTCCAGGGCACCTACCCATGCTAAGCCAACCTACAATGGGCTTATCAAGCATTCAGGGACACACAGGTCATGCTAAGCCAACTTCCAGTTGGGTTGATCAAGCATACCAACAATAGGGTCATGCCAAACCAGCCTGCAATTAGGTTTATCAAGCATACCAGACTAGCTGATCAGGCTAAGCCAACCTACAGTGGGTTTATCAAGCATACCAAGCGATACAATCATGCCAAGCCAGCATACCGTTGGGTTTATCAAGCATATCATACAATCTAATCATGCTAATCCAACCAACAGTGGGTTTATCAGGAGAACATGGACAACAAGGGAGGCATTGCTAAGCCAGTGAGCTCAACCATAGAGATGCAGGCATCTCAACACTCAGCAGACCTGGCACCCACATTACCTACCACATCCAACACAAGGAAGACCCTCTTCTATGTTGCAAAGTCCCTCAAGGCCTCTTCCCTTCCAGTGCTATTCCAGGATGGGCATAGAAAGGTCCAGTCGCTAGTTCTATGAGATTTCAGCCTTCACTGGGTTTATCAAGCAACCCAACCTTCTTCCACAATTCAACAAGTTGACTCATTTTAGACTTGCGGACAGGGCTCTATTCCACAATCTACTCTCTATGATCAAATTCCCAGGTTCTCACGATTTCTCTGCACTGTTCAGGCTTGCAGTTTCCTCACGGGTTCTTGCCACTATGTCCCCGGTAGACTGAATTCACACACACAATTTTCATGGCTAACAACTCTCTGGTATTTCTATTACATAGGGAAAACACGAATATCTTCAGGCTTCTAGGACTGGTTCTGAATCTGCGGGTATGTGTGGACAAGTTCTCTCTTGACGGATCGATAGATCATGAATGGCAAGTGCGTGTATGGATGAATGATTAATGTTTCCTCCCACAAACAGGTAGTCAAACAGGTTTCCCGAGTCCCCAGGCGTCGAGTGCCTTTCCGGACAAGAAACCAGAGTCATGCCTTGCCATATGAAATCGCTGGCATGCTCCATACTCCATCGGATTCAACAACAGAGTTCTCAACCACCCTCTGCAACCGCATTAATGTCAGTAGGGAGTTCAAACAGGTTCACAGTCGGACATGTGGAAACATGGGAAACCAATCCCATAACCCCCTCACCTCTCCCTAGTGGATACACGTGGCCCCTTATCATTAGTTGCCTCCTTAGCCAACTTCTTGGTTATTTTATTCATGAATAATAATTACATCATTTACATTTCTTCATGGCTTAACAACCCATGAATAATCAAACTGTCAAATACTTGCCTATGCAATAACCTTAAACATCCACTAGTGGGGCCTTGGCCTTGAGCTCCACACTAGGGCAAATACACACACATCATATACACAGAAATTACATTGAAGCCAATAAACATCAAGGGAAAAATGGGGTATTACAACTCCCTTTCCCTTAAAATAGCATCGTCCTCAGTGTTCTCAAAACTAGACAAAAATGGAAATGCCTCTTTCATGGCATCCTCCATCTCCCATGTGGCCTCTTATGGAGTAAGGTGTTTCCATTGCAACTTTACCTACCCTATGGCCTGGTTACGGAGCAAGGTAACTTTCTTGTCGAGGATGCATATAGGCTCCACCTGGAACTCTCCCTCTGGTTCCACCTGTATCACATGCCAATCAATGATGTGATTAGGATCATGTACATATTTCTTAAGCAAAGATACATGGAAAACATTATGAGCTTTCATGTTAGCAGGCAATGCAATCCTATATTCAACTGGCCCTATCCTATCAAGGACTTCAAATGGCCCACAATAGCTTGGTGCCAACTTGGCACAACTCCCCAACTTCATGGAACTCTTCCTTGGTTCCACTCTCAATTTGACAGGATCCCCAATCTGAAATTCCTTATGCATTCTTTTCAGATCTGCATGACTCTTCTGCCTGTCCTGTGCTGCCTTCAAATTCTGCCTGATCTTCACAATCTCTTGCTCCATCTCCTCAATCATTTATGGTCCAAGCACTACTCTGTTCACTAGGCTGTCCCATCTCACTAGAGTCCTACATCCTTTGCCATACAACACTTCAAAAGGACTCATCTTCAATGATGCTTGATGTCCATTGTTGTAGGAAAATTCTACCAAGTGTAAATCGTCTTCCCACTTAGACGGCTTGTCCATCACATACATCCTTAACATATATTCAAGGATTTGATTTACTCTCTCAATCTAACCATCTGTCTAAGGATGATAGGTTGTACTGAAACTAAACTTAGTTCCTAACTTTTGGAACAATCCTTTCCAAAAATTGTGAACTTTGGGTCACAATATGAAACTATTGCCTTGGGAAATCCGTGCAATCTGAAGATCTCTCTCAAGAAGACATCTGCAATGTCATTGGCCTTGTGGGTGGACTTGACTGGAATGAAATGAGCTACCTTTGATAGCTTGTCCACCACTACCATAATTGAATCATGCTTCTTTACTGTCATTGGAAAACCTGTTATAAAATCCATAGAGATCACTTCCCACTTCCACTCTGGAATGGGCAATGGATGCAACAATCCTACTGGATGTTGATGCTCTGCCTTGACCTGTTGACACACCTGACATCTATAAATGTACTCAGCTATGTCTTTCTTCATACCATGCCAAGAGTACTGCTTCCTTGCTGCTGTTATAGTCTTCTGATATCCTGGACGTCCCGAATATGGCCTTTGATGTATCTCATCCATCACCAACTTCTTCAAATCTGCATTGTTTGGAATGTACAGTCCGGTATTATGATAAATGAGAACATTACTCTCATCTAGCTGATATCTTGCATACTTCTCCTCTATAACATTCTGCTGCAATTTATCTTTAATCTGAAGATAGACTTCATCACTATTTTGAGCTTCTAAAATTCTGGCTTTCAAGTTTGACTTACACTTGCTTACTGCTGCAATATGGAATTTCTTGCTGAGTGCATCAATCACCTTATTCTCCTCACCCTTGACATGCTTAATATCCAAATCGAACTCACAAAGAAACTCCATCCATCTAGTTTTCCTTGCATTCAAATTTGGTTGGTCAAACAAGTATTTTAAACTCATGTGATCAGTTCTGAGCTCAAATATTCTTCCCAAGAGATAATGCCTCCATCTCTTGAGAGCGTGAAATATGGCTGCTAGCTCTAAGTCATGGGTGGCATAGTTCCTTTCATGCTCCTTTAGCTTACTTGACTCATAACAAATTACAAACCTTTCTTGCATTAGCACTCCACTGAGTCCCTCAATGCAAACATCAGTGCATACTACAAAATCCTTACTTGGATCTGCAATCTTCAAAACAGGTGCACTAGTAAGCAACTCCTTTAACTGCTGGAAACTTCTTTCACATTTTTCAGACCATGTGAATTTGATGTCCTTCCTCTACAATGAAGTGATTGGATGGGATATCTTGGAGAAGCCTCCAATGAACCTTCTGTAGTAACCAACAAGGCCCATAAAAGATCTAACATCTGCTGCATTCCTTGGAGTAGACCAATCCATGATGGCCTCAATCTTCTCTGGATCAACTGCAATGCCCTCAACCGATATAATATGACCCAAATACTATAATCTTTGCTGATAGAAGTTACATTTACTCAGCTTAGCATATAGCTGGTGCTCCCTGAGGACTTGCAATACCATCCTCAAGTGCTCATCATGCTCTTCTTCATTCTTGGAATATACAAGGATGTCATCCAAGAACACAATCACAAACTTATCCAAATACTTGTTGAAGACACTATTCATGAGACACATGAATGTAGCAGGTGAATTGGTAAGACCAAATGACACAACTGTAAATTCATAATGACCATACCTAGTCCTGAAGGTTGTCTTATGAATGTCTTCTTCCTTTATCCTTACTTGATGGTACCCGGACCTCAAGTCAATATTTGAAAACACTCTATCTTCCTTCATTTGGTCAAACAAGTCATCAATTATTGGCAAAGGATACTTGTTCTTAACTGCCAGTTTATTGAGTTGCCTGTAATAAATACACAGCCTCAATGTTCCATCCTTCTTCTTAACAAACAACACTGGTGCACCCAATGGGGATACACTCGGTTTGATATATTCCTTGTCCATTAATTCGTGCAGCTGCATCTTCAATTCTATCAATTCCGGTGTGCTCATTCTATAAGGAGCTTTGGATATGGGTGTTGCTCCTGGAACAAGATTAATGGAAAATTCAATGTCTCTCTTGGGTGGAAATCCTAAAACTTCATTCGGAAATACATCCTGGAACTCTTGCAATATCTGGAAGTCTTCTATCCTGGGTCCTTTATCTTCTATTGATCTGATATATGCACAACATATAACTGACAACCCTTTTTATAGAGCTTCCTCAATTGCAGAGCTGAAATCTGCCTTACTAAAACATGCTTTGGAATTCCCTTTACCAGCCTTGTCTTGCCTTCATCATCAAGGCATTCAAGTGCTTTCTCATAACAGTCTAATTTGGCCATATGCCTTTCCAACCAATCCATGCCAATTAAGGCATCATATGACCCCAATGGTAAGACATTTAATTCTGCATGAGTGAGGAGTCCATTCAATTCTATGGGACACTTCCCCACTACTTCACTTACCTTTCTCTTGGTGCCTGTGGCTAACTGAACTAGCCAATCCTTACTATGCTTTACTTTACCAAGGGAACAACTTTCAACCACCTTAGGAGATACATAACTATCAGCAGACCCTGGATCAATCAAAACAGAGATAGGTTTCTCAACAATCTTACCTGCGACCTCCACCACTGCTGATTGATGGTTTGCTTGGTGATCATCTAGTGCTACATAAATCCTAGGTGTTGCTCTTGCCATGTCCCCTACTGTAGCTGCTCCTTTAACATTGTGCAAGCTCCTGGGGTTCTTCCTTGCAGTTGGGCAATCTCTGAGCATGTGGTTTTCCCAACAACCCCAACACTGAAGTGGCCCCTTTAATGTTCTATCTGCTGCTATAGCTGGCTTGAATTCTTTTCTTGCTTGCTGGCCTTGTGGAAATCTTCTAGGCTGATTTCTGAATGGTGGTTTGAATTCACCTTTCTTTTGATCAAACCTTCCCTTGGGTTTACCTTTCCACGCTGGATGCACCTCTACTTTACCTTTACCTTGCTCATAGCAATGCTCTGCCATCCTAATGGCTTCATCCAATCTTGGTGGATTTACAAACTCTATTCTATCTCTGTAGCTCTGTGGTAGACTACCAAGGAAGCATTGGATATTTTCTCTTTCATCCTTGATGTAGTCTACATACCTCAGCAACTCCAGAAACCTATGGACATGCTCATCCATGGTGTTCTATCCTAGTCTGAGTTCATTGAACTCTTTCCTTTTGCTATCATAATACCTAGATGATAGGTACTTCTCCTGGAAGTATCTCTGGTGTTGTTAAGGATTATACCCTATAGCATG
Source organism: Larix kaempferi (assembly GCA_027924585.1). Classification (NCBI taxonomy): domain Eukaryota; kingdom Viridiplantae; phylum Streptophyta; class Pinopsida; order Pinales; family Pinaceae; genus Larix; species Larix kaempferi. Next base: position 351,572 of record BSBM01000816.1, on the reverse strand, counting down.
GGATGGATGCTATCAACATACATGGGGCTGACATATAGATATATTATCTAACACTAATTACTGTAAGCAAATGAGATTTAGGGTTTGAGAAAGAGTACCTTATTTATGGCGATTGGTCCTAGATTTCTCCCGATCTCTACAGCAACACACCTGCAAAATCAATCAACCTTCCTCAAAAACGTTTTGACTACAAACAGATAATGATATTGACAAAACAATATAACATTAATTGCAATCAAACATCCAATGAAATTGACATTTAATTGGGAGGGGAAGGATATCTCGATCTTTATTGTCAAAGAAATGCAACAAAATACAACTGATATAACTGATCTTGTTCCAAGCACTTCTGCAACCAAGTTCTGGGCTCCTACTCCTCTCTTGACTAGAAATTCCTTATGCATAACAATATCTTTCCTCTTAGATTGGCCTCTTCCTCATGGCTTCCTCTTGTATTTATGGCCAAGGCAAGAAGTTAGATTCGTGAGGAAGTTGAATTGGAATGTTGGGGGAGTTATAATACCAAACTCAACTAATCCAAATTCGTATTCTTAATATATTTTTCCATTTCATCTTAAGGTGTGCGCAGGTATGATACTAGCCAACCTGCGCATGGTGCACCACTAGTGCTCTTAATGACCAGCGCATACAACTTTCAGGATATGTGCGTGGGTTGTCAACAATGGGACCAACGCATGATGTGCTAGATTCCACTTATAAGAGTAGCGCATTTCCAATGAAATATACAAAACAATATAGTTTTCAGCTGAAGATGTAGGATCTTAGTATCAAATCATCTAAGGTTAATCCATCTCTTCTATCCATAATGTCCTTTTGTGTGATCGACAGGGAAATGTGATCACGGACAGAGAAGTGCTGATTTGACCCATAACAGATGCCCCATAATGTGTGAGGTCAGAGGGAAATAATGGCTGAAATACATTACAATCAAAGTCAGAGGAGGAGCAAGGAAACCGCAGAACAAAGTCACAAAAGTACCTGAAAACAAAAACCAAGGTCAGCGGAAATTACAATCTTGACATCAAATAGATGTTCAATATGATAGAACATAATCTCCAATACATAACTAGGAGATGTATATAGCATGGCCACTGAAATACAAATGTGGATCCATGTCAAAACAGGAGATCATAGCCATAAAACCAACTTGAGTCTATGTCTCATTAAGAGCCATAATGAATGTGGCTCAGTCTTGCGCAACTTGGGTACAACTTGGGTAATAACATAAATGTAGTGATGCTATTAGAGCCCCAAGGTCTTCATCCAAAACATCCCAAGGTACGAACCCTAACCATGTGAATAAGTGAGCTGGAGTCGAACATGGGGGTACCGTTTGATTACCAATCATTGATGTATACCATTAACAAACGTGAGGGCGTCCACCAATAATGTAAATGGAGCCCAAGGTGCCTAGTACATTCTAGCAAGTGTGAATGGGTGGATTTGAAGTCGAACACTTGAAGAATCCATCGAATAGGAGACATTGATGTATTCCCACCATTCAATGGCGAGGGAAATTGCCATTGATGACTGCAATCCTCAAGGTACTACCCGAAACCCAAAACTTCATTCCCAGAGCATGATTAGCTGAGGTCGATGGGAAAAATTCCGTTGGAAGGGAGGGCTTAATGCATCCTCCATCATCCAACACGAGGAAAAATGAGTTGATTTGGAGTAGGACTGATACAAGATGAAACAAACTGACACCAGGTGTGGCTGACACTTGAAGTCAAGGTAACTGCAGAATGGTCGACACAAGCTGTATCCTTGAACAGTGAGCATGACACAAGAGTGACTTAGGCAGCTTCTAACAGGACGGGAACGTGATATAAACCTGCAATGTAGGAGACATTGGAAGATTCTCCATATGAATGGAAGAGAAACCAATCGGAGGACTACAAACTCTGAGATCAAGTTCATCCTATGGTCAAAAACTAAAACCCAACTGAATGATAGGCTCAACAGGTGCTCTGTTCAAGTATATGACTGACATGCTGCCTTTGAACCGAAAAGATGTTTGATATCCTTCCCTTCCCTTTTCTCTTTTTAGTAAAGAATATCCTTCTTGTTGGTTTTAATGAGTCCAAGAAAGAAAACTCAGTAGTCTCTCTTCATTTTTGAAACAAGCTCGAAGAAAGAGAGAGAAGATTGCTTGATATAAGTCCAACCATGTAAAATTTTAATGAGCCCATGGGAGGAAGACTTAGGACCTTCTTCATTTTTTACAGAGTTTGAAGAAAGGATAGACTAATACTCTATAATACTGATCTTTGGATTTTAATATTGAGCCGAGATCTGTTCTTGCTCGCCGGTGTTTCAATTTTAAGGAGTCTGGAAAACTTAAACAATAACTCCATACACCTACTCGTGGATTTTAATATCGAGCCTGAGTTGGTATGTTCTCGCCAGTGTTTTCTTGTTTGAAGAGCTTGAAAAACTTAAACAATAACTCTATATACCTTCTCGTGGATTTCACATAGAGCCCGAGTAGGTGAATGCTTGCTTGGTGTTTTCATGTTTCGAGACTTTGAAAACCCTAAATAAGACTCATAAAGGTCCTTCTTCGTATAGTTAGTCTCCTCACTTGAAAAAGTGTAAAACAATGAGAGAAGAACTCTTCTAGCCACGTATGACTAGAGTATACATTTTTCGTAAATGATCCACAGAGGTCCGGAAAAGGGGTAAACTTATACCTAAGTGGATGTCGCTTCAAATCCTTTAACGAGTCTGAAAAGACAACTATACTCGACAAACTTGTTTATTTTGAAAAAGTCTTACAAGAGCTTAAAAAGACTTTATAAGCTTCAGGGACACAAGTTTCATGACCTGTCAGGTGATGAAAATACTCGACAACCAGGTTAATGATATAGCACATGATCAAGAAAAATTTCCTAAATGACATAAAAAATATACTCTATTTGACATGTCAATAGAGAAAATAAACCTTGACAGATAGCCTTTATGAAATATAGTGAAATTTTGACATTCACTTGACCTAATCCACCAAAACTCAAAAAAAGTGTATTAGTGGATTAAATAAAATATAAAAATAATTTTGAAACTATACCACATTTATAAAAGTGGGTAAAAATTAAAATGAATATTTCTATAATGAAAGCAAATCAAAACTCACCATTTCCAAAAATTTTAGGGCAAATATTGGAGAAGCCAATCTCTACTACCGTTGCTTGCTACGATCATTCTGGGTTATCAAAACATCTTTCGTCTCTTCTAAGTAAGTTGTAACCATCCCCTCTTCCATTTTCATGCAAATTTCTAAGTTTTTAGTGGCCAATTTAATTTTTTATTGGGATTCTAATTTTGATTCTGCGGGTGCGTGGGTTCCTTTGAGAAAGACTAGCGCATAAGAGAAAGATGTGCTGCTCTGTCTCAAAGGTATCCACGGGTAGGGCGCCACTGTCTAACATAGACAGTCACGCACACTGCAAAGAACATGGCAAAAAATAAAAATTAACCAACACAATGGTTTACCAAATGCAGGATGGTGCTAGTTTGGCGTGAAAGAGAGCATGAGGATATGGATAGAAAAGCTATGGGTGATCCATTGACCCTTCATGCATTAAGAAGATGTGGATTATTGAAATTCTATTGAACCGTCAATATGCGGGCACAAACGCAATTGCTCGAAAAGATGGTGCATTATTGGGATGCCGATCAGGGAGTCTTCAATCTCCAAGGGGAGATTCTTGAGCTCACAATAGATGACATATAATTTATCACCGGTCTCTCCCGAAGAGGGGAGATGGTGAACCTCAAAGGCACATTTCGAGGTGCAGGTGCCCTCTCCGTGCAAGATTAGATCAATACGTACTGTCTGTCAGGTACTGAGAAGAGTGGCAGTCAGATCTCCATAGCCACTGTTGCAAGTTTCCCGTTGAAAGTGATCTTAATTATTCTCAACTGGATAGGGAGAAGTGCAACACAACACCTAGCATCGAGGAACTATATGTAGGTGGGCATAGAGTGCTTGCATGGGATTGTTTTTGACTGGTGTTCTAGCTTGTTGGTGAACATGAAACTTCAACTTACTGAGTGCAAAACCGATAGGAAGAAGAACTTTGGTTATGGTAGTATTCTCTGCACCTTCTTCTTTGAGAGGGTTTTTGAGTCCGGGGATATCCTTGTCCCCACTCAAACCTCGTGAGACGCTCATGACTCGTTGGGGAGAGATATTCAAATTCCAAGGTGGCGGTGAGAGCAATCTCTCTTATGGTGACGAGGAATACTGGGCCTGGTGGGGTCGGAAGGTGTCGGCGCTGGAGCAGTTTCCTTATGTGGGAGTGGACTTCTGTAATGACACTGAGATGGTTCTTCCTCCAGGATCTGCCTGGGGAGAGATTGGTAAGAACAGTTTCTTTTTTGAAAAATTATTTCATTTTTTCATTTTATAAGTGTATAATTTTTTGATGAGTTTGATGTAAACAAAATGTTTTGTGCAGATGTTGGACCTGTGTGCCCTGATGGGCACCCTCGTACCTTTGTGCGACCATCCGATGTAGGGGTATTCGATGCCATGTTGATGAGCATAGAGGGGAAGATGAGTCGGTTGAATCACAACATCCCTACCTACAAGATCGAGCGGATGTCGTTCACCATGCAGGAAGACGTTGTGGGTGTGCCCCCAGCGTGGATTTGGCTACTTAGGAAAGTAGCTAGACTAGTCATCTGCTACAGAGAGGTTGTGGCCGAGATGGCAACGACAACAGAGGCCCCTCCTTCTCCATAGAAAAGGACATATGTATATTTTTGAGGTCATTGAGCCCATTTTGTATATTGATATGACATTATGACAGACTTGTAGATCCAAACTCATATATTTTTTTATATGGCTTATATACAGTATTGGATTTATTATTTACATGTGTGTCTTATCTTTATGTGTGTGTTACAGCGTGATTTTCCACCTTGTGAGCATCAACATTCTTTGGCCTTCGGGATCCATTTTACTGACTCAGATCTATCATTTTCCCTCTAGGAACACACAAATCCCTATTTTTGTTCATGTACGCTAGCTGTTCCACTATAGCCTGCGTACACGCAGGCTGTTCCATTATAGCCCGCGGACACCAAGTAAAATGGTAAAAATCATTAGAAAATTACTTTTTACTCCCAAAAAGCGGTCTCAGGGTGACCTTTGGCCCTCCATATACCCCAAAACGACTCGATTCGACCTTTCACTTACCTTTGGAAGGTTATATATTGAGCTCTTATGGTGTATGGAAGGGAGGAGAAAGAGAGAGCATGATAACTCTAGTGGATTTTTTCCGTGACTTGAGTCTACACTCATTGATCCTTATTGTTGTGAACTCCTTATGTTCACCTACCAAACTCCTTTCATAGTTTGAGTTTTCCATTGCATGGGGGATTGAAGTGGTGGAGGCACAAGTGGAGAGACCTAGTTCTTGGTTCAGATTGGTTGCCGACAAGAGGTCGTATATTGTACTTCTTGTTATTCATTAATGGAAATACTCATTTTCTCGTCCAATTGATGTTGTGAATATTGTTAAATTACATTGGGTTATATTTGCTTATGATATCATGGATCATGCTATTGATTATGCTAATGTCTTTCACATGTTATATGCACTTGCTTGTACTTGTTGTTGAGGCTAATCTGCAGGTTCAAGTGTAGAAGTTGAAAGCTCAACGGGGATCTACTTCGAACATCCGGTTGAAGGTTGGTCTTTTATCCATTATCTTAGCATTGTCATTTATATAGTATTGCATTGGGAATTGAGTTATTTTCTGGTAGTTAGCTGTCTGTTGTGGTCTGCCCCAAGCCATAGGAAGTTTTCTCCGTAACAGTGTGAATGGTTATTATGAGTGTGTGTGATGTAGATGCCAATCTAAAACATAATTTGTATATGAATCAGCTAAAGCATTTAAGTTCCTTGGAATATGTTGATAAGTAATATAATCGAAATGTCTCTCAAGCAACTTAACTCGTAAGAAATGACGCAACAAAACAAGATCTCTAACTTGATATTCACCCATTAACTAAAACACAACCAGCTGCGAGTCGAGTCTTACCTCCATATGTGAAATTCCATGTTGAAGGGCATCTCGAAGTAACTCGATGACCGCGCTGTATTCAGCTACATTATTCGTTGTGGGACCCAAACAAGTCCCTCCGAAAGATACAAGTTGGCCAACTTGCAATTAAATAACCCAAGCTGCTGCAGCCAACTGACGGGTGTGGTGACTAGCGCCATCAGTAAATCCTATAAAGTATTCAGTTGACATCTGAAAACACAAACCAATAGACACATAAGATGCGATGATAACCACAAGCAAAGCTAACTCTATAAAAATGTACAGCTATAATACATGAAAAAGCATAGAGGCCTAAGCATAATACTTTTTCAGGTAGAGCCCATTTCTAGGCTCCGATAGCTTATTTCCCTCATAATCTGTTAGTTCATAAGCACCCTTCCTTAGAACTTTAGAAATTATGTAAGGACCGAGCAACATAGACTTGAACTTGCCTGCCCCCAAGGGCTCCTTGTCCTGATCGTAAAGCAGAACAAGGTCTCCTTCGAGAAAAACCCTAGGTTTAACAGACTTGTCGTACTGACTCTTGACTCGATTCTTATGAACTTCATTTGCTGTGAGCTCATCACGGCGCTACTCATCAAGATGTTCTAAGTGTAGCAAATGTTCTTCCAAAATTGAAGTGTCAGGGAGTAGTTGGATGGCCAAATTCAATGAAGGAATTTCGCATTCAACCGGAATAACTGCTTCTACCCCATGAACAAGCTAAAAAGGAGAGAACCCGGTAGTAGTCTTAACATTATCCCGGTATGCCCAAAGAGCTGGATACAACATGATGTGCCAGTTGGATCGACTGGAATTGACGGTCCTTTGAAGAGCGGTCTTCAAAGTTTTATTAACTGCTTTGACCTGACCATTCGCCTGTTGATAAAATGAATACGAATGTTCCTGCTGAAAACCTAGCATAGTGTATAGATCAGTCATCATGTTGTTCTGAAAGTGTCGACCGTGGTCTGTCACGATCTCTTTGGGTACACCAAACCTAGCAATGATCTGGTTAAAAACGAAGTAAGCAGCTGTTTCCCCATCTTCTTTGACAGTAGGCATTGCCTTAGCCCACTTTGTGAAGTAGACGACGACAACAATGATGTGATGATGACCTCCAGTAGAAGCTGGATTACAATTCATGAAATCAATCAACCACTTGGTGAAGGGGCCTGCTGTAATCACAGGGTGGAGAGGAGCTGGGTGTGCTCTCATCTTTTCGGTGAAAAACTAACATTGCTGATAGTGTTTCACAGCTTCCACACAATATTTGAAGATCGTGGGCCAAAAATAACCAACACGCAGTATCTTCTGAGTTGTTGCCAACCCAAAAAGGTGACACCCATAGGCTCCACTGTGAGCATCATTCAATACTGTTTCAGCTTCCTCTAAATTCAAACAATGACGAAGAATGGAATCTATCCCATGTCTGTATAAAGTATCAGCAATGATGAGATAATTCTTTGCATGATTCTTCAGTTTCCGTTGTTCGTCCCTAGAGAAAGTAGGAGGACACCTCAAAGTCTGAAGATATACTAAAATATCTCCGTACCATGGGTCAGAGGATGCAATAAGGAAGATGTGTTCATCCAGGAATGATGACTCTTCCTCATGGTGTACTACGTCACTCGAAAATTCAGAGATAAGTTCGGAAAAAACCAGTGACTTCTTTGAGTTAGCTGATTGAAAAACTAGGTCAAATTCTTGTAAGATGACAATCCATTTATTAAATTTACCACCGATGATACGTCTGGTAAGAACATATTGAAACAGATTGACCTCTGCGATCACTGTGGTGGTTCGCAAAAAAATGTAGTGATGCAGCCTCTGAACGGCATGGATGGCAGCTAGTGCCAGCTTATCCACGTAAGAATACTTAATCTCAGGAGCTATCAATGCACGCGACAAATAGTAAATGACATGCTCTTGGATCTTGTCATCCTCCTGAACAAGTACTATGTCGATTGTGTATACAGATGCAACCAGGTATAACAGGAAATCCTTGGTATAGTCTGGCAGGCTCAACAAGAGGGCTGATAATAATGCCTTTTTCAAGGCCTCAAATGAAGTTTGAACAGCCTCATCCCAAATAAAACAGGTGTCTTGTTTGAGCAGTCTCATGAAACCTTTTGTGATTTTGGCATAGTTAATGATAAAATGTCGTAAGAAGTTGGACATACCCTACATACTCTGAAGTTGTCGTAGGGTTCGAGGAGGAGGCAGATTTACAATGGCCTCAACTTTGAGTGGATCAACCATGATACCATGACTGGGTACAATAAAACCCAGTAAACGTCCGGACTCGACACAGAACACACACTTATTAGGATTCAATCGAATCTTATAGTATCTGCATCGTTCAAACATGAGTCTTAAGTGATCAGGATGATCCCGTCTCTTACGAGATCGTGCTAGGAGATTATCAAGATAAGGCTCGACTACATGTTTGATATCGTGAAAAGCGAAGTTCATTGCGCGCTGGAATGTAGCCCCAGCGTTCTTTAGGCCGAAAGTCATATTACGGTAAGCAAAGGTTCCCCAAGGAAAAATAAAAGCTATCTTGTGCTAGTCTTCAGGTTTTATCTAAATTTGGTTATATCCTGAAAAACCATCCATGAAAGAAAACATTTCATGGCCCGCACACGCATCAATAATCTGGTCTATGAACAATGTGGGGTAGTTGTCTTTAGGACAAGCTTGATTTAAATCCCGAAATTCTGTGCAGACTCAAATAGTTCCTTGCTTCTTATTGACCAGAGCAGGGTTGGAAACCCATTCCGTCATGGAAATCGGGTAGATGAATCCAACTACAAGCAAATTCTCAACTTTCGCCTTGATGGCAGTTGCTCTTCTAGGGTTAATCGGACGGAGCTTCTGTCTCATAGGCTTAGCATTTGGTTAAGTTGTGATGACATGCTACACAATGGCAGGGTTGATGCTTGGCATCTCCTCGTAAGGCCAGGTAAATACATCGCGAAATTCCTTAAATAGATTGGTGTACAGAATGATCTCCTCAGGAGAACAATCTGCTCCAATGAAAAGGTTTTCTACAACACCAGGTTTGATGGATATGTCGATCATAATGGTTCTCGATATGTTTTCCATATTCCCCTCAGCGTAAATCTTTTGTATAGAAGGGGTAGTGGACAAATCAACATCACCACCAAGTCTCACTGAAAACTCTCCTCTCTCAATCCTGTCCAGATTAGGAAGAAAATAAAACCTGTGGTGCATATGTTCCCATGGGTGGTCTAGGCCTATCATAGCTTCCAATATGGCCTCGTCAGAGGGAAAAATAGTATCCAGACAGTCGAAAGAGTGGGTAGAGTTAACAGACCATGCAGGAGCATAGTCCATATTTGATTCCGCAGAGACAAACAGAGTCGAGATATGTTCTGTTGCAGCATTCTGTGATGCTTGATAAGTCACTTCTGCAACAGATAGGGGCACTACTGGTTCTAACTGAGTAGGGAGAACCCATGGATCAGTGATTTGACTAACCATGGAAATCTCTGAAGATGAGCGATTAGTGGTACTCGTAGAACCAATAAAATTAATGGGAGCAGGTAGATCGAATGTGCCCATCAATGATGAATACATGCCTACTCCCAGACTCTCACTCGGTGGGTGAGACTGATCAACCAACGGGATTGTAGAATCCAACAAAGTGTTGTTTTTTTTCCGGGTAAATGAAAGTTGATAAACTGTAATGACCTTGCCTTCATGCGGGAACATCAGTACCCAAAAAATGGACGACGGGACAACTTGCATCGCATACGTCCAAATTCTTCCTAACAACAATTTGTAATCAAGATTAGCATCCAACACTTTAATCTCCACTGACACCAACTTACCGACGAGTTCAACTTCGGAAGCAGGTAAGACTCCGTGTGGACGGAAATATCTCCCATCAAAAGCCGTAAGTATAGTGTTAGAAGGGGCTAACTCGGGCGAGCCCAAGGCCTTCTAGAAAGAAATCAACATTACGCATGTAGACGCACCCTCATCTACCACAGTTCGTCCAATGGTCTTAGACCCATGGACTACTTCTATCTGAAGGGCTATGTGATACGGAAACCGGGGTTTGATATTAGCCATATTAAACTGAGCAAACATAATGGATGAGTCGAGGCTCCCTATTGCCGCTAGAAGTGCATTTCGCTGCAATGGACAGCTCTGCAAGACTTCTTGTGTGGACATAGCACAGGGTGTTTGGGCCAAATCCTCTACAAAATTATAGTTAGGAGAAGCCCGCGCGTTAGGGTTGTGCACTGCCCATTTGAAGACACCTTTCGGGATCTTTGGCAAAGTATCTACAGGTCTCTCAATATGAAGAGGTGTAGATGTTTTGGGAATGTCCTTATCTTTTTGCTGTGAACCCAGGGAATAGTTCCTAGCTCAAGTTTGAAAAAGCATATCCGAGTTAACCATATTTATGAGCAATTGATCAGATGACGAGGCAAGAGCTGTGCCCCCAGTACTAGAGTTTCCAGAAACAGAACCTTGTCCATGAGGGAATGGATCCTTTAGAACAGCTGGTTTCTTCTCACGGAGGAGCTTTTGGGGTTCTTCCATTAGAGGGAACTGGTGGGTAAGGTGATCTTCCTTACATAACTTGCAAGGAAACTTAACCTTCTTTTTATCTTTCTTTCCCTCGTCGGCATTTTCAGTATTTTTGGGCTTTAGATGGTTCCCCTCCCTTTTATTGCCCTTATTTTTGTTATTCGGTTTCTGAGGACCCTTTTGGTTTGTCTGCACTTGCTGTATAGATTCAGTAGTAGAAGGGGAGGCTGCAACAGTAGTTGCATCTACAACAGACTGCTTCACAGATAAAGCATGAACTTGCTTGGTCAGAGCTTCGAATGCTGCTGTATCAACCGAACCAACAATGCCATCAGCATGCGGTCTAGGCTTAGGTTTCCTTAGATCAATATTAGATTGAGGCGTGTCAGGTATAATCTCATACAGAATCCTAGATTGAGCATATACACGATCAAGTTGTTGGGTCCTGAGTATTGCTTCTTCCTCTGAAGACACTCCAGAAGTTGCTACGTCCTTAGAAACATAAGGTAGGAGTGATTTCAAATACCATTCCAACAGAAACTCCGGAGGGTTTTCAACCTTAATGAGCCTCTTTCGCCTTCGCCACTCCTGAATGTGGTCAGATAAGTGAGTGGATTTATTCTGCCTAAAAGTAGATAGAAGGTCTGTGCCAGCGTCGTATTGGACAGGGAGTTGGAAGTGGTTCAAGAAGACTGTTTCCAGATCCCAAAAGTTGTCATAGCTTGCGGCAGGTAGTTCAATGTACCACTTTGCCGCGACACTTGTTAAGGTTCTCTGAAAGAGCCTCAGTCTGATGGAATCGTCATTCAGAGAGTTAGAAGAGCACCAGAGATGAAAAGTAGTGACATGGTTACCAGGATCTTCCCTAGTTTTTCCCTCAAACTTTGGTATGTCTAACGATAGCTTAGTTGGAACTGGTGGCCATGTCGTGTTATGGCACACAGGATCATTCGTTAGTTTCGAAAGGTATGGCAAGTTCAAAGCTGCCATAAAAGGTAAACGGGGTCTAAACGATGGTGTTTGGTTAACAGGAGCCTGGTAGGGGGAACCTCCCGAGGCCTGGTTCCCGAACTGTTGGTTGGGGTTGCCCCCGGCCATCGATTGTGAAGTGTAAGCATTACCAAAATTTCTCCAGCCGAACGTTAACGGGTTGCTTCCTAAAGTGTTCGTCCATTGCGGTTGGGTGTTAACCCCTCCGTAATGTGGGTTAAACGTGTTAACACATCCTCCACCAAACAGTGAAAAATGGATACTCCCTACATGTATATGAGATGTTTGCACATTTGATGAATGTACATTCTAACCTGTCGAGGGGTTGAACCCAGGAATAGATGCAACGGACGATACAGGCATCGAACCTACATAGGTGTAGAAGGAGCTATATGCCCTCCCAACCAAGGAAAACCCTGACTAAAAGGAGTGGATTGTGGATTAAATTGGGGTTGTTGTGAAATAGGAGATGATGTGAGTGGTACTGAAGGTATCCCTGTCAAAGGGATATTTGAAAATCCACCAGTGAACCAAGAGGAGTAGGTGATGATGAATCTTGGGGGCTGGACATACCTATGGAACCAGTGTTGAAACTAAAATAAGGGCTCGAAGCAGGGGTGACCTGCCCAAATCTTGGTACCGATGTTCTTGCAAAAGAATAAGAGAGATCTCTCGTAATCATAGTTGCAGTAGGAGTTTGAGGAACTTCTTTTTCATCTCCAGAACTAGCCATGAAGTAACCAGGTGTAAACCGGTACGCACTAAAGTCCGGTTGACCTAGAGAGTCTACAGTTACAAGTAATGGATCGTGGGGTCCAGTCAAAGGAGGGTTGTAAGGTGTGCTAAAATATTCAGAAGTTAAGTCCTCAACCTCAACAGTATCAAAGACCTGTTGATCCTGAATTCTGATATGTGGTTCTCCAGGTGGTTCCGTTACGCCCGTAAGTTCGTATGAACCACGGGAATCAGTCCTCTAGCGTCGAGGTGGCGGTGGCGGCTCCACAGTGTGTGGTGGAAGGTTTTACAACCTTCGTGACCTACGAAGGGGTTGGTCCTCCACAGTTACATCAAAAACAAATTAAGTGTGAAAACCTAGTGGACACTAATCGACTAGGGAGCAAACAAAGCTAATATTCTCATAAGTTAGTCTGGGATGATGAGGGCCCAGAACAAACCAATAGAATACCGAAGGTGAGTTACATGGCGTCCAGTGCAGGTCCTCTGGGTGCAAGCATTTGAATCACCAAACCGCCCTCCCGGGATTACTGTAAAGGGTTACCTTCCGTGCTTGTCCTAGGTGCAGTGGAAATAGCCTTCCACTATACATGTGAAGAGCCCTAAGGTTAAGATACTAAGGATACCAAAAATATGAAAATACCTGGGGGGACAGTCGTCAGTCTAGCTAAGACGCATGGGCAGGGTAGCAAAGCCCGAAATCTAAGAGTACTTAAAGTACTAGTGGACCCCCGTACGTGAATCAGCTTTGGTTTATGCTCGAAAGTAAAGTGAGGGGGTATCCCCAATAGTTCCAATCTTACACAACCTCGTGCTTAACTCTGGTTTGAGTGGACATTCCCAGGATATTTTGATATGAGTGGGTTTGCCTAAAAGATAATCTCATTACGATTGTTGAGCAATAAAAGGATTTCGGGCAGTTTAAAGTGATCTACCCCGAAATCCTAGCCTAAGCTAGTTGATGTAGTGTCAAACTTAAAAAGAAAAGTTACTAATTGATTTTATTAGGTGTTCTTTTTAGAGGCCGTTTATTACTCGAAAGGTAGTGATGTGTGTGGTATGGTTAAGACAAAAGCAAAGTGTGTATTGTAATGCCTAAAAATTCACAAAATTCTTTTTCCGTTTAAACTTTCAAAACAAAATTAAGCATTCCTATGTATAAAACATTTTTCTTTTTCAATTTTTTAATTTTCAAAGTTAATAGTAAAGCAGACTATCCTACTTTGAAACAAATGACAAGTCTTGTATACAAGTTCTTAAAATTTCAATTTGACCTTTATTTCTCTAACTATGAAAAGAGAATAAACATGAAAATGAACAAGCAAGAATTATCAAAGATGTGAGAAAAGATAAAGAGCCTAAGGCTTATAACAAATCAATCCGAAGACTGACAAATACTTTAAACCTACGGGGTTGTTTCAATGAACTAACCTGGAATTTGGAACAAGATGCAAAAGAAAAAGAGGTAGACTGATGTGTAAAGCGGAAAGGCAGAAGACTAAGCTACTCCTGAGCATCAAAAAACCAAAACAAAACACTCGCCAAACAGTGAGGGTAGGAAAGCAAACCAAGGCAACTCTACAATCACAAAGACTCACAAAGAAAAGTTATCCAAGAGACTTCAAACAAAATCAGGATGACCTAAACAAGTGTTCAGGAGGTATCCAGGCAATCCAAGGTTTTCAAAACCACCAAAAACTTAACTGAGATCAAACCAGAAAAGTGTGCAGGTACTGTATCATACAACTCGCGGCTGATGCGCAGGTCTGTGAGCAAATAGCTTATGCCTAGGGCAAAACATGCGCTGCTGTAACTAGTAGGGAGTCGCGCACAGGTTTGAAAAGACCTAAAAAAAAGAAAGGACACCAAAATAATGGTTGAATCCAAATGAAGAAAACACCAAGGGCTTCCACAAGGCTAAAACAAGACTTAGCAAGACACAAGGGTGTCTAATCTACAGCCAGAAGAGCAAAGCAAAGACCAAAATGTAGACCCCACAACCAAAAACCAAACCTTACTATCAAAGGTTCAATCTTACAGGAAAGTATGCAGCTATATATGCTAACGGCCAGCGCATGCAACTTAAAATGTGTGGGTTGTGCAGAGAGCAACCAACGCACAAGTCAGAAAGGCGCGCATGTATGTGCAGGAGACACGCGCATGGGGACTTAAAAGGAAAGACAAACTTTTCAAACTTCCACACTAAACTGAATCAAAGCAAAGGAAATTAACTAGGCAATCTCTGAAAATGTTACATGAAGTCAAAAAGCAGTAAAGACTGAAGAAAAACTAAAAAGACCCCCTGAGTAGAAACGAAAAGGTGCTCCCAGCGGAGTCGCCAGTTCTGTAACCAAGTTCTGGGCTCCTGCTCCTCTCTTGACTATAAATTCCTTCAGCATAACAATAAATTTCCTCTTAGATTGGCCTCTTCCTTATGGCTTCCCCTTGTATTTATGGCCAAGGCAGGAAGTTAGATTCTTGAGGCAGTTGAATTGGGAGGTTGGGGGAGTTATAATACCAAACTCAACTAATCCCAATTCGCATTCTTAATATATTTTTCCGTTTCATCTTAAGTTGTGCGCAGGTATGATACTAGCCAACCTGCGCATGGTGCGCCACTAGTGCTCTTAATGACTAGCGCATACAACTTTCAGGATATGTGCGCGGGTTGTCAACAATGGGGCCAATGCATGATGCGCTAGATGCCAATTATAAGAGTAGCACATTTCCAATGAAATATACAGAAAAATATAGTTTTTAGCTGAAGATGTAGGATTTCAGTATCAAATCATCTAAGGTTAATCCAACCCTTCTATCCATAATGTCCTTTTGTGTGATCGACAGGGCAATTTGATCACGAACGAAGAAGTGCTGATTTGTCCTATAACATCTGGAATCTGTCCCACCTAATTTTTCTTTCACTAATCCCTTTCACTTGCATGAGGTGATCCCACCAAATAGAAGCTCTTCCACTAAGGTTATAAATAGAAACCTTAGCCTTTTCATTCTCTAAATACTCATGCATTCTGAAGAACTTCTTTATTCCAAGAAGCCATGCCTCTGCTTGTTGACCTTCTTTGCTTTCACCATCAAAAGTGGGTGGTCTTGCCTTCCTAAATTCACCCCGTGGAATACCTCTGTTCTTCTTTCTTCCCTTACTCTTGTTGGTAGTGAGCTTTGGGCTCCCCTGAGAACCCTCAGAATCATCTGACCTGCTAGAAGAAAAATTTGGAGAGGGTGTCCTGTGTCTTCTGCTCACAGAATCTCTTCTAGGGCTTGGAGTTCTTCTCTTAGGATGACCCCTATACTAAATTTCTGCATTTATCTCCTCTCGGCCTTCATTGCTTGGGTTAGAACCACCGTTTATTCTTTGTTGAATGTCTGTAAGACTCTGTAAAATGGCCGCATTGAGCTGATGTTGCTCCTCTTGCGCTTTCATCATCCGCTTGTTGAAGCTTACCATAGTCTCGGATAAGTTTGGGGGTGTTACTTGCTCCCTTCTTCCATTAGACTCAGCCTCTGTATGTGCTTCCTGCACGTTCTCACCCAACACATCGTCTTTTGGTTCAACGGGTCTTGCACATCATTTAGAGTGACCATTCTTACGCCTCTCTGTGCGCTGCTCTGTGATACGATTCGTTTCACAACTGCTGCTATCTCTGTGCATTTCAGAGACATTCTATTAGATATCACAAGCATACAATTAAACTCTATCATACCCATTCAGACCTGGAACTATTCATTTGAACAATCAATCAATCAAATAAGTTCATCAAAATCATGCCATGGGTACATTTCTTGACCACAAATAATGCATGGTCTGGCCCAAACAGCTCCTAGTGTTGCAACTGAATCTCTGATACCACTCTATCACGTCCCCATTGACCCCCTTAGGCCACGGGAGACCGTGATACATTTTTTTTCTTCCTAATCCGACTGAATACAACCACACAGTCAGAATAGCTTGGATCTGCAATCCGCAACTGCAAATCTGCAATCCCCAATCCACAATTGCGGATGTGTAAGTGGAGGAATTCACAACTGGAAACTTACCTTTCCACAATCCGCAATCTGCAACGACGGATCCGCAATCCGTAACGGTGGATCCGCAATCTGCAACGACGGATCCACAATCCGCAATTGCGGATGCGGAAGTGGGAACCTTCACCACCAAAAACTTACCTTTCCGCAATCTGTGGATGTGGAAGTGCGGAACGTCAAATTTCAACCTCCCAAAAGGTCACTTCCGCATTCTGCAATCCACAATTGCGGATGCGTAAGTGCAGAAGTCCAAAACGTAACTTCGACTTCTACGTTTCCGCAATCCGCAATCTGCATTGCGGATGCGAGCATGCGGAACCATACCCCTGCAATGGTAACTTCCCACACAACTTATAAGGGGCATAACTTCCTCATCCTTGGTCCAAATGAGACAAGTTCGGTACCGTTGGAAATCTCTTGGAGAGATCTATCCAGTGGTAAAATCCCTGCCCCATCTGAGCACTCATACCATGTTAAATTTCCCACTGAAGTTCTCATCCATAACTTCACTTAAAAGAGTTAATCCTTCTTCCTTCCATGATATTCCCTTCCAACTGACCCACAGAGGGGTTCTGAAACAATCCAGGGCATTCCCCTCCTTCCCAAGGATCATATGTGGTCATACAACTCATTCACAGGGTCATTCAATCGTATTATAACATGTAAAATGCATAAAGATTGATCTAACAAATACATCTATCACATGCAAGACTTATGATGCATTAAACTCATGCAATACCATGATATACATACAACAATGAACTAAGCCCTTTACTCAGGCCTACACATGACTTCTTGCCAATCAAATTCATATAAACATACATTTCACAATTCTACAATTGAACATAAGCAACCATTTCATAACAATTAAACATCATCATTTAACATAACAAGAAGTACTTATCTTTCAATTGAAGTTTCCAAGCAACTGACTAAGTGAGAGAAACGTTCCACACAACCTTAGATATCTGTCTAGACTGTACTCTTTCAGCTGAGAGATCACCCCCGAGCTGGGTTGTGTATCCACTAAGGAGTGCTATGAGGTTCTCTCATGGTCAAGGTTCCATCCCAATGCTATCCCAATCTGTAGTTGGGTTTATCAAGCATTCTAGGGCACCTACCCATACTAAGCCAACCTACAATGGGTTTATCAAGCATTAAGGGACATACAGGTCATGCTAAGCCAACTTCCAGTTGGGTTTATGAAGCATACCAACAACATGGTCATGCCAAGCCAGCCTGCAGTTGGGTTTATCAAGCATACCAGACTAGCTGATCATACTAAGCCAACCTACAGTGGGTTTATCAGGCATACCAAGCGATACAATCATGCCAAGCTAGCATACCGTTGGGTTTATCAAGCATATCAGACAAGTTGATCATGCTAAGCCAATCGACAGTGGGTTTATCAGGCGAACATGGACATCAAGGGAGGCATTGCTAAGCCAGTGAGCTCAACCACAGAGTTGCGGGCATCTCAACAATCAGCAGACCTGGCACCCACATTACCTACCACATCCATCACAAGGAAGACCTTCTTCTCTGCTGCACAGTCCCTCAATGCCTCTTCCCTTCCAGTGTTATTCCAGGATGGGCATAGAAAGGTCCAATCGCTAGTTCTATGAGATTTCATCCTTCACTCGGTTTATCAAGAAACCCAACCTTCTTCCACAGTTCAACAAGCTGACTCGTTTTAGACTTGCAGACAGGGCTCTGTTCCGCAATCTACTCTCTGCAATGAAATTCCCAGGTTCTCACGATTTCTCTACACTGTTTAGGCTTGCAGTTTCCTCATGGGTTCTTGCCACTCTGTCCCCGGTAGACTGGATTCACACACACAGTTTTCATGGCTAACAACTCTCTGGTATTTCTATTACATAGGGAAAACATGAATATCTTCAGGCTTCTACGATTGGTTCTGAATCTGCGGGTATGTCTGGACAAGTTCTCTCTTTACGGATCGATGGATCGTGAATGGAAAGTGCGTGTATGGATGAATGATCAATGTTTCCTCCCACAAACGGGTAGTCAAACAGGTTCCCCGAGTCCCCAGGCGTTGAGTGCCTTTCCGGACAAGAAACCAGAGTCATGCCCTGCTATACAAAATCGTGGGCATGCTCCATACTCCATTGGCTTCAGCAACAGGGTTCTCAACCACCCTCTGCAACCGCATTAATGTCAGCAGTGAGTTCAAAAGGGTTCACAGTCGGACATGTGGAAACATGGGAAACCAATCCCAAAACCCCCTCACCTCTCCCCAGTGGATACACGTGGCCCCTTCTCATTAGTTGCCTCCTTAGGCAGCTTATTGGTTATTTTATTCATGAATAATAATTACATCATTTACATTTCTTCATGGCTTAACAACCTATGAATAATCAAACTGTCAAATACTTTCCTATGCAATAACCTTAAACATCCACTAGTGGGGCCTTGGCCTTGAGCTCCACACTAGGGCGAATACACACACAACATATACACAGTATTTACATTGAAGCCAATAAACATCAAGGGAAAAATGGGGTATTACAATCTGGACACATACACCATGAGCCCTCCTTCTTGTGTATTGTTTCCATTGGTGCGGAGTAAGAACTTTGGCTGGGCCTAATTATGCCAACCTCTAACATTTCTTCAACCATACGCTCAATTCACTCTTCTGGCCATAGGGGTATCTGTAAGGTTTAATGTTCAGGGGAATACTTCTTGGAATTAAGTGAATAGCATGGTCAAAATCTCGAGCAGGTGGAAGAACTTTTGGAATATCTTCAAATACCTTGGAATGCTTATTAATGACCCTTTGGAGATCTAGGGAAATAACAGTCTTAGATGTTTGAACATCTAATAAGCATACTTGTTCAATTACACCTTGATGTCCATTTTTAAATCATTTTGTCATACCATTAGAGATTATTATCTTGCTTGGTTTCCCTGTGATACCATTTAACTCATATTATTTTTCTTCCCATGAAAATTTCATGAAAAGCTTATGAAAATTAAAAGCCACTATTCCCAATGATTGTAACCATTGGACCCGTAATACAACATCAACACCACCCATTGGGATAGAAGTCATGTGACTATTCAATAAATATTCCCCCATTGTAAGATTGATATTATGGCATTTCCCAGAGCAATTGATAGTTCCTCCATCTGCAATCATTACTTGAAACTATGGTGCTGGATATACAAAGCAATTGAGAACTTTGGATAATTTATAGTGAATGAAATTATGAGTACTACTAGAATCAATCAACATTGTTACCTTTTTCTTTTTGATATATCCTTCAATCTTCAGAGTTTGAGGAGTGCTAATTCCAATTAGTGCATCACAAGATATGGTGGGATTAATCTCTTCTATTTCTTCAACTAGAGATGGTTCTTGTTATTTTGCTTCTTCCTCTTTACAATCAATGTAGAATAATTTATTTTTTCCACACTTATGTCCCTTAAAATACTTGCTATCACAATTAAAGCACAAACCTTTTGCTCTTCTTTCATCCAATTGTTGAGGTGTCAACCTTTGAGGTTGGTTAGAAAAAGGAATATTATTCTCTCTATATGTATTGGAGGGGGTCCTTTTAGTAGTCATTGCCATATTTTTACTTTCACCTTCCTTGCAAACATGAAATCCTTCTCTAAGGATGTGGGTTCGAAGAGGCACATCTCATGTTGGATGTTATCCTTCAAGGTTCCAATAAAGAGATCCAATAATTTATTATCTGGTATTCCCTCCACTCCGAGAGTCAACTTTTGAAAATGTTGAATGTGCTCGCTTACTGGTCCCTTTTGCCTTACATTTATCAATCAGGTAAAGAAGGAATTGCTCTTAACATCATCATGATATGATATTGTTTCTTCTGTAAAAATGGACCAAGAGATAATGTAGTTCTTTTGCATTGACAAATCCATTGGCACCACACAAATTGGTTATGTTCTAAATATAAAGATGCAATAGGAACCTTTTGGAGATTAGGCACCAGGTGTATATCAGAGAATTGCTCCATTTGGAATATCAATGTTATGGGGTCCTTGCCATCACAATTCATCATGTCAATCTTGGGGAGTTGGATACCCCTTGTGGACCATCCCTGATTACTTCCATTATTAGCGTCAAATCCTCTTAGATAATTCTTATTAATGAAAGGTTGCTCAACATGGACACTAGTTTTATCTTCCTGCGTAGCCTGGGACATATTATCACCTTTAGGAAGATCTTCCTTTGGATTTTGTAAGAGGTTAGCAATCATTTCTATATTGTTATCAATATGTCCCATCCTTTCCTCCATCTTAGTCTCCAAATTAACTAAATCAACCTTACTCACTGTCCCTTTGATCATATATTCCAACTTGGACACCCGAAAAGATAGATCCTCACTTTCATCAAAGGTGAGGGATGAATCCTCTGGTGGATTGATTGGAGTGTGAGTTTTTACACTATATTTTGGTGACATTTTGAACAATATAAATATATATCACACCCTATGGTTCACCTCAATTAGATCCTTCTACTCAAAGATATTCAAATTTAAATTGGCGTACCTTTTTCAAACCCTGATTTGGAGACTATTTACTAACCGACTTGGAACTGAGTTAAATTTGAATTTTTAGCACCTCTGGGTATGAAACTTTGTCCTGTTTTATCCTGACATGTATTCTTTCCAATGCCTCAGATATCGTTGAATTTGGATGTTCCAAAAATAAATTGTGATAATTTTCCCAACACTAGTTAATTTTGGTCTTTTCAAACGAGCGAGAGTGTACGGCCTGCCACGTGTCCAATTTTTTGACTCCGATTCTGAAAATTATACCACATATACTATGTTTTGTCTTCTGTCTGATGCAACTTCTCTCACTCAATCTGGATATCGCTCCATATATAACAATTTTCCCTAGGTCACATGTTTGAGACTGTCTTTTGGGCTAGTTAGAAACCCTATATTCCCGAGGGTGTAACTATGAACTTGTAATGAGTTAGCCTCTAGAAATTTTATCACAGCTATTTCAGTCATTTTTAGAGATGGGTTCTGATTTTTTCTATCTGGGACACTGTAGAAGAAAATATATAGAAAAAATTCCAATATGACTTGTTTTGAAGAAACCAGTCACGAGGAAAGAGCTCTGGTACCAAATGTTATGCAACAAATTTGCAAAAAGAACATGAAAAGAGAAGAAATAGATCAGAAAGAGTACTCCACGACTTTAATGAAGAAAATATATGAATATCAAGCCTCTTCGAGGAGGAAACCTCCTTATACAATGTACTAAGTATACAAGACAAGACAAGACAAGATGCTCCAAATGAAAAAGTCTCCTTCCTATATATAGGAGACTAAGAGGCGCAATTCCAACTAACTGACCCAAGCCGACGTAACTAATATAACCATACTAAGGATAATAAAACTAATGGACCAAGCCGGCATTAGAACTAATATAATGTGATCCATATAGAGGGAAATGTTCCCACATTTAGGGCTTAACAATATCTCAATTTACATTTGATAATTAATAGCTGAGGCATGGATAACGAGCAATTTACGACACCTAACTTGTGACCTATTGATGTTCATTGACCACAATTTAAGTGATTGTGTTAGTAATAATGAAGATCCACATATATAAAATAACCTTGAAAATAAAAATAATATTGAAAGAGCTGGAAAATCACAAAATCTCACAGCATACCGTTCCTTCATATAAGTAAAGCCATTCTTAAGACATTTTTCTTTGAAGTTCTATTGTGATATGATAAACGTTTAAAAAACTCCTAAGTCACTAGAAATTAGAACAAAACCAGAAAGATATTAAAGAGTATGCTCTTCGTTTGATGACTAAAACAAACAAAGCTACAACGTAGCAATACCTACCAAATTGGTTTTATGTTGAATTGATTTTAACAAGGATATAAAAGGATCAATGTTCAATTAAAAACTTTGATCTAGACACTTGTAACATCATGTAATTTTATGTAAGTGTAACTTTAAAAATGATCACAATTACAAATGTAAATGTGGATCTTAATTTACAACGAATCACTAACCCATCAGATGTCACCCACACTGCCAACACAAACAATAGAACTTTCCATATTGTGCTCATCCCCATCATTACTAGGCCCTCTCTTCTTCATCCTGAAAATCTAAATATCAAAGGAATCAAGACAATGCGGTGTTACGCAGGGTACCCCATATAAATACAGATTTTTGGGGCATGAAGTGGTTATTAATGGGTGACAGAACATTATGTGGCGCACTCCTAAGAAATTCTAAAACGTGAAATTCCGATGCATGCAAAAAAGGAAGAGGAATAATATTTATTTTTGGATTTGGAAGCAATTGAAATTTTGGTGGAATGGATATATATAGCTAGAGTTGTGCTCTGAATTCTTGGAAATAATGGGATGAATTATACATTGAATTTATTGGAACATCGGCTGTCTGTCAAACAAATAACAACTGCACGAATAATCGATGGATATATATAGTTGGAGTCGTGCTCTAAATACCTTGAAATAATGGGATGAATTGTACATTGTACATTTGCTGACTTCTATAATGCTGTCATAAAATAGCAATAAGAGAGTATATTGTGAAATACACATAAATATGGTTTGGTTTGGTGCCACTACATTTATGACGAGAGCTATTGTGAAGTTTAATGTTAATAAGGCGACACTTGTTTCAAAGTGCTTTAATGCATTTAACAAGAAAACAAGACTTCTATAACGTATCAAATTTTCTTTCGGTGAATTTTTAAATGTCCTATGTTTGAATGTCTTAGATTTAGAAGCATACAAGTGAATTCTGATCAAATCCGTTCATAAATATAGAGCTCTTGTGTATGGAGAAATATATATATCTTAAAATGTGGCCATCCTTCCACCAATATAGAGACACATGGAAGCACATGTATGTACACATGAAAGCAGTCGACCCTCGTAATCCCAATGGGATGAATTGTACCTTGTACGAGTGTGCAATGGAAATAATGAGTAGTTATATACTCACACTTGTCACTTCACTCCTTCCAAGTGCTTTGATTGCACATTCCAATATTTAACATCACAATGCTCCAGCTTAGACTGCAACGCTTGCTCCATCAGGCATGTTTCTTACTGCATGGAAACAATGTGGAAGGCAATTGAGCTTCGAACGTATATGTGGGAAAGTGTTGGAAGCGGTTAATTACTCCACCACTTGATTGTTGGCCACCGAAATTTCTAAGGGACATCACCGCCAGAAAGATTGAAGGGCATCACTGCTTAGATTTAGTTTATTTTATTTTTAAAAAGTCATCATCAAATCCATAATTAAATGAAGACATAAACCGATTTAGAATTTTTTACTGTTCAAATATTTGAAGAGGCCTCCACCGCCAAACCGATTTACACATTAAAGTTGAAGGGACGTTCACAGGCTCTGTTGCAACCTATCAAATTTTGAAGAGGCATTTGCAACCTATATTTTAACTCTTCAAGGATTTAACAAAATAGAGTATTTATTTCTACAGAGATAATTTTGTAACGAAGGGTCAATTAGCATTTAATGGCTGATTATCTTGAAACACTATAAATACCCATCCATTCAATCTTGATTTCATAGAGTGAAATAAAAAATCATGAATTGAAGTTAAAAGCAGAGTTTGTACTCTGTATTTTCTGTTATGCTTTTTTTATGAGTTTGTAAACTCATATTTATCTTGAAGTTATTTTGTTGTAGCAAGTTAGATTTCAGAGTTTATTTAAGACTGTAGATGTGTTAAATCTGTTTGATTGCTGAAACAGAGTATTAGCCTAAGTTTTATGAATGCAGGGGTCATCAAAACAAAGTGAAATTACTTGCTGAAATAATTTCCTGTAGAATACAGTTTGTTGAAACAGTTTCCTATAGAATACAGTTTTTTGAACCAGTTGCTAAAACAGTTGCAGAACTTTATTTTCTTGTTGAAAATCGGCATGTAGGTGATAGATTGTGAGTTTTAGTGATTAGTGTTGTTGTTGTGACTAAAAGAAACACTCACCCGCCTTGCCACAGTGGTATCAAAGCAAGGTTGATATTTTTCTCTAATATTTTATTTACAGTAATTTGGAATTTGATTAGTGATGGCTACTAACAACAGTGTAGTGCAACCACAAATTCTTGTGTTAATTGAGAGGAATTATGACACATGATTTATTAAAATGAGAACCATCCTGCATGCTCAGGATTTTTGGGAGTTTGTTATGATTGGTTACCCAGATCCAGTTGATCAAGCTGCAAAATTAGCTTTGTAAAATGTTGAGCGTGTTCTGTTGAAGGAAAAAAGGAAGAAGGATAATAAAGCACTTGGTCTTATTTAACAAGGCCTAAGTGAATCCATATTTATGAAGATACCGAGTGTTGAGTCTTCAAAGAAAGTTTGGGATACTCTTGAAACTTGTTATTAAGGTGTGACCAAGGTGAAGAATGTCAAGTTACAGAACTTGAGAAGAGACTTTGAGAATCTGAAGATGAGGACAATGAGACTGTTGATAATTTCATGACTCAAGTCATGAACAATGTGACTCAGCTGAGATAGTATGGTGAAGACCTCTCAAATTAGCGTGTGATTGAGAAATTGTTAAGATGCTTTCCAAAGATGTTTGAAGCCATGGTTGTTCCCATTGAAGAGTTTAAATATCTTAGTCAAATACACATTGATGAGTTGACTAGTTCTTTGATTGCCCATGAATCAAGAATGAATAGGTATGATGATACTCCAATAGTAAATGCTTTCAAATCTCAGCTGTGTGTTACTAGAGGTAGATGTAGAGGAAAGTCTAATAGCAGAGAAAGATGAGGGAAAACTACTGATCATAGTGACAGCATAAATGATTCAGAATTTGAGGATAAGTCTCAGCAAAATACTCCTAGCGTAAGGGGGATTAGCAACAAAACATGGCAACCAATAAATCAAAGGTATGATAGATCTAAAGTCCAATGTTTTTATTGCAAGAAATTTGGGCATTTTGCTAACAAGTGTAGGAAGAAGAAAGCATGTACTAGTAAGTTATCTACACATATTATAGAGGATCCTGAAAATGAGGAGAATCCTATGTTTTTTACTTGTAATGTCACTCAGGAAAGTTCACATGATATATGGTTCTTGGACAGCGCATGCAGCAATCACATGACTAGAAATACAGAGTTATTTTCAAGTCTAGATACAAGCATTCATTTTGAAGTGAAGCTAGGTAATGACAATAAGGTAAAAGTTAATGGTCAAGGTGTGATTGTTGTATATGACAATAATGGTGAAAGAAGAACAATTCATGATGTTTATTATGTTCTTGGTTTAATGTGTAACTTATTGAGTGTTGGAGATTTGTTAGAGAAAAAGTATAGAGTGTTCTTCAAGAATAAGGTATGTATTATTTATGATAAGTATCCAAATAAGCAATTGATAGCGAGAGTAGAGATGAAAAATAATATAATGTTTCCGTTGATTATGAGGAATTATTTGACTAAATCTTTGAATTCTTATAAACTAAGAGTTTAGATCAATCATGGTTGTGGCATTTAAGGTATGGCCATTTACATTTTGGTGGCTTAGATTTGCTACAGAAGAAGCAGATGGTGAGAGTGTTGCCCAGTATTCAACAGCCAACAAGCTTATGTGAGAGCTACATATTAGAAAAGCATCATAGAGAAAATTTTGTATTAGGAGTTTAGTACATAGCAATAGCACCATTGGAACTGGTACACACGAATTTGTGTGGACCGATGAAAACACCTTATTTGACTAGTAATGTTTATTTTATGAATTTCATTGATGATTTCAGTCGAAAAACTTAGGTGTATTTGCTGAAACAGAAATCTCAAGATTTTGATGTGTTTAAAAGTTTTAAAGCTATGGTTGAAAAGGAGGGTGGTAGATTTATTAAAGTCTTGAGATTAGACAGAGGAGGTGAGTTTTTGTTAAATGATTTTGTGGAATTTTGTCAACATCATGGAATTAAAACACAATTTACTACTCATTACACTCCACAACAAAATGGAGTGGCAAAAAGAAAGAATCAAACCATTGTGAACATGGCTCGAAGTATATTGAGGGAGAAGCATCTTCTAGATGGATATTGGAGGGACATTGTTACCTACTCTGTGTATATTTTGAACAGAATCCCAACTAAGAGCGTGAAGGATCGAGTTCCCTAGGAATCATGGAGTGGTAAGAGTAGTAGCATATCTCATTTAAAGATTTTTGGGTGTGTAGCTTATGCACATGTACCTGAAGAGATGAGGATAAAGTTGGATGACAGAAGTGAGAAGTGTATCTTTGTTGGATACAGTGAAGAGTCTAAAGCACACAGACTCTATAATCCCATCACCAAGAAATATGTTGTCAGCAGAGATGTGGTGTTTAAGGAAGAAGAAGCGTGGTATGGAAGCATAGATAAATTGGTTGTAGAGGACACTGTTACACCTCATGCAAAAGATGAAGGAGATGAGCAAGGCATACAAGGTGGACAGTTAAATCCACATATGCCTACACTAGTGGCAAGAACACCTGTCAGAACGCCCAGAACTCAAGAGCGTGGTGAACCATCAAGTGTTGGTGGAAAGCATGGAACAAGATCAGAGTAAGTAATGAATCAAATCCAACATTAGCTTCATTAAGAAACATAGTTAGAAGTCATAAGACTAGAAGTTTAAGAGAATTATATGAACAAAATGAAGAGGTAGATCAACTTTCAAATTTTGCATTGATTGCATGTGATCTTGTAAATTTTGATGAAGCTATTAAAGAGGATGTTTGGATAAAAGCAATGAATGAAGAAATTGATGCCATAGAAAGAAATAATACTTGGGATCTTGTATATTTGCCTGATAATAAAAATTGTATTGGTGTTAAATGGATTTATAAGACTAAGTTCAATGCTGATGGTGAAGTTGAAAAATACAAAGCAAGACTTGTAGCTTAGGGGTTTAATCAACAACCTGGTGTTGATTATAAAGGGAATTTTGCACCTGTAGCCAGACTTGATATGGTAAGGATGGTATTAGCTTCTGTTTCTCATAATAAATGGTGTGTGCATCAAATGAATGTAATGCCTGCATTTTTAAATGGATATCTAAAAGAAGAGGTTTATGTGAAACAACGTCCATGATATGAAATTGATGGACATGAAGATAAGGTCTACAGTTTAAAGAAAGCATTGTATGGATTTAAACAGGCACCCAGAGTATGGTACAACAAGATTGATGAGTATTTGAACAGTGAAGGATTTAGCAGAAGTCCAAGTGAGCCAACCTTGTATACAAAGGTAAACCAAGAAGGTAAAATTTTGATTGTATACTTATATGTTGATGATTTGATTTTCATTGGAGATATTTTAGTAGATGAGTTTAAGACGGTTGTGAAAACTGAGTTTGAGATGACTGATTTAGGAATGATGAAGTATTTTCTTGGTATTGAAGTAACCCAATCTTAAGATGGTATTTTTATCAGTCAAACTAAGTATGCAAATGATATATTGAAAAAATTCAGGATGATGAATTGTAAGCTAGCTGTAACTCCAATTGCAACTGGCACAAAACTCAGTAAAAAAAATGAAGGGTCTAAAGTTGATCCAACATTGTATAAGAGATTGGTTGGAAGTATCGTGTATTTGACTGCAACAAGGCCTGATATAGTGTTTGCAATAAGTTTGATTTCGAAATTCATGGAGTCTCCAAAGATCACCCACTGGCAAGCTAGAAGGAGGATCCTAAGATATATTGTCGGAACAATAAATTTTGGCATCCAATATACATCAAATTCAGATTTTAAGTTGATTGGATATATTGATAGTGATTTTGTAGGTTCTACAGATGATAGGAAGAGGACATCGGGATATGTGTTCAGTTTTGGATTGGGAGCAGTAGCATGGGCTTCAATGAAGCATCCCATAGTGACATTATCATCGGTTGAGGTAGAGTATGTTGTAGCAACAACAGTTACATGTCAAACTGTGTGGATGAGAATAACTTTTTATGAGTTGCAGCATGAACAAGAAGAACCAACTCAGATTTTATATGACAATAAATCAACCATTGCATTATCAAGAAATCATGTCTTTCATAAAATAAGTAAGCATATTGATACAAGGTATCATTTTATTCGTGAATTGATAAACAAGAATGAAATTAGTATGGAGTTTTGCAAATCAGAACATCAATTTGCATAATTATTTACAAAACCTTTTGGAAAAGAACTGTTTGAATTTCATATAGAAAACATTGGGGTTCGTAAGTTGTAACAATTGTTGATTAGCAGAAATCTAGTGTTACAAAGTTTTGTTTTTGGGTGAAGTATTAAGGGGGAGAATGTTGGAAGCGGTTAATTACTCCACCTCTTGACTGTTGGCCGCTAAAATTTCCAAGGGATATCATTGCCACAAATATTGAAAGGGCATCACCACCTAGATTTAGTTTATTTTATTTTTGAAAAGTCATCATCAAATCCAGAATTAAATGAAGACATAAACTGACTCAAAATTTTTGACTGTTCAAATCTTTGAAGAGGCCTCCACCGCCAAACCGATTTAAACATTAAAGTTGAAGGGACATTCACAAGTTCTGTTGCAGCCTATCAAATTTTGAAGAGGCATTTACAGCCTGTATTTTAAGTCTTCAATAATTTAACAAAACAGAGTATTTATTTCTATAGAGATAATTTTGTAATGAAGGGTCAATTAGCATTTAATGACCGATTATCTTGAAACACTATAAATACCCATCCATGTAATCTTGATTTCATAGAGTGAAATACAAAATCATCCGTTGAAGTTAAAAACGAAGTTTTTACTCTATATTTTCTGTTATGCTATGTTTTTATGAGTTTGTAAACTCATATTTATCTTGAATTTATTTTGTTGTAGCAAGTTATATTTCGAAGTTTATTTATGAATGAAGATGTGTTAAATGTGTTTGATTGTTGAAACATAGTATTAGCCTATAGAAATAGTCCATAGTGGTTGTTAAGCAATCGATTTCATTTACGATATTTCGAGAACTTGCAATTGTGAAGCAAACTAACAGGATGCACTTGGGGGTTTGTTATAAAAGAGTAGAAGTTGGAATTTGAGCAGGAGGAGCTAATAGTGTGTTATTATTGGGATTAGATGAAATAATTGAAGCTAAAGGTTTTATATTGTTTGCTTTTCGGACTTCTGTGAGCAAGGGGAAATGGAATTATTGGAGTGAAATAGGTGTTCTTGGAGAAATATGCGGGGGGCTCATAATAACAACAATAATAGTGACAACTTTTGCTTGTTGCGATATTTTTGAGTTCCGCTTTTCACAATGAGGACTGGCTTCTCCCAGTAGCATCGAGAAAGCCTTTAACTAGTCTTGTTAGACTTGGATGTTTGAGCTGCATTTGTCTTGAGCTCATTGATATCATGTATAAAGAATAATATAAATGAGAAAAATCTGTATCATAATTTTGAAAAACAGAATTGGTTCTGATATATAACATACATATTGGTTCTTTCTCTTCATACAATTCTTAAGGCAGGAGAATTGGGAGGATGGGGATTGACCCATAGTGCATTGTGGTTGGAGACTAACCCTTGCCTCCATAGCTTGATGGCAGTAACCCTTGCCTCACTTTATGGTGGACCAGATTTTCCCTTACCCTCAATAACGTCTAGAAGCTACCGAGATCCTATTATGACTCTTGAATTGCCTCTCAAGTAGAAATAATAAACATGCCTCTTTATTATTAATACATAGGTATAGTCACAAGAAGCTCAAAAACTCACTCTCCTTCCTTTTCCTCTGCACCAAGCATAAGAGAGCAACTCTAGAGGAGAATATGACTTAGTAGCTGTCACTGTTGGATGGAGGTACAATAACACCTTCCTTCCTTCTTGGAATTTTGCTCACATAAATTTCATTCGTGAATAAATGAAAAATTAGTAACACAATAATAGTTAACATAGTAGCTTGTAACTTGAGCAAAAAAAACTTTGTTTGGTTGAATCGCATAGATCTCCTGCATAAGGTAGAGAAAGATAATAGCTCCCTAAGATAAATTTCTCTTGCAATTATGCCAATTGTAGATTATTGATTCTCTTCTATTGCAGATTGTTTAGATTGTTTTATCTACTGGGCTCATTGTTTTATCGACCGGGCTCAGTTGCAAACCACATCTAAATGGAAATCACTTGAACCCTACAAATCACAAATGAGAGACTTTTCATCGTCTTTGCTTCACAAGCTCCATGGTAGTGGAGACTTTTATGACTGATGAGGGATCTCAACCCCCAGGAATCCACTCACAGAGGCCTCAATCTAAAGAAACAGTCATGAACTGCCCTTTCGTAATTCTCTTGGCAAGTAGCAAAGGCTACTAGATGCATTGGATCACTAGCAGAATCTGTAGATGAGAAGGCGGTGCAGGCGGGAGGTGATTAGAAGCTGCAGGCAATGCAAACTATGGCGTTGTTGAGAAGGCGGTGTGTCTCATGGTAAGAGGGAAAAATTAATACATGCCATGTAATACAGTTAATGCATGTTAGATAATTAAGAAGGCTTTCTAATACCAAGAAGGCCTCAGTTTGTCAATTCTTGTTAATTTATTTGGTTAAGGTGTGGGTCTCGTCATCAAGGCAACCTGGGTTCAATTCCTCTTAAGGGTGAGCTAGTTGGGAGGAGACACCCAAAATCCAACCACTTGAATGAGAGTTGACGTGGCTCAAGTTGGGTGAGATCCATGCCGACATAAATTGACTTTATTTAAAATAAAAAATAAAAAATAAAATCGATGCCGAACTAAGTTTAATCAACTAACAAACTAATATGCAGTCAATGCAAATAAAAAACAATTATACCCTTCGGCGTATAATAAGAGAGACCAATCTTTTTTAAGGTGCTAATGAATAAAATAGCCTTTAAAGAGCTATGAAGTTTGACCAGAAAAAAATCAGATTATGCCCCTCCCTTGGCTAGGAAAACAAATTTAAGATAGTCTTTCTTTGAAAGTAACCTGGAATGACCAAAAAAACACCTTTAAAGTCTTCTGAAGTTATAGAAAAAACCCTACAAAACCTAAACTTTTCAAATTATGCCCTTACTCTCACCAGTAAAACAAATTTAAGTCTACGTTTCTTTACAGATTTACTATAATAATTAAAATAACCCCTCAAATTCAGCGCAAAAACCACCCATCCGAGCTCATAATTTCTTATGTACTAATCAACTCGAGGTACCACCAGGCATTTATCTGCAAAGCATATGTGTTAATAAAATAAAAATTCAAGGAAATTTACACAAACATTTCTTCAACCAAATATGTACCTTCGTCAACTCAGGGTGCCAAGCATTTGTCTGCAAAGCTTTTGTGTTTTCAAACCAAGAAAATAACGTCGTTTCGGACATGATAAATGTTAGACAACATAATATGAAAAATATATAAAGAAAATAAAGAGAGACAAGACGAGTAACAAAGGCATAAAAGGCTTCATATTAACGAGCAATTAAGCTGTCTATCATATGCACAAGGATGTACATATATATTACAAATAACCATAACTGTCATGTAACGGTATAACAGTTAAGAAAGCTAACTAATAATTATTAATCTTTAACATCCCCCCTTAATCATGTTAGTTAGCGCCTGAAAAACTGCCTCTACTTGACAATCCACTATGTGTCAAGCAAATTCAGAGAGTAATAGCTGAAAATCTCTCTGACATAAAAACTAGCAGAACCTCAATTTTCTGCTAAATGGGTGGTTTTAGGATGACCACAAACCAACATGGCTCTGACTCTGGCTCCGGCTATTGCTCTGACTTTGGCTAGGAGGCTCTGGCTCAAGGCTCTGGATACTGGCACAAGTTCTAGCTCTAGCTTAGGTTCTGGCTTCCTTCTTGATTGATAGGTCTCCAACACTGAACTATCAATCAATCCGCAATCCATCAAACTTCGAAACTTGAAGTCTGACAACTCCAACACTGAACTATCAATCAATCTGTCAATCTGCAATCCATCAAACTTCGAAACTTGAAGTTTGACAATCATCATTGAGTTCCCCCCTGTCAGCTGAAAGAGGAGAAGTTCTATGAAAAAGTAAAGAAGCAGAACTTCATGTTTTTTGCTTAATTGATGGTTTTAGGATTACCACCAACAACAATGAGGTGGTTTTAGGCTTACCATTAACCAATGTCAACTAGAAGCTTGAATGACTTATGTTGAACACAAAATTGTACCAAGAACTATGAAACTTGGAACTGGCATCTTTATTTCCCCCTTGTCAAGGACAAGTACACTTACCATCTGCAATAGTAAGATCACCAATTAAACAGGTTTGTACCTGTGTATGGATACGATTGTAAGATCATTCCAGCAACTTGGCCTCCAATAACCAGCGCCAAGTACATAACCAACCAAAATGTACGTCTTTCCTCCTAATTTTTGGTTGCTTCCAACAATTAACTGATGCATGATTCTTCTTCCCACAAAGACTGCATGGGTGAAGATCAAAACATTGAATTTTTTTATGCCCAACTCGGTGACAGTGTTGGCATTGTTCACGTTCTTCATTCAACAAATGAACACCATCATCAATACCTGTATCATCATCTCTATCAATATTTGCTTTAGAACACTGATTATCATCCTGTAACTGTACCTGTTCCATATGATTAGCATTAAACATAACTCCACCACTCACAAACTTGATTGGTTTGGAATAATTAGGTATATGAAAAGAATTCTTATCATTATCAACCTTGTCAAATTCTATACCATATTGATTACGTTTAAATGTAATTTCTTCCCAAGGATGAACAATATTATGCTCATTCGCTTTATCCTCTTTGTTGTCAATGTCATCAATTGAAACTACATTGAACTGGTGCTCACAACCAATAGGCACACGGTCATCACATTAAACATAACTCCACCACTCACAAACTTGATTGGTTTGGAATAATTAGGTATATGAAAAGAATCCTTATCATTATCAACCTTTTCAAATCCTATACCATATTGATTACGTTTAAATGTAATTTCTTCCCAAGGATGAACAATATTATGCTCATTCGCTTTATCCTCTTTGTTGTCAATGTCATCAATTGAAACTACATTGAACTGGTGCTCACAACCAACAGGTACACGGTCATCATCCTTTTGACGTCGAACAAGACATAACTCATCTGATAACAATTTGTTTTGAACTTTTAACATGTCCATCTTTTTGTTCATTAGGTGCAAACAGGTAATAACATTTGTAAGTATCTCTTTACTTATAAAAATTTGAGATTCTGAATTTGCTGTGATTATTGCATGTAACTTTTTGAATAGTTCTTCAATGTAAGCCATACTTGAAGCAAGAAACTCTCAAAACACTTTGAACATCAACAAATCTCCTTATAACTCCAAAAATAATGCAATTATACCTTATAACTCCAAAATAATAAAACTTTGGAAAGATTCAACTACCTTGCTCCTTATAACTCCAAAAATGACAAAACCCTTATAACTCCCATTACATTTTTCTTTTAAATCTTTTATAACTTTATGGTGCCAAACCAAATCATTTTTTTTATTATTATTACCTGGATGCTTGAAACTTTGTTTTCTGGCAATGGCTGCAATCTTCAATCATTCACTTGGTGGCTTCTTCGCTCTCAGCAATTTCTCTATATGGATCTGGTTGTAATTGATCTTTCATGTCCTCCTTCATAAGAGACTTTATTCCTTCTCAACGATGTCTTTTTCAACTGCCCAGCACGATGTCTTTTCTTTTTCAACTACCCAACTGCAACGTCTTCTCTTCCTTAAAGAGCTCTTTCATATGCAGGTTTCTCTTCCTTAAAGAGCTCTTTCATATGCAGGTTTCTCTCTGCAATATCAACACTCAACGATCCGGGCTTCTCCTTCACGCACTGCTTTTGTTTCATCACCAGTGCCCATCCCATTCAATCCTTCATGTAACTAATTGCTCAATGCATAAAAAAAACTTTCATACTGTATCAACGTAGGCGCATAGAATCAACATCTTCGTACTCCAACATTGATATTGCCGATAGTGTCAATCCTTCTACAGTTGTCCAACCATACACATGATCAAATTCTTCTCTCTTTCAAATCATTCATATGTATTCCCTCAATCTGTAGCATTTTCCTCTTATTCAATCACAATATCAATTCATATATCTTAGATGGCATCTACATCAATAATCCAAGTGCAAAAGAATTTCTGTCATATAACAGAAACATAATTCTTTAGATCTGCATTCTTCCATTGGTGAACAATGGCAACTCAACCGGATTCTACTCCAAAACAAATCTTTAGCGATCAGAGGTGGCTATTCTTTCCCCGTGATCTTCATAATCGAACAATTGAAGCACTCTCAAGACAAAAGAGTGGTGATGGCATCTTGTAGAAGAAATTATATTCGAATATGAAAATCTGGACAGCAATCGTGTTTGACCAAACCTTTATATTGGTCCACACTCATTCATGCTTCTACTGGCAGTTAACTCGATCTCAAGCCAATGAACTTAAGAAAATGAAGTAGCATCTAATTCTTTTAAAATATTACCCAACTCCTCAAACATTCCTTCCATAAAAAAGCAAATCTTCCATTTTAAAAGTCTTTGTAGCTAATTGTTCAAAAGAAAACCTTTTCAAACTTATTTCTCCGAATAATGAATTATTCATTTCTTAGAATTCGTTCAACATCTCATTCATTGGTTTTACAATTAATAAAAACAGAGAAGCATTCCAATTGTATTTAGCGCCTTCTATCATTTGATCTTAAATGACATAAATTCTGTAAATAAAATATACAGAACCTGTTCTGCACAGTGGGCATTCTCTTTCACGGATTGAAGAGCAGCTATTTTCTTAACACAGCTTTCTTGACTACTTCTATGCATCGGATGATTCGTACAATTCTTGAAATCATTTTGTTCCTCGGCTCTTCACCCGCTCTATACTTCTACTCTCCTTTCATGTCCAGGCCTTTAGATCCTCCACTCTGATATCTTCCGTTCCTCGTTTTCTATTATCTTCACCCGCTCTGATACCACTGTTATACAACATAATATGAAAAATATATAAAGAAAATAAAGAGAGACAAGACGAGTAACAAAGGCAGAAAAGGCTTCATATTAACGAGCAATTAAGTTGTCTAGCATATGCACAAGGATGTACATATATATTACAAATAACCATAACTGTCTTGTAACGGTATAACAGTTAAGAAAGCTAACTAATAATAATTAATCTTTAACAATAAACCTAAAGAAGCTCAATGACATGCGAAAAGAACTGTAAATCCAAATCCAGAGAGTTTCACAAAAACGTTTTTATAAGTAATCCATATGGATGGATTCATAGCCACCCAACATCACATCATGGTCAATAAGCGATCGTCCCTGCCCAGTGATATATACACAAAAATACTACATCCTCCTGACAGTGAAAAATCTCAACTACATCCTCCATGAAAGCTGAGATATTCACTGCGTAATCTGCATTGCAGCTAATCTTTTCTTCCATCGCCTTCCGGATGGCAATCGCATATCCAAGAACTCATTTCCTGCTACTTGTATCCAAGGACTCTCCTTGAACCGATCATGCAACACAAATCACTCTACAAACAAGGAACTCTACAAAGAACAAAGAACAAAGGAGCAAACAACAAACACTCTTCATTACTTCACTAATAAAAATGCCCAAATGCAAATGGCCATGATACGTGTAAGAGAGAGTTCGTAATTTATGCCGCCTATTATGTTTCCCAATCCGCTTAAGGAAACAGCAAACGTTTTACCTTTCAATTTGAAGGGCGTATATTCTTTGAGCCTTTCGAAGAGGAAGGGCTATATAAATAATTGTACTTTAATCAACAAGTTTAAATGAATTAAACCCTTCAAAACATGCAAAAAAAATTGTCTTTTCAAATTTTTACAATCTTAAGCAATTGATTGCTCTTTACATGAGAAAATGATAACTTTTCAATAAAAACTAAGAAATAAACAAAATTTTCTTTGAAAATAGTAAAGTCCACAAAATTATCATTATTATAATACATAAGTGAACACATTCCAACAAAAAAAACATATTGTTCTTGACTCATTTGATATTCTTCAAAAGTATTTGAGGTTACATCACAAAAAACATCAATCTATGCCCAATGGAAGAGGCTTTCTAGTTTTCATTTGTTTCCATACATCATAAATTGCATTCTGATCTATCTCATTTAGAGCATGAGGTGCACTAAGGGAGAGAAACATAACATATCCAATGTCTCCAATGAAATCCTTGATCTATCATAATTTTTTATCCTATTTAATTTTGAGAAGCCTCTTTCACACATTGTTGTATTTGCTGGAATTACAAGAATAGCTTGTCATAATTACATCAAACAAGGAAATCCTTCAAACCATTCAGGTTTATCTCCACATAGATCCCATGCTCAAAACATATGCTTTTTAGGGTATGATTTATAAATAGTACAAATAAATTCACCCATTTCACCCAAACATTTAGCAGCATCCTTAATAGGTGAGTCCCCAACACTAAAATTTTCACATAAACATTGCAACCATCTTTTTGTTTGAGAGTCTCTATCATCCATTTATTCATAATAATGCCGATGACTGAAAAACTTAGAAGCATTAAATATAGGAATATCTGTGAACCTCCTATCTAGAGATTCAATTGCTTTCATCACAAAACATTTTCTTAAAAGAATGCAATCATCTAGTGTCCTTGGTCTTTGTATCTTTGGAAAACTTTCAAACCTCAATGGATGTAAATGTACCATACCTATGCTATCTGCAAACTCAAGGGTTCATCCTTGTGCTCTAACTAAAAAAGAGGATATGTGCATTGTACCTACACCAAATATGCCCCCCAAAGACTATTTAAGAAGCATGTTAATAGTAACATCTAAAGTAGTGCTAATAAAGGTAATATCAACATGGTCCTCTTGGAACTTATGATTCAACTTATTTAACTCAATGAGCACATTTGCAAGCAAATGGATGCAAAATTGCACTTGAAATATTATTGCCAACTCATACATATTTATCTCCCATAACTCCCAATATTTTAATAAAGCAGGCATGATTTTGACAAGTCTTTCCATGACCTTTCCTCTAGAGAGCCACCTAATTTGATTAATTTGCAAAACCTCTAAATTAGTGATTTGAAAAAATTCCATTAGCTCTTTCAGTTCTCTGTGTCTTTTAGTAGATTTTCCAAGCCATGAATAATTTTTTTGGCAAATTTATCAATATACCGCAACTCTGGAAAATGAAATGAAGCATCATTTGTTGTTAATGCTTTTCTATCAGCTATGGAATGGATATCTAATAAATGACAAGCATCTCGACATATCTTAAAAAATAAACATTCGCAACTACCCATCATGGAATATTCCCCATTAGAGCCAAATCCAACTAACTTCATCAAAGATATATCCATCTCCGTTAGAAGAGTTATCACTGCATCATACATAGATTGAGTTGTTCCATATTTTATTTGAAATAAATGTATGAATTTTGTTAAACATTGACCTCTTCGTTCATTGATCAAATATGTAATATAAATAATCAAATGGTGCTTCATAGTTAGATCAATGCTTTCATAAACTAAAATTGAGTAAAATGGAATATGGAAAATCTGGTTTTTTAACTTTTTTTCACAGGTATTGCATCACAAATTCACAATGTACATGGATTTTGTGATCTTTCCCAATTCCAATATTTTGGACAATGTACGTAATTTTTTATAGCTTATGAATTTAAACACACTATGAAATTATATTGACAACTAATTTATAATATTACCCTTCTTCTGAAATATTGTTATAAATTGTATCATTCTTAATTGGAAGGGTAAAAATAAGATTTTGAATTTTTTTTGAAAGGCAATTTTAACTTTGCACTTTTGGAAAGTGCCAGAACCCCTGGAAGGGCTAAAATTTGAAGGCTGGAGCTCTAAGCCATCCATATGGTTTCTAGCTACACATTAAATGATTGTATATCCGTTCATTTCAAACTATTCATAAATTGTCATTAAACTTTGATATTCTAGGTTTTTAAGTATTGGTGAAAATTTGTAAAATATATAAGCTATGAAAATTGCATAATTTGGGTGTAATAGGTATTTGAGATGTTGAATCTATTTATAATTTGGAAAAAAAAACAATTTAAACACTTCCAAATTTCGATTTTACAAAAACAACTCTAACCATTTATATATAGATATATACATATATTTATTGTCCATTAGTTGTAGCTCTGATTCTCTAGCTGAGTGAACTAGCCATTAAACCACCATTTAAATATATATATATATATATTTTATAATTGTTTATTTTGAATCATAAGTTATCAACTCCATCCATTATCCATTATTTTTTATAATTGTTTATTTCGAATTTGGAACAGAAAGATTAAAATCAAAATCAATCTAGAAAGTACACTTGTCTCACTCTCCTGAAATCTAGGAAAAACATAATTACTAATCCACCCTAATGTAATATATATAATCATTACATTATATACACACTCACACAGAGAATCTGAAACATTAAAACATAGAGATTCTGAAACATTCAAAATATGCTACAGTGAATACACGAAATCAATTCAAAAGCAACACGTTTCCAACAACCAGCGGTGATTACAGAGATTAGGGCACTAAGCATCATTAAGGGCCTGGCAGCAATATAATTTACCAGTAAACTTAGAGATTTTCTGTGCCTGAGATCAAGGGCAGAACTGAACGGTCATCTACTTTGAATAATTCTAGAGCGCCATGCAAATGCTTTGCTTTGGCTTTCAAGCATTCATTCCACGTAAGTGGTCTGTACAACAGTGGATGCTCAGAATCTACCAATTCCGGCGCAGGCCTTATGACGGTAGTAAAAGGGGGACCCCATAGATACGCAACAGAGAGCCTGCTTCTTCTGCTATTCGGTACAGCCCTATGAACAACACTTATGCATCTTCCATTACTCAACACCTGCAATTAGCACTATTCACCAGAATTTATATTATGAGCATTTAATCCATCAAGCAACAGCTTAAATCATTAACAGTGCAATTACCTGTAGCAAGTCTCCCATATTCACTACTAATGAATTAGGGATAGCAGGCACGGTAATCCATCCTCCATCCTGCAGCTGAAAATGAAGACCTTCTACTTGGCCCTGGTAAAGGAGGGTGAGGAGAGTAGAGTCTGTATGAGGAGCCAATCCCATAGTTCGAAATGGCTGTGGAGATGGAGGATAATAATTCATCTGCAATGCTCCGAATGTTCCATCCCATTCAATATCACACCATTTGGTATCTCCTACGTTTAGTCCCAGGCTTCTACCTATCAACGAAATAAGCTTGACTGCCAACTTTTTCATATCCTGTTCATAATCCTCCTTTAACTCACTGCAAACATAATCCTCTTTTAGCTTTTCATTTCGTGTTCATAGTTCAACTTAACCCCTTACATTCATAATTTTAGCTTTAATAAGTGGTCCAATGTACATTCAATAATAAAATGCTCTTTTGATTATCACCATTACCAGAATTGGCGATAATCTTGAGGCCAAAGTTTCTTTGCATCTTCCTCTGGGGATCTCACCCATGTAAAACCCTCGGACCACATTGATTTTTTAAAGAACGATGCGATTCTTGCAACGCCATAACCTGAAATTCCATCTGGGGCTCGTTGTGCTTTGAGCTTTTGCTCTAGTGGCAGGGAAAACAGTCGGCGTCCATAACTCTCCATACCATCCAGTAATTTCTGCGATACGCCATGATTAACTACTAAGAAGTAGCCCTTTTCACAAGCACGGCCGACTTGGCGAATGATTTGAGCTTTTTGATTAATTTGTTCGAGCTGCAAGTCGATAACTGGCACAGACCCGTTTTCTCTGCAGTCTCCTGG
Source organism: Larix kaempferi (assembly GCA_027924585.1). Taxonomy (NCBI): domain Eukaryota; kingdom Viridiplantae; phylum Streptophyta; class Pinopsida; order Pinales; family Pinaceae; genus Larix; species Larix kaempferi. The sequence goes on along the minus strand of BSBM01000816.1, from coordinate 311,255 downwards.
CTGTTCGATGGGACGATCTTCCTCTGACCATAAATAGGATTCCGGTATCTCATCATGCATTGAACGAGTTGCAGGAACGGTCGTGTAAATATGAGACAGCGTGTTCATCTTAACAGCGTACCTATTTATCAAATTATGTTCGCAGCTGCCACAAAATTGCAACGGTTCATCTTAACAGCGTACCTATTTATCAAATTATATTCGCTGCTGCCCAAAATATGCAAGGAGGGATGCGCAGCGATGGTAATAAGCCAACGATGTCGAGTTTGCATGCGTTTTTCAATGAAGTGACTGCGAACAATGATTGGCTTTGCAGATTTATAGCAGCCATTCGTGGAGCATAAATATAAAATCCCATCCTGTGATTTAAGAGGATTAAGTATTGCAGTTTCTGTTTAACTGCATTCGATCCGGTAATTGGTTATTATTCATACGAAGTCCAAGTCAACTGTCATCTAATCTTATGGAACCTAATGCTAATAAAAACACAATATCAAATCCCAATAAAATCGATGAGAAACATAGGGTTCATCTTAACAGAGTCTTTCGGGGCTCCTCGGGGAACATCCTAAGGGCGTATGCGGGTTACCTTGGAACAGACAAAAAAATTGCAGTGGAATTAGCAGTTCTTGAAAGAGGTCTACACATTGATGTAAGTATATGATAAACCAATGGTGGAGGGATACTCGTATATTCTAGTCAATGCTCTCAAGCACCTGCTGAATAGAGCAAAGCAGGAAAACTGAACCAACAACTCGAGACTAGCCTCTGGATGTTGATCAAAGTATAGGAGGTTCATCTCAACATAGTACTTGTTCTTCAAAGTAGAGGGGAGTGATGAGAAATCCGTTGGGATACAGAATTTCTCTTTAGCAATATAAGATAAGTTAGTTACATTGAAGAAAGAAACCTAATTGATAGCTCACTTGCACATAAATTCCACACATGATATTAAGAATTGTGGGTATTTTTACAGCGGTAATTCTAATATATAGAGTTTAATATTTGTTATGAGATCTAACTTATTTCCTCTTTAAAAAAAGAAGTCAAAAGAATATCTTAACCATCTTCTAATAGACTTTATTAATAAATCATAAAAGAAATGTTTGATTTATTTACATATGTAATCCTTACATTCTAATGCCCCTTTTAAGGCTTACATGATTGAAAATAAACACATACAAAAAGACAACATAAATAACATTTTTCAAAAGCTGCATCTCTTAAAAAATAGTTCTTGGATTAGTAAGATTCCTTCAAGCTACTCTCTATTCCACCTAAAGGTATAGTGTCTCACTCTAATCTAAGTTCCAAACATTATTGGACATCATTAGCACTTGAAATGTCTTGTAGCCCCATAAAGGTATACTAAACTTCCAGATACTGGATCTCCCTTGAATTAGGATAATAATCCCCACATTCATATTTCATAACCCTAATGAACTATTGAACAACTATCTATCTTCCATAGCATCCATATCTTCAAGGCACAAGTCTCTTAAAGTGTGAAAGATTCCACTCCATTGAAATCATCACCCTTCTCAGAATTGGGTGGATCTTCAACTATGGCTACATCTCCTTTGACAAACTCGAGAGCATGAGAGCATGTGTTGTGTAACCCATCCTCTTGCACTTGAAGTCTGCCTCTAAATTTGAAAATATGATTCCTTGTGGTTTTGAGTTTGATGGGATAATTTTCCTTTATAAATGAACCTAATCATGACTCAGTTCCCTTCCTTGTTATGCCGATATAACATACCATCCATAAACTTGCATTTGATCCATTGTCTTTCTTGTTGAGAGAATGGATCAATTATCATAGTGGTTCAACATGATCATGGATGGATTAGATTGTGAGAGAGGTCATGGGATTCAAAACATTACGATATGAGAGATTTGAATAGTTGAACGAAGTTCCAAAGTCAAATTATATCTAGATCTTGTACTTGCATGCATATATATCTACATTTTAAATCACTATATTAAGTATATCTAAAGTACAAATGTCCATAAGTGTTTAAACAATCAACTTTAGATCATTAGCTATTTAGACTAGTACTTTAATTCCACTAAAAATTGTGTTTATTTGCACTTTTTAGCATTTTTAGCTCGTTGTCCACTACCTTGCCAGTCCAAAAACAGTGTGTTATGAAAACTTACGTCCTTGTTCATTTGTCATACTAACCCCCTTAACAAGTGGTTGCAATCTTACTTTGATTGTGTAGGTAAAAGCCCTCTTCCAAAGAATCCAAGAGACAAAATTTATACCATTTTCAATAGTTGTCCAAAAAAAATTTTGCTTGCTATTTTTAAATAGCATACAAACAATCAAAACGTGAAGCCTTGACCATCCGACAGTGCAACCCAATCCACTAGCCAAAAGAGGCATTTTCCTCTATCTTTCCTCTCAGCTCCTTTTTCCTGTTTTGTAAGATTGATTGTTGGCGACTAAGGACCAATAGGGTAATCAGCCCAATAGGGTAGTGGTGTCACATCCCCCTACCCCCCGAGTCATTTTTGTGTTTTTTTTTTGTATTTTTTCCACATGCATCTGTTTCCTAGCTTAAATTAGAGTGCATTTCAATTTGGTGCTCCAATTAATACTAACTTCAATATAGTCTAGGACTTACTTGTACGTCACTCAGATTTTTTAGACTTTTCTTCATCAACGTGGATGTCATTAGTAATTAGACAACATTTCAAGGTTGTGCCCAATGAGTTGAGGTTTTTCTCACCCAAAGGTGCATATTAGGTGACAACAAAACCCTCATATCTCAAAGAACCAATAAGTCATTGAGAAAAGAGAAAATAAAGCTAAAAAGATGTTGAATTTATACAATCATGATTTCTCTAAAATCCTTGAAAGGATCTATATAACACAGTAAGGCCTCAAAATATTTAAAAAAAAGTAAGTCTAACACTTGAAAGTTAATCTACTAAAATGGAATGTTGAGCAAACCACATCAGATGAGTAGGCCAAAGTATGTTAATACTTAATAAATAAGTATATTAATACTTAATAAAAAGATATATTAATTCTTAATAAAAAAGTAGATCAAAAAATAGTGTTTGAAAATTTTAGCGATGGAAAGTATTCTCAAGAAGTAGAAGTAGAGTTGCAACATTAAAGTAGGCCTTTTTAACACTTTGTAATGTATCAACTCAATAAGCGAACATACTTGACACTAAGCCATAAGATTTGGAAATATAATATTGGGAGTTTGATGATAGGAGAGATTGAAACATTCCCCTTATCTCTTCATGTTTCTTACACTTTTCAACTTGCCTTATGCCTTATCAATGGAATGCTCCTTTATATTTGAATAAGAAATCAAATTTTGTATTGATTTTATCAACTTACTTGTCTTCAAATTGTGTTTGTTAAAATACTTCTACCTTTCAATCTAAATTTATTGTTATATGTCTTAGTTTGAAAATGCTTACCATCCCCTCCTTTCTATCATTTAAAAGTTTGTCTTTAAATGCACTAGCATTTAATTTCTTTTTACTTGTCTTCATATTGTGTTTATTAGAACACTAATTCCCTTTAATCTAAATTGATTACTATATATGTCTTAGTTTGAAAATACTTTTCATTCCTCTTTTTGTCTAAGTAAAAGTTTGTTCCTTTTACTGATCTTCAAATTGTATTTGTTAAAATACTTAAACCCTTTAATATGAATTTATTGGTATATGTCTTAGTGTGAGATACTTCTCGTTACCGTTTTTATGTCAAGTAAAAATCCACCTTTAAATTCCTGGCATGATCATTAACAAACCTCTATCTATAAAGACCATCCCTAATGGTTGAAATACTTCTGGTTACCTCCTTTATGTCAAATAAAAATCGACCTCTAAATTCCTAGCATGATCATTAACAAAGCTCTATCTATAAAGACCACCCCCAATAGTTACCCAGATGAGTAAGGCAATGAAAAATTGGGTTTTTCAAAGGTTTGATTATTGATATATCCCAAACAACTTGTTTGCAAATATTGATATATGCCAAATTATTGATATGGTTGCCAAGATAACACTTAATTGACATATACTAATAGCGTTGGGTGTCTGTAACAAATTCCAAAAGATGATAAGGTAAGCCAAGGTATACATATGCATGATGTTGGGAGTTGAGGGCAAAGTTCATATTGTTTTTTTTATGGTTGGTAGAACTTGTAAGCCAATGTATGCATATGCATGATGTTGGGAGTTGAGGGCAAAGTTCATATTTTTATTTTTATTTTTTATGATTGGTAGAACTTGTATAACTTTTGAAGATATGTAAGGCAAGGTATGAACGTTGTTGAGAAAGAAGGGTATATTTTGCATGGCTATGTGCATAGATAGTAATATGTGTAAGGTATGAAAGCTGGGATATAGGTATGTGCATGGATACTTGAGTGTCTTAATTTTATTGTGTATTGGCTGCCATAGATTTAACATAGTTTAGAATTATTTTTTTAGTTTCCTTAAATTATATGAAAGAATAAGGGTAATACCAAATGTTTTTCAATTGATATTTCTTAATTTCCTCCACTTTACTTTTTAATAGAATGGTTGCTAGTTGTATGTAATTATGCAACTTTTTCTACATAAATATGCTTTATGATTTAATAGCATATTGTGTATGGTTACTAGTTCTATGTAATTATTTAACTTTCTTTGTTTTATATGCATTTAAGAATCTCTTGTGTATGGTTATTAGTTCTATGTAATCATTTAATTTGCATTGTGCATTATGCACTATGTATTGTATGTATATGTTATTTTTGTTGCAATTAGGAGTTTTGCTAGTCATAGTTTAGTATGTGATATAGAAAAATAAATATAGAATATCAAACAACTTTTGGTGTTAAAATTATCCACGTGCTTTATGATTTAATAGCATATTGTGTATGGTTGTTACTTCTAAGTAATTATTTAATTTTCTTTGTTCTATATGCATTTATATGCATTTAAGAATCTCTTGTGTATGGTTATTAGTTCTATGTAATCATTTAATTTGCATTGTGCATTATGCACTATGTATGGTATGTATATGTTATTTTTGTTGCAATTAGGAGTTTTGTTAGTTATAGTTTAGTATGTGATATAGAAAAATAAATATAGAATATCAAACAACTTTTGGTGTTAAAATTATCCAAATACAATGCCTCCTTGAATTGAAGAGCCAAGTAGGATCTAGACTAAATTACGAAATTCCCTTATAAATTGGGTTTCAATACATAATAATCAAGAATTCAGCTTGTATGTGAAGAAAAATATCTAGAGACGCCAAAAAATGCCTCTTTAACAAAATTCACATTGCACATGGTTAGGTTAAACATAAAACATCTTCATAATTAGGAGGTTGAGTATATTCATTGTATGAGTTTATTCAATTTATTATGCTTGCTTCATCCAAGTGGGTTGAGTTTCCTTCATTTTCTTGATACATTTTCCTACTTGCATACATGTAGGAATAAGGAAACTATAGTTTTGACTTGTGCTCAATACCCTTGAAGGAATTGGTGATGTTGGAAAAGAGCATATTAAATTGGCCCCTAAACTAGTAGGAAGAAAGGGAGGAGATGTTGTAACAACACCATAGTGGGGGATCTAAATGTTTATAAGGTCTTGGAAGAATCATGTATTATTTGAAATTTGATCAAGTGAATAGGGAAAAAAATTCCCCTATTCAAACTCACTATAGTTATGTGGTGCTTCTCCCTCCTATCCAACTCTTGCTGAAGTTTTTGTAGTGCCTTCTATTAGTTTTTTCATGCCTTGCCAATTGTTTTTGGTATTCTTTTTCTTGTCTTTCCCTTTCTCTTTGAAGTCTTTCGTGCTTTTGTTGTTCTTATACAACAATCATTGATGTCATATTCTCGACTACGAGTTCCTTATTCTTTTGTTTCAATTCCAAAATATCATTTTTCTTTTGTTCTGTCTTAACCAAGAGCATGATGCAAACCTCTGAAGTTAGTAATTGCAAACTCCTACTTAATCAAATAAAATTTGATGATCCTCTTTCTATTTTATATGTCACTCTCTCCAGTGGAATCTATATGAATTGTTGGACTAGTGGTCTAGCACTTGTCTAAATACAAGGATCATTTAGGAGCTTTGATTATTCTTCATTGGCTTCTTGATTTGGTTATCCATTTCCATCATCCACATACTAATGGACAATTTCATTGCTTTTAAAATGTGTTGACAATGAAGCCATGTTAAGGATTTCTTCATTAATGTTGGTAACAATATTTCTATTTATATTCATAATGTCTTATGCTAACCACTCATGCTAGGGTACTTGGCTTAGCAATGACATTTACTCACTAGGGCCTTTCATTGCTTGAAAACCTTCGATCATATTCAATTTAACAAAATTTGTATTTGGTTCATGTGATGCAATAGATTCCATATTCTCTTGATTTGTTTCATCATCATATTCAATAGCACTATCATGTTCATTATCGTCGCCTAATGGTTGATAGTGTCCTTGAGAGAGTCTCAACATGTTCATTGTAGCAACTTCAACTTCCTTGCCATGTACCTCAAAATATTGGATATAGCCCATGTCATTAACAAAAGCATCATAATTTAGTAGGCATATTCCAGTCCACTTAAATCCAACCTTTATATTTGAGGGTGTAAGATCCCTTTTTAAAGATTTACTACCAAGTTATGATCATTTAAACCTTTTCACCTCCATCCTTGAGTTTTTTTCTCAATCCAGCTAAAAAGATATGTCATGAACTTAACTTTGAAGACCAATGAGCCAGTAAAAAAGATTTTGGAATGGAAGTAAAATGTGCATATCAAAGGTGAAACTAAAATTAAAAGTTTTTTCAGAATAATTTCATGAGAAAAAAATACCTAGTAAATAAGTTAATCGAAAGCAAACCTATGTTATAAATAGAAAGTAGAACCTATTATACACCCTTTGCTACCCACTAGCAAACACATGTCAAGTGAAGTCATAGTGCTAATGTAACCATCCATGCATATGGTTGATGCCTTGAATATGACTCTCATGTTAGATAAGTGAAAAAATATGTTGTAGACTAGTAGGGAACTAGGTACAATCAAGATATGACTCATCTTTGGTGAAAAATACGAAGAAAAAAAAACTTGTTATCCTCAACCATTAAAATTTGACTGAAGTATGACTGCATCCATATTTCCATTCCATTGCATCAAAAAATAATATTTCCTTTCTAATGCAACTAGTTCTATAAATTTTAATCCCATGCACTTATCATGATAGAGACTAAATTTACCTTTTCTAGCAATGGTGAACTATTATTTTACAAAAATTGCAAATTCATCTCCCTCATCTCTTGCAATATCGACAAATTTAGATAAATTTTTGGTGTGCATCTTCCATTGTTGCATAGTTTTGAAGTATTTTTTGAACATGACATTTTTGGTTATGTGTAAATAGGGCATTCCAAGACTTTTCTACTAGAAAGAGGATTACTTGTTCAATACACATAAGGGTGTCAGGAAAAGGTGTGTTATTAAGGTTTTATTTGGTCGCATCTATAAGTACTTCCTTTTCAATCTTAGAATATACCTATGCTTGGGGACTATTAGATATAAATATTTTCTACTGCATTATCTATGATTGGTGAATCTACGTGTAAGAGTGTATATCTAAAATATATATCCTAAAACTGATTTCAAATCTCATCTAGCTTTAAATCTAATTTCTTACCTTCATCGTGCATTATATGATGGAATCAAGGTGAAGGGGTAAGAATGGAGAGTATTTCGGTAATATTTTTTCACTCTTCAAAATAATCTAGGAGAATATTATAATTTTCTTAATCGAACAGCTAGTCAGTATCTTTCAAATAAGTTTCTGCGGGGTCTTCTTTCGAGTCTATTTTCTCTTGTTTTAAGGGATTGTGAATAGAACTTAACTCTTTATTTTCAAATCCGTTGTCATAGAGATTGGGATATTTGGTTGCAGGAAACCTTAGGTTCTACAAAAGGTAAAACATCAAAGGCATGCAATGCAACTTTTCCATTGTTCGAAAAAGATGGTGAATAGGTATCCTTGACAATGGACAAATGCTCATCATATTTAGCTTATATATCATCCAAACTTGAAATACTTGGTTGTAAGTATGCTTCAAATTCTTTGAAAGGTAATTAATTATAAGTATGAAGTACATGTTCATCAATCAATAAATAATCAAAAGCATCTATAAGTTATGATTCCTCTCTCAAATTGCATAATCAAAATTTGAACAACAAAGGGCCAAAGTAAGACATTCACCATACAAAGGGGTGCATGGCAAAGAACCGACATGACTAGGTTTGTCAATCAGATTAACAATCAACCATGTTATTCACTTTAAATGAGTTGGTAGTTTATGTGCAATTCCTATCATTTTCTTCTTTTGTGCAACTTTTTGTTTATTAATTTTATCTCATAAGACACAACTTCATTACAAACATCCTTAACTTGACCCTTATTTTTAGCAATTTTTTATGCCTTTAATTAATTTTCAACATGTTCTTTTCATCCTCGAAATTTAAAGGAAACAAGTTTAAGGGGTACCTCTTTAGATAATTTTCAAGACTTATAGATTCCTAGCAATTTTCATTGAAATAAGTTATTCCCTTTCATAAAATGAACATAGCCATGGTTTTGGGAAGGGCACACACATACCATTTGTTAGAATATTGAGAATATGATAAATTCATACAACAATATAAAACATGTATAGCATGAGCTGATCTAGCCTCCTATCATAATAAGCAACAAATAACATGAACATGAATAAAATGGAGATAAGAGAATAGAAAAGAGAACACCAAATATACGTGGTAAAACCCCAAAATGAGAAACATCCATGGGAAGGTTGAAATCTTCTTAATCATCAATAATATCCAATCTTACAATAGAGCTCCCACACATGAGCAACACATCCCACTCCATAATCACATTACATGACACATCCTTGTGTTCATATGTGAATTATTGAATTCTTGATTATTTTACAATGACGCTTCACCTCATTATATACAAAGAGGTAATAGAGGAATTGCATCCAATAACACATGTGGGATATGTTAAAGTTACAGCATCATGAGTAATTCTCTAGGTCAATCTTGTGTGTCAATATTGAGCCTTGTGTGTTGAAGTGGTTCCTTATAGGAGCCCGACTTGGACTCAAGAAACTTGGAGAAGAATCTTGAGTTGGACTCAAGAATGGTTGAGCTTCATGTGTTGAGGCAAGTGCTTCTATGTCAAAGTGATGATGTTGTACAATCTTGCTAGTCAAGGCTAAGGTCTTGTGTGTCAAGACAGATCCTCATGTGTTGAGGTAGTGCCTCATGTGTTGAGGTGATGCTTTGCATGTTGAATCATGTATGGTGTGTGATGTACTACGAACTATGGTTGAGCTATTAAGTCTCCCCTAAGGACTGGTCACCCCTAGAGTGAATTAATTTAGCATACAACCACTTGGAACGATAGTAGGACAATATGATCACATCATTGGGAAAATATCCTTAGTATATTTGATATGATAATTAAGCCGTCACATGTGGACCATGCAGATAAGATAAGAGATAAAGATAAGACGTGATAATATTTGAGAGAATTCGAATTGCACATAAAATAATTAATTAAGAGAGAATTCAATTTGTGAAACTTTAGTGAAGACTTTAGTAAAGAGAGTTAACTAAGTGTTATTGCATGACGACACCTATGTTGAACTAAAAGACGACACTTATGTTAAACTAAAAGACGACACTTGAGTTGCGACACTTGCATGATGACACTTAAGTTAGCCACCTAACTAAGTGGGCAAGATTTCAGTTAAGGGACGAGTTCATCCTAAGACTTAGTTCAATGAGTTAGTGCACTGCATGAGAAGTGGGGTTGTCTTCTTCATGCAATATTGATACATCCATATGGAGGGCGATTTATCATGAACTCAGAAGATAAAAACAGAAGCCAATGCATGTGAAGAATATATAAATATGTTATATAGGATTGATGAATTCAATGTAAAGTGAATTCTCTTCTCCCTTGAAGGAAAGGCGCTTCTCTTTGTGGAGGATATTATTTTGAGTCTCTCTTCCTTATATTTCTCTTTCTCTGTAATTGCACCGGGGCTACTTGATGTAAAATGCATTCTCTGTTATCTATCAGTATACTAAGGAAGGTTTTGTTGGGGTTTTATCCCTCAAGTAATAGAGGGTTTCCCAGGGTAAATTCATGTGTCGAATGTGATTGAATGGGATTTCTTATGTTCATTATTATTATTTGATTTAAAGGATTATTGCAGCACCAAATTAAAGATCTAAAATTAACATGGTATCATAGCTCAGGTCATGAAAGAGTTAAGTTTAGCAATCAAGCTTGAGCATACATAGATCTTGAGTGTGCATAGTACTTGAAGAATTATGGCTTTAATCTCTGTAAGACCTTAAGACCGTCTTGAAGGAACTTTGAACTTCAATACTTGGAAGGCCAGGATTCTAAATATACTGTAAGAGCATGATTTGGATGGATATGTATCTAGTGTTGTTGAAGAGCCTACTACTAATGTAGGGCGCACCAAATTCAAGAAGAATCAAGCCAAGTCAAAGAAGATTATTTATGATTCCATGAAAGACAACTTGATGCACAAGATTACTGCATTGAAGAACGCAAAGGAATGCTTCGACACTTTGACAAATCTTTATGAGAAGAAGGCGCCCAATCAAAAGAGAGCATCGAAGAAAAAGCTTCAAAAACTGAAGATGGAAAAGGATGAATTTATGGCTTCCTTATTCACAAAGGTCTCTCAAGTAAGAGATCAACTCATGAGCATTGGTGTGATAGTCGATGATGATGGTCCCATTCAGACTGTTGTCGATGGTCTTCCCTCCTCATGGGAGACATTCTTGGCTGCTGTAAATGGTCGAGAAGTGCAACCTAACTTTAAGAGGTTGTGGCATTATTTCCTACAAGAAGAAGGGCGAATCCAGAGAAAATATACCACCTCCAAATAAGAGAACCTCACTCTTACAGCATAGATGAAGAGAGGTAAGAAATCTCACAATAAATTCTCTCATCAAAAGGAGAATGATTTCAAGAACTTTGATACATATAGAGTTAAATGTTTCAATTGTAATAAGAAGGGTCATTATGCAAGAGAATGTCGTGCAAAGAAAAGAGGAAAGTTCAAGCCTACTTCAAGGGTAGGTTTCATGTTTCTACTGCTATAGAAGATGAACCTACAAGAAAGAATTCATTCGATGATCAAGAGATGAGGAAGGAATACTATCTTGTCTTGACCCTTTCAGGATCCAGTACCACTAGTGATGAGACATGGCTGGTGGAAATTGGTGCATCCAAGCACATGAATGTATATAGGAGTGTTATCTCAGATCTGAAGGAAAAGAAGTTTTCCTGTAAGGTGGAGCTTGGAGATAATACCACCTATTCGATCCAAGGAGTTGGATCCACTTCTTTCAGTTGGATTCAAAATATGTACTGCATGTGGATGAAATTACGTTTGTCCCCGGATTGAAGAAGAACCTCCTATTTGTTTTGGTTCTAGAATATAAAGGATTCAAAGTTATCTTTATGGACAACAAAGCGCTCTTGTGGCCTAAGCATGAAGACTGGAACTCTGCATCGGTGATTGGAGTTAGAGAGGGAGGTATCTATAAAGTTCCTGGAAAACTCATTCAAGCCATGATCCATAACACAGTCAGTCCTTGTGAGTTGTGGCATAGAAGGCTTGGTCATCTCCATTTCAAAGCGCTACCCAGATTTGAAAAGATGGTGAAAGGTATGCCCATGTTTAAATATGATTTTGATAGTGTTTGTAGAGGTTGCACTCTTGGAAAAAACATTAAGAAGAGTTTTCCAAGTAGTACCAAAAGATCCAAGGGGATCCTTGACTTGATTCATTCCGGTCTATGTGGTTCTATGTGTGCACCCTCATTGAGTGGTTACTTGTATTATGTGTTTTTCATAGACGACTTCTCTCGCAAGTCATGGGTTTATTTTATGAAAACAAAGAGTGGAAATTTCAACAAGTTTCAAGAGTTTAAAGCACTGGATGAGAATCATACTAGAAAACACCTTCATGCTTTGAGATCTGAAAATGGAGGAGAGTTTGAGTCCCATGACTTCAATGACTTTTGTCAATATGTAGGGATAAAAAGACAACTGATTGTACCCTACAACCCACGGTAAAATGGGATTGTTGAAAGAAAGAACACAACAATATGTGAGGTTGCAAAATCCATGGTGTGTGATCAAGATCTACTCAGATCCTTATGGGTAGAATCCTCCAACATTGTTGTTTACATTTAGAATATAATCCATCTTGCTATCTTGGGAGAAAAGACTCCTGAAGAGGTTTTCACTAGTGAAAAACCAAATATTGGACACTTGAATATTTTCGGTTCTCCTGTTTACATTACATACCAAAAGAGAAGAGTACAAAGATGGAGCCATCCAAAAAGAAAGGAACATTTGTTGGATATAGTGAATCCTCCAAAGCCTATAGAATCTATGTTCCAAGACAAAGGAACATTGACGTCAGCAAAGATGTAGAATTTCATGAAGAGGTTTCCTTCAAGCGCTCCAAAGAACTCCAGTGTGATTCAGATATGGAGGAGCATGATACTCCTATGATGGAGGATCCAGTTTCTGATTCTCCCCTTTCATATGGTTAGAGGGAGAAGCTAGATGAGTTCGTAGATCCACTTGATCCTGAAGAGATATAAGATATGATAGAAAGATATCTTAACGAACCTCTTGCTAAGAGGATATCTGCATGGTGTCGAGACATTCTACAAGAGGAAGAAAAACATGGAGAACCTCCAGGTTGTTACGGAGAAAATATTTCTATGGATTGGGCTAGAACCACAACAGATAAAGTGACACCAAAAATCAACTCAATTCCCAAATATGTTATATAAACATGAACTGCTAACAATAAAAAAATAAGACCCTTACCTCAACTGGATGTCTGAAGAAGACCACCGTTGAGTTCTCAATCCAATGCTCTTCACCTGCAACTTGTACTCAACAACCAAGGCATACAAGCATATAAAATGTATATAAATTGTTAGCACATAATCTAGTATAGTCCATGAACATATTAATCAAATACACCCAATGAAAATAATATAAACATTTGCAACATGAATTGGACGAGAAAAGAGTATTTCTATTAATATAATAAATAGAAGTACATAGTGACAACCTCCTGTTGGAAACTCGTCGGAACCAAGAAACTAAGTTCCTTCACCTAGGCCTCCACCACTTCAATCCTCCATACAATGGCAAACTCACAAGTTCAAGGAGTAATTGGGTTCCTTCTTCACAAGATAGGAAAGAGCTTAGGATATGAAAATAAGAGAAGTTCAATCTTATAAGGACAAAGGGATGTAGACTCAAGGCATGGAAATGGGGCAAAATTTCTCTAGAGTTTACTTGATCTCCAACCTCCCTCCCAAATGCTTCACAATAGCTCAATATATATTCCTCAAAGGAGGTGGAGGGTCGAATTGGAGCGTTTTACAATATATAGAATGCCAAGAATCATAACAGTCGTGACTTGGAAAGGAAACTCAAAATATTTCTAATTTTAAGCATGAAACCCGATGTACGCAAGCTATAGTGGTGCAATATGCGTATATGTGTGATGTAGTATTGTTGACCCATGTACATCAACACAAATATGGTTTTGGGGGGTTTTAATTGAGAAAGAGGGGTAGGATGAGTCTATAGAGGGATAAGGTAGGCCATCAATGCATGTTGCATAGGATGTGGCAAATCATGCTATAAAACAGGATCATCCAGAGAGAGAAAGAGACCTAAAAAAATTTCAGGATATGTAGAACAAATGAGTCACATTAGTGATTCAAAACCCTCTACCTATGAGGAAGCCTCAAAGCAACAAGTATGGAAAGATGCCATGGTAGAAGAATACAAATCTATCATGAAGAATGATGTGTAGGAAGTGGTTCCTAAACCCGACGAGAAGTCAATAGTAACTTCCAAGTGGCTTTATAAAATCAAGCATGCAGTTGATGGAAGTATTGAAAAGTATAAAGCAAGGTTTGTGGCCCGTGGTTTCTCATAGAAATAAGGGATAGACTATGATGAGACATTTGCTCCTGTGGCCAGTTACACTACTATCCAAACCATAATTTCCCTTGCTTCAGTTTTGGGTTGGAAACTTCACTACATGGATGTGAAGACCGCCTTCCTCAATGTTGAGGTTGGGGAACAGGTTTACATACAACAACCTAAAGGGTTTGTAATTCATGGGAAGGAGTCCCATGTATGCAAACTTAATAAAGCCTTGTATGGGCTTAAGCAGGCCCCTAGGGCTTGGTATTCAAGGATTGATAGCTATTTTTTTGTTATCTCAGGCTTCTCCAAAAGCAAAGCTTGTTTATCGGACAATCCACTCGAGCGAACGCGAGCCGGATCTCCTTAGCCCAATGTGAGTCTAGAACAAATAAGTTAGGCTACGAATGCATTTCCTAGATCTACTTAAGGATCTAGTACTAGATGTTTTACCTTTCACTTCTCTATCCATTCTCCTAAATGTTGCTCCACGTCTCACGGTCGTCAAATCCAAGTTGCAAGACCTGTCAAGACAAGAAACAAGAGAAACAAGTAAAGGGAATCTATACAATAAGAGATCTAAGTGAACAGTTAAGCATGTAAACTACTCAATATAATTACACACATGAACAATATTGGTGGAAAGCATTTGTATTACTGTAAAAATAGGGAAGTACATAGCAGAGATATAGAACTAGAACCAAGGCTTAACGCTGCAGCCCTTGTCCAACAAAGCCATTTGCCATTTCCTCCTAAGGAAGCTTGAGTCTCTCAAGGATGAGTACATATCTCTCAAGAGTGATTTCACCAGCATGTAGACACCATAGACTTCCTCCCTTTGGAGAGGGGTAGAGCTTCTCTTATATAGGACTAAGTGGATAGGGTATGGATAGGATAGGTTGAGATATGGTAGGAGAGATATAGGGGATCCTCCCAAGGTGTTAGGAATCAAGTACCAACTCCCCTAGAGGTTAGGGATAAGGCCACAAGTCAGCAAGTTTCGAGAAGAACCTCGAAGAAGCTATTTTTTCCCATTAACTGACTTCATCACACCATGCAATGAAGCAAGCTGCGATGTTGCATGTTGCATGAGTGCAACCTGCGACGACCTCTCGAAACCTGGTACAACTGGGTATAAATCCTCCCAGGTTAATTACTGAGTCAAGATATCTTCAAAGGCGTATACACTGAATCTCATGATGGGTAGATTTTGGGTGTAACAGAATGCCCCCCAAAGCATGAAGCTGTTGAAGATAGACAAGTGAAGTGCTTTGATAGAAGAAATGGCAATAGACTTGTTGGACAAAGGACACTGTTGCAGTACAACTGACTCTGAACTGACAATCTCATATGAAGTACAACATGGCTGCCGACCAATACAATGCAGATCCATGGTAGTAATGACTGACTAAACACAATCATGGCTACTAGACACAAGCGTAGATCCATGATGAGATGATAACACAGCCACGACCAATACAAATGTGGATCCGTGTGATATAACTCGATACAAACTCCATCGCAACCTGGGTAAAACATGACTCCCCAGGGTCTTCAAGCTGAACTCACAATGATACGAATCTATCCATGTGATTACAAATGTCTTGACGTCGAACATGGTAGAAACCACTTGATTACCGGCCATTGATATAAACCGTTAACAAGTGCGAGGGAGATCACCATTCATGTCAATGATTCCCAAGGTATCATAGTACATATCATCGAGCATGAATAAATGAGTTGAAGTCAAATGCAAGACGAAATCTTTCAATCAAGAGTCAATGATGTAAACTCATGTTGAAAGCAAGGTAACCTGCCATTGAGGCATGCAGGGCCAAGGTACTTGATTGGTTTCTAGATTCAATCCTTGGATGATGAGTTGAAGTCGACAAGGATGAATCCGTCGAAGGAGGTCCATGATGAATCCCCCATCAATCGACATGAAACACGACAAAAATGTATAGAGTAGATCGGATGGTACAGTAACATGCAAGACTGACTTAGAGGAGACCGACATGATTGCGGGTGTACTGAATGCAGATGATAAATGATGGACATATTCTTGAACATGGGCATGGCATGACTTGGCAGTATTGACATGATGAGTGTGACACGAATTCCTAAGGCGACTGATGATGGAAGCTTTCTTTGAATGATTCAAAGGAGTAACAAGACTCAGGAAATAAGTGGAACTCAAGGACAAACGAATGATCCAAGTGTTGTATGCAAATGCAGATGAGTGCCATGTTCAAGAACGACTACATACTGCCACTAACAAGGTATGTAACACAAAAGCTTTCCTTTTTCCCCATCATGAACGATTAGTGCCTCATGTGTTTTTTACGAGCTTGATGAGGGTAACCAAATGCTCGGTATAGCTCTTCTCATAGATGAGTCCAATCCAAAATATTTTTTGAACCTGGGATAGGAGGGGTTCGTCCCATGGTGGGCCCTTCAATGTAAGAGTTTAACGAATCCATAGAAGGTAAACTCGATCGTCATTTCATGTTTAGAGAGTCTGAAAAGATCTAAAGAAGACTCAAATGGTCCTTTTTCGTAAAGTTAGCCTCATCACCCAAAAAGGGTAAAACAACGCGGGAGAGGACTCTTCCATCCATGATTGGCTGGAGTATACATTTTTTGTAACTAGTGCCCCCCTGGTCCGAAAAAGGGGTAAACTATCACCAGGAAGACGACCATTCAAATTCTTTTACAAGCGTGAATGTGACAAGTTCGCTTGGAAATCTTTTCATATTTTGAGATCCTGAAAAGAGCTTAAAGATAGACTCTGAGGGGTTCCTTTTCTGTAGGAGTTTAACCAGCACGGAAAAGTGATAAATCGTAACTCGGTAACGTATTCTCATAGTTTCAAGAGCATGAGAAAGAACAAAGAGTAAGCTCATTAATTGCAATCTATGAAAAAATGGGTGAAGGACAAAAACTCACAAGGGGTGTTCATACCTGAAATGACCGTTCCAATATGAAAATGACGTAGAAAGGCACTTCACAACTCCTGCACACTCGGAAACTAGGTTAAATAGTCAACCGAATGTTCAAATATGATAAAACTGATCCAAACTATAGCAAATTGCATAATGGCATCAAATATTTGAAAAAGGAATATTCCATTTTGTTCTATAAATAGAAATAAAACCAAATATAGTCACCATTGTTCTATTTGCCAAATTTGGGAGGAATAGTGCCATTTGCTGCCAGATCTTCACTTGTCGATTCTGGGAGCTACGATCAACCATTTTGCCTACCGTCAAGAATAGGTAACCCTAAACTTCAGCTAGCAAAATCGTAGTGGTTTACAATTTTGATTTTCAGTCATTTTTTGGGGTTTTGAGTTGATTTGGGAAGGGCCATTGCGCCCTCGGCTCGTCGTAGTTGGCCTTTTCGGGAACTGCGATGAGACCGTGTCATCGCAAATGGAATATACATGGACTGCGACGATGTTTCCCTGTTTGAAAAAATGGGGTGTGACGACGGCGACGTCCATCCCCAAACTCAAACAAAACTCAAAAGAGGGACTTTCAGTGGGTGAAGCAAGACCTAACACTATTAAAAACTCCTTGTTGACAGGTTCCAAGCATCCAGAATGGCGGGAAAGGGAACATGAATTAGATGATGAACAAGCTGCAAACGATCCACATTGTGTGGAAGCTTTGATAAATTGTGGGCTTCTCAAGTTCTTCCGCATTCAAGGGATGAGATCCCAACTTCCACTATTGATCCACATGGTCCAATGTTGGGATGCGTCCCAGTAGCACTTCATGATTGGTGAGCATGAGCTTCACATAGATGTGGAAGACATCTATTTTCTGACTGGTTTGTCCTGAAGGGGGGACAATGTAACACTCATTGGATCACGTGGGAGTGATCGAACTGTGGAAGATTTGATCCGACAGCATTCTGGTCCCAACGCCCGTGCATCTAGTGGGAATATTTGCATTAAAGATGTATGGGAGCACCCATTGCGGGCCATTCTATTCACCATTACGAGGATGGTGGGGAGCCAAGCTCCTCACCTAGCCACCAGAGCACGGATGCTTTATGTGGAGGACTATTTGTCTCCAAAGATATTCAACTGGTGCGAGGGGGTCCTCGCAAACGTGCGAGCTCAGCTGACAAAGTGTTGGCAAGGAGAGCTCAAGCAGTTCGGCTATGGTTCTATAGTGCTCTTGTTCTTGCTGGAACGGGTTCCCCTTTTGCATCCTCACGTACCACTAGAGGATAGGGACCTTAGAGATCCACACATGGCCAGGTGGACCGATGTGATGGCTCGACATGGTGGGGGTCCTATCATCGGATTCCCTCCTAAGTTCTTCACTTGGTTGGCAGGCCAGTTACTGATGGTGGAGGACTTTCCATATAGTGGCACCGACTTTACAGATGACCCAGACTTGCCGCTTCCTGAGGGAGCAGCATGGGGATACCTCGGTAAGAACAAATGACCCTTGAACTTTTTAAGTTTTGTGCATTTATGATTTTTTTGATATAGTGCTGACAGGTGAACAACATGTGTGTGTAGATGTGGGGCCTATAGGACCAGTGGGGACCTCTCTTCTGGCTAGGAGAGAGAGAGGAGAGGGAATGATGGCGGATCCACCTGTGCATGCTGCCATCGCAGAGATGGACAGAGTCTACGCCAACCTGAGTGGGTTGACACTGGTTGTTCCTGAGCCAACGGTAGATGAGGTGCCGCGGCCCATGCAGGTGCACACAGTTGGAGCGACTGCACGCTTCAACGCACTGCTCTGCAAGGTTGCGAGAGCAGTGGACTGTTTCTAGACTCAGCCAGCTAGGGCTGCTAGACCACCTAGGGTTGTACGGGACAGGCTATAGGCCACATATTGTCATTGTGTGTGTACTGAGAGCTTAGAGGCCTCAGATTTTGTACTACTGAAAGCTGCGAAGCTTCAGATTTTGTAGAGATTTACTGAAAGCTATCGGGCTTCAGATTTTTGTATCAGCACTACCTTTTTGAGATTATATATATATATAGACAGTCCGGTGATTTATACATTATGTGTTTCAAAAATTAATGATGTGATCTTGTTTATATGCTTGCTTCTATACAGTGCATAATTTACATGTTGTGAATGCTTTTACATGTTATGAGTATCATGTGTGTGCGATGTACCAATCTAGAATGAAGTTGGCCATCGGGTCAGCAACTGTGTTTAACTCTCGTGGAATGTGCAGGTATTGAATGGTTTCAAATGACCTTTCCAAGAGACGAACCCGTCTAAAGAGACGGAGTAGGGTAGGATCACGGATAGCGTAAACCTGGTTAAGATGGGAAACCACCAGTTGAGAATCCATGTGGATGACAATGTGGTTCATACCCAAGGAAATTGCATCGGTTAACGTTCCAACTACCGACAGATACTCTGCGGCATTATTGGTTGCGAATCCAAGGCAACTTCCTCCTGAACTGATGAGCTCGCCTGTTGGGGAATACAGTACCCAGGCTGCCGAGGCAAGGTTATGGGTATTCCGGCTGGCACCGTCCGCGAATCCATAGCATGTTGCAATCTGCACACGCAGACAGAACATGGTATGAGAAGCGAAAACAAGATCTAAAGACACTCAGAAACAAGTGCGTTACACCACACAAAAACACACAAGCACGCCATGTATAGTATATACCAGAAAATCTATGCATGAGAGGGTCAGGCATAGTACCTCTTCAGGTAAATCCCATTACGGGATTCACCCAAAGATATTCTGTCATAATCTTCAAGCTCGTAAGCTCCCTTTTCCAAAACACGTTTGATGATGTAAGGTCCATGCCACATGGACTTGAACTTTCCTGCTCCTAGTTTGTCATGTTTCTGGTCATACGTGAGGACTAGGTCGCCCTCATTGAAGATACGGGGTTCAACTGACTTGTCGTATTGAGCTTTGATGCATTTCTTGTGTGCTTCATTAGCAAGAGCATCATCTCGGCGAGACTCGTCAAGTTTTTCTAAGTACAAGAAACGTTCGTCCTCGACAGTAGTGTTAGGAAGAAGTTAGACATCGAGTTGTAGAGATAGAATTTCGCACTCTATAGGGAGGACAGCTTCCAATCCATACACCAATTGGAAAGGAGTGAACCCTGTGGCAGTTTTAACGGAGGTTCTGTAGGCCCATAATGTTGAAAAGAGCATATTATGCCAGTTGGACTTGTGCATAGCTACCATCCGTTGGACCATAGTTTTCAAGACCTTGTTAATGGCCTCAACCTGTCCATTGGACTGCGGGTAGTAGGGTGTTGAGTTTTCATGTCGAAAACCCAATCTATTGCTTAGTTCATCAACTATATGGTTTTGAAAGTGAGAACCATGATCGATAACTATAGCCCGAGGAACTCCAAACTGCATTATTACATGATTCAACATGAAGAGTGCGGTTGTTCTGCCGTCGTTTTGGTATGTAGGCATTGCCTCGGCCCACTTTGTGAAGTAATCCACAACTATGATGATGTAACTATGCCCCCCGGCCAAGGTAGGCTTACAATGCATAAAATTGATGCCCCATTTTGCAAAGGGGCCCACGGCAATAACCGGGTGTAACGGGGCGGGATGGGTGCGCTTCTTCGTATGGAAGTGTTGGTATGGAGGACATCTTTTCATGGCCTCAATACAATCTTTGAAGATAGTAGGCCAGTAATATCTTGCGCGCAAAATCTTCTGGGTTGTAGCCATCCCAGAGAGGTGACTGCCACATGCCCCAGCGTGATAGTCATTCATAACGTGTTCAGCTTCATTGTGAGTTAGACAACGTCGAAGAATGGAATCGATGCCACGGCAGTACAAAGTATCACTGATGATCAAATAATATTTTGCATGGTGACGAATTTGACGACGGTCATCTCAAGAGAGTTGAGGGTTGAAGCGTTGGGTTTGAATATATATAAATAAATATCTCCATACCATGGATCGGTCGTACTGATGAGAAACAATGACTCATCCGGAAAGGAGTCATTGTGCTCAACTTCTACATCGGCACGGGGAAAGTCACAAATTAGCTCAGCAAATACCAAGGACTTTTTGGACTTGGCTTTCTCGAAAAGAAGATCGAAATCTTACAGTATCACGATCCAGCATGAATAATTTCCCCCAAGCACCTGACGTGTCAGTACGTGGTACATGGGGTTCGATTCTGCGATGATGGTGGTGGTGCAGAGCAGGATGTAGTGTCGAAACTTTTGGACAACGATGACCGCCGTGAAAGCAAGTTTTTCGACATGTGAATATCTAGTTTCAGTGTCAGTGAGACCCTTACTTACATAGTATATTACATGTTCCTGGGCGTTTTGATCTTCCTGTACCAAAACCATAGCGATAGTGGTAGTAGAAGCAGCGAGATATAAGATGTAATCTTGGAAATAATTCGACAATTGGATTACGGGGGCATGTGTGATGGCATGTTTGATGCTATCGAAGGATTTTTGAGCTTGATCGTCCCAAATGAACGGGACGTCCTTCTTAAGAAACCTCATGTACCCCTTAGTCTTTTCCGCGAAATTACAAACAAAATGTCTTAAATAAGTCACCTTCCCTTGGAGACTTTGAAGTTCCGTCACAGTGGTGGGAGGTGGGAGGTTGATAATGGCTTCCACCTTTAAGGGATCAATGCGGATCCCATCCTTCGAGACTATAAATCCTAAGAGGCATCCGGATTCAATGCAAAAGATACACTTGTGAGGATTCAGACGGATGTTGTACCGTCTGCATCTGAGGAAAATGGCCATCAGATGATCGATGTGGAACTCACGCTGCTTTGAATGAGCAGGGAGATAATCCAGGTAAGGTTCCACAAAGTCCTTAATATCATGGAAGGCATACGACATGGCTCGGTGGAATGTGGCACCAACGTTTTTAAGGCCAAACGAGAGTTTTCGATATGCAAACGTCCCCCAAGGACAGATGAAAGCCATCTTATGTTGCTAGGCTGGGTTGATCTCAATCTGGTTGTAACCAGAAAAGCCATCCATGAATGAAAAGATGACGCTTCCGGCACAATTGTCGATAATCTGGTCAATGAATGGGTCGGGTAATTGTCCTTTGGACAAGCCTTGTTAAGGTCCCGATAATCGACACAAACGCGAATGGTGCCCTGTTTTTTGTTCACAAGGACGACGTTTGAGGCCCAATCCGTCAACGGGACAGGATAGATGAAGCCAGCCTTTAAGAGCTTTTCAATTTCTTCCTTGATTGCTGCAGTATTCTGGGGGTGTACCAGTCGCAACTTTTGACGTACAGGTTTGATGTCGGGATAGGTCTTTATCTCATGAGAAACAAATCGCGGGGTCTATCCCAAGCATCTCTTCATAGGACCAAGCAAATATGTCTTGAAATCGCTTGAATAAGGCCGTACCCATAGCTATTTCTTTAGGGGAACACTTCTGGCCTATGCAAATGTGTTCCACTACACCAGGTTTTACCGAGATGTCTACCGGGGTGGCAGGCTCAATGTTGGCCAAGTTACCCTCAGTGTCTGAAAGACATGTAAGTATGGGAGAATGAGGGAATGGGTAGATATCCGGGAAAAATATGGTGTGAATGTTGTTCTCTATGTACTCCAAAGGTGGAAGAAAAGAGGACCTATGGTGAAGGTCATCCCACGGGCCATCATCAACATTCATAACTTCCATGATGGACTCATCTGAATAAAAAGTCTGAAGTAAGAGGTCGGGTAGGGATGATTCCCGTTGTAGAGAACAAGATGGGGAGTCCATGGTTAGGTGGTCCTCCGGTACTGATTAGATAGCCTCGTAAATACATTTAGCGGGTGAAAGAGGCATTACGTCTCCAATCAGGTGTGTTGTGGCTTCGTCTGGTACAAGCCAAGTATCAGTAGAGCGAGGTGAAATCTCCGCAGAGATCATGTTCACCGAGGAAACATGATTAGGGGGGTCCGAAATGGGAAAAAAGCCCATGAGAAATGAATCTTTCAAAAGGCCAACCCCTATACTCTCATACTGTTTTGACGTTTGTCCAATGGAAGGAACATGGTCACCAGGATGAGTAGTAGTGTCCAGCGTGCAAAAATCTAATTGGTCAATGGTAACAATTCGTCCTTGGTGGGGGAATTGCACCGTGCGGAAGAATGAAGAAGCTACCGCCTGCATGGCGTAAAACCAATTGCGACCAAGCAAGAGATTATAGTCTATTGGGGCGGAGACCACTTCTACATTGATGGTTACGGTCTTTCCACCTAGCTTGACTGTGAGAGCTTGTAAGAGCCCATGAGGTTGAAAGCCATGCCTGTCGAATGCTTTCAACGTGGTGGGAGAGTGATTCAATTCGGGAGAGCCGATGGCTCTCCAATAGGCGATCGACATGACATATGTAGAGGCACCTTCGTCCAGAAGGGTATGATGGACAATTTTTCGAGCGAGGTTTGCAGCTACTTGAAATGCGAGCTGATGGGAAAGCCTTGGCTTGAAATGGTCAAGTCGGAACATGATGGTATTCAAAGAATTAGGGTCAACTGCACTGATCGTTGCGAGGAGAGTTTTGCGTTGATTGGGACAATTCTGCAAAACTTCCAACGTGGAAATGGTGCAAGGGGCTTGTGCCAAGTCTTCTATGATATTGTAATTTTGTGCTACCCGAGCATTAGGATTAAAAACAACTTTTCTAATCGTGCCCTTGGGCGGTCGCAATATCGAATTGAAGGATGGCTTCTCAATGGTGAGAGAAGTTGATGGTACAGTGACATCAGGTAAGGAGTTGGAAGCTTTTTTAGCATTACTCCCAATAGGTTCCTTCGAAGGGACCATGTTGTATGATTGTGAGTGAGTGTTCAAATTTATCATCTCATTTCACACCATGAGAACATGCGCGGTATTGGATGATTCCCCCTGGGTTGGGGGAGGTTGAGCAATCATCTACTGCTTTTGAGTGGGAAACAGATCGTTGAGGACTGCGGGAGTGGGTTTGCCCCTAAGAAACTTTTGGACTTCGTCTCTATGGGGACACTCCTTAGAGAAGTGATCATCTCCACACAGTAAACAAGGATATTTTAGCTTTCGTTTCTGTTGGCGTCATCAGGAGTGCTCTTTTGTTCCTGCTGGGCAGAAGATTTCTTAGGTTTTCCCTTGTTTTTCTTCTTACTGCCAGACTTCTGAGGTGAAGCTGATGAGACAGAATTCACTTCTTCAGTAGCAGCAGGAGCGAGTGACTTGGTGGTGCTGAGACCAGCCTGTGTTGGTAATGGGGATGAACCTTGGGGGTTCGAAGAACCAACAGTTTGATGAGGAGGTTGGGTGTGAAGGGATCCGATGATGCCATCAGCTTGGGGTCCCTTCAGTGGTTTTGCAGGATCGTTAGCATCACGGGGTGCGTCGGGAAGAATATCAAACAAAGTGACAGATTGAGTGTAGACTAAGTCTAGTACATGGGCACTCGCGATGGTTTGTTCTTCAGTGATAGCACCTTGCATGGAAACATCTCTTGCTATGACAGGGATGACCGACTTCGTAAACCAGCCTGCTAGGAGTTGATCTGGAATGGGAGCTTTGATGAGACAACATCTCCTTCGCCACTCATGGATATGATCGGAAATATGAGTAGCGGTATTCTGATGGATCGAGGTTAAAAGCTCGGTACTAGTTTCATACCGTATAGGCAGCTAGAAATGAGTTAAAAAGTTCATGGCAAGAGAGCCAAAATCAGGAAAAGAGTGGGGTGGCAACTCAATGTACCACTTGGCAGCCGAATCGGTGAGAGTCCTTTGAAACAATCTAAGACGAATCGAGTCGTCCATTAAGGAATTAGATGAACACCATAAATGGTAAGTCATCACATGGTTTTTAGGATCTTCACCCGGCTTGCCGTCAAATTTCAGGATATCAGACGGAAGTTTCACTGGAATAAGTGGCCAATTAGTTCTGTGGTAAATGGGGTCATTGGTTAAACGAGATAGGTCAGGTAGGTCCAAGGTATCCAAAAAGGGCAGCCGTGGACTAGGCTGCATGTATTGATAATATGGATAAGGCATGCAAGGACCAGTATGACCGTAAGGTGTAGCAGGAGGAAACTGATCGTAGGGGGGTGTGTCTCCCAGACCATAAGGGGGTACGCCACCATAAGGTGGTCCATTCCAATAAGGTGGGGGTCCACCTCCACCACCGAGAGGAGGTGGAGGTCCGCCTCCACCAACGGGAGGAGGTGGGGGTCCATAACCATAATAAGGCGATCCGCCATCGCCTCCACCTGGAGGGGTTGGTGGACCACCTCCGCCGCTAGAAGGATGGGGGCGCCCCCCACCTACGCCTCCGGAAGGATGAGGGTCTCCACAGCCGCCACCGCCACCATAGTAATTAGGTCCTCCACCACCTCCTCCTAGAGAGGGTGGTGGACCACCTCCACCACCAGAAGGGAAATGTCCTCCTCCACCATAATAGGGTGGTCCCTCGCCGCCTCCGCCTGGAGGGGGTGGTGGACCATTCTTGCCACCGTCGGAAGGGTGAGGGATATTGTTAGGAAAATGAGGTGGGCCTCCACCAAAGTTAGGTGGGGGGCCGTCGCCTCCAACAGGAGGTGGGGGAGGACCGATCGGGGGTGGTAGTGCTTGAGGGATAGTCGGTTGGGGTATGTGTTGCAAAACAGGCTATTGCCCCCATAGAGTGTATGGATTCCCGGGATAAGGTATCCCGTATGGTGCATTTTCGGGATTAGATCGGCTCGACGTAGGGTTAACAAAACCTAGATATGCTTGACTCCATGAGGGTAGGGTTACATTAGACGCCCCCCCAACATGAGATAATCCCATGGTGGATGGTCTAGCGGGTTGGGGAGGTCCAACGGAAGGTCCGTTGGGGATTCCACCGCCTACGTTCTAGTTAGGAAATGGGGGTTTCCCCCTAGCCACAATAGGTTGACCATTATTCAAAGGTTAAACCAACGTAGGTTGTTGATTAGCTACCGTAGTAATAACATTACCAATGGGATAATCCATGGGAATGGAATATCCTCCCCTTGAATTTTGAGGTGGGGGAGGAACTGGTAAAGTAACCGTGGTAGTAATAGGTGTGTTGGACTGTTGTCCTTCCACCGGTTGGTTCACTTGAGGTGTAGGACTGGAATCTTTTGAGGGCTGCCCAATCTCATTAATGGTCGTGTGGTGGGAATATTTTTTCGGTGATCAAGAAGATATCAGATGAATTGAGGTATCTCTATACCAGATTCTTTGCTCGAGACTTTGTCTTCGAAGTTCATTACCCTTAATACGTAACCGATCCAAGCGTTCTTGAATAGGTGCAAAGACTTCGGCGGGGTCGGGCATGTAGGAGGGTCTAGAGAACTCTAGAGTAGTCCAGTTGGGTGGTGATGCGATGGCAAAATGAGCCACTGGGTGACCAGTAGAAGATGTCCAGTAAGCTGTTGAAGGACCAAAAGCTGTTGTAGGGTCATCCTGGGGTCGGTTTATCCATTCCAACGAGCCAGGTTCTCCTGGGATGACGAGAGAAAGTTCTTGTGAAGTGGGGATTTGTGCTCCTTCATCCTACGGGGGATGAGAGGCAGGTGAATTCGGAGGAGTTTGTGGTAACAAAAGTCCTCCAACATTCAAAGTGGGGTTTTCCACTTCAGTAAATAGAACCGTGTTACGCTGATCCATTCTTACCCTCGAAATAACCTCCGGATTAAGGGGATATTTGGGTGATAAGTTTAATATCCTGCGGGATCTTCTCCAGGAAAAATCCTCCAGAGCGTCAGGAAAGTCAGCCAAAGTGGTTGAAACAGCGTTTCTCCTAAGGGTATGCTACAAAGAAAAGCAGTCTAGAAAAACCTACTCAAACTAAGGCAACAAGCAGACTTATGTGATAGAGTGGATTCAAAAATCTGGAACCTCATGGGATTATCAAGGCATCGCAAACCGCGATATACTGCAGGGTCCAACAATATGACGCGATAAGGAGGATTGGGGCCGTACCCTTTCCTGCATACTTGATTACCTGGACAATATGTGCGTGCTAATCTCCCCGAGTGTTGTTCTTGGTGTATTGCTTTGCCATGATGGCCAAACGGTTGACTTGGTTGGTTTCAGGAATCCTAGTGGTGTCTCCCGATATACGCAAGGTAAGTGGGAGCTCAAATCCGTAGTGGTGCTATATAATGCACAACCGTTCGGCAAGAGACCTTCCGATATACTACCGAGTACATGATACACCCTTCGATATACGCCAAGTACGGATTATGGTACTTGGTGGGTACGTGAAGGAGCTTGATATACCGATAAGTACGTGGAAGACTACAATACCCCCGGGATACAATGCTGGCAAATAACAACAGCCGCCACCCTTAACGACGTCGGAACACGTCTCTAACTTTCACACAAGTTGCTAAAATTTTTACCTAGTTCTACCGTTAATTTTATCTTGGACGGTTAGGTGAATGCATGAGGTGAGTACATAATCGAAAGCATAATGCAAGTCCTAGCTACATGCACGAAATATTCTTTTCTTTCAATGAATTCTAGCTATGGGAAGGAGAAATCTTTTTCTTTCCGACGAGATTGCTAAAACAACACAATCCCAATTCAAACAAACTTGACTATGAAAGTATTCTTTTCCTTTTTCAACGAAACAAAAAAAAAATCACAACACTACTATCCAAATCACAACATTTTTCCTTTTCTTTTTCTTTTCAAAGCAAAACGACACTAGGTAATGAAAAGAGAGAATTCTAAGATGGAGTATGCAAGCTTTTCAATTTCACTTTCAATGGCCTAAAAGCAATGAAAAAAAAAATGCACTTATCTTTCCCTAGCATGGAAATACTTTTGCAAAATTGGAAGTGTAGCTTGAGTCTTTCGAGAAGATGAGCGATTCATATTTCAAGAAAAACACAAATGATCATACATTCATTCAATTTTCCAAAAAATTGATAAATGAAACATTCCAATGCAAGGATGGTTTTCTTTCAAAAACACTCAAGGAATGATGGGAAAGAAGCACTTTTTAACTTTTCGATAGACGCATCAAAGAATAAACTTGATAACAATTGAGCTTTCAGATCTAAATGAATGAAAAGAAAACACTTCTTGCAGCACTAGTACACTCAGAAACCTCAAGAAAAGACAAGCACTCAATCAAGCTGAAAGACACGCTTAGCTCAAAATCAAGCAGTAGCAAGCAAAGCTCAAAAACCAAATGTAAACGAGGTCTGGAAGTCGATCTAATGCAATGATTAGATCAGGAATGGAAGGAAGGGAAAGCAAGGGTGAGCGGATGAAGGTGGAGGAGACAAGAGTATCCACCACTACCGGTCTTCAAACTTGTCCAAGACGGAACCCAAAATCAATCCAAACAAAACCAAACACTCAACACACAAATCAAAGGTGGGATATCTGGCTGGATCTTGCAGCACAGAGGAAGTTCATACAGCAAACCAAAGTTTAGACGGACAAATGGAGAGGGGATGCCTGCATGCCAAATTTTGACAAATCGGTGCACTTTGTGCTTGTACACAGTGCGAAGTCACAGTTCACCAATGCGGGAAGTGTGATGACGTCGCATTTTACCAATAAAAGGGATACGACGAGTGACTAACAGGTAAAGAACAGAGGCCAGAAATGACATATTGTCGCTCTGTTTCCACTAACCAGGTGCGACGGGCGAGGTCTAAATTCAAAAATGAATCAGATCTCCCAGCAGTGAACCATGGAATGGTTTAAAAATGAGTTGTATAAACTCAGAGGAAGCATATTAGAGTCTTCAATATGAAGATCTGATAGTGAAATCAACTCACGAAGAAAATGACAAATAGAAGGCTTGTGTCAAGCAATCAACTGAAAATGACTCTCAGGCAATTACAGAATCAGACATGTAAGTCCCCAGTATGGTTGCCAGATTTTTTTATCTGACAATCCACTCGATCGGATGCAAGCCGGATCTCCCTAGCCCAATGTGAGTCTAGAACAAATAAGACAGGCTACGAATGCATTTCCTAGATCTACTTAAGGATCGAGTACTAGATGTCTTACCTTTCACTTCGCTATCTGTTCTCCTGAATGTTGCTTCACGTCTCACGATCGTCAGATCCAAGCTGCAAGACCTGTCAAGACAAGAAACAAGAGAAACAAGTAAAGGGAATCCATACAATAAGAGATCTAAGTGAACAGTTAAGCAGGTAAACTACTCAATATCATTATACACATGAACAATATTGGTGGAAAGCATTTGTATTACTGTAAAAATAGGGAAGTACATAGCAGAGATATAGAACTACAACCAAGGCTTAACATTGCAGCCCTTCTCCAACAAAGCCATTTGCCATTTCCTCCTAAGGAAGCTTGAGTCTCTCAAGGATGAGTAGATATCTCTCAAGAGTGATTTCACCAACATGTAGACACCATAGACTTCCTCCCTTTAGAGAGGGGTAGAGCTTCTCTTATATAGGACTAAGTGGATAGGGTATGGATAGGATAGGTTGAGATATGGTAGGAGAGAGATAGGGGATCCTCCCAAGGTGTTAGGAATCGAGTACCAACTCCCCTAGAGGTCAGGGATAAGGCCCCAAGTCAGCAAGTTTCGAGAAGAACCTCGAAGAAGCTATTTTTTCCCATTAACTGACTTCATCGCACCCTCAAATGAAGCAAGCTATGACGTTCCATGTTGCATGAGTGCAACCTACGACGACCTCTCAAAACCTGGTACAAATCCTCCCAGGTTAATTACTAAGTCAAGATATCTTCAGAGGTGTATACACTGAATCTCATGATGGGTAGATTTTGGGTGTAACAAAGCTGACCCCAACCTGTACTTCAAGGTTGTGGGGAACCAACCATTGATCTCAGTTCTCTATGTTGATGACTTGTTCCTTATTAGAGAGGAGCAAAAGATAGCTCAGTACCAGAGGGAGATCACTTCTAAGTTTGAAATGAAAGACTTAGGTCTTATGCACTATTTTCTTGGTCTAGAAGTTTGGCAAAGGAAAGATGAGTTCTTTCTTTCTCAAGGAAAGTACACAATTGCTGTATTGCAGAGATTTGGTACTATGGACTGCAAGTCCATGTCTACTCCAATGGTGTCTAATCTAAAGAAGCTACAGGAGTTAAATTATGGATTTGATCTAGTGGATCCTACCATGTAGAGACAGCTCATTGGTTCCTTGATGTATTTGATACATAGTAGACTAGACATATGTTATGCAATGAGTATCTTGAGTCAATTCATGTAAGAGCCAAGACATGGACACTGGGTTGCTGCCAAGCATGTACTTAGATATCTTCGAGGTACTATTGCTTATGGACTCGTATATGCTTCCAGTGGTGAAGTGATGTTACTTGGATATACTGACTCCGACTGGGGTGGTAGTATTGTGGACCGAAAGAGTACATCTGAATTTTGTTTTAGCTTGGGATCAACTATGATCTCTTGGTCCAATAGGAAGCAGGGCTCTGTAGCACAAAGTACTACATAAGCATAGTATATTGCAGCTAGTACCACCTGCCAAGAAGTTGTGTGGCTTAGGAATCTACTTGTTGGGTTGTTCGGTGAGAAGCTTGAGACTACAACCATTCACTCTGGCAATTGGAGCTGCATTAAGCTCTCAGAAAACCCTATGTTTCATGACAGATTGAAACACATTGAGATGAATTATCACTACATAAAATACATGGTCCAGAGAGGCCGTGAGACTTCAGTACATTGTCACTGGTGAGCAGATTGTAGATATGTTGACTAAGCCTTTGTTTGTGATGAAGTATGGGTACTTCCGAGACAAGCTTGGGATGGAAAAGAATGCCTCCCTCGCTAAGAGGGAGCGTTAAAGTTACAACATCATAATTCATTCTCTAGGTTAATCATTTGTTTCAATATTGAGCCTCGTGTGTCGAGGTAGTGCCTTATAGGAGCCTGAGTTGGACTCAGGAAACTTAGAGAAGAATATTGAGTTGGACTCAAGAATGGTTAAGCTTCATGTGTTGAGGCAAGTGCTTTGTATGTCAAAGTGATGATGTTGTACAGTCTTGCTATTCAAGGCTAAGGTATTATGTGTCAAGATAGATCCTCATGTGTTGAGGTAGTTCCTTGTGTGTTGAGGTGATGCTTTGCATGTCAAATCATGTATGGTGTGTGATGTACTAATAATCGTGGTTGAGCTATTAAGTCTCCCCTAGGGACTGGCCACCCCTAGAGTGAATTACTTTAGCATATAACCACTTGGAACAATAGTAGGAGAATATGATCACATCATTGGGAAAATCTCCTTAGTATATTTGATATGATAATTAAGAGGGCACATGTGGACCATGCAGATAAAACAAGAGATAAAGACAAGATGTGATGAGATATGAGAGAATTCAAATTGCACATAAAAGAATTAATTAAGAGAGAATTCAAATCGTTAAACTTCAATGAAGACTTTAGTAAATCAAAGGAGAACTCAAATTGATCACTATAGTGATGTTAACAAGAAAGAATTATTTAAGAGAGTTAACTAAGTGATAAGAAAGAAGATCTAGTTAACTAAGTGTTGTTGCATGACAGCACTTATGCTAAACTAAAAGGCGACACTTATGTTAAACTAAAAGACGACACTTGAGTCGCGACACTTGCATGATGACACTTAAGTTAGCTACCTAACTAAGTGGGTAAGCTTTCAGTTAAGGGGCAGGTTCATCCTAAGACTAGGTTCAGTGAATTAATACACTGCATGAGAAGTGGGGTTGTCTTCTTCATGCAAGATTGATACATCCAGATGGAGGGCGAGTTCATCATGAAGTCAAAAGATAAAAATAGAAGCTAATGCATGTGAAGAATATATAAATATGTTATATAGGATTGGTGAATTCAATGTAAAGCGAATTCTCTTCTCCCTTGAAGGCAAGGCGCTTCTCTTTGTGCAGGATATTATTCTAAGTCTCTTTTCTTTATCTTTCTCTTTCTCTATAATTGCACCAGGGGTGCTTACTGTAAAATAGATTCTCTGCTATCTATCAATATACTAAGGAAGGTTTTGTTGGGGTTTTCTCTCTCAAGTCATAGAGGGTTTCCATAGGGTAAATTCATGTTTCGAATGTGATTGAATGCGATTGCTTATGTTCATTATTATTATTTTATTTCAAGTATTATTGCAGCTCCGAATTAAAGATCGAAAATTAACAGGATAAATATAATTTCACCTCTTTATATAATAAAAGGTAATAAGAGTAAATTAATACAAATTACATGTGGGATAACTCTTTTACATAAGGTTGGACATTATTACCTTCCAAATACATTCAGTCATCATTACATAGTCCAACACTCCCCTTGAATGATGACTAGGAGATAGAATACAAAAATGGAGGAAGATGGCATTACATATCATCCCCCTTGATGACAACTTCCAGAATGTCCATAAGATGCAAAATAACACACTTCGCCTCACGGAGTAGATGAAGATAACAACCGCTTCTCACTTAACCATGAAATTGCACTTGAACCAAGTTGTATGATGAACTTTGCCACAAAAATGTATGGTTAATACAACAAAACACATGGCAACAAGATCCAATTGCAAAATGCATCAATATAAAGAGAAGCCTTAGCGACTACTAGATCCAACTGCAAAATGCCTAAATCTAAAGAGAATACTCAGTGGCTACTAGATCCAACTGCAAAATGCCTAAATCTAAAGAGAATACTTAGTGGCTACTAGATCCAACTGCAAAATGCCTAGAACACCACAACAATCATCACAACTGGAAATCAATTGATAGTTGAAAGATGCAATAAAATCTAGAGATGCATGCTCCTAAAATGTCAAAAAATCATCTACCACACAAGTAGGTTAGTGACAAATTAATAGGAACAAGCTCCAACAACATGATAAAAGAAGCTACACTCTAATGCGAAATAAACAAGAATCTAATGATGAAAAGCATATATAAGATGTCCAAATTAGTTAAATTAAACACTTAAAAAATTGGATTTAAAAAAAGGAACATCTAAATATACAAGAGCATAATGAGCAAGATATGATACCATGTGAGAAGCATCATCATTATTAGAAGAGTGGGACCATGTTAGAATATTGAGCAAAAAAAATTGATTAAATAAAACAATGATATCACTTATAGATATGAAAATATAGCCATCAAGCAACTAATTCCTAAGCAAAGGTTCATTTCTTGATGTCACCATTACCATACTAGAGATGTATGTTCCTAAAAATGTCAAAACATCTTTCACGCAAGAAGGTTAGAGACAAGTAAAACATGAACAAGACAACCTCTGTAAACATGATGAATAAGAACAAAAACCCTGATGCAAAGAGATCAAGAAGGTCATGACAAGAATTTCGAGATAAGAGATGAATAAAAATTGAAATTTCTCACCAAATGTGAATCCCAACAACTACTAAAAGACAGATCTGTAACTCTTCAACAAAAAATCAAAAGCAGAAAAATGAAAATTTAAAATGACCAAACTCAGTCAATATTTCCCTAAATTTGTACTATAACCCATTTTTGGAACTGGAGAAGTCGTTCTTCATCCACCTATGCAAACAAGATAGGAATTTGGGCACTCTATTAAAAGATATTCACTCTACAGCTCGTGTGTCCGTCACAAAAAAAAAAAAAAAACTAGAAAATAACTAATTTTAAAATAGCGATATCTCCACCGTCCAAACTCAAAACGAGACAATTTGTTTTTTGAAATTTAGTATTTTTGTGAGAGGAACTCGGATATGCAATTTGTTTCTTCAAAATATGCACAGAAAGTGTTGATAAATTATCTAAAATTCGCTGCCCAATTTTACCTTAAACACTTCTCCACAAGGGTTAGGGTTTGAAATAAAAAAATCAAAACTACCACATGGATGTTGTAGATCGGGTCCCAAAACTACAAAATATGAAGAGCCCAAGTGAAATCATGAGAAAATTTTGAGAATATTAGATTATTGAGAATATGATAAAGTCATACAACAATACAAAACATGTATAGCATGAGTTGATCTATCCTTTTATCACAATAAACAACAAATAACATGAACATGAATAAAATGGAGATAAGAGAATATACAAGAGAAAACTAGATATACGTGGTAAAATCCCAAATGGGGAAACATCCATGGGAATGTTGAAGCCTTCTTAATCATCAATAATCTCCAATCTTAGAGCTCCCACACATGAGCATCACATCCCACTCCATAATCACTTTACATGACACATCCTTGTGTTCATATGTGAATTCTTGAATTATTTATTATTTTACAATGACTCTTCACCTCATTATATACGAAGAGGTAATAGAGGAATTACAACCCATAACACATGTGGGATAAATGTAATTTCACCTATTTATATAATAAAAGGTAATAAGAGTAAATTATTACAAATTACATGTGTGATAACTCTTTTACATAAGATTGGACATTAATACCTTCCAAATACATTCAGTCATCATTACATATTCCGACACCATTCACACATGGTTGTAGTTGAAGGCTTGTGTTTATCATGGAGGCGGTAACATGCTCGATGAAAACACACGTCGAAATATTTAATGGATTCCCAATTTTCTACTTTAATTTCATCGAACTCCTAGAGCACTTCACACAAATAATAATCTTCACCATTAACATTCTGCAAGATTGTAAATTTAGATCAATTTTGAATTGTGTAAATGGATAAGACATTGCACCAGTATCAGGCTTTACCATTGAAAGTGAAAGGAAATAATCTTCAAAATATATCTTCATGAATGACATTAAGCAAAAACAACATAGATTCATATTTCTGAATGTGCTCAAATGTTGTGGTGCTTCCTTTGCCATTGAATCTAGGTAGGAAATCAATTGTATTTCTTGGGAGGTCAGACAAAGTCCCTTATCAATTCAATATAGTGTTGGCCTCCCATCATGGGATTTGGGGTAGAGCCATAAAAATACACACAAATAAATGCAACTGTACATAGGGTAGATTGTTGAGCACTGCTTCTAGTGCCATAATTGTTGATCGGGTAAAATGCCCCTTTGCCAACAGTAGAGATTCATCCTGATGAGAAGTCTCAATTAGAATATTTACCATTTGGAATAAGGAACCCATATGGATCTTAGCATGACAATGATTATTGATTTGGGGTTTTATTGGTTGCATCCTGGTTCACCGTTTAGGATTTTTATTATGTTAAAGAATAAAACACATATAATATAACATGAATAATGCATAATGCAGACATCTATATTAAACTAATAAATATATAAGAGTAAACACAACACCAAATGCAAAGCCACTTTTATCTTTAGCAAGGAATTTATTGTGTGAATAAGAGAAAAATTACAAAATAACTAGATGCATATCATATAAAAGTTTGAAACTAAACAACTAATTAAAATTTGTGCTCACGAATTAGATAAACATTTAAGAAAGAAAATAGAAGTAAGAATCCATAACTTATTCAAAAGAAAAATCTACATTTAAAAAAAACATTCTTACAATAACCCCAACACTCAAACAAAACAAGTAATGGAAGTGATATTTACAACACTAGAATCAAAGTTAAAAAGAAACACTTGGCCACATATTCCTTCTCCTCATTAGAGTTTCAATGAGAATTTTATATAAGGGTTCTACAATCAAACGCCTCACTTAGTTAAGACATATAAAGCCCATTGATAAGAGAGGTTAATGGCACTTGGACTTCCAACTCTTTTTTGACCTTCTGAATCCCCTTTCTAGGCCTTTTAGTTTTTTTTACAATTTTGTCCATTTTTAAAAGGACATTAGCTAGATTAAATATTCTCATAAGGTGGTGTTTTTTTCTATATTTGTTTTTTTTTTAATATGTCTTTTCCCCATGAATTTCAATAGCAAATCTGGGAGCTCTCTCTCTCTCTCTCTCTCTCTCTCTCTCTCTCTTTATATATATATATAATAGATTTGCAATGAACATTAATTGTCTTCCGATGAAAGGAGGATGGGTTCAAATCCCTTTGGCTAGGCTTTATCATTGTGTATGTTTGACTTGTAGGTTTCCTCGTTTCAACTCCAGCATCTGCATTATAATATTTTTAATTCCTTTGAATGCGAGATCTTCCAACAAACTTGTGACATGAACCCTGGTGCATGAACTTTGGATTTTCTTGTCTCCCTTTCACCAATCTTTCATTTTTTAGGGCTTTCACAAGCAAATGAAAGTATTCAATTACTTCCACCTATAATTTTTTTCAATGTATTAATATTTTAAAAGAGAAAAATCAAGATAGAATCAATTTCTTAGTTCATCTTTCAATGTTCTTTATTTGAACCTCCTTGCAATACAAGGATTCAATATCTATTTATGCATAACACACAACCTAAAATGTTTGAGAAGTTAGAGCATATCCTACCATATCACTATCCATGAGTATGCAAGAATGAGCCCTTTACTTTATTCATGAATAAACTTGAATAACCCTTTGTTGGTTTTGCCATCGACAATCAATGTAGAAACGCTCAAATATTATGTTATATTCTTGAACTCATTAAACTCTTTTAATTTGAAGACTTTCTTAGTAGAATCCGATGTCTGATATTCCTTCCTCAAGCCTTTGACTTTATCGAGCTTTCCATAATCAAGTATTTTGAATAGTGGAAACCAACATGAGTGTCAAATAAGACCAATATATTCATAGTCTCTTTGGATTGCAACCAATGTTATCAACATTTCCTTTTCTCATCACAACTTGTGGTTCATGGTGCATTTACTGTTGTTTCATAACTATTATTAACTAAAATCGTGTCCATCATGACTGCATTCAAAGGCATGAACTGTGCAATGTGCCAACTTTGTAGAGAATTATGCATCTTGGATGATATCACTCGATTTGTATCTAGAGCTAGTATACTCCAAAATCTTCATGCAACTTAATACTGCCATATCCAATCTATTTCTTTCCAAGTTCCCCCCCATGATGCTCAAGTTCACATCGTCTAATATAAATTCAGAGGTAACTTGTGCTTAATCATATCCTCTTAACATTTCCTATTAGCATTGACGATTTTTATTATGTAAGTTAGGCCACTATCTCTTATCACTCAAAAGTTTAAAATATATGAAGACATGAGAGGGCAACAAGACAATTGGGAGTGAAAATTGAGTGGTTATTCCACTTGGAGGAAAGGACCAATGAAAGAATTAGGGAAAATAATTGATTGGGGCATTCCAACTTTTGAAGCAAACTTTAAGAAGGGCCCAATTGATTAGTCAAGCCCTAATTTGGTAATCGAGATGCATTCGCTTACCATTTGAAGCTTCTTGATAATTTTGATATTGGGCAATTTTTTAATTCTCCACTTTAATTTTCAAGGACAAGAGGGGACCGATTGGAAAAATGGGCCCAATTTCACAATTGGGACAAAATTAATATAACATTCAAATTTAATTTGGGAAAGCACTGATCTATGAATCGTGCCTATTTTGGACTTGGCAATTTAGGTCAAAATTATATTACCATTCAAATGTTTGGAAAGGATAGGGAAATGGGCCCGATTTTGAAATCAAGGTTAATTTGATTTTGGTCAAATGTTTTTTTAAATAAAGGTATGATTTGATGATCATGCCATTTAAGTGAATCAGACCAAAAACTCAATTCGATCCATATTTAGTCAATCAAGCCTCTATTTTTTTATATAGTAATTTTAACTTTTTAATAAAGATCATTTTTATTCCATAATAACAAGTTTTAACCATGGACCTAAAATTCAAAATGTCCAAATAACTTTACGTAAGGGTTGGGGAGACTTTAGGGATTTCGAATGAGAGAGTCACAAGGATTAGAAAAGGTCAATAAAAAAGTAAATATTCAAACTAAATTCAAATTAAAAAATGTCTTGAAGTACAAACAATTATTTAATTTCGGCACAAGCAAAACCACTGGTTACTTGATTTCTTGAACCCATAACTTTATCATAGAACCTTCAATTTCACGATCACTTTTTGCATGGTGAATATGACAGGTAGAGATTTCAAATGACAATCATATGACCTCTTTCAAAACCAATTCCATGGATTTCATAACAATTTTTTTTTAGTCTACTCAATTGACTAGAAACCATAAACATGTCTTTTAGTGCGTACATCCCTAGTTATCCGATTATGAAAGTTTTGTTGAGTTTGAAATCATCAAAAACCTACAAGCAACCCCTTTTGGAGGTCAAACTAACATTTCTACTAAGACACTGAATTTGTGCACAAATGAATTTCTTTAATGAAAGTCCAAGATGCATTCAAGACATAGCTTTGTGGAAATCAAGCTCTATTTACTTATATTAGATCTTTATTGTATATGAATTCAATGCTCTAAAAGAAGTTAATACGACTAATAAGAAAATAAAATATTTTAATCCAAAAAAAGAGTATGTTGACCACTAGTACACCTCAAACCCAGTACTTGGTGAGGTTGTTGATTATAACCAAAATTCAGTTTTGATCCCACCAATGATGCAAAATAGCTTCAATACCCCAAGCAAAGCTACAAAATACTTTCCAATAGGTTAGAAGCATTTAAATCCAAGTTATGCAAGAATGAATTTTATGGTACAGGTAGTGTGATGAATGTAGGACAATGAGTTTTCAAGGCAAATCAATTAGACGATGCAATTGTAGTAAACTATCAAAACACATTACTAAGCAAAATGATAAAAAAATGCATTCGATTAAAAGTAAATCTTGTTATCAACATGTAAACATAACTTAATCTTTAAAAAAATAAGATCAAGCAAAGCAAAGCATAGTTGAAGATGCTTGATTAAAAATTTAAGTGGTTCCCCAAGTCGATTAACTTAGCGGGGTTGTTGAGGCCTCAACATACTACCTATAGATAAGTCACTGACCTCAAAAGTTGAGATTAACATAGTGTTTTGAATGTATTTGCATAATATATTGCAATGATATTTAGTCTTAATTGTTCCATTATGCATGTGTGCGTAGAAACAATATAATTATTTCTTTTGATATCTAATAGAAACGGTGAAAACATCACGTGACAAAATATTTTTTCATTGGCATCGGGGGGAAATGCTTGCTTCATTGTTGATTTGTGATATGGTATGTATGTACTATTAGGATTTGTAAGATACTATGGCATATATACTTCAACTTTATATTTTTCCATAATGCATCTAAAACACACCTAAAGAAAACATTCTTATATTGATCATACATTTGAGATGAAAAGAGATATATGAAGCCAATATAGGAAATGCAAGATGAAATTGCAAAAAACAACTTGTATTTTTTAAAAGGAATTCCCTACAAGCTTCATGGACACATAAGTGCATCTAATTGACACACTTGAGTTGTGTGGTGTAGTGCATACAAGGTGGTTGTTCTTCATGGAGAGGTAAATGGAAACAATAAAGGGACTTGTGAAGTAATTGGAACATATAGAGGGTTCCATTGCTGAAAGATATATCATTAATGAATCCTTCTTTTCCTTAGTGAATATCTCAAGAAGTCTTATACTAATATATCGTGTATATATGATGTTGATTGTGGAGCTGGAAAAATGGAAGAGGCCCTTCAAACCAAGAAAGACCCCTAAAAAGCTCAATATGTGACTCTCTCATGACAATATGATAGTCCTTATTCTAAAATTAATATTGTAATAAATGTGATTACACTAATCATGCAATTTTTTTTTAAGCAAATGTGGAAGAAGAGGATTCGATTAGTAAGTTCATGATCTTCAACATAGACACAATGAGTAAGTAGCTTGTAATGTATGACAAAGAAAAAGGCAAAGTGCTAACAACAAAAACAAAATTTGGGCAAAAACATCAACATAACACCCCTCTTGCTCTAGAGTTGAGATGTGAATGGCCCAAGGAATTCCCAATATATTGGTTAAGGGATCATTTGTTAAAAAAAGTGTTATGAAGACAAAAAGACATAAATTTGGATGAATTTAACATTGCAAGAGGAAGTACAAATTTGGTAAGTATCTATAATTGTAAATTGTATTGACACATTCAAATGTTTTCATTCTTATTATGCTATTTGAATTATTAGTAACCTAAGTATGACACCTTGTTTCTATGTTGCACTCCTCGTGGAAGATGATCCTACATTATTCTATGTAGTCACTACTCAACATTTTTGCATAAAGTGTGTAAATACATTGGAAGTGAATTTCAATTGTGACATTATTGCACATTTGGAATAAGTTAGTCCACCAAGGGAAAATGATCGAAACTTGATCCATGGTTATCTCAATTTGTTGGAAAATCCAATAAATTACCAAGCTAGATTATAGATTCTTCCAACTAGTAATATTTAAGTGTAAATGGTTTGAGGCATACAATAAGAGTCCGACGAGAAAGACATATGTTTGATGAACTAGTGTGATGTGAGGTCTATGAGTATGGATTATGAGATAATAATGATTGAGGTGATTATCCATCACATAATGAGAGTAAAAGACAAAATGATAATGCCACATATATAAGATACCCAACAACATCCTCGACACATTGACAATATCAATGAAGTTGGCTAACATTGAATTTCCCATGACTATGTACTAATTAAAGCTCATCTTAATGATGATGTAGAAAATTGGGAGGACAAGGATGATGATAATGTTTTTGTAGTAGTGTGGTTAGGTAAAAAGAAGTAGTTTGTTCCTAAAGAATATGACATAAAGGAAGATCTATAAGATAAGGGATAGGATGATGAGAACCTTACTAGAGACACATTGTTAAGTAGAAGCAAGGGGAAGAAATTGGATGATATAAGGACAAGTGCTTATAGGGAGACATAGATGAAATTGAACCAGATGAGGACACAGAAATTAGTAATTTTTAGAATTGTATGATGTTTAGATTTATGTTATACCTCTTTAGAATCAAAAGTGCTTAGTATATTTGATATTATCTAATGACTTATTCGAAGAAATCCACATTGTAATGATGTTTTGCTCAATACCAATAATGATTTCATTACATTGTTCTTTTATTCTTTGAAATAAATACTACATATTCAATGTTTATTCCCACATTAATTAGTGCTCATTAAATATTTTAACATCACATTTTGTTTAATATAAGTAATGTTCTTGTTACATTACTTGATTTCATTTGTGAAGAAAAAAGTTCTAGATATTAATTATTCTTTTATCTAAATTAAATTGTTAAGAAAAATAATGATCACAAGATTGAATCTCAGGAAAATCACTTGCCAAATTCTAAATATGCTTTCACGACTTAAGGAAAAATGTGTCACTTAGATAAACCACGTACAATAAGCATGCTTAAATACTAAATTTTATAATTTTTCCACTTTAAGATGAATGTTCACTAATTCATAAAATAGTTTAAATTCAATAGACATTAACATATAATTTATTTTTATTGATACAGTATTGTAATTTGCATTTCAAATATTAATATTTGTCAAAAAAACATTACATCAAACACATTAGTTTTATAAGCTTGTTTGGTAAAAATTATGGACACTAATTCATCCAAATGGAGAGCATGTTGGAAAGTGAGGCACACTCAATGTTTATTGGATCACTAATTAGGATACAATAACATCAATAGTAGCATCCCAATATCTAGTCATAAGTGGAAATACTAATGGGGCTGCTAACATGGATGCAACAAAGTCTAGTTTTTTGACATTAACATTGATGTTTTTAACATTATCAATGCAAAAGTTACTAGGAATGTTAGCAGTGTCCCAAAAATGGGACATTTATTTTGACACAAGAATGTCCAGGATTGGATTCTACTTTAAAAGTTATAGTGGTCAAGTAACCATCACAAAAATATCCAAATTTGCAACCAATGGCCGAAATAAAGACCATTTCGATGAGAAATTCAAAGAGAATGGATTTTGGAGATTTCTTTGGTGCATAAATGCTCAAAATATTATAGTGAATTATCTCTTCCTCAATATATGAGGCATAAGACAAGGCTTAGAAATAGGACAGATGACATAGTACATAACAAATCCCTTTGAAGAATGAACTAGGCATTGAACAATTTAGCACCCTTTTATAAGATCAAGGTTTAATGAATTTTTTTAGCCTTTCTAAGAGCTTATTGGAGGAGGATGCATTGATCTCACCACTTTCTTCCATATGATTGAAGAGTACATGACACTATAATCCTTTTAGGATGACGTGCAAGTTTTTAGATAACTACTTAGAGTAGTGCTTACATGAGGAAAATGAATCCCCTTATGCTCACAATAGGGCTAGAGGAGAAAAGATCTCATACTACCTTCTACATATGTGGACATTATGAATATATCTATATAGAGCTTGACTGGTGGAAGCATACTACACCCCATGAAAATGCAACTCATGGAGGCTTGCTTCCAAAGCTATCTTCGACCAAGGTTTCACTCAAAGATGGAGGGATTCAAAGCAAGTAGTTTGCCCCATTTACAATGAACATAGAGATGATGTCGAACACATTTTTTGAGGGTGCAATTCGACTCAAACACATAGGACACACGATTTGATGCTTTCATTATGGAAAAATAGCTAACAAGAACTTTTTAAGAAAATCTATATAATGACAATTTCTTATGCTCTCAAATATGTGCTAAGTTGAAAGATAGACATATGGAGGTTCAAGTATACCCATAGATTAATCCAAATGTTCTATAAGACCATAATTTATGCAATTTAGTGAAATGAAAATAAATCTTTCTTTGATCACAACCTTAGAGCAAGTAGGCCACAAGGTTGGTAATATTAAAGATGAGAACTTATTAGATAAATTCAGGTTGGTAATATTAAAGATGAGAACTTATTAGATAAATTCATCCTGAATATTGGCCCCCCATTTCAAAGGAATTTTTTTCTACTAATAAACTTGCTTACACTATTAACTTTTTAAAAGCAAGTTATGAACATGGCATTGAATAATTAAATAATGATGTTATAGTTTGATCCAATATATACAATATTCCAAAATTAAGTACTCACAAGTTATACGTTTACTTAGTTATTTGCTTAAAGATTCATACAAGTTATAAGTTTACTTAGTTACTTGCTTAAAGATTCATTAGTTTTAGTTTAGATTTTAAAGGCATAGACATTCATTATTGTAACTGATCTCAACATAACTCACTTTGGCATTGTGATTGAGTGACATATGGGGTAGTAGTGGTAAACTAGTGGAAGTTTACAATTAGGTTCTTCCTATGACTACATTTTGAGCCTTTTCAACTCATATTCACAGAGATGTCAACAAACCTTGAAATTGGATAGGTTTCCTCTCATTGTATCAGATTAGACTCCCATCGGGTTTTTCGACAGTGCCTCTAAAAAGGGGGCATGTGGGGTCGGGATTTATCTATGGATCATTTCTTCCTCCTTTGGTTTGGGTGTGGTCGGGGAACGGATACGCAGGCGGAGCTCCTGAGCTTGTGGTGATTACTTGTTTTTTGCACACCAAAGAGGTTGTGATACTTTACAGGTTTTAGGTGACTCAATGGTGGTAGTTAACTAGATCAATGGTAATAATCTTCTACAAGTCACTGTTTTAGATCATTGGAAAGTTCAGGTTCTCTAATTAAAGCAGAAATATACCTCAGTTTCAAGCACATTTATTGAAATTTCAATAAGAGGGCTTTTCATTTATCCAATATGGACATAGGATTACCAAAAGGATTATTGTACTTCAAAGAATACAACAGAAACCGATGGGAGAAGGGCACATACAATTATATTGATGTGGGATTGATGTATCTTATTCTCTGCCCACTTTATTCTGTGTGGGACTTGTTTTTTGCATAGTTTTTTGGCATTAGATCGTCATGCTTTTCTCTATGTATTGTTCATAGAACATAGTCGAATGATCTAGCTTATATCATTTGAATTTTTGTAAATAGTTTTGAACTGATTAGTTAACTGAGATATATAATTTTTAAATACATGTATATGTTGATAGCGTTGTGAACTTTATCCTAGGGATAAACACTTTATGTAGTTTCTTTGTAATAGAGATTTAGTTCAACTACATGAACATCGCCACGTCAACATATCCCACATAGTCTCACGAATGAAATAATAATACATATATATTTTGAAAAAGCTTTTTGCTCGTATAACCGCTCAACAAATTATCATATGTAAGTGGCCTAACCAATTCCAAGCATTGACGTAGCGAAAGAGCACTTCATAAAACAATTAAAATGCTAGTAACCGCGTGCGCTTGCGCTTGGACTAGAATTGGTGACTTCCCTTTAAGCCTACTGTTACACTCTGAACGTCTTATCTCACAGGCTTCTTCAGCGCCTACCATTTCCCCAACTGGAAAAACTCTCATAAAGCAGTAAGCCCTCAACTTCTTATCTCAAAGGCATCTTCAGCGCCTACCATTCCCCACCACTGGAAAAACTCTCACAAATACTTCGTGAAATTCCGGCAAAAATAAACAAGTTCAAGAAAAAGTAGCTCTCAATGGATCTGATATTTAAGCTTATCATGGCAATTCTACCATGAGGGTGACTTGGTGTATCCTTCTCTGAAGGAAATGAGTTCCATTCTCACCATTGGGACTAACCAAGGAGGGAGGTACCCCGGCTATGGTTACGCTTCCATGAAACAGTCCACATATTACACAAGGAGAAGTAATATTGGAAAATGCAGAGATACAATCGTGATATCTTCCACTCTTTTCAGAAGCAAAGTAGACGAAGAAATTGGATTGGACATAAGAAGACAGAATCCCAGAATTGCCATAAGTCTAATGAGCAGGTTTTTGAAAGTTGCCAAAG
This sequence comes from Larix kaempferi, assembly GCA_027924585.1. Lineage (NCBI taxonomy): Eukaryota > Viridiplantae > Streptophyta > Pinopsida > Pinales > Pinaceae > Larix > Larix kaempferi. The sequence continues at coordinate 266,466 of BSBM01000816.1, read as the reverse complement.
GGAATGCATTTCTGCAATTGACTCATGCGGTTTCATCACTTGCAACATCTGGCAGGTTAATACATTTGATTTTTTACTATGCACAGATTAAAATTTTGGATCAACCCCTATGGAGTTAGGCTTGTCTGTGTTGTGTCCAGGAATCCTTATCCCTCACGGGTATTGTGCCTGCTAATTGGATATATATATATATATATATATATATATATGTATATGGTTTAGCATCAGAAAGTACTAGCTCCGAAACTTAGTAAGAACAACTCATCTACTATCATGAAGCAAATTAAAAACAAGTCACTCAATATTTTAATACTAGGGGATGTGCCAAAATTAGTACCTCTTAAAAGCAGCATAAATAATGGAGAAGAAAAAAAAAAGCTGTACACTCTATGCATCAGAGATGAATAGGATATGTGTTTCTAATCGTAAAAACAAGTCAGGGGGCATTTACATTCTGGGTGGGCTGATCCATCAACTCCCCAGGTATGTGTGTGTTCATGCTTGTAAAAGTGATTACAATTTAGATGGTGCATTGGGTTTGACACGCGCTTCGAGATTTCTAGACGGTGTATTGAATTTATTGGATTTGATAAGTACCTTGAAATTATAAAACTCGAGGTTTTGATAAGAACCTTGCTAAGTACCTTAAAATTACACAAATAGGCAATGTATTGAATTCTGAAATTCTTTAACAAACCTAGAGGCGCATCCTTAGTTTTGATGTTGTCTCACTTTTCACCATGATTTCGATCGAGGATACTTAAAGTGAGAGAGGATCCAACAGACCCAGAAACAACAAAACTGTTAAGACTATGCTTCAAGTCAACCTTTTTTAGTTTCCAGGGCATCGTTATTAACAAACATGTGGAGTTGCCATGGGCTCAATCCTATCATCAATTGTAGGCAATCTATTTATGGAGAATTTTTGTGCAGAAAACACTAGGTTTGGCCCAACAACCAACCAATTGCTGGGTAAGGTATGTGAACAATACTTATGTAAAATGGGCCCATGGGATAGATGAGCTGAATCTTCTTCTGACGCTTCAGCACATGCCGATCAGTAAGTCTCCATGACAACGTTCTAGGGATGTCACACTGCAGGCTAGGTTTCCTAGCTTCTGGGCACTGTTATGCCGCAATCTGCAGGCATACTATTTTTCAGACTTATTTTGCCTTTGAGCATTAGCATTCCAGAGTATTGGGGCCCAGCTTTGCTGCTCTTGGGTCCCCTTTCATGAGAAGATATGATGTGATGATCAGATATATCATATATGCCATGTTTCTATTGCTGTGCCATGCCATGCTGATTGATGATGATGTACTATATGATTGTTACTGCCACCATATGAGATGTATTGATTGTCTGATGAGTATAGTTAGTAGTATCACACTTTCAAGTTGAGGAGGGTAGTAGAATCTTGATTTACTTGTGTACCATTGAACCTAGATGATGCTTAGTACTTTGAAAGGACTTTTACCCCCTTATTTGGGTCTACCTTATGACCATTCATCCATCATCTATTTCAATTCACACTTTGGTCTGCTTCGTTTGGTTAAGGATTGATTGGTTGACTCTTGACCTCCCCTTTGTGACCCCTTCACCATGAAGGCCTCCCAGTTATCCTTGTGTCGGGCATGTTTGTGTTGCAATGATCTTTTTGATGATATAGAAGGTTCACTTGTAAATCCTTGTGACTGACCATCATCAAGGGGAGAGAGTTGCCATGGAGCAATGCTCCTTTCCTAGACCTGAAGCATGAAAGCCTTTTCCCCTTCCCATGCCTCAAAAAGGGCATGAAAATAAAGCTCTCAGTCCAAGATTCCTTGTGCTTGCAAAGTCAAAGATAATAAAGACCAAATCAAAAAAAAGAAAGAAGCAAGTCTAAACTTGCAAATGGGCCTTCAAAGAAAATAAGGCCAAGGTCTCCAGAAAGAAGTACAAGATAAAAAGAGTCCAAGAAATAAATGAAGATAGGTCCAAGAAGACAAGTCCCATAAGGAGCTATTAAAGCAAAGTCAAAAGGGGGAATCTGATTGCCAATGGTTAAGGGGGGTAGTACCTCATTATACATCACCCATTTGTGTGACACTTCCCTATTGTTTGCCCTATTGGTGAAGTTCACAGAAATTCCCTTCTTCCTACATCTTGAGTCAGCTAAGTCACCTTTGACCAAAACCTCACTTGTCCAAACTTGGTCTATTCCATCATTTAATCCACCCCTTAGAAGAAAATTTTGCTTGCAAATGCTTAAGCTATTGCCATGGTACTTTGGTTGATTTGAAAATATTTATCTCAAAACTTGTTTGAAGATATTTGTGGTGTGGTATATTATCATATCTAGCATGACTAGCTATAGGATGACTCAACTTGATGATCTATTGCAGCCATGTGTACTTGTCCATGTGGACACCGATTGCTACTAGTCCACCAGGGACAGTTACAATCAAAGTACATCCTCATTAAGTACTACAGATGATTCGTCCGGTCTTCTCCAAAGTAACAGGGTTTTCAGTGCTAGTGTATCAGTGTCTATAGTGGTCAGGAGGGGCCTAATTCATATCTTTGGTTGTACTAGGTGTCTAGTGATTCTGAGAGCATGTTTGAATACCCATTTGGCCACTTATCTAGGTATATGGCATCAGATTGGTCACTACTGCCTTAGATCAGTTTGTTTTAGAAAGGTGGTGGGCCTTTCCCCAGTGACTGCAATGCTGTTTTTCATGGATGTGCATGGGATTGATATACTCAATGTTTTCTAGGTCCGAGGATAGATTTGGATACCCATTTGGCTCCTACTGTTAAGATTATATACGCTACCATAGACTAGATTGCAAATTCATTAGCATTCAATACATTATTCACAATAGCAACATAACCAGGATCTCTGAAAGATACACAATCACAAAGCACAAAACAACATACCCTGGGAAACCCTCTAGGGGAAGAAAACCCAACAAGAACTTCCTCAATATAGATGATCAAGTACAATGCCCCAAAAATATGTCTCACAAATAAGAGAGACAAAAAGACCAAACTCTGGACTCTAGCCACTCCTCCTCCTCCTTCGCAGATCTCTCTCTCTCTCTTTACTAATGCGAATTGCACAAGTGAGTGAATGAATAAATGAAGGAGTCTCTCCTTCTATTTATACATTACTTTTGACCTAATCTTTAACTCAGTTATGTCGGCCCCAGTAATCCTAACTGGGCCGACTTCTCTAGAGAGACTCAATTACCACTTATATTACATTTACTTGGGTGCCAATGACCCGACTTACAATGGAGGTTTAACCTCATGACCTTTACATGACCAAATGTAATAAAGACAACCTCGACGGAGGTGAAACATCCCCGACGGAGTTACAATAATAAAGTACAAGTAGAATATACTTGAAGTTACAATAATTTAACACTCCCCCTTAACAAGAAGGGTATTCTATTGACAACAACATTTGCATGTGTAACTCTACACAACATCATCGGAGGGAGGAGGGCATCATCATCAACATTGATACATCTATAAATCATTGGAAGTTATTCAACATCATCATCTTCAGTATTGAAGCATCCTCATCTTCAGAAATGGAACATCAACATCTTCAATACTGGAGCATACTCATCTTCAGCATTGGAACATCACCTGCAGCATTGGAAGATCCTCATCTTCGACACTGGAACATCACTTGCACCACCACTAGAGCATCCTCATCTTCAGTACTGGAACATCACCTGCAACATTGGAGCATCCTCATCTTCAACACTAGAACATCACCTGCAGCACTGGAGCATCCTCATCTTCAGTATTGGAACATCATCATCTGCAGCACTGGAGCATCCTGGAATCTCATCATCAACAACACTGGAGCATCCTCATCTACAGTACTGAAATATCATCAGGAGCATCACCTGTAGTACACATATGATCCTTCCTTTCGGAACTAGGGATCATGGACAATCCTTCCTTTCGGAACTAGGGATTAAGTCCAACACAAGATCAACATTGAAGACTATCCTTCCTTTCGGAACTTGGGATCTCTGTCTAGGGATGATCAATTCCACCATAATCATTTAAGACACCTCTGTCTAGGGATGATCGGACCCAACACAATCATTTAAGACACCTCTGTCTAGGGATGATCGGACCCAACACAATTATTTAAGACACCTCTGTCTAGGGTCAATCGAACCCAACATAATTATTTAAGACATCTCTGTCTAGGGTCAATCGAACCCAACACAATTATTTAAGACATCTCTGTCTAGGGTCAATCGAACCCAACTCAATTATTTAAGACATCTCTGTCTAGGGTCATGTTATCACCTAAGATGTAGTTACCCCTATGGATGGATCCAGTCATGGATGGCAATAGGGAAGGGCAACTCAAAAGGTGCAACCACGATCACCTCGACCTCCAATATATGGTTGTCACGCCAGTCGAGGCAACCTTCACTTTATGTTATCTAGCCCAGACAACAAAGGGGGAGACCCGATCTACTCCCGACAGGAGAGATCAAAGACACCAAATCAGGGTGTTTCTTAGTGAAGTTAGGGGTATGGTTTATCCTAGACCTAAGGATGAAGTCACAAGCCAAGTGGGGGTTCAATGGGTATGGTTTTGGTTCATATTTGATGTGAGAGTGACTTATAATGTTTGTGGTGAGATCTAGGATGAGTGTACTAGGTCAATGTCAAAAGATCCACTGCCTTGGGAACTGTGTCCAATGCAGGATAGTTTTGAGGGATGTATTGGGGCTAACTAGTACATAAGACAAGTTTGACCATGATTCATGATAGCTTTAAGGGTATAGTTCACCATGCAAAAGTCAAACCACAAGTCAATCCAACAATCTAGGAAAGTTGGGTTGTCTTGGAGATAAACCAGTGCCTTGGGAATTGGGAAGTGGAGTCAAAGTGGGGTTGACTTATGGTTTAGGACTCCTACAACATGAGATAAGTGGACAGTATAGGTCTTGATGGTTGAATGTATCTAGATCTAGATTTAACCCAAGTGGACCACAATCCCTTAAAACAAGGAATGCAGTCCCCAAGGCAAGATTTGACAAAGTGATAGTCTAGACCTAGGTTTTGAATTATTCCGGTTTCAGATCTGCAATAATCTCAAGTACCCAGTTCCTAGAAGTGAGTGAACTCACTTCTCCAAGGTGGTGCGACTTTACCCAAGGAAGCTTAAATCGGGGTTTAGGTGGGTCAAATCAAGTCGGATGGCATCCAAACTTTAGATCCGGGTAGATCGGTCAGGTAGGAGTATGGATCTGTAATTTCGTGGCAATCCACCGGTTAGATCTTAGTAGATCTGAGTTTAAGTGTTCCAAGTGGTCCAAGATGGGGATTAAATCCCTTAAAATGTGGAATAGGGCCCACAAGGTGAATTTCAGAAAAGTGACAACCTGGGTGTATGTTATTTGATGTGTAGATGTCAAATCAAGTGGAATCTCAAACACCCATCGCTTAGATCTAGGTCAACCTGCTCAAACTAGGAAGTGCGCCTTGCTTGGGAGAGGCTAAGTTGGCCTGGGAAGGGGGTCAAATGGAAGCCAATCCTCACCAAACTATAGATCCGGGATGCCGTGGATGCTATAGAGGTGGGTTCTTAATATTACGCCCAACAACCCAATAGATCTAAGTAGATCTGAGAAAATGCAAAATTGGGGTTTTAAATGTTTTTTGACAATTGGATAGATCATGGAGATAGAACTTACCTTGAGATCATACCTGAATGATGTGGATGAGATGCCTTGATGTTGAGGAAGATTCCCGCAGAGATCAAATGAGAGATTGTTGATTTGCTTGCCAATTTGATGCCCTAGTCCACAAGTGCGCCTTCCTCTACCTGTCAAACCAAGGAATGAAGATTCAATCAGTAAGAGCAAGTATGGAAGAAATACAAGAGAAATGCAAATAGTAACATGAAATAGAAGGTCCTGGGACAGTAATACTCCCTGTTACCAACGAAGAGCTCCAAAGAAGAAGTAGGGAGAGTCTTCCCCTACCAATACCTCCTCCTCCAAGCAAATCGGCCTCCACCTGTAGATGCAAAAACGTGGTACAAAATATATGGCAAACAAGATCTCCAATAACTCAGTGCAAAGGAAGAACCAACGAACGAACACCAAAAACATTCACCACAACATTGGAGATAGATGCAATAATAATTTTCTATTCCAATAATCCAGAGCCAAAAGTCCCTTTACAATGAGAGGCTCTCTCCTTTAAATAGGAAGGAGAGGCACCAAAACCCTAACCACTTTTTGAATGAGTGGCTAAGATTATAAGATACAAAAGTCTAATCAATGGTTGAGATGAGCTCAACAATATAATACATGGATCACACATAAAATATAACATAAGTGGACAAAATCGCCCTAGAAGAGGGGAATCCCACCAAATCATGATGATGAAATATCATAAGGGGCTTATGGTGGGTCCAAGGGGTAATTTTATCCCTCCTTGGTCAATCCCCATAGCACAATAACCAATAAATAATCATGAATGTACCAAATCGTGCCTCCATAGTGAAGTCGTGGTCCTCAAAAGACCTCAAAAATCCACAGAAAGTGCCATAAATGATGGATGCGGGCCCCGATGAAGCTGAAACTGCTGGAGGAGGTGTGGAAGGTCCCGATCTATCATCACTGATCATCCCATGCCATAAATTTGCCTCAGTAGCCCAAATCGATTTCCTCAATAGCCATTTCTACCAATCCTGAAATGCCTCGGGAAGCGTGAAACTGCCCCAAACAGCCTCCTGGAGTGCTGGCGCTGTCAAGGTGAGGGCACCAATGTGTCCGGAAGGGGGGTAATATGGTAAAAACAAGTGGCTGGACCACCCCCTTCATCATCAGCGCCCTAGGTCAACCGGATAAAAGTCATCTCTGCTCCGACAGGGCCTCCAACAGACCAAAACTGCACTGGGACAGCCTACTGAGGCTCAATCATCACTGTAAGTGCCCGGAACTGAAAACAAACTGTCCCATTGGACTCAGAAAGTCCAAATCCATCCAAGATGTGTACTCATACACCATATGAGTCTCTGCATGATCAAAATAAATACCCAATATACCGGAACAAGGCCAATAATAATGATCTGTAAATGACCAAACACTGCTGTAACCCAAGAATCATCATCATAACCCTGTAGCTGCTGCATAGAATCATCATGTATGTGTACATAGACCATATATCATCTATCCATATCATCATAAGGTCTAACATCTCATGTCCCATGGTCCTCCATGGTCAAACTAGGTCTAACCAAGACCAAATATAACTCAGACCATCATCCAAGGCTGCTGCAAAGTGTCAAGGTTAATACATGCTCTACAACTTATTCAAATAGCAATTATAACACATAATGATCATAACTGGCGATCTACATCCAAATATATAGTGTCGTTAATTATTATTATTACTCAGACTAGACTTTCAGGATCATACTCACTTCATAGTTGTGATCAATTTGCTAGTGAAGGGTGAAGGCTAAATTAAATGGCTAGGCTAAGGGATGACTCAACTGTCTTGACTTTGTGACACTTTGGCAAGGGAAAGGGAATACACCATAGTATATACTGAATGAGCAATAACACAGGGAATGGCGGCGTCTCACAAATGGATGAGTTGTTTAAAGAGGGTTTATTCACCTTCACAGATGCGCACAATCCATAATACAAATAAGGCCAGCAATTGTTTAGATATAGCATTTAAGTTCCATTGCTTTTGGGCCTGAAGTTTCCATAGCCTTGATCTATGTGTGTTTACAAACACATTGCATAGATTTACATTTTTTCTTTTAGGCTTTCTGCTGCAGGTGTGTTTTTAAGGCACTTGTTTACCTGAGCACTTCTAGGTGTGTCATGGACAGCTTGTTTACCTAGGTATTTATTTTCCACAAGATATAACATTTTATTTTTCATGGCCATTTTCATTTGGCATTTCTTTCATTCATGTGTGTTTAAAAACACATTGCATGAATGGGTTTTTCATACAAGATATAGCATTTTATTTTCCAGATTTTGTATTGATGGCAGCACTAAAAGTTTCAGGTTTAGCCAACACAACTTTAGTGACTAGGGGGAATTCCAAGGAACTCCAACTCACCATAGGTAAGTTTTGTCACCAACTCAGAGCCGAGACACAATAAACAAGGAAGCTCATCCAATACAGAGGCTACAGTGGGGAGAAGTCCTCCATGCCACTAGTCAAGTAGTAAGTCAGGGTGATAATCTAAAAGGTAGGCCATGGATGGATGGAGACAATGAATGATGGAACCAACACTAGCAAGCCAAGGTATGGTTGAATGATCACCTCTATTCTCCCTAGGGAGGGTAAGACCAATGAGTATGAATAGTGAACTTCTAAGTCTGAGTAGGGACAGTATAATATATATAATAGATCAACCAGGTCCATATATCTATATGATCGCCAGATCATGACACTAAGTGCTAAGACATGCTATAAGAATAAGTATAAAAGCAATCTAACCATAACACCATGATATACCTGCTGAGTCATATACCTGAAAGCTCATCAACCTGTACCATCATCTGTCCTCTGAGACTGCTGCTGTAACTCTGGGCACTACTGTCTGCTCTGTACCAATGGTATAATGGCTACATCGGTCACCTCTCTGAGTGTCCTGAAACTCAGTCATGGCATGGGGAATGCAACTGCTGTCCACAATCTGATAGTGATCCAATATAAATGCTCATCTCGGCATCTCAAATGCAAGGGAACTGGCTGAATAATGTACTGGAATGAGAAAAATAATGTATGGTAGCCCGGCTACTATATATGTGATAACATCTGGCTCCGGCTGGGACAAGTGCTCTGCTGAAATGAGCGCTTGAGAACCTCAGAATCTCTGGTCCTCGAACTCTGCTACTCGAATCCACGATCCAGCACTCTACCATTTTACTTCCAGCTTTTATTCTTGCAACCTATTTTCTGCATTCACAAACATCTAAAAAAAAAAATACCTCATGCCGCATGTGTGGGAAAAATATAAAATCAACTGAAATAAAATCTACTCTATGTCAGAAATATAAGTGCATGAAATATATAAATGCTAAAAGTAAATAAAACTATAATTTGCAAAATTTGAAATTTATTGTGCAGAAAAGAAAAAGTGACAGGTACTCAGTTAAACTAGGAGCTTACAAAGGAGCTTAGAGACTAAGAAGGTGCCAGACTAAATGGCTGAAAAGACTAACTACTGCCTAAGTAGGCTTATTCGGTTTCCTACCTACCCTACTCTACCAGGCAATGCAAGCGGAGAGATCCCAACTATGTGGGATCAGGGATGTGATCCCTCAAGTCCCTTTGATGGACAGGATATAAAATACGTCGTCCACTACCAGTGGTCAGAAAGCACATGCCATCAATGCATCGCTCTACTGTGAAAGGTCCAACCCATAAGTCATCAGCTTGTCCCGATCTTATATGCAATAAATGGTTGGGAATGATGACTTGACTTCCTGTAGGAAAATTATTTCTATTGACTGACTCAGGAATAATTCCAATGTTACGAATAGGCATGGGATGGATTTCAGCAGGGTTTTGCGGTTGAGGTGTGACAATCCTCGAGTTTCTCCTAGAAGGAGCTGCATCAATTCTGGGTGGACCACCATCTAAGGAAATAGCAACTGTGCCCACAAGGACTTCCCTAACTTCCCTTCTTGTTTCATGGACTACCTCATTTGGCTCTTCCTCATGGGTAGATACTACTCTTTTGACAACCTCACCTACAGTCCAGAAATCTCTATGTTCCTCTGAGGGAGATGGCTCATGAGATATGATAGTGTTACGACTAGAACCTTCCCCTGAAGGAACCAGAACAACCATGTTTTCCAATCTGGGAGAAACTGACTCAAAATGAAATGTAGAGGAAGTAGGAATGTGAGAAGGATCATAAGTGTGATGACTAGGTGGCTCGGATGGTAAGAGGAAACTAGGGATATGCGGATATGCAGATAAAGCATAGCTTTGAGTTTCTGAAGGAGTTTGAAAAATAGCAAGGTTATTTAGATTATAGTCTCCTTCGGGTGCATCATTAATTAGGGCATCCTCTTCCCAACTTAAAGAGTTATCATGGACTTGAATTAGATTACCGTCCTCTAGAGATAAATGAGATAAAGAATCTTCTGTATCGGAATAATAAGTGGCTTCAGGCTCTTCATTTGTTTCAACCCTAGTAGCTGTTGCAAGATTGTTTTCCCATGGGTAAATAGGTGCAAGCCCTTGTCTTTCTCTCTCTCTATTGTGATCAGTCAAGGCAAACCACTCCCTAACAGTGAAAGGAATTCTTTCTCCCCTCCTAATATCATCAAACTCATCTTCATGTATTGGGTTTTCAATGTTCTCCTCATTGTGTGTTTGCTCATGAAGGTTTTCTATTTGTTCCATTATTTGGTCATCAAGCAAACTCTCATCTCTTCCTATATTTCTTATGCCATCCTCAACCCCTTCAAGTGTGTGATCTTCTATAGAAGGTTCTTGAATGTTTTCATTGTTTTGTTCGTGATCTTGGGGTTGATTTTCATGTCCTCTCAATTCATCTATTTCCTCAACAAATTCATTTCCAATTGTTCTTGTTATTTCAATCACTTGCTTGTCTTCCCAAAAAGAATCAGAATCTTCCATGACCATACACATGTTTTGATCAACCTCATATAACTCATCCTCATCTTCAACCAGGTTAGTTTTAGCATTATTTAATAATTCATCCCCATATGTGTTTTTCAACCCTTCATCAAAAGATTCAACATGCTCATTATAACAAGGCTCTCTGTTAACCCGAATCAAAGCTCCATCAGGGTTGAGAACACAAATAAATGATAAATCCATCATAAGGTATCCACCTAGACCAGCTGCCCATTTTCTAGATAAAAGCATTCCATATGCTGGGGGTAAGTCAATGACAACTACATCCATCATAGTAGAAATGTCTGAACATGCGAAAAGATCAGCCCTAAGGTTTTTAATCAAGCCATAAGACGGTACTCGTCGGGAATCTATACCACAAACATTTCCATAAGGCCTAGTCACTTCAAGTCCCATTTCCTTCATAACTTGTAAAGGCATAACGTTCATTGCTGCTCCAGAATCTAACATACAGTTATGAAGGAGCATGTTTTGAATATGCAGGGTAAGGTAAAAGGGAGAGTGACCACCGCTCTTTCTTTCATAAATGGCTGAATGGATATTTATTGGTGGATCCTTTTCTGTTTCACTAGGTTGTGTTCCACTAAGCTTTTGGATATGACATGATTCTAGGATAGGTTCAGGAGTTTTCTCTTGGCCAATACCATTGAAAAATTCCTCTACTTGGCATCTAACAGAGGGCACCTTCATTAACTCAGTGTCAGGGATGTTACACATTATCTTGCTTAGCTCTTTCTTCATATCAATCTTAAGATCATAATCATCTATGGCAAGATCTTCTTCTTCCTTTTTATCTTCATCAATCTTTTTATGTTTATCAAGGAAAGAAGGCTGGGAGGCACTTCCTCGTTTGTAGATTTGATACTTTGGTTGCTCTTTAGGTTTTGGGAGTTCTAAGGCACAACATGTGGAGCTAGGTTCTTCAACTATATCATCTTCTTGCTCCCATGGCTCTTCTTCTAAAAGGATTCTTCCAAAGTCTTCATCATAAGATAAGTCATTTATAAAGTTGATGTTTTCTGGTTGGTCATCATGGTCAATGGTGTCAGAGGGTATTTCTTCTTCTTCATCACACCAATTGACTTCCTTCTTTTCAGAGTTTTCTGGATACTCAGGTCGTCGCCTATCCCTATCCCCATCAGGCCTTCTATTATTACTCCAATAAGGTTTAGGGCCATAAGGATTTCTATGTCTCTCAGGGTCATTCAAACTTGCCACATTCTTAGTTAGGACAGTTAATTGTTTCATCATTTCTTGCATGACTTCTAAAGTGTCCTTGGATTCCTTTGGCACACTCACAGGTTCCTTTGGTTTTCGGAGTCTAGGGTCAGATCTGGAAGTGGATGGGGTGAATTGATCGAAAAAGTTTTGTTTCCCCATGGATGCTACATTTTGTTCAGCCATTTTAGCATTTGATTGGGCGGTCTTTAAGTCATTTGGGTTTTTATCCTTTAGCTGATAACCAACCCATCCCTCAAAAGCATTCAAGTAGTGAATGACAACTGCTTGATCTTTTGGTCTAATTTCTTCAGGGATAACAGCTACAGTCTTGTCAAATCTTATGTTGAACTCATGGACTGTTTCATTTTCTCTTTTCTTGATGTCAAAAAGTTGGTGTAAAAGAAATTTCCCATCTAACTTTCGGGACCACTCACTGTTTAGCTTGTTGACAAAGTTATCATACCCATCAATGGATGAGGCAGGCAACCTGTCAAACCACTTCCTAACATCTCCTTCCAAGGATGCTAGGAGACCCCTCATGAACACATCTTCCTCAGATGCTCCATATGCTTCCATGTGTTCCCATACTTTATCAATGTGGTCTTCAATTGATATAGCAGATACTCCATCAAATCTGGGAACCTTTTCAAAATACTTTTCAGGCATGTCATGGGGTGCACCTTGGATTTGGGAAAAGTCTAAAGGAGATGGTTTTGCCTTTCTTCCAAAAATCCTAGGAGCTTGTGGTGGAGGAATATTCTGGTTTCCCGGGTTTGTTCCGGCCATTGGATTTGGTAAGTTTATGTTTAAGTTTGAACTAGGAGATGAGGGAGGAACCGAATTAATCAAAGGGGATCCTGAAGCTCTGTTTGGAGAATCGTTAACCAATTTCCAAAGGAAGTTAGATGGTTGTGCTTTAGGATCTCTTTTACGATATGTAATTGGGGTTCCTTCAACTTGATCTAAGTTTACTTTACTTCTTGTGTTGTAAGGATGTAAATGAGCTCGCTCCTCAGCGGAGTCACGATTGGGAGTCGCCAGGTAGATTTAACTCTTCTACCAAGATATGTGTCGTTGTATATGCGGGAAGGACTAGTAGCTTTTCCAAGGTAAGCCTATTGCGTCCCCGGCAACGGCGCCAAAATGTTATGGCAAAGAGAACGGGAATGCCTGAAGAAAAGTATGTCAAACTAGGGAAAGCTATTGCCTCCCCGGCAACGGCGCCAAAATGTTATCACCTAAGATGTAGTTACCCCTATGGATGGATCCAGTCATGGATGGCAATAGGGAAGGGCAACTCAAAAGGTGCAACCACGATCACCTCGACCTCCAATATATGGTTGTCACGCCAGTCGAGGCAACCTTCACTTTATGTTATCTAGCCCAGACAACAAAGGGGGAGACCCGATCTACTCCCGACAGGAGAGATCAAAGACACCAAATCAGGGTATTTCTTAGTGAAGTTAGGTGTATGGTTTATCCTAGACCTAAGGATGAAGTCACAAGCCAAGTGGGGGTTCAATGGGTATGGTTTTGGTTCATATTTGATGTGAGAGTGACTTATAATGTTTGTGGTGAGATCTAGGATGAGTGTACTAGGTCAATGTCAAAAGATCCACTGCCTTGGGAACTGTGTCCAATGCAGGATAGTTTTGAGGGATGTATTGGGGCTAACTAGTACATAAGACAAGTTTGACCATGATTCATGATAGCTTTAAGGGTATAGTTCACCATGCAAAAGTCAAACCACAAGTCAATCCAACAATCTAGGAAAGTTGGGTTGTCTTGGAGATAAACCAGTGCCTTGGGAATTGGGAAGTGGAGTCAAAGTAGGGTTGACTTATGGTTTAGGACTCCTACAACATGAGATAAGTGGACAGTATAGGTCTTGATGGTTGAATGTATCTAGATCTAGATTTAACCCAAGTGGACCACAATCCCTTAAAACAAGGAATGCAGTCCCCAAGGCAAGATTTGACAAAGTGATAGTCTAGACCTAGGTTTTGAATTATTCCGGTTTCAGATCTGCAATAATCTCAAGTACCCAGTTCCTAGAAGTGAGTGAACTCACTTCTCCAAGGTGGTGCGACTTTACCCAAGGAAGCTTAAATCGGGGTTTAGGTGGGTCAAATCAAGTCGGATGGCATCCAAACTTTAGATCCGGGTAGATCGGTCAGGTAGGAGTATGGATCTGTAATTTCGTGGCAATCCACCGGTTAGATCTTAGTAGATCTGAGTTTAAGTGTTCCAAGTGGTCCAAGATGGGGATTAAATCCCTTAAAATGTGGAATAGGGCCCACAAGGTGAATTTCATAAAAGTGACAACCTGGGTGTATGTTATTTGATGTGTAGATGTCAAATCAAGTGGAATCTCAAACACCCATCGCTTAGATCTAGGTCAACCTGCTCAAACTAGGAAGTGCGCCTTGCTTGGGAGAGGCTAAGTTGGCCTGGGAAGGGGGTCAAATGGAAGCCAATCCTCACCAAACTATAGATCCGGGATGCCGTGGATGCTATAGAGGTGGGTTCTTAATATTACGCCCAACAACCCAATAGATCTAAGTAGATCTGAGAAAATGCAAAATTGGGGTTTTAAATGTTTTTTGACAATTGGATAGATCATGGAGATAGAACTTACCTTGAGATCATACCTGAATGATGTGGATGAGATGCCTTGATGTTGAGGAAGATTCCCGCAGAGATCAAATGAGAGATTGTTGATTTGCTTGCCAATTTGATGCCCTAGTCCACAAGTGCGCCTTCCTCTACCTGTCAAACCAAGGAATGAAGATTCAATCAGTAAGAGCAAGTATGGAAGAAATACAAGAGAAATGCAAATAGTAACATGAAATAGAAGGTCCTGGGACAGTAATACTCCCTGTTACCAACGAAGAGCTCCAAAGAAGAAGTAGGGAGAGTCTTCCCCTACCAATACCTCCTCCTCCAAGCAAATCGGCCTCCACCTGTAGATGCAAAAACGTGGTACAAAATATATGGCAAACAAGATCTCCAATAACTCAGTGCAAAGGAAGAACCAACGAACGAACACCAAAAACATTCACCACAACATTGGAGATAGATGCAATAATAATTTTCTATTCCAATAATCCAGAGCCAAAAGTCCCTTTACAATGAGAGGCTCTCTCCTTTAAATAGGAAGGAGAGGCACCAAAACCCTAACCACTTTTTGAATGAGTGGCTAAGATTATAAGATACAAAAGTCTAATCAATGGTTGAGATGAGCTCAACAATATAATACATGGATCACACATAAAATATAACATAAGTGGACAAAATCGCCCTAGAAGAAGGGAATCCCACCAAATCATGATGATGAAATATCATAAGGGGCTTATGGTGGGTCCAAGGGGTAATTTTATCCCTCCTTGGTCAATCCCCATAGCACAATAACCAATAAATAATCATGAATGTACCAAATCGTGCCTCCATAGTGAAGTCGTGGTCCTCAAAAGACCTCAAAAATCCACAGAAAGTGCCATAAATGATGGATGCGGGCCCCGATGAAGCTGAAACTGCTGGAGGAGGTGTGGAAGGTCCCGATCTATCATCACTGATCATCCCATGCCATAACTTTGCCTCAGTAGCCCAAATCGATTTCCTCAATAGCCATTTCTACCAATCCTGAAATGCCTCGGGAAGCGTGAAACTGCCCCAAACAGCCTCCTGGAGTGCTGGCGCTGTCAAGGTGAGGGCACCAATGTGTCCGGAAGGGGGGTAATATGGTAAAAACAAGTGGCTGGACCACCCCCTTCATCATCAGCGCCCTAGGTCAACCGGATAAAAGTCATCTCTGCTCCGACAGGGCCTCCAACAGACCAAAACTGCACTGGGACAGCCTACTGAGGCTCAATCATCACTGTAAGTGCCCGGAACTGAAAACAAACTGTCCCATTGGACTCAGAAAGTCCAAATCCATCCAAGATGTGTACTCATACACCATATGAGTCTCTGCATGATCAAAATAAATACCCAATATACCGGAACAAGGCCAATAATAATGATCTGTAAATGACCAAACACTGCTGTAACCCAAGAATCATCATCATAACCCTGTAGCTGCTGCATAGAATCATCATGTATGTGTACATAGACCATATATCATCTATCCATATCATCATAAGGTCTAACATCTCATGTCCCATGGTCCTCCATGGTCAAACTAGGTCTAACCAAGACCAAATATAACTCAGACCATCATCCAAGGCTGCTGCAAAGTGTCAAGGTTAATACATGCTCTACAACTTATTCAAATAGCAATTATAACACATAATGATCATAACTGGCGATCTACATCCAAATATATAGTGTCGTTAATTATTATTATTACTCAGACTAGACTTTCAGGATCATACTCACTTCATAGTTGTGATCAATTTGCTAGTGAAGGGTGAAGGCTAAATTAAATGGCTAGGCTAAGGGATGACTCAACTGTCTTGACTTTGTGACACTTTGGCAAGGGAAAGGGAATACACCATAGTATATACTGAATGAGCAATAACACAGGGAATGGCGGCGTCTCACAAATGGATGAGTTGTTTAAAGAGGGTTTATTCACCTTCACAGATGCGCACAATCCATAATACAAATAAGGCCAGCAATTGTTTAGATATAGCATTTAAGTTCCATTGCTTTTGGGCCTGAAGTTTCCATAGCCTTGATCTATGTGTGTTTACAAACACATTGCATAGATTTACATTTTTTCTTTTAGGCTTTCTGCTGCAGGTGTGTTTTTAAGGCACTTGTTTACCTGAGCACTTCTAGGTGTGTCATGGACAGCTTGTTTACCTAGGTATTTATTTTCCACAAGATATAACATTTTATTTTTCATGGCCATTTTCATTTGGCATTTCTTTCATTCATGTGTGTTTAAAAACACATTGCATGAATGGGTTTTTCATACAAGATATAGCATTTTATTTTCCAGATTTTGTATTGATGGCAGCACTAAAAGTTTCAGGTTTAGCCAACACAACTTTAGTGACTAGGGGGAATTCCAAGGAACTCCAACTCACCATAGGTAAGTTTTGTCACCAACTCAGAGCCGAGACACAATAAACAAGGAAGCTCATCCAATACAGAGGCTACAGTGGGGAGAAGTCCTCCATGCCACTAGTCAAGTAGTAAGTCAGGGTGATAATCTAAAAGGTAGGCCATGGATGGATGGAGACAATGAATGATGGAACCAACACTAGCAAGCCAAGGTATGGTTGAATGATCACCTCTATTCTCCCTAGGGAGGGTAAGACCAATGAGTATGAATAGTGAACTTCTAAGTCTGAGTAGGGACAGTATAATATATATAATAGATCAACCAGGTCCATATATCTATATGATCGCCAGATCATGACACTAAGTGCTAAGACATGCTATAAGAATAAGTATAAAAGCAATCTAACCATAACACCATGATATACCTGCTGAGTCATATACCTGAAAGCTCATCAACCTGTACCATCATCTGTCCTCTGAGACTGCTGCTGTAACTCTGGGCACTATTGTCTGCTCTGTACCAATGGTATAATGCCTACATCGGTCACCTCTCTGAGTGTCCTGAAACTCAGTCATGGCATGGGGAATGCAACTGCTGTCCACAATCTGATAGTGATCCAATATAAATGCTCATCTCGGCATCTCAAATGCAAGGGAACTGGCTGAATAATGTACTGGAATGAGAAAAATAATGTATGGTAGCCCGGCTACTATATATGTGATAACAGGTCAATCGAACCCAACACAATTATTTAAGACATCTCTGTCTAGGGTCAATCGAACCCAACACAATTATTTAAGACATCTCTGTCTAGGGTCAATTGAACCCACCACAACTCAGGATCAACATTTAAGACAATCTTTGTCTAGGGATGATCAATCCCATTGCAACTCAGTATCATTAGCACTACTCGCCCTTTCAAGGGAAGTCCTTACGGACTACACCAAGCTTGTCACGGAAGTGCTCAAACTTCAATAGAGACAGAGGCTTAGTCAACACATCTGCAATCTTCTCATCCATGCTCACGTACTGGAGCTTTATAGCTCCCCTCTGCACCATATCACAGATGTAGAAATCTCATATTTCTATGTGTTTTGACCTCTCATGGAACACAGGGTTCTTTGTCATTTTTACACAACTCTGGTTATCACATACAATCACTATGGTATCCAAATCCAGATCAAACAGACCTGATAACAACTTCCGAAGCCATATGGCTTCACAGCTTGCAGAACAAGCTGCAATATACTCTGCCTCTGCAGTGCTAAGAGCCACACTGGACTGCTTCCTGCTTAGCCATGAGATCATGGCTGACCCCAGACTGTAACATCCACCTGAAGTGCTCTTTCTATCTGAGACACTTCTAGCCCAATTGGAATCTATATAACCATACAGTCTGAACTCATCATCTCTAGAATAATAGAGACCATAATCTATTGTACCTTTTGGGTACCTCATCACATGCTTTGCAGCTACAATGTGCACCCGTCTGGGCTCAACCAGATACTGACTCAAGTTGTTTACAACAAAGCATATATTTGGCCTCGTATTCGTCAGATACATCAACGACCCAATAATCTGCCTGTAGAGAGTCACATCCACTAATTCTGACGAAGTATAAGATAATAACTTCAAGTTGGTATCAATGGGTGTGGCCATGGCTTTGCATTCCAACATATCAAATCTTTTCAAGATTTCTACTGCATACTTCCCTTGATTAAGGAAGATTTCCTCTGGGCTCTGCCATACCTCGAGACCTAGAAAATAATGCATTAAGCCAAGGTCTTTCATCTCGAATTCTGCAGCGAGCTTCTCTTTGCACTCTGAGATTCTCTTCTCATTACTTGTCAGGAACAAGTCATTCACATTTAGCAATAATATGACTGGTTCATCATCCATAACCTTGAAGTAAAGGTTAGGATCAGCTTTACTCTTGGTAAAGCCCAAGCTTGTCAAAAAACTGTCAATCCTTCTATACCAAGCTCTTAGAGCTTGTTTCAACCCATACAAAGCCTTCTTCAATTTGCAGACATGCGTCTCTTTGTTTTCAACCTCAAAACCTTGTGGCTGTTCTATGTACACTTCCTCCTCAATAACACCATTAAGGAAAGCTGTTTTCACATCCATCTGGTGTAACTTCCACTTTATCGTGGCTTCTAGTGCCATGATGGTTCTGATAGAAGTGTACCTTGCTACAAGAGCAAATGTTTCCTAATAATTGATTCCTTCCTTTTGTGAGAATCCTCGAGCCAGAAACCTAGCTTTGTATTTCTCAATACTTCCATCTGCAGCATGTTTTATCTTGTATATTTGGAAGATACCACACTTTTACCTTCTGGTTTGGGAACTATGTCCCACACATCATTCTTCGTTATTGACTGGTATTCTTCCGCCATAGCTTCTACCCATTCTTTCTTTTGAATGATCTCTTCGAAGCAGGTAGGTTCTTTATCTACAAGATCACACATCAAAGCCACATAACTGGAGAATGGCTTTGGCCTCTTGCTTTCTCTTGTGGAGCCTTTTGGAGCTCCATACTTCTCAGCATCCTAAATAATTTCTCGATCCTAAGCTGGTTTTCTCTTGAACTTTGTTGCAAGTTCGCTCTTGCACCCATCTATGAGCTTCTCATCTTCAACCTTGTATAAAAGGTTGATGTCTCATCACTCTAGGTGATCCTTGATCTCATCATTCCATCTCGTAGAAAGTCTTCTTCAATCTGCACATATTTGGTTCTCTGAGTCCTGGAGGTTGCTTGATATCTTGATCACACCATGAGTTTGGCTACTAGAGCAACATCATAATCGACCTCCTCTATAAGTCTTGTTTTATGGTTGAACCATCATCACTTGTTCTATGGAACAAGTCTCATCATTCTTCATTTGTAGGTGATCGTGTACGATACTTCCTATAAGTCAAATTTAATAGCATGGTTAGAAACATTTCATAGTTTCCAAATATATGCATAAAAACATAAGTCACACTATCTTAGCCAATGCTACAACATCCATCCATATCCCATATTCATTTGGTAGCTTTCTAGATGTCTTCCATCTCTACCATGACATTATTAAGAGCGTGCACTACTCCCAATATGTCAGCAAAGAGGTTTCACTCTAGATAAGTAGCAATGGAATGTTGTATAGCACCCTAGGCTACTTACCCATCACATGCATAACACTGCAAACATCCTAAATAAATGTGTATACAACTGGATACTATCATTTAAACAATGTGATAGAAATGACAATTCAAATACTTATCTTGTTTGTTTGGTAGGATCTCTTTTGATCCTAGTCTCCTTGCAGGTATTACTGGAATGTCTGATGGTGAACTCTACTCCATCATCAAGCTTGTATTTTGCTTCTCCTATTCTCCTAGTGATCCTTTCTGAGGGGAGTCCTTTTCTTCTAAACTGGAGAGTCTTCTTCTGACCTATCATGTGCTTTGAAGCACCACTATCACAAGACATATTCTTCGACTTCTTCCTTTGCTTGCTTCCTGGGAGGTTCTTCATCTTCTGATTCTTCTTCATCGTCTTCGGCAAGGTAAGCATGATGTCTTTTGTTGCTCTTCCTCTTGACTTCTTCTTTTCTCTCAGGACAATCTATGGCAATATGTCCCATCTTATCACAACGGTAACATAGATAAGAATATAAGATAAGATAAGATAATTATATTATTGTCCAACTAATGACCACAAAGTAGGTCAAAGGGACTGCTGATTACAATGATGTCCGTACAAAGCGGGAGAACCAAACGGTCTCCTATAAAAAGATATAATGCACGAAGAAAGAAAGAAAAGAGTGAACAAAAGTGAACAGGGTTGAAGTATGAGAGAGCTTTGACTACAGACGCGAATCCAGAAAACCCGCAATGGGGCAGAGATGTCCTAGCAGAAAAGATCCAGGAGCGAAAAGGTTTGAGGATCCGACCCATCTCTCCTAACATCTGAGGTTGAAAGAAGAGGACTGAAGAAAACTCAACAAAGTCTGTTGTCCTGATGAAGGGCTAGTAGAGAGTGCGGATTGCCCACAAACTTGTTGCCTGGAGGGGTTCGTACATTGTTGAGGTCTGGAGGACCTAGCCTGTCTCTCAGGACGGAGTCTGCGATGAATTTGCTACCGAGATCTCGTGGGTCGGGGTGAGGTCCCACGGATCCTCACTGATCTAGAGCCTGGATATGTATTGATATCGGTCGGTCTCCTGGTGCCCCTGTCTGAAGGTAATACCCTGAAAAATGACGTGATCTTCTACGTGGGGTCCAGTCTGATAGGAGGCTAAAGAATATGCGCTCGGAATCTGAGAGCCTCCTGCATGTAGAGAGCCAAACATCTCTGATCGGGGTACCTGAAAAACTCGGCGAGAGTCCAAGAATCTCTAAGCAAACAATGGAACCATCCTCTGATCTCGTAGTAACTGGGGCATCTAAAAATGAAGTGCGCCTCGGTCTCCACTTCCTGTAGGTGACATACTTGACAGATTCTATCTGGTCTATCAATTTAGTGGTCTGTCTCTACCCGAAGTCTATGAGAACCGACTCTGAATTGGCCTAGAGGGGTGCGAAGAGCATGCATCCAGTGATGAAACGTATACTGGGGTTGGACAATGAGCCTGTCTCTCAGCTCCCGGAAGTGCTCTGCGTAAAAGGCCATCTTTGGGCGTAATCCTCCCGGAGGATT
Organism: Larix kaempferi; assembly: GCA_027924585.1. Lineage (NCBI taxonomy): Eukaryota > Viridiplantae > Streptophyta > Pinopsida > Pinales > Pinaceae > Larix > Larix kaempferi. The sequence goes on along the minus strand of BSBM01000816.1, from coordinate 244,874 downwards.
GACCCAGGTGACCTGGACGAACTGCTTGTAGATGTCTTCCCGGATAATCTTGTTCAGTTTTTGTCTAGTTTCTGTCTTGCCTGTAGATGTCTTCCCTTCTTATACTTTTGAAACTTCTTTGGAGGATGGAACTCCCTATGATTTTACTTCTTGAATTGAGGTTTCCCTTTTCCTCTCTTTGTATGGGTAGCTAGAGCTTGATCATTTTCCTTAAGTAGTGCTTCTCGATTTGCTACTCTAGCTTCCTCCTGAACACATTCTTCCCATACAACTTCGAACAGTAGACCTTCCTTTCTTGCACACATAGTCTGGATAAAGGAGTCCCAAGGTCTAGTAAGACTATTGAGAGTAGTCATTGTAAATATTTGATACAGAGATCACTACTCCCTCTGTATCCGTCTGAGACCTCAAGTGATATGAATCTCTATGTCAGTACATACTTATAAAACATAGATTCAAATAACTAGGTCTGCATCTACCAACTAACACATAATGCAATCATATAGACAACAGATGTACCCTGGAATCCTTTCGGGAGAAACCAACTATGGGGCTATCTTCTCAATCTCAAGCCCAGAGCATATAGATGTATAAAAGAAGATACAATACATAGTTACCTCAACCGATAGCTCAATCCCTCTGACTAGGGCAAACCCAGATTTGGATGCATCCAGCTGATGCATGCACTGATGAAGTATGCCCTAACTGCCAATTTGGATCTGAGTGCTCTGATGAAGCCTCTGACTGATCTTCCCACTCTCGATCACTCTGCTCTGCTCTGCTAGCTCTGAAGACTGCCCACTGCTGAAATCGGCCCTCTCTGCATGCGTGCGCCCTCCTCCTCTGGATGTCAAATGCTCGTACTGCTTCGGATCTTAACAGATCTGAGCTCCGATTGTCTCTAACCTTCCTCAAATCTCGAGGCAAGGCTATCTTGAAAGTATCGGACTCTAACTTGGTCAATCCAGCTCACAACGAGCTTCTCCTCCTCAGGAAAAACGTCCTCCTCCAAGCAAACTCGGCCTCCTCCAATCTAATCAGTAATCACACTGTGGAGCTCTCTTAGCTCACAGTACTGGATCTGGTCTCTCTAGAACTGAAGGTCACTGATCTAGCTCAGATCTGACCTTCCTAGCTCCTGCAACAGCTCCTCCCTATCTCAGAAAGTCGTTCCACATGGACAGATTCATCCCCCTCACTCTGGCAGTATCTCTCTCTGATGATACAACCGAGTTTTCCCATCTGGGGACCCCCTGCCTCTATAAATAATCTCATCGATGAATTAGGTTTGCCAAAACCCTAATTCCCGGTGCATGCAAAAAGTCACTTTTGCATGCATTCATTGAATGCTGGCAGGTCATGCAAAACTCATGCATGCATAGGTCAATCTCCCCTGAAGCTTCGCATGCAGCCCCTGCTGGGCTCATGTCACTGAGTAGAGTGTATCTCACTCTCTACTCCATCCTGATGCGTATGGTACTTGTTATCACCTGCACCATAGTTGGATTATCTGAGGAGCCGCCATTTGACAAACATGATGAATGTTTGTACTCCAGTGTATCAAATGATCCAGCATTTGTGCCTAGCCAATTTTGTTTTTCAGTCAACATGACCATGGCCCCACGGGGTTTGTAATAAAGTGTACTAGTAGGATTTTGAGTGGCTCGGTTCCCCATGACTTGGTTAAGCAACTAAGGTATTCCAGGGAGTTTTTTCCCTTGTTAGTTATACTTTGCCTATAGCCGAGCTATAATCGATGAGGTTTTCTCCTGCTTCCTCCAAAGCTGGAATGCTCGATTTTGAAAATTTTAGCCATGGGGGGTTGTTAGAGTCCAATTGATGTATATAAGCCTACTAGACACGATTAGAATAGACTATGGTCATGTCTTAAGTCACTAGGACCCTCAAAAAAAATTTCGAATTTTTTTTTACCGGGTCCTCCACTTTTGGGTTTTTAATTATTTTTAATTTTTAATAAATTTTTCCATAGTTTAAATGGAAAAATTTCAATTTGTAATATGTCAGTCATCCGGGATCCGAATTCAGTGATTGAAGGCTCTAATCTTAAACCAAAAGTCATTCATGACCCCCGGACTAGCTTGGCCTAAGTTTTGGACAATTATTTGACCTCATAATTAATATTTTCTCAAAAAATGAGAAAGATTAATTAAAATATTCAGAAAATAATAAATTGGAGATAATTTAAATCTCTCCAAAAAAGCCAAATTAAATAAAATAAAAGTCTAAATGACATGGCAGAGAGCACTTAAGATAATTGTAATCAACTCCAAGTCATTTTAGTTAAGTATCGGAGCACTGTCAGAGCATCTTCATGAAGAATTTCGCCCTCTCCTTTAGCTTGACGTTTTTGTGATGTGGCACTTTTATATTGGATGGGTGGTGTTTACAATGTGTGAGGGTGGTCTCTTGGCTTATGTGGAGGCCATGTCACCCTTTCACAACCACCATTAACTCAAGTTATGAGTCGGAGTTTCACTCCAAGCTCTTAATTAATTGGAAATTCGATTTATTTATGATTGGAAATTGGCTCTCCTTGGCCAATTCGAATTTGGGCTTGGTGAGCTTCTATTTTGTATATAATGAGGTGCTTGGCTCCTCATTCTTCATGGAGATTTTGAGCATGAACACTCTGCCCAAATATCAGTGTAATATTTGTTTGATTTTTGAATAAAGAAGTGACTTTGGAGGTCCATGCAAGAGTCTTTGGGGTTGTCTTTCACATTGTCTTGGTGATATCTTTCTCACCTTACCTTTCATTTCAAGCATTACGTTATTCAGTATATGTTCTACATTCTTAGAAATATATTGTTAGGTTTGGCTTGTTTAATTTGTGAGGGTTTTGCAGAATTCGCACAAGGTGGAGAATGTCTTGGAGATCAAGCTAATCTTTGCTCATCAATGGCTATTAGCACCTAATCAACATCTTTTGCAGGTTTTCAAAGTTCTTCTCATCTCAAGAGAAGAAATATAAAGAAGAGACTTGCCTCTTCCTCCATCAACAAACTGCTACTACATTCTTTGGTTACAACACACTTTTAAATCTTCTTTCTGCAATTCTATACCAAAAGTTTTGACTTGAGATAGCACCTTGGGATTTCATCCCAAGGGCCACATTGTTTTGTGGTTGCTTCTCTATCCTCATTAGCACCCTGCGGACATCTAGCTAGCTAGAAGGTTTTCTTGGGCTAGTGTTCTAGTGATCACCTTGTTCGGAGGTTGATCCCACTGTTGTTTCATTTGGTTTTCTTGAATTGCTTTGGCCTTTCTCACTCTCGTTTTTACCTCTCTTCATCCATTCGTTTTTTCTCTTCAAAGCCTCATCTTCCTCCTCTTTTTATTCTTCTTCCCTTACTTCTTTGTTGCCTTGGAGCTCTCTGGCCATCTTGTTCTCGCTCCTCTTCTTCTTTTCATCCTAGTCTTCTTTCGTTTTGCTCCTCCTCCATTCCTACCATTCGCTCCTCATCTCCTCCTCTCGTCCAAGTGCCTTTAAGCCCTAAAAACCACATAAAAATAACATTTAGTTTGTTAGCAATGGTTAGTTGTTATTTGTTTATAAGTTGCATTGTTAGATCTAGTTCGTTTTTAAGTGTTACCTTACAATTATTTTGTTAGTTTTTATTTGTATAGTGGTTCTCATTTAAAAGTTTAAAGTTCCCTACAAAAATATTTCCATTTTTTGTCATAGTTTAGATCTCTTTCCTAGCATTTTAGGCTTTGTTTGCTTGCTGGTCCGTTTTATCATTTAAATAAATTAAAGTTGTCTCATGCCATCTAGCATCTTAGACTTCATATTTCAAGCCTAAGTTCAAATAGTTCCAATTACTAGCTTTCTTTTGATTTGGACTAATGCTAAAGGGTGCTTGTAGTTTGAAATCTTTGTTGTGTGTAGGTTTGAGACAAAGCTAGATCCAAAAGAAAACTTGAAGTGGAAGGAGAAAATCAAGAGAAGAGAAAATCATTACAAGAAGACAAAAGGAAACTTGGAACCAAGCATCAAACCAATAAATTCAATACTCTCCTTTTTTGATTGTAAAACTCTTAAGAGTTTCAAAGTTCATCTCCATTTCTATTATCTCTTCTAAAGGTTGAAAATCCAAAATACTGTAAACTGAGTAATAAAAAGGCTAGGTGGGATAGTGCCTCCCACACTTAGTTTCTCCTTCCCCATTTGGGGAACTTTGTTCATGCATGCTTTAGTTAGATTCATTTCAAGTTCTTAGATTAAATTTTACTTTCTGTACTTAGATTAGTCCTCTTCCAAGTCTTGACTTGAGATAGTATCCTTGGGATTTCATCCCAAGAGCAGGGCCACATAATTTTGTGGTTCTCTTTCCTCATTAGACTCCTTGTCGAAACTCAGCTAGCTGGAATTTCTCAAGGACTGGTGGTTCTAGTGGTCATCCTTGTTCGGAGGTTGATCCCACCTTGTTGTTTATTCCTTAGCTAGTTGTTAGATTTGGCTTAGTTCTTTATATGTGTTTGCTCATTCTTTCATTTCTTGCAAGTAATTTCTATTTTGCTAGTTCAAAGTTATTTCAAGTTTCCAATCATTTTGAGCTATCACATGCATTCTTGATTATAATCTGCCTCTATCTTAATAAAGAACAAAGTCTCTTGAACTTAAAATAACCCAAGTCAAGAGCACTCTCTGTCGGAGAGCATAGTAGTTGTTGCATTTCCCTTGCATTAGGCATTTAGATTAATTAAAGTCTCTTGAACTTTGGTCTTAAGACTAAGTCAAGAGCGCTCTCTGTCGGAGAGTTGAACTGTGTGCTTAAACTACTTTTAAAATTTTCCAACTCACGCCCCATTAATTAATTTATCTTGGTTGTTATCTGACACCCGTATGCTCTGCCAACCTGAAAGGGTTGGGCTAGTACTCAGAAAGGTGTTGGATTTTGTTAATCTCATAAGTGAAAATCTAATAAAACTTTACCCCAACCAACGTGCCGACGTTGATCTTTTCAAGAAATACTTTTAAGTGGGAGGCAAAGATTCCTAAACCTGGTGGTGCCGGAGTAGCCATTGTCAGGTTCGGGGTGGTTAAGTCATTAGACACTTACCTTTTGCAACCTAGATGGTTTCGACCTATCATCAGAGTGGAAGCCACTGAAAGTATCACTTTTCGGACTTTTGCTTATCTCTTTGTTCTTAGCCTAATAATCAAGACCACTAAAGCCTTTTAATTTACCAAGATAATTTGCACAATGTTCTCACAAACAGTTACTAAGACTATATATTCAGCATCCCCCAGCACTACATTCAATCATTTTTGACTCCTTGGCCCAATGGAAAAGGCACTGGTCTTTTAAATTATTTATCTATCTGTGGATGCTGCAATTTATAAGTCTTTATATACTGCTAAATCTTGTTTCGCAACGTGGATTGCTTTTTATCTTGTGTTTATTATAAGCTGTGGGTCTTTCATCATCAAAAAACTCCTAAACACCCATCCGCATCACCACACAATTAAAAACACTTAAAAAACATTGAGCCATAGTTAACTCTTTGTAGGGACTACCCCCCTTGGCTTCGTTAGGAGTTAGCCTAAACGGAGGAGCTGGGATTTAGGTGACAGTACCTAGCTCATTGCTTGCCCCCAAGGCCACACTTCTCTCACTTGAAGTGAAGAGATAGCTTTCGAAAGATTTCTACTGCTGGTGTGCATCTCGGCAGACAACAGTACTAATGTCCCTCCATGCAAGGCATCTGAGTCATGGAGGACATCCCGAAGTTACCATAATCTAACACTCCCTCTTAACGAGGGAAGTCCTGAAATTGATGCCTGGATCCATCAAGTCCACTGCTGCTGCCTCTGATCTAACTGATCTGCTTGACACTGCTGCACTCTGACCTGAACCACCCCGATCAATCTCCATATGTGTGGCTTCTGATGAAGCCCCTCTGTCAACCACTGTTGACTCTGTCACTGCACTCTGACTCAGACTCCCTCTGAGTCTCTGCTGCTGTAACCAACCCTAAAGACCTTTGTCAAGTGGATCTACTGCTCTGTAGACCATCTGTCTGTGACCCTAAGTTGACTCAGCTCTGTAAGTCAACTCCCTCTGTCTTTGCACTGGCTGAACTGACTGAGCTCTCTCCTGAGCCAAGCCCATCTCAGCCATGTCATACCAGCTCACTCTCTGACTGGTGCCTGCATGAGCAGCATGCTCATCCATCTGATATGAGCCCAATGGCTCAATCTCCTGTGACTCATCACTGTCATGAGCATCTCGCTCATCCATCGGAACTCCGTAATCACTGCCCTGATCCTCATCATGGTGAGCCTCTCGCTCACCCATCTGTTGAACAGGCCCACTCCTCCTAGCCTCATCTCTGCTGTGAGCATCTCGCCCATCATCCCCCTTTGCATCTGAAGAGGATGCACTCAGCCATCCTGATGTGCCTGAAGTAGGGTGTCCATGAACCAAGTGCTCACCATCAATCCTGTGACCAAACAAGACTGGGTCTACTCCTCTGGGATAGGTGAAGAACTGATCCCTGTGGAACACTACAGGGAATCTCGCAGCTGCCAATGCTTCCACTGAGAGAAGACTCCCTCTCAGTCCTGGAACAAAGAACACTCCTGAAACCTCCAGAAGCTCCCCACGGTTAAGCAAAAATCTCACTCTGCCCACACCAGCAACTAAATGGTCAACCCCTTGACCATCCCGAGTCAACTGTACTGCCATATGCTCTAGGATTAGGAATACATCTCGCACTCCTGTCATATGACTGCTGAGAGTAATGTCCACTCTCCATCTCTGATCAGCTTGAATCTCTGGTGGGTTGCTATCATATCTTGACTGAACTGTGGCTAGTGAGTACTCCTTCTCAAACCGAGAAGAGAACTCATTAACCTCCTCTGCTGCTGCCACCTGCTCATCCTTCGCTTGCTTCCCCTTCTTCTTATGCGGACATTGTCCCGCATAATGTCCATACTCATTGCAGGCGAAACACTTGATCTTACTCAGATCCTTCTTCTGTCTGCCCCTCTGCTTCTCGTCTGCTGCGAGAGCCACATCCTCCTCCTCAGGAATGGCAGAAGCTGAACTCTGAACGTACCCTCTCCGGGTCTCCTCCTGTGTGAAGTCATCCCACAGTCGATCCCACTTGGGAAGGTTCTCACGACCTGTGATGGACTGAACAAACACTGCCCATGCTACAGACACGCCATTCAAGGCCTGCCGAACTAGCTCATTGTCCTCTACCTTCTCACCGACTGCTCCCAACTCGTCTCTCACTTGAGAAGTCTTGGTGAGATAGGTAACCATGCTCTCATCCTTCCCCATTTTGATGCTTCTCAGCTTCTCTCTGAGAACCATCTTCCTGTTTTCATTTGAGCTCTGGTATAGACTAGTCAATGCATCCCACATCTCAAACACATTGTCTTTGGTAGAGACATGTGGGATAAGGTGATCCTTGATCGCATCAAGTAGGATCCTCTGGGCCTTTATATTCTTCTTTTCATACATTGCTTTGGCAGTGGCATCAGACGAAACAGTAACGGGATTTGCTGTCGTGCTGTACACAACATCCCATAACTCACTCTCTTTCAGCAAGAGAGTAATACGTGCCCTCCATGCACTGTAGTTGGAGTCCCAACCGGTCCTCCACTCTCAAACCAGTAGCCATACTCACCCAACTAAGGTAAATTGTAACCCACGGTGAACAAGAATCTCTCTCGATCACAAACCTGGCAGATCTGTCTTAGATCTGACTACTCACCAACTGAAATGATAGATCTGATCTCTACAACCACAGATCTGAATAGGAATGTTCATATCTGGTAGATCCGGTCTCTATCTCCACAGATCTACTAGATCTATCTCAGCTCTAGCCACCACCACTGCAGATCTATAAATGACTGCCACCCTGACCCTTACTAGGGCTTTGATACCATGTAAATATTTGATACAGAGATCACTACTCCCTCTGTATCAGTCTGAGACCTCAAGTGATATGAATCTCTATGTCAGTACATACTCATAAAACATAGATTCAAATAACTAGGTCTGCATCTACCAACTAACACATAATGCAATCATATAGACAACAAATGTACCCTGGAACCCTTTCGGGAGAAACCAGCTAACTATGGGGCTATCTTCTCAATCTTGAGCCCTGTTATCACACCATAGTAGCAGGGCTACTATTCTTGTACAGCAGATATCTGCACATTCCAGAGCTTCCTTTATTCCAGAGCATGGCTATATATTTTGGATCACTCATGATCAGAGCAGTACATTATTCAGATTTTATGACCTTGTGTCAAGGCTGAGCCTTGACAGTTCAGATTTGATGACTGATGTGACCACTTATCCCATTACAGTTTCAGTTCAGTGCCTAGAGATGTATTTCAGCAGTGTTTCAGATGATGCATGATGATGATTATTATGATGATGTTATGGATATGTTCTCACTGACTGTGGATTATTATCTTGTTGATTTAGTCATGATCATGGCATGTGCTTGGTATATCATTCCTGATGTGGCATACTATTTAAAATGAACTGTAAATCATAAAATGGACAATTGCTTGCACTTTTAGGTCATTTAACAAAACTTACTGGTATTTCACCTTACATAGACATGGTCTTTTCCCGACACCAGTTGTCTGCTAGTGTAGGCTCCATATTCACTTGTCTCCATCCATACATGACCTTCCTGTTTGACTTTAAACCCTGACTTGTCTCATTCGACTTTCTAATACTGAGGACTTCCCCATTTTTCTACCTCTGTGTTTGGACCGCATCCCTGTTTATTCAGTGTCTCGGCTCTGAGTTGGTGACAGAACTTGCCTTTGGTGAGTTGGATTGTAGGCCTAAATCATTCTGGTCGGTTGTCCCGATGTTTGGCATTGGCTCGAACTCCCCCTAGTCACTTGAGATGTTGTTGGCTAAAACTAAAAGCTCATGTTCTATCTATGGAAACTAAAAAATTCGCCCATGGAAACAAAAAAAAAAAGGGCAAGAGCAATGAAAAGCTAAAAATACTCCTCGAAGAGTATAAGAAAGGTCCAAAAAGCAATGGTTCTTAAAAGTTATATCTAAACAATTGCTGACCTTATAAATATGTGAAAAACATGCCCTGGATGCAAGCTGCAACTAGTTGTGCTTCTCAGCACATCTGAAATCCGAAGGGTTATGTAGGCCAAAAAGGCCATGGAAATGAAATTGAATGATCCTAATGAACCTGGATCAACTTGATGTAGACATGATGCCTAAGTTGAATAAGCACTCTCTAAACAACTTATCCATTTGTGAGGCACAGCCATCCCCCGTGTTTTTTTGTCCAGCACAGAGTTTGTAGCTTCCCCCTTCTCCCAGTCCAAAGTATTTTTGAGTTAAGTTAGACAAGTCAAACCCTTGGCCCAACCTTGCTCCTAGCCTTCATCCTTCACTAACAGTTTGACCATGTCCAATGGGTGAGTTTGTCATTTGAACTATTGTGCAAGTAATTTTATATAATCACGGAATATGTTAACTTGATTAATGCCACTGAATGGAATTTATACTTTGAGCTTAGCTGTGGGAATGATTAGAGAAACATTGTCTTAGTCTACTGATGTGATTTATCCTTGATTATATATTCTTGGGATCCGTGATGATGTGGGCCATGTATGGATGATTATTTATGGTCCCACATGTTTGATGATGATATCATATGATGGACATATGATGCAGATGATGTTTGATCCAGTTCAGCAGGTTTATTATTTCAGATCAGCAGATTATACATTGTCCATATATGGTGGACCCTACAGCTGGCCCATTAGGGCAACCCATGATGTATGAGTACTCATTCCTAGTGGATTTGGGTCTTCTCGATCCATTGAGACACTTATCTTTCAGTTCCGGGCACTTCTGACAGTGATTGATGCAGTTTTACACTTGTTGACCAGATTTGGGGCTGATTTCCCAGCCTGAGCAGCAGGGGCCCCGAGAGGCCAGTTCACCTAGGGCGCTGATGAGGGAAGGGGTAGTCCAGCCACTCGTTATTACCATTTATCCCCCCTTCCGGAGAGCCTGGTGGGCTCAGATTGACAGCGCTAGCACCCTAGGAGGCAGTTTTGGCACTTTCACAGTTCCCGAGGCAGTTAAAAAATGGGAAAAGGTGGTCACTGAGGAAATCGATTTGGGCAATTGAGGCAAGGTTTTGGCATTTGGTTTTCACAGAGGTCTTCCAGGGCGGCATCACTACCTTCCAGTCAGTTTTCACCATGTGGGTATGCCCGGATTGATCACAGGAGGACATTTACTGCTTGACTGTCATGGATTCTGAGGACAGTTTTGGTCATTTTTATTATATTGGACATATTTTATTATTTTTATTGTGCCTTGGGGATGAGCTAGTAAGGATTAAAACCTCCTAGCCCCACCATGAGCTTATATTGTTATGTCCTAGTCACCATGAGGTGGAGTTTGATGCTTATATTTTCTCTTGTGGATGACGTCACCCCTTATTGTACCTTTTTAGTGGGGGCGCTATCATTATATGGGTGATCCATGTGATATATTGTTATGATTTATTATTAGCCATTGATTATGTTGTGAGATCTTTTAATCTCAACCACTCATTTCAAAAAGTGGTTTTGAGATCTAGGGTTTTGGTCTTTATTATCCTATATAAGGAGGAGACCCCCTCATTGTAAAATTCATCTAGAGATTTTTGGCTCTTGGCTCTTGGAATAAAATTTCTATCTTTTGGAGTACATGCTTGGATTGGAGTGAATGTTGGTTGTTTCGATTGTAAATGCTATTGTCCATTGCACTGGAGGATCTATTGTAGCTATCCTGCATATTTGCCGTACTTTATTTGCAGGTTGAGAGGGCGACTTTGACAAGTGCGAATTGGTGGGGAGGCTTGCCCTTCAAGCTTGGAAGAAGTCGTTTTGGGTTTGACAGGGAGTAGTTTTTCCTTTGTGTCAACTATTCTATGTTTTTCTCTCTCTTGCTTGTATCTACCTTCAATTTGTTAAACTAATTGATGCTTTGCTCCTTGGCTTGACAGGTTAGAAGGAATCACATGTGGCTTGGAGAAATCGATTTGGCAAGAGGGCTTCAACAATTCTCCATTTGATCTTTGGCAAAGTAATCCTCGTCTCAACTAGCATTCATCTCTTCATCCAGGTATGTCCCAAGAGGTATGATCTTCTATTCCATGAATCTTCCATAATTTCTAGATCATAAAAACCCTAATCAAATTAAAACCCTTGTTTTTGGTATTTTTCAGATCTACTTAGATCTAGCCTTGCGATTGAAAAGATATTAAAAACCCACCTCTATAGAATCCACCCCTAGTTGGATCTATAGTTTGGTGGTGATTGGCTAAAAATTGACACACTTTTCAATGCAAGAAGCCCTCTTGAACCTAAATCGATTTTCCTAAGAGAAGCTTGTTGGGTTAGATCTAGCACATGGGTAGGTGAGATCCCACTTGATTTGGATTCTAGACACTTGATAACCTATACCCACATCTTTACTTTGGTGAAAACTACCTTGTGGACATCTCTCCATGTTTTAAGGGGTTGAAACCCCCTTTTGATCTTCTTGGTACCTTAAAACTTAGATCTACTAAAATCTAGCCATTCAATTCACTTGAAATTTTGAAGATACATAGATCGGGGCACTAGCATCCCGAATCTACAATTTGGTGGCCATTGGACTTGATTTGGTCCACCATAACCCATTTTTGGACCCTCCTTGAGCAAATCGCACCCCCTTGAAATTTTTGAGTTGGTCCACTTCTAGGAAGTGGGTGTTGGAGATTTTCGTGGATTTGGAATGCCCATGCCTTGAAACCTAGGTCTATACTGTCCTTTCGTCAAGATCCGCCTTGGGGATTGCATTCCTTGTTTTAAGGGATTGTGGTCCATTTTTGGTCATCTTTTAAAAACCTAGATCTAGTAAGATCTAACCATTGGATCTCATCCAATCCACTTGACTTGGCTTCTAGGTGTCCCGATCTACACTTTGACATCCTTCTTGACTCCATTAGCCCATCCAACAAGGCACTAGTCCTTCTCCAAGCAAGGCGCACTCCTTGGGATTAGTGTCAAACCCTAGATCTATTACATGGGTAATCCTAGAACCAACTCCAACTTATAGATCTAGCCTAGATCTAACCTATAGTACCATCCTCACACCTAACTTCACCTTGTGGGTCCATCTAGAACCATTTCACAATTCCCAAGAAACTAGACCCACTTGTGCAAACACATGGTACTATACCTAGTAATCATACCCCATCATGTGGCCTAAACCATACATAGGTTGAAACACTAACTTTCCATTACACCACCATCAACCATTCCTTAACTCTTAGGTCCATTTAGCCTTGCATTGGTTTCCGTAACTCATCCTTTACCTACCCTTAGAAACCTTTGTTTGTGTCCAATCAACTTTGATTGGGGTATAGGGTCTCCCCCTTGGTCTAGTTACACCTTGACCTAAAGCGAAGAGTGCCTCGGTTGACGTGACTCCCACATTGCATTGGGAACCGTGGCATCTCTTGGGTCACCTCTTTAGTTGCCTGTCTCCTCTACCGTCCCGGATGGGATACCTCTAGGGGCAACTACAAGTTGTGTGATAACAAGCCCAGAGCATATAGATGTATAAAAGAAGATGCAATACAGAGTTACCTCAATTGGTAGCTCAATCCCTCTGACTAGGGAAAACCTAGATTTGCTGCATCCAGCTGATGCATGCATTGATGAAGTATGCCCTAACTGCCAATTTGGATCTGAGTGCTCTGATGAAGCCTCTGACTGATCTTCCCACTCTCGATCACTCTGCTCTGATCTGCTCGCTCTGAAGACTGCCCACTGATGAAATCGACCCTCTCTGGATGTCAAATGCTCGTACTGCTCCAGATCTCAACAGATCTGAGCTCCGATCGTCTCTAACCTTCCTCAAATCTCGAGGTAAGGCTATCCTGAAAGTCTCGGACTCTAACTCGGTCAATCCAGCACACAACGAGCTTCTCCTTCTCAGGAAAAATGTCCTCCTCCAAGCAAACTCGGCCTCCTCCAATCTAATCAGTAATCACACTGTGGAGCTCTCTCAACTCACAGTACTGGAGATCTGGTCTCTTTGGAACTGAAGGTAATTGATCTAGCTTAGATCTGACCTTCCTACCTCCTGCAGCAGCTCCTCCCTATCTCAGAAAGTCGCCCCACATGGACAAATTTGTCCCCCTCACTCTGGAAGTATCTCTCTCTGATGATACAACTGAGTTTTCCCATCTAGGGACCCCCTGCCTCTATAAATAATCTCACCAATGAATTAGGTTTGCCAAAACCCTAATTCCCAGTGCATGCAAAAAGTCACTTTTGCATGCATTCACTGAATGCTGGCAGGTCATGCAAAACTCATGCATGCATAGGTCAATCTTCCCTGAAGCTTCGCATGCAGCCCTTGCTGGGCTCATGCCACTGAGTAGAGTGCATATCACTCTCTACTCCATCCTGATGCCTATGGTACTAATGTCCCTCCATGCAAGGCATCTGAGTCATGGAGGACATCCCGAAGTTACCATAATCTAACAGTCATTACCAACTCATCTTCATCAAGGGTGTCTCCAATAGCTTCTAGTTGTTCCTTGAACTGGGAAACCCTTGTAAAGTATTCATGAATGGATTCTCCTTTGCTCATCTTTGTGCTCTTGAGTTGAGTTGTCAAGTTCATCTTCCGGTTTATGTTTCTCCCTTCATACATTCTGGTTAGGGCATCAAACATTTCTTTTGGAGTCTTCTTAGAGCACACTTGAGGAATCAAGCGATCTTTAATGGAGTCTGCTATGATCCTCATAGCCCTAATCATATCCTTCTTTTGCTTCTCCTTAGCTTTAGGTTCTTTGGGTTCAAGTACAACTTCTTTAACAAACTTGGTAAGGTCATTCTCTTCTAGAATGAGACCAATCCTATACTTCCAAGCACGAAAGTTTTCTATGCCTTCCAACTTGTCATCAAGCTTGGTACTTGGTGCCATTGCAACCCGTAGAGCAAAAAATAATCTAAAATCAAAATTTCACAAAATGAAAAACTGAACTCACCAAAATATGCGCTTGACTGAGGCGAGTATGATGGTGTGCTTGGATTCTGAAGATTCCAAAATTTTACCCTTCAAATATGACTTGCGAATTTCAGATCTGCAGTTTCTGGCTTTTTCTGGTTTTTTTGGTCCATAGTCAAACTAGGGTTTGACTTTCTAGGGGTTTCACCCACTCAAAAATTTCGATCTTGGTATCAAAATTTCGCTTTTGGAGAGGCACACCTTTCTATGCTAGTAGCACTCAAAAATTCCACTTCTGTGAAAATCCCTAATTTTTCACTTCCGAAGAGAGAGAGAGAGACAGTTTTACCTTATGAAAGTTGCTCTTTTCAGGCAAGCTCTGAAACCATGTTAAGATTATATATGCTACCATAGACTAGATTGCAAATTCATTAGCATTCAATACATTATTCACAATAGCAGCATAACCAGGATATCTGAAAGATACACAATCACAAAGCACAAAACAATATACCCTGGGAAACCCTCTAGGGGAAGAAAACCCAACAAGAACTTCCTCAATATAGATGATCAAGTACAATGCCCCAAAAATATGTCTCACAAATAAGAGAGACAAAAAGACCAAACTCTCAACTCTAGCCACTCCTCCTTCTCCTTCGCAGATCTCTCTCTCTCTCTACTAATGCAAATTGCACAAGTGAGTGAATGAATAAATAAAGGAGTCTCTCCTTCTATTTATACATTACTTTTGACCTAATCTTTAACTCAGTTATGTTGGCCCCAGTAATCCTAACTGGGCTGACTTCTCTAGAGAGACTCAATTACCACTTATATTACATTTACTTGGGTGCTAACGACCCGACTTACAATGGAGGTTTAACCTCATGACCTTTACATGACCAAATGTAATAAGGACATCCCCAACGGAGGTAAAACATCCTCGACAGAGTTACAATAATAAAGTACAATTAGAATATACTTTGAAGTTACATTAATTTAACACCTACTATAGCCCCCCATGCTTGCATGTCAGGGCGTTTTCTCAGATTGGTCAGATCTACATGGTTCATCTCTTCAGTGTTAGTGGGCAGCTTGAAAACTTCATGATCGTGCATGGGAACAATCCAACCACTATCTTGACAACGACTTTGCATTTCTAGGCACCCATTTGGCCCTTTTATCCATATCATCCATCATCTTGGAAAGTGTTGTTCATCTGGAGAATTTTCCAGGCACAAGGGGTTTATACAAGCTTATTTAAGCACATGATAGATTAATGCTTGGCACACCAAAGGTTTTAACACACCTAAGGTTTTAATTTCAAAAAGCCTAAGTTTGTGTCTAATTTTCCATTGAGGTGTAAAAAGTGCACTTTATGTTATGTTTCTTAGTTTGGATTGCACTTTTTCTATTATTTGAGGGAAATTACTACATTTTCCCTAAGTTGACTTGCTTAGTTGGACTAGTGGCATACATGTTGAGGCATCTAGAGGTGATGTGGCACATTTGCACACATGTGGAGGTGCCTTGGGATCTACTAGCACTCATCTCACCTCAAGATTTGGTCTTAGCCACTCATCTTTCTCTCCTTCACATGGATTGACTTCATTCACTTGGATCGCCGGCTCCAACGACTTGCTCATTGATGATGGATTTGACCACTTCTTGGATTGAGAAAACAACCCATGGTTTTTGGCACTTGTTTTCATCTTTTCCCATGGTTTTCACCCTTGGTATTGAGGAGACCCATGATATTAGCATTTATTTATCATTATTTACGAGTCAAGCAAGGAATTTACCCTCCTTAGCTCAACAACTTGGCATTTGGCATCAGTTCTTGTTGTAAAGGAAGAAAGACACTAACTTGTGCCCTAAGGACAATAACTTCTCAAAAGACACTTGTTTGGTATCTTTTCTCTTGAGCTACCCAGTGATTTGGATTGAAGTGAAGTGAAGTAGTTGCTTCTGTTCACTACTGTAATTATACATTTCAGATCAACCCCTAGGTTGAAAGCTCTCAGGGATTAGATCCAAGAAACCTCTAGTGAGAGGTGAAATTTCAGATTTGCATTAATTGCCATAGATCTGAAATTTCTACAAAAATGGCTCAAGATTCAACAGACAACATTAAATGCACTTTTAACTTTCAAGTACAAGACAGCCATCCAATTCCAAGTTAATGTCCCACTGAGTGATTTCAAGTTAAAACACCGTCAAAACTGAGTCTCTGAGTTTCAAACTCTACGCAAATTCTGCAGCAGGCTGAATCTAATTTTGCAGCTTTGAGCTTGAACAAATGCTCTAGAACTGATCCATATGACTTACATTACATTTTAATTTCAATCTAAAGTGTTAAGCACAATTTGAGTGCTAAATGATTAAGATGAAATCCTCCGTACCCAGTCTTCCCTATCTATGCTAAGGTCCAGTGCAATATGCTCCAGCAGTCGAGGATAAGCAAATGATGCTCATTATACTTTAGTCATTTGGAAGAATGGAACCCTAGTTGGAGCTGGCCTAGGATTATAGATCTTATTCATAGGGCCGGTCATATCAAGGACATCTTGCGTGTCTCCTATTCTCATTATATTCACCTGACACTGGTTTTACCTTCCTTTTTGTCTTATTTATTAGATACTTTCTTACTACTGTTGATCCATTGTTCACTAGAAGCATAACTATGGCTGATTCTCTTGGCATTCCATTGATTTGTGGTCTTTTAACACTGGTTTTGACTATATTTGATTTTCTAACACGGTCCTTACAATATACTGACATTATCTCAAGTTTGAAGCATTTTCTTCTGCATATCTTGTTTTTCAGGATGTATTTGAATTTACTTCATATACCAAGATACATAAAGTAACCAGTCATTTCAATTGAACATAGTCAAAGAATGAGCTTATTTGATATTGTTATGAAAGGGTTGATAAAATTGTTATATGAACTAGCCACCACTAGGTTAATGTGTATGCAAATTTTCTGGCTAGTAATTTTCCACCTTGTCTAGAAAACACAAAATGGATATTATATTTACTATTTTGAACTATAAATGGTCTCAGGTGGTTTACATCTTTTAGCTTATGTTGGAGACACATTGCTGGAGCTGTTACTCTGCTATTATTTTTCCTGAATTTTGGTGCAGAAGCTAGCGATGACCATTTGACTAGTGCATCGCAAACATTCTATCATTGTGAGGATGTTTCTCATTATTATGCTTATTTAGAAGGCTTGAAGGGGAAACAGCTCATGGAAAAGCTGCACAATATTGTTTCACCACATCATTCACTGCCTTATAATCAGGTGTTCTTCAGCATGTTGAATTGAAATAGGAATCATCCTTCGATTAGTGATTGTGTTCCCACTGTTTGGAAACTGAAAGGGAATAATAATAGCAGTAAAAATGCCACTTATATCATAACAGGAGAAACTCACCTGCATGCTCACAATTTTGTATACGATATTTCAAAAAATGCAGAAATCCATGCGGTAAGAAATTGCTGCTCTAGTATATAACATGTCTTTCAGAATTCCTGTGTTGCAGGTTTGGGATGCACTTCAGGTGCTTGATGCAGCTGACATTGATCATCCAAAGGACTCCCCAAATGTGTATGTTTCTCCTTTATTTTCTCCAGGGGGAATTAGGAAATCTTATATTCTGTCAAGATTCTCGTGGATTGTTTGAATCCACTGTGCAGCAGAAAAATGATTCTTAAATGCTATTTCTGTGATAATGAGCAGGATTGAAATATACAGCCTAAGAGCTGTACCGAAGACTTTGGCAGGCAAACCTCAAGGATGGAATAGTGAGTTTTTCCAAATTTTCAGTAAAAGGAAGTCCTCCCTTGTATTTGAAATTAATATTTGCTTAGAAGACTATTACCTTCCTTCTAGTGTGTCTTGCATGTTTACACATATACGCCGATTCTGATATCTTGACCTGTATAGGGTAATAGGTATTGGTAATTACAATTTCTAAAAGTAAGGGTGTGATAGGGTAGGGCATCTATCTCCATAATCAGAAAATAACGAACTACTGATGTAAAGTGTGTTATATTTCTCATTAGGGATCACATGTTATGAGGTAATTAAGATATGATTGTTTTAATTAATTTGCTACTTCATGTCACAATGAATTATGTAAAAAGAAAACTAAGTTACGGAAATAAATTTATATGGTTATCAAGTTTGAGTAATAAAAGATGCTTTCTGTTACCTCAAAAACTAGCACTCTTCCATGATCGAAGATATGTGGACCCAAATGTGATATGTGAACCCAAACAAGATATGTGGACCCAAATGTGATATGTGAACCCAAACAAGATATGTGGACACAGTGGACCTAGTGTTATGATCGACAACTCTTCAAGGAGGTATACCCAATGCCACCCAATGTAACCCCCTTTCTCTTTAGGCCTTGCTCCTTGGGCCATCGAAGGCTCCCCGAATAAGGTAAGAATAGATCTGTAAGATACCAAAGAAAGCACCTCTATCCTTACAAGACCTTCCCATTGTTAGTAGACCAGTGCCAAATGGAGTCAACGATAGACAAATACAATGAACCCTTTGACTTTTAAGTTTTAGAGAAATGATGAATATGTAATGTGACTGTATGATTTTCTATAGTAAAAAACAGTAATACAAAACATGAGATATCTCACAAACTAAATGTTGGAAATGTGTAATCTTTACCTCCCGCCAGCCAGCTAGACAGGGTGCATCAATGCCCCCTAGGGTGCCCTTCAACTGATGGATAAATAATGAGATTTGGAACTGATTTGTACTTAAGACCTGTAATTTGCTGCAGTCAAGGTGAACCAGAAATAATATTGACCTCAAATCTGCCTAGCGTCTTCCCGGGTGACCTAGGATTTGACAAATTTTTCCTCAAACCCCTAGGGCTTGACTCTTCCTTTGAGATGAACTTGCAATAACTTAATAACCAGATCTGAAACAACCCTTTAGGGCTGACGTCATCTAGCCCTAGGATGACGTCAACTTCTATAGGGCAAATTTAGGGTTAAAAATAACTTTTTTGCAAGTTTTTTTAAAACTTTTGCGAAGTTTTATGATATTTTATCAAGATCTGAAATATACTGCTGCAATTAACAACTTCAGAAATAATCACTAAAATAACTAGGGCACAGGAATTTTTTTTTGCATTTTTTACAAAAATATGAATTTTTTTAGGGTTTTTCTCAATATTTGATTTTTTTGTATTTTTGTGATATATAGTAATGAAATTTGATAAAAAAGAGTTTGTCGAAGATAGGGGAAACAAGACTATGTCTTTTCCCTCCCGGCACGAGGAATCGTAGTCAACGTACCTCTCAAAACTTTGGCAAATTAATTTTGTATGAACTAGAGCAATATCAAGAAACCCTAGGTTGTGTTGATCTTGACCTAGTTAGGGAAAAATAAAGAAGCCAAGGCCCTAAATGGGAGAGGCTCTCCAAGGAGGGACGTCCCACTCACAAGACAATGTTTATTGCAATAAAAACCCTAGCTAGGGCTTACCTGGATGCCTTAGACAATGCAAGACAAAATAACAAGAAGTTCTTACCATAATTGCAGAGAAAAGAGAAAGAAGTAACCCTTCTAAGAATCCTTCCACTTAACACGTCTTGAAAAACTAGTAAAGAGAACTTCACATCACATCAAACCCTTGCAATCCTGAAAAAATGCCCAAGGAGAGAGGTGCACACTAGTTAACCACATACACAAGAAGAAAAATAGAAATAACTTTGTTTGATCCCATCATATTGATTTACAAATGAGGAGGCTAGCCTTATTTATATGCTTGCTAGGCTAACTTAAACCTCCTTTTAGGCCGACCAACCTAAAAATATCTAAATTAACTTAAAATGATTTTCAATTAATTTTTACGGTTCGTCACCCACAAGCTAAGGACTAAACCTCATGCAACATAAAATAATCATAAAAATGATGAATTACTGCAACTTTATGAAATGTTGAGCTTGGGAGGAGGTTGTTATGCCCCAACTAACCCCAACGATGTGCTTTTTCCCTCAATGCCCTCCTCCTTTAGGTGGTAGAACCTCTCAAAAGGATGATGTCATCATCAATTTGGCTTGCTTGAGCCAAGAGAAGGGTCAATACATAATAATAAAAATAGGTCCAAGTGGGCATAATGAGGTGTGGTAAGATGGGTATGACAACCCTTACATGTGCAATCACCTCTACAAAGCAAAAACAAAAGTGTGGCTAGGAGACCCTAAGCCATGTGTCCTAGTGGAATCAACCTAAGAAGCATTGGACACCAACCCTGGGGACCTCCACCACATCAAGGGGCAATTAGCTATGTCGCTAAGCTAATACTCCTTGAAATGAAAACCAAGAGGACTTGCATGACTAGACCACGGGTCCTGAGCCCCACTAGACCAACACTTTTACATAAATCAAGCCTAAACTTGGCCTTTACATAGAAAAAAGAACCTCTCCTCCATGGCAATCTGGTATGGAACGCTGCAGAGTATCTCGAGGGTAACAATTGGCTCCAACTGCGGGACATGCGCTTCTCCCTGGAGTGCATGAGAACCTCTAAATCATTTGGGACCTATAGACCTACACACGCTTCAAACAACAAATTCATCAAATGCATTGGAGGCAGACACTTCCATCCTACCTTGTTCAAATCAAAATGAAATGCAATAAATAACAAGTGCAATGCATGGGTAAAAGTAAATGCTGAAATCAAATGAAACTACATCTACTATAGTACAAGGGATGTCTTAAAGACATCATATATCACTTGAGTAGAATTTCTTCAATACTTGCTTATTAAGGGGCAAGGGAACTTGATATCTGTTGAGATGGCTTAGATAGAAAGAGTTACTACTTGCAACATCATCAATTTGATACGGGCCTAACCAAAGACTGTCAAACTTACCATGCTTACCTGGTTTTTCATTTCTTTTGTTCCACAGGAGAACGAGATCACTTTTTCCAAAGTTTCTCTGACGAGCTTTTTTGTTGAACTGACCCTTTGTCTTCTCTTGATGTTGTACCAAGTGGTCGAATGCTCTTCTTCGGCTTTCATCCAGTTCTATCAATTGGTTGATTTTGCTTTGAACTATGTCTGGATTTGAGGCATGTTGCTGTAGGACTTTATACACTGGAAGTTTCAAATGGATAGGCAATGTCACATCTATTTGGTTGCCGCCTAAATACGCACCTCGGGTAACGTGGCAAAAATCTTCAAGCCATTGGGTGCAATCTTGGGGGCAAGTCATGAGTCAAGTACTGTCACTTTAAACTTGACTACTCCGTCTAGGCCAATTCCTAGCGAAGCCAAGGGGGGTGGTCCCTAATAAAATAACTAAGGCATATTACTCTATTTTACGAAATAAAAATTAATCTAGCAGTTTGCAAATATCACTTGAATAACTTCAACAACATATATATAAATATCCCATTACACACATGAATTCACTTAAAATAAACAAGATTTGATGCAGGTAGACCAGTGTCGGAAAAGATAAATAGTGTTGTGACCGGAATGTTTTGCAAGTGTCTCGTTGGTCAGTTTTAGTTTATTATGATGAGTTGATTAAAGGAGTGGGTTAATTCGGAGATTGCAATTGAAAGTACAATGCTGAAAAGAAACTACTCTAAGGTTGGCCCTGTTGTCCGCCAATATGCACACCAGCAGCGAAAATCTTTCGAACGTTGTCTCTTCACTACAAGTGAGAGAGGTGTGGTCTTGGGGGCAAGCAATGAGCCAGGTACTGTCACCTGAATCCCAGCTCCTCCGTTTAGGCAAAACTCCTAACGAAGCCAAGGGGGGTAGTCCCTAAAAAAGAGTTGTCTAAGGCTCTTTGTATGTTTAAATGTTTTTGGTGTAGTGATGCGGATGGGTGTTATTTAGGAGTTTTTGTAGAATGAGACCAATTTAAAACGTGAGATAGACACAAGATAATAATGCAATCCACGTTGCTAAATGAGATAACAAGATTACAGTACGTTTCAAGATTTGATAACCAGATGAATCATTCACAAGATAAAACAACCACTAGGACAAATGGTCCTGATAAAATACAAGATTTAAATAACCAGTGCCTTATGGAGTCAAAGAATAATAAAATGTGATGCTGAATGTGTGGGTCTTTGAGAAGTACTGTTTGTGAGATCGTTGTGCAAATTATCTTGGTTTATTGAATATTTTAATGATCTTGTTTATTAGGCTAAAACCAAGGATGTTCAAAGAGTGTCCGGAAAGTAATTTTAAGCAGCTCCTTTAAGAGACATGACGGGCCTATCTGGAATCACAGCGAGGCGCGCAATGCTAACCAGCCACCGTGTCGCAAATTGGGCACTCCGACGCCTCCCCTGAGAACTAATTAAAATACTTTATGACAATGCCGGTTCGTTGGTTATGGGGGTGAAAGTTTTAATTAGATTTTCACTTGTAAATTAACAAGTCTTCCACCTTTCTGAGTACTAGCCCAACCGTTTCCGGTTGGCAGAGCATACGGGTGTAGGATAGAAATCAAAGTAAATTGGTGTATGAGTGGAAAGTTTTATTATTAGAGAACCTTGTTCAACTCTCCGACATAGAGCGCTCTTGACTTGATCTTATGACCACAGTTCAAGAGACTTGCTAAGCTTTAAAATGCCTAATGCAGGGAAAATGCAAAACTAAAATGCCCTCCAATAGAGGGTGCTCTTGACTTGGATTTGGCCAAGTTCAAGAGACTTTGGTTTATTTTAAAGAAGCAGATAGTAGTTGTGTTGTAAAAACAATAAATCAACTTTAAAAGATAAAACCACGTAATAAGTTTGAAAGATATGAAGTAATGCTTAACAAAAACTACTTTGCCAAATAAAATGAAACTAAACTCAAACTAGTGTTCTACCACACAAGATTTAATTTAATAGGTGGGATTGATCTCCGAACAAGATCAACCACTAGAAGCCACCAATCCTGGAAACCTTCCAGCTAGCTGGATGTCCACAAGAAGTTGATGGGGGAGCGAGAAGCTACCACAAAACTATGTGGCCTTTGGGATACAATCCCAAAGTTAGCTATTCTCTGGTCAAGGATTGGAAGAGAAGATAAGATAACTTAAACAAAAAATAAAACTAAACTACCCAATAGTCTCTTTCAGGTCAAAGACCCTACTCGGGAGAGCATGGGAGTAAGTAAATATGGAAGATAACTTAAAATGACTTATTGAAGTAAAAACTAATCTAAGAGCATGAAACCATAAATCTAAGCTAACCAAGTACGACACTCTTCCCCAAATGGGGAAGAAGACCAAAAAGTGGAGGCCTCCTCCACTTGAAACTTTTATTAAACGGTTACAAATGCCTTGGGTTTAAAACCTCGCAAGGTCTTTTGAAATAATAAAACTTGGAAAACAAAACTAGCTCTTATAAGCTATTACAAAGGATAGTATAAGATAATGTCATGTTTTGGATCATCCTTATGGTTATTTTAAGTTTTGCTTTGTTTGGACCTCTTCACTTCAAAACTCTCTCAAGCCCTTTTCCACTTCAAAAGCACCTACAACAAAGCTCAACTCAAAACACCCTTTAGCATTAGATAAATAATCAAAATTTGAAACTAATTCTAGAAATGCAAAAGATCAATACTTTTTGGATCTGAACTTTTCACTTTTAAAAGAGATCTAACTACCAAATGCGAACTACGAAAAAGACAAAAAAGCAAAGTAAGTTTAACCATTTTTTATGAGATATAGGTTGAAAATATGACTAAGCAATAAACTAGATGCAAAAGTGACAAAGCTTAGAAGCTTAACTAAGATCTAAAGTATTAAAACAAAATGCTCATTTTTTCTTTTTGTAATGAGATCTAAATGCAACTATGTAAAGGAAACTAGATGCAAGTCTAATTATGAGATGCAAGTTAACAAAACTAGATCTAAACAAAACAATGCAAAGTATGAGATCTAAAGCGTTTAACGATTAACTTTCAAATAGCATGTAACCACCAACAATGGAAAGAAGCTAACAACTACCAACTATCACTTGACAAGATTTTTTATGTTTTTTTATGGTATTTTTTAAGGTACCAAAGGATATGGACGAAAGGAGGGAGGATAGATGAAAGGGGAGAAGAAAGGATAGAGCAAACGAGAGCCAAGATGAGGCAAGAGATAGTGGGACGAAAGGAAAGGGAAAAAGGAGGAAGCAAGGGCCAAAACGAAAGGTAAGGAAAGGTGAGAAATAAGGATGGACGAGAGGAATGAGGTAAGCTTAAGGAGAAGAGAAGCAAGAAGAAAGAGAAGGTGGGGAAAGCTAAGAGAAGGGGGTACTAAAGGAGGAAAAATGAAAGGACAAGGAGAGAAGGGCGAATGGAGAAGGAGGAGGACAAAATAAGTAGGACGAGGGCAAAGAAGTAGGGCAAAAGCAAGGGAAAAAGACACTTTTCTAGGGTAAGGCTAGAGGAAGGTGGGCTAGCAAGTTCAAGGGCGAAGACTCAAGGAGAAAAAAGAGAAGGCTTGAAGAGGGAGCCTTTTAGGACCAAGGTAACCAATTTGAAAATTTTGAAAAGATTGATGGATTCTTTCTGAAACCTCTCAAGCTCAATTCTTGAAGCACGAAACGATCTTTTGAAGAACCTTGAAATGCACAAAGGTTAGCAAAATAATGGCAAAGGGGAAGAAGAAGCAACCAAGCTCAAGGTCCCACTTTGCACTTAGGAGATCTGCAAAACTAAACCACTTCAACAATGATTTGATCAAGTCTAGTATGATTAGCCAAAAAAGGGAAAGAAGAGCATGAGTATAACCGATTACTTTTTGCTACTTCTAGATCTCAATTAACCAAGCATAAATGAATAAATTGAAACCAAATATTCATTCCATGGACATAAAAATGACTTCTAAGCTAGAATGATCAAACAATTATATATGAAATAGCATTAATAAAACAATATCACCTCATTTGAAGCTTTAACAATTTCTCATGGACCAATGTGCACATCAATATGACCTCCAAAGTCGAATTTATTCCCAATAGCAAGAAGCTAGAACACAATTACAAATTGGCAGAGTAAGTTTGCCCAAAATATCCATGAGATAATAACCCAAATGGGCCTCTCTTTATAGTAAAACACCCTAGCTAGCCCTAGGTCGAATAGACACAAGATAATAATGCAATCCACGTTGCTAAATGAGATAACAAGATTACAGTACGTTTCAAGATTTGATAACCAGATGAAGCATTCACAAGATAAAACAACCACTCATACACCCCCCTTGGCTTCGTTAGGAGTTTTGCCTAAACGGAGGAGCTGGGATTCAGGTGACAGTACCTGGCTCATTGCTTGCCCCCAAGGCCACACCTCTCTCACTTGTAGTGAAGAGACAGCTTTCGAAAGATTTCTACTGCTGGTGTGCATATTGGTGGACAACAGGCCCATAGAGAATTTCTCTCTTCGAACTGAGCGCAATAGCAACAGTACCAAGTGTCCAATGGGGCGAGGCATAACCTGCTTAAAGCAACCCCCTGACACTATGGTAAGCTCTACGTGACCTCTCGAGTTCTT
Source organism: Larix kaempferi (assembly GCA_027924585.1). Classification (NCBI taxonomy): domain Eukaryota; kingdom Viridiplantae; phylum Streptophyta; class Pinopsida; order Pinales; family Pinaceae; genus Larix; species Larix kaempferi. Next base: position 219,305 of record BSBM01000816.1, on the reverse strand, counting down.
GAAAATAAACTTCAGGGGATTGTCCTATTAACTAGCCGCTACTACCCCTTTCTAATTGTTAACCAAAGCTTAGACGAGTCTGCGATGGTCACAAGAGCATAATTGGGTACAAAAGCCAAGGTTCAATTACTCTTAAACACAAATGAAATAATAATAATTGCAACTAACTAAGTCCAGTGAGTGCTAGAGTGATTTAATCTAAGAAAGAAATGCGAATACTAAAAGGATACAGTTGTGTGTGCTTGTGTTTGCATAAAATAAAAACTATGTCTTGAATGAGTTTGTGGTCCGACATTGGGTCTATATCCACAAATGATTAATTTTATCTTTAATTAAATTAATCTAAAGCAAAGCAAAGAAAAAGTTAGAAAAATTCATGCCACAACAAAGAGACGCAAATCCCCCCAGGGGGGATGGGATGTGGGTGTTGGGTAGCCCAGTTGCTTGTTTTTTTTTTTATATTTATACTTATTACAATACGGAATAGTTGTGTTCTTTTATAACTTCAAGAACTAGAAGTTTACAAGTTTCGAGGCTTTGAACTTGCCTGAAGAAAAGGTGGTATAAAGAAAGGAGGGTTCTCGGATGGTTTGAAGGTTTGATGTTGCCACTTTGCTTTGCCAACTCCAAAAACATGTTTCCGGCATGTTTCAGTGCTTTTATGAGCGGTTGATTTTTTTTTATAATTTTATCCATTTTTTGGCCTTTTATTCACTTTTTGAGAAAAATAAAAATAAATGATAAATAATCACTAATTTTAATTTTTAAGTGGGTCTATGGGTAAAGCAAGTGATTTGGGTTAGAAAATGAGCACCCCCATGACAAAAACCCATTCCTAGTGCCACTTTTACGACTTAGTGAGTTTTTCAATTAAAATAGGTCGCTTTTTACGGAAAAATTAAAAATTAACGAAAAATTAAAAACACCTAGGGGGGACTTAGCACATGTTCATGTGACTCAAAAATAATGACTAGCATGGTAATATACATTGACACCTCGGTTTTAATAACCTCCTAATGCCTAACCAAGCCAATTACTCCAACTTTGGAGGATTGAGTGAAAAACTCGAAAATTATATGTCGTTAAAAAACGATATATAATTAACAAGGAAAAAACACTCTAGAGTAATGTATTGATGACTAAGTCCTAGGCAAGCCAAGCCTTTTACATAAGTTCATCATGCTAAGTCATTTATTACAATTACTTGTGGGTATGAACATGTGAAAAAATAAACAGGGCCAAAAAATGGCTTGATGGACTTCTGAACTTTGATAATGAACAAGTAAGTTGTTCAAGCTTTGGCAGCTCAACTGAAAATCCACCTAAGTGCAACTTAGGAGATAACATCTGGCTGCTATTGCGGGACATCTGATTGATCTTAACTTTAAGGAAGGAGATCATGCGAGAATTCTGGAATCTCTGGTTTCTACACAAAACCATCATTATGTAAGTCACACGTATATATAAAATCACCAAATGAAACACATGTTGCATTATTAACTAATGTACAAAACTATTTTACAATAATAATCAAATATACATAGCTAATATACAGAAAAATGAAGTACAGGGGAAAGGGTTAGAAAATGTTATGATACAGAAGATGACCCCATGAGCATCAGATAATGTTGTTGAAGAACAACTTTAGAAGCTGCTCATTTATTGGCAAAGGCAGCTTCTCTCCATCCATGTTGCTGAGATAAAATGAATTGGCACCAGCCAAGTCATGGATGATGTAAGGTCCCGTCCAAAGGCTGTCAAACTTGCCATGTTTCCCTGGCTTTTCTCTGTGCTTATCCCATAACAAAACTGTATCACCTCTCTGAAAGGCTCGTTGTCTGGAAGACTTGTCAAAAGTCCGCTTTACTTTATTCTGATTTCTGATACTCTGGTCTACTGCCTTTCTCCTATTCTCATCCAACTCAATCAACTGATTTATTCTATTTTGAACTGCATCCTGATCTAAATTGAAATCTTGAAGCAATTGATACACTGGAAGCTTAAGGTGATTTCGCAAGGTGACATCTAGGCCATATACTAACTCAAAGGGGCTCTTTCCCGCTGCACTTTTTTTAGTTATTCTATCAGCCCAAAGTGCAAACTTGATTTTGTTATTCCAAGTCCTTTTATTATCCCCCACCATTTTCTTAATGATGGTCATTAAATTCTTATTACTTGACTCTGTTAGACCATTTCCTTGGGGATAATAATTTGAAGAGTGGGATAGGGTAATGCCATATTTGAAACAAAAAGATGAAAGATCAATTGAGCTGAAGGCTTTGGCATTACCAGTTGTTATTTTAGCAGGCACATCGAATCTTGTAATTATTTTATCTTCAAGGAAATTCATGACTACTTTGTCGGTTGCTGCTTTGGTGGGTGTGGCCTCTACCCACTTGGTGAAATAATTGGTTGCAGTGAGGATCCATTTATGACCATTACTCGAATTTTCCTTAAACTGACCGATGAAGTCAAGTCCCTGTTATCACATCTATGTTAGCTGGAGCTACCATACTGCAGACTATGTGGTCGAGGACCACACAGTACTTTTTTTTCCAAATTAGAGATCGGATGCCTTCAGGGGAGGCACACAGTTTTGTTTAGATTGCCCCGAGCAGACATATCAGAGGGGACAGATGGTTGTACAGTGGTCCAGACATGTTACTTAGCATCTACCGTAGGGTCACCCTTCCTTGCCAAGCTTTGATACGAGCCCATTGACATAGTTGCCTAGTCTTGCTTTGATTGAGACTATCACAGAGTATTGCTGGTTTACTATTTGTGCCTGGATTCAGCAGAGATCCAGTTCAGAGACAGCCTCAGCAGCAGGTATATGGTGCGGCAGGTATTGCATTTGATGTTTATTGCTCGTGATTGTTGGTTAGACTTGTTTATACATGATAGTACACTAACTTTGCATATGATGATTGATTTGGTGATCTAGCTATTGTTATGATATTTGATTGGGCCTTTGGTGATGTCAGTCCACCCCTTTCTAGTAGGCTCTTGTATATGCACATCGGGTCACACCCCTACTCTTGGTATAGACTTGGTTACTTAGTCCCCTTAGGCAGCTGATTTTGGATCGACCTTCACTTTCTCCATCCATCTGACTCATCCATGATGGTCTTTCCCGACTTGGGTTCCGATTTGTGACTTTGAGGATCCCCTTCCCCACTGATCTCTGAGTATGCCATGACTCCCTGTCTTTTGTGCCTCGGCTCTGTTATCACCTAAACTGTAGTTACCCCTATGGATGTATCCACTCATGGATGGCAATAGGGAAGGGCAACTCAAAAGGTGCAACCACGATCACCTCGACCTCCAATAGATGGTTGTCACGCCAGTCGAGGCAACCTTCACTTTATGTTATCTAGCCTAGACAACAAAGGGGGAGACCCGATCTACTCCCGACAGGAGAGATCAAAACCAAGACACCAAATCAAGTTATTTCTAAGTGAAGTAAGGTGTATGGTTTATCCTAGACCTTAGGATGAAGTCACAAGACAAGTGAGGGGTTTAATGAATATAGCTTTGGTTCATTATTGATGGAAAAGTGACTTATGATTTGTGAAATAGGATCCAGGATTAAAGTACTAGTTCAATGTGAGAAAATCCACTGCCTTGGGAACCGTGTCCAATGCAGGGTAGTTTAGGGTTGAATTGGGGCTAACTAGTACAAGTGACAAGCTTGTTCATGAAGTATGATGGCATCAAAGGGTTTAGCTCACCAATCAAGGGTCAAACCACAAGTTAATCCAACAATCTAGGAAAGTCGAATTGACTTGGAGAGAGATCAGTGCCTTGGGAATTGGGATAATGGAGTCAAAGTAAAGTCAACTTGTGGTTAAGGACTCCTATTGCATGAGACAAGTGGGCAATTAAAGTCTTGATGGATGAATAGGTCTAGATCTAGGTTTGACCTAAGTGGACCACAATCCCTTAAAACAAGGAATGCTATCCCCAAGGCAAGATTTGACAAGGTGACCTACTAGACCTAGGTTTTGAATTATGCTTGTTCCAAATCCACAAAAATCTCAAGTACCCATGTCCTAGAAGTGGGCCAACTCACTTCTCCAAGGTGGTGCGACTTTACCCAAGGAGGCTAAAAAGTGGGATAAGTGGGGTCAAGACAAGTCCAATGACATCCAAACTTTAGATCCAAGTGGTTTAAGCAAGTGAGAGTATGGATCTACAATTTCAAGGCAATCCAATGGCTAGATCTTACTAGATCTGAGTTTAAAGATACCAAGTGGTCCAAAATGGGGATTAAATCCCTTAAAATGTGGAATAGGGCCCACAAGATAGAAATCAGAAAAGTGACAATCTGGGGGTAGGTTATTGGATGTGTAGATCATGAATCAAGCGGGATCTCAACTACCCACATACTAGATCTAGGTCAACCCACCAAACTAGGAAGTGCGCCCTTGCTTGGAGAGGCTAAATGCCTTGGGAAGAGGGTCAAATGGAGGCCAATCCTCACCAAACTATAGATCTGGGATGCCGTGGATACTATAGAGGTGGGTTTTCAATATCTTACCCAAGAAGCCACTAGATCTTAGTAGATCTGAAAAAATGTAAAAATGAGGGTTTGAAGAAATAAGGGTTTTATCAATTTATGAGTTATGTCAATGGATTGGATCAAGATAAGAGAAACAAACCTGTGGATCTTACCTGGGTAACCTTGTAGATGCCTTGATGATGATGATCTACGCAAACCCGATCAATTTGAGAAGCTTTGAGGTAGTTTTCTATGCAATCAATTTAGTCCAAGAAGCCAATGTGCCCTCTCTCTTGCACAACAAACGTCAACAATATCAGATTTGATGTAATCAAGAGATAAGACTAATGCCACAAGAGAAGTAACAGAAAGATAGCATAGATCACAATGATACTAATGATAACCCCCTGATACAAGCAAATGCTAAGAAAGTCGATTTGAAGAAGCCTTGCAAAATCGCCCTTGTTGAAGTCGCCCTCCTGTAGACAAGACAATGATTTCCAAAATAGATAGATCTTACCACAAATTCCAAATTCTAGGTTGCAATAGGCTTTCCAATCACCATCTAAGAACACCAGATGCAAAGGAGACCACAAGAATTTCCACAAGAAAGTTTTTCTATACCAATAATCCAAGAGCCAAAGACCCCTTACAATGAGAAGTTCTCTCCTTTAAATAGGAAGGAGAGGCATCAAAATCCTAACCACTTTTTGAATGAGTGGCTAAGATTAAAAGATACAAATGTCTAATCAATGGTTGAGATGAGCTCAACAATAAAATACATGGATCACTAATAAAATATAATAGGAGTGGACAAAATCGCCCTAGAAGAGGGGAATCCCACCAAATCATGATGACAAAATATAGTAAGAAGCTTATGGTGGGTCCAGGGGGTAATTTTAGCCACCCTTGGTCAATCCCCATAGTACAATAATAATAAAATAGTCATCAATATACCAAATCGTGCCTCCACGGTCAAATCGTAGGCCTCAAAAGACCTCAGAAATCATCAGAAAGTGCCATAAGTGATGGATGCGGGCCCCGATGAGGCTGAAACTGCTGGAGGAGGTGTGGAAGACATCAATCCATCATCACTGATCATTCCATGCCATAACATTGCCTCAGTAGCCCAAATCAATTTCCTCAATAGCCATTTCTACCAATCCTGAAATGCCTCGGGAAGCGTGAAACTGCCCCAAATTGCCTCCTGGAGTGCCTGCGCTGTCAAGGTGAGGGCACCAGTGTGTATGGGAGGGGGGTAGTATGGTAAAAAAAGTGGCTGGACCACCCCCACCAAGCACAGCGCCCTAGGTCAACCGGATAAAAATCACATATGCTCTGACAGGGCCTCCGACAGACCAAAACTGCACTGGGATAGCCTACTGAGGCTCAATCATCACTGTAAGTGCCCGGAACTGAAAACAAACTGTCTCATTGGACTCAGAAGGTCCAAATCCATTGAAGATGTGTACTCATACACCATATGAGTCTCTGCATGATCAATATATATATCCAATATACCAGAACAGGGCAAATCATAATAATCTATAAATGATCAAATACTGCTGTAAACCATGAATCATCATCATGACCCTGTAGCTGCTGCATAGAATCATCATATACATGTACATAGACCATATATCATCTATCCATATCATCACAAGGTCCAACCATCTCATGTCCTATGGTTGACCTTGGTCAAACTAGGTCTAACCAAGTCAACATGACCAAATATAACTCAAACCATCATCAAAAGCTGCTGCAAAGTGTCAAAGGTTAATGCATGCTCTACAACTTATTCAAATAACAATTATAACACAAAGTAATCATTACTGGCGATCTAAATCCAAATATATAATGTCATTAATTATTATTATTACTCAGACTAGACTTTCAAGATCATACTCACTTCATAGCTCAGAAACCGGATTCGCTCTAACCCCTCCCCGTGTCCCGAATCGGTCGAATCGGACACGATTCGATATGAATTCGTGTCCGATTCGACTTTCCTTCGAATCCGGATTCGAGACACGGTTTTAAATCGAATCGGACACGAATTTAAAGCGTGTCCCGACTGTCGGACACGAATCGGAAAAACAGAACACGTTATGCACGGAAAAAAGGCGTTCGGGTTTGTTTAAAAACAGAATTTTGCCTTTCTTTTTGTCATTTGCAAGGAAGCATTTGGTTGAGAGTGAGTTGTATGTGTAGGTGAAGGAGATTTGAAGGCTATCCATTGTTTCCAAGCGATTCCAAGTGCATTCCGGTGGATTTGTGGAGAGGATTGCAAGCTCAACCATCACACAACAAAAGGAATGTCTCAATCAGCTAGGGCAGGAGGTAGGGGGCAAAGGAGAGGGAGAAATGCACCATCTAGGGCCTCCCCTCCTATTCCACCAAGCACAAGCGGTTCTCCTCCTCTGTCAAGTGCTCCATCGGCTGCTAGTGGAGCTCATTCTATGGCTCCACTTAACCCTGTTTTAGCAAGACAACAAGCCCAAGAAAAAAAATACCCTTTGTGGAAGTATGTGACAAGGAAAGATGGACCCGGGGCAAAGCTTGGTGGGGGAGGCAATGTGTCTTGGAGATTCAATTTTCGCAAGCATGAGTTCAAGAGCACATATTTCCGGGTTAAGGGCCATTTGTTGGCCCTTCCTTCTTGTGGGATTTCTTCATGCAAAGCGGTGACTGTTCACCAAAGGAGGGATATGACAAGAGAGGATCATGTTGGCTTAGGGAAGGTGGCAGCAGCAAGAAAGAAAATAGAGGATGATCCTCTTCCATTTTTGAGGAAGTCCTCTAGCACCAAGCCTCCATTTCCACCTAGCGTTCATGGGCGTGGACGTGGGGATACTTATCAAACAAGAAAGAGGCAATCTACAGGTGGTCCAATGGATAGGATTTTCCAAAAAGAGGCACGAGAAGAGGTAGACCTTACTATTGCATTTTTCTTCTACCTCAACTTCATCTCATTCAATGTTGCACGGTCACCATTGTATTTTGAGACGGTTAAAACTATCTTGGAACGAGCTCCAAATGGTTATGTGCCTCCTGGTTCAGAGGAGCTTAGAACCACATTGTTGGTTAAAGCAAAGAAGGAGGTAGATAAAATTCTTGAGCCAATTAGATCAACATGGCCCTCATCCGGTGTGAGTATTGTTTCTGATGGATGGACGGATCCCGCATGCCATCCACTCATCAATTTCATGGTATCTTCCCAAAATGGACCGTTGTTCTTGAAAGCGGTGGATGCTCTTGGGAATACAAGGATGCACAATTTATGGGTGATTTATTCATCAAAACCATTGAAGAAGTAGGTGTTGAGTCGTGTGTACAAATCATCACGGACAATGCACCTGTTTGCAAGGCTGCTGGCATGATTGTGGAAGCTAAATATCCACAGATATGTTCATTTTGGACACCTTTCATTTCTAATTTGCTCATTGTTTGAATTTGGTCATTGCAATGTTAGTGTTGTAGAGTCATTGATACATGCTTTTATTGCTCTTACAGGTTTTTTGGACACCTTGCATTGTCCATTCCTTGAATTTAGCACTGAAAGCCATTGCTTCGGATGTGGCATGGATTGACAACCTTATTGAGGATGCACGCCATATCTGTAACTTTGTACAAAACCACACAAATGCCCTCACCATCTACAAACAGTACACACAGCTTTCATTGCTGAAGATTGTAGATACTCGGTTTGCTTCCTCATTCATCATGCTCAAGAGGTTGAGGGAGGTCAAAACCGCTCTTGGGTCCATGGTGATTTTAGAGTTTTGGGCTTTTTGGAGAAAGACGGATCAGGCTGCTTCACAAAAGGTGAAGGACATGGTGTTAAATGATGGTTGGTGGGACACGGTGGATCTTACTATTAAGATCATGGAGCCAATCATTTCTTTGTTGCGGTTTGCAGACACGGACCAGCCCATCCTAGCAGAGGTTTATGAGGGGTGGGATTCCATGATTGAGTCCATGACGTCCATTGTCATGGAGAATGAGTGTCCCGAGTATGGGACATCGGCAGAGAACTTATGGACCATTATTCGGGATATTCTTATCTCCAGGTGGGATAAGAATTGCACACCTTTGCATTGCTTGGCCCACTCCTTGAACCCCAAGTTCTACACTCAGGAGTGGCTCACTAGTGGATCGGGGGCCTCACACAGAGTCCCTCCTCACATGGATGCAGAGATTGCAAATGGGAGGAAGATAGCACTTAGACAGCTATTTCAGGATAGAGACATGCTTGAGGAGGTGGAGGATGGCTTTGTAGATTTTTCCATTGGCACTGGGAGATTTGGAGGCTATGATGTGCTAAGAGATAGGGAGGGTAAGAAACCCTATGCTTGGTGGGCAACTCATGGGGCAACATCCCCTATTCTACAGAAGTTAGCCTTCAGGGTCATCTCTCAAGTTACATCATCCTCTTGTTGTGAGAGGAATTGGAGCACATATGGGAACTTGTACAGTGTGAAGAAGAGCAGGCTTGAGCAGTCCAGGGCAGAGTCGATGGTGTATGTGCACTCCAACCTTCGTCTTATTTACAGGAAGAGGGAGGAGTGGGTGAAGGGAAAGACAAAGATGTGGGATGTCTTTCCTGATGATATGGGTTTGGACAGCAGTATTGAGTTGGCATTAGAAAACATGGATCTTAATGATCCAATGCTAGAGCCGGTCACTTTTGACGATAGTGATTGTATAGAGGGGTCATCCTCCACAGCAACAGATTCAGATCGTCAGATGGGTAGAGAGGAGGAGGAGGGGGAGGAGGATGAGGATGAGGATCAGGGCAGTGGCAGTGATGAGTATGTTGATTCAGGCACGGAGGAGGACTACTGACATATGGGATTCTCCCATCTTGATCCACCCCTTTTTGTATTTACTATTAGTCTATTTGGCATTTTCCAGTGCCCAGTGGCATTCCGACATATATGTATACATTTTGATTTTGATGACTTAATGAGAAATATGGTTATGACATGCATCTATGTGTCTGATGTCTCATTGTGATTTGTGAATGACAAATGTGAAATGTGTTGTGATTTGTGAATCGTGATTTGTGATAACAATGTGTAATCATAATCATTAAGGTGTTTTTATTCTAATTTCTATTGAATATTTGTAAATGTTCTAGTTTCTAAATATTTTTGGATCTATATGTCTATATTTTTAAATTTTAATATATTTTTAAAAAATATATATATGTTTATAAAACGTGTCCTACGTGTCCTGATTCCGGGGGTCACCGTGTCCGTGTCGGACTCTCGTATTTTCGTGTCCTACGTGTCTCGTGTCCCCGTGTCAGGTGACTTAGCTTCATAGCTGTGATCAATTTGCTAGTGAAGGGTGAAGGCTAAAATAACTGGCTAGGCTAAGGGATGACTTGACTGACTTAACTTTGTGACACTTTGGCAAAGGGAAAAGGAATACACGCCATAATATATACTGAATGAGCAACAACACAGGGAATGGCGGTGTCTCACAAATGGATGAGTTGTTCAAAGAGGTTTTATTCACCTTTAACAGATGCGCACAATCCATAATACAAATAAGGCCAACAATTGTTTTGATATAGCATTTAAGTTCCATTGCTTTTTGGGCCTGAAGTTTCCATAGCCTTGGTCTATGTGTGTTTATAAACACATTGCATAGATTTTCATTTATTTTAGGCTTTCTGCTGCAGTTGTGTTTTTAAGGCACTTGTTTACCTGAGCACTTCTAGGTGTGTCATGGACAACTTGTTTACCTAGGTATTTACATTTCCAAAAGATATAACATTTTATTTTCATGGCCATTTTCATTTGGCATGCCTTTCATTCATGTGTGTTTAGAAACACATTGCATGAATGGGCTTTTCATACAAGATATAGCATTTCATTTTCCAGATTTTGTATTCATGGCAGCACTAAAAGTTTCAGGTTTAGCCAACACAACTTTAGTGACTAGGGGGAATTCCAAGGAACTCCAACTCACCACAGGTAAGTTTTGTCACCAACTCAGAGCCGAGACACAATAAACAGGGGAAGCTCATCCAATACAGAGGCTACAGTGGGGGAAAGTCCTCCATGCCACTAGTCAAGTAGTAAGTCAGGGTGATAAACTAAAAGGTAGGCAATGGATGGATGAAGACAATGGATAATGGAGCCAACACTAGCAAGCCAAGGTATGGTGGAATGATCACCTCTATTGTCCCTAAGGAGGGTAAAACCAATGAGTATGAATAGTGAACTTCTAAGTCTGAGTAGGGACAATATAATATATATAATAAGCTTCAACCAGGTCCATATATCTATATGATCGCCAGATCATGACACTAGGTGCTAAGACATGTTATGAGGATAAGTATAAAAGCAATATAACCATAACACAATGATATACCTGCTGAGTCATATACCTGAATGCTCATCAACCTGTACCATCATCTGTCCTCTGAAACTGCTACTGTAACTCTGGGCACTACTGACTGCTCTATACCAATGGTATAATGGCTACATCGGTCATCTCTCTGAGTGTCCTGAGACTCAGTCATGGCATGGGGAATATATACTGCTGTCCACAATCTGATAGTGATCCAATATAGATGCTCATCTCAGCATCTCAAATGTAAGGGAACTGGCTGAATAGTGTATTGGCATCAGAAAAATAATGTATGGTAGCCCGGCTACTATATATGTGATAACAGGCTCTTTAGCGTGTGAGATGCACTCTCAAACCTGGGATTTGCTCCTGTCGGTTGCCACCGATGTTGCAATGCAGTATAGGATTGTGTAGCCTCACCGGGTGTTCCCCATTGGTCGACGAAGCTGGTACAATTACCCCCATTACTTTGCAGTATGAGCACCTTGATTATATCTATTGAGATATGTATGTAGCCCAAAAGGGCCTTGATGTAAAATGAAGAAATGAAGAAATGTAAAGCAAGCCAAAAAGGCTATTGTAAATGTAAAATCTAGCCAAAAAGGCTAAGTATGAAATTAATTGTAAAATCCATGCAATGTGTTTCTAAACACACATGGACACAGGTCAGCCGTACATGTCAGCATTTGTGGTTATTTCCTCACCTAGTCCCACGGGGCAAGGAGGTGAGAGGGAGCAAGGGACAAGCTTAAGATTGTCCCCTAGAGTCTCAAGTTACGGTTTGTCGGACACCCAGTTTGGCAGCTCTAGAAAAGAACCTCACGGAGTCTTCGGGCACGGATGTGAGTTGTGAGGTACTTGTTAGATGACCAATGGCGGTTTCCCTGCACTATACCCATTTGTGAGGCAAATTCGATTTTGGTGTTTCATGGCATGTGGGACCTTGATGTATTAGTTAGGGGGTTAAAACACTATATAGACACCCCCTAACATTTCATTTGACCATTGTATGGGCCCTACAAGGGACCCCTCTTCCATTTGTGTGCTATCCTTGGGGCAATTCGCACCCCCTCTTTGTGATGATCTCCACCATTCGATTTGGTGGTTGGGGATTAGATCCCAGCCCTCCGTTTTGGAGGGAATAGGGTTTTGAGAGTGGCCTTTCTCTATAAGAGAAGGCACTCACCCATTGTACAAGCCTTCTTGGCATTTTCGACTTGCACTTGATAGAGAATGACATTCCATTTGTAGCTTGATACTTGGTGTTGTGGAGCAAATTTGTGGTGATTGTTAGCTAGTATTATGGATGCATTGTGGAGATAGTTTGTGTTGTGTTTCTACATGTATTTGCTAGTTTAAATTTGCAGTGTTGGTGGCCATTTGAAGGAGGGCGCTATACGTGGGGCGGGAGCTCCACTCTAGCGATTTTCTTCGAAACTATTCACAAGGGAGTTGTCATTTTCTTTCAGCTAGTCAATTCCTTTATCTTTCAGCCATTTATTATCTATTATACTTGGTTATTTGTTGCATTTACTGATTATCTCTTGCTTGTGGCAGGTACCCAGGGCGCACTTGGTGTCCAGTTGCTTCCCACGCTCAAGGAAACACGCAGGCCTCTTCACATTTGATCTTCCGAGCTAGTCCTCGCTCAAAGCTCTCCACTTCACCATTTCTTCAGGTATTCTTCATCTCCTTGTCTCTTCTTTGTCATTTTCATTGTCTTGCTAAGCTGGAAAATCACTTAATAAACCATAAATACACAAAACATAAGATTTCACCGTTAGAATTAGTTTTATTTCGAAACCCACTAATGAAACGCTATTAAAAGCCCAAATATCAAGTTTCATTTATTTCCGACTCCATTTACCCATAGATTTAGCACTGGTCTACCTGGCAAAAATGCCCCCCTAGGGAGTTTTTCCTCTTTGCTTGTTTTGTGTTAGTTTGGGGTTCTGGGTAGTTTAGAATTGGTTTCAAATCGCCATTTAAACTTAAGAAATCTAACTACCAATTGCTAGAAGTGTTTTAAATCACGATTTATTTGCTGCCCTAGGTCCATTTTTGCACTGCTTAATTCTCTTCCTTGGGTTGATTCATTCTATTTCTCCACTTCTAGCTTACTGCATGATCCTAGTCTACTTCAACCATACAATCACTAATTCAATTAGTTATTTCATTATATTTGATTGCTGGTCACTTTCACATCATCCCCACTTTTACTGTTTGTGTCCATCTATTGGCTAGAATTAGACTTAGGATTTGATCCACACTCTTTTCCTGTTTGTACTTCTTTCTATCTTTGGATTTGGGTGTGTGTTTTGTCTCTCAACCATCGCTGGTTGAGCGGGGTCTCCCCCTTGACTTGGCTACGTGCCTTGTCTAAAGTGAGAGTAGCCTTGTCCGATGTGACTTCCGTTTGTTGAACGAAGGACATAGTTACGGTTGGTTACACCATTCTAGCTGTTCACCCTCTACCGTCCCTATTGGGACATTCTTTATCCATCAGCTAGAGATTGTGTGATAACATTTTTGGCATCGTTGCCGGGGAGGTAGAGGCCTACCCGTGGTTTTTGAAGTTTGAGTCTTTTTGCCTTTTCCTTTTCCTTTTCGCATTTACACTTAAACTTTGTTGGCTGATTTTCATTCTCATAATGATTATAGCCAACACCATTTTGTCTCATTCACCACTTCCCCTTCGACATTCCACCTTCGGTGAACAAGGTTCCTGTTATCACACAACTTGTAGTTGCCCCTAGAGGTATCCCATCCGGGACGGTAGAGGAGACAGGCAACTAAAGAGGTGACCCAAGAGATGCCACGGTTCCCAATGCAATGTGGGAGTCACGTCAACCGAGGCACTCTTCGCTTTAGGTCAAGGTGTAACTAGACCAAGGGGGAGACCCTATACCCCAATCACAGTTGATTGGACACAAACAAAGGTTTCTAAAGGTATGTAAAGGATGAGTTACGGAAACCAATGCAAGGCTAAGTGGACCTAAGAGTTAAGGAATGGTTGATGGTGGTGTAATGGATAGTTAGTGTTTCAACCTATGTATGGTTTAGGCCACATGATGGGGTATGATTACTAGGTATAGTACCATGTGTTTGCACAAGTGGGTCTAGTTTCTTGGGAAGTGTGAAATGGTTCTAGATGGACCCACAAGGTGAAGTTAGGTGTGAGGATGGTACTATAGGTTAGATCTAGGCTAGATCTATAAGTTGGAGTTGGTTCTAGGATTACCCTTGTACTAGATCTAGGGTTTGACACTAATCCCAAGGAGTGCGCCTTGCTTGGAGAAGGACTAGTGCCTTGTTGGATGGGCTAATGGAGTCAAGAAGGATGTCAAAGTGTAGATCGGGACACCTAGAAGCCAAGTCAAGTGGATTGGGTGAGATCCAATGGTTGGATCTTACTAGATCTAGGTTTTTAAAAGATGATCAAAAGTGGACCACAATCCCTTAAAACAAGGAATGCAATCCCCAAGGCGGATCTTGACGAAAGGACAGTATAGACCTAGGTTTCAAGGCATGGGCATTCCAAATCCACGAAAATCTCCAACACCCACTTCCTAGAAGTGGACCAACTCAAATCAAGGGGGTGCGATTTGCTCAAGGAGGGTCCAAAAATGGGTTTTGGTGGACCAAATCAATTCCAATGGCCACCAAATTGTAGATCCGGGATGCTAGTGCCCCGATCTATGTATGTTTAAAATTTCAAGTGAACCCAATGGCTAGATCTTAGTAGATCTGAGTTTTAAGATGCCAAGAAAATCAAAAGGGGGTTTCAACCCCTTAAAACATGGAGAGATGTCCACAAGGTAGTTTTCACCAAAGTAAGGATATGGGTTTAGGTTATCAAGTGTCTAGATTTCAAATTAAGTGGGATCTCACCTACCCATGTGCTAGATCTAACCCAACAAGCTTCTCTTAGGAAAATCGATTTAGGTTCAAGAGGGCTTTTTGCATTGAAAAGTGTGTCAATTTTTAGCCAATCACCACCAAACTATAGATCCAACTAGGGGTGGATCCTATAGAGGTGGGTTTTTAATATCTTTTCAATTGCAAGGCTAGATCTAAGTAGATCTGAAAAATACCAAAAACAAGGGTTTTAATTTGATTAGGGTTTTTTGTGATCTAGAAATTATGGAAGATTCAAGGAAGAGAAGATCATACCTCTTGGGACATACCTGGATGAAGAGATGAATGCTAGTTGAGACGAGGATTACTTTGCCAAAGATCAAATGGAGAATTGTTGAAGCCCTCTTGCCAAATTGATTTTTCCAAGCCACATGTAATTCCTTCTAACCTGTCAAGCCAAGGAGCAAAGCATCAATCAGTTTAACAAATTGAAGGTAGATACAAGCAAGAGAGAGAAAAACATAGAATAGTTGACACAAAGGCAAAACTACTCCCTGTCAAACCCAAAACAACTTCTTCCAAGCTTGAAGGGCAAGCCTCCCCACCAATTCGCACTTGTCAAAGTCGCCCTCTCAACCTGCAAATAAAGTATGGCAAATATGCAAGATAGCTACAATAGATCCTCCAGTGCAATGGACAATAGCATTTACAATCGAAACAACCAACATTCACTCCAATCCAAGCATGTACTCCAAAAGATAGAAATTTTATTCCAAAAGCCAAGAGCCAAAAATCTCTAGATGAATTTTACAATGAGAGGCTCCCTCCTTAAATAGGATGGGGAGAGAGTACAATCATAACCACTTTTTACATGAGTGGCTAAGATTAAAAGATCTCAAGATCTAATCAATGGCTAACAATAAATCATAACCATATATCACATGGATCACCCATATAATGATAGCGCCCCCACTAAAAAGGTACAATAAGGGGTGACGTCATCCACAAGAGAAAATATAAGCATCAAAATCCACCTCATGGTGACTAGGACATAACAATATAAGCTCATGGTGGGGCTAGGAGGTTTTAATCCTTACTAGCTCATCCCCAAGGCACAATAAAAATAATAAAATATGTCCAATATAATAAAAATGACCAAAACTGTCCTCAGAATCCATGACAGTCAAGCAGTAAATGTCCTCCTGTGATCAATCCGGGCATACCCACATGGTGAAAACTGGCTGGAAGGTAGTGATGCCACCTTGGAAGACCTCTGTGAAAACCAAATGCCAAAACCTTGCCTCAATTGCCCAAATCGATTTCCTCAGTGACCACTTTATCCCATTTTTTAACTGCCTCGGGAACTGTGAAAGTGCCAAAACTGCCCCCTAGGGTGCTAGCGCTGTCCATCTGAGCCCACTAGGCTCTCCGGGAGGGGGGATAAATGGTAATAACAAGTGGCTGGACCACCCCCTCCATCATCAGCGCCCTAGGTGAACTGGCCTCTCGGGGCCCCTGCTGCTCAGGCTGGGAAATCAGCCCCAAATTTGGTCAACAAGTGTAAAACTGCATCAATCACTGTGAGAAGTGCCCGGAACTGAAAGATAAGTGTCTCAATGGATCCAGAAGGCCCAAATCCACTAGGAACGAGTACTCATACATCATGGGTTGCCCTAATGGGCCAGCTGTAGGGTCCACCATATATGGACAATGTATAATCTGCTGATCTGAAATAATAATAAACCTGCTGAACTGGATCAAACATCATCTGCATCATATGTCCATCATATGATATCATCATCAAACATGTGGGACCATAAATCATCATCAATAATCATCCATACATGGCCCACATCATCACAGATCCCAAGAATATAATATCAAGGATAAATCACATCAGTAGACTAAGACAATGTTTCTTTAATCATTCCCACAGCTAAGCTCAAAGTATAAATTCCATTCAGTGGCATTAATCAAGTTAACATATTCCGTGGTTATATAAAATTACTTGCACAATAGTTCAAATGACAAACTCACCCATTGGACATGGTCAAACTGCTAGTGAAGGATGAAGGCTAGGAGCAAGGTTGGGCCAAGGGTTTGACTTGTCTAACTTAACTCAAAAATACTTTGGACTGGGAAAAAGGGGGAAGCTACAAACTCTGTGCTGGACAAAAGAACACTGGGAATGGCTGTGCCTCACAAATGGATAAGTTGTTTAGAGAGTGCTTATTCAACTTAGGCATCATGTCTACATCAAGTTGATCCAGGTTCATTAGGATCATTCAATTTTATTTCCATGGCCTTTTTGGCCTACATAACCCTTCGGATTTCAGATGTGCTGAGAAGCACAACTAGTTGCAGCTTGCATCCAGGGCATGTTTTTCACATATTTATAAGGTCAGCAATTGTTTAGATATAACTTTTAAGAACCATTGCTTTTTGGACCTTTCTTATACTCTTCGAGGAGTATTTTTTAGCTTTTCATTGCTCTTGCCCTTTTTTTTTGTTTCCATGGGCGAATTTTTCAAGTTTCCATAGGTAGAACATGGGCTTTCAGTTTTAGCCAACAACATCTCAAGTGACTAGGGGGAGTTCGAGCCAATGCCAAACATCGGGACAACCGACCAGAATGATTTAGGCCTACAATCCAACTCACCAAAGGCAAGTTTTGTCACCAACTCAGAGCCGAGACACTGAATAAATAGGGATGTGGTCCAAACACAGAGGTAGAAAAATGGGGAAGTCCTCGGTATTAGAAAGTCAAATGAGACAAATCAGGGTTTAAAGTCAAACAGGAAGGTCATGTATGGATGGAGACAAGTGAATATGGAGCCTTCACTAGCAGACAACTGGTGTCGGGAAAGACCATATCTATGTAAGGTGAAAAACCAGTGAGTTTTGTTAGATGATCTAAATGTGCAAGCAATTGTCCATTTTATAATTTACAGTACATTTTAAATAGTTTGCCACATCAGGAATAATATACCAAGCACATGCCATGATCATGACTAAATCAACAAGCTAATAATCCACAGTCAGTGAGGACATATCCATAGATCATACAACATCATCATAATAATAATCATCAAGTATCATCTGAAACACTGCTGTAATACATCTCTAGGCACTGAACTGAAACTGTAATGGGATAAGTGGTCACATCAGTCATCAAATCTGAACTCTCAAGGCTCAGCCTTGACACAAGGTCATATACAAAATCTGAATAATGCACTGCTCTGATCATGAGTGATCCAAAATATATAGCCATGCTCATGAAAAATGTAGGCTCTGGAATGTGCAGATATCTGCTGTACAAGAATAGTAGCCCTGCTACTATGGTGTGATAACAGTTCCCAAGTTCACCTGGCGACTCCACCCTGCGACCTCACTGGAGACCGAACCCATCCTTGCAATTTTAGAAGCTTAAATCATTTTGACACTTCACATGAGACTCCACTTGGAACTCTTAAATTAATAAATCAGAATGGACCCAGATGTTTTCCTTGGCCTCTCACAAACCATTAAAGAATTAAATGAATGTGTGAATAGGTCTAGAAGGAGACAAGAGGAAATAAATGAATGGGATGCACAATCTCAGTATAGGGATGAATATGAACATAATTATGGGTATGAACTTGCATATCAAAATTCTTATAATACCCATCATTTACCTCATCCATCTAATAATCTGTTCCAAAATCAACCAGTTAAAAAGTATCAAACCCAACCAGGGCTTTTGGTGAATGATTCTCGCTCAACTCAAGCAACTAGAACCTTTAGGAAACCCAAGCCATCTCCTATTGATTTTTTAGAAATATATGGGGCACCTCATCTTATGCCAAATGGATACATCAAGAGGTTGCCTCGCTTTTATGGAAATGATGGAATATCTACTGAGAGTCATGTGGATGCCCTATGGGACCTGTTATCACCTAAACTGTAGTTACCCCTATGGATGGATCCAGTCATGGATGGCAATAGGGAAGGGCAACTCAAAAGGTGCAACCACGATCACCTCGACCTCCAATATATGGTTGTCACGCCAGTCGAGGCAACCTTCACTTTATGTTATCTAGCCCAGACAACAAAGGGGGAGACCCGATCTACTCCCGACAGGAGAGATCAAAACCAAGACACCAAATCAGGGTATTTCCAAGTGAAGTTAGGTGTATGGTTTATCCTAGACCTAAAGATGAAGTCACAAGCCAAGTGGGGGTTCAATAGGTATAGCTTTGGTTCATAGTTGATGTGAGAGTGACTTATAATGTTTGAAGTGAGATCTGGGATGAGTGTACTAGTTCAATGTTGGAAAATCCACTGCCTTGGGAACTGTGTCCAATGCAGGGTTGTTTAGGGGTCAGATTGGGGCTAACTAGTACATGAGACAAGCTTGACCATGGTTCATGATGTCTTCAAAGGTATAGTTTACCATGCATAGGTCAAACCACAAGTCAATCCAACAATCTAGGAAAGTTGAATTATCTTGGAGAGAAACCAGTGCCTTGGGAATTGGGAAGTGGAGTCAAAGTGGGGTTGACTTATGGTTTAGGACTCCTACAACATGAGACAAGTGGGCAATAGAGGTCTTGATGGTTGAATGTGTCTAGATCTAGGTTTGACCCAAGTGGACCACAATCCCTTAAAACAAGGAATGCTATCCCCAAGGCAAGATTTGACAAAGTGATAGTCTAGACCTAGGTTTTGAATTATTCCGGTTTCAGATCTGCAATAATCTCAAGTACCCAGTTCCTAGAAGTGAGTGAACTCACTTCTCCAAGGTGGTGCGACTTTACCCAAGGAGGCTGAAAGTGGGGTTTAGGTGGGTCAAGACAAGTCGGATGGCACCCAAATTTTAGATCCAGGTAGATCAGTCAAGTAGGGGTATGGATCTATAGTTTCACGGTAATCCGATGGCTAGATCTTACTAGATCTGAGTTTAAGTGTTCCAAGTGGTCCAAAGTGGGGTTTAAATCCCTTGAAATGTGGAATAGGGCCTACAAGGTGAATTTCAGAAAAGTAACAACCTGGGTGTATGTTATTTGATGTGTAGATTATGGATCAAGTGGGATCTCAAACACCCACCACCTAGATCTAGGTCAACTTGCTCCAACTAGGAAGTGCGCTTTGGTTGGGAGAAGCTAAGTTGGCATGGGAGGGGGTTCAAACGGAAGCCAATCCTCACCAAACTATAGATCCGGGATGCTGTGAATGCTATAGAGGTGGGTTTTCAATATTATGCCCAACAACCCACTAGATCTATGTAGATCTGAGAAAATGTAAAATGGGGGTTTTAAGATATTTAGGGTTTTAACAATTTATGTGCTATGTCAATGGATTGGATAAAGGAAAGAAAAACAAACCTGTGGATCTTACCTGGGTAACCTTGTAGATGCCTTGATGATGATGATCTATGCAAACCCGATCAATTTGAGAAGCTTTGTGGTAGTACTCTATGCAAGTCGATTTGATCCAAGAAGCCAATGCGCCCTCTCTCCTGCACAACAAACGTCAACAATATCAGATTTGATGCATCAAGAGATAAGACTAATGCCACAAGAGAAGTAACAGAAAGATAGCATAGATCACAATGAAGCTAATGATAACTCCCTGATACAAGCGAATGCCAAGAAAGTCGATTTGAAGAAGCCTTGCAAAATCGCCCTCCTGTAGATAAACAATGATTTCCAAAAAGATAGATCTTACCACAATTTCCAAATGCTAGGTTGCAATAGACTTTCCAATCACCATCTAAGAACACCAGATGCAAAGGAGACCACAAGAATTTCCACAAGAATATTTTTCTATACCAATAATCCAAGAGCCAAAGACCCCTTACAATGAGAGGCTCTCTCCTTTAAATAGGAAGGAGAGGCACCAAAACCCTAACCACTTTTTGAATGAGTGGCTAAGATTAGAAGATACAAATGTCTAATCAATGGTTGAGATGAGCTCAACAATAAAATACATGGATCACTAATAAAATATAATGTAAGTGGACATAATCGCCCTATAAGAGGGGAATCCCACCAAATCATGATGATAAAATATCATAAGAGGCTTATGGTGGGTCCAAGGGGTAATTTTATCCCTCCTTGGTCAATCCCCATAGCACAATAACCAAAAAATAATCATGAATGTACCAAATCGTGCCTCCATAGTGAAGTCGTGGTCCTCAAAAGACCTCAAAAATCCACAGAAAGTGCCATAAGTGATGGATGCGGGCCCCGATGAAGCTGAAACTGCTGGAGAAGGTGTGGAAGGTCCCAATCTATCATCACTGATCATCCCATGCCATAACCTTGCCTCAGTAGCCCAAATCGATTTCCTCAATAGCCATTTCTACCAATCCTGAAATGCCTCGGGAAGCGTGAAACTGCCCCAAACAGCCTCCTGGAGTGCTGGCGCTGTCAAGGTGAGGGCACCAATGTGTCCGGAAGGGGGGTAATATGGTAAAAACAAGTGGCTGGACCACCCCCTCCATCATCAGCGCCCTAGGTCAACCGGAAAAAAGTCATCTCTGCTCCGACAGGGCCTCCAACAGAGCAAAACTGCACTGGGACAGCCTACTGAGGCTCAATCATCACTGTAAGTGCCCGGAACTGAAAACAAACTGTCCCATTGGACTCAGAAGGTCAAATCTATCCAAGATGTGTACTCATACACCATATGAGTCTCTGCATGATCAAAATAAATATCCAATATACCGGAACAAGGCCAATAATAATGCGCTGTACATATACAAACACTGCTGTAAACCCAGAATCATCATCATAACCCTGTAGCTGTTGCATAGAATCATCCTGTATGTGTACATAGACCATATATCATCTATCCATATCATCATAAGGTCTAACATCTCATGTCCCATGGTCCTCCATGGTAAATATAACTCAGTCCATCATCCAAGGCTGCTGAAAAGTATCAAGGTTAATACATGCTTTACAACTTATTCAAATAACAATTATAACACATAATGATCATAACTGGCGATCTACATCCAAATATATAGTGTCGTTAATTATTATTATTACTCAGACTAGACTTTCAGGATCATACTCACTTCATAGTTGTGATCAATTTGCTAGTGAAGGGTGAAGGCTGAATTAACTGGCTAGGCTAAGGGATGACTTAGCTGTCTTGACTTTGTGACACTTTGGCAAAGGAAAGGGAATACACCATAGTATATACTGAATGAGCAATAACACAGGGAATGGCGGTGTCTCACAAATGGATGAGTTGTTTAAAGAGGGTTTATTCACCTTCACAGATGCGCACAATCCATAATACAAATAAGGCCAGCAATTGTTTAGATATAGCATTTAAGTTCCATTGCTTTTTGGGCCTGAAGTTTCCATAGCCTTGATCTATGTGTGTTTATAAACACATTGCATAGATTTACATTTTTTCTTTTAGGCTTTCTGCTGCAGGTGTGTTTTTAAGGCACTTGTTTACCTGAGCACTTCTAGGTGTGTCATGGACAGCTTGTTTACCTAGGTATTTATTTTCCACAAGATATAACATTTTATTTTTATGGCCATTTTCATTTGGCACACCTTTCATTCATGTGTGTTTAGAAACACATTGCATGAATGGGCTTTTCATACAAGATATAGCATTTCATTTTCCAGATTTTGTATTGATGGCAGCACTAAAAGTTTCAGGTTTAGCCAACACAACTTTAGTGACTAGGGGGAATTCACAAGGAACTCCAACTCACCATAAGTAAGTTTTGTCACCAACTCAGAGCCGAGACACAATAAACAGGGAAGCTCATCCAATACAGAGGCTACAGTGGGGAAAAGTCCTCCATGCCACTAGTCAAGTAGTAAGTCAGGGTGATAATCTAAAAGGTAGGCCATGGATGGATGAAGACAATGAAATGATGGAGCCAACACTAGCAAGCCAGAGTATGGTGTAATGATCACCTCTATTCTCCCTAAGGAGGGTATGTACCAATGAGTATGAATAGTGAACTTCTAAGTCTGAGTAGGGACAGTATAATATATATAATAGATCAACCAGGTCCATATATCTATATGATCGCCAGATCATGACACTAAGTGCTAAGACATGCTTCTGAGTCATATACCTGCAAGCTCATCAACCTGTACCATCATCTGTCCTCTGAGACTGCTGCTGTAACTCTGGGCACTACTGTCTGCTCTGTACCAATGATATAATGGCTACAACGGTCATCTCTCTGAGTGTCCTGAAACTCAGTCATGGCATGGGGAATGCAACTGCTGTCCACAATCTGATAGTGATCCAATATAGATGCTCATCTCGGCATCTCAAATGCAAGGGAACTGGTTGAATAGTGTACTGGAATGAGAAAAATAATGTATGGTAGCCCGGCTACTATATATGTGATAACAGGACCATATGCAATCCCTGGGTGCGGATGGTGAGGATGTCTATATGCGAGCCCTTGGTGCGTCCCTAGTTGGGGATGCCTGTTTATGGTTTGATAATTTGGCCCCAGGATCCATCACCGACTATGACATGTTCACAAAGTTGCTAATAGATAAATGGGGTGAGAACATTGATGAGTCTTTGGAATGTCAATCTAGCACTGTTTGTGTCATGGATGATGATTATATTGATGATCTGCTTTCTCGATTGGACCATTCCTCTTCTGAGATGTTCCAAATTATGAGTGTGCCTACAATCCATAGAAATGTTACAGAGTATCTTGAGGATAATGCTTCAAAACCTCGTGTGCAAATTAAAAGAGGCATCAATCGAACCATACGAGATACTTTGTTATCATTTCCTGAGGCAGTTGCAGGCCGAATTCTAGATCTAATTCACCTTTCCATTGGTGATTCCAGTAAAGGATCACCGGAAGAGCAACTTCACAATCATCGCATGGTTGACAATTGTCTTGTTAAATGTTCAAACAATCTGAATTGTGACTCAGATGTCAATCATCTCTCTGAAGAGGATGAGATAAGTGAGGGTTGTCAGATTTCATGTGAGAAACAATCTAGTGATCATCATGTAATTGAAAACCAACTTTGTGAAGATGAATGGGGCGAAAGCATTGATGAATCCATGCGAGAACAATCAAATGAGGATTATATGGTGGAGGATCAATGCCATGAAGATGATTAGGATAGCAATTTGAAATGAGCAGTGATTGTCCTTATCAGTTTGATTTCTCCTCTCCCGAGCCTATGGTGAATGTGCCTTTTATTCAGCTTCTGAATGAGCCTTCAGTCTATAAGAATGTAGTAAAGTACTTGAAGAATATAGGCAATAAATCTCATGATGAAGTTATGTATGATAGTGAGCAAATCCCAACCCCTCAAGATTTTGATCTTGATATTGACTTAGAAGGGGAACTTACTAGAATCATACGAAGCACTTTGTCATCTTTACTCGGAGAAGGCACAAATGAAGAAGGGGATCTCATTAATCATTAGAGCCAAAATTATGTGACTGAGCTTTCGATCAGTGAATCCACTAGAGGTCCTTTTGAGGGGCAGCCCCATAGTCATTGCTTCGTTGGCGATTGTTTAAGTCAATGCCCAAGTGATCCTGACCTTGTTTCACTTTCCAATCACACCTTTGAAGGAGAAGAAGAAAAGGAAAATATTGAAAATAATTAGACTTCTGTTGAGAGTGGATCAAACGATCATCATGTGCTTGAAAGTCAAATATGTGAAGATGATGGGGGTTTTAAAAATGATTATATCGATATACCTCCCTGTCAAGATGATGATGATCCAGTTATGTATCAACTCGACCTCGAGTTTTCTTTGTTGCAACCTGCAAGATGGAATCAATGTCACAAAGAACCTTCTAAAAGTGTCATGCTTAACATCAATAATATTCCTCGCCTTCTCCTTGGTCAAAATGAGTTGATTGGAAATATGAGTCAAAATGAGCCTTGTCTTCGGAAGGTTGGTGTTGACCCTGATGATTTCCTTGACAAGTGTCCCTTATCTCACAAAGAATTGGGGATGACAATTTTAGGAAATACTAAACAAGCCTCTACGTTTCAATCCTCCCTCCCATCCCAACTCATTAAGTCAATGCCTCTTTCAAACCTAATTTTGTTGTGCAAAGGGTTCGATAAGGAGTTTGTGGAATGCCAAGCGGTCGAGGGTAAAACCTTTTATTTTCTTTTTCAGTCATTCTCAGTTAACCCTATTTTCCAAACTGATAGTCCTATTGATTGGTTGACCGAGAAGCTTTTCAAAGATCAATTTCATCTGTTCGCGATTTTTGAGCAACGAGTGGGAGTAATTCTGATCCTAGGTTTAGTAAACTCCAGTTTATCCCCACTTGGTCCTTTCATCAACCCAAGGATGAACGCCATTGAGAATGCCAGCTTGATAGACGAGGAGAACAACATGTCTCAAGGAGGGTTGAGTCGAATGTTATGTCATTTTCTTCCGTCAAATTTAAAGAATAACTCACACTCTTTTCATGATCCTTTTGGCTTATTGATGGATGTGTCTTGAGAAACTCAGTCTCAACTTTGGCACGATTTCATTTTGCACCACTCTAGCCTTTTTCCAATTTTTGAACAAGTCAAGTGGATTGTGATCTTAAACTCATTAATTTTTAATCCAGTCTTGACTTGTTTTGCTAAACAACATCAAATGAGAACTATTGATCTATTGGATGAATGGTTGCATTCGATCTATGATTTTACTTAGTAGTGGTTTGAATTGGTTAGAGTAGGGTAGGTAAATTGAATAAGCTCTCGTGAGCAGTAGTTAGTTGCCCTTGTTGTTTTGCTGTTTCTTTCTCACTTTTTGACACCACTACCCTTTTTCTAGTTTGCTTTTCTTTACGTTTCACTCTTTTTACACCTTACGTATTGGTTAATAATCTATATATATATATATATATATAAAATTGCTGAAGAGTACATTCCATTATTGATATATCTTTTATTTTCAGCATTGTCATTTTGTTTATTTTTGCTAGATTACATTATATATATTGTATGTCCCGACGAGCGGTCTGCAGAGATTGGTACAGCGTTTGCATTTTACAGGGATAGGTACATATTGATGATGATGATGCAGATAGCATGCATGTGCATGTACGTTGATGATGATGAGAGGGGTGCTACAGATCAGAGATTCTGCGGTTCTCAAGCACTCTCTCCCTTAGAGCACTTGTCCCAGCTGGAGCTTGATGTTATCACATCTATGTTAGCTGGAGCTACCATACTGCAGACTGTGTGGCCGAGGACCACACAATACTTTTTTTTTTCCAGATTAGAGATCGGATGCCTTCAGGGGAGGAACACAGTTTTGTTCAGATTGCCCTGAGTAGACATATCAGAGGGGACAGATGGTTGTACAGTGGTCCAGACATGTTACTTAGCATCTACCGCAAGGTCACCCTTCCTTGCTAGGCTTTGATACGAGCCCATTGAGACAGCTGCCTAGTCTTGCTTTGATTGAGACTATCACAGAGGATTGCTGGTTTACTATTTGTGCCTGGATTCAGCAGAGATCCAGTTCAGAGACAGCCTCAACAACAGGTATATGGTGCGGCAGGTAGTGCATTTGATGTTTATTGTTCGTGATTGTTGGTTAGACTTGTTTATACATGATAGTACACTAACTTTGCATATGATGATTGATTTGGTGATCTAGCTATTGTTATGATATATGATTGGGCCCCTGGTGATGTCAGTCCACCCCTTTCTAGTAGGCTCCTGTATATGGACATCGAGTCACACCCCTACTCTTGGTATAGACTTGGTCACTTAGTCCCCTTAGGCAGTTGATTTTGGATCCACCTTCACTTTCTCCATCCATCCGACTCATCCATGATGGTCTTTCCCGACTTGGGTTCCGATTTGTGACTTTGAGGATCCCCTTCCCCACTGATCTTTGAATATGCCATGACTCTCTGTCTTTTCTGCCTCAGCTCTTTAGCGTGTGAGATGCACTCTCAAACCTGGGATTTGCTCCTGTCGGTTGCCCCTGATGTTGTAATGCAGTATAGGATTGTGTAGCCTCACTTGGTGTTCCCCATTGGTCATCGAAGCTGGTACACTTACCCCCATTACTTTGCAGTATGAGCACCTTTATTATATCTATTGAGATATGTATGTATCCCAAAAGGGCCTTGATGTAAAATGAAGAAATGAAGAAATGTAAAGCAAGCCAAAAAGGCTATTGTAAATGTAAAATCTAGCCAAAAAGGCTAAGTATGAAATTCATTGTAAAATCCATGCAATGTGTTTGTAAACACACATGGACACAGGTCAGCCGTACATGTCAGCATTTGTAGTGGTTATTTCTGTTATCACACAACTTGTAGTTGCCCCTAGAGGTATCCCATTCGGGACGGTAGAGGAGCTAGGCAACTAAAGAGGTGACCTAAGAGATGCCACGGTTCCCATAAGGTCTGGGAGTCACGTCAACCGCGGCACTCTTCGCTTTAGGTCAAGGTGTAACTAGACCAAGGGGGAGACCCTGTACCCCAATCACAGTTGATTGGACCCAAACAAAGGCTTCTAAGGATAGGTAAGTAATAAGTTACGGAAACCAATGCAAGGCTAAGTGGACCTAAGGGTTAAGGTATGGTTGAGGGAGGTGTAAGAGATTATTAATGTTTCAACCTATGTATGGTTTAGGCCACATGATGGGGTATGATGACAAGATATAGTACCAAGTGTTTACACAAGTGGGTCTAGTTTTCTTGGGAAGTGTGAAGTGATTCTAGGTAGGCCCACAAGGTGAAATTAGGTGTGAGGTAGGTACTATAGGTTATATATAGGCTAGATTTGTGAGTTGAAGTTGATTTCAAGGATACCCATGTGGTAGATCTAGGATTTGACACTAATCCCAAGGAGTGCGACTTGCTTGGTGATGGACTAGTGCCTTGTTAAGTGGGCTAATGGGGTCAAAAAGGTATGTCAAATTGTAGATCGGGACACCTAGAAGCCAAGTCAAGTGGATTGGATGAGATCCAATGGTTGGATCTCACTAGATCTAGGTTTTTAAATGATTACCCTAAATGGACCATAATCCCTTGAAACAAGGAATGCAATCCCCAAGGCGGATCTTGACAAAAAGACAGTGTAGACCTAGGTTTCAAGGTATGGGCATTCCAAATCTACGAAAATCTCCAACACCCACTTCCTAGAAGTGGACCAACTCAAAAAATCAAGGGGGTGCGATTTGCTCAAGGAGGGTCCAAAAATGGGTTTTGGTGGACCAAATCAAGTCCAATGGCCACCAAAGTGTAGATCCGAGATGTTAGTACCCCGATCTATGTTCCTTCAAAGTTTCAAGTGAATCCAATGGCTAGATCTTAGTAGATCTAAGTTTTAAGATGCCAAGAAGGTCAAAAGGGGGTTTCAACCCCTTAAAACATGGAGAGATGTCCACAAGGTAGTTTTCACCAAAGTAAAGATATAGGTATAGGTTATCAAATGTCTAGATGTCAAATCAAGTGGGATCTCACCTACCCATATGCTAGATCTAGCCCAACAAGCTTCTCTTAGGAAAATCAATTTAGGTTCAAGAAGGCTTTTTGCATTGAAAAGTGTGTCAATTTTTAGCCAATCACCACCAAACTATAGATCCAACTAGGGGTGGATCCTATAGAGGTGGGTTTTTAATATCTTTTCAAATGCAAGGCTAGATCTAAGTAGATCTAAGAAATACCAAAACTGGGGTTTTGATTTAATTAGGGTTTTATGACCAATGAAGATAGAATGGATGAAAGAGGCACATACCTTGTAGATCTTACCTCAATTGCTTATGGCCACCTTGCAAGTTGATAGCATTCTCCTATGTGTATATTCAAGAGTGAGATCCAAGTGCTCCAACCAAATCGCCCTTCTCCAAGATAGCCAAATCGTCCTCCTCCTACAAGACAAGATCAAAGAAACAAGTCAAGCAAGATGATTATGAAAATGGTAGAAAGATGTAATAGAAAGCATCAACTATGTCACGAAGATACAATAATGATACTCCCTGTCACAAGATCAACCCAAGAGAGAATATGTGGATCCCTCCAACAATAACCCTCATGAAGTCGCCCTCCTCTCTCCAATTTGACTTTCCTGTCAAAAGGTTAGCAAAAGCACCAAAATCCACAATGATACATAGAAGAGATACTGTATATTCAATATGCAAGAGAATCCACAATGCAAGAGAGATGTGCTCCACAAAAAATCTTCTATTCCAATATTCCAGAGCTCCAAAGGTGAGCTATACAATGGGGGGTCTCCTCCTTATATAGGATAATAAAGACCAAAACCCTATACCACTTCATAATACTACATCAAATGAGTGGTTGAGATTATAAGATCTCATCATACAATCAATGGCTAAGATGACCCATAACAATATATCACATGGATCACTCAAAATAACAATAGCGCCCTCACTAAATGGTACAATGGAGGGTGACGTCATCCCACTAGAGGGGTAAAAAGTACAATAATCCACCTCATGATGACTAGGACATGATAAAATAAACTCATGGTGGGGCTAGGAGGTATTAATCCTTACTAGCTCATCCCCAAGGCACAATAAAATAATAAAATATGTCCAATATAATAAAAATGACCAAAACTGTCCTCAGAATCCATGACAGTCAAGCAGTAAATGTCCTCCTGTGATCAATCCGGGCATACCCACATGGTGAAAACTGACTGGAAGAGAGTGATGCCACCCTGGAAGACCTCTGTGAAGACCAAATGCCAAAATCTTGCCTCAATTGCCCAAATCGATTTCCTCAGTGACCACTTTATCCCATTTTTTAACTGCCTCGGGAACTGTGAAAGTGCCAAAACTGCCTCCTAGGGTGCTAGCGCTGTCCATCTGAGCCCACCAGGCTCTCCGGGAGGGGGGATAAATGGTAATAACAAGTGGCTGGACCACCCCCTCCATCATCAGCGCCCTAGGTGAACTGGCCTCTCGGGGCCCCTGCTGCTCAGGCTGGGAAATCAGCCCCAAATCTGGTCAATAAGTGTAAAACTGCATCAATCACTGTCAGAAGTGCCCGGAACTGAAAGATAAGTGTCTTAATGGATCCAGAAGACCCAAATCCACTAGGAATGAGTACTCTTACACCCTGGGTTGCCCTAATGGGCCAGCTGTAGGGTCCACCATATATGGACAATGTATAATCTGCTGATCTGAAATAATAATAAACCTGCTGAAATGGATCAAACATCATCTGCATCATATGTCCATCATATGATATCATCATCAAACATGTGGGACCATAAATCATCATCAATAATCATCCATACATGGTCCACATCATCACGGATCCCAAGAATATATAATCAAGGATAAATCACATCAGTAGACTAAGACAATGTTTCTCTGATCATTCCCACAGCTAAACTCAAAGTATAAATTCCATTTAGTGGCATTAATCAAGTTAACATATTCCGTGGTTATATAAAATTACTTGCACAATAGTTCAAATGACAAACTCACCCATTGTACATGGTCAAACTGCCAGTGAAGGATGAAGGCTAGGAGCAAGGTTGGGCCAAGGGTTTGACTTGTCTAACTTAACTCAAAAATACTTTGGACTGGGAAAAAGGGGGAAGCTACAAACTCTGTGCTGGACAAAAGAACACGGGGGATGGCTGTGCCTCACAAATGGATAAGTTGTTTAGAGAGTGTTTATTCAACTTAGGCATCATGTCTACATCAAGTTGATCCAGGTTCATTAGGATCATTCAATTTTATTGCATGGCCTTTTTGGCCTACATAACCCTTCGGATTTCAGATGTGCTGAGAAGCACAACTAGTTGCAGCTTGCATCCAGGGCATGTTTTTCATATATTTATAAGGTCAGCAATTGTTTAGATATAACTTTTAAGAACCATTGCTTTTTGGACCTTTCTTATACTCTTCGAGGAGTATTTTTTTAGCTGTTCATCGCTCTTGCCCTTTTTTTTGTTTCCATGGGTGAATTTTTAAGTTTCCATAAGTAGAACATGAGCTTTCAGTTTTAGCCAACAACATCTCAAGTGACTAGGGGGAGTTCGAGCCAATGCCAAACATCGGGACAACCGACCAGAATGATTTAGGCCTACAATCCAACTCACCAAAGGTAAGTTCTGTCACCAACTCAGAGCCGAGACACTGGATAAACAGGGATGCGGTCCAAACACAGAGGTAGAAAAATGGGGAAGTCCTCGGTATCAGAAAGTCAAATGAGACAAGTCAGGGCTTAAAGTCAAATAGGAAGGTCATGTATGGATGGAGACAAGTGAATATGGAGCCTACACTAGCAGACAACTGGTGTCGGGAAAGACCATATCTATGTAAGGTGAAAAACCAGTAAGTTTGTTAAATGACCTACATGTGCAAGCAATTGTCCATTTTATGATTTACAGTTCATTTTAAATAAGTTGCCACATCAGGAATAATATACCAAGCACATGCTATGATCATGACTAAATCAACAAGATAATAATCCACAGTCAGTGAGAACATATCCACTGATCATACAACATCACCAGAATAATAATCATCATGTATCATCTGAAACACTGCTGCAATACATCTCTAGGCACTGAACTGAAACTGTAATGGGATAAGTGGTCACATCAGTCATCAAATCTGAACTCTCAAGGCTCAGCCTTGACACAAGGTCATATACAAATTTGAATAATGTACTGCTCTGATCATGAGTGATCCAAAATATATAGCCATGCTCTGGAATAATGGAAGCTCTGGAATGTGCAGATATCTGCTGTACAAGAATAGTAGCCCTGCTACTATGGTGTGATAACAATTTCCTCACCTAGTTCTGCGAGGCAAGGAGGTGGGAGGGAGCAAGGGACAAGCTCAAGATTGTCCCCTAGAGTCTCAAGTTACGGTTTGCTGGACACCCAGTTTGGCGGCTCTAGAAAAGAACCTCACGGAGTCTTCGGGCACGGATGTGAGTTGTGATGTACTTGTTAGATGACTAGTGGCAGTTTCCCTGCAC
This sequence comes from Larix kaempferi, assembly GCA_027924585.1. NCBI lineage: Eukaryota > Viridiplantae > Streptophyta > Pinopsida > Pinales > Pinaceae > Larix > Larix kaempferi. The sequence continues at coordinate 187,636 of BSBM01000816.1, read as the reverse complement.
TATACCCATTTGTGAGGCGCCGCCCTTCCTCGTGTTTTTGTCATGGTATGCTTATCTCAGTGGATCCCGCTTTCTCGAGTTATCCAAAAGGTCACATGATCTTTGCCCTTGTTGTCTCTCATCCTTCACCTTGTATTCCACATCACCCAAAGTCAGCTAGGTGGTCAAGTTTATATGTTGTGCATAGCAGTTTGAGTCTTTTGGATGTGGTTGGCCCACCTCACTTGTGGCCTTATATTTTTCTGAGATTTTAATGTATTTTTGATCACCATATTATCATCATATTGTTTAGTAATGTACTAACTTGTATAAGGAAGCCTTTTCACTTCATGATTGCATACAGGTATTCAGCTAGCACCATTGTTGACCAGGCCAAAAATGGGCCCAAAAAATGTTGCGACCGGAATTTCGATTTTGGTCAATTATTATCTACAGGGGACCCATATGAGCCTCCAATTGATAGAATGTAAAAAGATTGAGGCGTTTGTGAGATTTTTAATTATTATGGGTCAATTTGGACCTGTTTTAATTAAAAATCATGGATTTTGGGCAAACATTGCCTAAGTGATGAATCGTGGTCATTTGAGTGACCATTCCTACTATTTTTGGGGTCTACATTGACATTGCAGCAGACGGTTCGACAATCCGGGCACTCTAAGTGGGTCAAGCCCAATTTACTCCTTCAGCAATATAAACCAGCAATAAAATACATGGAAAATAAAAAATTGACAAAGGCAATTATAGCAAAGGGCAAAAATCAAAGGTTGGATAATTCAAGGGTGATTTCTAAGGTAATTTGGTAATGTTTGGACATGGTATTATGTATTGTGGGTCCCTCCATTGGACCAGCTCACTAGGTGGGACGAATTGCCCATGGGGGGCGTTTTTCTCCACTTAGGCAAATTCGATTTTGGTGTTTCATGGCATGTGGGACGTTGATGTATTAGTTAGGGGGCTAAAACACTATATAGACACCCCCTAACATTTCATTTGACCATTGTATGGGCCCTACAGGGGACCCCTCCTCCACTTGTGCGCTATCCTTGGGCAATTCACACCCCCTCTTTGAGATGATCTCCACCATTCGATTTGGTGGTTGGGGATTAGATCCCAACCCTCCATTTTGGAGGGAATAGGGTTTTGAGAGTGGCCTTTCTCTATAAGAGAAGGCACTCACCCATTGTACAAGCCTTCTTGGCATTTTCGACTTGCATTTGATAGAGAATGACATTCCATTTGTAGCTTGATACTTGGTGTTGTGGAGCAAATTTGTGGTGATTGTTAGCTACTATTATGGATGCATTGTGGAGATAGTTTGTGTTGTGTTTCTACATGTGTTTGCTGGTTTAAATTTGCAGCGTTGGTGGCCATTTGAAGGAGGGTGCTGTACTTGGGGTGGGAGCTCCACTCTAGCGATTTTCTTCGAAACTATTCACAAGGGAGTTGTCATTTGCTTTCAGCTAGTCAATTCCTTTATCTTTCAGCCATTCATTTGCTGTTATACTTGGTTATTTGTTGCATTTACTGATTATCTCTTGCTTGTGGCAGGTACCCACGGTGCACTTGGTGTCCAGTTGCTTCCCACGCTCAAGGAAACACGTAGGCCTCTTCACATTTGATCTTCCGGGCTAGTCCTTGCTCAAAGCTCTCCACTTCACCATTTCTTCAGGTATTCTTCATCTCCTTGTCTCTTCTTTGTCATTTTCACTGTCTTGCTAAGCTGGAAAATCACTTAATAAACCATAAAAACACAAAACATAAGATTTCACCGTTAGAATTAGTTTTATTTCGAAACCCACTAATGAAACGCTATTAAAAGCCCAAATCTCAAGTTTCATTTATTTCCGACTCCATTTACCCATAGATTTAGCACTGGTCTACCTAGCAAAAAATGCCCCCCTAGGGTGTTTTTCTTCTCTGCTTGTTTTGGGTCAGTTTGGGTTCTGGGTAGTTTAGAATCGGTTTCAAATCGCCATTTAAACTTAAGAAATCTAACTACCAATTGCTAGAAGTGTTTTAAATCACGATTTATTTGTTGCCCTAGGTCCATTTTTGCACTGCTTAATTCTCTTCCTTGGGCTGATTCATTCTATTTCTCCACTTCTAGCTTACTGCATGATCCTAGTCTACTTCAGAAATACAATCACTAATTCAATCAGTTATTTCATTATATTTGATTGCTGGTCACTTTCACATCATCCCCACTTTTACTATTTGTGTCCATCTATTGGCTGGAATTCGACTTAGGATTTGATCCACACTCTTTTCCTGTTTGTACTTCTTTCTATCTTTGGATTTGGGTGTGTGTTTTGTCTCTCAACCATCGCTGGTTGAGCAGGGTCTCCCCCTTGACTTGGCTACGTGCCTTGTCTAAAGTGACACTAGCCTTGTCCGGTATGACTTCTGTTCGTTGAACGGAGGACCTGGTTACTGCTGGTTACACCATTCTAGTTGTTCACCCTCTGCCATCCCTGTTGGGACACTCTTTATCCATCAGCTAGAGATTGTGTGATAACAGTCCCCACTGTTGGAAAGGGGCTTAAACCACTACTGGTTGAAGAGGCAAGGCTGCCAGATTTTGTTTTCCAGTGAACAACTGACACTGGGGGCAACATCTAACAAACTTGTTAACATCTGTGAACAAATTAGGCCAATACTAACCTGCTCTGAGAATTTCGTGGGCTGTCGTGTCCGCTGCAAAGTGCCCTCCACAAAATCTTGAATGGAACTCAACCAAGAGCTTTTAAAACTCTGGCTCATCAACACACCTTAGTGTTATCCCATAAGGGTTCTTCCAACCCAATCCGTCTTGAGTGATACAATACTTGGTGGCTTTTAACCTTAATGCCCTTCTCTTATGGCCAACTAGATGATCTAGGCAAGTAAGGTTTTGTAGGAAAAAGATGATATCCGCATACCACTGATGCTGCTTTAAACGTTGAAGCTCTGCTGACCTGACTGGCGCTGGATCATTGTTTCGGCACACCATCCCCAAAGCTTGCTCTTTTCCCTGAGTCAACATCTTTGCTAATCCTTGCCCTCTGATTAACTTTGCTAAGTCATACTCCTAAATCTTGGAAACCCACTTTCCCCTTATCCCTAAACAATCTTGTTCAGGCAAGATGTCTTTAATCACTGAGTGAGGAACATACCCCACAATCTTTGAGTACCCGACATAAACTATGAAATGTTTGAGGGATTTCACTAGTGCATAAGCTTGCTTCTCCATGATAGTATACTTTAACTCTGAATTTTGCAAAGCTCTGCTCATGAATGCGATGGGCTACTCTTGCCCTTCATCATTCTTGTGGAGCAGGACCCCCGCAATTGTATCTTCAGATGCAAAGGAAAAGATTTGGAAATCCTTAGAATAATTCGGTTTGATTAATACTGGCGATCTAGCAATGGCATCCTTGAGACTTTTACAGGATTCTCTTCCTTCACTTGTCCATTCAAACTTAGCATCCTTTTTTAATAATTTCTGCAATGGTTTCATTAGTTCAACTAAGTTGGGAATAAACCTCCTAATGAAATTAATCTGGCCATTGAATGACCGAAGGGCTTTTACATTTTGGGGTATGGAGACTTTCTTTATAGCTTCAAATCTTTCTGGATCTATCTTAACCCCATCTTTGGAAATGATGTGACCCAACAACTTACCTCCATCAACACCCAATACTGACTTGGTTGGATAAAGGGAGATGCCATACTTAGGACATTTTTTAAAAACTTGCCTTAGATGACTTATATGGTCTGATCTTTCTTTTGAAAATACTATTAAGTCATCTTGATAGATTTCAACAATCTTATGAATTAACTCCATGGCTCTCTGAAAAGTGGCACCCGCATTCAATAAACCAAACGACATTCTTAGATATTCAAAGGTGCCTGTTATCACATATATAGTAGCCGGGCTACCATACATTATTTTTCTCATTCTAGTACACTATTCAGCCAGTTCCCTTGCATTTGAGATGCCGAGATGAGCATCTATATTGGATCACATTCAGATTGTGGACAGCAGTTGTATTCCCCATGCCATGACTGAGTTTCAGGACACTCAGAGAGATGACCGATGTAGCCATTATACCATTGGTACAGAGCAGCCAGTAGTGCCCAGAGTTACAGCAGCAGTTTCAGAGGACAGATGATGGTACAGGTTGATCTGCATTCAGGTATATGACTCAGCAGGTATATTACAGGTGTTATGGTTAGATTGCTTTTATACTTATTCTTATAGCATGTCTTAGCACTTAGTGTCATGATCTGGCGATCATATAGATATATGGACCTGGTTGATCTATTATATATATTATATTGTCCCTACTCAGACTTAGAAGTTCACTATTCATACTCATTGGTATATACCCTCCTTAGGGAGAATAGAGGTGATCATTACACCATGATTTGGCTTGCTAGTGTTGGCTCCATCATTTCATTATCTTCGTCCATCCATGGCCTACCTTTTAGATTATCACCCTGACTTACTACTTGACTAGTGGCATGGAGGACTTTTCCCCACTGTAGCCTCTGTATTGGATGAGCTTCCCTGTTTATTGTGTCTCGGCTCTGAGTTGGTGACAAAACTTACCTATGGTAAGTTGGAGTTCCTTGTGAATTCCCCCTAGTCACTAAAGTTGTGTTGGCTAAACCTGAAACTTTTAGTGCTGCCATCAATACAAAATCTGGAAAATGAAATGCTATATCTTGTATGAAAAGCCCATTCATGCAATGTGTTTCTAAACACACATGAATGAAAGGCGTGCCAAATGAAAATGGCCATAAAAATAAAATGTTATATCTTGTGGAAAATAAATACCTAGGTAAACAAGCTGTCCATGACACACCTAGAAGTGCTCAGGTAAACAAGTGCCTTAAAAACACACCTGCAGCAGAAAGCCTAAAAGAAAAAATGTAAATCTATGCAATGTGTTTGTAAACACACATAGATCAAGGCTATGGAAACTTCAGGCCCAAAAAGCAATGGAACTTAAATGCTATATCTAAACAATTGCTGGCCTTATTTGTATTATGGATTGTGCGCATCTGTGAAGGTGAATAAACCATCTTTAAACAACTCATCCATTTGTGAGACACCGCCATTCCCTGTGTTATTGCTCATTCAATATATACTATGGTGTATTCCCTTTCCCTTGCCAAAGTGTCACAAAGTCAAGACAGCTAAGTCATCCCTTAGCCTAGCCAGTTAATTCAGCCTTCACCCTTCACTAGCAAATTGATCACAACTATGAAGTGAGTATGGTCCTGAAAGTCTAGTCTGAGTAATAATAATAATTAACGACACTATATATTTGGATGTAGATCGCCAGTTATGATCATTATGTGTTATAATTGCTATTTGAATAAGTTGTAGAGCATGTATTAACCTTGATACTTTTCAGCAGCCTTGGATGATGGACTGAGTTATATTTGGTCTTGGTTGGACCTAGTTTGACCATGGAGGACCATGGGACATGAGATGTTAGACCTTATGATGATATGGATAGATGATATATGGTCTATGTACACATACAGGATGATTCTATGCAGCAGCTACAGGGTTATGATGATGATTCTGGGGTTACAGCAGTGTTTGTATATGTACAGCGCATTATTATTGGCCTTGTTCCGGTATATTGGATATTTATTTTGATCATGCAGAGACTCATATGGTGTATGAGTACACATCTTGGATAGATTTGGACCTTCTGAGTCCAATGGGACAGTTTGTTTTCAGTTCCGGGCACTTACAGTGATGATTGAGCCTCAGTAGGCTGTCCCAGTAGAGTTTTGGTCTGTTGGAGGCCCTGTCGGAGCAGAGATGACTTTTATCCGATTGACCTAGGGCGCTGATGATGGAGGGGGTGGTCCAGCCACTTGTTTTTACCATATTACCCCCCTTCCGGACACATTGGTGCCCTCACCTTGACAACGCCAGCACTCCAGGAGGCTGTTTGGGGCAGTTTCACGCTTCCCGAGGCATTTCAGGATTGGTAGAAATGGCTATTGAGGAAATCGATTTGGGCTACTGAGGCAAAGTTATGGCATGGGATGATCAGTGATGATAGATCGGGACCTTCCACACCTTCTCCAGCAGTTTCAGCTTCATCGGGGCCCGCATCCATCACTTATGGCACTTTCTGTGGATTTTTTGAGGTCTTTTGAGGACCACGACTTCACTATGGAGGCACGATTTGGTACATTCATGATTATTTTTTGGTTATTGTGCTATGGGGATTGACCAAGGAGGGATTAAATTACCCCTTGGACCCACCATAAGCCTCTTATGATATTTTATCATCATGATTTGGTGGGATTCCCCTCTTATAGGGCGATTTTGTCCACTTACATTATATTTTATTAGTGATCCATGTATTTTATTGTTGAGCTCATCTCAACCATTGATTAGACATTTGTATCTTTTAATCTTAGCCACTCATTCAAAAAGTGGTTAAGGTTTTGGTGCCTCTCCTTCCTATTTAAAGGAGAGAGCCTCTCATTGTAAAGGGGACTTTTGGCTCTGGATTATTGGAATAGAAAATTATTATTGCATCTATCTCCAGTGTTGTGGTGAATGTTTTTGGTGTTCGTTCGTTGGTTCTTCCTTTGCACTGAGTTATTGGAGATCTTGTTTGCCATATCTTTGTACCACGATTTTGCATCTACAGGTGGAGGCCGATTTGCTTGGAGGAGGAGGTATTGGTAGGGGAAGACTCTCCCTACTTCTTCTTTGGAGCTCTTCGTTGGTAACAGGGAGTATTACTGTCCCAGGACCTTCTATTTCATGTTACTATTTGCATTTCTCTTGTATTTCTTCCATACTTGATCTTACTGATTGAATCTTCATTCCTTGGTTTGACAGGTAGAGGAAGGCGCACTTGTGGGCTAGGGCATCATTTCGGCAAGCAAAATCAACAATCTCTCATTTGATCTCTGCGGGAATCTTCCTCAACATCAAGGCATCTCATTCACATCACTCAGGTATGATCTCAAGGTAAGTTCTATCTCCATGATCTATCCAATTGTCTAAAATATTTAAAAACCCTAAATACTTCAAAACCCCATTTTACATTTTTTTAGATCTACTTAGATCTAGTGTGTTGTTGGGCATAATATTGAAAACCCACCTCTATAGCATCCACGGCATCCCGGATCTATAGTTTGGTGAGGATTGGCTTCCGTTTGAGCCCTCTCCCATACCAACTTGGCTTCTCCCAAGCAAGGCGCACTTCACTGATTGAGCAGGTTGACGTAGATCTAAGTGGTGGGTGTTTGAGATTCCACTTGATTTGACATCTACACATCCAATAACATACACCCAGGTTGTCACTTTCCTGAAATTCACCTTGTGGGCCCCATTCCACATTTTAAGGGATTTAATCCCCATTTTGGGCCACTTGGAACCCTTAAACTCAGATCTACTAAGATCTAACCGTTGGATTACCACGAAATTACAGATCCATACTCCTACTTGACCGATCTACCCGGATCTAAAGTTTGGATGCCATCCGACTTGTTTTGACCCACCTAACCCCACTTTTTAGCCTCCTTGGGCAAAGTCGCACCACCTTGGAGAAGTGAGTTGACTCATTTCCAGGAACTGGGTACTTGAGATTTTTGGAGATTCAGAACCGGAATAATTCAAAACCTAGGTCTAGACTGTCACTTTGTCAAATCTTGCCTTGGGGATTGCATTCCTTGTTTTAAGGGATTGTGGTCCACTTTGGTCAAACCTAGATCTAGACACATTCATCCATTAAGACCTCTATTGCCCACTTGTCCCAAGTACTAGGAGTCCTAAACCACAAGTCAACCCTACTTTGACTCCACTTCCCAATTCCCAAGGCACTGGTTTCTCTCCAAGTTAATTCAACTTTCCTAGATTGTTGGATTGACTTGTGCATTGACCCATGCATGGTGTACTAAACCCTTGAAGCTGTCATGTATCATGGTCAAGCTTGTCATCCGTACTAGTTAGCCCCAATACAATCCTTAACTACCCTGCATCGGACACGGTTCCCAAGGCAGTGGACTTTCCAACATTGAACTAGTACACTTGCCCTAGATCTCACTTCAAACATTATAAGTCACTCTTACATCAACCATGAACCAAAGCTATACCTATTGAACCCCTCACTTGGCTTGTGACTTCATCCTTAGGTCTAGGATAAACCATACACCTAACTTCAGTTAGAAATACCCTGATTTGGCGTCTTGGTTTTGATCTCTCCTGTCGGGAGTAGATCGGGTCTCCCCCTTTGTTGTCTGGGCTAGATAACATAAAGCGAAGGTTGCCTCGACTGGCGTGACAACCATATATATTGGAGGTCGAGGTGATCGTGGTTGCACCTCTGAGTTGCCCTTCCCTATTGCCATCCATGACTGGATCCATCCATAGGGGTAACTACAGCTTAGGTGATAACAGTGCCCCAAGGTGTGGTAAAGGTAGTCTTGTGTCAGTCTTCCTTGTTTATCAACACTTGATTATAACCTGAAAACCCATCCAACATGGACACCATACTAGATCCTGTTACTCTTTGAAGCAAAGTTTCCATATTGGGCAGTGGGTAATTGTCTTTCATGCATGATATATTCAGATTTCTAAAGTCTATGCATATCCTTATTGATCCATTCTTTTTCCCAACAACCACTAAGTTAGAACACCAAGATGAATGTTCTGTTGGTGCAATGATTCCAGCAACCAACATCTTTTGCAATTCCTTTTAAACTATAGGAGCTAACTTAGGGTTTATCCGCGTCAACTTTTGACGAAAAGGCTTGACTTCTACTTTTTCTTGCTTAAGAGGTATAGTGTGTTGAAAGACATCTTCTCGATATGCTTTGAGCTCGTCATAGGTGAAAGCAAACACATCTCTATACTCTTTAACAAGGCTTATTAAGTCATTTCTCTCTTTTTCTAATGTACCTTTTCCGATTTTAATCATTTTAGGGTCTTTATCTATACCGATATTTACTTCAACGTACTCTCCTGGCTTTATTGACTCTTTTTTATTTTTTTGCATATCTTGTCTGTCAAAGATTTTCTCCAAAGCTATGAGACCCTTAGGGACATGATTTCTCACATTCTCTTCCTCTTCCTGATACTATTTACCCTCCTCTTGGTAACTGATCTCATAGTTTGAAAACTCCTGAACATTATGGATAAACCTCAAGACTTGCTTATCATCATTAAAAAACTTTTCAATGATTTACGTTGTCAGGGATTAATGGTCTGAAGTTTATCTCGAGTTTACCATTTCCATTTATCATCTCATTTGTAGGTTGAAGGGTGGAAGTTGCTATTGCTAACTGATCCGCCTCACTGTTCTCTAACCAGGGTATCGCTACAAGATCCAAAGCATTGAAGAACTTCATGGTGTTGTTGTTGTAAATGTAACTTCGGAAGATATTCATTTGTATTTTATATTTATATTATTATTGTATTTTACTTCATTTGTATTTTATATTTATATTATTATTGTATTTTACTTGTACCTCCGACGGAGATGTTTTTCCTCCGTTCGGGGATGTCTTAATTATGATTGGTCATGCTAGGTCATTGCGGTAAACCCTCTATTGTAAGTCGGGTCAATAACACCCCAAAGAATAAATGTAAAAGGTATTATTGAGTCTCCCTAGGACAGGTCAGCCCAGTCAAGTTAGTCAAGCCGACCTAATTAGGAAAAAGGTCACCCAAACATAAAGTATAAATAGAGAGCTTTCTCTATCATTTGGATACACCACTCACTCACTCAAGTTCACATAAGAAGAGAGAGAAGACAAGTTCGTTGGAGGAGAAAGAGAGAGAGCTGCAGAAGACAATCTTATTTTTGGGTTTTCCATTTTGTGATATTGTATTAGTGACGAATCTATCTTTGAGGAAGTTGTGGGGTTTTCTCCTTTATGGTTTTCTCGAGAAAAATTATTGTGTCTATTGTGTTTTGCTGTGCTTGTCATTCTTTCAGTTAAAGATCCTAGTTAAATTGAATTAAAGTGCAAACTCTAACAGGTGTTCCATATTGCTTTTCTATACTTTTTTAATCTTTCACTTTTGCATGCAAATATATTTTTGACTTGGGAAATAACTAAGTCAAAATCGCCTTTAATGCTCAACATCTTAATCCCCATATCCTTAGAAGTCTCTAATCCAAGTAGGAGTGCTTCATACTCAACCACATTATTGGATGCCTCAAATTCTAGACTAAAAGCAAAGTTGAAAGTTTGCTTATTTGGAGAGATGATAACTATGCCCGCCCCTTTGCTTGATTTTAAATATGCCCCATCAAAATACATTTTCCATACTTGGGTCAATTTTCCCATTTTTCAATTTTTCTTTAATTGGAGTTAAGAAATTAGAGCAAATGGCATAATTTCCAAAATTATCTGAATCATAGACATATTCATTAGATGGTTGTTATCACATCCATGTTAGCTGGAGCTACCATGCTACAGATTGTGTGGTCAGGGACCATACTACATTTTTTTTTTCAAATCAGAGATCAGATGCCTTCAGAGGGGGCATGCATTGTATTCAGATTGCCCCGAGCAGAGATATCAGAGGGGACAAATGGTTTTTGTATTGGTCCAAACATGTTATTACAACATTGCCTACAGGGTCACCCTTCCTTGCCAGACATTGCATGATCCCATTTGAGATAGTTACTTAGCCATATTGTGATGAGAGCACTACAGAGTATTGCTGGTTTGCCACTTATTGCCCGGATTCAGTAGAGATCCAGTTCAGAGACAACTTCAGCAGCAGGTATATGGTATGGTAGGTATATCACTTATGGTTTATTGCACATGTTGTTTAGACTTGCTTATTTATGATAGTACACGGACTTGACATATGATGTTTGATTATGGTGATCTCGTCGTTCATTATGATGTGTATAGCCCTTGGTGATGTCATTCCACTTCATTTTAGAGGCTCATGTATATGCACACTGGTTCCCATCCCTGTTACTGGTACATATTTGGTCATTTCGTCCTCCTAGGCAGCTAACTTTGGATCCACTTGTCACTTCCTTCGATCCATCAGACTCATTCATGTTGATTTCTCCCAACTTGGACCTTGATTTGTGACCTTGAGGATCCCTTTCCCCATTGACCTCTGAGTATGCCATGATTCCTTGTCTTTTGTGCCTCGGCTCTTTAGTGTGTGAGATGCATTCTCAAACCTGGGATTTGCTCCTGTCGGTTGCCCCCGATGTTGCAATGCAGTATAGGATTTTGTAGACTCACCGGGTGTTCCCCATTGGTCATTGAAGCATGTTCACTTGCCCCCATTACTTTGCATTATGAGCACCTTGATTATATCTTTTGAGATATGTATGTAGCCCAAAAGGGCCATGAAATGTAATGAAATGAAGAAATGTAAAAGGAGCGAAAAAGGCTATGTGAAATGTAAAATCAAGCCAAAAACGCTAAGTATGAAAGTCAATGTAAAAGTCCAAGCAATGTGTTTTTGAACACACGGGGACACATGTCAGCCATATGTATCAGCTTTGTAGTGGTTATTTCCTCACCTAGTCCTGCGGGGCAAGGAGGTGAGATGGAGTAAGGGACAACTAATTCTAAGTGTCCCCTAGAGTCTCAAGTTATGGTTTGCCGGACACCCAGTCATGGCGGCTCTAGAAAAGATCCTCACGGAGTCTTCTGAAGGCACGAATGTGAGTTGCAAGGTTCATGTTAGATGATCAGTGGTGGTTTCTTTGCACTATACCCATTTGTGAGGCACCACCCTTCCCTATGTTTCATCATGGTATGCTTATGTTAGTGGGTCCCGCTCTCCCTGTTTACCCAAGAGGTCACATGGTCTTGGTCCTCGTCTTCCCTTATCCTTCACCTTGTTTATCCACCTCACCCAAAGTTAGCTAAGTGGTCAAGTCTGTAAGTTGTGCATAGCATTTAGTCTTTGTTGGAGGTGGTGGGCCCACCTCACCCAGGGCTTGTATTTATTGAGATATTTATGTTTTGATCACCATATCGGCATTATGTTGTTTTAAGTAATGTACTAACGTAAATAAGGAAGCCTTGATGCTTCATGTTGCTTACAGGTTTTCATCCATTTCCATTTTGACCAGTTTTGACTTGGTCAAACCAGGTTGACTAGGCCAAAAATGGGCTCGAAAAAATATTGCGATCATGATTTCGATTTTGGTCATTTGTTATCTCTTGGGGTCCCATATGAGCCTCCAAGTGTCAGAAGTTAAAAAAGTTGAGGCGTTGAGATTTTTAATTATTATGGGCCACCAGTGACCTGTTTTAATTAAAAATCATGGATTTTGGGAAAACAATGCCTAATTGATGGATTGAGGTCGTTCAAGTGACCATATCTACCATATTTGGGGTCTATGATCGCATTGCAGCAGACGATTTGTCAATCCGGGCATTATAAATGGTCAAAAGCCCAAATTACATCTTCAGCAATAAAAACCAGCAATAAATTAAATGGACAATCAAATAATGCAAATGTAACTATGGAAAAATGGCAAATGCAAAGGTTGGCTAACATAAGGGGGTCTCCTAAGGTAATATTGGTTATGTTTGGACATTCTATTTATGTTGTGGGGCCCTCATTTGGCCCAGCTCATCACAAGGGGCGAATTGGCCCATTTTTGGACATTTTTCACTATGTAGAACTTCACATTTTTCAAATATAATGTATTAAGACGTTGGCTAAGTGGTATGGGGGGCTAAAACAATCCATAGGAACCCCCCAACCACTCATTTGCATGCTTTATGGGCCCCACGAAGGGCCCCATCTCCACTTGGGCATTAGAAGGTAATTCGCACCCCCTCTTGAGAGCTATTTTCCTCCATCGATTTGGTGTTTGGGAGAGTTAATCCCAACCATTCGTTTTGGGGGGAATGGAGTTAGGTTTTGAGCCATCTCTATATGAGGAGAAGCTCACTCACTTGAGAGGTCTCTTGGCATTTTTGTAAACTTGTGACTTGTGAATAGAGAGACATTTCTTTCGATCTACTTGTGTATGGTGATGAAGTGCTTTGGTGTTGATTGTTAGCTTATTGCTGGTGCATTGTTGAGTAGTTGTATGCTATCTCTATCCATTTCTTGCCCAAACGAATCTGTAGGTGAAATCGACCACCAGAGAGGGGACGCAGCCATTGAGCCAGCAGCTCCACGTTGTGCTCTCTCTCCGGGTTTCAACAAAAGGGAAGTAAACTTGCATTGTTATCTTACTTTCTTTCATCATTTGTCATTTATTTGTTGATATTTCCTTGCTATTTGCCATAGTTTCTGACTTATCTCTCTCTTTGGTAGGTACAGGGGCACACTTGGTCAACTAGCTGCTCCAAAACGCTAAGGGAAAAGCACAGCTGCTCAACACTTGGTCTTCGGGATTTGTTTTCATCACCAAGCTACTTCATCTCCATTATTTCAGGCAGGCAATCTCTGCTTGTTTCTCTTGTTTCCATTTCCATTGTGAATGTTAAGCTGCAAACCACTAAATAAACCCTAAAAATTAAAATCTCAAAATTTGACCATTAAAACTTAATTTTCTTTCCAAAGCCGCTTATTAATTGTTCTTAAACGCCTAAATCCAAAGTTTCAGATCTTTTAGACTCCATTTGCCCATAGATTTAGCATTGGTTCACTTGGCAAAAACGCCCCTCTAGGGCGTTTTTCTTTTTCAACTTGATTGGGTCATTTTGGGGTTCTGGGTAGTTTAGATTTGGTTTTAATTCATCATCTTACCTTAAGAAATCAAGCTACCGATTGCTAGAAGTGCTTCTAAACACTAATTTATCGCTGCCCTAGGTCCAATATTTCACTGCTTAACTCTCTTCCTTGGGTAGAATCACTCCACTCCTTCACTTCTAGTTTGTTTACCTCCTTATTTGATTTTCAACAGCCTAATCAATTATCTAATCTATTTTATCCATCACGATTGACCGCTGGTCACATTTCATTTACATACTTACTCCACACTTGTGTCCAACTGGTGGCTGAAATCGACCTTAGGGCCTCATCTGACACTCATCTCTTGTTTCCATCTCTTTATCTCTTGGGATTTGGGTGTATTTTTGTCTCTTAACCATCACTGGTTGAGCAGGGTTTCCCCCCTGACTTGGCTACGTGCCTCGTCTGAAGTGACAAACGCACTGTTCGGTGTGACTACCGTTCCTTGAGCGATGGACTTTGCGTTTGCTGGTTACACCTTTCTAGCTGCTCACCCTCTACCATCCCTATTGGGACACCTATCATCAGCAGCTAGAGTTTGTGTGATAACAATGGTTCTTTGGGACTTTCTACATGGAACTTTCTTTCTTTCTCCCTATGAAGCTTTACTCTTGTATTTTCCGATGTAGGGATAGTGGCATAAGTCCAATCCATTTGAATATCTCTCCCTAAATCTGCAGCCCACTTTCTTGACAAAAGCATACCCCAATTGTCTGGAACGTCAATCACTAGCACATCCATGGTCAAACAAATGTCGGGTTACTTTGCCAACTTTACTGGTAAATTCAAAATTATTCCGAGTGTATCAACTTCTCTTGAATCCATGGCACAAACATTATGATAAGGCCTAGTGACTCTCAAGTTCAATTGTTCCATGACTTTCTTGGTGATAACATTAGAGGAGTCACTAGAGTCTAACATGCAATTATGAAGCAAAAGATCATTTACTATCAAGGAAATATAGAAAGGAGGGTGATCTTCTTTATTTGGGTCCATACTATGTAGAATGACCGGGGCATCATTGATGGCATCCTTTTCCTTAGGGCGACCCTTTTGATTCTTAGGATGACTTTCTTTAGACATATCACAAGTTCTTTCCTTAGGCTCCTCTAAGACTTTCATAAACTTATCCCTTTTTGGAATCTCGAGAATCTCAGTTAAAGGTACATGGATTTTAGCATTAGTCATCCAACTACCGAAATCAACATTAAAATCATCTATAATAGGAGGATTTGTTACCTTAGGAATATTTTGATTTGTCTTTATTGCTCCAGTGTTATCTTTCCTTTGGTAAGCAACCCCCTTGAACCTTGTCAGCTCCAAAATTTGCTCTGGTGTAGGCTTCTCACCAAAAATCCTAGTCACATTGTCCTTTTCTTGGCTATACTGCTTAGCTTGCTTCCAATGCTCCTCATCAATGGGGTGAGTTCGCCCTACAACATTTATGTAATCAGGCTCGCTAGATTGTCCTACATAATTAATTTCCTCAGGTAAGCCTTGCTCATTAACTTGACAGAAAATAGGGCAAGTAGACTCCTCATGACAGTCTTTACATTTTCTACACCAAGGAGGTATCTCATGATGCACCATATTAGCTGTCTCTAACTGATTAGGGTGCCTTTGATCTTGGAAAGGGCCTTTCTTAACCCACCCTTGGTTTCCTTTGGGAGGAAATTTTGGGGCTTGAGATGCATGGGCCCTGTTATCACATATATAGTAGCCGGGCTACCATACATTATTTTTCTGATGCCAGTACATTATTCAGCCAGTTCCCCTACATTTGAGATGCTGAGATGAGCATCTATATTGGATCACTCTCAGATTGTGGACAGCAGTGTATATTCCCCATGCCATGACTGAGTCTCAGGACACTCAGAGAGATGACTGATGTAGCCATTATACCATTGGTACAGAGCAGTCAGTAGTGCCCAGAGTCACAGCAGCAGTTTCAGAGGACAGATGATGGTACAGGTTGACGAGCAGTCAGGTATATGACTTAGCAGGTATATCATTGTGTCATGGTTATATTGCTTTTATATTTATTCTTATAGCATGTCTTAGCACTTAGTATCATGATCTGACGATCATATAGATATGTGGCCCTGGTTGATCTTACTATATATATTATATTGTCCCTACTCAGACTTAGAAGTTCACTATTCATACTCATTGGTATTACCCTCCTTAGGGAGAATAGAGGTGATCATTCCACCATACCTTGGCTTGCTAGTGTTGGCTCCATCATTCATTGTCTCCATCCATCCATTGCCTACCTTTTTAGTTTATCACCCTGACTTACTACTTGACTAGTGACATCGAGGATATTGTCCCCACTGTAGCCTCTGTATTGGATGAGCTTCCCTGTTTATTGTGTCTCGGCTTTGAGTTGGTGACAAAACTTGCCTATGGTGAGTTGGAGTTCCTTGTGAATTCCCCCTAGTCACTAAAGTTGTGTTGGCTAAACCTGAAACTCTTAGTGCTGCCATGAATACAAAATCTGGAAAAATGAAATGCTATATCTTGTATGAAAAGCCCATTCATGCAATGTGTTTCTAAACACACATGAATGAAAGGCATGCCAAATGAAAATGGCAATGAAAATAAAATGTTATATCTTTTGGAAAAATAAATACCTAGGTAAACAAGCTGTCCATGACACACCTAGAAGTGCTCAGGTAAACAAGTGCCTTAAAAACATACCTGCAGCAGAAAGCCTAAAATAAATGTGAATCTATGCAGTGTGTTTATAAACACATATAGATCAAGGCTATGGAAA
Source organism: Larix kaempferi (assembly GCA_027924585.1). Classification (NCBI taxonomy): domain Eukaryota; kingdom Viridiplantae; phylum Streptophyta; class Pinopsida; order Pinales; family Pinaceae; genus Larix; species Larix kaempferi. The sequence goes on along the minus strand of BSBM01000816.1, from coordinate 171,152 downwards.
CTTCAGGCCCAAAAAGCAATGGAACTTAAATGCTATATCTAAACAATTGCTGGCCTTATTTGTATTATGGATTGTGCGCATCTGTTAAAGGTGAATAAACCTTCTTTGAACAACTCATCCATTTGTGAGACACCGCCATTCCCTGTGTTGTTGCTCATTCAGTATATACTATGGTGTGTATTCCCTTTCCCTTTGCCAAAGTATCACAAAGTTAAGTCAGTCAAGTCATCCCTTAGCCTAGCCAGTTATTTTAGCCTTCACCCTTCACTAGCAAATTGATCACAACTATGAAGTGAGTATGATCCTGAAAGTCTAACCTGAGTAATAATAATAATTGATGACATTATATTTGGACTTAGATCGCCAGTAATGATTACTTTGTGTTATACTTGTTATTTGAATAAGTTGTAGAGCATGCATTAACCTTGGACACTTTGCAGCAGCTTCTGATGATGGTCTGAGTTATATTTGGTCATGTTGACTTGGTTAGACCAAGGTCAACCATAGGACATGAGATGTTTGGACCTTATGATGATATGGATAGATGATATATGGTCTATGTACACATACATGATGATTCTATGCAACAGCTACAGGGTTATGATGATGCTTTTTGGTTTACAACAGTATTTGATCATTTACAGATTATTATTATTGGCCCTGTTCTGGTATATTGGGTATATATTTTGATCATGCACAGACTCATATGGTGTATGAGTACACATCTTAGATGGATTTGGACCTTCTGAGTCCAATGAGACAGTTTGTTTTCAATTCCGGGCACTTACAGTGATGATTGAGCCTCAGTAGGCTATCCCAGTGCAGTTTTGGTCTGTCGGAGGCCCTGTCAGAGCAGACGTGATTTTTATCCGGTTGACCTAGGGCGCTGTGCTTGGAGGGGGTGGTCCAGCCACTTGTTTTTACCATATTACCCCCCTCCCGGACACACTGGTGCCCTCACCTTGACAGCGCAGGCACTCCAGGAGGCAGTTTGGGGCAGTTTCACGCTTCCCGAGGCATTTCAGGATTGGTAGAAATGGCTATTGAGGAAATCGATTTGGGCTAATGAGGCAATGTTATGGCATGGGATGATCAGTGATGATAGATCGGGGTCCTCCACACCTCCTCCAGTAGTTTCAGCTTCATCGGGTCCCGCATCCATCACTTATGGCACTTTCTCAGGATTTCTGAGGTCTTTTTGAGGCCTACGATTTGACCATGGAGGCATGATTTGGTACATTGAGGATTATTTTATGATTATTGTGCTATGGGGATTGACCAAGGAGGGATAAAATTACCCCTTGGACCCACCATAAGCCCCTTATTATATTTTGTCATCATGATTTGGTGGGATTCCCCTCTTCTAGGGCGATTTTGTCCACTCACATAATATTTTATTAGTGATCCATGTATTTTATTGTTGAGCTCATCTCAACCATTGATTAGATATTTGTATCTTTTAATCTTAGCCACTCATTCAAAAAGTGGTTAGGGTTTTGGTGCCTCTCCTTCCTATTTAAAGGAGAGAGCTTCTCATTGTAAGGGGTCTTTGGCTCTTGGATTATTGGTATAGAAAAACTTTCTTGTGGAAATTCTTGTGGTCTCCTTTGCATCTGGTGTTCTTAGATGCTGATTGGAAAGTCTATTGCAACCTAGCATTTGGAATTTGTGGTAAGATCTATCTATTTTGGAAATCATTGTCTTGTCTACAGGAGGGCGACTTCAACAAGGGCGATTTTTGCAAGGCTTCTTCAAATCGACTTTCTTGGCATTCGCTTGTATCAGGGGGTTATCATTAGCATCATTGTGATCTATGCTATCTTTCTGTTACTTCTCTTGTGGCATTAGTCTTATCTCGTGATTGCATCAAATCTGATATTGTTGACGTTTGTTGTGCAGGAGAGAGGGCGCATTGGCTTCTTGGACTAAATCGATTGCATAGAAAACTACCTCAAAGCTTCTCAAATTGATCGGGTTTGCATAGATCATCATCATCAAGGCATCTACAAGGTTACCCAGGTAAGATCCATAGGTTTGTTTCTCTTATCTTGATCCAATCCATTGACATAGCTCTTAAATTGATAAAATCCTAATTACTTCAAAAACCCCATTTTACATTTTCTCAGATCTACTTAGATCTAGTGGGTTGTTGGGCATAATATTGAAAACCCACCTCTATAGCATCCACGGCATCCCGGATCTATAGTTTGGTGAGGATTGGCTTCCGTTTGACCCTCTTCCCAAGCCAAACTAGCTTTCCCAAGCAAGGGCGCACTTCTTGGTGAGGGTGAGTTGACCTAGATCTAGGTGGTGGGTAGTTGAGATCCCGCTTGATTCATAATCTACACATCAAATAACCTACCCTTTTCTGATTTCTACCTTGTGGGCCCTATTCCACATTTTAAGGGATGTAATCCCCATTTTGGACCACTTGGTGTATTTAAACTCAGATTTAGTAAGATCTAGCCGTCGGATTGCCGTGAAATTATAGATCCACACTCCTACTTGACTAACCTACCCGGATCTAAAGTTTGGATGTCATCGGACTTGTCTTGACCCCATTTACCCCACTTTTAGGCCTCCTTGGGTAAAGTCGCACCACCTTGGAGAAGGGTGTTTGTCCACTTCTAGGACATGGGTACTTGAGATTTCAGTGGATTTGGAACGGGAATAATTCAAAACTTAGGTCAAGTGTGTCATCTTGTCAAATCTTGCCTTGGGGATAGCATTCCTTATTTTAAGGGATTGTGGTCCACTTTGGTCAAACCTAGATCTAGACCTATTCATCCATCAAGACCTTAATTGCCCACTTGTCTCATGCCATAGGAGTCCTTAGCCACAAGTTAACTCTACTTTGACTCCATTATCCCAATTCCCAAGGCACTGGTTTCTCTCCAAGTCAATTCGACTTTCCTAGATTGTTGGATTAACTTGTGGTTTGACTTTAGCATTGGTGAACTAAACCCTTGAAGACATCATGTATCATGGTCAAGCTTGTCACTTGTACTAGTTAGCCCCAATTCAACCCCTAAACTACCCTGCATTGGACACGGTTCCCAAGGCAGTGGATTTTCCAACATTGAACTAGTACTCTAATCCTAGATCTCATTTCAAATATTATAAGTCACTCTCACATCAACTATGAACCAAAGCTACACTCTTTGAATCCCTCACTTGTCTTGTGACTCCATCCTAAGGTCTAGGATAAACCATACACCTTACTTCACTTAGAAATAACCTGATTTGGTGTCTTGGTTTTGATCTCTCCTGTCGGGAGTAGATCGGGTCTCCCCCTTTGTTGTCTGGGCTAGATAACATAAAGTGAAGGTTGCCTCGACTGGCGTGACAACCATATATTGGAGGTCGAAGTGATCATGGTTGCACCGTTTGAGTTGCCCTTCCATATTGCCATCCATGATTGGATATATCCATAGGGGTAACTACAGTTTAGGTGATAACATTTTGGTGCCGTTGCCGGGGAAGGCATAGGCTTACCCTGGTTCGATATATTATTTCTTAAAGCCCTCCCGTTCTCTTTGCCTAACATTTGGTATTGAAGGCATAGGGCTTACCTTGGACAAGCTAGTAGTCTTTCCTGCATATACAACGACACATCTTGGTAGAAGAGTTTAAATCTACCTGGCGACTCCCAATCGTGACTCCACTGAGGAGCGAGCTCATTTACATCCTTACAACACAAGAAGTAAAGTAAACTTGGATCAAGTTGAAGGAACCCCAATTACATATCGTAAAAGGGATCCCAAAGCACAATCATCTAACTTCTTTTGGAAATTGGTTAACGATTCTCCAAATAGAGCTTCAGGATCCCCTTTGATTAATTCGGTTCCTCTCTCATCTCCTAGCTCAAACTTAAACACAAACTTACCAAATCCAATCGCTGGAACAAACTCTGGAAACCAGAATGTTCCTCCTGCACAAGCTCCTAGGATTTTTGGAAGAAAGGCAAAACCATCTCCTTTAGACTTTTCCCAAATCCAGGGTGCACCCCATGACATGCCTGAAAAGTATTTTGAAAAGGTTCCCAGATTTGATGGAGTATCTGCTATATCAATTGAAGACCACATTGATAAAGTATGGGAACACATGGAAGCATATGGCGCATCTGAGGAAGATGTGTTCATGAGGGGTCTCTTGGCATCTTTAGAAGGAGATGTTAGGAAGTGGTTTGACAGGTTGCCTGCCTCATCCATTGATGGGTATGATAACTTTGTCAACAAGCTAAATAGTGAGTGGTCCCGAAAGTTAGATGGGAAATTTCTCTTACATCAACTTTTTGACATTAAGAAAAGAGAAAATGAAACAGTCCATGAGTTTAACATAAGATTCGACAAAACTGTAGCTGTTATCCCTGAAGAAATTAGACCAAAAGACCAAGCAGTTGTTATTCACTACTTGAATGCTTTTGAGTGATGGGTTGGTTATCAGCTAAAGGATAAAAACCCAAATGACTTAAAGACCGCTCAATCAAATGCTAAGATGGCTGAGCAAAATGTAGCATCCATGGGGAAACAAAACTTTTTCGATCAATTTACCCCATCCACTTCTAGATCTGACCCTAGACTTCGAAAACCAAAGGAACTTGTGAGGGTGCCAAAGGAATCAAAGGACACTTTAGAAGTCATGCAAGAAATGATGAAACAATTAACTGTCCTAACAAAGAATGTGGCAAGTTTGAATGACCCTGAGAGACGTAGAAATCCTTATGGCCCTAAACCTTACTGGAATAATAATAGGAGGCCTGATGGGGATAGGGATAGATGACGACCTGAGTATCCAGAAAACTTTGAGAAGTAGGAAGTCAATTGGTGTGATGAAGAAGAAAAAGAACCCTCTGACACAATTGACCATGATGACCAACCAGAAAACATCAACTTCATAAATGACTTATCTTATGATGAAGACTTTGGAAGAATTCTTTTAGAAGAAGAGCCTTGGGAGCAAGAAGAAGACATAATAGAAGAACCTAGTTCCTCATGTTGTGCCATAGAGCTCCCAAAACCTAAAGAGCAACCCAAGTATCAGATTTATAAACGAGGAAGCACCTCCCAACCTTTTGATAAACATAAAAAGATTAATGAAGATAAAAAGGAAGAGGAAGATCTTGCTATGGATGATTATGATCTAAATATTGATATGAAGAAAGAGTTAAGCAAGATAATGTGTAATATCCTTGTCACTGAGTTAATGGAGGTGCCTTCTGTTAGATGCCAAGTAGAGGAATTTTTCGATGGTATTGGCCAAGAAAAAACTCCTGAACCGGTCCTAGAATCATGTCATATCCAAAAGCTTAGTGGAACACAACCTAGTGAAATAGAGAAGGATCCACCAATAAACATCCATTCAGCCATTTATGAAAGAAAGAGCGGTGGTCACTCTCCCTTTTACCTTACCTTGCACATTCAAAACATGCTGCTTCATAATTGTATGTTGGATTCTGGAGTAGCAATGAATGTTATGCCTTTACAAGTTATGAAGGAAATGGGACTTGAAGTGACCAGACCTTATGGAAATGTTTGCGGTATAGATTCCAGACGAGTACCATCATATGGTTTAATTAAAAACCTTAGAGCTGATCTTTTCGCATGTTCATACATTTCTACTATGATGGATGTAGTTGTCATTGATTTACCCCCAGCATATGGAATGCTGTTATCTAGAAAATGGGCAGCCGGTCTAGGTGGATACCTTATGATGGATTTATCATTTATTTGTGTTCCCAACCCTGATGGAGCTTTGATTCGGGTTAACAGAGAACCTTGTTATAATGAGCATGTTGAATCATTTGATGAAGGGATAAAAAACACATATGGGGATGAATTGTTGAATAATGCCAAAACTAACCTTGTTGAAGATGAGGATGAACTATATGAAGGTGATCAAAATATGTGTATGGTCAGGGAAGATTTTGATTCCTCTTGGGAAGAGGAGCAAATAGATGAATTGAGAAGACATGAAAATCAACCTCAAGGTCATGAACAAAACAATGAAATCATTCAAGAACCTTCTATAGAAAACCACGCACTTGAGGAAGTTAATGATGGCACAAGAGATATAGGAAGAAATGAATATTTGCCTAATGATCAAAGTTTAGAACCAACTCCCCCAATAGAAAACCTTCATGATCAAACAAATGATGAAGAAAATATTGAGAATCCAATACATGAAGATGAGTTTGATGATATTAGGAGGGGAGAAAGAATTCCTTTTACTGTTAGGGAATGGTTTGCCTTAACTGATCATAATAGAGAAAGAGAAAGCCAAGGGCTTGCACCTATCTACCCATGGGAAAACAATTTTGCAACATCTACTAGGGTTGAAACAAATGAAGAGTCTGAAGCCTCCCATTATTCTGATATAGAAGATTCTCTATCTCATTTATCTCTAGAAGATGGTAGCCTAATTCAAGTTCATGATAACTCTTTAAGTTGGGAAGAGGATGCCTTAATCAAAGATGCACCTGAAGGAGATTTTAATCTAAATAACCTTGCTATTTTTCAAACTCCTTCAGGACCCCAAAGCCACGCTTTATCTGCATATCCTCATGTCCCTGATTTTCTTCTACCATCTGAGTCATCTAGTCGTCATACTCATGATCTCTCTCACATTCCTAGTTCCTATACATTTCATCCTGAGTCAGTTTCTACTAGATTGGAAAACATGGTCATTTCTGTTCCTTCAGGGGAAGGTTCTAGTCATAACACTATCATATCTCATGAGCCACTTCCCTTAGAAGAACATAGAGATTTCTGGACCGTAGGTGAAGTCATTAAAAGAGTCGTATCTCCCCATGAGGAAGAGTCAAATGAAGTAGTCCGAGAAACAAGAAGAGAAGTTAGGGAAATCCTTGTTGGCAGAGTTGCTATTTCCTTAGATGGTGGTCCACCCAGATTTGATGCAGTTCCTTCTAGGAGGAGCTCAAGGATTGTCACACCTCAACTGCAAAATCCTGCTGAAATCCATCCCATGCCTATCCGTAATATTGGAGTAATTCCTGAGTCTGTCAATAGAAATAGGTTTCATACAGGAAGTCAAGTCATCATTCCCAACCATTTATTGCATATAAGATAGGGACAGGTTGATGACTTATGGGTTGGACCTTTCATAGTAGAGCAATGCATTGATGGCATGTGCTTTCTGACCATTGGTAGTGGGCGACGTATTTTATATCCTGTCAATCAGAGGGACTTAAGGGATCACATCCCTGATCCCACATAGTTGGGATCTCTCCGCTTGCATTGCCTGGTAGATTAGAGTAGGTAGGAAACCAAATAAGCCTACTTGGGCAGTAGTTAGTCTTTTCAGCCATTGAGTCTAGCACCTTTTTATATCTCTAAGCTCCTTTGTAAGCTCCTAGTTTAATTGAGTACCTGTCACTTTTCTTTTTCCTGCACAATAAAGTTCAAATTTTGAAAATTATGTTAGTAGTTTAATTTACTTTCTGCATTTATATATTTCATGCATTTATATTTCTGACATAGGATATATTTTATTTCAGTTGGTTTTATATTTTTCCCACAGATGCGGCATGAGGTATTTTTGATGTTTGTGAATGCAGAAATAGGTTGCAATAATAAAAGCTGGAAGCATAATGGTAGAGTGTTGGATCATGGATTCGAGTAGCAGAGTTCGAGGACCAGAGATTTTGAGGTTCTCAAGCGCTCATTTCAGCAGAGCACTTGTCCTAGCTGTAGCCAGATGTTATCACATATATAGTAGCCGGGCTACCATACATTATTTTTCTGATGCCAGTACATTATTCAGCCAGTTCCCCTACATTTGAGATGTTGAGATGAGCATCTATATTGGATCACTATCAGATTGTGGACAGCAGTGTATATTCCCCATGCCATGACTGAGTCTCAGGACACTCAAAGAGATGACCGATGTAGCCATTATACCATTGGTACAGAGCAGTCAGTAGTGCCCAGAGTCACAGCAGCAGTTTCAGAGGACAGATGATGGTACAGGTTGATGAGCAGTCAGGTATATGACTCAGCAGGTATATCATTGTGTCATGGTTATATTGCTTTTATATTTATTCTTATAGCATGTCTTAGCACTTAGTATCATGATCTGGCGATCATATAGATATGTGGACCTGGTTGATCTTACTATATATACTATATTGTCCCTACTCAGACTTAGAAGTTCACTATTCATACTCATTGGTATTACCCTCCTTAGGGAGAATAGAGGTGATCATTCCACCATACCTTGGCTTGCTAGTGTTGGCTCCATCATTCATTGTCTTCATCCATCCATTGCCTACCTTTTTAGTTTATCACCTTGACTTACTATTTGACTAGTGACATGGAGGATCTTGTCCCCACTGTAGCCTCTGTATTGGATGAGCTTCCCTGTTTATTGTGTCTCGGCTCTGAGTTGGTGACAAAACTTGCCTATGGTGAGTTGGAGTTCCTTGTGAATTCCCCCTAGTCACTAAAGTTGTGTTGGCTAAACCTGAAACTCTTAGTGCTGCCATGAATACAAAATCTGGAAAAATGAAATGCTATATCTTGTATGAAAAGCCCATTCATGCAATGTGTTTCTAAACACACATGAATGAAAGGCATGCCAAATGAAAATGGCCATGAAAATAAAATGTTATATCTTTTGGAAAAATAAATACCTAGGTAAACAAGCTGTCCATGACACACCTGGAAGTGCTCAGGTAAACAAGTGCCTTAAAAACACACCTGCAGCAGAAAGCCTAAAATAAATGTAAATCTATGCAATGTGTTTATAAACACACATAGATTAAGGCTATGGAAACTTCAGGCCCAAAAAGCAATGGAACTTTAATGCTATATCTAAACAATTGCTGGCCTTATTTGTATTATGGATTGTGCGCATCTGTTAAAGGTGAATAAACCTTCTTTGAACAACTCATCCATTTGTGAGACACCGCCATTCCCTGTGTTGTTGCTCATTCAGTATATACTATGGTGTGTATTCCCTTTCCCTTTGCCAAAGTGTCACAAAGTTAAGTCAGTCAAGTCATCCCTTAGCCTATCCAGTTATTTTAGCCTTCACCCTTCACTAGCAAATTGATCACAACTATGAAGTGAGTATGATCCTGAAAGTCTAACTTGAGTAATAATAATAATTAATGACATTATATTTGGACTTAGATTGCTAGTAATGATTACTTTGTGTTATACTTGTTATTTGAATAAGTTGTAGAGCATGCATTAACCTTGGACACTTTGCAGCAGCTTCTGATGATGTTCTGAGTTATATTTGGTCATGTTGACTTGGTTAGACCAAGATCAACCATAGGACATGAGATGGTTGGACCTTATGATGATATGGATAGATGATATATGGTCTATGTACACATACATGATGATTCTATGCAGCAGCTACAGGGTTATGATGATGATTTTTGGTTTACAACAGTATTTGATCATTTACAGATTATTATTATTGGCCCTGTTCCGGTATATTGGGTATATATTTTGATCATGCACAGACTCATATGGTGTATGAGTACACATCTTAGATGGATTTGGACCTTCTGAGTCCAATGAGACAGTTTGTTTTCAGTTCCGGGCACTTACAGTGATGATTGAGCCTTAGTAGGTTATCCCAGTGCAGTTTTGGTCTGTCGGAGGCCTTGTCAGAGCAGATGTGATTTTTATCCGGTTGACCTAGGGAGATGTGCTTGGAGGGGGTGGTCCAGCTACTTGTTTTTACCATATTACCCCCCTCCCGGACACACTGTTGCCCTCACCTTGACAGCGCAGGCACTCCAGGAGGCAGTTTGGGGCAGTTTCACGCTTCTCAAGGCATTTCAGGATTGGTAGAAATGGCTATTGAGGAAATCGATTTGGGATATTGAGGCAATTTTATGGCATGGGATGATCAGTGATGATAGATCGGGGTCCTCCACACCACCTCCAGCAGTTTCAGCTTCATCGGGGCCCGCATCCATCACTTCTGGCACTTTCTGAGGTCTTTTTGAGGCCTACGATTTGACCATGGAGGCACGATTTGGTACATTGAGGATTATTTTATGATTATTGTGCTATGGGGATTGACCAAGGAGGGATAAAATTACCCCTTGGACCCACCATAAGCCCCTTATTATATTTTGTCATCATGATTTGGTGGGATTCCCCTCTTCTAGGGCGATTTTGTCCACTCGCATAATATTTTATTAGTGATCCATGTATTTTATTGTTGAGCTCATCTCAACCATTGATTAGACATTTGTATCTTTTAATCTTAGCCACTCATTCAAAAAGTGGTTAGGGTTTTGGTGCCTCTCCTTCCTATTTAAAGGAGAGAGCTTCTCATTGTAAGGGGTCTTTGGCTCTTGGATTATTGGTATAGAAAAACTTTCTTGGAAATTCTTGTGGTCTCCTTTGCATCTGGTGTTCTTAGATGGTGATCGGAAAGTCTATTGCAACCTAGCATTTGGAATTTGTGGTAAGATCTATCTATTTTGGAAATCATTGTCTTGTCTACAGGAGGGCGACTTCAACAAGGGCGATTTTGCAAGGCTTCTTCAAATTGACTTTCTTGGCATTCGCTTGTATCAGGTGGTTATCATTAGCATCATTGTGATCTATGCTATCTTTCTGTTACTTCTCTTGTGGCATTAGTCTTATCTCGTGATTGCATCAAATCTGATATTGTCGACGTTTGTTGTGCAGGAGAGAGGGCGCATTGGCTTCTTGGACTAAATCGATTGCATAGAAAACTACCTCAAAGCTTCTCAAATTGATCGGGTTTGCATAGATCATCATCATCAAGGCATCTACAAGGTTACCCAGGTAAGATCCACAGGTTTGTTTCTCTTATCTTGATCCAATCCATTGACATAGCTCTTAAATTGATAAAACCCTAATTACTTCAAAAACCCCATTTTACATTTTCTCAGATCTACTTAGATCTAGTGGGTCGTTGGGCATAATATTGAAAACCCACCTCTATAGCATCCACGGCATCCCGGATCTATAGTTTGGTGAGGATTGGCTTCCGTTTGACCCTCTTCCCAAGCCAAACTAGCTTTCCCAAGCAAGGGCGCACTTCTTGGTGAGGGTGAGTTGACCTAGATCTAGGTGGTGGGTAGTTGAGATCCCGCTTGATTCATAATCTACACATCAAATAACCTACCCTTTTCTGATTTCTACCTTGTGGGCCCTATTCCACATTTTAAGGGATTTAATCCCTATTTTGGACCACTTGGTGTATTTAAACTCAGATCTAGTAAGATCTAGCCGTCGGATTGCCGTGAAATTATAGATCCACACTCCTACTTGACTAACCTACCCGTATCTAAAGTTTGGATGTCATCGGACTTTTCTTGACCCCATTTACCCCACTTTTAGGCCTCCTTGGGTAAAGTCGCACCACCTTGGAGAAGGGAGTTTGTCCACTTCTAGGACATGGGTACTTGAGATTTTAGTGGATTTGGAACGGGAATAATTCAAAACTTAGGTCTAGTGTGTCATCTTGTCAAATCTTGCCTTGGGGATAGCATTCCTTATTTTAAGGGATTGTGGTCCACTTTGGTCAAACCTAGATCTAGACCTATTCATCCATCAAGACCTTAATTGCCCACTTGTCTCATGCCATAGGAGTCCTTAGCCACAAGTTAACTCTACTTTGACTCCATTATCCCAATTCCCAAGGCATTGGTTTCTCTCCAAGTCAATTCGACTTTCCTAGATTGTTGGATTAACTTGTGGTTTGACTTTAGCATGGTGAACTAAACCCTTGAAGCCATCATGTATCATGGTCAAGCTTGTCACTTGTACTAGTTAGCCCCAATTCAACCCCTAAACTACTCTGCATTGGACACGGTTCCCAAGGCAGTGGATTTTCCAACATTGAACTAGTACTCTAATCCTAGATCTCATTTCAAATATTATAAGTCACTCTCACATCAACTATGAACCAAAGCTACACTCTTTGAATCCCTCACTTGTCTTGTGAGTCCATCCTAAGGTCTAGGATAAACCGTACACCTTACTTCACTTAGAAATAACTTGATTTGGTGTCTTGGTTTTGATCTCTCCTGTCGGGAGTAGATCGGGTCTCCCCCTTTGTTGTCTGGGCTAGATAACATAAAGTGAAGGTTGCCTCGACTGGCTTGACAACCATATATTGGAGGTCGAGGTGATCGTGGTTGCACCTTTTGAGTTGCCCTTCCCTATTGCCATCCATGATTGGATATATCCATAGGGGTAACTATAGTTTAGGTGATAACAGGTCCTTTCCATTGATACTAGCCTATTTTGCATGGCATTCATTTGGGATGCATGATTGATCATCAAGCTTTTCATCATGTCTACCATCTCTTTCATAGGATCTTTACTTTCAGACTCAATTGCTTTTCCTTTGGGCTCTTGTTGCTTAGGTGCTGGAGACATTCTTCTTGTGAATCCAGGAATGTTAGATTTACCAGAAGCTTTTTTTTTATATATTTACTACTAGCTCTTGGGCACGTTTCAAATTAACAGGCTCTTTGTCCCTTAACTGATATCTCATCTCACCAGTAAAAGATTCCCTGTAATATATGAAGATGGAACCATCTTGAGGTTTAATATCTGCATGAAGGCTAGAGATTAAGTCATTAAATTTCTTATTGAACTCCATGGTTTCATTCTCATTTTTCTTTATAGTGTTGAGGGCTGCCAACAAATGACTATCTTCTTTCTTATCCCCCCATTTTGCAATGAAAGCACTTTCCAACTCTTTGAAGCTCTTGTACTTATTATCATCTAACTCAGAGAACTAGTCAAAGGCATCTTCTTCCAGGGACAAGGCAAATAACTTCATCTTCACATCTTCAAATTTGGTTGACTGACAATATCTAATGAAACACTGCTTGAAATCTCTATAGTGAGATGTAACGCTTACAACATTATTCCCTTGGAATGAGGGCAGTTTGTCAAGGGCTTTCTTAGGTAAATCATGTGGATAACCATTTATCGCTGAAAAATCTAGAGGACTAAAAAAATCACCCCTTTTATCTTCTTTTTGCAAATTAGTAAATAAAAGGTGAATATCTGAAAGAGACTTAGATCCAACATTATCAAGGATCCTATGAGAAGTAAGTTTGCTTCTTCTCTTTCGATAAACCTATTCAAGTTCAGGAACGAAATGAAGCAAACTTTCTGGATTCCTTCTTGTAGAGTGCCTTGTTGAATTAATTGATAGTGGAGTTGCCAAATGGATCTAGGTTTACTTCATAAATTCACAAGATGCATCAAACAAAGCAAACAAACAAAAAGGAAACAAAAGTTGTACTCCATGAATATAAATATTTATCCTCGGCAACGGCGCCAAAATGTAGCCGCCTAAATACGAACCTTGGGTAACATGGCAGAAATCTTCAAGCCACTGGGTGCGATCTTGGGGGCAAGTCACGATTCAAGTATTGCCACTTGAAACTTGACTCCTCCGTCTAGGCCAACTCCTAGCGAAGCCAAGGGGGGTGGTCCCTAATAAAATAACTAAGGCTGATTACTCTAATTTACGAAATAAAAATTAATCTAGGAGTTTGAAATAATTATACTGAAACAAGATTTGCAAATATCACTTGAATAACTTCAACACCATATATAAAAATATGCCATTACACACATGAATTCACTTAAAATAAACAAAATTTGATGGAGGTAGACTAGTGCTAGGAAAGATAAATAGTGCTATGATGAGAATGTTTTGCAAGTGTCTCGTTGGTCAGATTTAGTTTATTATGATGAGTTGATTAAAGGAGTGGGTTATGTTATCACACAACTTGTAGTTGCCCCTAGAGGTATCCCATCCGGGACGGTAGAGGAGTTAGGCAACTAAAGAGGTGACCTAAGAGATGCCACGGTTCCCAATGCAATGTGGGAGTCACGTCAACCGAGGCACTCTTCGCTTTAAGTCAGGGTATGACCAGACCAAGGGGGAGACCCTAATACCCCAATCACAGTTGATTGGACCCAAGCAAAGGTTTCAAAGGGTGAATAAATGATAAGTTACGGAAACCAATGCAAGGCTAAGTGGACCTAATGTTTGAGGTATGGTTGAAGGTGGTATCATGGATAGTTAATGTTTCAATCTATGTATGGTTTAGGCCACTTGATGGGGTATGATTATTAAGTATAGTACCATGTGTTTACACAAGTGGGTCTTGTTGCCTTGGGAAGTGTGAAATGGTTCTAGAAAGGCCCACAAGGTGAAGTTAAGTGTGAAGATGGTACTATAGGCTAGATCTAGGTTAGATCTACAAGTTAGAGTTGGTTCTAGGATTACCCATGTGCTAGATCTAGGGTTTGACACTAATCCCAAGAAGTGCGCCTTGCTTGGAGAAGGACTAGTGCCTTGTTGGATGGGCTAATGGGGTCAAGAAGAATGTCAAAGTGTAGATCGGGACACCTAGAAGCCAAGTCAAGTGGTTTGGATGAGATCCAATGGTTGGATCTTGCTAGATCTAGGTTTTTAGGTGATGACCAAAAGTGGACCACAATTCCTCAAAACAAGGAATGCAATCCCCAAGGTAGATCGGGACAAAAGGACAGTCTAGACCTAGGTTTCAAGGCATGGGCGATCCAAATCCACAAAAATCTCCAACACCCACTTCCTAGAAGTGGTCCAACTCAAAATTCCCAAGGGGTGCGACTTTCTCAAGGAGAGGCAAAAAGTGGTTTTGGTGGACCAAACCAAGTCCAATGGCCACCAAAATGTAGATCCGGGATGCTAGTACCCCGATCTATGCATGTTCAAAGTTTCAAGTGAATCCAATGGGTAGATCTTAGTAGATCTAAGTTTTTAGTTACCAATGAAATCAAAAGGGGGTTTCAACCCCTCAAAACATGGAGAGATGTCCACAAGGTAGTTTTCACCAAAGTAAGGACATGGGTTTAGGTTATCAAGTGTCTAGATGCCAAATCATGTGAGATCTCACCTACCCATGTGCTAGATCTAGCCCAACAAGCCTCTCTCAAGGAAGTGCGCTTTAGGTCAAGGAGAGCTTTTTATCTTAGAAAATGGATCAATTCTTAGCCAATCACCACCAAACTATAGATCCAACTAGGGGTGGATGCTATAGAGGTGGGTTTTCAATATCTTTTCAAAATGAGGGCTAGATCTAAGTAGATCTAAGAAATACCAAAAATTGGGGTTTTGATTTAATTAGGGTTTTATGACCAATGGAGATAGAATGGATGAAAGAGGCACATACCTTGTAGATCTTACCTCAATTTGCTTATGGCCACCTTGCAAGTTGATAGCATTCTCCTATGTTTATGTTCAAGAGTGAGATCCAAGTGCTCCAACCAAATCTCCCTTCTCCAAGATAGCCAAATCGTCCTCCTCCTACAAGACAAGATCAAAGAAACAAGTCAAGCAAGATGATTATGAAAATGGTAGAAAGATGTAATAGAAAGCATCAACTATGTCACGAAGATACAATAATGATATTCCCTGTCACAAGATCAACCCAAGAGAGAATATGTGGATCCCTCCAACAATAACCCTCCAAAAGTCGCCCTCCTCTCTCCAATTCGACTTTCCTGTCAAAAGGTTAGCAAAAACACATAGATCCACAATGATACATAGAAGAGATACTTTATATTCAATATGCAAGAGAATCCACAAGCCAAGAGAGATGTGCTCCACAAAAAATCTTCTATTCCAATATTCCAGAGCTCCAAAGGTGAGCTATACAATGGGGGGTCTCCTCCTTATATAGGATAATAAAGACCAAAACCCTATACCACTCTACAATACTACATCAAATGAGTGGTTGAGATTATAAGATCTCATCATACAATCAATGGCTAGGATGAATCCATAACAATATATCACATGGATCACTCAACATAACAATAGCGCCCTCACTAAGTGGTACAATGGAGGGTGACGTCATCCCACATGAGGGGTATAAAGTACAATAATCCACCTCATGATGACTAGGACATGATAAAATAAGCACATGGTGGGGCTAGGAGGTATAAATCCTTGCTAGCTCACCCCAAGGCACAATAAAATAATAAAATATGTCCAATATAATGATAATGACCAAAACTGTCCTCAGAATCCATGACAGTCGAGCAGTAAATGTCCTCTTGTGATCAATCTGGAGATACCCACATGGTGAAAACTGACTGGAAGATAGTGAGATCACCCTGGAAGACCTCTGTGAAAACCAAATGCCAAAACCTTGCCTCAATTGCCCAAATCGATTTCCTCAGTGACCACTTTATCCCATTTTTTAACTGCCTCGGGAACTGTGAAAGTGCCAAAACTGCCTCCTAGGGTGCTAGCGCTGTCAATCTGAGCCCACCAGGCTCTCCGGGAGGGGGGATAAATGGTAATAACAAGTGGCTGGACCACCCCCTCCATCATCAGCGCCCTAGGTGAACTGGCCTCTCGGGGCCCCTGCTGCTCAGGCTGGGAAATCAGCCCCAAATCTGGTCAACAAGTGTAAAACTGCATCAATCACTGTCAGAAGTGCCCGGAACTGAAAGATAGGTGTCTCAATGGATCCAGAAGACCCAAATCCACTAGGAATGAGTACTCATACACCCTAGGTTGCCCTAATGGGCCAGCTGTAGGGTCCACCATATATGGACAATGTATAATCTGCTGATCTGTAATGATAATAACCTGCTGAACTGGATCAAACATCATCTGCATCATATGTCCATCATATGATATCATCATCAAACATGTGGGACCATAAATCATCATCATACATGGTCCACATCATCACGGATCCCAAGAATATATATAATCAAGGATAAATCACATCAGTAGACTAAGACAATGCTTCTTTAATCATTCCATAGCTAAGCTCAAAGTACAAATTCCATTCAGTGGCATTAATTATATTAACATATTCCGTTGTTATGATAAATTACTTGCACCATAGTTCAAATGACAAACTCACCCATTGGACATGGTCAAACTGCTAGTGAAGGATGAAGGCTAGGAGCAAGGTTGGGCCAAGGGTGTGACTTGTCTAACTCAACTCAAAAATACTTTGGACTGGGAGAGGGGGAAGCTACAAACTCTGTGTTGGACAAAAGAACACGGGGGATGGCTGTGCCTCACAGATGGATAAGTTGTTTAGAGAGTGCTTATTCAACTTAGGCATCATGTCTACATCAAGTTGATCCAAGTTCATTAGGATCATTCAATTTATTTCCATGGCCTTTTTGGCCTACATAACCCTTCGGATTTCAGATGTGCTGAGAAGCACAACTAGTTGCAGCTTGCATCCAGGGCATGTTTTTCATATTTTCACAAGGTCAGCAATTGTTTAGATATAGCTTTTAAGAACTATTGCTTTTTGGACCTTTCTTATACTCTTCGAGGAGTATTTTTAGCTTTTCATTGCTCTTGCCCCTTTTTTTGTTTCCATGGGCGAATTCATTTAGTTTCCACAGGTAGAACATGAGCTTTCAGTTTTAGCCAACAACATATCAAGTGACTAGGGGGAGTTCGAGCCAATGCCAAACATCGGGACAACCGACCAGAATGATTTAGGCCTACAATCCAACTCACCGTAGGCAAGTTCTGTCACCAACTCAGAGCCGAGACACTAAATAAACAGGGATGCGGTCCAAACACAGAGGTAGAAAAATAGGGAAGTCCTCAGTATTAGAAAATCAAATGAGACAAGTCAGGGTTTAAAGTCAAACAGGAAGGTCATGTATGGATGGAGACAAGTGGATATGGAGCCTACACTAGCAGACAACTGGTGTCGGGAAAGACCATGTCTATGTAAGGTGAAATACCAGTAAGTTTTGTTAGATGACCTAAAAGTGCAAGCAATTGTCCATTCTATGATTTACAGTTCATTTTAAATAGTTTGCCACATCAGGAATAATATACCAAGCATATGCTATAATCATGACTAAATCAACAAGCTAATAATCCACTGTCAGTGAGAACATATCCAAAGATCATACAACATCATCATAATAGCAATCATCATGCATCATCTGAAACACTGCTGAAGTACATCTCTAGGCACTGAACTGAAACTGTAATGGGATAAGTGGTCACATCAGTCATCAAATCTGAACTCTCAAGGCTCAGCCTTGACACAAGGTCATATACAAATCTGAATAATATACTGCTCTGATCATGAGTGATCCATAATATATAGCCATGCTCTGGAATAAGGAAGCTCTGAAATGTGCAGATATCTGCTGTACAAGAATAGTAGCCCTGCTACTATGGTGTGATAACAGGTTAATTCAAAGATTGCAATTGAAAGTACAATGCTGAAAAGAAACTATTCTAAGGTTTGGCCCATAGAGAATTTATCTCTTAGAACTGAGCGCAATAGCAACAATACCAAGTGTCCAACGGGGTGAGGCATAACCTGCTTAAAGTAGCCCCCTGACTCTATGGTAAGCTCTATGCGACCTCTCGAGTTCTTGAAAATAAAATTCAGTGGATTGTCCTATTAACTAGCCACTACTACCCCTTTCTGATTGTTAACCAAAGCTTAAATGAGTCTGTGATGGTTACAAGAGCATAATTGGGGGAAAAAGCCAAGGTTCAATTACTCTTAAACATAAATGAAATAATAATAATTGCAACTAAGTGCAGTGAGTGCTAGAGTGATTTAGTCTAAGAAAGAAATGCAAATACTAAAAGGATACGGTTGTGTGTGCTTGTGTTTGCATAAAATAAAAACTATGTCCTAAATGAATTTGTGGTCCGACGTTGGGTCTAGATTCACAAATGATTAATTTTATCTTTAATTAAATTAATATAAAGCAAACCAAAGAAAAAGTTAGAAAAATTCACGCAACAACAAAGAGATGCAAATCCGCCCAGGGGATATGGGATGTGGGCGTTGGGTAGCCTACTTGCTTGTCTTTCTTTTTATATTTAAACTTATTACAATAAGGAATACTTGTGTTCTTTTATAACTTCAAGAACTACAAGTTTACAAGTTTCGAGGCTTTGAAAATGCCTGCAGAAAAGGTATAAAGAAAGGAGGGTTCCCGGATGGTTTGATAAATCAAAATTTCACCAGCCTTTCTCTTTACCTGTTCACTAAGAGCTGCAAAACAGCCATCAAAGTTATGCCAAATATGTTGAATTAATCAATTAAAGCATAAAATATTTAGCATACTATTCAAGTACTTTGAAAGATAAAAAATATTTAATGTAAGCACTTGATATTTTAAGAGTGAGATCTTATAAAATGAGTCATTTATAACCAAAATCAGATCTAACTTATGAATGCATAATAAAATCCGATTATCTTATGATCTTTATTGAAATGCAGTAAGCTGATCAACTACGCATAAAGTAACCAAGAGATTTCTTTAGAAAAAAGGTGAGAGAAGGTGAAGAATATCAAGCCCTTGAACTTGGGCAATGGAGTTTCTGCAGTGGGACTCGAAGGGACTACACTTGTTTCAAAAATTTGTTCGAAGAAAGGAGGATGCTAACACGCTCAACATGTTCTCCAAACTTAGACAACCTGCAATAATTCACAACACTTACACAAGATGGTTAAAAGCACCGGTGTTAATTGCAAAAGAAGCTCATAAAACATGTATTTAAGCAAAAATGACATGCATCTCCAAGGTATCTTAAACAACTAAACAATAAGAGATAGATAAACAAATCTTACTCTTATCCTACTGGGAGATAGTTCCCCTTCAAAGGCCAATTATAATCACAACAAACACAAGTTACTTCATAGGATTGTTAAGCATCAACCATCCACACATGAAAAGCCACATAGTTCTTGCCTCCAAAGCCTATATTCATTAAACAAAAATACTTTGAGAATATTACAGAGAGCATAAGTATAAGTGTTAGATTTTACTTGTTTAGCATATAACATTAAACAATCTATCACTGAAAGAAGAACAAGCATAGCAAGAACACAATGAACACAGTATTTCTCTCGGGGAAACCGCAAGGGAGAAAACCTCGGAAAAATCTTCCTCAATATAGAAATCACAAAGTACAAAAGTAAAACCCCAAGAGAAATCAACTACTCCTCCACTTGTGCGAACTTCTCTCTCTCTCCTATGCGAACTTGTGAGAGGGAATATAAATGAGGAACTCATCCTCTATTTATATTCTTCCGTTGGGGTGACATTTCCCCAACTGGGCCGACTTCTCCTAACTAACTAGGCCGACATGTTAAATACATAATATAATAATATTTTCTGGGTTCTTCTAGTTCGACATAAGACCTAGGGTTTACATTGACTCTTTCAATGAATCTTACATTATCAAATACATCAATGATATCTCCCGAAGGAGGAATACAATAATACAATAGACAAATGTAAATATAATATCTTCCACAGTTACATTCTTTTAACACTCCCTCTTAACTAGGAAGGTTTTTTGTAGGTAACATCAACAACTGCACAATTGACTTGTGAAACTCTATATGTCGTAGGAAGATTTTGGATCATCATATGTCTGGGGTATCATCTGCTGGAGTAGCATCATCATCGTCTGCTGGAATGTCATCATCAACATCATCATCTTCTGCTGGAATATCACCATTAGCAGCATCCACATCATCAGCTGGAACATCCTCGTCAACAACATCATTAGCTGGAACATCCTCGTCAACAACATCATTAGCTGGAACATCCTCGTTAGCAACATCATCAGTTGGAACACTATAAGTCAACAAGTACTAATCTTTCGTCACCCCTAGACAGGAATCCATCCTCTAGATAGGAACTCTATCAGTCATCAAGTATTGATCTCCCATCACCCTTGGACATGCATCCATCCCCCTAGATAGGAACTCTATCAGTCAGCAAGTACTGATCTTCCATCACCCCCGGACAGGCATCCATCCCTTCAGATAGGAACTCTATTAGTTAGCAAGTACTGATCCTCCATCACCCCTGGATAGGCATCCATCCCTCCGGTTAGGAACTCTATCAGTCAACAAGTACTGATCTTCCGTCACCCCTGGATAGGCATCCATCCCTCCTGATAGTCATCAGTTCGTGAGAATTGGAACTATCAGTCTGCTAGTACTGATATTCCATCACCCTTGGATAGGAATCCATCCCTTCAGACAGGCATCCGTTCGTGAGAATTGGAACTATCAGTCAGCCAGTATTGATCTTCCATCACCCTTGGATAGGCATCCATCCCTCCGGACAGGAACTCTATTAGTCGGCAAGTATTGATCTTCCGTCACCCTTGGACAAGCATCCATCCCTAAAGATAGAAACTCTATCAGTCTGCAAGTACTGATCTTCCGTCACCCCTGGACAGGCATCCATCCCTAAGGATAGGAACTCTATCAGCCGGCAAGTACTGATCTTCCGTCACCCTTGGACAAGCATCCATCCCTAAGGATAGGAACTCTATCAGTCGGCTAGTACTGATCTTCCGTCACCCTTGGACAGGCATCCATCCCTAAGGATAGGAACTCTATCAGTCGGCAAGTACTGATCTTCTGTCACCCTTGGATAGGCATCAGTTCCTAAGAACTGGAACTCTATCATTCTCTCTTTCGAGAGAGGTCCTTGTTATCACACCATAGTAGCATGGCTACTATTCTTGCTTAGCAGATATATGCACATTCCAGAGCTTGGATTTTTCAGAGCTTGGCTATGATGACTTTCTATTTTGAGATCACTCATGATCAGAGCAGTGTATTATTTAGACTTATGTTAGACCTTGTGTCAAGGCTGAGCCTTGAGAGTTCATATTTGATGACCGATGTGACCCTTTATTCCATACAGTTTCAGTTCAGTGCCTAGAGATGTATTGTAGCAGTGTTTCAGATGATATATGATGATTATTCTTGTGATGATGTTGTATGACCTATGGATTTCTGATCATTGACTGTGGATTATTATCTTGTTGCTTTAGTCATGTTCACAGCATTAGCTTGGTATATAATTCATGATGTAGCAAACTTTGTAAAACTTAAAATGGACTGTCTTGATGATAAACTATAAAATGGACATTTTACTTGCACATTTAGGTTGTCTGACAAAACTCATTGGTTTACTACCTTACATAGATATGGTTTTTCTTGACAACAGTTGTCTGCTAGCTTAGGCTCCACTTTCACTTGACTCCATCCATCCATGACTTTCCTTATTTGGCCTTAACCCTTGATTTGTCTTACTTGGCTTTCTGACATTGAGGACTTCCCTTTTTACTACCTCTGTGTTTGGACTGCATCCCTGTTTGTTTAGTGTCTCGGCTCTGATTTGGTGACAAAACTTGCCTTTGGTAAGTTGGATTGTAGGCCTAAATCATTCTTGTCGGTTGTCCCGATGTTTGGCACTGGCACGAACTCCCCCTAGTCACTTGAGATGTTGTTGGCTAAAACTGAAAGCTCATGTACTGTTGATTAGGTTGTCATTGATGCCAACAATGTCTGGTTATTGATGCCAACAGTTAAGTCTTGGTGCCCCTTGTGGAGCCCCTGAGGGTTAGTATTTGATTTGTGGTTGTCTGTGTCAGAGGAGACCTTTTGACTTTGTCCAAGCCCAAGCTTGAAGCCCTTGGAGGCCTATGGACATTGGAAAAAGCCCTGAACATTCTTTAGAGTGTTTAAGTACCCCTAAGTTGTTTCCTTGGTTCCCCATACCACAACCTATGCCCTAGTACCCTAGGAAGTGTCCTTGTTGGGTTGAAGAAATTTTGAAGAAGTCCTTGGTTCCACACTTAGTGGATTGATGACCGTGCAACCCCTGTTGAAGTCATGGATCTCCTGTATGTGATGATGTCATAAATGACTTAATAAAGTCATGGAACCTTTGTGAAGACCTTGATGCCCACTATTTGAAATTAAAGAGGTTAAGGAACCCACATCGCCATATGGAGAAGCCCTTGATGGGGTCATGAAGTCCACACACTCGGAAATGAAGGTACCTTGATGTAGCCCATGATCATGTGGATGAGAATCCCACACACATGATGAAGAAGTCCTCAAAAATTTGAGGAAGCCCATACAAATGGTGGTATGTTGGTGTTCGTGGTGCCCTAGGAGGATTGGGTCTTGAACCATGGTGATGTATGGTTCTATTTGTGGTTATATAGCTATTGGGATGTAGATGGAGGTAGATCCCACGGACGTGCCTTGATATGTTGAAGAAGACTTTGAAACTCTTGTAGTTAGTGGTATGGTCTTTGGCACCCTCATGTGTGGGGTCTTTGACGTCCTGGACACATTGAATAATTTAAGGGTATTAGACCAAGAATTTGCAAATAAACCCATCATAGGGAGATAGTCCTCGTCAAGCCATTTCCATTGATATGTGGAGCATCTTCTAACTCCTTATGGTTGAAGAGATATGAATTTTAGAAGTTGGTGTACCCCACCTTTTTGGGTGAGCCGACCTAACAAAAGAAAATTTAATAATTTGTAATTTTGAATAGCAGGTCGGCCAGCTAAAAACATTTATTTTTCCTCCACGATTTTACATATATATACACGAGTTATTTACACAAAAGGGTGTGTAATTTATGGGTGAAGTGGAGCTCTGAAAATTCGGGTGTACAGTGACAGAGGTTGCAGCAGTAATACAAAAGAACAACAAATTTCGTGGTACAATTTTGGATGAGCTCTAAAATTCGCTGGAATAGAGAAAGCCCTAAAATTTGGAGAAGTCTGAGGAAGTTCGGGTACTGTAGCAGCAACAGTAGACAGGAAAGTTTTTTTTTTTTTTTTGCTTTGATTTTTGGGTATTCAGGCAGCCACAGTCAAGGATAGAGGCAGCATAAGGAAGATCAACTTTATGACAATTTTATGGGTGTAATTCAGATGTGTGAGAATATAGCTCTGATTTTGGATTTACTGTAGCAGCTCTGAAATTCGGTTTACTGTAGCAGCTCTCAAATCCGTCCACTGTAGCAGCCACAGTGTTTTGGAAGTTTTTTTTTTTGTGCTCTGAGGCAGAGAACTGAGCCAACGAACTCTGAGGAGGTCAAAACACAGGTACATGAAGATCTGAGGCAGCGAATTGCAGGAGTTAAAGATAGCAAAAAGAGGTAGGATGGAGTCATTATATGACTGTTTTTGAAGAGAATGTTTCTGGGGTATATTTGCAGTCCTAAAAGGACATATTTTAGCCTAACCAAAGGGCAGATTTGAAGAAGATGTAAGGGTTATACTGTAGATTTGGATGAGTACTTTTGAAGTCTGTTATAACATTGTTGAGAGCAGATTTGTAAGTGTCAAGGGCTGGAACTGTTTATGCATATGCTGTTCAGACCATTCACATTTGATGAAATCACTTGTGGATAGATTAAAAAGACATTCTTGCACATACTCTTCAGAAGTGAAAAGATAATTGCAGAACTTGAAAGAATGAGGCTGACACAACAGAGACACTAGTACTATGATGCCAATGACAGTGAAGCTAATGAGCTGATTGGACGTTGATGATGATGTCAAACGATGATGCTACAGAAGCAAGGTCAAAATACATCAGAATAATTTGTGACAGCCATGATATGACAGAGATATCTTTGACTTGACTGTGGTATGTGACAACCTGATGATTGTGGCTTGGCAAAGCAGTGAGATTAACATTAAGTTTATGGGCTTGAGATCTTTTGAGTATTTGAAGATCGTTGAAGTGACAACACAATAACTTGATTTGACTTGAAGAAATCATATTGACTTAACAGCATGTTTGACTTGACAAAGATTACTCTGACATGAGAGCTCTTTGATTTGATAGCGATAACTTACAGGAGTTTGATTTGACAGGAGTAATCAATATCAGATTGACTTGATGATTTTGACAGTGGATTGAGTGGCAGAAGTGTTTCTTGATTGGCAAGTTGAGCCTTGCAACCTTGGGGATTGGATGCAACAATATATTTGGTGATGATGAACACTGTGATAAGATATTATATGATGATGATGCATACATGATATTAATGGTACCTTGCATGCTATACATCTTGTACACCTTGATGATATGGAATTATAAATGATGCAATGACGACAATAGTACAATGATGAATAGTGGTAATTAGGAGTGAGTACATTGGTTCAGTTGAGCAACATTAGCACAGGCTACTACATGTGCATTTGGTCTAACTCAGATTGGCTGAGTTGTATGAGCAGTTGGTTTGACCCAGGTGGTCTGGTACACAGTTGGTTGAACTCAGTTTTATAGATTCGAACAATGTGAACAACAGATTGATTTATGCACATAGATTGATTGGTACAGCTAGATCGGACAGATTGATTGGTACAGCCAGATTGCACAGATTGATTGTACAGGATGATAAACAGTGTGACATAGTTGTGATGAGCAGTGGTCAGTTAATGGTTAGTGGACAATTGATGTGCAGTGAAAGTGGTTTTGCAGTGTGGTACAGGTTGTGCAGTGTGGTTTAGGTTTTGCAGTGTGGTACAGGTTGTGCAGTGTGGTTTAGATTTTGCAGTGTGATACAGGTTGTGCAGTGTGGTACAGGTTGTGCAGTGTGGTTTAGATTGTGCAGTGTGGTACAGGTGTTGGATAGCAGGTCCGCAGGATCAGTGCAATTTGTGGTTCAGTAGTTCAGTATCTATCTTCATATCAGGGTGGCAGGATGGGGCAAGGAAATTTAGGGAGCTAAGGCTTTCTTCAGGTTGTAGCCTGTAAACCAGGGGGTTGTAGCCTCCTTCCAGTTGTAGCTGGAGAATTGAAGTCTTTGTAACAAAGGGGGTTGTTACCTCCTTCCAGTTGTTGCTGGTAAATTATTATTATAAAGGCTTCCGTGGTTTTTCCCCCAGGACTTGGGTTTCCACGTAAAAAATCTTGTGTACTGTGTTTTGCTATGCTTCCTATGTGATGATGATATGATGATAGGTGATGATGAGCTGTAATAGTTAATAATGCTGATGATATAATGATAATGTGGTAATACATTAATGAATGATGTATTGAAGAAGCAGTTGATGATTGTTAAAGTTGAAAAAGTAATAAAAAGCTATACACACTGTTCACCCCCCCCCTCTCAGTGTGCTCGGTGTGTCGAACATGTACTACTTATGGAAACTTATGTAAATTCGCCCATGGAAACTAAAAAGGGCAAGAGCGATGAACTGCTAAAAATACTCCTCGAAGAGTATAAGAAAGGTTCAAAAAGCAATGGTTCTTAAATTCTATATCTAAACAATTGTTGACCTTATATATGTATAAACATGCCTTGGATGCAAGCTGCGATTAGTTGTGCTTATCAGCACACCTGAGATCTGAAGGGTTATGTAGGCCAAAAAGGCCATGAAATGAAATCAATGGATCCTAATGAAACTGGATCATCTTTTATAAAAGTAGACATGATGCCTAAGTTGAATAAGCACTCTCTAAACAACTTACCCATTTGTGAGGCACAGCCATTCCCCGTGTTTATTTTGTCCAGCACAGAGTTTGTAGCTTCTCCTTTCTCCTAGTCCAAAGTGTCTATTAGTTGAGTTTAGACAAGTCACCCCCTTTGCCCAACCTTGTTCCTAGCCTTCATCCTTAGATAGCAGTTAGACCATGTCTAATGGGTGAGTTTGTCATTTATGCTATTGTGCAAGTAATTATAAATAACAACGGAATGAACAAATATGATTAATGCCACTAAATGATGTTATGCTTTAAGTTAAGCTGTGAGTATGATTAGAGGAACATGTCTTAGTCTATTGATATGATTTATCCTTGGTTATATATTGACCTAGTCAAACCCAATTTGACTATGGTCATGTCTTGGGATCCGTGATGATGTGGGCCATGTATGCTTATGGATGATGATTGATGGTCCCACATACTCTTGATGATGATGCTATATGATGGACATATGATTCAAATGATGATTGATGCAGTTCAACATGTTTTATTATTACTTCAGATCATCAGATTTTGCATTGTCCATATATGGTGGACCCTACAACTAGCCCATCAGGGCAACCCATGGTGTATGAGTACACATTCTTAGTAGATTTGGGTCTTCTGGATCCAATGAGACACTTATCATTCAGTTTCGGGCACTTCTGACAGTGATAGATGCAGTTTTCCACTTGTTGACCATATTTGGGGCTGATTTCCTAGCCTGAGCAGCAGGGGCCATGAGAGGCCAGTTCACCTAAGGTGCTGTATGAGGAGGGGGTGGTCCAGCCACTTGATATTACCATTTACCCCCCCTTCTGGAGAGCCTGGTGGGCTCAGATTGACTACGCAGGTGCCCTAGGAGGCAGTTTCAACACTTTCACAGTTATCGAGGTAGGTCAGAAATGGAATAAAAGGGTCACTGAGGAATTCGATTTGGGCAATTGAGGCAAGGTTTTGGCACTTGGTTTTCAGAGAGGTCTTCCAGGGTGAACCCCCTATCTTCCAGCCAGTTTTCATCAGTCAGGGGGGTCCACAAAGGCCACAGGAGGCCTTTTTCTGCATGTCTCTCACAGATTCTAAGGATAGATTTGATCATTTGTATTTATTTTGGACATATTATATTATTTTATTGTGCCATGGGGATGAGCTAGCAAGGATTGATGCCTCCTAGCCCCACCATGTGCTTCACTTGTCCTGTCCTAGTCATATGAGGTGGGCCCAGGTACTTTTACCCCCTCTAGAGGATGACGTCACCCTCCATGAGTACTTTTAGCTATGACGTCATCACTATTTTGAGTGATCCATGTGTTATGTTGTTATGATTTATCTTAGCCATTGATTATGTATTGAGATCTTTTAATCTCAACCACTCATTTCAAAAAGTGGTTTTAAGATCTAGGGTTTTAGTCTTTATTATCCTATATAAGGAGGAGACCCCCTATTGTATAGCTCACCTTTGGGCTCTGGAAAACTTGGAATGAAAATAATATTTTGGAGATCTACTTCTTGGCTTTGATTGGGTTGCTCTTGCATATGTTCTTGGATCTTTTGCTTCTAGACATTGTTTGCTTTTCAGGTGAAATCGACATCAAGAGAGGGAGGCCGAATTACTTCAAGCTAGCTCAACGATTTGCTTTGTGGGAAGATTGTAGGGGTTGCTCACATCCCCCATGGGCAAAACGTCTTCATAGAGAGGGAGTTTTTCAATTGTGCTTTGTCCATTGATTACTTTCTTGATATGACATGCTTAGATCTTATGGATTTGTGGATCAAATCTAACTTGATGTAGTTTGATTTACAGGTTATCATGGGACATATTTCCTCCTAGGGCTTGGACGTTTTTGGTTGAAGACACTTGGATCAAGCTTGGAATTGTAACTAGGCAAGAATTCTCCATATGCTAAGAGGCCGCAAGCTTTGAGGTAAGATCTGCAAGGTACGTATTGATTTCGCTTGCTATCCATCCTATTGGTCAAAAACTACATTAAAATCAAAACCCTCATTTTTGTTTTTCTTAGATCTACTTGGATCTACCTTGGCTTTTGAAAATATATTGAAAACCCACCTCTATAGTATCCATGGCGATTTGGATCTATAGTTTGGTGTGGATTGGGCTACATTTGACACACTTTTCAAGGCATTTAACCTTCCTTGGGTAAAGTCGCCCTCCTTGGGTGGTTGAGTTAAGCTAGATCTAGTACATGGGTAGGTGAGATCCCACTTGATTCATGATCCTCACATTTGATAACCTACCCCTAGTGCTTCACTTCATTGAGTTTCACCTTGTGGGCCCCATTCCTCATTTTGAGGGTTGTGCCCCACTTGGGTCAATTTGGTGATGCAAGTTCAATCTCAGATCTATGGAGATCTAGCTATTGGATGCCCTTGATTTTCAAGATCCACATTGATAATTGCCTAAACTACTCGGATCTAAAATTTGGTGGCTTTTGGACTTGATTTGACACACTTTTCCATGCATTTAGCCCTCCTTGGGCAAAGTCGCACTTCTTGGGGGTTTGAGTTGACCCACTTAGAGAAACTGGGTGTTTGAGATCCCACTTGTTTTGGAAAGAGCACACCTTGAAACCTACATCTAGTGTATCACTTTGTGAAGTTCTGCCTTGGGGGTATCATTCCTCATTTTGGGGATTGTTGTCCACTTGGGTCACTTAGTGAAACATTAGATCTAGTAAGATCTAACCATCACACCCACTTGATCTTGAAGAGCCTCCTTGGTTTGCATTTTAGGTGTCCCGATCTATATTTTGATACCCTTTTGACTCCATTTGCCCATCCATTTCAAGGCACTAGTCCACCTAAGGAAAATCGCACTTCTTGGGATTTGTGTCAATTGCTAGATCCCATATGTGTGTATCTCTAATTTCATCTTAGATCCATAGATCTACTCTTTGCATACCCCTTGGTACCATTTGCACCCTTAAGTTCACCTTGTGGGTCCCATTTGAACCACTTTCCATATCCCAAGGAAGTGGGTCCCACTTGTGTATTTCATGGTACTAGATCTTGTCATTTGATCTCGTTATGTGGCCTAAATCATTCATTGGTTGAAACACTAATCATCCCTTAAGCCTCTTTCAACCATACTCAAACTTCTAGGTCCACCTAACCTTGCATTGGTTTCCGTAACTCATCTTTAACACTTCCCTATAAACCATTGTTTGGGTCCAAGCACCTTTGATTGGCTATAGGGTCTCCCCCTTGGTCTTGATTCATCTTGATCTAAAGTGAAGAGTGCTTCGGTTGACGTGACTCCCAGCTTGCATTGGGAACCGTGGCATCTCTTGGGTCACTTCTTTAGTTTTCCATCCCCTCTACCATCCCGGATGGGATACCACTAGGGACAACTACAAGTTGTGTGATAACATTTTTGGTGCCGTTGCCGGGGAGGTAGAGGCTTACCTCAAGTGTCTGCGAGTATCCATGCATAATTCATTTCTTATCGCATCCGGATTAATCTAGATGGTTATCATTTCAATCCTTAACTTAAACATAGCCATCTATTTGTCACTCATCTCTCCTCGCTTATTAACGACCGAGTCAAACTGACCCATAATATGATCCAAGAAAAAACATGAAAGTGCTGCAGGTGTAATTGGTTAAGGCATGCTTCATTAATCATTCCAATAGCAATATAAACATAAAGTAATCATTTCATTGGCGATCTAAAACAAGATATTCAAGATTTTCAATAGTAATAATAGCTCAGACTAGAACCTCAAGGCTATACTCACTTCATGGCTGTGATCAATTTGCTAGTGATGGGTGAGGGTGGATAAATGCAAGGCTAGGCTAAGGGGTGACTGTACTGACTCAACAATGTGACACTTTGGCTGTAGGACAGGGGATACACACTAAAGCATATGCTGGACGAGCAGTAACACAGGGGATGGCAGTGTCTCACAAATGGGTAAGTTGTTTGGGAAGTGCTTATTCAACCTTGACAGATGCCTACAACTCACATCCAAGTTGATATTGCTCCGTGCGGATCTTTTCTAGAGCTACCATGACTAGGTGCTCGGCAAACCGCAACTCAAGACTTTAGGGGACAGTTAGAATTAGTTGTCCCTTGCTCCATCTCATATCACACTCCGCAGGCTAATGAGGAATAAATCATTACATGTACATAAGGTCAACAATCATTAGATATAGCATTTGTTAAACCATTGCTTTAATTAGACCTTTTCATTTCCATAGCCTTTGTCCGTGTGTGTTCAAAGACACATTCTTGGATTTCATTTCATTAGGCTTTTTGATCCGTGTGTGTTGAAAAACACATCCTTGGATTTACATTTCAACATGTCTTTCATTCAGGTGTGTTGAAAAACACATTCTAGAATGGGCTTTCATTTAAGATATACAATAAAATTTCCAGATACAATGTAATGATGGTAGCACTATCTGTTTCAGGTCTAGCCAACACAACTTAGGCAACTCAGAGCCGAGACACAAGTTAAACAGGGAAGCTCATCCAACAAAGAGGCTAGAGTGGGGAAGTCCTCCATATCATAGGTCAAGTAGTAAGTTAAGGTAAAAACAAGAACTGGAAGGTAGCGGATGGATGGATATAGTGAGAATGATGCCAAAACTAGCAAGCCATATAATGGTGGGAATGATCACCTCCATTCTCCTAAGGAGGGTAAAACTAATGAGTATAGACAAGAACTTCTAAAACTTGAGCAGGACACCAGATAGATACATAATAACAACCAAGTCCAATACTATATATATGATCGCTAGATCATGATACCAAATGCTAGAACATGCCACTAGAATGACTATAAAAGCAATATAACCAAGAACACAAGATACTACCTACTGGATCATATACCTGTGCAAAACATTTGAATCATCATCTGTCCACTGAGAACTTGTTGCTGCAACTCTAGGCATTACACACTGCTCTGTAATGGAAAAATGGCTACATTGGTCATCAATGTGAGTTTCCTGAGACTCAGTCATGGCATAAAAATATACTGTTGCTCATCATCATAAGAGTGATCCAAAAAATAGATGCTCATCTCAAGCATTTCAGTGTAAAGGACTGGTTGAAAAATATACTGGAATCTGGAATAAATATATGGTAGCCCCCAACTACTATAAATGTAATAACAGAACTCTTCGTGGTTATCAAGATCCCTATTTCTTAAGGAGTGTTCAGTGCCATTATTGCACTCTTAACACTTGTTTGATTTTCCCAAGGTTAACTCTTTCTTGTCTCCCACTCTTGGATGCAAGATCTCCTCTTTTAGCGTGGTTGTTCCTTAGCTTATTCTCATAATTTATTATATAAAAATAATTGTTTATTACAATCTGTCAATCATACGGATACTTGACAGTTTCCAGTCCAGTTCATTTATTCAAGTTTTTCTTGAAATAAAACAATAACATATATAAACAAAATAGAATAGTGTCTTTGTGGATCTTACACTGCGTCTCTAGCTCTTTGGGTTCTCATGGTTGTTTACATGTGCAATTGTGGTGCAAGGATTCAGTTTGTTGTTTTGTATAGTTATTTTGAATTTCTATTTTCACTTAAGGGGCACATTCTTCTCATTTCACTGACTTAATCACTGCTATAATTTTCTTAACAAATCTGATCTGACTCTCAATTTAATTCGTGAATTTACCCTTGTTCTGTACTCACTTAATCACTGCTATGATTTTTGTTATCACATCTATAGTGGCCGGGGCTACCATGTGTTCAGACCAATTTTGAGCACATTTATGAGTCAGTCCTTTTGCTAAGATATGCGCGAGATCAGCAGTTGATGAGTAGTTCTTTGATGATCACTCCTTTATCAGTGGACCCAGAGTACATATTTTCAGTCTCATACCAGGATTGAGCCTCATGACCCCAAATTTGATGACTAAGTTAGCCATTTTCTTCCATACAGAGTAGATATGATGACAGTGCCCATGTTTTATATAGCAGCAGTGTTCCAGTGTCATTCAGTGGTTTAGATGGTGGATACAGGTATATGACCTAGTAGGTATATGGTTTGTGCATTTGGATATTTCATGTTGTGCTCGTTTACTTATCTTGGTAGCTTGACCGAGTATAGGGTTGTCATGATTTGGTGATATTTTATGTGGTTCTTGATTGATTGTTTAGAGTAAAGGTGATTCGGTAGCTCTGAATTATAAATTCTTGTGTATACTCGTTGGTCATGCCCTCATAGCAGTATGCACTTGGTCATTCCCCCATCATTTTTTGCTAGTCATGGCATCATTTGCCACTTCCCTCATCCGTTCATTATCATCCATGTTGATTTTATCCTGACTTACACTTTAGCCTGTGATATCGAGGACTTCCCCCACCTAGGCCTCTATGTTGGATAGACTCCTTTTTTATCTCGTGTCTCGGCTCTGGAGTGTGTGATTCTAGTCACAGTGATTGTTCTCCTTTAGTCCTCGAAACCAAGTATGCATACCAAAAGTGTTGCTAAACACTAAAGCATCGGAACTTAAGGATGTCGTATTCTAAACGGATGCTAAGCCAACAAAAACAGTGTTGTTAAACACTATAGCAGATAAATTGAATATCTTTAATAGCTAGTTAGTGGCCAAGGGACGAGCACTCATCCTTTGTATGAAGTAAAGCCGTTTGTCTCTACAGGGCAATAGGGTGGTCACTCCATCACACCTATGGACGGTCAGGCAATGGAGGTCATACCGAGTCATTATTTGAGGACCGCAACACTATTTAGGGCCCTTGGAGGCTGGTTAGTGAAAATCTTTACAAATGAAATAAATGTTAAATCTCAAAGTGTATAAAGCTGACAATAAATCAAATTTCTATAAAGGTTGCTTGCCTAGAGTCTATTGGAAGTAGTCTCATCACTCTACCCATTTGTGAGACACCGCCATCCCTTGTGTGTTTCTCTATACAACATATGTCTAGGTGGTCTTCCCTTATTCCCTTATCCGAGAGGTCACAGTGTTGAGGTTGTTAAGTCATTACTCTTAGCCTAGCCTTGTTCCTTTCACCTTCACCCATTTCTATCAAAATTACCACGTCCATAAATGAGTATACACTTGAGGTTCTTCTTTTTAGTAACTGGTTACTTTGATCTAGACTTATTATTGATGATTTTAATGTGTAATCACTAGATAAATGCCACTTTATATCTTAGTCTCGCAATCAATATAATTAAGGGAGCATATCTTATCCATTTGTACTTGCAACATCAGTTATTTCTAGTCTAGGTCATCATTTTGATCAATTTGACCAAGTCAACAACAGGTTTCGGGATGAGTTGGGCTGATGATGTTAGAGATTGATTATTCATGGTCCTTTGGTGCCCATTAGATGGTTCCATGTATTAGACTGCTATTTCATGGGATGCTTTGTGAGATTTTTATTATTATCAGTATTTACAGACCATTATTTTTATTATCTGGGCATGGATGAGCTTATAGATGATTGTCCTGATGGTCAGATGGTGTATTGAGTACTCATTCCTACTTGATTTGGACCTTTTGAGTTCATTGGGACACTTGGTTTTCAGTTCTGGGTACTTACAGTTGATGATATTGCCAGTTTATCACTTTGCAGCAATTTGCCATATAAAAATGGCCTGTACAGGACTTACAAAGATTATTTATTTTCTCCTAGGGCGCTATAGAGGGGATATGGGGTCCAACCACTTGTTATTACCATACTCCCCTAAACCTAGACATTTTGGTGCAGTCAGTTTGGTACTCGGAGCACTTGGCACAGAGTTACAGGGATTTTTATCTTTCAGAAGTGGTTTTCCGGTAGTTAAAAATTGAAGAAATGGCTAGCAAAGAAATCGATTTGGTTTAGTGAGGCAAGGAAATCGCATGGGGTTTGATCAGAGACTTGTTGTGACGCATTCTACACCTTCAAGCACAATCTTCATCTTTAGTGGGGTCCACACGTCCTCCCAGTCATCCATGAGAGCATTTTCTTATGTATTGGGGACACATGCCCTAGTGGCTTTAGTCACTTATTGATGTATCTTGTACTTGATGTATATGGGGCCTGGTCTAGTGATGATGTTATTGCCTCCTAGACACCCCAACATGATGTTATATTGTTGTTCCTAGTCACATGTTATGTCATAATTCCCCCTAGGGCGTCATTGAGGGAACACGTCCCCCTCCTTTAGAGTGATCCATGTATATTGTTTCTAGCTCATGTTAGCCATTGATCTCATTGTATTATCTTTTGATCTCAACCACTCATCTAAAAAGAGGTTAGGGTTTTGGTCTCTCCCGATTGGAAAGTCTATTTCTCTTAGCATTTGAGATATTGTTGTAAATCCAAATTATTTTGTCGAGATAGTGTTTAACTACAAGAGGGCGACTTCAACTGGGGCGTTTTTTCAGGGGTTCCTCAACTTGCTTCTCTTGAAGATGCTTTGTATCAGGGGGTTTTCAATAGCATCTTTGATCTTTGATATGCTCTTTGATATTTCTCATGCTTTTATAGTCTATTTCTTCTGAGCATCAAATCTCACTTCGGTAGTTTATTTGTGCAGGAGAGAGGGGCACACTACCTTCCTTGGGAAAATCGATTTTACTTGGATACACCATCAAATCCTCTCAATTTGATCGAGAAGGGATAGATCATCACTTGCAAGGCATCTACAAGATTTTTTGGGTAAGATCTACTCTTAATCTTTTGTTTTGAATTTCCAAACCATTGGCCATTTAATTTTACTCCTGAAACCCTAACTGCTGTAACTTATACAAATTCTCTAGCTCAAACAACTTAAAATCTTGGCGAAAGATTTCTGGGTTTTTACCTTGAGGCCTAGCCCTAAGAGGGACTCTTAAGGCGTCATGCCTAAGGGACTCCTTCTTGCCCAATTCCCTAAGCACTGATCTCTTACCCTTGTGCCCTCTTTAATTTTGCTCATTTTCTGAGTTGTTTGATGCCTCGTCTTTGCTTGTGAGCCTAGATACTGTCAAATCTGTTATCAAGCAGTGCTAGAAATCCCTAATCCTTTCAGATCTACCTCCTTGGGCCATTTTCCAATGATATTAATTCACGTTTCCCAAGGCAGTGTAATTTGATCATTTGTCCTAGCACCTATATCCTAGATCCACTTCTAATCTAAGAGTTACTATAATTGAAGCAATCCTAGCTAATATCTCATCCCCCCTTAGCCTCTACAGTGACTTCATCCCCTAGATCTAGGGTTTTCCATCCTTCACCCTATGTATTCTGGTTTACAGTCTGATCTGGTGATTGGATTAGATCTCTCCTATCGAGAGTAGATCGGGGTCTCCCCCTTTGTTTTTTGGGGCTTGGATAGCATAAATTGAAGAGTGACTTGATTGGCATGACAACCAATCCATCTGGAAATCGAGGCCCTCTCAGGTCACCTCTTTAGTTGCTTATCTCCTCTCCCATCCTGCATAAGATCATCTTTTGGGGCAACTGCAAGTTGTGTGATAACAATTTTCTTAACAAATCTGATCTGACTCTCCATTTAATTCGTGAATTTACCCTGTTCCTAGTGTTTTCTGGGTGCTTGAAGGTTGTTTTAGTATGTTGTTTTTTTTCTGAGTTGACATGCAGGTTTGTCCATTAAAAGACATCATACCAAAACTTTAGTGACACCCCCCTGTGGCTGGAAAAGCACCAGCCCGAATCAAGAGGTGTTGTCGCCGAGATGCACACCTAGGGGGGAAGCACAGCAAAAATCTTTCGAAGCTGCTTGATGTGGCCTTGGGGGCGAGCAAAGAGTCAGGTGCTGTCACCTGATTCCGACTCCTCCGTTTAGGCAAACTCCTAATGAAGCCAAGGTGGGTAGACCCTAATAAAGAATTTCTAAGGCTCTTAAATTTATTTGGTTGTTACAGATGAAAGTAAGTTGTTTTTAGGAGTTTTATAATGATGACTAATAATTGACACAAGATATTGCAACTTTAAATTTAATCAACAACATAAATATGAATACATTCACGACATAAGATAGAGAGAAATATAGTAAATAAAAAGACCATTGTCATGGAGTCAAAATAAAATGGTGCTTGTTGTTGTAAAGAAAATCGTTGTGCAATGCTCTTGGTCAATTTTAGATTATTAGGGTGAAAATGATTAGTGGGAAAATGGGGATTCTCGATATACATTGCGGTACAGGGAATATGTCCGGAATGTGATCTAAGTGGCTTTATACAAGGACATGTGGGCTAGAATGGAGTCTTGAGAGCGATGTTCAACACTACACCAACAAGAGTGTAGCCTAATTGTGCTTTGAGGATGCCTCCCAGTTGTTCCCCGCTTCCTTAGTCAAAATTTCCCCACTTTCGATCACTATCGAGACAACGCCGGATTTTTGTTGGTTAAAAAGGGACTTGATTTTATTAATGTGAATGAATTAGCTTAAACTCTCCGACAGAGAGCACTCTTGATCCGCTTAAAGCGAGATTCAAGAGATTTAAAAAATAAAAAGAAAACTCGCCGACAGAGAGCACCGGAGCACTCTTGATCCGTTTAAAGTGAGATTCAAGAGATTTTAAGGAGTCTTAAGACTCAACAGAAATTGTAAGTGCAAAGATACATAAAGTAAAAACTTGAAATGGTCTAAATTCTACCCAAGAGTCTCTTTCAGGTCTAGGACCGTAATCGGGAAAGCAAGGGGGTTAGTGAAAAAAGTATACTCTCCGACAGAGAGCACTCTTGATCCGCAAATGGTGAGATTCAAGAGATTTTGATGCTTCTAACAAGAAATATGAAAGATATGAAAGATTATAATTTGAAACTAGTTATGCTTGCGAAAATAAAACTTTTAGCAATTAAAACTTTCAAACTGAAATGGAACTAGTCTAGCATGCTTTTTTTTATCTAACTATGCAAAATACTAAGCCAAAGCAAAGGAAGATACAGGCTTCCTCCAAATGGGGGAAGTAGGGTGTGGGAGTCGTAATCCCACTTGCTTTTTATTAATGATTATTACAATTGAATTAACTCTCCGATAGAGAGTGCTCTTGATCCGCTAATAGCGAGATTCAAGAGACTTTAAGCCTTTTCAGAAGGCGGAGGGAGAGCAAGGGGTTGAAGAAAAGTGGAATTTTTTTAGTTTAAGCTCCAAAGGAGCTTTCTTTCCTCGCTTTCTTGTAACACAAAACAAAAAAAACTAGCGAACATAAAACTTGTTAATAAGTTAGTATTGGTTAGCTAAAAGCACATAATATCACAAGCTAGTATTTGCAAATGATAGAAAAAATTTAACTTATTTCAAAGACTAAAACTTAGATCTAGATCTTATGATTTATTGAAAAGAAACTCCTAGATCTATGAATGAAGCAAATAGACTTAAAGATAAAACCTTTGAAATCAACTCTAAATGCTTTTCTTAAACAAAAAGGGAAAGAAGGTTGATTGAAATTTTTTAATGAAGGAGGAAGGAAATGCTCAAGCCCAAGCTTGAATAAATTGGAAAGAAAGGAGCGCCTGCAATACAATAGAGCATTAGATTTATAAAGTGGTGGAGAAAGATGAGATGCAGTTGAGCTCTGATATCTACTCCACGCTTGGTGATCTGCAAAACTAAGACAACCTTCAAACAAGTGATTAGATCTAGTATGATAGGTTAAATAAAATAAAAGTGTACAAGTATAACTGACTACAAAATGCAACTTTTAGATCTGGATAACTTCGCATAAATAAACAATTTGAAGCTTCAAATGTCTATTCTAAGGATTAACATATAATCTTCTTTAGCTAAATAGTAAGCACTTGTATGAAAGGAAGAATAACTAAACAGATATCACCTTGGTTTATGAGCAAAACATTCACCACAAAAGCTCTTGCACCATCAGACTGACCTCCAAAGTCTCAACTTTATTCATATGAAAGATAAGCAAATAGCATTACAATATAGGTAGAGGTTCCTTGCATCTGTGTTGAATAATGGAGCAAGCCTGGCTTTTATAAGCAAAGACAAGAGGAGAGGGTTGCATGAGATGGAGGGGTGCATCCACAAAATGGGGGAGTGAACAATGCGTTGAATTGAATGCTTGGAGCTTTGGTTGGTGTGAGGGGATGAGGTGGCTTCCACCTCATGAGAGGGGCGCCCCTCTCACTTTGCAACCAACGCCCAATCCTTTGCGAATTTCAATTGCATGGAGTGACGCCCACGCGAGGAGGAAGGGTGCTCGATAAATTCGCTCCTCCTAATGTTTCAACTTTATAACATGCGCCTTTATCCACTTAGTGAGGTCGTACATCTTTTAGAAACCATATGCCACCTTTTCCCCACCCTTTTTTAATCATTTTTTGGATTTTTGGATTTTTGTCTTTTGTGCATTTTGTAGCATAGTTAACAATTAAATGCGATTTTGTAGCATCTTTAAGAAAAATTGCCACAAATTACAATTTACTCGCCCGAAACCTAGGAAAAGTGGGTTCTAGGTTAAAGAGGACGCTCCGAGTGTGAAAACGAGCATCCCAACGCCAAATTCCACCTCCAGACCATGTTTTTATTACACTTTGAAAATTTCCAATTAAACCATTAAAAATGGTCTAATTTTACGGAAAAAATTATTTTTATCGGAATGAAACCAAACTCCTAGGGGACCTAGTGCATGTCCATACGACTCAATTTAGATGGCTAGCATGTAAAAAATACATAGACACATAGACTTTAATAACCTCCCTAGGTTCGACCACCATGGTAGATACTCCAGCTTTTGAAGTATGAGTGAAAAACTCAGGAATTATATGTCACTGAAGAGTAACGCATAATTCCTAAGGAAAAAACACTCTAGAGTATCCCTTTGATAGCCAAACCTAAGGTAAGCTAAGTCTTTTATAAAATGACCATGCTTAGACCAACTTATTACAATTCCCCCATGGGGGTTTGGACATGCAAAAATTACAAATGGGTCAAAATTGGCTCTGAAAAAGTATTCTGAACTTCTGAACACTGATGATGAACACCTGCACCTGACATGTTCATGAAACGGGCGGCTCACAAGAAGTCCACCTAATGTACAAATTAGGAGGTAACAAGAGGCATCTAGCATGATAGGGCTAGATTGCCTATAATTATTACACAGATCTGTTGGTGCAGATTTACGTGATATCCTGAAGAGTAATCTAATTTGAATACAGATGTGCAGGGCCATTCATGGTGGGATTGGTGTTGGAGATTCAGGAAGTAGCTTCAGCATGTGATACCAAAAAGCTTTATCCTTTTATAGAAGATGTAACACTTTTTATTCCAATGTCAGGGTGCTCCTATTTATTTTTTGAAGGCAGGCAGTGTCAAGCGCACCACTTGGAAGTAGTGTGCTTCCCCCATTCTTTCTATATTTCACATGCAATTCATAATATCTCACACATTTTCTGAAATTTGCAGCTGCTGTCTGAATAATTAGTGATTTTACTATTATTTGGATTATACTCTGTTGTATTCTCTATTATTGTGCCATTTGGAGCATTATAGTAGAATTGCCATGTTTATGTTTATATCTTGATTTTCACCCATTCCTGACGTGTGTATAATCTCCCTTGAAATTTATGTATAGATGTATATCTTTTCCATGCAAGATGCATAGTTGGGAATTAAGGTTTGGAAGTCTTGTTTGAGAAAACGTGGGGATCGTTTCTGAAACACGGCGTAGCTTTCTGAAAATACCTGAATAGCATTTTTTCTAAGTGGATGATTGTAACCATATGAATGCGCGTGCCACTGGAGACAAATTTTAATCACATTAGATTTGTGCAAGGAAAGAAAGACTGGTGAAGCCATATTGTGGTGTTAAATCCCAAGTACTTTTTCCATGCAAATATTGGCTTCCTGAAATTATTGACCAATTCTCAGCAGGTGAGCCTCTCTTAAACTCAAATTTTACTCTATACATCCTGTTCATCCAAGGTTGGCAAAGGGGCAGTTAATTTGGAAGTCTTGTTTCGGGATAACTTGATGGATGATTTTGAAGTCCTATGGATGGGATATATCTATAATAGAAGAAGGCTATAGTCCACGAGCTGAAATAATTTTGAATTGCATTTGCTTCATTCAATAAACTGAAAGAGAACTTGTATTAATGTTCACAAATGACCAATGGAGGATGACACCCAGAGTGTTAAGTCATCACATCATGTGATATTACACCCAATCCTTTGTCGTTTCCCTCCATAGAATAAACTATAATGACACCAAGGACTGTGGAATAGGGAGCCCACAATAATAGCTCTAAGTCTCTAATGCTGTACAATGTAGATAAGATTACAAGGTATACTTTCTGTCACATGCAACCTGGCAACTTCTTTTCTCATTATTCAACAATATCCTTGGTATTATTGATATAAAGGTAAAATTATAATAATTATTGTTTTCTCATAGGCCAAACCTAGCACCTGATAAAGGAGTAGACATGATTTACAGTCGAATATGCCCAGAAATAATTTATGTACTCCAAACAGACTAAGACTCTCTGAACATAAGTCGTAAAACTCAAATTACTGTGTGTCAAGACTCATGCTGTGTCTGCTAAATGACTTTCTGTATTTCAATTCTGCAGGCATTGCTAAACTGATCAGTGCAGGCAAGTCGATCACAGCATTTTGATGTTGATAAATGTTGTGAATTAAAGGTTTTTGGAAAGTCTTTAGGATGGCCTGACATATATTGCATTTAATATCTGACACAAACATTGAGTTGACGAGCTTGATTTTTCAGGGGAGCATTTGTGGCCTCGATCCTATGGGTTGGGTAAAGGACCAGAGTTCAGTGATCTACATAATCTGCATCCAGCAGATGTAAATGGTAAACAAAATAAACGTGTTTACATTTTATGATTATGCCAAAGGAAAGTAAAATGGATGTGGATAATAGACAGAATACCTGTCCACATTTTGTAATTTACGTCAAAGGAAAGAAAAATGTTATTGTTTAATCTGCAGAAGTTAGAGTGGTTCAAACTAAAGGTAACCCAACCAAACATTGGACACTTTTCATTCAAACTCAACTTTGTTTTTTGTTCTCAGTAAATTCATCAAGAGGCAATAAATATTATGGCATGTGTGTACCGAGTAGTATGGACTGTTTGAGGCCAGCAAATCCCAATGCTGCTCCTGATACAGCCACTGACAAGGAGATCTGGACACCGCCTGCAAAGGTATTCTGCTATGGCCTTTTACTGATTGCTGATTTACTACTAATATGGATCTGTATGCAGTTCATGTTCACAGACATATTTTGCCATTGAGAAATACAATTATTTTTCCATTCGCAATCTTGCTTGTAATAATAGCATCTTAATTTTGTTAAATTATGAAGGTTTGAGTTACACTAAGACTTCCTTCAGTTCGAGGACTTTGTCTTGTAATGCATGATAGTTCCCAATGTGAGATTACATTCGGATTATAAATGCACAGAACATATTTTTCCATTGAGAAATCTAACTATTCTTGCATTTGCATTCTTGTAAGTTGTTTGTAGTAATGGCATCCTATTTTGATTAAGTTATGGAGGTTTGAGTTGCACTAAGACATTCTTCTGTTCAAGGAGTTTGCCTCCTAATGCATGATAGCTAATTCCAAATGTGAAATTACATTCATGATTCCAATTATACTATCTGAATCCATTTATCTGTTTATACCAATGTTCCCCAAGTTTCCAGGAGGTGGGAGCATGGGAGTGGGGAAACACACATTGGGAACATGTGGAGAATGCCCCCAAATTTTGAGGAAATTCATGGGGGATGTCTCTAAAATTATAAAAATAAAATAAAAATACCAAAAATAATATTCATTTGATGTATATTCATGATTGTGCAATGTAAAGACTAAATACATTGATTTATTTTCTAAGTAGTAGCAAGTAGGGATTGTAAGAAGTGAAAAGAATGAAAAAATATAAACAAAATTCTTGGGGATGTAGTGAGTGGAGAAACATTTCACCAGCAGCTCCCATGTCCCCGGGGGTGTGGGGAGCGTGGTGGGCGTGTCCCCAACCTTGCAGGACGCATCCCTGTGGAACACTGGTTTATACTGGCTTTATCATGAAAATGTTTGGCAACGAGAATGATAATTCTGTTCCAGAATCCAGATATCAACATTTCCACGCCCAACATAATCTCTAAATTGAATTCTCTATCATCATTTGTCAATTCATTGCCATAAGTTAGGATTATCGTTTTAGCAGCTTATTTAGGAGCATAACAGGGTACTGGTTGCAAGACCAATCTGCATGGCGTATGCACTATGAAACAGGACACGGCCTTTTAGGCCTCCGTGTCCGTGTCCCATGTGTTGGGCACGTGACACGGCCTGACACGTGATTTAACGTGTCCTGAAAGAGGGGATATGTTCTGGGCATGTGTCGGACATGTGCCCGAACGTGTCCCCTCTTTCAGGTCACGTGTCCTGCAGAAAATAGAGTGTTGGGGGAGAAATCAATGAGTTTAATACAATGATTTATGCCTTGAAGATAAGGAGTACATCTATCAATCCCAAGGACAGGTGGTGGCAAGCTTATGTCATGGACAATTGTGTTAATTAGAATGGAGATATGAGCTAGGTTATCATGTTTAATCTCTCCTGTATAGAGCTTTGGTCACCACCCAAAGCAAGAATTTAACTACTTTCTATCATAATGATGAACTCGCATGGTGGCTCCCTTGAAATGGTGATGGATCAAATTCTAATTGCAAAAAGAATTTGCAACAAGGCTTTGAGATTGCAAAAAAGATTCGTAGCGTGGATTCTGTCTTCGTATATTATATTTTCATGTATTATTGAAGGTTGGAATGGAAATAATTCAATCCCAATGAGGGATCCAGTCTTGGATAAAAAAGAGAAGCCATGGATGCAACTAAACACTACCACAAGAGTTTCTCTATAGATATCAAAGCTGAGATAACATTGTATGATTTGTATCATGTATGATTCTAATTTGTATCTTGTATGAATCTATGATGTATCAATATGAACTATGAATCATGATGTATCAATATTTTCTAGTTTTTAAAAAGTTTGGATCTTTATGTTAAATTTTTTTAATATATCTATCTATCTATCTATCTATCTATTTAACTTGTCCCCCGTGTCCTATTTCCGGGGTCGCCGTGTCCCATGTTGGATACTGATATTTCCGTGTCCTCTGTGTCCCGTGTCATCGTGTCTTGTGTCTTCGTGTATGCATGACCAACCAATAAGGAACCACACTACCTTTGCTAGCAGGTATATACAGCAGGTCTCAAATGGATCTGAGTAAGGACATCATTCATTTTGGATGGAATCCCAGTGTCTCCAATTGGGCGATGGAGTCAAGATGAAAAAGCAAGAGGGTTTGAATATTACAGAGAAGATGTAATTAAGCCATTCACTGATGTGCCATAATTAA
The DNA here is from genome assembly GCA_027924585.1 of Larix kaempferi. NCBI lineage: Eukaryota > Viridiplantae > Streptophyta > Pinopsida > Pinales > Pinaceae > Larix > Larix kaempferi. The sequence goes on along the minus strand of BSBM01000816.1, from coordinate 127,489 downwards.
TCAAAAACAGATTTTCAAAGTATGAAATAATAAGTGAGAACTCATAAACAGGATGCACCATCACAACCATGGAATTACAGCCCAGTAATAATGTGCAACACTTAAAGGGCAGCCACATATAAAACCATTGATGAAGTAGACAAAGTAGGACAACCTTCTTATTAATAATGTGCAGCAATCAAATGACAGACACATGAAACCATAGATGAAGTAGACAAAGTAGGACAACCTTGTTATTGAACGAACAACCAATAATACATTTGTTATCACACCATAGTAGCAGGGCTACTATTCTTGTTTAGCAGATATCTACACATTCCAGAGCTTCCATTATTCAGAGCATGGCTATGATGATTGTATATTTTGTGATCACACATGATCAGAGCAGTGTATTATTCAGACTTATGTTAGACCTTGTGTCAAGGCTGAGCCTTGAGAGTTCAGATTTGATAATCGATGTGACCCTTTATTCCATACAGTTTCAGTTCAATGCTTAGAAATGTACTTCCAGCAGTGTTTCAGATGGTATATGATGTTTATTACTATGATAATGTTGTATGATCTATGGATATTTTATCATTGACTGTGGATTATTATCTTGTTGATTTAGTCATGTTCACAGCATTTGCTTGGTATATTATTTCTGATGTGGGCAAACTATTTAAAATGAACTCTAAGTCATAAAATGGACATTTACTTGCACATTTAGGTTGTTTGGCAAAACTCACTGGTTTTCCATCTTACATAGACATGGTTATTCCTGACACCAGTTGTCTGCTAGTGTAGGCTCCATATTCACTTGATTCCATCCATACATAACTTTCCTATTTGACTTTAAACCTTGACCTGTCTCATTTGACTTTCTGATACTGAGGACTTCCCCGTTTTTCTACCTCTGTGTTTGGACCGCATCCCTGTATGTTCAGTGTCTCGGCTCTAAGTTGGTGACAAAACTTGCCTTTGGTGAGTTGGATTGTAGGCCTAAATCAATCTGGTCGGTTGTCCTGATGTTTGGCATTGGCTCGAACTCCCCCTAGTCACTTGAGATGTTGGCTAAAACTAAAAGCTCATGTACTACTTATGGAAACTTATAAATTCGCCCATGGAAACTAAAAAGGGCAAGAGTGATGAACAGCTAAAAATACTCCTCGAAGAGTATAAGAAAGGTCCAAAAAGAAATGGTTCTTAAAAGTTATATCTAAACAATTGCTGACCTTATATGTATTTGAAAACATGCCCTGGATGCAAGCTGCAACTAGTTGTGCTTATCAGCACACCCGAGATCCGAAAGGTTATGTAGGCCAAAAAGGCCATGAAATGAAATTGAATGATCCTAATGAACTTGGATCAACTTGATGTAGACATGATGCCTAAGTTGAATAAGCACTCTCTGAACAACTTATCCATTTGTGAGGCATAGCCATCCCCCATGTTATTTTGTCCAGCACAGAGTTTGTAGCTTTCCCCCTTCTCCCAGTCCAAAGTATTTTTGAGTTAAGTTAGACAAGTCAACCCCTTGGCCCAACCTTGTTCCTAGCCTTCATCCTTCACTAGCAGTTTGACCATGTCCAATGGGTGAGTTTGTCATTTGAACTATTGTGCAAGTAATTTTATATAACAAAGGAATATGCTAACTTGATTAATGCCACTGAATGGATGTTATACTTTGAGCTTGGCTGTGAGAGTGATTAGAGAAGCATGTCTTAGTCTACTGATGTGATTTATCCTTGGTTGTATATTATTGGGATCCGTGATGATGTGGGCCATATATATATACCTATTGATGATGATTGATGGTCCCACATACTTGATGATGATATCATATGATGGACATATGGTTCAGATGATGATTGATGCAGTTCAACAGGTTTTATTATTACTTCAGATCATTAGATTATGCACTGTCCATATATGGTGGACCCTACAGCTGGCCCATTAGGGCAACCCATGGTGTATGAGTACACATTCCTAGTGGATTTGGGTCTTCTGTATCCAATGAGACACTTATCTTTCAGTTTCGGGCACTTCTGACAGTGATTGATGCAGTTTTACACTTGTTGACCAGATTTGGGGCTGATTTCCCAGCCTGAGCAGCAGGGGCCATGAGAGGCCAGTTCACCTAGGGCGCTGTATGAGGAGGGGGTGGTCCAGCCACTTTTTTTTACCATTTACCCCCCCTTCTGGAGAGCCTGGTGGGCTCAGTTGGATAGCGCAGATGCCCTGGGAGGCAGTTTTGGCACTTTCACAGTTACCGAGGCAGTTAAAAAATGGGATAAAGTGGTCACTGAGGAATTCGATTTGGGCAATTGAGGCAAGGTTTTGGCATTTGGTTTTCACAGAGGTCTTCCAGGGTGATCCCACTATCTTCCAGCTAGTTTTCACCATGTGGGTAGGCCCACAGCGATCACAGGAGGTCTTTTACTGCTTGTCTGTCACAGATTTTGAGGACAGATTTGATCATTTATATTATATTGGACATATTTTATTATTTTATTGTGCCTTGGGGATGAGCTAGTAAGGATTGATGCCTCATAGCCCCACCATGTGCTTTTTATGTCATGTCTTAGTCATTATGAGGTGGGCTTTTGTACTTTTACCCCCTCTAGTGGATGACGTCACCCTCCACGATTATTTTAGACTATGACGTCATCACTTTATGAGTGATCCATGTGTTATGTTATTATGGCTCATCTTAGCCATTGATTGTATTTTGAGATCTTTTAATCTCAACCACTCATTTGATGTAGTATTGTAGAGTGGTATAGGGTTTTGGTCTTTATTATCCTATATAAGGAGCAGACCCCCTATTGTATAGCTCACCTTTGGAGCTCTGGAATATTGGAATAGAACACTTCTTTGTGGAGCATATCTCTCTTGTCTTGTGGATTCTCTTGCATCTTGAGTATACAGTATCTCTTCTATGTATCATTGTGGATTTTGGTGCTTCTACTAGTTTTCTCGCAGGAAAGTCGAATTGGTGGAGAGGAGGGCGATTTCTTGAGAGTTATTGTTGGAGGGATCCACATATTCTCTCTTGGGTTGATCTTGTGACAGGGAGTATCATTATTGTATCTTCGTGACATAGTTGATGCTTTCTATTACATCTTTCTATCATTTTCATAATCATCTTATTTGACTTGTTTCTTTGATCTTGTCTTGTAGGAGGAGGACGATTTGGCTATCTTGGAGGAGGACGTTTTGGTTGGAGCTCTTGGATCTCACTCTTGAATATACACATAGGAGAATACTATCAATTTGCAAGGTGGCCACAAGCAATTGAGGTAAGATCTACAAGGTACATGCCTTTTTCCATCCATTCTCTCTTCATTGGTCACAAACCCTATTTAATCAAAACCCCAATTAGATTAGAGTATGTAGTTACCCCTAAACTGTAGTTACTGCTGTGGATGTATCCATAAATGGATGGCAATAGGGAAGGGCAACTCAAAAGGTGCAACCACGATCACCTCGACCTCCAATAGATGGTTGTCACGCCAATCGAGGCAACCTTCACTTTATGTTATCTAGCCCAGATAACAAAGGGGGAGACCCGATCTACTCTCGACAAGAGAGATCAAACCAAGACACCAAATCAAGTTAAGATTAAGTGAAATAAGGTGTATGGTTTATCCTAGACCTTAGGATGAAGTCACAAGGTAAGTGAGGGGTTCAATGAGTATAACTTTGGTTCATTGTTGATGTGAGAGTGACTTATGATATTTGAAGTGAGATCTAGGATTAGAGTACTAGTTCAATGTGAGAAAATCCACTGCCTTGGGAACCATGTCCAATGCAGGGTAGTTTAGGGGTTGAATTGGGGCTAACTAGTACAAGTGACAAGCTTGATCATGATATATGATGAGATCAAAGGGTTTAGTCCACTACACAAGGATCAAACCACAAGTTAATCCAACAATCTAGGAAAGTCGAATTGACTTGGAGAGAGATCAGTGCCTTGGGAATTGGGATAATGGAGTCAAATGAAATTAACTTGTGGTTGATGACTCCTATTGCATGAGACAAGTGGGCAATTAAAGGTTTGATGGATGAATAGGTCTAGATCTAGAGATTCAAGGTTTGACCTAAGTGGACCACAATCCCTTAAAACAAGGAATGCTATCCCCAAGGCAAGATTTGATGAAGTGAGCAACTAGACCTAGGTTTTTGAATTATGTTTGTTCCAAAACTACTAAAATCTCATGTACCCACATCCTAGAAATGGACCAACTCCAATCTCCAAGGAAGTGCGACTTTGCCCAAGGAGGGTAAAATTTGGGATAAATGGGATCAAGACAAGTCCAATGACATCCAAATTTTAGATCCAAGTAGGTTGATCAAGTGAGAGTGTGGATCTACAATTTCAAGGCAATCCAATGGCTAGATCTTACTAGATCTGAGTTTGAAGATACCAAGTGGTCCAAAATGGGGATTAAATCCCTTAAAATGTGGAATAGGGCCCACAAGGTAGAAATTGCCAAAGTAAGAGTCTAGGGGTAGGTTTTAGGATGTGTAGATCATGAATCAATTAAAATCTCAACTACCCATCAACTAGATCTAGGTCAACTCAACTCTCCAAGAAGTGCGCCCTCACTTGGGGAAGCCAAGTTGGCTTGGGAAGGGGATTGAATGAAGGCCAATCCTCACCAAACTATAAATCCGGGATGTCGTGGATACTATAGAGGTGAGTTTTCAATATTATACCCAACAAACCACTAGATCTCAGTAGATCTAAGAAAATGTAACAATGGGGATTTTGATTAATTAGGGTTTGAAATATTTAAGACAAGTGGATAGATCATGGAGATAGAAATTACCTTGAGATCATACCTGAGTGATGAAGAGAGATGCCTTGATGTTGAGGAAGATTCCTGCAGAGATCATATGAGAGATGGTTGATTTTGCTTGCCAAATTGATGCCCTAGCCCACAAGAGCGACCTCCTCTACCTGTCAAACCAAGGAATAGCGATTCAATCAGTAAGACCAAATATGGAGGAAATACAAGCGAAATGCAATAGTAACATGAAATAGAAGGTCCTGGGACAGTAATTCTCCCTGTTACCAACGAAGAGATCCAAAGAAGAAGTAGGGAGAGTCTTCCCCTACCAATACTTCCTCCTCAAAGGAAATCGGCTTCCACCTATAGATGCAAAAACGTGGTACAAAAGATATGGCAAAACAAGATCTCCAATAGCTCAGTGCAAAGGAAGAACCAACGAATGAACACCAAAAACATTCACCACAACACTGGAGATAGATGCAATAATAATTTTCTATTCCAATAATCCAGAGCCACAAGTCCCCTTTACAATGAGAGGCTCCCTTCTTTAAATAGATAGGAGAGGCACCAAAATCCTAACCACTTTTTGAATGAGTGGCTAAGATTAAAAGATACAAATGTCTAATCAATGGTTGAGATGAGCTCAACAATAAAATACATGGATCACTAATAAAATATAACATAAGTGGACAAAATCGCCCTAAGAGAGGGGAATCCCACCATATCATGATGACAAAATAGAATAAGAAGCTTATGGTGGGTCCAAGGGGTAATTTTAGCCACCTTTGGTCAATCTCCATAGCACAATAATAATAAAATAGTCATCAATATACAAAATCGTGCCTCTATGGACAAATCGTGGGCCTTAAGAGGCCTTAGAAATCATCAGAAAGTGCCATAAGTGATGGATGCGGACCCCGATGAAGCTGAAACTGCTGGAGGAGTTGTGGAAGACATCAACCCATCATCACTGGTCATCCCATGCCAAGACATTGCCTCAGTAGCCCAAATTGAATTCCTCAATAGCCATTTCTACCAATCCTGAAATGTCTCGGGAAGCGTGAAACTGCCCCAAACTACCTCTTGGAGTGCCTACGCTGTCAAGGTGAGGGCACCAGTGTGTCCGGGAGGGGGGTAATATGGTAAAAACAAGTGGCTGGACCAACCCCTCCAAGCACAGCGCCCTAGGTCAACCAAATAAAATCCTCTCTGCTCTAACACGGTCTCCGACAGACCAAAACTGCATTGGGTTAGCCTACTGAGGCTCAATAATCACTGTAAGTGCCCGGAACTGAAAACAGACTGTCTCATTGGACTCAGAAGGTCCAAATCCATTCAAGCTGTGTACTCATACACCATATGAGAGTCTGCATGATCATATAATATATCCAATATACTGGAACAGGTGAAATAATAATAATCTGTAAATGATCAATAAATGCTGAAAACCATGAATCATCATCATAAACCTGTATCTGATGCATGGAATCATCATGTACATGTACATATACCATATATCATCTATTTGTATCATCACAAGGTCCAACCATCTCATGTCCTATGGTTGACCTTGGTCAAACTAGGTTTGACCAAGTCAACATGACCAAATGTAACTCAGACTATCCTCAGAAACTGCTGCAAAGTGTCAAAGGTTAATGCATGCTCTACAACTTATTCAAATAACAATCATAACATAAAGTAAACATTTCTGGCAATCTAAATCCAAATATATAATGTTATTAATTATTATTATTACTCGGACTAGACTTTCAGGACCATACTCACTTCATAGCTGTGATCAATTTGCTAGTGAAGGGTGAAGGCTAAAATAACTGGCTAGGCTAAGGGATGACTTGACTAAATTAACATTGTGACACTTTGGAACAGGGAAAGGGAATACACACCATAGTATATACTGAATGAGCAACAACACAGGGAATGGCGGTGTCTCACAAATGGATGAGCTGTTCAAAGAGGGTTTATTCACCTTTAACAGATGCGCACAATCCATAATACAAATGAGGCCAACAATTATTTAGATATAACATTTAAGTTCCATTGCTTTTGGGCCTGAAGTTTCCATAGCCTTGATCTATGTGTGTTTATAAACACATTGCATAGATTTACATTTATTTGAGGCTTTCTAGTGCAGGTGTGTTTTTACGGCACTTGTTTAACTGAGCACTTCTAGGTGTGTCACAGACAACTTGTTTACCTAGGTATTTATTTCATAAAATATATAACATTTATTTTCATGGCCACTTTCATTTGGCATGCCTTTCATTCATGTGTGTTTAGAAACACATTGCATGAACGGGCTTTTCATACAAGATATAGCATTTCATTTTTCCAGATTTTGTATTCATGGTAGCACTAAAAGTTTCAGGTTTAGCCAACACATCTTTAGTGACTAGGGGGAATTCACAAGGAACTCCAACTCACCATAGGTAAGTTTTGTCACCAACTCAGAGCCGAGACACAATAAATAGGGAAGCTCATCCAATACAGAGGCTACAGTGGAGAAAAGGTCCTCCATGTCACTAGTCAAGTAGTAAGTCAGGGTGTTAAACTAAAAGGTAGGCAATGGATGGATGAAGACAATGAATAATGTAGCCAACACTAGCAAGCCAAGGTATGGTGGAATGATCACCTCTTTTCTCCCTAAGGAGGGTAAAACCAATGAATATGAATAGTGAACTTCTAAGTCTTAGTTGGGACAATATAATATATATAATAAGATCAGCCAGGTCCACATATCTATATGATCGCCAGATCATGACATTAAGTGCTAAGACATGCTATAAGAATAAATATAAAAGCAATATAACCAGAACACCATGATATACCTGCTGAGTCATATACCTGAATGCTCATCATTTGAACCATCATCTATCCTCTGAAACTGCTACTGTAACTCTGGGCACTACTGACTGCTCTGTACCAATGGTATAGTGGCTACATCGGTCATCTCTCTAAGTGTCCTGAGACTTAGTCATGGCATGGGGAATAAAACTGCTGTCCAAATCTGATAGTGATCCAAATAGATGCTCATCTAAGCATCTCAATGTAAGGGAACTAGCTAAATAGTGTACTGGAATCAGAAAAATAATGTATGGTATCCCAGCTACTATATATGTGATAACATCTGGCTCCGGCTGGGACAAGTGCTCTGCTGACATGAGCGCTTGAGAACCTCAGAATCTATGGTCCTCGAACTCTGTTACTTGAATCCGCGATCCAGCACTCTACCATTTTGCTTCCAGTTTCTTATTTTATTTTGCACCTATTTCTGCATTCAAAAACATCAAAATATCTCATGCAGCATGTATGGGAAAAATATAAAATCCAACTGAAATAACATCTATTCTATGACAGGAATATAAATGCATGAAATATAAATGCAGAAAGTAATTTTAAACTACTAACATAACTTGCAAAGTTTGAAATTTATTGTGCAGGAAAAGAAAAAATGACAGGTACTCAGTTAAACTAGGAGCTTACAAAGGGGCTTAGAGAAAGATAATAAAAAAGGTGCCAGACTCAATGGCTGACAAGACTAACTACTGCCCAAGTAGGCTTATTTAGTTCCTACCTACCCTACTCTAACCAGTTAGCACAAATGCTAGGTAAAATCATAAATCCAGTGCAACCATTCATCAAATTGATTAATGATTTTTCTTTGATGTTTTTTAACAGAATAAATCGGGATTAGATTAAATCTTAGTGAAATGAAAATCAATACATTCCTGTTTTGTTCAAAATTTGAGAAAGCATTGGAATGGTGCAAGATGAACACATGCAAAGGGGAAGCTTGATTAATGTAAACATTCTCCATCAAAGAATTGATAGGATCATAAAATTTATGCAAGTTAATCTCAGAGATGGATGAAAGAAAGACATAAGACATGTGATTCGATTCATTTTCACACAGATTAATTTGTTCATTTACTTCTCTTACATATTCAATTTGATTCTCCTTGGGACTGATGATCAAAAAACCAAGTGGGGATAAATTAAAGCTTAAAAGACAGAAAATCAAAGTCAGACCCACTTGATGCTAAAAAATGGAGAAAAGATGGAATTGATCTTTAAACACCTTTCGAGCCACCAAGAATGATTGATATCTTGACAACAAGCATTATGGTTCCAAAGTGACTGAAAAAGGAAATGAAGTGCCTTTTCTCCAAACATGTAATCATGCTTATACTTCCTATTAAAAATTCCCAAGGCAAAAGATTGACTAGAGCACCAACCCAAAGATGATTGAAAGAGTTGGGAAAGGAGGGTGGATTGCAAATATGAAAATTCTCCCACATGGATAAACAAGTTTGACCTTGGATTTTGATAATAGAAAACATTCTTTATTCTAGAAATAATTTCAAGCTTTTGATCAAATTTAATATTTACAACCTGAGGACAAGATTCTAATTCTAAGAAATCGATGAACCTATCTTGACCAAGGATGGAAAAATTTAAAGACTCACTATAAGAGGTGGAACAAAGATTTAGAGCATCTAGTGTGATTTAGTATTTCATCTTCATCTTGAAATTGAACTTCTATTGATTCATCATTAAATTCATATGAAGATAAATGGTCATTTTTATTTAATTTGTCATGGAGAAAATTAACCAGTTCATTTAAAACACCCTGATTATTTGCATAGTGATCATGTGAAGTCACCACTAAAGGACCTTGGTCGATGTCCCCACTTTCTTCTTCTTCAATAAGGTGATAAGGAATCGAATGATCAGTAAAGCTAGAATGGAAAATGAGTTCTTTCGAAGGAAGAACTTCAATGGACTTGTTGACTAAAGGCTCATCCTCAGAAATTTCCTCTGGATCAGGACTAGGGCTACCTAAAAAAAATTTTGAAAAACATATGATTTATATTAGTGATTTGACTTTCAATTAACTCAAAAGTGGAAAACTTATCCTCCAAGGAAATTGGGCAAGAGGGGTCATCTCCGGATATTGACAGTTCACTGGAAGCTTGATTGTTAAATGATTCAACAATAGGATCGGAAAGGGGAAGGTTTTGATCTTGGATTTGACTGGAAAGATACATATCATCGAATTCGCTTCCCCATTTTTCTAAGAAATTATTTTCAAACATGTCATATTCGGAAATGCTATTGGGTTTCAAATTCGAAAGCCAGAGCCCAGCTCTTTCTTTGAAAGCCAGAGCCTATTTTTCTAAGAAATTATTTTCAAACATGTCATATCCGGAAATGCTATTGGGTTTCAAATTCGAAAGCCAGAGCCCAGCTCTTTCTTTGAAAGATGAAGCCAATAGTTTCATACACACATCCTCATGGGTTATGGATAACTCATTAAGAACTTCCCGAAATCTTTCAAGGTGCCTTCTAGCAGAGATTCATAACTTCCATCGAAAGTAGGCAACCTTTTACAGGCTTGATGAGGAATATGATGAGGATACCCAACAATTTTGGAAAAGTCAAAAACTTTCAATCGACCGAAAGTCCTAGGTCGCTCAGCAGTAGCCATGGATGGCAAATTTTATTTTATTTATTTTTTATTTTTTTATATTTTTTATTTTTTATCAAGAACCTAAATACAACATGATGCACCCCATGAGTTCTAGATAATGACAGGATCAATCACCAGTGGAGTCGCTTTATGTGGAGTCGCCAGGTAGACTTTAAACTCTTCTACCAAGATATGTGTCGTTGTATATGCAGGAGAGAGTGAGTAATGACTACTATATTGATCCAAGGTAAGCCTATGCCTTCTCCAACGCCAAAATGTTAGGCAAAAAGAATGGGAGTAGGGTTTTAGGAAATATATGTCGACCAGAGTAAGGCTATCACCTAATGTTATCACCTAAACTGTAGTTACCCCTGTGGATGTATCCATAAATGGATGGCAATAGGGAAGGGCAACTCAAAAGGTGCAACCACAATCACCTCGACCTCCAATAGATGGTTGTCACGCCAATCGAGGCAACCTTCACTTTATGTTATCTAGCCCAGACAACAAAGGGGGAGACCCGATCTACTCCCGACAGGAGAGATCAAACCAAGACACCAAATCAAGTTAAGATTAAGTGAAATAAGGTGTATGGTTTATCCTAGACCTTAGGATGAAGTCACAAGGTAAGTGAGGGGTTCAATGAGTATAGCTTTGGTTCATTGTTGATGTGAGAGTGACTTATGATATTTGAAGTGAGATCCAGGATTAGAGTACTAGTTCAATGTGAGAAAATCCACTGTTTTGGGAACCGTGTCCAATGCAGGGCAGTTTAGGGGTTGAATTGGGGCTAACTAGTACAAGTGACAAGCTTGATCATGATATATGATGACATCAAAGGGTTTAGTCCACTACACAAGGATCAAACCACAAGTTAATCCTATAATCTAGGAAAGTCGAATTGACTTGGAGAGAGATCAGTGCCTTGGGAATTGGATAATGGAGTCAAATGAAATTAACTTGTGGTTGATGACTCCTATTGCATGAGACAAGTGGGAAATTAAAGGTTTGATGGATGAATAGGTCTAGATCTAGAGATTCAAGGTTTGACCTAAGTGGACCACAATCCCTTAAAACAAGGAATGCTATCCCCAAGGCAAGATTTGATGAAGTGACCAACTAGACCTAGGTTTTTGAATTATGCTCATTCCAAAACTACTAAAATCTCATGTACCCACGTCCTAGAAGTGGACCAACTCCAATCTCCAAGGAAGTGTGACTTTGCCCAAGGAGAGTAAAATGTGGAATAAATGGGATCAAGACAAGTTCAATGACATCCAAATTTTAGATCCAAGTAGGTTGATCAAGTGAGAGTGTGGATCTACAATTTCAAGGCAATTTCATGGCTAGATCTTACTAGATCTGAGTTTGAAGATACCAAGTGGTCCAAAATGGAGATTAAATCCCTTAAAATGTGGAATAGGGCCTGTTATCACATATATAGTAGCCGGGCTACCATACATTATTTTTCTCAATTCCAGTACACTATTCAGCCAGTTCCCTTGCATTTGAGATGCCGAGATGAGCATTTATATTGGATCACTATCAGATTGTGGACAGCAGTTATATTCCCCATGCCATGACTGAGTTTCAGGACACTCAGAGAGATGCCCGATATAGCCATTATGCCATTGGTACTTAGCAAACAGTAGTGCCCAGAGTTACAGCAGCAGTCTCAGAGGACAGATGATGGTACAGGTTGATGAGCTTTCAGGTATATGACTCAGCAGGTATATCATGGTATTATGGTTAGATTGCTTTTATACTTATTCTTATAGCATGTCTTAGCACTTAGTGTCATGATCTGGCGATCATATAGATATTTGGACCTGGTTGACCTATTATATATATATTACTGTCCCTACTCAGACTTAGAAGTTCACTATTCATACTCATTGGTACATACCCTCCTTAGGGAGAATAGAGGTGATCATTACACCATACTATGGCTTGCTAGTGTTGGCTTCATCTTTTCATTGTCTTCATCCATCCGTGGCCTACCTTTTAGATTATTACCCTGATTTGCTACTTGACTAGTGACATGGAGGACCTTTCCCCACTGTAGCCTCTGTATTGGATGAGCTTCCCTGTTTATTGTGTCTCGGCTCTGAGTTGGTGACAAAACTTACCTATGGTGAGTTGGAGTTCCTTGAGAATTCCCCCTAGTCACTAAAGTTGTGTTGGCTAAACCTGAAACTTTTAGTGCTGCCATCAATACAAAATCTGGAAAAATCAAATGCTATATCTTGTATATGAAAGAAATGCCAAATGAAAATGGCCATGAAAAATAAAATGTTATATCTTTTGGAAAAATAAATACCTAGGTAAACAAGTGGTCCATGACACACCTAGAAGTGCTCAGGTAAACAAGTGCCTTAAAAACACACCTGCAGCAGAAAGCCTAAAAATAAATGAAAATCTATGCAATGTGTTTGTAAACACACATAGATCAAGGCTATGGAAACCTCAGGCCCAAAAAGCAATGGAACTTAAATGTTATATCTAAACAATTGCTGGCCTTGTTTGTATTATGGATTGTGCGCATCTGTGAAGGTGAATAAACCCTCTTTAAACAACTCATCCATTTGTGAGACACCGCCATTCCCTGTGTTATTGCTCATTCAGTATATACTATGGTCTGTATTCCCTTTCCCTTGCCAAAGTGTCACAAAGTCAAGTTAGTCAAGTCATCCCTTAGCCTAGCCATTTATTTCAGCCTTCACCCTTCACTAGCAAATTGATCACAACTATGAAGTGAGTATGGTTCTGAAAGTCTAGTCTGAGTAATAATAATAATTAACGACACTATATATTTGGATTTAGATCGCCAGTCATGATTACTCTGTGTTATAGAAGCTATTTGAATAAATTGTAAAGCATGTATTAACCTTGACACCTTGCAGCAGCTATGGATGATAGTCTGAGTTGTATTTGGTCTTGGTTAGACCTAGTTTGACCATGGAGGACCATGGGACATGAGATGTTGGACCTTATGATGATATGGATAGATGATATATAGTCCATGTACACATACAGGATGATTCTATGCAGCAGCTACAGGGTTATGATGATGATTCTTGGGATACAGCAATGTTTGGTCATTTACAGATCATTATTATTGGCCTTGTTCCGGTACATTGGATATTTATTTTGATCATGCAGAGATTCATATGGTGTATGAGTACACATCTTGGATGGATTTGGACCTTCTGAGTCCAATGGGACAGTTTGTTTTCAGTTCCGGGCACTTACAGTGATGATTTAGCCTCAGTAGGCTGTCCTAGTGCAGTTTTAGTCTGTTGGAGGCCCTGTCGGAGCAGAGATGACTTTTATCCGGTTGACCTAGGGCGCTGATGATGGAGGGGGTGGTCCAGCCACTTGTTTTTACCATATTACCCCCCTCCCGGACACATTGGTGCCCTCACCTTGACAGCGCCATCACTCCAGGTGGCTGTTTGGGAAGTTTCACGCTTCCCGAGGCATTTCAGGATTGGTAGAAATGGCTATTGAGGAAATCGATTTGGGCTACTGAGGCAAAGTTATGGCATGGGATGATCAGTGATGATAGATCGGGACCTTCCACACCTCCTCCTGCAGTTTCAGCTTCATCGGGGCCCGCATCCATCACTTATGGCACTTTCTGTGGATTTTTGGGGTCTTTTGAGGACCACGACTTCACCTTGGAGGCACGATTTGGTACTTTCATGATTATTTATTGGTTATTGTGCCATGGGGATTGACCAAGGAGGGATAAAATTACCCCTTGGACCCACCATGAGCCTCTTATGATATTTTGTCATCATGATTTGGTGGGATTCCCCTCTCCTAGGGCGACTTTGTCCACTTATGTTATATTTTATGTGTGATCCATGTATTATATTGTTGAGCTCATCTCAACCATTGATTAGACATTTGTATCTTTTAATCTTAGCCACTCATTCAAAAAGTGGTTAGGGTTTTGGTGCCTCTCCTTCCTATTTAAAGGAGAGAGCCTCTCATTGTAAAGGGACTTTTGGCTCTGGATTATTGGAATAGAAAATTATTATTGCATCTATCTCCAATGTTGTGGTGAATGTTTTTGGTGTTCGTTCGTTGGTTCTTCCTTTGCACTGAGTTATTGGAGATCTTGTTTGCCATATCTATTGTACCACGATTTTGCATCTACAGGTGGAGGCCGATTTGCTTGGAGGAGGAGGTATTGGTAGGGGAAGACTCTCCCTACTTCTTCTTTGGAGCTCTTCGTTGGTAACAGGGAGTATTACTGTCCAAGGACCTTCAATTTCATGTTACTATTTGCATTTCTCTTGTATTTCTTCCATGCTTGATCTTACTGATTGAATTTTATTCCTTGGTTTGACAGGTAGAGGAAGGCGCACTTGTGGACTAGGGCATCAAATTGGCAAGCAAATCAACAATCTCTCATTTGATCTCTGCGGGAATCTTCCTCAACATCAAGGCATCTCAACCACATCATTCAGGTATGATCTCAAGGTAAGTTCTATCTCCATAGTCTATCCAATTGTCAAAAACACTTAAAACCCTAATTAATCAAAACCCCAATTTTGCATTTTCTTAGATCTACTGAGATCTAGTGGGTTGTTGGGCATGATATTGAAAACCCACCTCTATAGCATTCACGGCATCCCGGATCTATAGTTTGGTGAGGATTGGCTTCCATTTGACCCCTCCCCCAAGCCAACCTAGCTTCTCCCAAGGAAGGCGCACTTCACCATTTGAGCAGGTTGACCTAGATCTAAGCGATGGGTGTTTGAGTTTCCACTTGATTTGACATCTACACATCAAATAACATACACCCAGGTTGTTCCTTTCTTGAAATTCACCTTGTGGGCCCCATTCCACATTTTAAGGGATTTAATCCCCATTTTGGACCACTTGGAACACTTAAACTCAGATCTACAAAGATCTAACCGGTGGATTGCCACGAAATTATAGATCCATACCCCTACTTGACTGATCTACCTGGATCTAAAGTTTGGATGCCATCCGACATGATTTGACCCACCTAACCCTGATTGAAGCCTCCTTAGGGAAAGTCACACCACCTTGGAGAAGTGAGTTCACTCACTTCGAGGAACTGGGTACTTGAGATTTTTGGAGATCTAAAACCGGAATAATTCAAAACCTAGGTCTAGACTGTCACTTTGTCAAATCTTGCCTTGGGGACTGCATTCCTTATTTTAAGGGATTGTGGTCCACTTGGGTCAAACCTAGATCTAGGCACATTTAACCATCAAGACCAATACTGTCCACTTATCTCATGTTGTAGGAGTCCTAAACCATAAGTCAACCCTACTTTGACTCCACTTCCCAATTCCCAAGGCACTGGTTTATCTCCAAGACAACCCAACTCTCCTAGATTGTTGGATTGACTTGTGGTTTGACTTTTGCATGGTGAACTATACCTTTGAAGACATCATGAACTATGGTCAATCTTGTCTCATGTACTAGTTAGCCCCAATACAACCTTTAACTATCCTGCATTGGACACGGTACCCAAGGCAGTGAATCTTTTGACATTGACCTAGTACACTAGCCCTAGATCTCACTTTAAACATTGCAAGTCACTTTCACTTCAACTATGAACCAAAGCTATACGTATTAAACCCCTCACTTGGCTTGTGACTTCATCCTTAGGTCTAGGATAAACCATACACCTAACTTCAACTAGAAATACCCTGATTTGGTGTCTTGGTTTTGATCTCTCCTGTCGGGAGTAGATCGGGTCTCCCCCTTTGTTGTCTGGGCTAGATAACATAAAGCGAAGGTTGCCTCGACTGGCGTGACAACCATACATATTGGAGGTCGAGGTGATCGTGGTTGCACCTTTCAAGTTGCCCTTCCCTATTGCCATCCATGACTGGATCCTTCCATAGGGGTAACTACAGTTTAGGTGATAACATTTTGGCGCCGTTGCCGAGGAAGGCATAGGCTTACCCTGGTTCGATATATTATTTTTGTTAAAGCTCTCCTCCCCTTTCTCTTTGCCTAACATTTTGGCGCCGTTGCCGGGGAGGCAATAGCTTGCCCTAGTCCTTCCCGCATATATAAGCGACACATATCTTGGTAGAAGAGTTAAATCTACCTGGCGACTCCCAATCGTGACTCCGCTGAGGAGCGAGCTCATTTACATCCTTACAACACAAGAAGTAAAGTAAACTTAGATCAAGTTGAAGGAACCCCAGTCACCTATCGTAAAAGAGATCCTAAAGCACAACCATCAAACTTCCTTTGGAAATTGGTTAACGATTCCCCAAACAGAACTTTAGGATCCCCTTTGATCAAGTCGGTTCCTCCCTCATCTCCTAGTTCAAACTTAAACACAAACTTACCAAATCCAATGGCCGGAACAAACCCGGGAAACCAGAATGTTCCTCCACCACAAGTTCCTAGGATTTTTGGAAGAAAGGCAAAACCATCTCCTTTAGACTTTTCCCAAATCCAGGGTGCACCCCATGACATGCCTGAGAAGTATTTTGAAAAGGTTCCCAGATTTGATGGAGTATCCTCTATATCAATTGAAGACCACATTGATAAAGTATGGGAACACATGGAAGCATATGGAGCATCTGAGGAAGATGTGTTCATGAGGGGTCTCCTGGCATCCTTGGAAGGAGATGTTAGGAAGTGGTTTGACAGGTTGCCTGCCTCATCCATTGATGGGTATGATAACTTTGTCAACAAGCTAAACAGTGAGTGGTCCCGAAAGTTAGATGGGAAATTTCTCTTACACCAACTTTTTGACATCAAGAAAAGAGAAAATGAAACAGTCCATGAGTTTAACATAAGATTTGACAAGACTGTAGCTGTTATCCCTGAAGAAATTAGACCAAAAGATCAAGCAGTTGTTATTCACTACTTGAATGCTTTTGAGGGATGGGTTGGTTATCAGCTAAAGGATAAAAACCCAAATGACTTAAAGACCGCTCAATCAAATGCTAAAATGGCTGAACAAAATGTAGCATCCATGGGGAAACAAAACTTTTTCGATCAATTCACCCCATCCACTTCTAGATCTGACCCTAGACTTCGAAAACCAAAGGAACCTGTGAGTGTGCCAAAGGAATCCAAGGACACTTTAGAGGTCATGCAAGAAATGATGAAACAATTAACTGTCCTGACTAAGAATGTGGCAAGTTTGAATGACCCTGAGAGACATAGAAATCCTTATGGCCCTAAACCTTACTGGAATAATAATAGAAGGCCTGATGGGGATAGGGATAGGCGACGACCTGAGTATCCAGAAAACTCTGAAAAGAAGGAAGTCAATTGGTGTGATGAAGAAGAAGAGATACCCTCTGACACCATTGACCATGATGACCAACCAGAAAACATCAACTTTATAAATGACTTATCTTATGATGAAGACTTTGGAAGAATCCTTTTAGAAGAAGAGCCATGGGAGCAAGAAGATGATATTATTGAAAAACCTAGCTCCTCATGTCATACCTTAGAACTTCCAAAACCTAAAGAGCAACCAAAGTATCAAATCTACAAACGAGGAAGTACTTCCCAACCTTCTTTCCTTGATAAACATAAAAAGATTGATGAAGATAAAAAGGAAGAAGAAAATCTTGCCATAGATGATTATGATCTTAAGATTGATATGAAGAAAGAGCTAAGCAAGATAATGTGTAACATCCCTGTCACTGAGTTAATGAAGGTGCCCTCTGTTAGATGCCAAGTAGAGGATTTTTTCAATGTTATTGGCCAAGAGAAAACTCCCGAACCAATCCTAGAGTCATGTCACATCCAAAAGCTTAGTGGAACACAACCTAGTGAAACAGAGAAGGATCCACCAATAAACATCCATTCAGCCATTTATGAAAGAAAGAGCGGTGGTCACTCCCCCTTTTACCTTACCTTACACATTCAAAACATTCTCCTTCATAACTGTATGTTGGATTCTGGAGCAGCAATGAATGTTATGCCTTTACAAGTCATGAAGGAAATGGGACTTGAAGTGACTAGGCCCTATGGAAATGTCTGTGGTATAGATTCCCGACGAGTGCCATCTTATGGTTTGATCAAAAACCTTAGAGCTGATCTTTTCGCATGTTCAGACATTTCTACCATGATGGATGTAGTAGTCATTGATTTGCCCCCAGCATATGGAATGCTTTTATCTAGAAAATGGGCAGCTGGTCTAGGTGGATACCTTATGATGGATTTATCATTTATTTGTGTTCCCAACCCTGATGGAGCTTTGATTCGGGTTAACAGAGAACCTTGTTATAATGAGCATGTTGAGTCTTTTGATGAAGGGTTAAAAAACACATACGGGGATGAATTGTTAAATAATGCCAAAACTAACCTTGTTGAAGATGAGGATGAATTATATGAAGTTGATCGAAATATGTGTATGGTCATGGAAGATTCCGATTCTTTTTGGGAAGACAAGCAAATGATTGAAATAATTAGAAATGATTTTGTTGAGGAAATAGATGAATTAAGAGGACATGAAAATCAACCCCAAGATCACGAACAAAACAATGAAACCATTCAAGAACCTGCTATAGAAAATCACACATTTGAAGGGGTTGAGGATGGCATAAGAAATCTAGGGAGAGATGAGAGTTTGATTGATGATCAAAGCATAGAACAAATTCCCCCAATAGTAAACCTTCATGAACAAACACACAATGAGGAGAACATTGAAAACCCAATACATGAAGATGAGTTTGACGATATTAGGAGGGGAGAAAGAATTCCTTTCACTGTTAGGGAGTGGTTCGCCTTGACCGATCACAATAGAGAGAGAGAAAGACAAGGGCTTGCACCTATTTACCCATGGGAAAACAATCTTGCAAACTCTACTAGGGTTGGAACAAATGAAGAGCCTGAAGCCACTTATTATTCCGATACAGAAGATTCTTTATCGCATTTATCTCTAGAAGACGGTAGCCTTATTCAAGTCCATGATAACTCTCTAGGTTGGGAAGAGGATGCCCTAATAAGTGATGCTCCTGAAGGGGACTATAATTTAAATAGCCTTGCTATTTTTCAAACCCCTTCAGCGCCCCAAAGCCATGCTTTATCTACATATCCGCATATCCCTAGTTTCCTCTTACCATCTGAGTCATCTAGTCAGCATACTCATGATCTTTCTCACATTCCTACTTCCTCCACATTTCATCCTGAGTCATTTTCTCCCAGACTGGAAAACATGGTCATTCCTGTTCCTTCAGGGGAAGGTTCTAGCCATAACACTGTCATATTTAGAGAGCCACCTCCCTTGGAAGAACATAGAGACTTCTTGACTGTAGGTGAGGTTGTTAAAAGAATCGTGTCTCCCCATGGGGAAGAGCCAAATGAGGAAATCCAAGAAACAAGGGAAGTTAGGGAAATCCTTGTTGGCACAGTTGCTATTTCCTTAGATGGTGGTCCACCCAGAATTGATGCAGTTCCTTCTAGAAGAAACTCGAGGATTGTCACACCTCAACCACAAAACCCTGCTGAAATCCATCCCATGCCTATTCGTAACATTGGAGTTATTCCTGAGTCAGTCAATAGAAATAATTTTCATACAGGAAGTCAAGTCATCATTCCCAACCATTTATTGCATATAAGATCGGGACAAGCTGATGACTTATGGGTTGGACCTTTCACAGTAGAGCGATGCATTGATGGCATGTGCTTTCTGACCACTGGTAGTGGACGACGTATTTTATATCCTGTCCATCAAAGGGACCTGAGGGATCACATCCCTGATCCCACATAGTTGGGATCTCTCCGCTTGCATTGCCTGGTAGATTAGGGTAGGTAGGAAACCAAATAAGCCTACTTAGGCAGTAGTTAGTCTTTTCAGCCATTGAGTCTGGCGCCTTCTTAGTCTCTAAGCTCCTTTGTAAGCTCCTAGTTTAACTGAGTACCTGTCACTTTTTCTTTTCCTGCACAATAAATTTCAAATTTTGCAAATTATGTTAGTAGTTTAATTTACTTTCTGCATTTATATTTTATGCATTTATATTTCTGACATAGAGTAGATTTTATTTCAGTTGATTTTATATTTTTCCCACACATGCGGCATGAGGTATTTTGTTTAGATGTTTGTGAATGCAGAAAATAGGTTGCAAGAATAAAAGCTGGAAATGAAATGGTAGAGTGCTGGATCGTGGATTCGAGTAGCAGAGTTCGAGGACCAGAGATTCTGAGGTTCTCAAGCGCTCATTTCAGCAGAGCACTTGTCCCAGCCGGAGCCAGATGTTATCACATATATAGTAGCCGGGCTACCATACATTATTTTTCTCATTCCAGTACACTATTCAGCCAGTTCCCTTGCATTTGAGATGCCGAGATGAGCATTTATATTGGATCACTATCAGATTGTGGACAGCAGTTATATTCCCCATGCCATGACTGAGTTTCAGGACACTCAGAGAGATGCCCGATATAGCCATTATGCCATTGGTACTTAGCAAACAGTAGTGCCCAGAGTTACAGCAGCAGTCTCAGAGGACAGATGATGGTACAGGTTGATGAGCTTTCAGGTATATGACTCAGCAGGTATATCATGGTATTATGGTTAGATTGCTTTTATACTTATTCTTATAGCATGTCTTAGCACTTAGTGTCATGATCTGGCGATCATATAGATATTTGGACCTGGTTGACCTATTATATATATATTACTGTCCCTACTCAGACTTAGAAGTTCACTATTCATACTCATTGGTACATACCCTCCTTAGGGAGAATAGAGGTGATCATTACACCATACTATGGCTTGCTAGTGTTGGCTTCATCTTTTCATTGTCTTCATCCATCCGTGGCCTACCTTTTAGATTATTACCCTGATTTGCTACTTGACTAGTGACATGGAGGACCTTTCTCCACTGTAGCCTCTGTATTGGATGAGCTTCCCTGTTTATTGTGTCTCGGCTCTGAGTTGGTGACAAAACTTACCTATGGTGAGTTGGAGTTCCTTGAGAATTCCCCCTAGTCACTAAAGTTGTGTTGGCTAAACCTGAAACTTTTAGTGCTGCCATCAATACAAAATCTGGAAAAATCAAATGCTATATCTTGTATATGAAAGAAATGCCAAATGAAAATGGCCATGAAAAATAAAATGTTATATCTTTTGGAAAAATAAATACCTAGGTAAACAAGTGGTCCATGACACACCTAGAAGTGCTCAGGTAAACAAGTGCCTTAAAAACACACCTGCAGCAGAAAGCCTAAAAATAAATGAAAATCTATGCAATGTGTTTGTAAACACACATAGATCAAGGCTATGGAAACCTCAGGCCCAAAAAGCAATGGAACTTAAATGTTATATCTAAACAATTGCTGGCCTTGTTTGTATTATGGATTGTGCGCATCTGTGAAGGTGAATAAACCCTCTTTAAACAACTCATCCATTTGTGAGACACCGCCATTCCCTGTGTTATTGCTCATTCAGTATATACTATGGTGTGTATTCCCTTTCCCTTGCCAAAGTGTCACAAAGTCAAGTTAGTCAAGTCATCCCTTAGCCTAGCCATTTATTTCAGCCTTCACCCTTCACTAGCAAATTGATCACAACTATGAAGTGAGTATGGTCCTGAAAGTCTAGTCTGAGTAATAATAATAATTAACGACACTATATATTTGGATTTATATCGCCAGTCATGATTACTCTGTGTTATAGAAGCTATTTGAATAAATTGTAAAGCATGTATTAACCTTGACACCTTGCAGCAGCTATGGATGATAGTCTGAGTTGTATTTGGTCTTGGTTAGACCTAGTTTGACCATGGAGGACCATGGGACATGAGATGTTGGACCTTATGATGATATGGATAGATGATATATAGTCCATGTACACATACAGGATGATTCTATGCAGCAGCTACAGGGTTATGATGATGATTCTTGGGATACAGCAGTGTTTGGTCATTTACAGATCATTATTATTGGCCTTGTTCCGGTACATTGGATATTTATTTTGATCATGCAGAGATTCATATTGTGTATGAGTACACATCTTGGATGGATTTGGACCTTCTGAGTCCAATGGGCAGTTTGTTTTCAGTTCCGGGCACTTACAGTGATGATTTAGCCTCAGTAGGCTGTCCTAGTGCAGTTTTGGTCTGTTGGAGGCCCTGTCGGAGCAGAGATGACTTTTATCCGGTTGACCTAGGGCGCTGATGATGGAGGGGGTGGTCCAGCCACTTGTTTTTACCATATTACCCCCCTCCCGGACACATTGGTGCCCTCACCTTGACAGCGCCATCACTCCAGGTGGCTGTTTGGGAAGTTTCACGCTTCCCGAGGCATTTCAGGATTGGTAGAAATGGCTATTGAGGAAATCGATTTGGGCTACTGAGGCAAAGTTATGGCATGGGATGATCAGTGATGATAGATCGGGACCTTCCACACCTCCTCCTGCAGTTTCAGCTTCATCGGGGCCCGCATCCATCACTTATGGCACTTTCTGTGGATTTTTGGGGTCTTTTGAGGACCACGACTTCACCTTGGAGGCACGATTTGGTACTTTCATGATTATTTATTGGTTATTGTGCCATGGGGATTGACCAAGGAGGGGTAAAATTACCCCTTGGACCCACCATGAGCCTCTTATGATATTTTGTCATCATGATTTGGTGGGATTCCCCTCTCCTAGGGCGACTTTGTCCACTTATGTTATATTTTATGTGTGATCCATGTATTATATTGTTGAGCTCATCTCAACCATTGATTAGACATTTGTATCTTTTAATCTTAGCCACTCATTCAAAAAGTGGTTAGGGTTTTGGTGCCTCTCCTTCCTATTTAAAGGAGAGAGCCTCTCATTGTAAAGGGACTTTTGGCTCTGGATTATTGGAATAGAAAATTATTATTGCATCTATATCCAATGTTGTGGTGAATGTTTTTGGTGTTCGTTCGTTGGTTCTTCCTTTGCACTGAGTTATTGGAGATCTTGTTTGCCATATCTATTGTACCACGATTTTGCATCTACAGGTGGAGGCCGATTTGCTTGGAGGAGGAGGTATTGGTAGGGGAAGACTCTCCCTACTTCTTCTTTGGAGCTCTTCGTTGGTAACAGGGAGTATTACTGTCCCAGGACCTTCTATTTCATGTTACTATTTGCATTTCTCTTGTATTTCTTCCATGCTTGATCTTACTGATTGAATTTTATTCCTTGGTTTGACAGGTAGAGGAAGGCGCACTTGTGGACTAGGGCATCAAATTGGCAAGCAAATCAACAATCTCTCATTTGATCTCTGCGGGAATCTTCCTCAACATCAAGGCATCTCAACCACATCATTCAGGTATGATCTCAAGGTAAGTTCTATCTCCATAGTCTATCCAATTGTCAAAAACACTTAAAACCCTAATTAATCAAAACCCCAATTTTGCATTTTCTTAGATCTACTGAGATCTAGTGGGTTGTTGGGCATGATATTGAAAACCCACCTCTATAGCATTCACGGCATCCCGGATCTATAGTTTGGTGAGGATTGGCTTCCATTTGACCCCTCCCCCAAGCCAACCTAGCTTCTCCCAAGGAAGGCGCACTTCACCATTTGAGCAGGTTGACCTAGATCTAAGCGATGGGTGTTTGAGTTTCCACTTGATTTGACATCTACACATCAAATAACATACACCCAGGTTGTTCCTTTCTTGAAATTCACCTTGTGGGCCCCATTCCACATTTTAAGGGATTTAATCCCCATTTTGGACCACTTGGAACACTTAAACTCAGATCTACAAAGATCTAACCGGTGGATTGCCACGAAATTATAGATCCATACCCCTACTTGACTGATCTACCTGGATCTAAAGTTTGGATGCCATCCGACATGATTTGACCCACCTAACCCTGATTGAAGCCTCCTTAGGGAAAGTCACACCACCTTGGAGAAGTGAGTTCACTCACTTCGAGGAACTGGGTACTTGAGATTTTTGGAGATCTAAAACCGGAATAATTCAAAACCTAGGTCTAGACTGTCACTTTGTCAAATCTTGCCTTGGGGACTGCATTCCTTATTTTAAGGGATTGTGGTCCACTTGGGTCAAACCTAGATCTAGGCACATTTAACCATCAAGACCAATACTGTCCACTTATCTCATGTTGTAGGAGTCCTAAACCATAAGTCAACCCTACTTTGACTCCACTTCCCAATTCCCAAGGCACTGGTTTATCTCCAAGACAACCCAACTCTCCTAGATTGTTGGATTGACTTGTGGTTTGACTTTTGCATGGTGAACTATACCTTTGAAGACATCATGAACTATGGTCAATCTTGTCTCATGTACTAGTTAGCCCCAATACAACCTTTAACTATCCTGCATTGGACACGGTACCCAAGGCAGTGAATCTTTTGACATTGACCTAGTACACTAGCCCTAGATCTCACTTTAAACATTGCAAGTCACTTTCACTTCAACTATGAACCAAAGCTATACGTATTAAACCCCTCACTTGGCTTGTGACTTCATCCTTAGGTCTAGGATAAACCATACACCTAACTTCAACTAGAAATACCCTGATTTGGTGTCTTGGTTTTGATCTCTCCTGTCGGGAGTAGATCGGGTCTCCCCCTTTGTTGTCTGGGCTAGATAACATAAAGCGAAGGTTGCCTCGACTGGCGTGACAACCATACATATTGGAGGTCGAGGTGATCGTGGTTGCACCTTTCAAGTTGCCCTTCCCTATTGCCATCCATGACTGGATCCTTCCATAGGGGTAACTACAGTTTAGGTGATAACAGGGCCCACAAGGTAGAATTTGCCAAAGTAAGAGTCTAGGGGTAGGTTTTAGGATGTGTAGATCATGAGTCAATTAAAATCTCAACTACCCATCAACTAGATCTAGGTCAACTCAACTCTCCAAGAAGTGCGCCCTCACTTGGGGAAGCCAAGTTGGCTTGGGAAGGGGATTGAATGAAGGCCAATCCTCACCAAACTATAGATCCGGGATGACGTGGATACTATAGAGGTGGGTTTTCAATGTTATACCCAACAAGCCACTAGATCTCAGTAGATCTAAGAAAATGTAACAATGGGGGTTTTGATTAATTAGGGTTTGAAATATTTAAGACAAGTGGATAGACCATGGAGATAGAAATTACCTTGAGATCATACCTGAGTGATGAAGAGAGATGCCTTGATGTTGAGGAAGATTCCCTCAGAGATCAAATGAGAGATGGTTGATTTTGCTTGCCAAATTGATGCCCTAGCCCACAAGTGCGACCTCCTCTACCTATCAAACCAAGGAATAGCGATTCATTCTGTAAGACCAAATATGGAGGAAATACAAGCGAAATGCAATAGTAACATGAAATAGAAGGTCCTGGGACAGTAATACTCCCTGCTACCAATGAAGAGATCCAAAGAAGAAGTAGGGAGAGTCTTCCCCTACCAATACTTCCTCCTCAAAGCAAATCGGCCTCCACCTGTAGATGCAAAAATGTGGTAGAAAAGATATGGCAAAACAAGATCTCCGATAACTCAGTGCAAAGGAAGAACCAACGAACAAACACCAAAAACATTCACCACAACAATGGAGATAGATGCAATAATAATTTTCTATTCCAATAATCCAGAGCCACAAGTCTCCTTTACAATGAGAGGCTCCCTCCTTTAAATAGATAGGAGAGGCACCAAAATCCTAACCACTTTTTGAATGAGTGGCTAAGATTAAAAAATACAAATGTCTAATCAATGGTTGAGATGAGCTCAATAATAAAATACATGGATCACTAATAAAATATAACATAAGTGGACAAAATCGCCCTAGGAGAGGGGAATCCCACCATATCATGATGATAAAATATAATAAGAAGCTTATGGTGGGTCCAAGGGGTAATTTTAGCCACCCTTGGTCAATCCCCATAGCACAATAATAATAAATTAGTCATCAATATACCAAATCGTGCCTCTATGGACAAATCGTGGGCCTTAAGAGGCCTCAGAAATCATTAGAAAGTGCCATAAGTGATGGATGTGGGCCTCGATGAAGCTGAAACTGCTGGAGGAGGTGTGGAAGACATCAACCCATCATCACTGATCATCCCATGCCAAGACATTGCCTCAGTAGCCCAAATCGAATTCCTCAATAGCCATTTCTACCAATCCTGAAATGCATCGGGAAGCGTGAAACTGGCCCAAATTGCCTCTTGGAGTGCCTGCACTGTCAAGGTGAGGGCACCAGTGTGTTCGGGAGGGGGGTAATATGGTAAAAACAAGTGGCTGGACCACCCCCTCCAAGCACAGCGCCCTAGGTCAACCAAATAAAAATCCTCTCTGCTCTGACAGGGTCTCCGACAGACCAAAACTGCACTGGGTTAGCCTACTGAGGTTCAATTATCATTGTATTTGCCCGGAACTGAAAACAGACTGTCTCATTGGACTCAGAAGGTCGAATTCCATGCAAGATGTGTACTCATACACCGTATGAGTCTCCGCATGATCATATAATATATCCAATATACCGGAACAGGTGAAATAATAATAATCTGTAAATGATCAATAAATGCTGAAAACCGTGAATCATCATCATAAACCTGTATCTGATGCATGGAATCATCATGTACATGTACATAGACCATATATCATCTAACTGTATCATCACAAGGTCCAACCATCTCATGTCCTATGGTTGACCTTGGTCAAACTATGTTTGACCAAGTCAACATGACCAAATATAACTCAGACTATCATCAGAAGCTGCTGCAAAGTGTCAAAGGTTAATGCATGCTCTACATCTTATTCAAATAACAATCATAACACAAAGTAAACATTTCTGGCGATCTAAATCCAAATATATAATGTCATTAATTATTATTATTACTCAGACTATACTTTCAGGACCATACTCACTTCATAGCTGTGATCAATTTGCTAGTGAAGGGTAAAGGCTAAAATAACTGGCTAGGCTAAGGGATGACTTGACTGACTTAACATTGTGACACTTTGGAACAAGGAAAGGGAACACACACCATAGTATATATTGAATGAGCAACAACACAGGGAATGGCGGTGTCTCACAAATGGATGAGTTGTTCAAAGAGGGTTTATTCACCTTTAACAGATGCGCACAATCCACAATACAAATGAGGCCAGCAATTATTTAGATATAGCATTTAAGTTCCATTGCTTTTGGTCCTGAAGTTTCCATAGTTTTGATCTATGTGTGTTTATAAACACATTGCATAGATTTACATTTATTTGAGGCTTTCTGCTGCAGGTGTGTTTTTAAGGCACTTGTTTACCTGAGCACTTCTAGGTGTGTCACAGACAACTTGTTTACCTAGGTATTTATTTCATAAAAGATATAACATTTATTTTCATGGCCACTTTCATTTGGCATGCCTTTCATTCATATGTGTTTAGAAACACATTGCATGAATGGGATTTTCATACAAGATATAGCATTTCATTTTTCCAGATTTTGTATTCATGGCAGCACTAAAAGTTCTAGGTTTAGCCAACACATCTTTAGTGACTAGGGGGAATTCACAAGGAACTCCAACTCACCATAGGTAAGTTTTGTCACTAACTCAGAGCCGAGACACAATAAATAGGGAAGCTCATCCAATATAGAGGCTACAGTGGGGAAAAGGTTCTCCATGTCACTAGTTAAGTAGTAAGTCAGGGTGTTAAACTAAAAGGTAGGCAATGGATGGATAAAGACAATGAATAATGTAGCCAACACTAGCAAGCCAAGGTATGGTGGAATGATCACCTCTATTCTCCCTAAGGAGGGTAAAACCAATGAATATGAATAGTGAACTTCTAAGTCTGAGTATGGACAATATAATATATATAATAAGATCAGCCAGGTCCACATATCTATATGATCGCCAGATCATGACACTAAGTGGTAAGAAATGCTATAAGAATAAATATAAAAGCAATATAACCACAACACCATGATATACCTGCTGAGTCATATACCTGAATGCTCATTATCTGAACCATCATCTGTCCTCTGAAACTGCTACTGTAACTCTGAGCACTACTGACTGCTCTGTACCAATGGTATAGTGGCTACATCGGTCATCTCTCTGAGTGTCCTGAGACTCAGTCATGGCATGGGGAATAAAACTGCTGTCCAAATCTGATAGTGATCCAAATAGATGCTCATCTCAGCATCTCAATGTAAGGGAATTGGCTGAATAGTGTACTGGAATCAGAAAAATAATGTATGGTAGCTCGGCTACTATATATGTGATAACAGGACCTTATGCTCTGATACCAAATGTTATGGACCAATTTCCCTAGATAGCATATAAAACAAAAAGAAAAGTAGTTCCATGCCTTGAGACTGATAAAGAGTCAATGAGTAATAAGCCTCTTTGAGTGGGAAAAGTCATTTTACAATATATCCAATGAACAAGACAAGATGATATGATGATACGAATGAATATCGTTTATTATAAATAGGAGATGAAGTGATCATGATGTAACCTACCACGAAGCCAACTTAACCATAACTAATATACTAATAATGAATGATGGTTAGGGCCTTAACACTTTTTGTTGTAGTAAAAGATTGTATGTTTGCACATGTTAATGGCTTCTTTAATCCTATGACATTGCTATTGAAGAGGTGACATGTTGCTTGGTTATCTACTCTTTGGAAGGCCATCTTACTTGGTCCTTTTACTTTATAGTCTCATGTCATGGTTTTCCTTCACTATTTGAGTTAAATATTATTTACTAGCTTTAATCGCATTGTTTTTTATGGTGTATCTGCTATTAGGGCCCTCAGTCACTTTCATATAACCTCAACATCTATTTGGACTAGTCACGGCACATCGATGTATGGCTTCTCTATGTCTTCTATATATCATTCTAAACCCTCTTTGTTTGCATACCTTGACTCCATTACTCCTTTAAATTAACACTAGTCTTCATCCATCCATCCATCTATTTCTAAAGGTTATCATACACCTTCTAGGAAAGCCCCCCTCGTGTCAGAGGAAAGCTGGCCTAAACTGAGAGAGGGCATTGTTGTGGTGACAATGGACTACCCATCTTAGTTCCTCTAAAATTCCACTCGTGCTTTAGGGCTTTGCTGCTTGAAGTGAGATTTCGGGAGGTAACAATACCAATCCTCATGTATCATATGTTGCAACACATAACATGACAATTTAAAATATTTCTTGTACACAACCTATTACCTTCATATCTCATGTGAATAAATAAATACAAATTTGTAATTATATTAATCAATTCAAAATTAAACATATAGTATTGCAAATTTAGTTGATTTCTTGTTGCCAATACATTTTATTGCATGCCAATTACTATGTGGTTTTGTTTCTAACGATCTTCATATTTTGAGATTTCATATATGTAGGTTACGTGTGATATTGCAAAGTCAATGTTATACATGGCATTACGTTATGTATTTTAGTTGATTTCTTGTAGCCAATACACTTTATTGCATGCCAACTAATGATCTTCATATTTTGAGCTTTCATATATGTATGCAGGTTAGGGGTGATATTGCAAGGTCAGTGTTATACATGGCAATACGTTATGGATTTAACCAACCTCCAGGAAGCCATAATCTCCACGTGTCAAACTCACCAAGGATGGGTAAGCCTTTTGTGCATGTGAAACTTTGCAAGCAAATATGTAATTCTTTTGTAAGTGATTAATATTTAGTCTTTTACATTTTATTGCATGTTCTAAAATATGCTAATTTTCGAAGCTACAATAGTTGAAAGAAAGTGCATGCACCAAAAAGGTGTTTCCACCAACTTGTTTCATTCTTTTGCAATATCACATATATTTATCGTATGAAATTGTGATAAAATTAGATTTTGAAACAAAAATTAGATCTTCACCTTTTTATGACCTTAATCTGAACTAAATTTATAAAAACAAATTTTCGCACATGAGGAGAACCAAAAGTAACTTAGTTTTAGAAAAATTGTTAAAAATAGACAAAAATTATTTTAAGTGCTCATTATTTATAGAGCCTTATCCTATCTACTCAATTCATGCAAATTGTGTGCATGTTTACTATTAAGATTGCATGCATGAGATCTTCTCAACTAATATCCTGAATTTTATCCTTAGCTAAAGATGTTAAAAATGTCAATGCCACATTGCTAGCATAGAAATGAGCATTGATTCTTGTTATCCACTAAAAATGCACTTAGTGGATTCCGAGTGAATTGACGAAGACTTGAACAATCCAATTGTTCATCATCAGTGTTCCGAGATCCATCAGGCCAAATTTTGGCCATTTTTGAAATAATTGCATATTCATACCCCTTGGGGATGTTGTAAAAATATGCTAGTATGACAGTTTTTTGTAAAGAGTTTGGCTTCCTAGGACTTAGACATCAATCCGATCATTCCATGGTGTTTTTTCCGTTGTCAATTATGCAATGTTGAATAAACGATGTAGAATCGACGAGTTTTTCACCCGCTCTCCAAAGCTGGAATGGTTGTCTTGGTGGTTAGGCCTTAGGAGGTTATTAAAGCTCAAGTGTCAATGTTTATGAGTATGCTAGACATCAAATTGAGTCATTATGAACATGCACTAGGTCCCCTAGGAGTTTTGGTCAATTATGATAAAATATTTTTTATTTTATTTATTTATTTTTATTTTACTTTTTATTTATTTTATTTTTTTTCTTCTGTAAAATGGGCTTTTTTAAATGTTTTAATTAAAAAATCCAAAAATATGATAAAAGTGTAGTTAGAAGGTGAAATTTTCCACGGGGTTGCTCGTTTTCTAACCTAGAGCACCCGTTAAACCCCTAAACCCACTTTTCCTAAGTTCTAAGTGAATATTATTCACTTAAATAAAAATTCTCTCGAAATTAATAAAAGATAATTATTTAATTCAAAAGATAAAGATTTGGAGAAAATCAAATTCCCTAAATTGAAGGAAATCTATCCAACTGAAGGCCCAGTTGAGTTGCAATCAACATTGGAGTGCAAATCAATCATGATTGGGGTGATTGGGAATCATATCAAGCAACAGAGAGTGTATCTCCTTCAAGAATTGCGCCCTCCTTCATGTGGGCAACTTCTTGAGATGGCATTCATTGATTGGATGGTTGAGTTTCCAAAGTAGAGAGGGGCGCCCCTCTTATGAGGTTTCTGCCACCTCTTCCATTCACATGAATCATGGCACAAGTTAAGGCTCAATCTACTCCTCCATTCATGGGATGTGCCTCCTCAAGCTCCCTCTCAACCTAATGTGCCCCCCTCTTCTCCATTTCCTATTTAAGCAAGGGCTTTGTCTCTCTTTTTCTCATGGTCAGAGAGGACTAGAAGGCTGATGAGTCTTGTAATGTATTTTGTAACATCCATTGGAATAATAAAGGCTTTGGAGGCAAATCTGTCAATGTTTTATGAGGTAACTTTAGTGTAGCTGTTATCACATATATAGTAGTCGGGCTACCATACATTTTTTGTCAGATTCCAATACACTATTTAGCCAGTTCCATTACATTGAGATGCTGAGATGAGCATCTACTATGGATCACTATTAGATTTTGGACAACAGATATATTCCCCATGCCATGACTGAGTTTTAGGACACTCAGAGAGATGACCGATGTAGCTATTTAGCCATTTATACAGAGCAGTCAGTAGTGCCTAGAGTTACAGTAGTAGTTTCAGAGGACAGATGATGGTTCAGATGGTGAGCATTCAGGTATATGACTCAGCAGGTATATTATGGTGTTGAGGTTATATTGCTTTTATTTCCATTCTCGTAGCATGTCTTAGCAGCTAGTATCATGATCTGGCGATCATATAGATATGTGGACCTGGTTGTACTATATATATATCATATTTGTCCCTACTCAGACTTAGAAGTTCTTGGCCTATACTCATTGGTTTTACCCTCCCTAGGGAGAATAGAAGTGATCATTCCCGCCATACTTTGGCTTGCTAGTGTTGGTTTCATTATTCACTGTCTTCATCCATCCATGACTTACCCAGTTAGTTCACTACCTTGACTTACTACTTGACTAGTGGCATGGAGGACCTTCCCCCACTGTAGCCTCTATATTAGATAAGCTTCCTTGTTTATTGTGTCTCGGCTCTGAGTTGGTGACAAAACTTACCTATGGTGAATTGGATTTCCTTGAGAAGTCCCCCTAGTCACTAAAGATGTTGGCTAAACCTGAAACTTTTAGTGCTGCCATGAATACAAAGTATGGAAATCAAATGTTATATCTTGTATCAAAAGTAAGCCAAATGAAAATGGCTATGAAATATCAAATGCTATATCTATTGTGAAATATAAATACCTAGGTAAACAAGCTGTTTGTGACACACCTAGAACTGCTCAGGTAAACAAGTGCCTTAAAAACACACTTGCAGTAAGAAGCCTAAATTAAATGTAAATTTATGCAATGTGTTTATAAACACACATAGATCAAATGCTATGGAAACTCTAGGCCCAAAAAGCAATGGAACTTAAACTCTATATAAAAAAGATTGTTGGCCTTATTTGTATTATGGATTGTGCGCATCTGTGTAAGGTGAATAAACACTCTTTGAACAACTTATCCATTTGTGAGACACCATCATTCCCTGTGTTGTTGCTTGTCCACTATATGCTATGGTGTGTATTCCCTTTTCCATTTCCAAAGTGTCACAGTGTTAAGTCAATAAGTCATCCTTTGACCTAGCCAATTGTTTCTTAGCCTTCACCCTTCACTAGCAAATTGATCACAACTATGAAGTGAGTATGACCTTGAAAGTCTTATCTGAGTAATAAATAATAATTAATGACCTATTATATTTGGATTTAGATCGCCAATAATGATTACTTTTTGTTATAATTGCTATTTGAATGGATTGTAAAGCATGTTTTAACCTTTGACACGTTACAGCTGCTTGATGACAGTTTGAGTCATGTTTTGGTCATGTTGACTTGGTCAAACCTCAGTTTGACCAAAAGTCAACCACTGGACATGAGGTGGCAGACCTCAGATGTTACAAATAGATGATATATGGTTTGGTACAGGTCACCATGGTGGGCTTATGCAATGGTTTCAGGCTTATGATGATGATTTGTGCTTTTCAGCACTTTTACAGATTATTATTATTTGGTCTGCCGGATATGATGAGTATTTAGTTTGGACCATGTAGAGGTTTATATGGTGTATGAATACACATCTTAGATGGATTTGGACCTTCTGAGTCCAATGAGACAGTCTGTTTTCAGTTCCGGGCAGTTACAATGATGATTGAGCCTCAGTTGGCTATCCTAGTGCAGTTTTGGTTTGTCGGAGGCCCTGTCAGAGCAGTGATGAGATTTACTTGGTTCACCTAGGGCGTTGTGCATGGAGGGGGTGGTCCAGCCACTTGTTATTACCATATTACCCCCCTCCTAGACTCATTGGTGAGCTCACCTTGACAGCGCTGGCACTTCGGGAGGCAGTTTGGGCAGTTTCACATTTCCCAAGGCAGTCCAGAAATGGTAAAAATGGCTACAGAGGAATTCGATTTGGGCTATTGAGGCAAGGTTATGGCATGGGATCATCAGTGATGATGAGTGGGATGTCTTCCACACTTCTAGCAGTTTCAGCTTCATCGGGACCCACATCCATCACTTATGGCACTTTTTGATGATTTCTGGAGCCTCCTAAGGCTCACGACTTTTCCAGAGAGGCACGATTTGGTGTCTAGATCATTTATTCTTGGATATTGTGCCATGGGGATTGACCAAGGGTGTTAGAAATTATCCCTTGGACCCACCATGAGCTATATTTTTTTGTTTTGTCATCATGATTTTTGGTGGGATCCCCTCTCCTAGGGCATTTTGTCCACTTATTGTTATATCTTATTAGTGATCCATGTATTTTATTGTTGAGCTCATCTCAACCATTGATTAGATCTTTTGATCTTTTAATCTTAGCCACTCATTCAAAAGTGGTTAGATTGTGGCCTCTCTCCATTCTATTTAAAGGAGAGAGCTTCTCATTGTAAAGGGGTCTTTGGCTCTTGGAATCTTGATATAGAAAAACTTTCTTGTGGAAATTCTTGTGGTCTCCTTTGCATCTGGTGTTCTTAGATGGTGATTGGAAAGTCTATTTCATCCTAGCATTTGGGTATTTGTGGTAAGATCTATCTTTTTTGGAAACTTTTGTCTTGTCTACAGGAGGGCGACTTCACTTGGGCGTGTTTGCAAGGCTTCTTCAACTCACTCCACTTGGCATTCGCTTGTATCAGGGGGTTATCATTAGTATCATTTTGATCTATGCTATCTTTCTGTTATTTCTCTTGTGGCATAAATCTTATCTCTTGTTCGTAGTAAATCTGATATTGTTGACGTTTATTGTGTAGGAAAGAGGGCGCATTGGCTTCCTTGGGCAATTTGACTTCATAGAAAACTACCTCAAATCGCTCCAAATTGATCGGGTTTGCATAGATCATCATCATCAAGGCATCTACAAGGTTATCTAGGTAAGATCCACAGATTTGTTCTTCTTGTCTTGGCTCTAATCCATTGACATAGCTACTTCATTGATAAAACCCTCAATTTACAAACCCTCATTTTACATTTTCTCAGATCTAGTAAGATCCACTTGGTGTTTGGATATACAATTTAAAACCCACCTCTACAGTATCCATGACAATTTGGATCTGTAGTTTGGTGTGGTTTGGCCTTCATTCGACCCCTTTTCTGGGCAAAACAGTCTCTCCAAGGGAGGTTGCACTTCTTAGGAGGGGCTAGTTTGCAAGGATCTAGCACCTGGGTAGGTGAGATCCCACTTGATCCTTGATCTCCATAATTGATAACCTACCCCTAGTCTGTCACTTCAGTGATTTTGACCTTGTGGGCCCCATTCCTCAATTTGAGGGTTGAGCCCCACTTGGGTTACTTTGTGGCACATTTCAATCTCAGATCTACTAAGATCTAGCCATTGGATGATCCTAATCTTTTAGATCCACCTACCTCAACACCTCAACATCCTAGATCTACAATTTGGTGGACATCCGACACCATTTGGCCCATTTCCCAAGGCACTAATCTTCCCCAAGTCGATTCGACTTTCCTAGATTGTTGAGTTATCTTGTGGCTTGATCTTTGTCTTGTTGCTTGAAACACCTTGAAACTGTCATATCCTTTCATCAAGCATAGCTAGAAAGCCTAACTATCAGATCTCTGATTTGGGACATGTTATCACACTATAGTAGCAGGGCTACTATTCTTGTACAGCAGATATCTGCACATTCCAGAGCTTCATTTATTCCAGAGCATGGCTACATATATTGGATCACTCATGATCAGAGCAGTACATTATTCGGATATTGTATGACCTTGTGTCAAGGCTGAGCCTTGAGAGTTCAGATTTGATGACTGATGTGACCACTTATCCCATTACAGTTTCAGTTCAGTGCCTAGAGATGTATTTCAGCAGTGTTTCAGATGATGCATGATGATTGCTATTATGATGATATTGTATGATCTATGGATATTGTTCTCACTGACTGTGGATTATTAGCTTGTTGATTTAATCATGATTATAGCATGTGCTTGGTATAATTCCTGATGTGGCAAACTATTTAAAATGAACTGTAAATCTTAAAATGGACAATTGCTTGCACTTTTAGGTCATCTAACAAAACTTACTGGTATTTCACCTTACATAGACATGGTCTTTCCCGACACCAGTTGTCTGCTAGTATAGGCTCCATATCCACTTGTCTCCATCCATACATGACCTTCCTGTTTGACTTTAAACCCTGACTTGTCTCATTTGACTTTCTGATACTGAGGACTTCCCCATTTTTCTACCTCTGTGTTTGGACCGCATCCCTGTTTATTTAGTGTCTCGGCTCTGAGTTGGTGACAGAACTTGCCTTTGGTGAGTTGGATTGTAGGCCTACATCATTCTGGTCGGTTGTCCCGATGTTTGGCATTGGCTCGAACTCCCCCTAGTCACTTGAGATGTTGTTGGCTAAAACTGAAAGCTCATGTTCTACCTATGGAAACTTAATAAATTCGCCCATGGAAACAAAAAAGGGCAAGAGCAATGAAAAGCTAAAAATACTCCTCGAAGAGTATAAGAAAGGTCCAAAAAGCAATAGTTCTTAAAAGCTATATCTAAACAATTGCTGACCTTGTGAAAATATGAAAAACATGCCCTGGATGCAAGCTGCAACTAGTTGTGTTTCTCAGCACATCTGAAATCCGAAGGGTTATGTAGGCCAAAAAGGCCATGGAAATAAATTGAATGATCCTAATGAACTTGGATCAACTTGATGTAGACATGATGCCTAAGTTGAATAAACACTCTCCAAACAACTTATCCATTTGTGAGGCACAGCCATCCCCCGTGTTCTTTTGTCCAGCACAGAGTTTGTAGCTTCCCCCTTCTCCCAGTCCAAAGTATTTTTGAGTTAAGTTAGACAAGTCAAACCCTTGGCCCAACCTTGCTCCTAGCCTTCATCCTTCACTAGCAGTTTGACCATGTCCAATGGGTAAGTTTGTCATTTGAACTATGGTGCAAGTAATTTTATATAATCACGGAATATATTAACTTGATCAATGCCACTGAATGGAATTTATACTTTAAGCTTAGCTATGAAGTGATTAAAGAAGCATTGTCTTAGTCTACTGATGTGATTTATCCTTGATTATATATATTCTGGGGATCCGTGATGATGTGGACCATGTATGATGATTATTGGTGATGATTTATGGTCCCACATGTTTGATGATGATGTCATATGATGGACATATGATACAGATGATGATTGATCCAGTTCAGCAGGTTATTATTATTACAGATCAGCAGATTATACATTGTCCATATATGGTGGACCCTACAGCTGGCCCATTAGGGCAACCCAGGGTGTATGAGTACTCATTCCTAGTGGATTTGGGTCTTCTGGATCCATTGAGACACTTATCTTTCAGTTCCGGGCACTTCTGACAGTGATTGATGCAGTTTTACACTTGTTGACCAGATTTGGGGCTGATTTCCCAGCCTGAGCAGCAGGGGCCCCGAGAGGCCAGTTCACCTAGGGCGCTGATGATGGAGGGGGTGGTCCAGCCACTTGTTATTACCATTTATCCCCCCTCCCGGAGAGCCTGGTATGCTCAGATGGACAGCGCTAGCACCCTAGGAGGCAGTTTTGGCACTTTCACAGTTCCCGAGGCAGTTAAAAAATGGGATAAAGTGGTCATTGAGGAAATCGATTTGGGCAATTGAGGCAAGGTTTTGGCATTTGGTTTTCACAGAGGTCTTCCAGGTTGATCTCACTATCTTCCAGTCATTTTTCACCATGTGGGTATCTCCAGATTGATCACAGGAGGACATTTACTGCTCGACTGTCATGGATTCTGAGGACAGTTTTGGTCATTATTATTATATTGGACAGATTTTCATTATTTCATTGTGCCTTGGGGTGAGCTAGCAAGGATTTATACCTCCTAGCCCCACCATGTGCTTATTTTATCATGTCCTAGTCATCATGAGGTGGATTATTGTACTTTATACCCCTCTTGTGGGATGACGTCACCCTCTATTGTACCATTTAGTGAGGGCGCTATTGTTATGTTGAGTGATCCATGTGATATTATGTTATGGATTCATCCTAGCCATTGATTATGTTGTGAGATCTTTTAATCTCAACCACTCATTTCAAAAAGTGGTTTTGAGATCTAGGGTTTTGGTCTTTATTATCCTATATAAGGAGGAGACCCCCTCATTGTAAAATTCATCTAGAGATTTTTGGCTCTTGGCTCTTGGAATAAAATTTCTATCTTTTGGAGTACATGCTTGGATTGGAGTGGATGTTTGTTGTTTCGATTGTAAATGCTATTGTCCATTGCACTGGAGGATCTATTGTAGCTATCTTGCATATTTGCCATACTTTATTTGCAGGTTGAGAGGGCGACTTTGACAAGTGCGAATTGGTGGGGAGGCTTGCCCTTCAAGCTTGGAAGAAGTCGTTTTGGGTTTGACAGGGAGTGGTTTTGCCTTTGTGTCAACTATTCTATGTTTTTCTCTCTCTTGCTTGCATCTACCTTCAATTTGTTAAACTAATTGATGCTTTGCTCCTTGGCTTGACAGGTTAGAAGAAATCACATGTGGCTTGGAAAAATCGATTTGGCAAGAGGGCTTCAACAATTCTCCATTTGATCTTTGGCAAAGTAATCCTCGTCTCAACAAGCATTCATCTCTTCATCCAGGTATGTCCCAAGAGGTATGATCTTCTCTTCCTTGAAACTTCCATAATTTCTAGATCATAAAAACCCTAATCAAAGTAAAACCCTTGTTTTTGGTATTTCTTAGATCTACATAGATCTAGCCCTCAATTTGAAAAGATATTGAAAACCCACCTCTATAGCATCCACCCCTAGTTGGATCTATAGTTTGGTGGTGATTGGCTAAGAATTGACCCATTTTCTAAGACAAAAGCTCTCCTTGACCTAAAGCGCACTTCCTTGAGGGAGGCTTGTTGGGCTAGATCTAGTACATGGGTATGTGAGATCCCGCTTGATTTGACAACTAGACACTTGATAACACATACCCATATCCTTACTTTGGTGAAAATTACCTTGTGGACATCTCTCCATGTTTTGAGGGGTTGAAACCCCTTTTTGACCTTCTTGGCACCTTAAAACTTAGATCTACTAAGATCTACCCATTGGATTCACTTGAAACTTTGAAGGAACATAGATCGGGGTACCAACACCCCGGATCTACATTTTGGTGGCCATTGGACTTGGCATGGTCCACCAAACCCACTTTTTACCTCTCCTTGAGAAAGTCGCACCCCTTGGGAGTTTTGAGTTGGACCACTTCTAGGAAGTGGGTGTTGGAGATTTTCATAGATTTGGAATGCCCATGCCTTGAAACCTAGGTCTAGACTATCCTCTTGTCCCGATCCACCTTGGGAATTGCATTCCTTGTTTTAAGGAATTGTGGTCCACTTTTGGTTATTACTCAAAAACCTAGATCTAGCAAAATCTAACCATTGGATCACACCCATTTCACTTGATTTGGCCTCTAGGTGTCTCGATCTACACTTTGACACCCTTCTTGACCCCATTAGCCCATCCAACAAGGCACTAGTCCTTCTCCAAGCAAAGCGCACTTCTTGGGATTAGTGTCAAACCCTAGATCTAACACATGGGTAACCCTAGAACCAACTCTAACTTGTAGATCTAACCTAGATCTAGCCTATAGTATCATCTTCACACTTAACTTCACCTTGTGGGCCCACCTAAAACCATTTCACACTTCCCAAGGCAACAAGACCCACTTGTGTAAATACATGGTACTATACTTAATAATCATACCCCATCAAGTGGCCTAAACCATACATAGGTTGAAACACTAACTATCCTTGATACCACCTTCAACCATATCCTAAACATTTGGCCCACTTAGCCTTGCATTGGTTTCCGTAACTTATCATTCATTCACCCTTTGAAACTTTTGCTTGGGTCCAATCAACTGTGATTGGGGTATAGGGTCTCCCCCTTGGTCTAGTTATACCTTGACCTAAAGCGAAGAGTGCCTCGGTTGACGTGACTCCCACATTGCATTGGGAACCGTGGCATCTCTTAGGTCACCTCTTTAGTTGCCTAACTCCTCTACCGTCCCGGATGGGATACCTCTAGGGGCAACTACAAGTTGTGTGATAACATTTTTGGCGCCGTTGCCGGGGAGGTAGGGGCCTACCTTGGTTCAACACATCTTTGTGTCTCACTACCTTTCTGCACTTTAAACGACACACCTCTTGGTAGTAGAGCTTAAAAATCTACCTGGCGACTCCTAACCGTGACTCCGCTGAGGAGCGAGCTCATAGTCATCCTTACAACACACGAAGTAAATCAAATCCAAATCAATTGGAAGGAACCCCACTCACATATCACAAGAGAGATCCTAGAACCCAATCAACTAACTTTTTGTGGAAACTTGTTAACTCAGGTTCTCCAAACCGTACCTTAGGATCCCCTTTGTTCAATCCGGTTCCTCCTCTATCACCTAATCATAACTCCAGTTCAAACCCAGTCAATCCAATGGCTGGACAAGGTCAATCAAACTCTGGTGTAAACAACCAAAACAACCCTCCTGTTGCTCGGGCTTTTGGTCATAAAGCTAGGGCTTCTCCCTTAGACTTCTCTCAGATCTTGGGTGCTCCCCATAGTATGCCAGACAAGTACTTTGAAAAGATCCCAAAATTCAATGGCAACTGTGCCACCTCTATTGAGGACCACATAGACAATGTTTGGGCTCATATGGAAGCATATGGAGCTGAGGAAGAGGATGTGTTTATTAGGGGTCTCTTTGCATCCTTGGAGGGTGATGCTCGCAAATGGTTTGACCGTTTGCCTCCATCATCAATCAATGGGTATGATGTATTCACCGATAAACTCAAGCAAGAGTGGTCAGTCAAGTTAGATGGGCGTTTCCTTTTACACCAACTTTTTGACATCAAAAAGAAAGAGAATGAGTCTGTCCATGAGTTTAACCAACGCTTCGATAGGACTGTAGCCAACATCCCAAGTAACATAAGGCCCCTTGACCAAGCCATCTTAATCCATTACCTTAATGCTTATGAAGGTTACCTGGGTTACCACCTAAAGGATAAAGACCCTAATAATTTGAAGGAAGCCCAAGACAATGCCAAGAAAGCTGAGGCAAATGCTGCCTCCATGGGAAAACAAAACTTCTTTGACCTAATTAGTGGACCTTCTTCCTCTAGATCTGAGCCTAAGTTTAAGAAGAATAAGGAACCTAGCAAAGAACCCAGTGAAATGATGGAGAGTATGCATGAAATGATGAAAAACTTAACTCTCCTAACTAGGGACCTAGCCAAGAACAGAGAAGGGGATAGATATAGGCAGCCCTATGGTCCCAAACCTTATTGGAATCAACAAAAGAAACCTAATGAAGGAGATAGAAGAAACCCTATGAATCAAGAACCTCCTATCATAAACTGGTCTGAAGAACAAAAGTTGGAAGATCCTGAGTATACCGCCCATGGTGATGATACTCCGGACTCTCCAAAGAACATCAACTGGGTTGATGACTTAAAGTTTAACAAAGACTTTGGAAGAATCATGATTGATCATGAAGAAAACACCATAGAAGAAACCAACCCTAGTGGTCCCATCTATGCTACTGAACAAGTTATCAATGACCAAGCTCCTTTTAAAACTTATCAACGAAGAAAAGATGGCCCAAAGCCTATCCCTTTTAGTGAAAAGAAAAACAAAGAGTTGCCTAATCCAGTGAGTGAGCCAATCCCTTTGCCTGAGTATGACTTCGATATCAACATCGAAAGAGAGTTAGACAAAGTTATGCATAACATTCCACTCACTGAGTTAATGAAAATTCCTTCAATAAAGGAGCAGGTGGTAGAATTTTTCGAGAGTATCCCTGAGACAGCCACGACTGGTGGTGAGGATTCATCTTCTCAAAACCCAGCATCTTGTGATGTGGTTGATGAAGAGGATGACCCTCCCATTAACATCCAAACTGCCTTATATGAGAGGAAGAATGGGGGTCATCAACCATTTTACCTTACACTACGCATAGGTGATCTCCTCCTTCATAACTGTATGTTGGATTCTGGTGCCTCCATGAATGTGATGCCTTTACAAGTCATGGAAGCTATGGGACTAAAGATAACTAGACCTTATGGGAACGTTTGTGGGATTGACTCTAAACCAGTTAAAGTCTTTGGCTTGATCAAAAACCTGAGAGCTGACCTGTTTTCATGCCCCGATATATCTATGCTGATGGATATAGTAGTTATAGATCTCCCTCCAGCCTATGGCATGCTCCTTTGTAGGAAGTGGTCCGCTGGGCTAGGGGGACATCTTCAAATGGACTTGTCTTACGCTACCATCCCCAACTCTGATGGCTCTTTGGTTAGGGTGTATCGGGAGCCATTTTATGATGGACATCTTGAGAATTATGAGGATGGTGTGAGAAACACTTTTGGTGAGGGTGAGTTATTACCTGAGGGTATCTTTGTGGTCATGGGTGGTCATGATGATGATCCTAGCATGGAAGAAGAAAGAGTTATTGAAGTTGACCCTAGGTCCATTCAAGTGTCAGAAAACCTTAGAATCTCGAACCAACCAAATAGTGTAGAACCAAACATTGACCAACCTACACATCCTACTCAGCTAAACACTTCGGAAGATAACTTTGATCAAATTAGAAGGGGTGAGTATATACCTAGAACAGTACACGAGTGGCTTTTCCTAGTAGACCTTAACACAGAAAGAGGAAGACAAGGCTTACCTCACATCACTCCTTGGACAAATAACAATGAAGGAACACCCCTGCCCTCACCCGAGGGAAATGATGAAGAACTAGTTGATTATCACTTTTCGGAGGTCCCTGATCATTTGTCCCATTTGTCCTTGGAAGATGGGATTTTAAGGCAGGTGAATGACAACTCTATGAGTTGGCAAGAACATGCCTTGATACATGATGCCCCTGGGGAAGACTTTTCTTTGAATAATCTAGCCATTTTTCAAGAAGAACCCACTGACCCACATTTGCTTCATCCTTACCCTAGCTTCCTTTTGCCTAGAGAGTTACCTAGTAATGAAGAGGATGTTGACTCTACACCAGCATCTTTTGGTATGAGGAGCCAAAGTACACCTAGCACAGTTCATAGTCTCATTTCTGATGACCATTTGGCATTTTTAGAGAACATGACCATTCCTATCCCATCAGGAGAGGGTAGTAGCAGAAGTAGTGAAAATCAAAGCCCTCCACCCTTAACCCAAACTGAAGTAAATGAGGATATTGATGATGATTGGTTGACCATAGGGGAAACATCAAAGAATGTCATTCACCCACTGGAAGTAAATCCTCCTACGGGAACTATAGGAGAAGTCTTGATTGGTAGCATAGTTGTACCTTTAGACGGTGGACCTCCCAGATTTGATGAGATTCCTCCTAATAGGAATTCAAGTATAGTTACACCTCAACCTCAATGCACCTCTGATATCCAACCTTTTTCTGAACGTGTTATTGAAGTCATCCCTCAGTCTGGAAATCACCAAAATTTCAAAATTGGTGATAGAGTTGTAATACCTAATGATTTATTTTATATACGATCCAAGGGATCAGGTGACTTTTGGGTTGGACCACTTACCGTTGAGCACTGCATTGATGAGATGTGTTTTCTCACCACTGGGACTGGCCAACGCATCTTACTCCTTATCAATCAGAGGGAGCTAAGGGATTATTATCCCTGACCTTCCTTACCTTGCCTTGCATGTTTAGATTAGGTAGGTTCTGAATAAGCTCACTTGAGCAGTAGGATTTGTGTGATTTTTCTTTTTCTGTGTGCCGTGTATTGTCCCGTTTTTGTTTTTCTGCCTGAGTTGAGTCTTGCTCCTTCCTAAGCTTTTCTCTTCTCCTGCATGCATTTAAGAAATTATAGCTAGCATTTATATTATTGGCTGCCTGTGCTGGTTGAGATTTGCCTATGTACTCTTTTCCTCCTGCACAGTGAATAAAAAAAAAAAATGATAATGATATATGCCATGTTAGTTTACAGTTCATGCTTTAGATTAGATTTCAGTTCAGTTTTATTTTATTTTTATCCCATACATGCTCCATGATGGTATTCTAGTTTTTGTGAGAGCAGGAACAGGTGCAAGGTAAAAGCTGAAAGCAAGGATGGTGCAGTGCTGGATTGAAGATTGATGCAAAGCAGTTCGAGATCAGAGATTCTGAGGTTCTCAAGCGCTCTCTC
The DNA here is from genome assembly GCA_027924585.1 of Larix kaempferi. NCBI lineage: Eukaryota > Viridiplantae > Streptophyta > Pinopsida > Pinales > Pinaceae > Larix > Larix kaempferi. The sequence continues at coordinate 83,542 of BSBM01000816.1, read as the reverse complement.
CCTTAGAGCACTTGTCCCATCTGGAGCCAGATGTTATCACACTATAGTAGCAGGGCTACTATTCTTGTACAGCAGATATCTGCACATTCCAGAGCTTCATTTATTCCAGAGCATGGCTACATATATTGGATCACTCATGATCAGAGCAGTACATTATTCGGATATTGTATGACCTTGTGTCAAGGCTGAGCCTTGAGAGTTCAGATTTGATGACTGATGTGACCACTTATCCCATTACAGTTTCAGTTCAGTGCCTAGAGATGTATTTCAGCAGTGTTTCAGATGATGCATGATGATTGCTATTATGATGATATTGTATGATCTATGGATATTGTTCTCACTGACTGTGGATTATTAGCTTGTTGATTTAATCATGATTATAGCATGTGCTTGGTATAATTCCTGATGTGGCAAACTATTTAAAATGAACTGTAAATCTTAAAATGGACAATTGCTTGCACTTTTAGGTCATCTAACAAAACTTACTGGTATTTCACCTTACATAGACATGGTCTTTCCCGACACCAGTTGTCTGCTAGTATAGGCTCCATATCCACTTGTCTCCATCCATACATGACCTTCCTGTTTGACTTTAAACCCTGACTTGTCTCATTTGACTTTCTGATACTGAGGACTTCCCCATTTTTCTACCTCTGTGTTTGGACCGCATCCCTGTTTATTTAGTGTCTCGGCTCTGAGTTGGTGACAGAACTTGCCTTTGGTGAGTTGGATTGTAGGCCTACATCATTCTGGTCGGTTGTCCCGATGTTTGGCATTGGCTCGAACTCCCCCTAGTCACTTGAGATGTTGTTGGCTAAAACTGAAAGCTCATGTTCTACCTATGGAAACTTAATAAATTCGCCCATGGAAACAAAAAAGGGCAAGAGCAATGAAAAGCTAAAAATACTCCTCGAAGAGTATAAGAAAGGTCCAAAAAGCAATAGTTCTTAAAAGCTATATCTAAACAATTGCTGACCTTGTGAAAATATGAAAAACATGCCCTGGATGCAAGCTGCAACTAGTTGTGTTTCTCAGCACATCTGAAATCCGAAGGGTTATGTAGGCCAAAAAGGCCATGGAAATAAATTGAATGATCCTAATGAACTTGGATCAACTTGATGTAGACATGATGCCTAAGTTGAATAAACACTCTCCAAACAACTTATCCATTTGTGAGGCACAGCCATCCCCCGTGTTCTTTTGTCCAGCACAGAGTTTGTAGCTTCCCCCTTCTCCCAGTCCAAAGTATTTTTGAGTTAAGTTAGACAAGTCAAACCCTTGGCCCAACCTTGCTCCTAGCCTTCATCCTTCACTAGCAGTTTGACCATGTCCAATGGGTAAGTTTGTCATTTGAACTATGGTGCAAGTAATTTTATATAATCACGGAATATATTAACTTGATCAATGCCACTGAATGGAATTTATACTTTAAGCTTAGCTATGAAGTGATTAAAGAAGCATTGTCTTAGTCTACTGATGTGATTTATCCTTGATTATATATATTCTGGGGATCCGTGATGATGTGGACCATGTATGATGATTATTGGTGATGATTTATGGTCCCACATGTTTGATGATGATGTCATATGATGGACATATGATACAGATGATGATTGATCCAGTTCAGCAGGTTATTATTATTACAGATCAGCAGATTATACATTGTCCATATATGGTGGACCCTACAGCTGGCCCATTAGGGCAACCCAGGGTGTATGAGTACTCATTCCTAGTGGATTTGGGTCTTCTGGATCCATTGAGACACTTATCTTTCAGTTCCGGGCACTTCTGACAGTGATTGATGCAGTTTTACACTTGTTGACCAGATTTGGGGCTGATTTCCCAGCCTGAGCAGCAGGGGCCCCGAGAGGCCAGTTCACCTAGGGCGCTGATGATGGAGGGGGTGGTCCAGCCACTTGTTATTACCATTTATCCCCCCTCCCGGAGAGCCTGGTATGCTCAGATGGACAGCGCTAGCACCCTAGGAGGCAGTTTTGGCACTTTCACAGTTCCCGAGGCAGTTAAAAAATGGGATAAAGTGGTCATTGAGGAAATCGATTTGGGCAATTGAGGCAAGGTTTTGGCATTTGGTTTTCACAGAGGTCTTCCAGGTTGATCTCACTATCTTCCAGTCATTTTTCACCATGTGGGTATCTCCAGATTGATCACAGGAGGACATTTACTGCTCGACTGTCATGGATTCTGAGGACAGTTTTGGTCATTATTATTATATTGGACAGATTTTCATTATTTCATTGTGCCTTGGGGTGAGCTAGCAAGGATTTATACCTCCTAGCCCCACCATGTGCTTATTTTATCATGTCCTAGTCATCATGAGGTGGATTATTGTACTTTATACCCCTCTTGTGGGATGACGTCACCCTCTATTGTACCATTTAGTGAGGGCGCTATTGTTATGTTGAGTGATCCATGTGATATTATGTTATGGATTCATCCTAGCCATTGATTATGTTGTGAGATCTTTTAATCTCAACCACTCATTTCAAAAAGTGGTTTTGAGATCTAGGGTTTTGGTCTTTATTATCCTATATAAGGAGGAGACCCCCTCATTGTAAAATTCATCTAGAGATTTTTGGCTCTTGGCTCTTGGAATAAAATTTCTATCTTTTGGAGTACATGCTTGGATTGGAGTGGATGTTTGTTGTTTCGATTGTAAATGCTATTGTCCATTGCACTGGAGGATCTATTGTAGCTATCTTGCATATTTGCCATACTTTATTTGCAGGTTGAGAGGGCGACTTTGACAAGTGCGAATTGGTGGGGAGGCTTGCCCTTCAAGCTTGGAAGAAGTCGTTTTGGGTTTGACAGGGAGTGGTTTTGCCTTTGTGTCAACTATTCTATGTTTTTCTCTCTCTTGCTTGCATCTACCTTCAATTTGTTAAACTAATTGATGCTTTGCTCCTTGGCTTGACAGGTTAGAAGAAATCACATGTGGCTTGGAAAAATCGATTTGGCAAGAGGGCTTCAACAATTCTCCATTTGATCTTTGGCAAAGTAATCCTCGTCTCAACAAGCATTCATCTCTTCATCCAGGTATGTCCCAAGAGGTATGATCTTCTCTTCCTTGAAACTTCCATAATTTCTAGATCATAAAAACCCTAATCAAAGTAAAACCCTTGTTTTTGGTATTTCTTAGATCTACATAGATCTAGCCCTCAATTTGAAAAGATATTGAAAACCCACCTCTATAGCATCCACCCCTAGTTGGATCTATAGTTTGGTGGTGATTGGCTAAGAATTGACCCATTTTCTAAGACAAAAGCTCTCCTTGACCTAAAGCGCACTTCCTTGAGGGAGGCTTGTTGGGCTAGATCTAGTACATGGGTATGTGAGATCCCGCTTGATTTGACAACTAGACACTTGATAACACATACCCATATCCTTACTTTGGTGAAAATTACCTTGTGGACATCTCTCCATGTTTTGAGGGGTTGAAACCCCTTTTTGACCTTCTTGGCACCTTAAAACTTAGATCTACTAAGATCTACCCATTGGATTCACTTGAAACTTTGAAGGAACATAGATCGGGGTACCAACACCCCGGATCTACATTTTGGTGGCCATTGGACTTGGCATGGTCCACCAAACCCACTTTTTACCTCTCCTTGAGAAAGTCGCACCCCTTGGGAGTTTTGAGTTGGACCACTTCTAGGAAGTGGGTGTTGGAGATTTTCATAGATTTGGAATGCCCATGCCTTGAAACCTAGGTCTAGACTATCCTCTTGTCCCGATCCACCTTGGGAATTGCATTCCTTGTTTTAAGGAATTGTGGTCCACTTTTGGTTATTACTCAAAAACCTAGATCTAGCAAAATCTAACCATTGGATCACACCCATTTCACTTGATTTGGCCTCTAGGTGTCTCGATCTACACTTTGACACCCTTCTTGACCCCATTAGCCCATCCAACAAGGCACTAGTCCTTCTCCAAGCAAAGCGCACTTCTTGGGATTAGTGTCAAACCCTAGATCTAACACATGGGTAACCCTAGAACCAACTCTAACTTGTAGATCTAACCTAGATCTAGCCTATAGTATCATCTTCACACTTAACTTCACCTTGTGGGCCCACCTAAAACCATTTCACACTTCCCAAGGCAACAAGACCCACTTGTGTAAATACATGGTACTATACTTAATAATCATACCCCATCAAGTGGCCTAAACCATACATAGGTTGAAACACTAACTATCCTTGATACCACCTTCAACCATATCCTAAACATTTGGCCCACTTAGCCTTGCATTGGTTTCCGTAACTTATCATTCATTCACCCTTTGAAACTTTTGCTTGGGTCCAATCAACTGTGATTGGGGTATAGGGTCTCCCCCTTGGTCTAGTTATACCTTGACCTAAAGCGAAGAGTGCCTCGGTTGACGTGACTCCCACATTGCATTGGGAACCGTGGCATCTCTTAGGTCACCTCTTTAGTTGCCTAACTCCTCTACCGTCCCGGATGGGATACCTCTAGGGGCAACTACAAGTTGTGTGATAACAGGACACTTTCCCAAGGCAGTTGATTTTGATCATTTGAAACTAACTTTGGATCTGGAATCATACCTAATCATTGAGTCACTATGTGTTATATATCATTGTCATACTATACCTTTTCCAAGCCTCCACAGTGATCTTAATTCCTTATTTCTAGGGTTCCATATCTGTCACCTTACGTACCTCATTAGATTGATTTGATCTGGTGATTGGGTTGATCTCTCCTGTCGGGAGTAGATCTGGGTCTCCCCCTTGCTATCTTGGCTTTGATAGCGAAAGTGAAGAGTGCCTTGGTTGGCGTGACAACCATCCATTTGGGAACCTAGGCCCTCTTGGTTCACCACTTTAGTTGCCTATCCCCTCTACCGTCCACATTGGATCCACCTATAGGGGCAACTACAAGATTGGTGATAACAGTAGCTCAGTTATTTTCTGCATTGGTTGATGATGAGACCTTTGAAGGACTATTACTAGTTGGTAGGATTTATGATTCTAGTTTGATTTCATCTTTTGCTTGCTCATGTTCGCGATATAGAATTTGTATGTTTTACTTGTTTGTATGCTTACTCTTCCGATTTCTGGCATGAGAAGCACCGAATTAGATGCTGCGCAAGTAGTTTTAGCTGTGCAGGTTGTCTAAGCTTGAATGTGCAAATGATCTAGTTTGACTCTATTGATTTTCAAGCACTTTAAGGATACAATCCCTCCGCTCTCCACCAACAGGCTCCATAGCTCAAACATTCCCAGGTTCCAACATTCTTTCTATCTCTCTCTTTCCTTCGCTTTAAATTAAATTTCTCTTTGGTTACGGTTATTTACATACTTAGTTAAATTAGTTTCCTTTGAAAATAATATTTTAAGAAGTTGATGTATTTAAGTATGCTGTTAGATCTAGGGTTTAAAGCTTAATGTTGGGTAGACTAGCATTATTGAGTACTTAGGCTTAATTTTCTATTTTTTAGTACTTAATATTTTATGCTTCTAACGCTTTATTTGGCACATTTGGTGCATTTCAGGTGGTTGGTTTTGTACTTTTCTCGCCATGACAAGAGGAGGTGTTGCCGGAAAATCGAAGATCTAAGCCATCCAAGGCTTCTCAGAGCAATATTCTTCTATCTTGTCTCATCTCTAAAACTTGTAAGGCCTTTGGATCCAGATCTACAAGGACCAAGGAATCCACCTTATTATTTGTAAAATTGTATAAAGCTGGTGGGCTACCCAATGCCCACACCCCATCCTCCTTGGGGGATCTTGTAGGCTCATTTTTGTGGTTTGCTCTTCTCTAACTCTTTCTTCCTTTACTTTATCATCACATGCACACAATCTGCCCTAACGGGTTGTATAGTTAGTTTTACATTTTTACTTTCATAATTTTTCCCATTTACAATCTTGTACTCTATTTCACAAGTAACAAACTAAAAAACTAAATATGGCTGTGCATTACCGAAGTACCGAAAGGGAATCTCAGTCGTTAATAAATTTATTTGTTACTATTTTATTGTTCTTTTAATGAATAATTAAGGTTGTGTATTCCCGAAGTAAATTGAAAGGGTTTATCCCCGGTAGGTGAAAAGAGATTCTTAGCATCATAATAAAACTTCATTTTACTTTGTTAAAATTAACCAAGGCTTAGCTTCCTTGTATGCTCTGGATCTCTGCGGTTCATCCGACCAGTTGATCACATCAGAAAGGGAGTTAAGTGACTAGCTTAATAGGGCAATCCAACAATAACTAAATTACTAGAACTCAGGAGGTCGCCTGAAACTAACTACAAAGTCAGTGGGCTACTTTAAGTAGGTTATGCCTCGCCTAGTTGGACCCTTGGTATAGTTGTCACTATGCTCAAATCGAAGGTCTAAGTTGGAGTTGGGCCAAACCAACAACTAACCCACTCCCTTATCCACTCATCATAATAAATCAATTAAAATTGACCAACAAGACTCTTGCAACATTTTCACGACACAACAACACTCCAATAACTAATGTGACTCCATTTTGGCACTGGTACAATCTACATCAATCGTACTTATTCAATTAAATGATATCAATGTGTTATATGTTTTTTTTATGCTGTTTATCTAAATACTATTTGGAATCTCTGGTTAGGTATTAAGTTGTCTTCAAAACTCCTAGAATCATTTTATTTCTCTAACTTAGCTTAAAGGCCATAGTTTTATTTTCATAGGGACCACCCCCCTTGGCTTCGCTAGGAGTTGGCCTAGACGGAGGAGTTGAGTGTTGAGTGACAGCATCTCAACTCTTTGCTTGCCCCCAAGGAACGCACCCAATGGCTTGAATATTTCTGCCACGCTAACCCCTTTCCCCAAGGTGCATGTTCTAACGGCAACAATTCCTAACACACTCACTTATTGGCCATCTTGTTTTTTTCAAAAAAGCATCTCTCAAAACCTTTAAATTTGTCTTTTCTTAATGCCTTGGAGAAAATATCTTCTAGTTGATCTTGACACAAATTGGATCATATTTCCCTCCTTGCGATACTATTTTGTTGTAGAGTATTGATAAATTATAACAATAATAACAATGAGAGAAAGGGTGCACAATAGGCTAATAGTGTCATTATGAAAGAGGTAATAAATACACCATTAAGACATAACAAACTTCCCTAAAGTTATGAGAGTGTGTCTAAATCCCTAACTACGTAATTACTTTTTCACTTGACTTAAGCCTAAGTTACATTTTACATTTTTTTCCTTGGAATATAGATCCTCAGTAAACTCCCAGGCACTTTCCCTCTTTCCAAGGATGGTACTGGGTGTAAAGCAGACAATTCAGACTTAGAGCACCTAACTCGATAGGGATATCAAGTGAAACTAACAATATCAAGTACATTATAGAAGCAGCTAACCTATAGGCTTGACCTTGAGAGCTCCTGCTTGTAATTCATAGCACTCAACCACTTGAGCTAGCTCACTGGGCTAAGTTACATTTTACGTTTACTATTGACCTAAGTCTCATAATATTCTAACACCAAGCTTGTCCTTAAATCTTACAAATTTAACCTTGCATAATGGCTTGGGGTATACATTTGCTAGTTGATCTTGAGAAGGATAGTACACAAGCTCTATCTCTTTACTTTCAACCTTCTCACGAATGAACTAATGACAAATCTCCACATGCTTCATCTTCGAGTGGAAAATTGGATTCTTCACCAACCTTAAAGCTCCATGTTTGTTGTAATATAAGGGGGTCACTCAACAAAAATCCATTCCCCATTGTTGAAATGGTGCTTCTACAATGACTTGGGTCAAAGGTAAGGCAAACAATCTAGGCTTTCCTGAGAAGAATTGACATTCTTGGCATGTTCGGGCAAAGGCATGCACATCTTCAAACAAGGATGGCCAATAATACCCAACTCGCATGATTTTAGCAGCAGTAGTTCTAGGAGCATAATGACCTCCGCATAATCCAGAGTGCATGTCATTTATGATTCTTTGGGGCTCATCATGGTCTACACATTTCAACACAATTCCATCTGGATTTTTCCATCCCAAACTATCTTCTGTCAATATATATTTAGATGCTTTTAACCTCAAAGCTCTTCTTTGGTGGTCTAAGAGATGATCAGGGCATGACAAATGTTTAAGATAGTAAATAATGTCCTTGTACCACTCATGATCTTCATCAATATAGAACACCATAGCATTTCCAATACTTACCTCTTCATGACTTGTTTGATCTTTGGCATCAGTTAAAAGTTGGGCTAATCCTTGACCATTGACTATCTTGATTGGCTTAATTTCAATGTCATACTCTTGAATTCTAGATATCCAGTTTGCTCTAACCCCGATACCATCATGTTGAGACAAAACATCCTTGACTGCTTGATATGGGACATATGCCAAAATCTTGGAATATCCTACGTATGTTCTGAAATGCTTCAATGACTTGACCAAAGCATAGGCTTGTTTTTCAATGGTTGTATAGTTGAGCTCGACATCTCTAAGATTTTTACTGATAAAAGCAACAGGTTGCTCATGATTGCTTTCATTTTTCCGCAACAAAACACCAACTATAGTGTCCTCAGAAGCATATGAGTAGATTAGGAACTCCTTATTATAGTTAGCACACACCAGGACAGGAGCGGAGGAAATAGCTTTCTTTAAGGATTCAAAAGATGCATCACATTTCTTATCCCAGATAAACTTTACATATTTCTTCAACAAGGCATCTAATGGTTTGGCCAACTCATCTAAGTTTGGGATGAACCTTCTCACAAAATTTATCTTTCCGAAAAAGGATCACAATGAACTAACATCTTTTGGAGGAGCTATAGCTTGAATTCATTGCACTCTTTTAGGGTCAATTCTAATGCCTTCCCTAAAGACAATGTGTCCCAACAACTTACCTTCATCAACACCAAAGGTAGACTTCTTAGGATTTAGATAAATTCCAAACTTTCGACACCTATCAAAAATCCTCTTCAAATGCTTTACATGGTCACCCCTCTCTTTGGAAAACACAGTCAAATCATCTTGATAGATCACAATGATTTTTCCAATAAGGCCATCAAATGCATGGTCCATTGCCCTTTGAAAGGTTGATCCTGCATTTAGAAGACCAAATGGCATCCTTATATACTCATATGTTCCCCAAGGGGTGGTGAAAGTTGTTTTTCCACGGTCTTCCTTTTTAATTTGAACTTGGTTATATCCCGAAAAACCATCAAGCAAAGATAACACACCAACACCAGTCACACTTTGCAACAAATTTTCCATATTAGGCAAAGGATAATTGTCTTTCAAGGAAGCTTGTTTAAGGTTTTTGAAATCAATACAAATCCTAATCTCCCCACTTTTCTTCCTTACGATTACAGGATTAGACACCCAAGTAGTATGCCTAACAAGTCTAATGATTCCTGCAGCTAACATCTTTTCCAATTCCTTTTTGACTAAAGGAGCTAATTTAGGATTCACATTACGCAGCTTTTGACGATAAGGCTTTACTCCCTCCTTTAGGGGAATCGTGTGTTTAATAACAGATTGTTCATAAGTTTTTAAATCATCATAAGTCCATGCAAAGACATCCTTGTACTCTCTAATTAATGTTAAAATATTAACCAGGAAAATGACCGTAGAGAAATGCATGCATGCATGCAAAAGTGAGTTTTGCATGCAACTACTTTTAGGTTTTTGGTAAACCTAACTTTACAGTGAGATGTTATAAGGAAGACAGGAGGTGACTGTCTTCATCAGCGAGACCATTGATCTGAGATAGATCAAGAGAGAGGAGGACGACTTCTCATGTGGATGAGGGCGCATTCTTCAAGGAGGGAGAAGCTCGTACCGCATGCGGTAGAGCAGTTGAGTGTCTGTAACTTACAAAGTATCTTCGTCTTAGAGATTGAGGAAGATCAGTGACGATCAGAGCTCAGATCTGCTGAGATCTGATTCAGTACGAGTCTTTCATTGCTGGAGGGAGGGCACACTTGTGCATGTAGAGGAGGACATTTTCAGTCACAGGGCAGTCTTCAGAGCAAGCAGAGCAGAGTTGAGGATAGAGACAAATAGATCAGGCAGAAGCAGATATAGGGACACTCAGATCCAGTTTTCCAGTTAGGGCTTTTCTCTTCAGTGCATGCATCAGCTAGATGCATGCAAATCTTGAGTTCGCTTGAAAAGATTACTGAGGTAGCCCTGTATTGTACTTGTCTTTTTTCCTATATGCTCTGGGCTTGAGAAAGAAGATAGCCCCATAGTTTGCTGGTTTCTCCTGAAAGGGTTCCAGGTTACATTTGTTGTTTATGTATGATTGCATTTATATTGTTCAGTTGGTAAATGCATATCTAGTTGTTTGAGTTCATATTCATGTTGTATTGATATCGAGACTCATATCACTTGAGATCTCAGGGTGATCTAGAGGGAGTAGTGATCTCTGGATCAAATATTTACATGGTATCAGAGCCCTGGTAAGGGCCAGGGAGTCACGTCAACCGAGGCACTCTTCACTTTAGGTCAAGGTATAACTAGACCAAGGGGGAGACCCTATACCCCAATCACAGTTGATTGGACCTAAACAAAGGTTTCTAAGGGTAGGTAAGTGATGAGTTACGGAAACCAATGCAAGGCTAAGTGGACCTAAAGGTTAAGGTATGGTTGAAGGTGGTGTGGTGGATAATAAGTGTTTCAACCTATGAATGGTTTAGGCCACATGATGGGGTATGATTACTAGGTATAGTACCAATGTGTTTACACAAATGGGTCTAGTTTCTTGGGAAGTGTGAAATGGTTCTAGATGGACCCACAAGGTGAAGTTAGGTGTGAGGGTGGTACTATAGGGTAGATCTAGGATAAATTTATAAGTTGGAGTTGGTTCTAGGATTACCCATGTGCTAGATCTAGGGTTGGACACTAATCCCAAGAAGTGTGCCTTGCTTGGAGAAGGACTAGTGCCTTGTTTAGTGGGCTAATGGAGTCAAGAAAGATGTCAAAGTGTAAATCGAGACACCTAGAAGCCAAGTCAAGTGAAATGGATGTGATCCAATGGTTAGGTCTTACTAGATCTAGGTTTTTGAGTGATGACCAAAAGTGGACCACAATTCCTTAAAACAAGGAATGCAATCCCCAAAGTAGATCGGGGCAAAAGGATAGTCTAGACCTAGGTTTCAAGGCATGGGCATTCCAAATCTACGAAAATCTCCAACACCCACTTCCTAGAAGTGGTCCAACTCAAAACTCCCAAGGGGTGCGACTTTCTCAAGGAGAGGCAAAAAGTGGGTTTGGTGGACCATGCCAAGTCCAATGGCCACCAAAGTGTAGATCCGGGGTGCTAGTACCCCGATCTATGTTCCTTCAAAGTTTCAAATGAATCCAATGGGTAGATCTTGGTAGATCTAGGTTTTAAGGTGCCAAGAAGGTCAAAGGGGGGTTTCAACCCCTCAAAACATGGAGAGATGTCCACAAGGTAGTTTTCACCAAAGTAAGGATATGGGTATGTGTTATCAAGTGTCTAGTTGTCAAATCAAGCGGGATCTCACATACACATGTGCTAGATCTAGCCCAACAAGCCTCTCTCAAGGAAGTGCGCTTTAGGTCAAGGAGAGCTTTTTGTCTTAGAAAATGGGTCAATTCTTAGCCAATCACCACCAAACTATAGATCCAACTAGGGGTGGATGCTATAGAGGTGGGTTTTCAATATCTTTTCAAATTGAGGGCTAGATCTAAGTAGATCTAAGAAATACCAAAAACAAGGGTTTTAATTTGATTAGGGTTTTTGTGATCTAGAAATTATGGAAGATTCAAGGAAGAGAAGATCATACCTCTTGGGACATACCTGGATGAAGAGATGAATGCTAGTTGAGACGAGGATTACTTTGCCAAAGATCAAATGGAGAATTGTTGAAGCCCTCTTGCCAAATCGATTTTTCCAAGCCACATGTGATTCCTTCTAACCTGTCAAGCCAAGGAGCAAAGCATCAATTAGTTTAACAAATTGAAGGTAGATGCAAGCAAGAGAGAGAAAAACATAGAATAGTTGACACAAAGGCAAAACCACTCCCTGTCAAACCCAAAACGACTTCTTCCAAGCTTGAAGGGCAAGCCTCCCCACCAATTCGCACTTGTCAAAGTCGCCCTCTCAACCTGCAAATAAAGTATGGCAAATACGCAAGATAGCTACAATAGATCCTCCAGTGCAATGGACAATAGCATTTACAATCGAAACAACCAACATCCACTCCAATCCAAGCATGTACTCCAAAAGATAGAAATTTTATTCCAAGAGCCAAGAGCCAAAAATCTCTAGATGAATTTTACAATGAGGGGGTCTCCTCCTTGTATAGGATAATAAAGACCAAAACCCTAGATCTCAAAACCACTTTTTGAAATGAGTGGTTGAGATTAAAAGATCTCACAACATAATCAATGGCTAAGATGAATCCATAACATAATATCACATGGATCACTCAACATAACAATAGCGCCCTCACTAAATGGTACAATAGAGGGTGACGTCATCCCACAAGAGGGGTATAAAGTACAATAATCCACCTCATGATGACTAGGACATGATAAAATAAGCACATGGTGGGGCTAGGAGGTATAAATCCTTGCTAGCTCACCCCAAGGCACAATGAAATAATAAAAATATGTCCAATATAATAATAATGACCAAAACTGTCCTCAGAATCCATGACAGTCGAGCAGTAAATGTCCTCCTGTGATCAATCTGGAGATACCCACATGGTGAAAAATGACTGGAAGATAGTGAGATCAACCTGGAAGACCTCTGTGAAAACCAAATGCCAAAACCTTGCCTCAATTGCCCAAATCGATTTCCTCAGTGACCACTTTATCCCATTTTTTAACTGCCTCGGGAACTGTGAAAGTGCCAAAACTGCCTCCTAGGGTGCTAGCGCTGTCCATCTGAGCCCACCAGGCTCTCCGGGAGGGGGGATAAATGGTAATAACAAGTGGCTGGACCACCCCCTCCATCATCAGCGCCCTAGGTGAACTGGCCTCTCGGGGCCCCTGCTGCTCAGGCTGGGAAATCAGCCCCAAATCTGGTCAACAAGTGTAAAACTGCATCAATCACTGTCAGAAGTGCCCGGAACTGAAAGATAAGTGTCTCAATGGATCCAGAAGACCCAAATCCACTAGGAATGAGTACTCATACACCCTGGGTTGCCCTAATGGGCCAGCTGTAGGGTCCACCATATATGGACAATGTATAATCTGCTGATCTGTAATAATAATAACCTGCTGAACTGGATCAAACATCATCTGTATCATATGTCCATCATATGATATCATCATCAAACATGTGGGACCATAAATCATCACCAATAATCATCATACATGGTCCACATCATCACGGATCCCAAGAATATATATAATCAAGGATAAATCACATCAGTAGACTAGGACAATGCTTCTTTAATCACTTCATAGCTAAGCTCAAAGTATAAATTCCATTCAGTGGTATTAATCAAGTTAACATATTCCGTGATTATATAAAATTACTTGCACCCTAGTTCAAATGACAAACTTACCCATTGGACATGGTCAAACTGCTAGTGAAGGATGAAGGCTAGGAGCAAGGTTGGGCCAAGGGTTTGACTTGTCTAACTTAACTCAAAAATACTTTGGACTGGGAGAAGGGGGAAGCTACAAACTCTGTGCTGGACAAAAGAACACGGGGGATGGCTGTGCCTCACAAATGGATAAGTTGTTTAGAAAGTGCTTATTCAACTTAGGCATCATGTCTACATCAAGTTGATCCAAGTTCATTAGGATCATTCAATTTATTTCCATGGCCTTTTTGGCCTACATAACCCTTCGGATTTCAGATGTGCTGAGAAGCACAACTAGTTGCAGCTTGCATCCAGGGCATGTTTTTTATATATTTACAAGGTCAGCAATTGTTTAGATATAGCTTTTAAGAACTATTGCTTTTTGGACCTTTCTTATACTCTTCGAGGAGTATTTTTAGCTTTTCATTGCTCTTGCCCTTTTTTGTTTCCATGGGCGAATTTATTTAGTTTCCACAGGTAGAACATGAGCTTTCAGTTTTAGCCAACAACATCTCAAGTGACTAGGGGGAGTTCGAGCCAATGCCAAACATCGGGACAACCGACCAGAATGATTTAGGCCTACAATCCAACTTACCAAAGGCAAGTTCTGTCACCAACTTAGAGCCGAGACACTAGATAAACAGGGATGTGGTCCAAACACAGAGGTAGAAAAATAGGGAAGTCCTCAGTATCAGAAAGTCAAATGAGACAAGTCAGGGTTTAAAGTCAAACAGGAAGGTCATGTATGGATGGAGATAAGTGAGTATGGAGCCTACACTAGCAGACAACTGGTGTCGGGAAAGACCATGTCTATGTAAGGTGAGATACCAGTAAGTTTTGTTAAATGACCTAAAAGTGCAAGCAATTGTCCATTTTATGATTTACAGTTCATTTTAAGTAGTTTGCTGCATCAGGAATAATATACCAAGCACATGCTATAATCATGACTAAATCAACAAGCTAATAATCCACAGTCAGTGAGAACATATCCATAGATCATACAACATCATCATAATAGCAATCATCATGCATCATCTGAAACACTGCTGAAGTACATCTCTAGGTACTGAACTGAAACTGTAATGGGATAAGTGGTCACATCAGTCATCAAATCTGAACTCTCTAGGCTCAGCCTTGACACAAGGTCATACAATATCTGAATAATGTACTGCTCTGATCATGAGTGATCCAATATATATAGCCATGCTCTGGAATAAATGAAGCTCTGGAATGTGCAGATATCTGCTGTACAAGAATAGTAGCCCTGCTACTATGGTGTGATAACAGGTATCAGAGCCCTGGTAAGGGCCAGGGAGTGCTTTCATACACAGATCTACAACTGCAACATTAGATCTACATCATGGGGGGAAGAGCAAATTGTTTGCACCTCTTGCTCCGCTATAGATATTGATGAGTGCACTACAGACGGGATCGACAGGGAGATGGCTCTTAACTCTTGTCAATCGTTGATGGCCTCCACTTCTAGTGTATGGTACATAGGCAGTGGAGCTTTCAGTCATATGACAGGTGTTCGCGGATATTTTTCTGACCTAGCAGAGGATGGGATAGATCTTGAGATTGTCTTGGGAGACAACTCTGCGGTCAAGGCTATAGGACAAGGAACTGTGTCCTTCCAGAAAGACTCTGGAGAACAGATGAGAGTTCGTGATGTCCTATATGTTCCAGGTCTTAAGAAAAATTTGATCTTCGTTTCTACTATTGAAGATCGTGGACTATGGGTGATGTTCAGAGATGGAAACGTGCTAGTTCATCCAAAAGGATCCAAGGTTGCCTCAGCTGAGAGGATTGGAGTCCGCTGTGGGAAGCTATATAAACTGAGCTTCCAACTTCATCATGCCCTAAGTCATAGTAGTTGGGATGAGGAATGTGATCCCTGTGAGCTTTGGCATAGAAGGATGGCTCATCTGCACCATCCGGCTCTAAATATTTTGAGGGAGATTGTGACAGGAGTACTTGAATTCAGCACTAAGCACACTGATGTGTGTAAGGGGTGTGCTCTCGGAAAGTATGTCAAAACTGCATTTCCCAAGAGTGACACTAGAGCTACATGAGCTCTTGATTTGATTCATTCTGACCTTTGTGGTCCGATGTCCACCACATCACTGAAATGTTAAAGTACTATGTGTCTTTCATTGATGACTATTCCAGGAAGACCTGGATCTACTTCCTGAAGAGCAAAGAGTCCAAGGAAGTTTTGCAGAAGTTTTAGGAATTCAAGGCCCTTGTGGAAAAACAGACAGAGAGGAAGATTAAGATATTCATATCAAATAATGGGGGAGAGTACACCTCTGCTGAGTTCAATAAGTTTTGCACTCAGGAAGGCATCAAGAGGCAGTTGACTGTTCCTTATACACCTCAACAGAATGGGGTGGCTAAGAGGAAGAACAGGGCCATCATTGGAGTTGCGATATCCATGTTGCATGATCAGGGATTGCCATTTTTCCTTTGGGCTGAAGCATGCAACACTGCAGCCTACATTCAGAACAAGAGCCCTCATAAGGCTTTGGGGGACAGGATTCCCGAGGAGGCTTTTTCTGGGAAGAAACCTGAAGTTGGGCACTTCAGGATTTTTGGATGCCTCACCTACTCTCATGTTCCTTCGGAGAAAAGGACAAAGCTGGAACCCACTGCAGAAAGAGGAATCATGGTTGGGTATGATGAGACTTCAAAGGCCTATCTTCATTTACATCCTTGGTCTCAAAAGGACTGTTGTGAGGCGGGATGTGAAGTTCGAGGAGGATCGAGCCTTTCGGAAGTCATGTGAGTTAGAGAAGGGAAGACAGCAAGTTGCTACATCCCCACCTGACACAGGACAGGGTACTGCTCAGCAGTCAACAGGGTCCCAAGTATCTGGAGTGACAGATGCACTAGATACGGTTTCCACAGGCACAGGAGCAGGGACTGGCATAGGATCTCAGGTTGGTGATCAAGTGAGATCAGGATCCCATATTACAGGTTCTTGAGCTATAGAATCAACAGCTACTGGCACCTTTACTGGAGGTACTCACTCACATACAGGATATTGGGACGAGGATGAGGAGTTCTCATCTTAGGATGTCACTTTAGGGAAGAGAATGCCCAAGTGGCTTCAGGACACCTTGAAGGACGCTCAGGCAGTAGGTACTCCCAAGAAAGATGTGAGAGAAAGAAAGGCTCCACAAAGATTCTGCAGTTACTTAGCTCTAGTAAGCAGCATCAGTGAGTCAGAACCTTCCTCATATGAATAAGCAGCAGGAAAGCAGGCTTGGAGAGATGCCATGTTGGAAGAGTATGCTTCCATCATGAAGAATGATGTCTGGGAAGTGGTGCCCAGACCAGAAGGAAAATCTGTAGTCACCTCCAGATTGCTCTATAAGATTAAGTATGCTGCAGATGGCAGCATTGAGAAATACAAAGCCAGGTTTGTGGCTAGAGGGTTCTCATAGATAGAGGGAGTTGACTATGAGACATTTGCTCATGTGGCCAAGTATTCTTCCATCAGGATTGTGATTTTAGTTGCAGTAGAGATGGGATGGAAGATTCATCAGATGGATGTCAAGACAACTTTCCTAAATGGACTCATCGAGGAGGAGGTTTACATTGAGCAGCCTGAGGGCTTTGAGGTACTTGAGAGACAGTCTCATGTGTGCAGATTGAAGAAAGCTCTATATGGCTTAAAGCAGACACCCAGAGCTTGGTATTCTAGGATAGATACCTATTTGCAGCAGCTAGGGTTTCAGAAGAGTGAAGCAGATCCAAATCTCTACTTCATTGTGGTGAGAGGGGATCCTCTTATTCTGGTGCTTTATGTAGATGACCTGTTTATTACAAAAGCAGAGAAACTCATCAGTGATTGCAAGAAGGATCTTGCATCTGAGTTTGAGATGAAGGATATAGGGCTGATGCATTACTTCCTAGGGATGGACGTTTGGCAGGAGGATGGGCATATCTTTCTTAGTTAGGGTAAGTATGCGATGGACATTCTGAAGAGAATTCAGATGTAGGATTGCAAGCCTATGACTACCCCTATGACGACCAACTGGAAGAAGCAAGTGGCTTTTGAGAGTAAGTTGGCCGATTCCACTAAGTATAGACAGCTCATCGGTTCCTTGATGTACTTGGTCAACACCAGACCATATTTGAGCTTTGCTGTCAACACCTTGAGTCAGTACATGGTAGAACCCAGAGATGTGCATTAGGTAGTAGCAAAGCATGTTTTGAGATACATCAGTGGAACAACAGAGTACAGACTGAATTATGTGAGGCAGGGAAAAGTCCAGCTAGTGGGGTTCACAGATTTAGACTGGGCAGGGAATGCAGGTGACAAGAAAAGCACCTCCGGGTGCTGCTTCAGCTTAGGTTCGGCAATTGTGTCATGGTTCAGCAGGAAGCAGAAGTCCGTTGCATTGAGCTCTGCTGAGGCAGAATATATGGCGGCTAGCTTAGCCAGTTGTGAAGTCATCTGGCTTCGCAAGATGTTGGTGAGTCTATTTGATCAGCAGTTGGAGCCTACGGTGATTCACTGTGAGAATCAGAGTTGTATTAAGCTCTCTGAGAATCCAGTGTTTCATGATCGATCCAAACACGTTGAGATTAGATATCACTTTATTCGTGATCATGTTCAAAAGGGAGCAGTTGAGCTACAGTACATTTCTACAGATGAGTAGGTTGCAGACATTCTGACGAAGTCCTTGATGAAGACTAAGTTTGAGTACTTCAGGGAGAAGATGGGAATGGTACAGAATCCTTTTTTGGTTAAGAGGGAGTGTTAAAATATTAACCAGGAAAATGACCGGAGAGAAATGCATGCATGCATGCAAAAGTGAGTTTTCAATGCAACTACTTTTAGGTTTTTGGTAAACCTAACTTCACAGTGAGATCTTATAAGGAAGACAGGAGGTGACTGTCTTCATCAGCGAGACCATTGATCTGACATAGATCAAGAGAGAGGAGGACGACTTCTCATGTGGAGGAGGGCGCTTTATTCAAGGAGGGAGAAGCTCGTACCACATCCGATAAAGAAGTTGAGTGTCTATAACTTACAGAGTATCTTCGTCTTAGAGATTGAGGAAGATCAATGACGATCAGAGCTCAGATCTGATTCAGTACGAGTCTTTCATTGCTGGAGGGAGGGCGCACTTGTGCATGAAGAGGAGGACGTTTTCAGTCACAGGGCAGTCTTCAGAGCGAGCAGAGCAGAGCTGAGGATAGAGACAGATAGATCAGGCAGAGGCGGATACAGGGACACTCAGATCCAGTTTTCCAATTAGGGCTTTTCTCTTCCGTGCATGCATCAACTGGATGCATGCAAATCTTGAGTTTTCCTGAAAAGATTACTAAGGTAACCCTGTATTGTACTTGTCTTTTTTCCTATATGCTCTGGGCTCGAGAAAGAAGATAGCCCCATAGTTTGCTAGTTTCTCCCGAAAGGGTTCCAGGGTACATTTGTTGTTTATGTATGATTGCATTTATATTGTTCAGTTGGTAAATGCAGATCTAGTTGTTTGAGTTCATATTAATGTTGTCTTGATATCGAGACTCATATTGCTTGAGATCTCAGGGCGATCCAGAGGGAATAGTGATCTCTGGATCAAATATTTACAATTAATTCTTCAATTTTCCTTCTTTCTTCCTTAGAGGCATTCTTCCCTATTGTAATCATTCCGAGGGAACAAGAGGAACCTATGTTGATTTCAATGACTTCATCAATTGTTCAGAACGTTTACCCTTAAATTCATCATGCCTAGTAAAATTTTTCTCAAAAGGAAAAATGATTTCTACTACGTCCATGCCTTCTATAGAATTTCCCTTAAGTTGATCTTCAAAGTTTACCATGGGAATCTAAGAAGTAGTCAGGAACTGGATGATTTGAGCATCATCATCAAAGACTTGCCAATAATCCCGATTATCAGGGACTGATGGTCTGAACACAACTTCCACCTTGTAATTTCTTTGTGATAAAGACTCAGAAGTTTGGAGGTTACTGGATATGACCGACAACTCATCAGCTAGAGTGTTTTGCTCACGGGGGACAACGTTAATTCCAAAAGCATCAAAACACTCAATAGTGTCCCACACTGCATTTTTGTAATCTCTAAGTCTATTATTCTTTGCAGCAAACTGGTTCGACTTGAGATACAATGAGGTCAGAATCACCTATGACAGTTATAGACTTGATGTTTTTCTCTCGAGCAATTTCTAATCCCAAAAGCAAATCTTCATACTTAGCCACATTATTCGTGCAATCAAATTCCAAACGAAAAGAGAATAATTCCTCCTCCCCAGATGGTGAGATCAAAACAATCCCAGTCCCTACACCATGCCGGGAGCGGGCACCGTCAAAATGCATCTTCCACACTTGATCTGGTGGGAAAGGGTGCTTCTTCACTTCTTCCCAATAGTTTGCTAAAACCATGAAATTCCCAATTTTGTCGCTTGAATACATGGCTTCATTAAACAAGTGTTCAGGTGTCTCTACATGCTCTTGCATAGGTCGTTCATTAAATAAAGTTATAGATGAACCATTTCCGGTTGGGATCATAGCATATGTAAGATCCATTTGAACACTCCCACCTAACCTTGCCGACCATTCCCTAGATAGCAACATTCCCCAGACATCAGGGACATCACGGACTAAGATATTCATTGAAAGCTCAGTATCCGAACATGCGGCCAATCTAACAGGCAAGTTTTCTATTATCACAATGGCTTTTACTGTTCTAGAGTCCATTCCACACACATTTCTATAAGGCCTTGTGGGTACTAGCTTGAGTTGTTCCATGACTCTAAGGGGCATGACATTTACTTTAGCTCTAGAATCTAGCATGTAGTTATGCAATATCAACCCATTTACTTCTAGAGCTATGTAAAATGGAGGGCACCCTCCAAAGTTGTCATCGGACACACTCTGGATCATGACAGGGGAATCCTTAGGCTCCATCGGGACTTGTTTTGTCATTTGTTTTCTTGGTTGGATTCCTAGGTGGGTGGTAGCCCTTTTGTGGAAGGAGGGGATCTTGAAAATCTCGCAGAAGGGAACATGCATGTTCATCTTTGCTAAAAATCCCGTGACATCAATGTTTAAGTTGTAAGGGTTTTCTTTATGTTTTTCATTAGCATCTAAACCCAAAAATTTCATAATGTCATACTTGACAGATGGGATTTTGATTAGATCTTTCAATGAGACTAGAGCGGAAGAGTTGGTCAGCTTGCTAGGAATGTTTGTTCTTGGATGGTCTTGAAGGTTTGGCGTCAGACTAAGGGGGGCTTTGCTTTCATAGGCCCAGGTTGCTTCCTCCAAAGAGTTGCTTTGGGCATGTTAGCTTTACGAGGAGGGTCATTCTTGACTTTTTGATCTGTCCTTTGTTTCATTAAAGGACTTTGACTAGTACCAGCAACACTTTCACCCTTTGAGATTGTTTCAAGCGAAGGCTTTGGATTTTTGGAAATGATTCTTTGCACAGGTGGATTGTTAGGGCGTGTTGGTTTACTAGGTTGGCTATCAACCGGCTTATGCTGTTGAGGCTTAGGGGAACTAGTCTTTGGAGGAATTGAATTGTTGCAGATAGAATTCAACATTTCTTAAGTTTGCTGATCACGTCTTTTGAGATCCTCATCTTGATTTTTAAGGTACATTGCAAGGTTGGTGACCATTTCACACATATTTGACATAAATTCGATGGTCATTTCAGATGTGATGTTATTTTGAGAAGACATTTCTCTATGGGTTCGTTTCTCAGCGGAGTCACGAATTGGATTCGCCAGGTAGATTTTAACTCTCTTCTACCAAGATGATATGTCCTGTATAAGCGGGGATAGATGAGTGAAATGCAATGGTTATGTATGGATTAAGGATATAAATGATAACCATTCAAATAAATACCGGATGTGATAAGATATGAGTTACGCATGGATACTCGCAAAGACTTGAGGTAAGCCTCTACCTCCCCGGCAACGACGCCAAAAATGTTATCGCACAACTTGTAGTTGTCCCTAAAGGTTATCCTATCCAGGACGATAGAGGTGTTGGACAACTAAAGAGGTGACCCAAGAGATGCCATGGTTTCCAATGCAATTGGGTGTCACGTTAACCGAGGCACTCTTCACTTTAGATCAAGCCTAAGCAAGACCAAGGGGGAGACCCTAGCTTAGCCAATGAAGGCTAGCGAACCCAATCAAGACCTCCTAGGGAAAAGTGATGATGATAAAGGAGAAGATCAAGATAGGATTAGATCTAAATCTAGAATAGATAAGTGGACCCAATGAGTTAGGGCTTGGTTGAGGAGGCTTAAAGAAGGACAATTATGCAGCCAAGGATAGATAAGGGTCACTTATAGGTTTGAACAAGTAGATCTAGATGGATCTAATGCCAAAATTAAAGATCCAAGTGGGGCCTGTTGCCTACTAAGTCTTACTTAGCAGGATTTCAGGTGAGTCGACAAAGACTTAAACAATCTAATTGTTCATTATCAAGAGTTCTGAAGTTCATCAGGCCTTCAAGGCCCTCTCTTTTATGTTTGTACCATATGTTCATACCCCCTCGGGGTATTTTGTAATAATGTGCTAGCATGGTACCTTTTTGTATAAGACTTGGATTCTAGGACTTAAACGTTAATTCGACTAGCCCAGAGTGTTTTTTTCCTTTGAAATTATTGGTGGTTGAATAAACTACTAATATTTTTTGAGTTTTTCACTCAAATCCTCCAAAGTTGGGGTGGTCGGCATAATTTTTAAGTCTTAGGAAGTTATTAGAGTCTATGTGTCAATGTATTAAACCATGCTAGGCATAGTTTTTGAGTCGTATGAACATGTATTAGGTCCCTTAGGTTTTTTTTAAGTTTTGAGAAAATTTTATTTTTTCCGTAAAAACAAGCGATTTTTTTAATGGTTTGGTAAAAAAAATTTAAAAAGTGATAAAATCATGGTCTAGGGGTTGTTTTGGCCATGGGGGTGCTTGATTTCTAACCCGAAGCACCCACATTACCCCTACACCCACTTTCCTAAGTGTTTAGGCATTTTATTTTTCATCTTTTTGCAAAAAACAAACAAAAAAGTAAAAAAAAGTGAAAACATGCAAAAAGTCAAAAAATGAGAAAATAAAAAAATTCCAAAATTTATGGGATTTTGGACCAGCTATAGTTTTGGGGTTGGAAGAGGACATTTAGTAACTTTTTGGGCAGCTCATTTGGCGGGATTGACTCCCTATAAAGGTGGGCACATTCCCCCATGAGTTGGGTGCATTTCCCAAGAAGGAATGTCCCACGTGTTAAGGAAATGGTAGCTTGATTCTTGGGCTGTCATATGGCTGATTTTGGGCTGTTTGGGAAGCCAAATAGGTGGGAGTTGGCAGCCCCATTTGCTCCACCATCTCCTACATCAATTTGCCCTCACTCTCTCCTTGACAAATGTGCCCTCCCCTCTTAGTCTTTTCTATAAGTATGAAGCTCCTCTCTCATCCCAAACTAGTTAGAGTTGGATGAGAGAGAGCTCGTTATTGTAATTTGATATCATTTTGGCATTGAGAATAAAAAGCTTTGGAGGCTAATGGTGTAGTGCATTGGTGTGTGGATCAACATTGTGATGCTCTTCATATGGTAACTGTTTCTTACTTACAAACTTCTTTTTTATGCTTATTGTAGATATTGCCTTGATAACTCAGTTGAATTAATAGGAATAAGAAATTGTTAGTAAGCTTACTTTCATTTCCTATTTTTCATGTATGATTGAAAACAAAAAAATTGCATGTTAAACAAGTTTATTTGCATGCTATTTTAATTTCTGATTTATATATGTTTTATAAGATCTCATGGGTATGCAAGTGTTTGTGAGTTAGATTTCAGGTGGCCAAGCTTGGAGGAGGATTGGATCAAGTTTCACTCCATTCCATCTTCAATAAACTTCAGAAACATTGTCCCTCAACACTCCACAGTGAAGCATTCTTAGCTTGATATTTTCTGGCACAAGTTCTCTCATACTTTCTCTTTCTCCTTTAAAAAATTTCTCTTCTTGGTTACTTTTCTTTTGGGTACTTTCAGATCTAATCATTTTAACATACTTATTAAAAATCAGATCTGAACTTTTTATGCATAGATCCAAGATACTTCAAATCTTTATTTCGTTATTTGGGTTTTGCTTGAAAAAGAATCATTAAACAATTTTTTCAAGTTAAATTTTTAGAATTGTTTAAGGTTTTTTTTTCTTAAAGTTTTAAAATTTTATATCAAGCATCTAAGTGCTTCATTGGATTCCTTTTAAAGGCTGTCCAAGACCCTAATAGGGTGTCTTTTTAGCCATTCCATTTTAGTTCATTTTTGTAGTTAACTAGTCTTTTTAACTTAGATTTTTTTTTTAGTATTTTTTTGTTGTTGCCCAAAACACTTTTAAAGTGATTTTGGACACTTTTTGGACTAATAAAGTTTGTTGGTTTTTGTACTGTGATAGCAGAAAGAAGGTTTTTATGCACACTTTCTGACCAACTTGGATGATCCAGAACCTTCACTGACCCTTACCTTTCCTCCATTACTTTGCTTCTACAAAATTGTAACCTCTTTTCTCCAGATCTGTAAGGAGAAAGAGGAGTTCTTCATATTTAGTGTTGGGCATTGTAATTTGTAATAAAAAGTATTTTGGAAGTAAGCTCACAGAGCTTGCTTCTCATCCCCCCAGGGGGGATTGGTGTTGGTTTGAATTTTTTTTGTGTCGGTTCGATTTTTTTTTGTGATTGTTGTCATTTTCAAAAACTTTAACAAATTTTTACATTAGATTAGATTAACTTAAAATCAACCAAGTAAAATAAAATTTAACGTCGTGGTCCAATCCACATATTGGGCCATTGACGCTCTCAGGACATAAGAACTTTTTTGTTTTCATTTTTGCAGACCGCATACTTTTTTTGCTACAATATTGTTTATCTTCTGCAAAAATGTAATTCGGATACTAACCCACTACCTCAGTAGTGTAGTAATTAGAAAACATTTACTTTTTCAGTTCTTTACTTTGCAAAACACCCCCTTGCTTTCCTGAAGTAAGGTTTCAGGACAAGGGCGTGCTCGAGTACTGGCTTGAAAAGAGACTCTTGGGGCATAAAAAGTAAAAATTTTGTTCATTTAAAAAAAAAATAAACAAGGCTCTGTCCAGAGTATGCTCTGGATCACTGCAACTATGTCTAAACATGCTGATCAAACCATAAAGAGGCTTAGCTACTAGTAATTAGTCTAACACATCCCAATAAACCACCCATATACGAAAATCTGGTGTATCGATTTTTCTGGCATAGTGTGGGCAAATTTCTCAAAGGAAGCAGGAACTACTGGGTAGCGACCTTGGGATACCGTTAGACTACACCCTCGTTTGGTGTAGTGTTGAACGCCTCCCAGAGACTCCGATCCAGCCCACATGTCTGAGTGAGAAGCCACCTTGCCAGAATCCAGACATATTTCCAGTACCTTAGGGTATATTGAAAATCCCCTCATCCATAATAAAAAACTCATTACCACATTAATTTTAAAATTGACCAAGAACATTTGCATAATATTTTCTTTTCCAGCATTACAAACAACATTACAATTTTGAATCCATTTTCAGCACTAGTCTCTCTTATTTATCATTGCAAATTTTATTTAATTGTTATCATGTGTTAAATGATTTGACAATCATGTTTAATTTATATGTTTTTTAAGTCTTAATGTTGTTTTGCTTTCAAAGTTATATTGCAAATATCTTTTATCAATTTTATTGTTATAAAAACTCGTAAAAAAACTAACTCATCCACCATAACTAGCTTAGCTTAATCAGCCTTAGCAACTTTTAGGGTCCACCCCCCTTGGCTTCGTTAGGACTTTGCCTAAACGAAGGAGTCATCAAGTGACAGTACTTGACTTGAGGCTTTTCCCCAAGGACACACTTTGTGGCTTGAATATTTCTGCCATGTTTACCCCAGGTGTGTTTCCGGCGGCAACAGGGCCCACCCTTACAATGCAGAAAATGGTCCAAATGGGGCCCACTAGGTGAAAATTGAAGTGATGTGGCACTAGGGGGTTTTCTGTGATGTAGATTTGACAATTAAACAAGGAATGAGCAATACCCACGTGTGGGATCTAGCAAATGGCCACTTACCCAATGAGTGCGACTTCCTCAAGAGAGGACTAGTGCCTTAGATCGGGGGGCAAATGGAGTCGGATGTCCACCAAACTTTAGATCGAGAATGTTGAGATGATTATTGAGGAGGGTTTTAATTATTAGGCCCAAATATTTGCTAGATCTCCATAGATCTGAAAATTAAAAATGCAAGGGTTTTGAGTTTTAGGGTTTAAATGACCAATGGATAAAAATGGATGGAATTAGATACATACCTTGTAGAACATACCTCAAAATCTTGTGGCCACTTTGCAAATTGATAAATTTTCCCCTGTGTGTATATTCAAGAGTGAGATCCAAAGCTCCAAGTGAAGTCGCACTTCCTCCAAGATGGCTAGTTCGCCCTCCTCCTGCAAGAAAAGATCTATATGAGAATCGATCTAGCAAAAGAATGACAAAAATCATGAAAATATGAAAGAGAAAGCATCAACTATGTCACTAAGATACAATAATGATACTCCCTGAGACAAAAGGCCAATCCAAAGGTAAGATATGGGGTTTCGCCACAATAGCATCCCTCGAGAGCGTCCTTCTCTTCACCAATTCGGCCTCCCTACAGAAAAGCGTTTGAAACCCCAAGATCCACAAATGATATACAGAGAAAAGATTGTATATTCAACTTGCAAAAGAATCCATCAAGACTAGAGAAGTAGATCTACAAAATAGTATTTTTATTCCAAGTTTGAAGAGCTCCAAAGGTGCCTTTACAATAGGGGGGTCTCCTCCTTAAATTGGATGAGGGAGACCAAAACCCTAAACCACTTTTGAAAACTAGTGGTGGAGATCAAAAGATACAAAAATATAATCAACGGCTAAGATGAACCGGTACAAATATGACATGGATCACTCACATGAGGGAGTGCGACCTCACTAAAAGAGAGACTAGGAGGGGGGTGCACTACATGAGGAAGACTAAAACACATGTGTGCCACATAAGATGACTAGGACAAGTGACTAGGAGCACATGGTGGGGCTAGGAGGTATTACTCTCCTTCACTAGCATGACCCCATGGCACAATAGTATAACATATGACTCAATGACATGTCCAAGTGAACAAATGATCAAATCCCTGCCCCCTCAATAGAGACAAGAATACATCAAAAGACCTCCTGAAGACTGTGTGGACACCACTGAATGCTGGAAATTGATCTGGAAGGAGTGGGATACACCATAGATGAACTTTGAGAAGACCACATGCCAAAAAATTTCCTCAATTGCCCAAATCGATTTCTTTAATGACCTTTTTATTCCATTTTTATCCCACCTGAAAATCCATCAAAATGCCGGAAAACCACTGCCAGGTGCCCGAGCACACAATCTGACTGCACTATCATGTCCAGAAGGGGAGGAATATGGTAAAAACAAGTGGCTGGACCACCCCCTTCCTCTGTAGCGCCCTAGGAAATGACTTGCCTCCAAACATCTGCTGGACAGGCCAGCTTAGCATGGCCAAACTGGTCAACTGGTGGAAAAATGGCCATATCATCTCTGAGAGTGCCTGAAACTGAAAATAGAGTGTCCAAATGGATCCTAAAGACCCAAATCTATTGAGTATGAGTACTCATACACCCTCTGGCATCCTGTAACATCATCTGTAGCATCCACCATACCGAACAAGTATAAAATAATGGTCTGGATACAATAATAATCAATAAAAAAGGTACATCAACCATCATCTGACATTTGTGCCCATTGTATGGAACCACAATAAGGTGCATCAAGGACCATATATCATCATCATACATCATCATAGGTCCAACTCATCACGGATCCCAAGGTTGCCATGGTCAAACTAGGTTTCACTAGGTCAAAACTGATCTAAATATAAATTAGGCTAGGAGAGCCTGCTGCAGCAAGTACATATGGTTAAGACATGCTCTTTTAATCATTTTCATAGCAACACTTAAAGCATTAAGCAATCATTTCACTGGCAGTTAGCATTTAATTATAATAATTCATCAAGTTAAATAATATTTTACTTGCAAGAGCTCAAGAATATACTCATTTGTAGACATGATCAATTTGCTAGCATAGGGTGAAGGCTAAGAACACAAGGCTAGGCTAAGGGGATGACTTGATTGACTCAACATTGTGATACTTTGGATAAAGGATAGGGTGTTACACACTTAAGCATGTGTCGGACAGGAATACACAAGGAATGGAGGTGTCTCACAAATGGATGAGTTGTTCAGAGAAGTGCTTATTCAACTTTGGAAAAATGTCTACTACTAGAACCGTCGTGAACTAGGTGCCTAACTAACCGTAACTTGAGGTTCTAGGGGACACTTTGAATTAGTTGTCCCTTACTCCATCTCATATCATGACCCGTAGGCTCAATGAGGTAATTTTCCACTTAAGGTCAACAATCTTTAGATTTGGCATATGTTTAACCATTGCTTTATTCGGACCTTTTAATTTAATTTAATTTCATATTCTTGGCCAGCAATCTTTAGATTTAACATACATTTATCCATTGCTTTTTAGGCCTTTAGGACCCCTCTAGGATTTTGCATGTGCTTAGAAGCACAACTAATCGCAGCTTTCATCCGGGGTGCATTTACATTTCATTTGCATTTCATTGCATTCAATTTCACAACCCTTTTCATTGGGCTTTACAAAAGATATAACAATAGTTTCGAAGGTAGTACAATTTACTTCAGGTGTTAGCCAACACAACTCAAGCAACTAGGGGGAATTCCACACAAAACCACACATCGGGGCAACCGACTAGAATGATAAAGGCATAAAATCCAACTCACCAAAGGTAATTTCTGTTGCCAACTCAGAGCCGAGACACAATACTAACATGGATGCAGTCCAACAAAGAGGCAAAAAATGGGGATGTCCTCCATATCACAAGTTGAGGTGTAAGTCAGGGTAATAACCAAAAATGTAGGGAAGGTAACGGATGGATGGTGAAAGTGAAGGTGATGCCTAAGCTAGCAAGCCATAGAGATTGGGAATGATCATGTCCACACTTCTAGGAGACTACAAACCAATGAGCATAAAACAAGAGTTTCTAAGTGCAAGTAATACAGCGAATAGATAATCAATGACAACCATTTTCATTTTATTAAGATAGACTGCCAGATCTAGATCACTATATACCAAGTCAAGCTATCAAAATGACTAAAACAACAAGATGATAAAACCACTGTACATCATATACCATGCTGGGCCATATACATGCATCTACAATCTGAACCAATTGTAACCACTGAGGACACTGCTGTTGAAACTACAAACACTGCACTGCATTTGTATGGAATAAAAGGTCATCTCAGTCATCAAATCTGAGGTCAAGAGGCTCAGTCTTGGCATAAGGTCTACTGTGTGTTTGATATAAGGCTGCTCTGATGTGTGAGTGATCATAAATAACACGATTCATCATAGCTGATTTCGCTGAAACTGTGCAAAGACAAAGCTCAAAAATATGCAGATGACTGCTCTGCAATCATGGTAGCGCAACTACTATGGTGTGATAACACCAACTTCTCAACACAAGTCAACTCCTAAGACCAAGAGGGAGTCCTTAATACCAGTGATGGATGTCTACCAATCACTCAGACACAAGATAAATACCTTTCACAAGCAACTTCTTGACTAAGACCAATGCCTTGTGAGGTCAAAATAATGAAGCGTAAATATAACACTTCAAGAGGGTAGGAGTTAGAATAATTTATAGTCACTACTGAGATAGATAACCACAATATCTTACTGCTGTTATAACAAAACATCAGCTAATAACAACTCATAAATAGATGAAAGACCAGCCTAAACTTCACCCACTTACCATATAAGATGACCCATAAGGGTAGGTGTAGGAGACACACCTCAAGAGGGTAAGAGGAGCACTTAAATCAGATTTGAAAATGATTAATCAGATCTGGTTTATGCCTTAACCAACCCTCAAAATTGATGGTGGACCCACTTAAACCTCTCCAACAGCTTCCCAATCCCCTAGGGTTGAAACTAGGCCTTTCCTTAGCCCTTTATGGCCTTTAAACTTGATGATTAGATGGTTGTACCTATTGTAGCAGATTTGAAATATAGCAGAAATATTGTACAAAATACAAGGTATCTCATAAACTGGCCCCAAGAAGGTGTGCCCTTAAGGATTGGCCCAAAAACCAAGGAGGGCGCACTTTATGGGTGGATTAGTCCTTTCAAAAGATACATATTTTTTGTTTTCCAATTTTCTGATTTTTAGGGTTCTCAATGTAAGATACATAATAAATAACAATAACAAATAAATAATAATGATGACGATAATAATAATAATAATTAATAATTAATGATTAGTGAAAGGACACATCCTATCCAAAAGACATGACCTACTGAAAGGACATGACTTACCATTATGACCAGTCAATGCTATAAATACACGGTCACATGGACTTTGTAGATCATCTTCTATTCATTATACATTTATTATATACTTGTCCATTTATGAATTATTTGTCATATTTACATTGGATTTTCTTTAATAACGAACTTTGTTCGTCACATTGGTATCAGAGCTTTGTGCTGATCCAACCTTTGGCCATATCTCTTAGACCTTGTCTGACCCTTTGGCCACACTCATCATCTTTTTAAGTTTCTTTGATTACCCTAGGTCCATGACCACAATAGCCTTTGGCCATTAAAAAATTCAGAACTTCTATTGAAGAAGAACTACTCCGGTGCAAGCAAATTCAGAAGAATCAAATATCAGTCCGCAAAAGACGCAGAATGAACAATAGATTGGAAATTACTTCGCTGCAAAATTGAAGAAGTATCTCGAAATCAGAATTCCGGTGAAGGGAAAAAATTTCACTGCGAATTCGAAGAACAAAAGAAATACAATATAAGAGAGAAGGGTTATTAATCAGTATATAACTCTGTGGGAAATTGGTCGCCAATGTAAAAAAAAGCTGTAACAGCTACCCAAAAGATCCATCACAATCCGCCATGATAGTGAATGTTGTACATTACTGACTACTGTAAATCGTGACCATTGTAATCGTGCGAATAGAATTACTGCTCCTGCCAGAATAAATCGTGGGTAATAGAACGATCATCGGTAAAGAAAATGGCCGGGGGCTGAAGCATCGTGACTCTAATAAGAAGCCAAACAGAAATCACCGTGTAGCCACCAATAAGTGCCGCAAATCAAAGCCGTTGAGCCTGTAACGACCAATCTGGGTAGCGACTTGTTGCATAAGGGTAACATTGTTAAGGTGAGATAAGGATAGGCTCCACCAACGACACATCGGCTTAGTGAATATTAGGAACACATTGCATTAAGAGGAATCGAGAATCACAATCTGAAGTACCTACGTCATATCTAAGGCCAGGCTCCATAAAAAACTAGTTGTCAAACTCTTGTGGTGCCGTGAAGTCACAAGTCGTGGGTGAGAGGTGATATGACACAACTGTGCTGATCCCGATTCATCAAATGTTAATTAAGTGGTTACACCATCCTAAAAGTCAAACGGTTAGTTCAAGAATTGATATAAAATTAACCGGATTTATAATGGAGGTGATATATCATTAGATTCTAAGTCCATGATTCTAAGTCCATTATATAAAGAGAATTTTAGTAAGTCATATTTAAAAGGAAAAAAAATAAAATAGAAAAGGGAATTTTTTTTTTTGTAAGCTGCATAGAAAGATTTATATTATAGTACAGAAAAGATTACAATCATCAGGAGAGGCTGAATATAGCATTCTGGCGTTGCTCATGGTGCCAATATTACAAAAAAAGTGTTGTAAAACGAGCCTAGAGATATAGACTAGATAACCACCGATCAGTAAAGACTGGAACAAAGAGTAACTCTGTACAGGACAGAGATAACAAAAACAAAAATACAGAGCATCAAAACTAGGGGTTCTGTGCTCATAATGAGCCACTTCAAGAGCTGGCTTTCGCGCCTTTGGAGTCATGGATGTCCTCAGAGATGGGGTAGGGGCCGAAGAAGTCATCTGTCCACTGCTGCTCCGGGAGCTTGATGGGCAGAGGCTCGGATTTGCGCGGGAGAATCGCTTTGGCCTCATCTTTACGGATGCGCTTGTACTAGGTGACAACGATGGTGGAAGAAACTGGAAAATAAGTCCCAGGTGGGGAAACGCCTTGAACCACGATCGCTGCAGGAGAGTCAGGCCCGGAGGTGTGTTCGGGAGTAGGAGCGACATCCTCAGAAGCAGTGAGGCCCATAGAATTATGTAAAGAGTTGTCGGCCGCCTGCGCAACCACTTGAGGAGCGGCGCCTTTGTTATGAGCAGCAATCGCCTCCCCGGAGCTGGAAATTGGATCCTCCGGACCAACTCCTATGGGTGGAGCCAGATGAGGAAACAACGAGTATCTGCGACCTATGAGGCTAGCTTCCAATGCAATGAGAAATCCATCAAGATGAGCCATGTTGGACCTGGTGTCCATGATGGCCATCTTTGCCAAGTTCCAGTTGGTAAGCATTTCTTCCACCAGTGTACCGATCAAATTTTTGAGAAGCCAATAGTGATTCACTTGAGTACCTGGGCTGCCGAAGGCGAGGATTTCCACAACGCTTCTCGACTCCCAATCGTCCACCAGATGGCGGACCAGCATGGACACATTTTCTTTGTAACCAATGTTTGTAGGAATTTCCTTCTCCACAGACGCCGTTTTGCCTGTGCCATGACTAGAGCCGCGCTTGGAGGTGCCTCGCGTGCGCTTCATGGCAGAGTTGGAGACTTTACAGGGGGATTGCGCAGGGGCCGAGCTTTCTGCAGTGGAAGCAGACAACGAGTAATGGAGACAAGTAATGGAGACGGGTAATGACCGCAGGAGGATGAACATGGATCTTCATATCCCGGAGGGAGCGTTGTCGCACGAGAGTGAGTAATGGTGAAGTGAAACCAGCGAGGGCAAGGGGACGTAGGAAACTGGTTCGGCATTAATGCCACCCACCAGGCCATGTGGGCGAGGAGATCTGGAGCGTGCGAGAAGGCCAGCTAGGGAGTGGTCATGTCCATTATAAATGCCGTGTCTTGGGAGTAGCCCAGCCTAGGAGCTGGTGCAGGGGGGAGATGGCGTGTCCACTCCTACATTCCTGCTGGCGGTTGATGTGTCACCCGGATCTGGGAATTAGAAAAGGGAAATTAAAGAAAGCCTTAAGTTTTAATTTAAATTAAAAAAGTGCTTATTCAAGGTTATTCAATATGTTTCCTAATTTTAAGAAAGGAAATTATCAAATTGTTAAGTTACAAGTGAAGTATTTAGGTATTACTAACAAAATTATCCAAGTTCATATCAAAGAAATTCATATTTTTGTGGGAGGTTTGTATTTGTGTACCCACTAAATAATTGAACAAGTAGTGAATTGTGAATTTAAAAAATGATCTAACCTTTTGGACTAAATGTCCTTGTTGTACAATGGAGTTTAAGTATCTCTCAACCTTTAAAAATAAAATTCTTGTTTGTCATAATTGTAAAAAATTACACTTCAAGGGAATATATATGCAAGGCGCAAATGTTAAATCTTGGTTAGGGTTAGGGTTTGATGCAGAAGAATAAGAAATCAAAGTACTTTAATGCAAAATTATTTTTAACAAACTAATACTGAAACAAAATAGTACAGCAGTAAATGGTACTGAAACATAATTTTCATCTCTTTCAATTTTTCATCTTTAATACTACCAATTGGGTCACCGTGTTAAAGTAATCTTCAGTAACATGTAATGAGCAATAGCAGAATAACTAACATGTTTAAAAAAGTCAAGTGAGGGTACTTACCTAGAGTGTGGGACCTTTCCTGTTTTATACTCATAATTTTTTACTTTCAAAAAAGGATTGTGCCTCTCAGAGGATCGAGATGATCCTGCTAGAGGGTTAGTACAATCCAGAGAGAGAGAGATGATAGGGTAGTAGGACAGTGAAACAAGGATGGCCAATGACAGTCATCAAGAAGTCTAATCTAAAAATTAGTAACCCAACAAAGTCACAACATAGAAAATCTGATCTTAAATCTTAGCACAGAAGAACAAATCTCAGCGAGGTTTCAGTACAAGAATCAAACCTCCATAAGGTTACAGATCAAGAGATCAGATCATAAAAGGTCACTGCTTCCTCTCTTAGGGCATAAGAATAAGATAACAGACCTTAGTAAGAATAATTAGATTTGAATAAAAAGGGCTCACGACCTTCACCAAAGAACTTCACAACAGGTAGATCAAGAACCAAAAGTGGTCACTGTCAGGTCTCAAAGCAACACAAGGTCACGACCTTCTTAAACAACCAGACAACAAGCTAGGTCTGGGCCAATGGAGCTCATGGTAGACCTCAGCAAAAATACCAACAAACTTATGGATAGTAGATCGAGCCTACAAATATCAGATCCGAGTTCAACAGGCAGATTTGAATTAGGGTATGATAGATCCGACCTTTATGGGTTCACGACTTCCTTTAACAACCTCAAAGTAGGCAAAAGCAAGCTGACAGTGGACTGGGACAGACCAATAAGGCTCACAGCCTTCACAAAATCGTTCTCAGCAGGCAAGATGAGACTAGCATAGCTCACGGCCTCCACAAAATCAGATCAACAGTGCTCACGTTTAGCAGATCTAGCTCAAAACCCTCACGGCTAGGATTCAGGAGCAGCGTAGGATCATGGCCCACTTTAAACAGTCCACACGTCTCAGTCATAAATGACAACAACGAACATCTAACCAAACCCTATGTGTGGCAAGGATGATCTTCAGCAAGAGGGCGGCCTAAATAGTCAGGTGAGTAGTCCATAAACCCTTGACGTCAAGCAGTAACAAAATCAGAGCTGAGATGTGATGTGTTTTACATGACAAATGAGGAACAAAAGATTTCAATAAATAGATCCTTAGAGACTTCTAGAAGAGTCATTAATTAATTCTTTAATTTAGTTAGGGTTCCACAAATTTAGGAGGGTACCGATAAGTAAGGGTTAAGACACCAAACAAAAAATAAGTCATAACTTAAAAATATAAAAAATATAATTAAGGTGTCTTAGGTGGGTACTAGAGTCAAGTCATCACACATATAATTAATTAGGTGAGGGTACAAGAACCAACAAGATGGTACAAGTCAAAACCATAAAACAAAGAAGGGTACATGACCCACAACCCCTAGGACCAAAGGGTGTACCACAAAGGTGGGAAATCAATCCTAAAGCCCATAAGACCAAAACATCAAGGTGGTACAAATCAAGACAACTCAAGGTGAGTAGATAACCCTTCTAACCACAAGTCAAGGTGGTGAACAAGACAAGGTACTAAACCTTCAAACCACAAGGCCAAGAAACAACAAGGTGTAAAGACCAAGGGTGAGCAACCACGGTGGGGTACAACCAATCATCTCTCTCTCAAATGTACAAGTGTTCCATAAACTAACTGAAATTCCATCATCACTATATAAGGAAGGGTCCACCCTGGATGATGTGATCATGTGGTCCTCTAGACTACTCCTTAGGTCAAATGCTAGTGGCCCTCTAGGGGTGACCAGTCCCTTGAGAAGACTATCTAACTCAACCATCTCGAAGACCTAGGAGAAGAGGACATCACACATCATCATCTTGGTCCACTGACCAAGATCCACCCGATTAACTGACTAGGTTTGTCACTGCAGGAACTACTTTGTCCTTGTGACCAAGATTCCGCCTGGTCCCAGACCAGGTGGTCTCTGTCTCAACCTACAGGACCTGCTTGGTCCTCGTGACCAAGAAAATGTCTGGTCCCAGACCAGAATACCCTAGAGACAAATAGGGCCCTAGACACATGCTAGGGACTTTGCCATGGCATCAACCCGCTTGTTCCTCGACCAAGAACCCCAGGAGATAGCTGGGGGCCCTAGGGTACCTTCTAGGGTCTTACTCTTTACTCTGCCTGGTTAACTTGACTAGGAACCCTAGTTAACTGACTAGGGAAACATCCTCTCTGAGAATGGGTCTCGCAGCTGCACTAACTTTAACAGCAAACACATGAATCCATGTCACAAATTATGAAGCTTGACGATGAACTCAAAAAACGACATGAGAAAATATTAAAACAAATTCAAGATTAGAAGAAAGAATATGACAAGGTCATCATTGAAAAAGATGAAGAGATTTCTTGCCTAAGAATTCATAACCATAAGCTATTTGCAAAATTCATGAAGTCCAAGGAGAAGAAGCGGTATTTTCAAAAATTAGAACAAGAAAATCAGAATCTCGCAAAGGAATTCAACAAGGATTCAATAGAAAAAGCTCAAGAAGCTTCTAGCTAAAGGAACTTTAACCAAAGGTTGCTCACGCAAACCAAAAGATTAAAAGAAGCACAACTAGAAAACCAAGACCTCAAGGACAAAGTTGAAAAGTTAGAGAACAATGAAGAAATTTCACGCTTAAGGATTCATATTCAAAGTTTACTTACCCAAATCAATAAGCTAAAGAATGACAAGAAGTTGTTATAGAGTAAGTTAGAGAGATCTATCAAGGGATCCTTAATCCATGAAAAAATAAGAACCGATCTTGTTGAAATAAAGAAGTCATTAGAGTTAAAAATCCAGACATCAGAAAAAGGAACAAACACAGACCCAATTGAATCATTACAAGAAATATCAAAAGTTGAGGTCTCCAACAAATAATCACAAGAGATCATAATACCTTATCGTCATCCAAATCACAAGAGTCATTATGACCATCGACAAGTTCAAAAGGAACATAAACAATATTCTTCTTACAAACACGTGAGCCATGATTTCAAAAAGGATTGGGGACAAAATCAACAAACTATATGGAAACAAAGAATGAGAAGTTCCATCTATTGCCGCCTTATACACACCTGGGGGGGAACGCGGCAGAAAACCTTCAAGCCGCTCGGGGTGTCCTTGGGGGCAAGTGAGAGTCAAGTGTTGTCACCTGATTACTCGATTCCTCCGTCTAGGCTTTCTCCTAGTGAAGCCAAGGGGGGTGGTCCCTATGAAAATAAATCTAAGGCTTTTAATCTATTAACAAAAATAAAAGTCTAATCTAGGAGTTTGATGAAATCACTTAACAATAAACCATAAGTCATTGCAATATGAAATTAAAACCCACAGCTTTTAAGATACAACACCATTCATGACATTTGTAAAAATTAACTTAAACAAAAAGGAAAAAATGAATATCAGTGCCAATGAAAATGGAGTGCTTGCGAGGGTTGCTTCTGTGGCCTCGGTGAAAGTATTGCAGTGTCTCAGTTGGTAAATTTTAAGATTATTAAATGAGTGGATTAAGGAATGGGTTAATTCTTGGTTTGGCCCAAAAGAAACCTAATCCTTCAAACTGAGTGCTTTAGCAACTTTACCAAGTATCCAACTAGGAGAGGATGAACCTGCTTAAAGTAGTCTGTTAACTCTAAAGTTTCCACCCATGCAACCTCCCGAGTTCTTAGAATTTGGTTCTAATGGATTTTCCTATTAAAACTAAGTACCTTGCACCTGTTTCTAGTTAACCCTACTGTTCAAACCAATGTTGCATGACTCAGACTCGGCAAAGACTCGGCTAGCATATGACTTGTGGACACGGGAAAAACTCGGGAAAGACTTGGAACATACTCGACAAATAGGAAAAAAATAAAAATATTGTACATTTTGGGCATAAAAAAGAGGTTAAAAGCATTTCCAATCTATATAAGCTATAAAATTACAATTTATGCAATAATTTCATAACATTGTTGTATAAACTATGATTATACGACACAAAAAAAATATAAATAAAAATAATAATAACAAAAACATAAATAATAATAAAATATAAAACAAAAAATATATAATAAAATAAATATAAAAATAAATAAAATATGTGATTATGATTATATGACATTTATAAAAATATATATATATATGATTATAAGACAACAAAAAATAACTAATAAAATAATATAAAACAAAAAAATATAAAACTATATAACAAATAAAAATAAAATAAAAATTTTAAAAACAAACTATATAACAAATAAAAATAAAATAAAATTTTTAAAAACAAACTATATAACAAATAAAAATAAAATAAAATTTTTAAAAACAAACTATACAACAACTAAAAATAAAATAAATTTTTTAAAAACAAACTATATAACATAATAAAGTATAAACTATATAAAAATAAAATAAACTATATAACATACAACAAAATACAAAAAAAAACAAAAAACGACGGACAACGGACTTCCAGGAAGAGAGCCGACTTGACCCGAACTCCGACTGCACCGCACTGCAACGAGAGGCACCAACCCAACCACTGATCGGTGACCACGGTTGGGAGAGCAGTTCAACACTGATCGGTGACCACGGTCGAGAGAGCAGGTTGCGCTGCTGCAGAACTCCAACTCTGACATTGTAGGCGACCATGACTCGCAGACGCGCAGAGAAAATGACGACAACCTCACCATGGGCTCCAATCTACGGCTGAGTCTGCAGCCGAGTTGTGATGAGTTGGCCGAGTCTTCACCGAGTCCAGCGAGTTCACCGGGTTCGTGGCAGCTGGCAAGTTCGTGGCTGAGTTTGCTGCGATTACCCGAGCTAGGGTTCCACTCGCGCAAACTCGCGAGTGCTTGTGAGTCCTGTGCGAGTCATGCTTCACTGGTTCAGACTAAGCTGCCGAGGTTAAGAGCATACTTTGGGTTTGGGGTGTTGGTCCGTTTTATTATGATTAGAATGGATGATTAATCTACGCTAAACCCCAAGAGTATCTTTTCTTCACCAAAGGTGGAGTACTTCGGTTGAGCAAGGGGGGTTAATTTTACTTGATAATTTTTAGAACCATTGTAGTTTATTTTGTAACACTTAAGTGAAAGATTGAAAAAATGATTGTGAGTCCCCCTGGGATGCTTTGTGTGCTCTATGAATGTTTTCTAATTACTAATAACAAAAATAAACTAATCTAAAGTAAAGAAAAGTAAAAATTGCAAAAAAAAAGAAAAAAGCAAAAAAATGTGAACCCCCCCTGGGGGGATTGGGATCAGGTGCTGGAATTGCCTGCTTGCTCTTTTTATTTTTGCGTTTACAAAATGAAATAGAAGTGAACCACTGCTTGCCCTTTATGCTTAGGGAAACAAATCAGTTTAGAATTTATTGATGGAATGAATCAAGGTTCGAATTGTTGGTTCTAGCAAAAGTTTGGGAAGCTTCGAAATGGTGACCTTGTTTTTTGGGGCTTCAACCTGCTAAAGACAAAATCAGACCATCAAACAAAAGTAAATTAGAAATAACAATCAGAACACTCTTAGAGTGTTCTGACAATACTATGAATTGCCAAATTGAACTACAATGCAACTAGTATGCAAAAATATTGTTTTTTGGGCAAAATTTGGATTTTAAACTAGCTTTGAAATGATTTTAAAGTTTAGGACTGATATTTAATTAAAAAAAACCAGCGAACAATAAAATGCTTAGAATCTACTGAAACACACTTTAAGAGTGTATTTCTTTATATGCCAAAAAATGAAAAAATTCTAACTTAACTAGCACACAATGAAAGAAAAGAACTAAGGCAAGCTAGAAAGCTTGCCTTTTTAGGATCTTTGCTTGTCTCTTTATGAGACGACAAGCAAATCAAAGCACCTCTTTTACTTGATATAACTTTGAAAGAACTTGAAAGAAAAGCTAATCTATCTTTGCTTCTTTGAGATCTACCTTAAACTCTAGCAAAGGAAAAGCTTAGCAACCTAGATCTAAATAAAAATGAAGCTATTAATTTTTTTTTAGATTGCTACTTGCTTAGATCTATTAATCAAATGAGCTTTGAAACAAGATTTAGATTAAATAGGATAGTAACCAAAATATAAAGAGAAGAAGGGATCTAGAAGATTGAACCCATTGGGGTTGAGCGTTTTGAAGAAAGGGCAATGGAGTCAAGCTACCTGATGCACTAGTAGGATCAAGACTTTGTTCAATTTTATTGAATGAAGACACGATCTAACAAGTTCATGGACTTCTTCAACTTAGGCTACCTGTAAATAGCTACACAGAACTAGCAAGGGGATAAGAGCATATGTGTAAACAATGAATATAAAGCAATGAAATAAAGAATTCAAACAAGAAATATCACTACTCTTAGCATCATAGTGTTATCAACGTGAGTAAGCAAACTATAAAGTATTACTTACAAATCCTTAAGAAGATAGCTTCCCTTCACAAGACATACAATCCCAACAATACTAATT
This sequence comes from Larix kaempferi, assembly GCA_027924585.1. Taxonomy (NCBI): domain Eukaryota; kingdom Viridiplantae; phylum Streptophyta; class Pinopsida; order Pinales; family Pinaceae; genus Larix; species Larix kaempferi. The sequence goes on along the minus strand of BSBM01000816.1, from coordinate 43,698 downwards.
TATGAAACATAATACAATTTACCTCATAAGTACCAAGCATGAAGATCCAACCAAAGACAATCACCAGACTAGCCTCTAAAGCCTTCTTTATTATACTAAAAAAAATGATACAATACAATATGAGCAGAGGTTCCACCTTCAGATGAATAATAATGGACCTCAGCGCTTCTCTTTATAGCACAAAACATGCAAGCATGAGCTAAAACCCTAGGAAAGACGCCCAAGCTCAAGAGGGAGTTAAACAAGAGTTTGTTGGTTGTGATTGGCACTTGATTGAAATCCAAGTAAAGGAGATTGTGCCACCTCTCAGATAGGTAGGCAATCCCACCTTGGGATTTCCACCATCACATCTCATCCCTCCATTCCACCAGGTCGCCCATGCAGAGAGGAGGGCGCAATCCTTGATGGAGAGACAACTGATACTCAACAGAATAGATTGGAATCAACCAACTCGGAGTTCAGTTAACTTAATATTGACTATCCAGTCACTTTAGATGAACTCCGATTCAACTCCAGACATCTTCCTTGGTTTTAGGAATTTGTCCTTTTATTAATAAATATGTCTTTTTTGGAGTTTTTTGAGTAAATATCAATTTTTTTGATAAATACTTACTCAAAACTTAGGAAAAGTGGGTTTATGGGTTAAATGGGTGCTCTGGATTAGAAAATGAGCCTCCATTTATCAAAATGCACCAACAAACCACTTAATTATTACAATTTGAATTTTTTCAATTAAACCATAGGAAAAATTGTTTAATTAATTGAAAAATTTAATTATTTAATAAAAAATAAAAAATATTTTTGTGCACGTCCACTAATTTTTTTTTTTTAATGAAAATGTTTTAGACACCCTATGGACCTAGGAAATGACTACAAAACACAAAAATAGTGTCTAGCATGTTTATAATTTATAGTTGGACTCTAATAACCCCCTAAGGCCTAACCGCCAAATTCGGGCATTCCAACTTTGGAGGTGTAGGAGAAAAACTCATCGATTATATTCGGCTATAGGAAAAGCATAATTGACAAGGGAACAAACTCCTTGGAATACCTTGTTTGGTTGTCAAGTCCTAGGGAACCGAGTCACTCAAAGACCACCATGCTAGCACACTTTATTACAAACCCCGTGGGGCATGGTCATTTCAAACAAAATGAAAAAATGGCCTAAAATAGGCCAAGGATAGAACATCTGAACTCTGATGAGCACAAATAATTGTGCAATACTGGCGGCTCATTGAAGTCCAGCTGATGTGCAATACTGGCGGCTCACCGAAGTCCAGCTGATGTGCAATTCAGCTGGTAACACCATCCAACCAATCGATAAATAGAAGGTCCCAATGAAGGTTAACTTGGGATGGACCACTTCACTGTTGAAATGTTAACCAGGAAAGTTGTTCTTCGGGATGCATGCAAAGTTTTGCATGCACAATAGTTAATTAAAGATGCATGCAAAAGTGAGTTTTTGCATGCACTCACATTAGGTTTTTGGTAAACCTAATTGACCAGTAAGATTTTATGAGAAGGCAAGAGGTCACTGGCGGAGGACATTGAGCAGACATATCAGAGTTAGATTAGTTTGAGAGGTGGGTGACTTTCCTGAGAGAGGAGGGTACACTTTCTGAGGAGAGAAACTCGTGGTGGATCCGGATTGAGGATTGAGCAGCTAGGATTTTCAGAGTAGGCCTTCCTTAGTGATTGAGGAAGAACTGTGATGATTAGAGCTCAGATTTGTTGAGATCTGATTTAGTACGAGTTTCCGACAGTTGGAGGAGGGCGCACTTTTCCATGCAGAGAGGGGCGCATTCTTCAGATCTAGGCAGTTGGCCTTCTTCTTGGCAGAGCAGATCAGGGATATGGAGTGAGAGAGATAGTACAGATAGAGATTGACTTGCAGAGAGATCCAAATCCGTATTGACAGTTAGGGCACATTTCCCAAGTGCATGCATCAGTCTTTGCATGCAGATCTAGGGTCTTGATACCCATCAGGTTCGGTTGTTTCATCTGATGTATTTGTATGTATTCATCTTCTACATACTTTGCTTTGGGCTCGAGATAGAAGATAGCCCCACAGATTGCTGGTTTTCCCCGTTTGGGGTTTCCAGGGTACATCTTGAGTTATTGTGTGATTGCTGTATTTTTTTATTGTGGAAGTGTTAAGAGATCTATAGTGTTTGTATCTAAGTCATTATTGTATTTCTGATTTATAGAGACTCAAACCGCTTGAGATATTAGGGCATCCAGAGGGAGTAGTGATCTCTGGATAAATTAACATTCACAAATGATGCAACATTTTAACTTAGTGTTTCGAAGATCTTATCGTCTTGTCTCATCACCTATCACAACTGTGAGAGCAAAGAATCATGAGAAGACAATACGAGCCAAACAAGTGTGATAGTCTTTCCATATATATATATATATGCTTTGAGGACAAAGCATTTTTAAAGGAAGGCAATGTAACATACAAAAATAAATAATAATAAATAAATAAGAATAACAAATAAATAATGATGATAATAATAATAATTGTAAATTTTAATCTAGAGATCACTACTCCCTCTGGAAAGCCCTGAGATCTCAAGCGGTTTGAGTCTCGTATATCAATAATACTCATAAAGACATAAACACAATCATTCACACATAAGACATTGCATATACCCTGGAAACCCCAAACGGGGAAAACCAACAATCTTGTGGGGCTATCTTCTCTCTCGAGCCCAGAGCAATATATGAAAGAAGGAAATACAACATTGTTACCTCAGATGTAACACTCAATCCCTGAACGGGTCAATGCCCTAGATCTGCATGCATCAACTGATGCATGCACTAAGAAAAACTGCCCTAGCTGTCAATCTGGATCAAGTCACTCTGCAGGTAGCTCTGACTGTACTACCTCTCTCCACCCTCTGCTCTGATCTGCTCTGGAAGAAGGCCAACTGCTCAATTGGTGAATGCGCCCTTCCTCTGAATGGAAAAGTGTGCCCTCTCCTCTGGATGTCAAATGCTCCCACTGGATCAGATCTCAGCAGATCTGAGCTCTGATTGTCATAGACCTTCCTCAAACACTAAGGCAAGGCTACCTTGAAAGTCTCAGACAATCAATCAGCAGATCGGACTATGAATGAGCTCCTCTCTCCTCAGGTAATGCACCCCTCTCCCTCTTTGGAAGTCGTCCTCCACAATCTCTGTAGAACCCACACTGATAGACTATCTCAGTCTATTGATCTGGGCATCCAGTGCCTCTTGAGCTAGTAGTCATTGATCCAACTCAGATCTGACCACTCTCCCTCCTGCAGCAGCTCCTCTCTTTCTCAGAAAATCGCCCTGCATGCACTAATGCGCCCTCCTCATTCCTGATCTATCACTCTGATAAGTCAATTGAGCAACCTCATCCGGGGACCCTCTGCCTCTATAAATAATCTCACCGATCAATTAGTTTTACCAAAAACTTAATATTGGTGCATGCAAAAAGTCACTTTTCCATGCATCTTTTAATCACTGACAAGTCATGCAAAACTCATGCATGCATGCAAAGGGAAAAACACCCCGGAAGGTCTGCATGCAGTCACCACTGGACTCATGCCACTGAGTAGAGTGTATCTCACCCTCTACTCCACATTGATGCCTATGCAACTGATGTGCCTCCATGCAAGGCATCTGAACCATGGAGGACATCCTGAGATACCACAAAAGCTAACAATAATAATTAATAATTAATGATTAGTGGAGTGACACATCCTATCCAAAAGACATGACCTATTGAAGCATTTTTAAAGGGAAAGGCAATGTAACATAATAAATAATAATAACACATAAATAATGATGATAATAATAATAATAATTAATAATTAATAATTAGTGGAGTGACACATCCTATCCAAAAGTCATGACCTATTGAAAGGACATGACTTACAATTGTGGCCAGTCAATGCTATAAGTACACCATCACATGGTCATTGTGGATCATTTCTTATTCATTATACATTTATTATATACTTGTCCATTTATGGATTATTTGTTCTATTTACATTGGATTTTCTGTAGTAACGAACTTTGTTCGTCACATTCAAAATATCATTTTTTTTGTATTTTCAAGATATATATATATAAAACAAAAACTTGATAAAAGATTGAAGAAAATAAGGCGTTAGACCGTAGTCTTACCCTAGGGAAACAAGAGAACAAGATTAGTGTTTCTCCTCAATTTGGCAATTCAATATTTTTGAACCAGGTCAAGGACTAGTAACCCTAGATAGGTCAAAGTAGTCCTAGGTCTAATTCGGGCTATTATCACATCCATAATAGCTGGGCTACCAAGATTGCAAATCAGTTTCTAGTATATTTTTGAGCCAGTCCTTTACACATTTTGATGAGATCAATTGATAATGAGAAGCATTTTTATGATCACTCTTATGCATTCAGTGGATCCAGAGCTTGTACATTTGATAGTCTTGTTATCACACAACTTGTAGTTGCCCCTAGAGGTATCCCATCCGGGACGGTAGAGGAGACAGGCAACTAAAGAGGTGACCCAAGAGATGCCACGGTTCCCAATGCAATGTGGGAGTCACGTCAACCGAGGCACTCTTCGCTTTAGGTCAAGGTGTAACTAGACCAAGGGGGAGACCCTATACCCCAATCACAGTTGATTGGATCCAAACAAAGGTTTCTAAGGGTATATAAATGATGAGTTACGGAAACCAATGCAAGGCTAAGTGGACCTAAGGGTTAAGGAATGGTTGAAGGTGGTGTAATGGATAATAAGTGTTTCAACCTATATATGGTTTAGGCCACATGATGGGGCATGATTACTAGGTATAGTACCATGTGTTTACACAAGTGGGTCTTTTTGTCTTGGGAAGTGTGAAATGGTTCTAGGTGGACCCACAAGGTGAAGTTAGGTATGAGGATGGTACTATAGGTTAGATCTAGGCTAGATCTATAAGTTGGAGTTGGTTCTAGGATTACCCATGTACTAGATCTAGGGTTTGACACTAATCCCAAGGAGTGCGCCTTGCTTGGAGAAGGACTAGTGCCTTGTTGGATGGGCTAATGGGGTAAAAAAGGATGTCAAAGTGTAGATCGGGACACCTAGAAGCCAAGTCAAGTGGATTGGATGAGATCCAATGGTTGGATCTTACTAGATCTAGGTTTTTAAAAGGTGGACCACAATCCCTTAAAACAAGGAATGCAATCCCCAAGGCGGATCTTGACGAAAGGACAGTATAGACCTAGGTTTCAAGGCATGGGCATTCCAAATCCACGGAAATCTCCAACACCCACTTCCTAGAAGTGGACCAACTCAAAACTTCAAGGGGGTGCGACTTGCTCAAGGAAGGTCAAAAGATGGGTTTGGTGGACCAAATCAAGTCCAATGGCCACCAAACTGTAGATCCAAGTGGCTAGTACCCCGATCTATGTATCTTCAAAATTTCAAGTGAATTGAATGGCTAGATCTTAGTAGATCTAAGTTTTTAAGGTACCAAGAAGATCAAAAGGGGGTTTCAACCCCTTAAAACATGGAGAGATGTCCACAAGGTAGTTTTCACCAAAGTAAAGATATGGGTATAGGTTATCAAGTGTCTAGATTCCAAATCAAGTGAGATCTCACCTACCCATGTGCTAGATCTAACCCAACAAGCTTCTCTTAGGAAAATCGATTTAGGTTCAAGAGGGCTTTTTGCATTGAAAAGTGTGTCAATTTTTAGCCAATCACCACCAAACTATAGATCCAACTAGGGGTGGATCCTATAGAGGTGGGTTCTTAATATCTTTTCAATTGCAAGGCTAGATCTAAGTAGATCTAAAAAAAAAACCAAAAACAAGGGTTTTAATTTGATTAGGGTTTTATTGATCTAGAAATTATGGAAGATTCAAGGAAGAGAAGATCATACCTCTTGGAACATACCTGGATGAAGAGATGAATGCTAGTTGAGACGAGGATTACTTTGCCAAAGATCAAATGGAGAATTGTTGAAGCCCTCTTGCCAAATCGATTTTTCCAAGCCACATGTAATTCCTTCTAACCTGTCAAGCCAAGGAGCAAAGCATCAATTAGTTTAACAAATTGAAGGTAGATACAAGCAAGAGAGAGAAAAACATAGAATAGTTGACACAAAGGCAAAACTACTCCCTGTCAAACCCAAAACGACTTCTTCCAAGCTTGAAGGGCAAGCCTCCCCACCAATTCGCACTTGTCAAAGTCGCCCTCTCAACCTGCAAATAAAGTATGGCAAATATGCAAGATAGCTACAATAGATCCTCCAGTGCAATGGACAATAGCATTTACAATCGAAACAACCAACATTCACTCCAATCCAAGCATGTACTCCAAAAGATAGAAATTTTATTCCAAGAGCCAAGAGCCAAAAATCTCTAGATGATTTTACAATGAGGGGGTCTCCTCCTTATATAGGATAACAAAGACCAAAACCCTAGATCTCAAAACCACTTTTTGAAATGAGTGGTTGAGATTAAAAGATCTCACAACATAATCAATGGCTAATAATAAATCATAACCATATATCACATGGATCACCCACATAATGATAGCGCCCCCACTAAAAAGGTACAATGAGGGGTGACGTCATCCACAAGAGAAACTATAAGCATCAAAATCCACCTCATGGTGACTAGGACATAACAATATAAGCTCATGGTGGGGCTAGGAGGTTTTAATCCTTACTAGCTCATCCCCAAGACACAATAAAAATAATAAAATATGTCCAATATAATAAAAATGACCAAAACTGTCCTCAGAATCCATGACAGTCAAGCAGTAAATGTCCTCCTGTGATCAATCTGGGCATACCCACATGGTGAAAACTGACTGGAAGGTAGTGATGCCGCCCTGGAAGACCTCTGTGAAAACCAAATGCCAAAACCTTGCCTCAATTGCCCAAATCGATTTCCTCAGTGACCACCTTTTCCCATTTTTTAACTGCCTCGGGAACTGTGAAAGTGCCAAAACTGCCTCCTAGGGTGCTAGCGCTGTCAATCTGAGCCCACCAGGCTCTCCGGAAGGGGGGATAAATGGTAATAACAAGTGGCTGGACCACCCCTTCCCTCATCAGCGCCCTAGGTGAACTGGCCTCTCGGGGCCCCTGCTGCTCAGGCTGGGAAATCAGCCCCAAATCTGGTCAACAAGTGTAAAACTGCATCAATCACTGTCAGAAGTGCCCGGAACTGAAAGATAAGTGTCTCAATGGATCCAGAAGACCCAAATCCACTAGGAATGAGTACTCATACATCATGGGTTGCCCTAATGGGCCAGCTGTAGGGTCCACCATATATGGACAATGTATAATCTGCTGATCTGAAATAATAATAAACCTGCTGAACTGGATCAAACATCATCTGCATCATATGTCCATCATATGATATCATCATCAAACATGTGGGACCATAAATCATCATCAATAATCATCCATATATGGCCCACATCATCACGGATCCCAAGAATATATAATCAAGGATAAATCACATCAGTAGACTAAGACAATGTTTCTCTAATCATTCCCACAGCTAAGCTCAAAGTATAAATTCCATTCAGTGGCATTAATCAAGTTAACATGTTCCGTGATTATATAAAATTACTTGCACAATAGTTCAAATGACAAACTCACCCATTGGACATGGTCAAACTGCTAGTGAAGGATGAAGGCTAGGAACAAGGTTGGGCCAAGGGTTTGACTTGTCTAATCTTAACTCAAAAATACTTTGGACTGGGAGAAGGGGGAAGCTACAAACTCTGTGCTGGACAAAAGAACACGGGGGATGGCTGTGCCTCACAAATGGATAAGTTGTTTAGAGAGTGCTTATTCAACTTAGGCATCATGTCTACATCAAGTTGATCCAGGTTCATTAGGATCATTCAATTTCATTTCCATGGCCTTTTTGGCCTACATAACCCTTCGGATTTCAGATGTGCTGAGAAGCACAACTAGTTGCAGCTTGCATCCAGGGCATGTTTTTCATATATTTATAAGGTCAGCAATTGTTTAGATATAACTTTTAAGAACCATTGCTTTTTTGGACCTTTCTTATACTCTTCGAGGAGTATTTTTAGCTTTTCACTGCTCTTGCCCTTTTTTGTTTCCATGGGCGAATTTTTTAGTTTCCATAGGTAGAACATGAGCTTTCAGTTTTAGCCAACAACATCTCAAGTGACTAGGGGGAGTTCGAGCCAATGCCAAACATCGGGACAACCGACCAGAATGATTTAGGCCTACAATCCAACTCACCAAAGGCAAGTTCTGTCACCAACTCAGAGCCGAGACACTGAATAAACAGGGATGCGGTCCAAACACAGAGGTAGAAAAATGGGGAAGTCCTCGGTATCAGAAAGTCAAATGAGACAAGTCAGGGTTTAAAGTCAAACAGGAAGGTCATGTATGGATGGAGACAAGTGAATATGGAGCCTACACTAGCAGACAACCAGTGTCGGGAAAGACCATGTCTATGTAAGGTGAAATACCAGTAAGTTTTGTTAAATGACCTAAAAGTGCAAGCAATTGTCCATTTTATGATTTACAGTTCATTTTAAATAGTTTGCTACATCAGGAACAATATACCAAGCACATGCCATGATCATGACTAAATCAACAAGATAATAATCCACAGTCAGTGAGAACATATCCATAACATCATCATAATAATCATCATCATGCATCATCTGAAACACTGCTGAAATACATCTCTAGGCACTAAACTGAAACTGTAATGGGATAAGTGGTCACATCAGTCATCAAATCTGAACTCTCAAGGCTCAGCCTTGACACAAGGTCATAAAATCTGAATAATGTACTGCTCTGATCATGAGTGATCCAAAATATATAGCCATGCTCTGGAATAAAGGAAGCTCTGGAATGTGCAGATATCTGCTGTACAAGAATAGTAGCCCTGCTACTATGGTGTGATAACAAGTCTCATGCTAGGACTGAGCCCCATGACCCCAAGTCGGTGACTGAGTTAGCCATTCTTCTATCATCCAGAGCAGATTGATGACAACGCCCATGTTATATTTAGATGCAGTGCTTCAGTATGATTCAGGTTGTTCAGATCAGGGACTCTGGTATATGATCTAGCGGGTATATGATTGGTGCATTTGGATTGCTGATGTGCTTTTTCCTTGATCTAGGTAGTTTATGACTGGGTATATGATGGTTGTTTACTGGCTATATTTTATATTATGCTTACTTGTCGTTTAGAGTAGAAGTGGTCAATTATTATGAGTAGGAGATTCTTGCATATACGCATTGGTCATGCCCTTACCTTATAAGTACAGACTCAGTCATTCCTTCTTTCTAAGGCTTTTGCTATCCATGGCATCATCAGTCACTACCCCATCCATTCGTTACCTTCCAGTTTTGATTTTATCCCGACTTACACCTTAACTAGTGATCTTGAGGAATTCCCCAACCTAGACCTCTGTGTTGGATAGATTCCTTGTTTACATTGTGTCTCGACTCTGGAGTGTGTGATTCTAGTCACAGTGATTGTTCTCCTCTAGTCCTCAAAAGCAAGTATTCCTATCAACAGTGTTGCTAAACACTAAAGCATCGGAACTTAAATGCTATATCTAAAGGAATGCTAAGTCAACAAAACAATGTTGCTAAACACTACTGCTTATATCTATATTAACTAGTCAGTGGCCAAAGGACCAGCACTCATCCTTGTTTGATGCAAGGCCATTTGTCCCCACAGGGAAACAAGGTGGTCACTCCATCGCACCTATGGACGGTGGTGGGCAATGGAGGTCATATCGAGTCATAATTGAAGCTCAGAAGGCTCTCAGGGCACCCTCTTTTGGAGGCTGGCTAGTGAAAATCTATAAAGTAAATTAACTGTTAAATCTCAAGTAAGAAAAGTTGACAAATAAATCAATTTGCTAAAAGGATGCTTGTCTAGAGTCTATTGGAAGCATTCTCATCACTCTACCCATTTGTGAGACACTGCCATCCTTGGTGTTATTTTCTATCCAACATATGTGTAGGTGGCCCCGTGGTTCCCTTATCCGATAGATTACAGTGTTGAGGTTGTCAAGTCTTCCCCCTTAAGCCTAGCCTTGTCTCTCCACTCTCACCCATGGTTAGCAAATTGGCCCAGTCTGTAAATGAGTATACACTTGAGGTCCCTGCTTATAGTAGTTGGTTACTTTGATCCGAACTTAATATTATTATTATATTTGCATGCTTACGCAGTTAAACATCATTCTATGCTTTAGTCTAGCTACTGATATAATTGAAGAAGCATATTTCATCCTTTTGTACTTACAACAACAGTTATTTGTGATCTAGATCATTATTTTAATCATTCTTGACCTAGTCAACCCAGTTTGATCAAGTCAACCACAGGGTCCAAGATGAGTTTGGGTAGACAGTGTTCAAGATGGATTATTCATGGCCCATGTGTCCATTAGATGGTTCCATGCTTCATACGGTAGTTTCAGATGATGGTTTGATGGATTTTTATCATTATTATTATTTATAGGCCATTATCTTATTATTCCGGGCATGGATGAGTTTACAGAGCTATCACTTGATGGTCACATGGTGTATGAGTACTCATTCCTAGTGGATTTGAGCATTCTGAGTCCGTTGGTGCACTTGGTTATCATTTCCGGGCATTTACAGGTGATGATATGGTCAAATTATCACTTTATTGCATTTTGCCATTTAGAAATGGTCTGTCTAACACTTTCTTTGAGCATGTACGTTCTCCTAGGGTGCTCTAGAGGGGATAGGGGGTCTAGCCAGTCATTGTTACCATATTATCCCATCCCCAGACATTTTGGTGCAGTCATTTTTGTGCCTGGGGCACTTGGCAGTGAGCTACATGCGCTTTTGTACTTTCAGAGGTGGTTTTCCAGCAGTAGAATGGTTAGCAAAGGAAATCGATTTGTCTCAGTGGGGAAAATAATTGGCATGAGGTTGGCCCGAGACATCATGATGACATTTTCCACACCTTTCAGCATTGGTTCTGACATTAGTGGGGTCCACATGTCATTCCATTTGGCATTTTGGGGGTTTTATTATGTATTTTTGGACACACATCCTAGTGTCTTTTGACACTTTATCACATGATGTATTATTTTTTATGTAGGTGGGGCATTATTCCAGTGAAGATGTATTCTTCTAGACCCCCCCACCATGTTATGACATTATGTTGTGTCCCCTAGTCATGTTGTGGGGCTCATGTCCCCCGTAGGGCGTATTTGAGGGAGGATGTGCCCCTTAGTTTGAGTGATCCATGTTTTATTATTCCAGCTCGTCTTCGCCGTTGATTATCAGTATTGTATCTTATGATCTTAACCACTCGCTCATCTTCGCCATTGATTATCATTATTGTATCTTATGATCTCAACCACTCATTTTAAAAGTGGTTAGGGTTTTGGTCTCTCTCATTCCTATTTAAAGAAGAGACCCCCCTCATTGTAGAGGGACTTTTGGCTCATAGCTATTGGAATAGAAAAATATTCTTGTGATCTTGGTTTGAATGTCGGCTATGGTGATTGAAACTACTTTTCCATTGCACTGAGAGATCTTGGTGGATATCTTGCATATTTTGGATCCATAATTTGATTTGCGGGTGAAGAAGACGGTTTGGAAGAGGGGCGCACTGGTTGGGGAGGCCCACCTTGTCTCTCTCTCTCTCTCTCTCAGATCTAGTTTATTCAGGGAATGATTTTGTATTTGTATCAATTATTCTCTGCATTTTATTTCTTGCTTGCATCTACCTTCATTGTTGCTTACTGATTGAGTTTTTATCCTTGGTTTTGCAAGAAGAGAGGGGCACACTTGTGGACTTGGGAAAATCGTGGGAACAACAGAACACACCAAACTTTCATTTGATCTTTGCGAGAGTAATCCTCGTCATTTCGGCATTCATTCTCATCATCCAGGTATGCTCACAAGGTACGTACTTTATTCCTTTAACTTACCCATCTGTCATTTTCATCAAAACCCTAACTGCTAAAACTTATAAAACTTCTCTGGGTTTGATTATTTGGTTTACTGGCAAACCATTTCTGGGTTTTTATCCTTAGGCCTAACCCCAAGTGGGTCCTCAAGGGTGTCTTGCTCTGTGGACTCCATCAACCCCATTCCCTAGGCACTGATCTTTCCATGCTTGCGCCCTCCTTGGTTTGTTTGTCTTCTGAGTAGTTAATACCCCCTTTTTGAGCTTGTGACCTTTGATACTGTCAGATCTATCATCAAGTTGTGCTAGGAATCCCTAATCCTCTCAGATCTACCCCTTGGGACCATTTCCCTTGTTTTAAGTACACGTTTCCCAAGGCAGCTGATTTTGATCATTTACCCTAGCACCTACATCCTAGATTCATTCTTAATCCTTAAGTCATTGTGTCTAATTATTCTAATTCAATATTTCATCTCCCCTAAGTCTCCACAGTAACTTCATTCCTTAAATCTAGGGTATTATACCCCTCACCTTACGTACCCTATTTGATTAGCTTGATTTGGTGATTGGGTTAGATCTCTCCTGTCGGGAGTAGATCAGGGTCTCCCCCTTTGCTATTTGGGGCTTGGATAGCAAGAAGCAAGAGTGGCTCGATCGGCGTGACAGCCAATCCATCATGGGAATCGAGGCCCTCTTGGGTCACCTCTTTAGTTGCCCATCTCCTCTACCGTCCTGGATAGGATCACCGTTAGGGGCAACTAAAAGTTGTGTGATAACAAGGGAAAATAGTAAATTCCAAGGCCTACCTAGGAGAAGTCCTCCTCTAACAAGATTGACAAGATGTAAATAAAACCCTAGATTACCTTGCTTAGGTGAGTAAGAGTAATGCCAAACAAAGAAGTATAAGATGTTACCAACATCCACAGAGAAAGGAGCAAGGAAAACCTTAGATCTTTTCTTAGACATGAGTTCTCACAACTGTTCTTTGAATCAACCTTGCAAGAGATAGAGAAACCCTAGAAATCCACTATTCATCCTTCAAAGTAAGATAAACATGCCAAAAAGAGAGGTGCACTAGCCTTGAGAGCTCATGTAAACCAAGAGAAAAAGGAATAAGATCATGTTTTTACCCTTTTTGTTCTCACAAATGAAAGGGAGGTGCTCTTTATTTATATGGAGCAACCTAGCCTCTTTAATTTTAGAGCCTACCCTACTAGAAGATAAAATATTTCAAAATTATGGTTTGTCACTCACAAGCCAGGGACTAAACCTCAAAAGACATAAAATAATGGTAAATTGATGTAAATGGCTTCAACCAAGTGAAGCGTTGAGCCTAAGGGAGGACGCCATGCCCCAACTAACCCCAACGATGTGCTTTTCCCTCAACGTCCTCCTTTTTAGCAAGGTAAGGCCTTCTTCAAAGGGTGACGTCATCATCATTTTTGCACATGGAGACCAAGAGGAGGGGTAAAACATCAAAAGGGAAGACCAAGTAGGCATAGATGAGGTGTGGTAAAGCGGGTATGACTACCCTTACATGCACAATCACCTCTACACAGCATAATCATGAATGTGGCTAGGATCCCCTTAGCCATGTGTCCTAATGGGTGCATCCCAATTGGCACCAGACACCCACCCAGGACATAAATACCCAACATGATGAGGGACTTCTACCCATCAAGGGGTAGTCAACAGAGTCACTAGGCCAGCACTTCTTGGAATGAGAACCAAGAGGACCTGCCATGGCCAGACCAAGGGTCTTGAGGTAGCCATAGACCAACAATTTTACATCAGAAATCCCAGACTTGGCCTTGTATGGCTACGATCCCTTGAGCCATGTGTCCTAATGGGTTCATCCCAAGGTGCACCAGACACCCACCTAGGGCATAAATGCCCAACATGATGAGAGACTTCTGCCCATCAAGGGGTAGTCAAGAGAGTCACTAGGTCAGCACTCCTTGGAATGAGAACCAAGAGGACCTGCCATGGCCAGACCAAGGTCCTGAGGCAGCCATAGACCAACACTTTTACATTAGAAAGCCCAGACTTGGCCTTTTACAATGGTAAAAGATCCTCTCCCTCTGACACATCATGAAGGGCACACTTTAGATAATCTGAGGTGTAACAGACCCCAAATTTGATGGAGCAGCCCTGAACATGGTGTAAACAATTTCAGAGTAACCCAAAAGTCTAACATAGGTTTATGCTTGCTAGTACTATGTTCATAATAATCCACTTATGATTTTGTGAATTATTTTAAATAACCAATAATGACAATTGATTATAAATTACCAGACTATTTGATATTTATGATTGGATTGTCTCATAATTCTTAACATTTTTTCCAACGAAAATTTTGTGGGGAAACCCAAGGGATGCTTTCTCATATTTGTGGATGATATCTCCAGTAAACGCATTGGTGTAGACTAGTATCTCTAACTTAGGGGTATTTGAACCGGGTAACTGCTGGCACGGAACTTGCCAAATATTGATGACAACCAGTTGTACTAACCCCTTGGGCTCTCATAATTCTTAACAAAATAAACAACATTGACATCTTAGTTGTCCAAAATTTCTTTTCTGCAATGTATAAAGTGCATCTATTTGTCATAAGTTTAGTTATATCAATCCCCCATTACATGAAAAAATTCTGTAAATTTGGCTTATACTAAATTCTAATATGCCACAGGTACTTCTATCATTAGCGACTTGGTATCTTGGAAATTTGAGGTGTATGCTTGCTAATATTGTGTTGTTTCTGATTTTGTGAATTGTTTCAAAGGAAACAATGTGAACCAAGTCCATTATAAAGTACCGGCCTTTTTAAGTTTTTTGGTTCGATTGCCTGTAAATTGATGTAATCAGCCATTTTAGTTGTCTAATATTTGCTTTCTCGAACGGATCGAGTGCATCTATTTGTTAGATATGTACTTTGTAACATTTACCATGTGAACAGAAAATATGTCTGTGATGCAAGCAGTTTTCCTTTATATTTTGTTTCCTGCAGAAGACGCCCGAATGGGACTTCTTTCTGTCCTATTGGAGTGGAATGAAATAGATCCACCATCAAGGTCAGAGCAGTTGCGGAATGACAATATATGCAAAATTTACCAGCACAACCGAAATCCTTTTGTGGATCATCCAGAATATGCAACTCTTATATGGGAAAATTCTAGAGGAGAAGCACCTGTTCCAACCGATCCCGAGATTAGCAACCAAGCGTTCTTACGTGAGAAAATAAGCATGACTGCCTGGATAAACGAGTTGCACTATGAGAACAAGGGAAAGGATGAGAATGAGGTAGTTACATTTTATGCATAAATATTTCTGTTGTAGTATTCCAGATCCTACCTTAGAATTTCTATATGTTGTTTCTCAATCCAATATTCAGCAGCAGATACTCATATCACAGAACAATATTAGGAATACTAGTTATCTTGTTGAATAAAGGATGTCATTTCCTTTGTTTTTTTTGGTCTGTCAATAGTTTAACGTGTAACTTTGGCAAAGCAAGATTTGCAGGACCATATACGAACGAGGAAACTAATGCTCAACCTAAAAAACCTGTTTGGTGCTAGCATTGGAAATGTTGGTCTGATGTTTTTATCTTTTAATTCCTCCTTTGCAGTTTATTGAAGTTGCTGTGGGAACTTCCATGGATCTATCTAAGCTGAAAATTGTACTATACAATGGCGCAGATGGAAAAGTTTATAGATCTCTCTCTCTGTCTGATAGCGCACGCTTTTCGATTGCGGATACTGAACTT
Organism: Larix kaempferi; assembly: GCA_027924585.1. Lineage (NCBI taxonomy): Eukaryota > Viridiplantae > Streptophyta > Pinopsida > Pinales > Pinaceae > Larix > Larix kaempferi. The sequence continues at coordinate 28,016 of BSBM01000816.1, read as the reverse complement.
GGCTTTTCAATTATTACAGTATTTCTTCCTGCTGGGTCACTTCAGAATGGGCCTGCTGATGGAATGGCTTTGGTTGAAGAAGGAAAAAGAGGTGCCCATGTACTCCATTTTCTCTCTTATGAAGGTTCTATTGAAGCAGTGGATGGACCCGCCAAAGGCTTGAAATCATTGGATATTATGGTGAATGAAAGCAAAGATTCATCTGCCATTGATTCACTGGGGCTAAGTGGTAAAAGTTTTGGATATTATAGATGGACCAAGTTTGTAAATGCAGCTTCCCCGGGGAGGTTGAATAAGGGGCAGCATTTCCTTGAGTGGTGAGATAACTCGTAAGTATTAGAGTCGTCATTCTCTGTCACTCTGTAAGATGCATATGCATGCACGAATTCTAGACTGTCACTCTGTAAGCTGCATATGCACGAATTCTAGAGTAAAATGTTTGTGATTTTACTATGCTTCTTGATTCATGAATTTATCTAATTCAAATCGGTGTATGAAAACCATGTAGGGTACCTTTCCAAGATATGATACTCGCTAAATACCGAAAGCTTGTAAGATATTTTTTTCGGTTAGCTCTCACTCTCGGGGCTTTTAGACTCTTAGAGCCAGGTAAGAAGCGGGCCATCATATTATGGTGTAAGCTAAAAGTTAGACGTTTTGCACCATTTTTCTAGTTTTTTTTTTTTTGCCGAACTTTGGTTGGAATTGTTAAAATTGCAGTTATACATTGTTGAAATTGCATAATCAGGGTGTGTAGTAGGGGTTTTGAAGGGTGCTAAATCCATTTTTGCAATAAAAAATGCAATTTCAACAATGAAAAGTCGTGATTTCAACAATCATTTGTCGCCGGATTCCGGCAAAAACAACTCCAAAAGTGAAAATCATCTAGCAATTAGCATACTCTATTAAATACTCGATAACCAGATTAAAAGGAAGTCAATACTTGATATTCAACTCTGTATCATTGTTAGCGACCATAACTTACGAAAAGGGTCATATCAAGTTTACTTTCCACAAGAAAAAGTAAGTTTTAGTATCACTGTTGGGGTCCATAACTCACTAAAAGGGTCATATCAAGTTTACTTTCCACAAGACAAAGCAAGTTTTGGACCTGAGCCAACTAATGATGGATGGGGTCCACTTCCAAGAGTGATCCCCTTGAATGTGGGGATGATTCCTTTTGCTAGTTAGTTTATTGTTCTTGGTGTTTGTGCCTCTTGTTGTATATATGAGAAGTTTGGCTTATAATAATAATAATATATTTTTAAGGTCATAGTCAAGCTAGACACCAATTTGGTGTATGAGACCCCCTTGTTTGTGGGACAGGGGACCCCCTCCACACAATGATTTCACTGCTAAAGTTTACAGAGGTGTACATACCCTACCCCTGTCCAGATTTGAACTTATTACATCCTAGGACGAAACACATGTTCTTAACTGTTAGACCCACTTAGGTTGTCCATATCTCTCTGGTTATATGCTATGAAATATATCTAAGCTATTGTATGTGCAAATGATTTTTTTGATTCTTATTTAATGGGTGAATTTGTGGGTTTTGTTGTTTTGAGTTTTCCTTCTTGTTAGTGTTTTACTAAAATATCTAACATTCATGGTTTTAGTTTATATTAATAAGAAATTAAAAACATATTATTAAAAAAAGTTTTTATTGTCTAATCAAATTATTTATTTATTTCAAATTTTAAATCTAATAATGTAAATAAAATGTTTATAATGAACATATTTATATTCCAAGCTATTTCAAAACTCCAATATATTTAGTTAAAAAAGTACTTTCTAGAAAAAGTATAATCAAACAGTTGTTTGTAAATAATTGTTTTTTAAAAGAACTCACTTTTAAACAAGTTGAATTAGCAGCAGGGCTGCCAAGTACTTGCCTCTTTGTCTAAAAGGAAAATGTCAATTAGAATTTTGGCGATGTTGCTGTGCATCTAGTTTTATCGCAAACTAATATTTCAATGAGCTTCTTGTAGCCAAAAAGTACTTGTAGCATTTTTAAGTAGCCATGCATGTGGTTGATTGGGCAACACACGTCATTAATGAACAAACAACAACTTGTTTAGCCAATGATATTTTAGATTGGCTTTTTTAACATTTGAATTTGAATCTTTTAACACAAATTTCATTTCCATGATGAGTATGCAGATGCTAATGCATTAACTAATGTCAATGTTGATTCAACCCCACTGGAAGATTTATTGACTAACAAATTCTTTGTCATAATTGTTTTGAAGCCTTCAATGCTAGATAATGTTAAAAGGTGGTGTTTGGTGAAGGTCAAAATCAAGTGAGTTTTTTACCAACGATGACATGTTTAGTGACATGGTTATTGATAATAAAAACATGCAAATTGTTTGGATTATTAAAAAAATGAGATGATCATTGATCAATTTAAAGATAAATAGGATTCCCAAGAATGAAGTAGCACTCAAGAATATATTTGAGCTATATGGCTGATTCAAGAAGTCTATAAAAATAAAAACAGACAACTCATTGATGAAATTATTCTATTTTATAAAGTGATTTATCTTGACTTCATGGAAATCTTGAAGTTGTAGCAAAAGATGCATTGTTTGAAGACTACGGAAACAACTATTGCTACCAATCTATCCTTGCACAAATATTAATTCAAACTTTGACAAATAACCACTTTTTTTGTGAGTCACTCAGAAAGATCAAAGGAGCAGATTTCCAATATAATTTTAGAATCAAATTATCCAGTGAATGAAAAACAAACATGCTTTAAGTTGTGCAATAATTGAGACTTGATATATTTAATTTAATTGAATACTACCAAATTTGCTCGAAAATATTCAACAACTTGGTCATTTAATAAATATTAAAATCCAAATTAAATTAAATTACCACCATCATAACAATACACAGAAAAACTTTGTAAAAGAAACACTGTGTAAAAGTTGTGATTTGTAAATTTGCATAGAATCTATGAAGCCAGGCCTGAATTCTTTCTTGATCCTTTTGATTGTTAGACCAACATTAATGTCTATTATGCCAAGATCAAATATGCAATGAGTGTGCTAGTTTGACTATTGTTGAAGAAAAGACATGAAATACATTGAACCAAACATTTGTGTATATTACATTGACATCTGGAGGTGATTGGAGGTTATGAGAGGGCTTTATTACATGATCTGTCATATGAGCTATGGAGAGACTAGCTGTAATCTCTATCTATCTATTTGTGGAACCCTATTACCCCAATGAACAATAACTTTCTGCAAATGTCCCATAGCCACCTTCTCGACTTACTTTTGGATCTACACGACACAATTGGACATACAAGTAAAATATTGGGTATATAACAAAGATATTTTGAATACAATAAGGATCATGTGGAGCTCAATTCCATTCTTTTCATAGGAAAAAGTCTTGATTTTAAAAGGTTAACATGTAGCATAGAAATTTAAAAGAAAGCTATAATCATCTCCTAAAAAAAGCATTTGAACAATAAATGGTGACAACTTATCCGGAGGTGTACAACTCCACCACCAAGCACCATTTAGAGCAAAAAGAGAACATTAGGAAGCGACACAATGCCAATTTGGCTAGCCACAGTCCAAGGGTCAATATCGACAATTGGCTTTCTGAATATTCTCTCTTGTGAGCTGGGGATAAATCGAGGGCCAAGGGATAGACCGTCTAATAAGAAAAATAAGAAAAAATAATAGAAGCCACATTAACAACAAAATAACAAAAGCAAACAAAGATCCAAACAATCAGAAAAATAATATGTTGAAGTATATTCCATGGGAGTTTAGGTACATACCTGTTTATGCAGAGCAGTTGTACGCTTGGGTTTGGAGCACTTGCAAAATTGTAGAACACCGACTGTCTAAAAATTGGATCTCCATTATAATTCCACTTTCATCATTGTCGAAGAAAACAATTTATAAGTTCCAAATAGCCCCAATTCTTGTTCTTTGTAAGCTGAATTGAGCCAATCCTCTAAATTTTGATCGACAAGGCAAAAATTTAAATTTTAGCAATGTGGTTCACGCATTTACATCTTAATATCCACAAGCTATCAAGATCCCTCCAGCCTTAGCTCCATTTGATTAGATGAACTCACAATAAAGAACTCATAGAAACTTCCGAATATGTTCTTGTTCACTCGATGGCTAGAGTATCGAATAGAACACAGAATGACTAAACAGTCCCAAACCAACAACTCTAGTAACTCGTCCTCTCGTCCTCTATTCCCACTAACTCCCGAGTAACAATAAATCTTGACGAGTCGTCTACAATCGAAGGTCGTGGAATGGAATTAATGTGAATTAAGGCACCGCCCTTTGCTCATGTCCCATTGCTATTAATTCACATTAACTAAAAGCAATAAATCTTGATGAGTCGGCTACGAGTGAATGCCTTGGAACACCGTATTTTACACTGATTGTTGAACAAGTCGACGTGCAGGGTAGCCAACTAGATGAGGCTCACAGATCACATTCGTGTGAACATATTTTTTAATTTTAATTTTAATTTTTTTTTTAAACGTCGACAACAATAACATCTAAATTAGTCATTTCACTGTCTGACCACACATTCGGCCAATCATATAGTGTATAATTAGATTTATTTATAATTAATTTTGTAAATTTTCCTAGTTCTAATGTCAAACATAGGGATATTGTTTAATTTTTAAAATTGCTCTAAGACAAAGCATTTTTTTGCCCCCATTATTGGCTTTAGGGGGATTCCTTTGTTGTTGAGGGTTCGACCCATTTGATAGATAATAAGTTTGTGATAAACCTAAGTCCAATGGTATCTTTGTAGCAGTGATTCGTGTGTTGAAAGAGAATGGCGAGCAGCTCTAGAATCGAGTTTGAGAAATTTAACGATTAGAAATTTGAGCTATGGAAGCTGAAAATGGAAGATATTCTTATAGATCGAGAATCATGGATTGTTGTGGATCTAGGTACACAACCTACTCGATCAACAAAAGAAGACTTCGATAAGTTGGAAAGAAGGGTAAGGAGTACAATTGAAGTTTGTCTATCATATTCAGTTTTGTTGAATGTATCTGGAGGAAGCACACCATTGAAACTATGGAATAAGCCATTGAGTTTGTATCAATCAAAGTCCCTACAAAACAAGTTGTTTCTTTGAAATAAGTTGTATCACCTTAGGATGGATGATAACGACACAGTGATAGATCATCTAAATGTCTACAATACTCTGGTAAGTCAAATCACCTTTGTTGGTATTAAAATGGAGGAAGAAGATAAATGCATTACATTATTATTTTCTTTGCCAGATTCCTGGGAATTTGATGGTAGCAATAGGTAGTGCTTGTCAAGCCACTTTAAATTCTGAGGAAATAGTGGCATCTTTTCTATAAGAGGAAATGAGGCAGAAAACCATGGATAGTCATAGCATGGATGCCTTGTTTGTGAGAGGTCATCCCTAGGAGAGAAATAAAAATAAGGCTTCAGGGGGGGAGATCTAAATCTAAGGGTAGATCTAAATCTCTAGGAAAATATTTGAGGCAATGTAGTAAAACTAGGTACCATAAGAAGGATTGTAGATCTATTTTTTTTGAAGAAGTGGAGGGATCTAATGATACCCCTTCAACAAAGTCGAAAACCTCCTCTGAAGAAGGAGGGGATTTGTAGTGGCCTCTACAACTACCCATTCAGATCATGATGTATGGATGATTGACGCAGGTATCATATTTTCATATGGCTCCTCATAGGGAGTGGTTTTGTGAATATGAAAATTACAATGGAGGAAATGCTTTATAAGGATATGATTCAACTACCAAAATCATTGGACATGGAAGAGTTAAGTTGCAGCTCAAGGATGGAAGGATTAAAACTCTCCCTAGGATTTTACACATTTTAGATCTAGCTAGAAACTTGATATCCATCAGAAAGATGGGTGATGCAGGCGTATAGACCCTGTTTGCAAAAGAAACATGCAAAATGGTTCGAAGATCAATGGTATTGATGAGGGAAGTTCGGAATGGAACACTATATAAAGTGTTGGGAAGCATAATCATTGTTGGGTGTAATAGTTTTGTTGTGCCTAAGGGAGTAGATGAAGAAGACAAAACCTCTACTATCTCTAGAGGAAACACAATGCTATGACATCAAATATTGGGGCATATTGGAGAGAAGGGGCTTCGAACATTACAAGGTAAAGGTATGGTTGAAGGTATGCTTGATTGAACACTAGATTTAGATTTTTGTGAACATTGCATATATGGAAAACAAAATTGGCTAAGATTTGCATCTAATGCTATATGAACAAAGATAATTTTATATTTAATAAATAATGACGTGGACATGTTCCTGTTCCATATTTAGGTAGATTTGTGTGATATGTTTAATTTATAGATGATTTCTCAAGGAGCACATGGATTTATTTTCTTCGAAACAAATCTAAAGTATTTGATAAATTTAAAGAATGTTAGGCTCTTGTAGAGATAGAGAAGAAAATAAAGGTGTTGATGATAGATAATGGCTCGAGAGTTCTGCAAGAATGAATTTGAGGAATTCCGTAAGAAAGAGTGAATAGGACACTGGTGGAAAAGGAAAGGAGTATGCTCAATGGTGTAGGGAGATGACAAGGATTATGGGTAGAGGCAATGGATAGTGCATGCTACTTGGTAAATCGATGTGACCCACATCAACATTGATTGACAAAACTCTGCATGGGGTATGGATTGGTAAGAAACCCTTTATTAAACATATGGAATTTTTTTGGGTGTGATGCTTATGTACATGTTCCAAAGGAAAAAAAGGAGTAAGCTAGATAATAAAGCTGAAAAATGTATCTTTATTGTTTATAAAGATGATGTGAAGGGTTTTAAAAGTTGGAAGTTAGTACATAAGAATATTATTTACAGTCGAGATGTTGTTTTTAGAGAGGGTAAAGATGTTCCCAAATAGGAAGTCACTCCAATGGAAAATGAACCAGAGAAAATAGAGTTTGAGTTAGAGGATGAAGAATTTGACTCAACAAAAGAAATTGAATAAGAAGAAGAAGAACCTCATACCCCAGTTTTGAGGAGATCATCTTGAGAAAGAAGGAAACCAGAAAGGTATTCCCCTCTTGATTTTTGGTCTTGTTTTGCTTTATCTATTATTGATGATTATCCTAGAATTGTGAAGGAAGTTGTTGATTCAGAGGATAGTGATCTTTGGAAGAAGGCCATGGTTGAAGAAATGGATGCCTTATATAAAAATGAAGCTTGGGATCTAGTTGAGTTACCAACTAGATGAAAAACCATTGGTAGAAAATGGTTGTTTATGAAGAAGTTGAATGCATAAGGTAAAGAGGAGAAGTACAAAGCTTGCTTAGTAGCAAACGGATATTCCCAGGTAGAGGGAATTATTTGAGTGATTTTTGTTCTCTTGTTGATAAATTAACTTCTATCATATTCCTTCTTTCTACTATTGGTGCTTTTGATATTGAAGTAGAGCAAATGGTTGTGAAGATGTCATTCCTACATGGGGATCTTGAAGAATAAATCTACATGATACAACCATAAGGTTTTATAGTAAAAGGAACGAAATAGCTAGATTGCAAGCTAAAGAAGTCCCTTTATGGTATACAAAAATTCCCAAGGACGTGGTACCAAAAGATTGACACACATCCTTGGATTGGGGTTTGTGAGAAGCAAGGTTGATCATTGTGTATATTCCAAGAAGGTTGGTGATCGCTTCATTAATATAGTATTGTATGTTGATGACACGTTGTTGATTGGAAACAACATAAATGTCATAAGGGAGGTGAAATCAGAAATTTGACAGGAAGGATCTTAGTGTTGCAAACTTCATACTAGGAATATAGATTTAAAGAGATTGTGCTAGCAAGAAACTCTGGTTGAATCAGAGAAAATATGTTGAGATGATACTACATAGATTTAACATGTAGGAAAGTAAGTCGGTCAAGAAACCTATTCCTGTAGGTGTAAAGTTATCGATAGATTAGTTTCCCAAGACACAAGAAGAGGAAGAAGACATGTCATGAGTTCTTATGCTAGTGTTGTTGGTAGTTTGATGTATGCAATGGTATGTACCAGAACAGACATTACTTATGCAGTGGGAGTTTTGAGTAGATATATGTCAAAACCATGAAAGGAGCATTGGACAATTATAAAGCTAGCCTTCAGATATTTGTGTGGCACCAGAGATTATGCAATCTGCTACCAAGGAATACCTGGACTAGATAGAGTAATATATGCACATGAATTTGTTGATGCAGACTGGGATGGAGATCTTGATTGCATAATATCTACAAATGGTTATGTGTTAAACCTATTTGGAGGATCTATTAGTTGGATGAGCAAGAGATAGCTTGTAGTTGCACTTTCAAGTACATAACCTGAATACATGGTAGCTACCCATGCAAGTAAAGAAGTTGTATGGTTGTAGAGATTCTATTCAAGTATTGGGTCTATACAAAAAGATGTAAGGTTATATTCCGATTGTTAGAGGGTGCAATATTTTTGGCAAAGAACCCAACTTATCATGCTAAAACAAAGCATATTGATGTGCAGTACCACTTTGTGAGAGATATGGTTGAAGATAAGAAGGTGTAGCTAGAAAATGTTGACACCTTGAAGAATGTTGCAAACTCATCGATAAAGTATATCATTACTATGGAGTTCTTTTAGTGTAGAGAATCTACGGGAATTGTTGCCTTGAACTTGTGACCCTATCAATATGTGGCCCATTGTCTTGCAAAAAAAACAAGTGGTATAATGTTGGGTATGTGTTATATTCTTTGCATGTGGGTTGCGTATTATATTTTTTTTGTTATTTTTTTGAAATTTTTTTAATTAATCTCGGTCAAGGGATTGGGGTCTAAATCTAACCCGAGTTAATGTATTAAGGTTTTGGATGCTGCGAAATACCTAAATATTGTATTGTGAATGGTTAAGAAACACAATGAGAAAGATAGAGGTGTGGCTCTAAGTTTTGTTGTTTTTCCCCTTAAGGGTTTATAGGGTAAATCTCTGTGTGCTATGTGTGTGCCATTGTTTAATCTCTATTTTGCTTAATAATCTATATTCATTGCTTCACTTTATAGGCTTAAAACATACAAAAACCAACCCATTTTTTCTCATAGTCTTAGCATTAATTCCCCAACTTCCATAAGCTCTTATTAACCAAATTTTCATAAAGTTCTCTTTACCATTGCAAGCATAACAACCACGTCATTCATATAATTTCTTTCATAGTGAAGAAGGAGAAAATGCTCATGGGAAAATGGAGAAATAATGCATGAATAATGGTGAATAATTCCTTACTCCCCAAGGCATACATTCTTTTAATTGAGAATATGCCCTTCCCAAGAAGCACGAGGAACATGTCAAAAATGACAACTCAAGTGAAAGATTGATGGGCAAAACAATGTAAGAAAGCATGGGCAAGGAAGGTGGTACTTCAAAGGACAAGTATTGAGTCAAATCACACATGCACCCCCTTTCTTCTTCTACTCTTATGGTATCATAGTCCCCCTTGTTGCTTCCTCAAGCAACCTTTTCTGGTGGCTAATATATTATTAATGCATTAAATCCTTTCTATACATGCTTTTACATTAACATAAGCACACCCTGGAAACATAACAACCACACCATGATCCTATTCCAGTATAGGGACTCATACAAGTTCACTAGTTAGTCCTTGGCCTTTAGCTCCACACTAGGAAACCATATGTGTGCATCTACATTAATTGCACATGGGGTCGTTTGACAACTATCACATAAGCCATATCTCACAAATAATATGTGATTTAACATACTATAATCCATTGGTCAAAATTGGGGTACTACATAAGAAATTTCACCATGATCTTATTCCAAGGACAACAAAAGGAGTTGGCAATAATATGGCAGTGTATTTGAGGTATGCATAGCCATCATGTTTTGTGACTACTCCATGATAGTACTTAATAATTAAGAAATATGGTATCTTAAATGACTGTGTCCATTGTTGGGTGCAAATAAATGGATGATATGGGCCATGATCCACATGAATACAACTTAAGACCAACGTCATCAATATCACTAAGAACATAAATTCCTTTTGAAGGATGGCTAGAAGTATTGGTAGTTGGGTTTAAGAAATTTTGTAATTCTCTTGTTCTAAGGACAACAAAAGGACTTGGCAATGATAGGGTAGTCAATTTGAGTCCTTCATAGTCACCATGTTTGTGAACCTTGCAAAAGTTGATGATATATATCCATATGGACCTAATTGCATTTGGAATTGCTACAAATGGTTTATAATGAAGGAAATTTGAAGTCTCAAATTTTCCCTCTAAGCAATAACCATTTCATTTCCATGGAAATGGCCACTGCATTTTAAATGAGTTTGTAATATGTATGTTGGTTTCATTTCAATGTCAACCTCACAAAACCACTTAGTTTCTTTCAATTTGACACAATCATAAGACCTCTTAAAACCATTATAATTTTGTCTCTCGAAATGATTTAAAATAAAAATAAACATTAACATATGAATCTTACTAACTTTTTGAAACTTTTCGGCTAAAAACTCTAATCACAAGCTTGAATCATCTCCAACTAAGGATCTCTTTGCTTTAATACTATATTGAAATTTATGCTAAACATAAAAAAGATAAGAGCCATTGAATACATTGACATGGATTTCTTTTATATACCATGTAGTACGTTATTAAACCACCAATCCTATAATCGCTTTATACCTAATTGCTTATAATTAAATTAATGTGTATTTTGTTAACCCATATTACAAAACTTCATTTTATAACTCTTTATAACATAAAGACTCCAAACTTATTGAGTTATATTCGAGCATTACACTCCGAAAGAGTTAATGTCTCTTTCTCATGTGTGAGCAACAAAGCAGGGCTGATTGAATAGGAAATAATTGAACTTTCCCTTGGTTGAGATAAGATCCAAAGACCCAAGCCACCATTGAATATAAAAATACAGAAAGGAAATAGTTCTATGAGTAACATGATGAAACTATTATCAATTATCGTTTTGTAGCTAATCGAGCTAGGTGTTCCTTCTTAATCTTCAAGTAAAATTCAATATTCCACGTGAACTCATTGATATATTAATGAAATACAGTGGATAATGTGGGAAGAAAATGCATGTTTTGTTTGTTTGTTTGTTTGATTGCCCGTCACTTGGGGCCAGTAGAAATGAACCATTGGTTAAGAATCACAACCCAGGGGCATCTAATCCGTCAAAGTCATCCCGAGATCGCACCCGACTTGGGCCACACCAACCCTTATGATGGTTGGATTTTTGGGTGTCTCTTCCCATCTAGCTCACCCCTAGGGGTAATTGAACTGGGGTCGCCCTGCTGACGAGACCCACACCTTAACTGATTGAGATAGCGAGAATTGAAAAGAAAATGCAATGGTTAGTGATATGTGGGGTTATCGTTTATTAATATGCTAGGCAAAGGCATAGGTATATTGTTTTCGATATACGTTGACCATGTATTAATTTTGTAGTTGACCATAAATTTGTGTTTGTTTTGCATAGTTTTACATTGTGCAACCAATTTTATTATTTTTATCAAATATTTAACAACATTTAATGATCATCTCATTGGCTGATAGAATGAATGTGTTATTGTGCATTTGACGACATAAATATTGGGATTGCAAAAGGTTTTTAATGCACCTCTTGGCCTGACCTCCTCGTGGCACCCTCCACCTCCTAACCGTCGTGCATGCCCATGTTGATAGCACCACCACTTGTATTCATGCTAGAACATAGTGCAGATGCAATGCATCAAACTTGGGCTCCACAAATTAACGCAACAGATATTGCCCATCTGAGACACATGTTGCAGGGAATTGCATGTGGCAAAGACAAGGATTCTAATTTCATGGCACTGTGCATTGAATGATAACGCACCACTTGCACCGCCTTCTTGTACATGCACCGCCTTGTGGATATTATCGACCCATTGCAAATCTTAACTGCTGCAAACAACTAGAAACTAAAGCAAATGTTGTTCCTTCATCGTCTAAATGCACCACCTTCCTACACATGCACCACATCGTGGATATTATCTACCCATTGCAAATGTTAACTGCTGCAAATAACTTGAAATTGTTGTTCCTTTATCGCATGAAACTAAAGCAATTATCATTCCTTCATCAAGGGCTGAAGCAATTGTTGTTCCTTCATCAAAGGCTGGACACAAAAGGACCCAAAGAACCAAAAGGTGAAGGAGAAGAACTTGTGGAGTAAATACCGTGCATAGCCGAAGGGCTGAGGTTATGATATCGATTCCATCAATAGCCTCCAGTGGCGATGGTAGCCTAGTAGATGTGTATGTTGTCTACATAGGTTTTGTGTACCTGCCGAAAGGGTGAATGCTCAAAGAAAGCACTAAATGTGTCCAAGGTCTACGACAATGGTATTCAACTCAATTCGGTCAGGTATCTCACTAATGAAATATTGTAAAGTGTGTTGGATGCACAAGATCAAAACCAGTATTTCTAATTTGGTATTGTTATAAGTTGGTTTCACCTAGGAAACTCGCAGATCTTTGAAAGTTGGAGGAACTTTAATTTTTCGAAGCCTATTTGTGCCCTCATTCAAAAACACTGTTTGTTTTCTAGGGGGAGCGCTTCTTGCAGGAGTTGTTTTGTGTGTACAACTTCTATATTTCGTAGGCTTTTACATGCTTTCAATACAACAAGGATGTACAATGTATTCAACCCCTATTCTAAAGCAAGTCATCATCCCCCAAGTGGAATATTCTCTCCTTCCGACCCCTATTGTCCTCATATACATGCACATATGAAAAGATGCGTGGACCATCCATGCCTTCTCTGCACTTAGGCACAAAATTGTTGATGTATTTGTAACTTCGGAATGTATTTCATATATGTATATTGTATTCCTATAGAGATGTTATTATTCCTCTATACGGAAGTGTTTGTATTCCTATAGAGATGTTATTATTCCTCTATACGGAAGTGTCGTCATTTATATTGTAAGTGTCATAACTTATACTTGATGGGTTATTAGACCACCTTGATGGGGTTGTCCCTGTATGAGTCATGTTGGTAAATGGGTAATTAGACCCCCAAGTGTGGGGTCGGCCTGGATTAAGTTAACCATGGGTTATGAGGCTAAGCTAGACAAGTCGGCCCCATTAGTTTATTGGGTAGGACAGGACAAGTATAAATAGAGATCAGGAGATCTCTATTTTATTACTCATTACTCACTCTTCCATCTCTCGGAAAGTGGTGCACATGTGAGGAGGAGGATCAACTGCTAGGAGAAGAATATCTCTTTTACTTTGGTTGTATCATTGCTCTTTCTACCTCTGAGGAAGTTGCGGGGTTTTTCACCTTCTTGGTTTTCCCCGGTGAAACTCTGTGTCTTTTGTGTGCTTGCATTATTGTGTCCATGATTGATGTGCTGTACATGTTATTCTCTCAGTTAATATCTTAGATCAGATTAAAAATTCTGAAAAACTAACATGGTATCAAAGCTAGCCTGAAAGAAGGCATGGTATGGGATGTATGACACTTGTTGCACTTGCGAAGCTAGGGCTTGATATAGAAAAAACTAGTCATCGTAGCACTTTAGATATGAATCCATTTTGGTGAGGTTTCAGGATATGAAACTTTTACAGGTCGAAGATAAGATCCCCATGTACCTTGTGTCCGAAGCACAAATACTAATTCGTTGTACTTTGTGTTTTACGATATGTACAATCTAGGGTTTCTGCCTCTTCCAGATCTGAGTCATAAACAGGTGACCTAGGAAAAAAAGTCATAACTTGGGCTAGGAAGCTCCCAATGAAATTTCATAAAAAGTGAGAAGTAGGGAATGGAATGTACTTTCATAGGCCAAAGGTTCAAAGGCCGAAAGTGAACCAGTGACACATGGAACTCCATACAAGTTCTCTCTCCTATTTTATCCCATAAACAGGTCACGTTGTGACACTTGGCATAACTCTCTCTTAGAGAATCCAATTTAGATCAGAACTATGGGGTTGGAAAGATGACAGGTCGGGATACCACAGGTAGAAGTTTCAGACGCCGTGGATTTGTAATTTCGGATTTACACCAAAAACAATCAGGTGCATATTTCTGTCAAAACAAAATTGGATTTTGAGCACCTTCATTCATGGCTCTGAGAATTAGGGTTTCGAAGAAAGTTGGAATTTTTGTAATCGGAGACCACGGCTGAATGCTACTCATCAAAATCAAAATTTAGAGACCAAGATCAAATTTTTTGGTTGGGCAGAAGGCCGTGCTTGATCAAACCCTAGTTCGGGACTTTGATCGGAAAAGTGGAAAATTAGGGCTTCTGCAAAAGTTGGAATTTTTTAAGTCTGTGACCATGACTGGAAGCTCCTCAGAAAAATCAAAGTTTAGAGCTTTGGATCGAAACTTTTGGTTGGGCAGAAGGGTGGGCTTTATCAAACTCTAGTTCGGGATCTTGTCCAGAAGATCTAGAAGTTTCAAAGGCAATTTTGAGGGGTGAAAGTTTGCAGTTTTCAAATTTTGAGTATACTAGTTTGATCAGCTCATCAAGGCGCATCTTTCTATCCTTTCAGAAGTTTTAAATTCAAAGTTTGAATTTTTAGGGTTTCCCTGACAAACCCTAATCCAGCTCCATATCTAGTTTCTGCAAATCAAGTGGATTGGGTTAATCCTAGAAGAAAATGGATTGGTCACCTGCAGAAGTGAAGAAGTTTTAGTTTCAGAGGAAGATAAGGCTAAGGCCTTACATAAGAAGATTACAAGCAATCTCGACAAGTATGACTTATCTAGGTATGTTTCGAGATCTGTTCATGATTAAGTTTACAATATGTTTGTCTTCATTAAGGTTAGTACAATCTTGATTAACTTTAGACTTGTCGTGTCACCTTAATAAAATTATGAATGCACAATAGAAGATATTCATTGATTAGGGTTTTGACACTTATGATTGTACTAATGCATTGTGGTGTTGTATGAGGTTGATGTTGTCCGCTAACATGAAAGGTACATCAAGAAAGACAAATCATGTTCTAGTTCAAGAACATATGACCATGGTGACATGAAGACAAAGGTTCATCCATTGCCATGGATCACATAGAAGATCTACTTGCAAGGTATGTATAACTTGGTTCTATAATGATTAACCTATGAGATATGTAGGTTACTAGCACAAGTCACTTAAGAAAACAAGAAGACATCATGTGGGTATGTTAGACAATAACCAGCTAACTATTAATCCAGGTATGTTTTTCCTATATCAATTTAGAATCGTACCTTGTGTTAGAATCTCTTATATAAGTATACATGGCATGATTGATAATGATTATTCATTGAAGTTAGTAATCATGGGTTTAGGCATATTATGCTTCTTACTTTGATTGATGATATGACTAACCAGAAGAGTTCTATGGTCAATAAGAATATGCATGAGTTAAAGAAGTATTCCATGAAACCTTGAATACTAATGTTTATTATCTGTGTTTGAAATGATCATGACTATACATGTTTAAGATTATGTTGTTTTAACATCTATACTAATGAATGTATGATTATGTATGAGATCTTGAGATTGGCAAAATCATGACACTAGTGCACACTTAAGCATGCATAGTGATCGAGGATGGATATAAGTTCAAGGACAGGTAATCCAGGAAGCAAAGATCAAGAGGGAGCACACTCTAGTAGTTTCTGCAAGGATGCAGATATTCAGAGGGAGTCAACCACTTCTCACAATCCACATCAGAATGGAGTTGCAGAAAGGAAGCAAAGACAGAGAGGGAGTCAACTCAACAAACAAACAAAGATAAGTATTTGAATTATCATTTCTTGCATATTTGATTGTTTAAATAATAATGTTCAATGATGTATATACCGATGTTCCTAGAATTAGGCTGTGTATTTTGGAATATTAGAATAATTGCATTAATGAACAACATACTACTAATATGCATGTAACGGGTAAGTGGCCTATGGCACTGTACAACATTCCATTGCTACTTATCTAGAATGAAACCTCTTTGCTAACATGTTGGGACTAGTGCAAACTCTTAACAATGTTCTGGTAGAGATTGGAAAGCATCTAGAAAGTTATAGGATATGGATGAATGTTGTATTGAAGCATTGGCTAAAATAATTGCATGAATGTATGACATATTTCTTTATGTGTAAGAATTTGTTTTGAAAACTATGAGATGTTTCTAATCATGCAATTTAACTTGTTTTGTAGGAAAGATCGTATATCATCACCTACAAAAGAAGGACTACAACATTTGCTCAACAACAAAGTTATCTATTGAAGATATTGAAGTTCCCAGGATTCAAGAAGAACGCCATGATCGAGGAGTACCAGTCGATCATGAAGAATGATGTTTGGGATGCAGTCCCAAGACCTGAAGGGAAGTCTGTTGTGACTTCCAAATGGATCTGCAAGATCAAGCATGCTGCATATGGCATCATAGAGAAATAAAAAGCAAGATTTGTAGCTCGTGGCTTCTCCTAGAAAGAGGGAATAGACTATGAAGAAACTTTTGCTCCTATATCCAGGCACACTTCCATCTGATCAGTATTTTCCCTGGTTGTAGTGATGAAATGGAAGATACACCAGATGGATGTCAAGACAGCTTTCTTGAATGGTGTAGTTGAGGATGAAGTGTATGTGGAGCAGCCACTTGAGTTTGAGACACATGAAAGGGAGTCATATGTGTGCAGGTTGAAGAAATCCTTGTAGCAAGCTCCTAGGACTTGGTGTGGTATGATAGATAGCTTTCTATCCAGTTTGGGCTTTACCAAGAGTAAAGCGGATTCCAACCTTTACTACAAGGTTGAGGAAGGCAATCCAGTGATACCACTTTTGTATGTGGATGACCTATTTGTAACAGGTGAGGATGGATTGATTGTCGATACCAAGAGGAAGCTTGCTGCCAAGTTCAAGATGAAGGACTTGGGTATGATGCACTACTTTCTAGGCATGGAGATGCGGTAGAGTGCAGATGGAATCTTCCCTGGACAAGGGAAGTATGTAGTAGAGATCTTGAAGAGGTTCGGGATGATGGACTGCAAGGCCATGGCCACACCTATGGCATCGAACCTGAAGCTTCTGTGTGATGCTTCATCTGATCCGGTTGATGTCACGATGTATCGTTAGATGATTGGGTCCTTGATGTACCTGATGAATACGAGACCAGATATTTGCTTTGCAGTGAACACATTGATCTAGTTCCTGATGGATCCGAGAGGTGTTCACCTAGTTGTTGTAGAGCATATTCTGAGGTACCTGAAGGGTACAGTTGATTATGGGCTCAAGTATGATGTGAATCAAAAGTTTAACCTGCAGGGTTATGTTGATTCAGACTAGGCAGGCAGTGCTGCAGATAGGAAGAGCACTTCTGGGTGTTGCTTCAGTATGGGATTATGTGTGATCTCTTGGTTTAGCAGGAAGCAATCCTATGTAGCACTGAGTATAGATAAGGCATAGTATGTTGCAGCATGTTCGGCCAATTGTGAGGCAGTATGGATCCAGAAGCTACTGTGTGAGTTATTTGATCTCCCACTGGAGACTACTAGTATCTTTTGTGACAACCAAAGTTGTGTGAAGCTGTTTGAGAACCTTGTGTTCCATGACAGGTCAAAGTACAGTGAGATCAAATATCACTATATCAGGGATATGGTGCAGAGAGGAGCAGTGAAGCTCCTGTATGTTGCGATGGATGAGCATATTGTAGATATGTTGATGAAACCACTAGCCAGAGTGAAGTTTGAATACTTCAGAGAGAGGCTTGATGTTTTTCAGATTGACGACACTTCGAGGAAGAAGTGATGGACATATTTGCTGGAATCCATTCCAAGCATGGTGAGAGGAGGATCCTTCCCATGGTTGTGGATGTAAGCACTGGATGATGAGCATCAGGACGATGCTCCAGTTACTGCTCTGTATATGCATCATATTGGATGCTTGTTATGATCAGTTGGATCATGTATAGGTATATGCATCATATTGGATGCTTGGATCATGTATCTGTATATGTATCAGATGGATACGATTGTATGATCAGGTAGATCATGTATGATGATATATATCAAGTGGATACATTGTATGATTAGGTGGATCATGTATTTGTGTATGTATCAGGTGGACACATTGTATGCATCAGGTGGATGCATTGTATGATCATAGATGGCGAGCTTTAGGATGTTACTCTAGATGATATGCATCAGGATGATGCTATGATGATGATCAAGATGATCATGCGATGATGACATACATCAGGACAATCCAGTGATGATGATCAGGATGATCATGTACATCAGGATGATGTATGGTGAGTATCAGGCTGATACTCTGTGGCCGTGGACAGGTTGTGCAGATGAGCATGTAAGTTGACCTGAGAGATCCAATAGGTAGAGCTATATGCTCGTAATAGCCTAGGATGCTCTTTCAAGGAATTGATCTGGGAGGACATATAATAGCGTCCTAGCAGATCCGACAGGTAGAGTTGTGTGCTCGTAACAGCCTGGGATGCTCTTTCGAGGTTTTGTCCTATGGCATGTAATGTGCTCCTGGGATATCCGATAGGTGGAGCCGAGTGCTCGTAATAGCCTGGGATGCTACAACCAGGTTTTGCCATGACCACATGTAATATGCTCGTGGGAGATCTGACAGGTAGAGCTGTGTGCTTGTAACAGCCTAGGATGCTACAGCCAGGTTTTGTGGTGAGATCACATGTAATGTGCTCTTGGGAGATCCGATAGGTAGAGCTGTGTGCTCATAATAGCCTGGGATGCTACATCCAGGTTTTGTGATGGGGTCACATGTAATGTGCTCCTGGGATATCCGACAGGTAGAGATGTGTGCTCGTAACAGCCTGGGATGCTTCAGCCAGGTTTTGTGATCCACGTAATAAGTCCCGAGGATTCCACAGTATGGCCAGTGATGATGAAGACCTACAGGTGGTGGGCCTACATCCAGTATGAAAAAGGACTGGCTCTGTAGAACTTCCTATGACGAGTAGATCAGAGATTGATTGAGATAGCAGCAGCGATGACGATGACTATGATTCGATGACAATGATCCAGTGATGATGATCTAGAGAAGAAGACTTGTGCTAGCAGATCTGTGTCGAGAAATACCTTCCTAGTTAAGAGGGAGTGTTGATGTATTTGTAACTTCGGAATGTATTTCATATATGTATATTGTATTCCTATAGAGATGTTATTATTCCTCTATACGAAAGTGTTTGTATTCCTATAGAGATGTTATTATTCCTCTATATGGAAGTGTCGTCATTTATATTGTAAGTGTCGTAACTTATACTTGATGGGTTATTAGACCACCTTGATGGGGTCGGCCCTGTATGAGTCATGTTGGTAAAGGGGTTATTAGACCCCCAAGTGTGGGGTCGGCTCAGATTAAGTTAACCATGGGTTATTAGGCTAAGCTAGACAAGTCGGCCCCATTAGTTTATTGGGAAGGACATGATAAGTATAAATAGAGATCGGGAGATCTCTATTTTATCACTCATTACTCACTCTTCCATCACTCGGAAAGTGGCACACATGTGAGGAGGAGGATCAGCTGCTAGGAGAAGAATATCTCTTGTACTTTGGTTGTATCATTGCTCTTTCTATCTCTGAGGAAGTTGCGGGGTTTTTCACCTTCTTGGTTTTCCCCGGTGAAACTCTGTGTCTCTTGTGTGTTTGAATTATTGTGTCCATGATTGATATGCTGTACATGTTATTCTCTGAGTTAAGATCTTAGATTAGATTAAAAATTCTGAAAAACTAACAAAAATTTGTCCTGCCAGGGTAATGTCTTCTCATATTTTTCGACATCAATGGGTGAGCAAAAGCAATAAGTATTTTCTTTTCAACTGCTTATGAGATACATCATTTGTTAAGGCAAGATATTTTGTTAGGAGCTTATTCAAGTTGCATCGAGGGTCACTCTCCATGAATATTAATTTTTCACCTTTATCTTCTCCAAAACAGACCCCTACTTCTTGCACATCTTGTGGTCTACATGTCTAATATTAAAATATTTTTTTTCTTATTGAGACGTGCATACAATTTATCATTTGATATAAAAATCAAAACTCTTTGATACAATTTATCTTTCTTCCAAAAACACCAGAAGAAAACACCATCCAACAAGCTCGACTTATATTGGATTGGAAAACCACCTGCCATTGAAGCTTCATTTCCGGCAAGGAAAGCAATATGAGATTGTGATGGAGAAGTGGATTCAGATCCAAACACTCAATTCACAAACATACCCTATTACGGGTAGGTCTACACATGATGAACTCCAGCTGGTAAGTGCACTTCCGAACGAGCATCAATCATCAATCATTGATCCAATTGAACATGGACTTGTAATTTTTGTCATGGATTTCCATCCATTAATCACAAATGGAACTTGTTTAAGGCATATATTACATTTGGAAAATGTTTATAACATTTAGTGCAATTCGGTAGGTATTACTGCTATGCGGCCTTGTTTGAAAGATAATAAGTGTCGCACTAGAGATTTGTTGAAGAATGTAACTTCATAAGACATTCTTATTGTATTTTACTTCCCTCGGGGAATATTCATATTGTATTTACTCATGTAAGAGTCCTGAAAGAATCATTGTAAACCCTACTAGTTGAGTTGACCTAGAATAATCCGGAATAAGCATGAAAAAAATATTATATTGTATCCTAGTCAAGTCGACCGAGTTAGGGAAGTCAAGTCGGCCCAGTTAGGTAAAAAGGTCAGCTTGCGACTAGTATAAATAGGTGAGGCACCTAACTCATTTGGACACATCACTCACTCAAGCAAGTTCACATGAGTAGAGAGAGAAGAACAAGTTTGCTTGGGAGAAAGAGTAGCTACATCATTGAAGACATCTTATTCTTGGGGTTTCTACCTTATCTTATTCTCAGGATCTTTGTGTGAAAGAGACTTTGCTATTGGATTGAAATTGTTTTTGGTGATTGAATCTGTATGGAAGAAGTTCTGTTGGGTTTTCTGCCCCAAGATGGTTTCCCAAGATAAATTGTTGTGTACTCTTGTTTATGTTGTGCTTGTCTATCTTTCAGTAATCCTATTACATATGGTTATTGTGATATAATACAAATTGTTTGAAGATTTAACATTACCATCTTTGAAGTATTAAATTACTAACATGGTATCAGAGCTAGCTTGAAAGAAGACTTTGTGTAGCAGAAATTGCTGGAAGTGAAAACTAGGGTTCTTATTCCGGAAGCTTTTCACCATAGATTTTCCTGAAAAGGAGAACAAATCAATTCTCCCTAGGAGGGTGCACTTTTTTGTGGAGGAATATTCCACATTAGAGAATTTTGAAAACTAGGGCATTATATTTTTGATATTCTGTCCATAGATTTGGTTGAAGAAAGGATTTGCTCAACTAGCCTTAGGGAGGTGCATCTTTCTCTCAATTCATATTTGCAAGATTCCAAAGTTGGGAAATTAGGGTTTCTCTAACAAACCCTAGGTCAACCAATAAGCAGATTTCACAAGGCATTAAAATAAGCACTTGGTTCAAGCATCTCGATTGGTAAGCACTATTACCTTTATTTCCATTTTGAGGTTCTCATTTTATCAAGATGACAAACAAAACCAAGCTTGAGGATAAGCTTAAAGGATCTTATAACTTTCGAGCATGGAAGTATAGAGTTCTTCTCATTCTTGAAGAGAATGATTTGGATGACTATGTTATGGAGGAATTTGAGAGTCGGAGGGCGATGAAGACAAGGCTAAACACAAGAAGAATATGGTTAGGGACAAAAGGATCATTGCTAACTCCATCAAGGATCACCTGATCCCCTATGTTTCATCGTTGAAGGCTCCCAAGGAGATGTTTGATGCATTGACTAGACTATATGAAGGAAAGAACATTAATCGAAAGATGACCTTGACAACTCAACTCAAGGGTGTAAAGATGCATAACTCAGAAAGTATCTAATCCTATTTCACAAGGGTCTCCCAAATCAAAGAAAACCTAGAAGCTATTGGAGACAATGTTGAAGAAGCAGAATTGGTGATGACTACATTGAATGGTCTTCCAAGATCATGGGAATCATTCATTCAAGGGATTTGTTCTAGAAGGAAGCTCACCAACTTTAGTAGGCTATGGGGAGATTGTACTCAAGAGGAATCCATAATTGAAGCTAAAGAAGAGAAGATGGGTGAAGAGGACAATCAAGCCTTAGCACCTCATGCAAAGAAGGAAAATAGAAAGAAAGAAGAACACTCTCACAAGAAGCCTAGAAGATTCCAAAAGAATCATAGACCTCATAAGGACTAAAATTATAGATGTTACACTTGTGATGAAAAAGGACACCTTTCAAGAGATTGCCCTGAAAAAAAAAGGCAAGAAAGGAAAGAAGAAGAGGTATCATGCTCATGCTGTAGAAGAGGATGAACCAGTTAAGAAGAGAGCAAGGAGAGATTCCTCAAGTGGTGAAGAATATGTTTTGATTTCAGCACTCACAGGTACTGTTACTCATGGAAGCAATGATTGGCTTGTTGATAGTGGTGCTTCCAAGCACATGATAGGTTTCAAGAACTCTCTCACCAATTTGACGGAAAGGGACTCACCTCACAAGGTGAAACTTGGAGATGATTACCAATATCGCATAAAAGGGGTAGGAGAAGCATCCTAAAAGCTAGACTCATGAAAGACCATCAAGATGAAAGATGTTCTCTATGTACCAAGATTAAAGAAGAATATTCTTTCCATATTAGCCTTTGATGCAAAAGGATTCCAAGTTGCATTTGTTGATGGCCAAGTACTCATGTGGCCAAGAGGTAAAACTCTTAATGATGCAGTAGTAATTGGAGAGCAAGAGGGAGGCTTGTACAAGTTGAAAGGGAAACCAGAACAAGCATTGGTTCATGACACTATGGAACCCAGTGAACTATGGCGCATAAGGCTTGCACATATACACTACAAGGCTTTACCGATCGCAAGCAAGATGGTGACAGGTCTACCTGAGATCCAGACAAAGCATGAAGGCATATGCAAAGGATGTGCACAAGGGAAGAATGTGAAGAAACCATTTCCTAGTAGTGATAGCAAACCGAAGGAGATCTTGGAGATAGTACACTCATATGTATTGAGACCCATGTCATCCAACTCACCAAGCCGGTATGCATATTATTTTTCCTTTATTAATGATTATTCTTGCAAAACCTGGATTTACTTTTTGAAATCTAAAGATGAAGTGTTTATCAAATTCAAAGACTTCAAAGCCATTGTAGAAAACCACACTAAAAATAAGATAAAGACTTTGAGATCAGATAATGGCGGTGAATTTACTTAAGAAAGTTTCAAGATATTATGTAAAGAATTAGGGATTAATAGGGAGATGAGCACTCCCTACAATCCACAACAAAATGGTGTTGCAGAAAGAAAGAACATGATGATAATGGAAGTAGTAAAGGCCATGATCCATGATCAAGATCTTCCGATGCACTTATGGGCCAAAGCAGCGAGAAATCAGTCTATGTACGGAACAAAACACCACATCATGTACTTGAGAACAAGACACCAGAAGAAATGTTTACGGGAGAGAAACCGGAAGTCAACCACCTTAGAATATTTGGATGTCTAGTATACATACATGTTCCCAAGGAGAAGAGAACCAAATTGGATCCTCCATGAAAGAGGGGTATCTTCATCGGATACAGTGATACATCAAAGGATTACAGAGTTTATATACCTAGCTTCAAAAGGATTGAGACTAGAAGAGATGTTACCTTTGATGAAGATACAACTTTCAATAGATCAAGGTAGATCCACTCCAATGAAGTACATGAAGAAGAACTTGAAGCTCCCAGAATTAGAGACACTGTTATGGAAGAGATGATTCCAGAAGAACATGAAAACCATGATATGACAGAGCCATAGAGACCAGTAGATCCACCCCAAGAGGTGAATGCACACAATAGAAGACCAGCTTGGGCATGAGAGATCATTCAAGATGCAGAGAAGTATGGTGCTCGAGACGAGACTTTCAGAGAAAGCAAGAGACCTCGACCATATTCTAGCTATGTAGCTTTACTATGTGATATCATTGATGTAGAGCCTTCTAGTTATGAAGAAGCAGCCAAGAAGAAAGTATGGAAGGATGCTATGATTGAAGAGTATCAGTCAATCATGAAGAATGATGTCTGGGATGTGGTTCCAAGACCACAAGGGACGTCAGTGTTGTCTTCCAAATGGATCTACAAGATAAAGCATGCAGCATATGGAAGTGTTGAGAAATAGAAGGCAAGGTTTGTAGCTTGTGTTGTCTCCCAGAAAGAAGGCATGGACTATGAGGAGATGTTTTCTCCTATGGCTAGATACACTTCAATCAGAACTATGCTTGCGATAGCTGCAACAATGAAGTGGAAGGTACACAAGATGGACGTAAAGACATCTTTCCTGAATGGTGTGGTAGAATAAGAAGTGTATGTGGAGAAACCACTGGGATTTGAGACACATGACAGGTAGACACATGTGTCCAATTTAAAGAAGGCCTTGTACGGTTTGAAACATGCACCCAGGATGTGGTATGACTTGATTGACAGATTTCTGACGAGCTTGGGATTTACCAAGAGTAAAGCAGATTCCAACCTTTACTTCAAGGTTGAGGATGGAAAACCAGTGATACTACTTTTGTATGTAGATGACCAGTTCCTGACAAGTGACGAGAAGCTCATTGCAGAAATGAAGAAGAAACTTGCCACATAATTTGAGATGAAAGACCTGCGTATGATGCACTACATCTTAGGTCTTGAGGTGTGGCAGAATCTAGAAGAGATTTTCATTAGCTAAGGAAAATATGCAGTAGATATCCTTGAGAGATTTGGGATGATGGATTGCAAGGCCATGGCCACACCAATGGCATTGAGGTTGAAGTTGGTGTGTGATACTTCTTCGGAGACAGTGGATGCCACAATATATAGACAAATGATGGGCTCGTTGATGTACTTGATGAACACGAGGCCATATATATGCTTTGCGGTGAACACATTGAGTCAGTACATGGTAGGGATGAGGTGTGTTCACCTGATTGCAGCAAAGAATGTGTTGAGGTACCTGAAGGCTACGATTAATTATGGGATCAGATATGAGACAGATCAAAGGATTAACCTACATGGTTATGTTGATTTAGATTGGGTTGGTAGTGTCATAGACATGAAGATCACTTCAGCGTGTTGCTTCAATTTGGGATCAGGCATGATATCCTGGTTCAAGAGGAAGTAGACTAGCGTGGCACTTAGTACAGCCGAAGCACAGTACATGGAAACTTTTTTAGCTAGCTGTGAGGAAGTATGGCTTTGGAAGCTACTTGTAGGATTGTTTGATCTCGAGTTAGAGGCGAATTGTATTTTCCGCGAAAACTAGATTTGTGTGAAGTTGTCCGAGATCCTAGTGTTTCATGACAAGTCGAAGCACATCGAGATCAAGTACTAGTATATCAAGGATATGGTGCAGAGAGGAGCAGTGAAGCTCCAATATGTGGTGACAAATGAGCAGATATCCAATGTGTTGTCCAAGCCTCTATCGAGATAAAAGTTTGAATACTTCAGGGACAAGCTTGGAGTTGTCTAGATCGATGTTCCTTGAAAGAGGGAGTGATAAGAGACATAGTGGGTGTGAGATGCAGGTACTCACTTAGTGATGCAATTTATGCTCTTGGGTGAGTCTCCACTTGAGGTGATGTTGTAGTGGGTGGTCACTTCGGTGACGTAATGTGTGTTCCTAGACTACATTCATGAGGATGAAGTAGGTAGTCACATTGGTGACATAATTGAGCCTCCTGATTGTTGGTGCTATGTCGGGCATACACGACATGTGCGAAGACATAAGTAGTCACCTGGTGACGTAATTTGTGCTCTTGGGCTGTTCTCCACATGATGTGACGTGGTAGCGGGCAGTCACTTCGGTTGTGTAATTTGTGCTCCTAGGATACACTCACGAGTTTCGTGTTGCCGAGATGTGCAAAGACATAAGTAGTCACCTAGTGACGTAATTTGTGTTCCTAGGATGTTCTCCACATGATGTGACGTGATAATGGTTAGTCAATTCAATGACGTAATTTGTGCTCCTAGGATACACTCACGAGATGATTTGGACACGTAGTGCAGTAACGAAGGTGGTTGCTTTGGCGACATAATGTGCGCTCCTGGGATATTCCCACTTGATGGCTTGCTCGTACAAAATTTCTAGTGATGTATAGATTCGATAGATGTCACAAGTCAATGGTAAGAGTAAAAAGTTGCAGCAATGGTGATGGTGATAGCACCAGAAGAATACCTTCCTTGTTAAGAGGGAGTGTTGAAGAATGTAACTTCCGAAGATATTCTTATTGTATTTTACTTCCCTTGGGGAATATTCATATTGTATTTGCTCATGTAAGAGTCCTGAAAGAATCAATGTAAACCCTACTAGTTGAGTCGGCTTAGAAGAATCCAGAAAAAAGCATGAAAATAATATTATATTGTATCCTAGTCAAGTCGGCCCAGTTACATAAAAAGGTAATCTTGTGACTTGTATAAATAGGTGAGGCACCTAGCTCATTTGGATACATCACTCACTCAAGCAAATTCGCATGAGTAGAGAGAAGAACAAGTTCGCTTGGGAGAAAGAGTAGCTACATTGAAGACATCTTATTCTTAGGGTTTCTACCTTATCTTATTCTTGGGATCTTTGTGTGAAAGAGCCTTTGCTCTTGGATTACCTTGGTGACTGAATATGCCAGTGGATTAATTTAATTATTTGTATCCATGTCACAAAAAATGATTGAAACAATTTTATTAAAAAATAAAAAACATATATGAACAAAATATTGATTGACAATGTACTTGGTGACTGAATCTTTATGCCAGTGGATTAATTTAATTACTTGTATCCATGTCACAAAAAATGATTGAAACAATTTTATTAAAAAATAAAAACATAAATGAACAAAATATTGCATATGCGAGTATAGATTAATTTAACTATTATTATGTAATTTGACTCTCGAGGGTTTCCAATTACCATATAGCCTTATTTTATTATCATGAAGAATCAATGGAGCCTCGTTTATCACTAGGAATTTATGAAAGAATGGAGTGAAATGAAGATGGCAAAGGACAATCATGGTCAAACACTTGCCTGTTATTACTAGTGACCTGTTGAATTGAAACTTTGCCTGGGGCATTCTGGAGGAAGACCCTGTGGAAACCTTTTAACATCAGTGCAATAGTTGTAAATCATGTAATGACGTTGCAGAAAAGCAAGCCTCCGTTGTTGGCTGGAATCCAAACTTTGTGTGGTCTGATTCCACCATCTCTGTTTAGAATAAATAGCGCAAGTGGAATTGGTTTTTCTTTTGGCAACACAAGGCTCTACTTGGAAGTTCTTATAAGATGCGACGAAGGGAGCTTGAGTCCAGTCAGTCTTGACAAGACCTCCTCTGGTGGCCCAATTGTCTCCATTCCAAATGCTGCCGAAGATTCTCATCGGTTGTTTATTTGGAAAAGGTACGCCCAAGCCCTCATTGTTGTTGAATACTCTAATAGGATTACCGTCCACGAAAATTCTGCAGCAGGATGAATCGTAGATGTTACAGAACTTTCGATTTAGCCCTGCCAAAATAAATAATAAAAAAACACAAATATCGATCTACAGTACTTACATTATTTGTTTTGGGTTCCAGACAACAGAGTACGTGTGAAAAGCAAGTGTAGGGTCGAACCACAAGTAGAATTGTTGCTCTCTGTTGCCGAGTCCATTCGAATATATATTCGTGTGCATGACATAGGGATTGCCAGAAAGGTTTCCAAGGAATTCAAAGTCAATTTCGTCGTGATGGGAACCGTTAGAGGAAAGCTGTAAATGACAGGGCGTTATTAGATTGCTATCCTGTATGCTAAAATAAAATAAACTGAACAACTTAAATTGATGAGGCGAAGTTGAAATTGCTAGACTTACATAGAATGTAGTGACAGTTCCAGCAGAATTTCCCCGTACCAACTT